>CM062818.1:13986394-15332016 GCA_031772625.1 Pinus tabuliformis | reverse complement strand
ATCCATTACCCAAAACACATATACAATTTCACATGCAATTTGTATATCACCTTCAATTTCAATTACAAATCACTAAATAACATTCGTAGGCTTTATTTAGGTTGGGCTTCCCACAACTTTCCCTCCAACAATTTTTCTAAACAATGCCTCTCAATTCTAACCACAACCACATGCCATAGAAGCATTAAAAAGTTACAAATCTCAAGAACTTAAATGAGCTCTAATACCACCTTACATAGCAGGCCATATAATGTTGTGCATAACCACTGAGAACTCAATCTTCACCCATAGAGTGCATAGCTACTTGTATGCTAGCATTGACAAAAACTTAAAGACTCACACATATAATCAGGAAATCAAGAAGTTTACAAAATACAATACAAAAGAAAACAACACATTTTTATATCTTATTCACATAGACATCAAATTTGTTCTACAATTTTTGTACAATCCCACTTTACATTTTTCCTTTACATATCTGCCATTTGTTTCATCTCTATATGCACCAATTTTTCTTCGTCTATTTTGTTATAGCCTCCCTTTTTCCAGCTTCACGAGCTCGTCTTTCTTGTCCAACCTCTCAAGTTCTTCCTATTTCTAGCTACATGGGTTCTTCTTTACATTTCTAGCCTCTCCAACTCTTAAACAATAGTTGCAAAACTAAACAATCACAATGGTTGAAGTTCGTTAGTTGCTTTCCAATCTGTTAGTTTGCATATTGATAGTCATGGTGGTTCAACTCCCTAGCTAATCATTATTTCCTCATCTAATTCCCTAGTTAATCATTGTTTCCTTGCACAAGTGGCCCACCAATTTACCAAGAAGTCCCTTAAGATGTAGAACGTTGCATGTCATGATCCATAATGTTAATGTAGGGATGGAACTCTGTAGCAAGAATGGTGTAGCAACACTGTAACAATAGGTTGATGCCGCAAGAATGGTGGAGTCATGACACTATAATAACAACAATGTCGCAACACTGTAACTATGAAGTGATGTTGCAACATTGTAGTAGCAAGGTGATGTCATAGCAATTGTGCAATTGCTGCATTGTAACAACAGGTTGGTGTTGCAACAATGGCGTCGTAACACATGTATTTCTTCCTCTAAGCTACTAAATGAAATTGACCGATGCAAATTACTTTTGGCTAAAAATACTCGTACATCAAATTCCATAGTGAAACAAGACAATAGACTACCAAAAAAAAATCATCTTTAAGACATTAAAAAAATTAAAAATAATAAACACTTTATCTTAAAATATCCCATTTACACTTATATTTAATCCTAATTTCAAAACATTTACCATAATATTAACCTCTATAATTTAACTGAACAATTAATTAAAAAAATTCCTTTAAAACATTTCGTATCTTAAAACAAAATTCCCAACCAAATAAACTGATTCTTTAAATTTTAGTAAAAACAAATAAAAACTAAAAATTTTAACATGAATTCTATACTATTCATCGAATAATTATAAAATAAAATAAAATACACTTTTTAAATACTTCTGTTTATTTTTATAAAAATTCTATAACATAAATATTTATATAATATAAATATATTTTATATAAATAATATCACATAAAATAACGAATTTAGTATTAAAATATATTATATAAATAAATATAATGATAAAAAATCATTTGTTTTTTATTGAATCGGATAAACTTCAATCCGACGCACATCAAAAATCGGATAAACCTGAACTGACATCCAACACAAAAGACAAAAAGTACCGTCAACTACAACACCTCCGCAAAACCTTATAATTTTGAGGATATCGGAAGCCGATTGAATCATATAAATATATCTACTAGGATAAGATAAAAATCCAATGGATCAATTAGTGTTTTATATCGATTTATCTATAAAATATATTATAAATAAATATTTAAATTCCAAATTTCTATTTAACTTGATCGCGAAACATCCACCCTGACTATATATATATATAAACCAACAAGATATTTTGAAATTCCTACCCTGATGGCCAGACCCTTTTACCGTGGTTTTTATATAGATTCACACGAACCTTCTTCGGATAACGATTGAAAGAGAATTAGACTTTAGTAAATGCCTGAATTATAATTTCACAACGTTGGGATTCAGAGGAGAGAATCATAGCGAGGAGTGGGAAGAAATTTCTGTGTGGGATCATGGAGTATTAAGGTAGAGTGTTGTTTATTTGACAAAAGACAAAAAGGTTCCACCAACTATAGCAAGTACGCAAAACCTTATCATTTTCAGGAGGTCGGAAGCCAATTGAAACATATAAATATTTAATGGGATAGAATAAAAATTGATGGGTCAATTAGTATTATTTGGAAGTATGTTAGAAAATAAGATTATTAAGTGGGTAGAAGAAAAAGATAAGTGTGCTAAAGGGCAAGTAGAAGCAGATTTTAGATGTAAACATTGCATAGTTGATCATTGTATATCTTTAAGGCACATCATTGAAAAAGTTTGAGAGAAAAAAGAAGAAGTCTTTTGTTGCTTTGTTGGTTTCAGAAAAATGTCTGACTCAGTTCTCAGGGATAAGCTTTGGCACATAATGAAGGAACTTGGGGTTCCTAAACATTTGAGAGTAGTTGTGCATAAGCTGTATGAAGAGGTCAAACTCAAAATTAGAACTTCAACAGGCATTTTTGAAAGTTTTAGAAGCGATATCGGGGTCAAGCAAGGTTGCCCACTGTCTCCTACCCTTTTTGGTTTATATATCGACGAGCTTGAGGAGTGGTTAAATTTGCAAGGGGATGATGGTATCTATTTGGGCAAGTTTGATATAAGGCTTCTTTTGTACGCAAATGACCTTATTTTGATTGCTAAATCGACTCTTCGTTTGCAAGAGCACTTACTATCCCTTTAGCATTTTTGTAGAAGTGTAGGGATGCAAGTCAATATCAACAAAACGAAAGTAGTGTTTTTCTCTAAGAAAAGAAAACATAACTAGCATAAGTTCTACTTTGAAGGCAACATTCTGGAAGAAGTTGCAGATTACAAATACCTCAGAATTGACTTCAACAAAAATCTACACTGGGATGGTTGTAGAAAGAAAAAAAACTTTGGGGGGTTGGAAAGCATTTTATGCTTTTCAAAATAGGTCTAGAGAGGCAGAGTTATGGGATTGGAAAACCACTCAAATTCTTTTTAGGCTTCTAGTTATTCCGATGATTCTCTATGGTTGTGAACTATGGACCAGCAGTACATCCGACATGCAGTGGAGACAAATTGAGAAAATTCAGAAACATTTGATTACAAACAAATTCAAGATTAAAAGTGCAGTTCCTTATGCTATCTTGTTAAGTGAAACAAGGGCTGCTCCTATTGAAGCAATTGCTATGGTGCGAGTCATAAGGTATTTAAAAAAAATGAACAAATGAAACAAGGTAGATGACCTAAGGTTTTCTTTAATGATAGATTATGCAACAGGAAAAAAACTTGGATGTAGCAAAATAACAAAAGGTTTAGTAAATGGGGTATTTGATTGAACACGTGTCCCATAAATAACAAAGAGATACAAACTTTTGTTATGGATAAGTTCCACAAGCGTACTTGCGATAAGGAGCTAAGAAAAAAGAAAAAATACTATATTGAAGTGTTTAATCCGACTCATAGTCATCCACCAAAAGCATACAGAGAGGTCAATATCTCTTGGAGAGCCAAAATTATTATTGCCCAGTTAAGGACTAATTCTCATCAACTCTGTTGTGCGCTGGAAAAGGCCAAAAGAAGTGTGGGAGGAAAAAGTATGCATTTTTTGTTCTTTTGGGAAAAAGTGGAAATAGAAAAATATTTCATTTTATAATGTGAGGTCTTCAAAGACAACACAGAAAGTTATGCAGATATGCTGGCAGCTAGCTCTTGGGATAATCTATTTAGCGAGGGGTTTGTCGAGAAGCTCAGAGCATTTATTGTGAAGCTTCACAGAAAAAGAGTCGAATACATCAAGCAAATGAAGAAGCAATCTGTCTCATAAACTATCTTTAGCCTCTTAAACATTAAAATAATTTCTTTCTTCTTTCTATATAGTTTTATCTATTAAATATATTAAAAATAAATATTTAAATTAAAATGGTCTATAAAATAATGATTCAATCTCAAAATAAATATTTAAATTAAAATGGTCTATAAAATGATGGTTCAATCTAAGAATCAAATAATTAAGATAATTAAACCAACTATTAAGATAATTAAATCAACCAAGATATTTTGAAATGCCTACCCTGGTTGCCAAACCCTTTTACCGTGGTTTTATTTAGTTCATCTTTAATCATACTTTCTTTACTTGGATCCAACCTTTCTCCCCTTTATAATTTCACAACATTGGGATTCTGAGGAGGGAATCATAGCGAGGAATGGGCAGAAATTCCTGTGAAATCTTGGAGGATTAAGGTAGTAGAATCCGATCTATTTGAGTTTTGAAACCATTCCATAATTATAGTTGAGAATGGCATCATCGTCAGACTTGGCGCTGTTAAAAGAGCTGGATGATCTGAACACGCTGGAGAAAGAGGTGAACCAGGCGCTTCAATGTGCATCCAAGGGCACCCTCACCCCTCCCAAGCCCATATCGTTGGCGTCGCTTCCTCTCCCGCAAACCCCGCTTACAGAGAAGGCCACTGCCTACGCTAAATCGTGGCTCGACTCCATCGTCTTCGTCCACAGCATGCGAGCATACTATTTGGGTTCGGCCATAGCGACGGCGAATTTCCCTCATTGGAATTGGGATCCGGAGATGTTCTATTTGGCATCGATGCTCCACGACCTGGGTCTCACATCCGTGGCCATGAAACAGACACCGCTTTCCTTTGAATTCCACGGAGGGGTGCTCGCCCGGGAATTTCTGCTTCGCGAAGGAGCGCCCGCGCGACTGAGCGATAACGTGGCGGAGGCCGTTATCAGGCACCGGGACAACATATGCGCGACCTTCGGGCACTCGCCGGAGAGTGCGATGCTCATCTTCGGGACCCACCTAGATGTGTACGGCGCCTTCAGCCCTCTCATCCACGCGGACACAGTGGAGGAGGTGGTGAATGGCTACCCCAGAAATAATTTCTGCAATGAGTTTGCGGATTTGATCATTCAGGAAGTGAGGATCAAGCGCTTCTGTGCGGTGACAGAGTTGCTGCAGGACTCTGTGTTTATCAGTAATGTGAGAAACAATCCAGTGTTTACAAAATATGATCACCCACCACTCTGACACTTAAACACCTTTGGTGTTTAAGGTTCAGGGTCCATATCTATGCGCAACAGGTTTCATCGAGTCATCGTGGGTACTTGTCAAATATTCAGGGGGTTTTTCCGAAGTAAAAAATATATGTATGTGGGGCGGGGGTTAAGACAATATTGTCGTTTTATTTTGGTGATTTCTAGCCTAGCATGCTAAATGTATTTTCTGGAATATATATATATATTGTGTGAAGTTTATTCTATATGTTTTAATAAGAACCGTTTGTAATTATTAGTTTGAAATGCATCTCCCAAATTTAGATGTTTTTTTATAAGGAATAGGCTTGTTTGTACACATATGTAATAAGGAATCTTGAGCCCAATTTTGTCATGCAATTTTCAACAATTGGGCTAAAAACACACATTGGATATGTGTTTTTCTTGAGTGGATTGCAGATTCCCGAAATATCTGGGAATACAATGGATAGGTGTGGTCAATTTTTTGACCGCCTCCATGTCTATCAGATTTCAGAATATTCTCGGAATTTGCAATTGACTTAATCTCACTCTTGACTACGTAAGGAAGTTGTAGAGGCCAGTTTCTACTTCTGCTCGATCCTTGCATGGCAGGGATGGGATAATAAGATATGAAGTCATTAAATTTCAAATGGTGTTCCCTCTTATGTTCATTCATAATGGTTATATTTATATGTCCTAATCTGGTATGAGAACTAAGCATAATTTCAGATTTGAGGTCAAAGCTAAATGGTAATGGATACCAAACAATGAAACTGAACATGAACTTAAATATAATGCCATCGCTAACAACTTTAATGCAGCAACTCATCTCTGGTTTTTGCAAATATCTTCCAGTAGATGTTGGAAATTTTACCATACAGATTTATAATCATCTGAAAATAGAGATATGCATTGTGATGAAGATTGAATGAAACTGCCTCCTTGAAACCCTTCGGCAGCAGCGTTATCACAGGCCCAAAGAAGACCATCTTCTTGTTCAAAGGAAATTCGAAAGCATAAGTCAAAGGTGAGATATATGACTTTCAAAAACTGGTTTAATGGCATTGGTAAATTCATTTGGTAAGTCGTCTCATAAATTAACACATGCTCTGGAAACATATTGTCCATGGAAAGTGATTACAATAAATCTGGTGTATTTAATTACACAAAGGAGGCAGAAGTAATGCAACGAGTTGAGGATTATGACCAGCATGATGTCATGTAAAGGAGAATTATTTTCACAATTAATGTTGCCATTGTTTTAAGTTTTTAGAAACTGTTATGTCACTGATGTCAGTTTTCAGAAACTGTTATGTTTTTAGATACTAATGCAGCCTTGTTGCAAATGTCTCCGGGTGAATATTAATGTCATCTATTTTGAGAGGCTCACAAATAGATAAACATACAGCATTGAATATATATAACAGAAATGTTGTAGAGGATTGGCAAGGGCTACTGGCTTACAGGATAAAGGGCTTTGCAGTCTGACACTCCAATTCAATTTAAATTATCCTAATTTTTGCTTAAAAAGGGGAAATTTTAAGTTTGAATTTTAGTAAGATGCTGTCATGTTATGAAGACCAGTTCCTCTGGAACAAGTTTATTCTCTCTATCATCAACTGCATAGAGACCCGATTCCCCTGGAATGAATTGTCTCATTCTCGATAACTTAATTATATACATGTTTAGTTACCTTTATTTTTAATAGATAATATATTTACAATTCCTTTTATGCTCTGTTTTCTGTTTTAAAACAATATTTACAGCTTTGAAATATTACCATACAGATTTTGAGTCGCCTGAAAAATAAAGAAATGCATTGTGAAGAAGATTGAATGAAACTGGCTCTCTTGTAACAAGTTTATTGTCTGTATCAATTACAGAGAAAATTGAGAATTGATTCCAGTGTAATGAATTATCCAATTGTATAATGTAATTATGTACATATTTCTATCATGCCGATTAGTTAATAATATATTTTAGCACTGTTTTACGCTCAGTTTTTCGTTTTAAACAGCTTGTTGAAATATCACCATACAACTACAGTAGTTTACGATTACAGTTGATATTACCATACCAACAACTAATAACAGTGAACATGGAATTACCACACAATTTCCTCATATCCAAATTGGCATAACAAAACAGAAAAGTACTTATTTGTGCATAAATCTCAACATGGCAAATGGGCTATCAAGAGAGCATTCACGGCTTGCCCATAACCATTTGATTCCAATGCCATCGCTGAATATGGAAATGTGATGATGACAAGGGCATGACTGCTACCAATTTACTCTCAAAAATCTCTGAGTGTATGTCCCAACATTGAAGCTAGTCACGAAACTGAGTAACGAATTAACCAGAAACCACCTCAACATATATATATATATATATGTATTTTTTTTAAACTCAAATCTATCTATAATTTAATCTAAATTGGTTGGAATTTCAGTTTAAAATTATGAATGTGCTAAATATTTTTCTAGGTGAGAAGTTGGGTTTAGTTAGATTATTGTATATATGTTTGTTTAGTAATTTTTTTATTTTATTTTATCTAGAATTTAATGGAAATTTGTTAAAATTAGAATGTGTGTGAGACTCGCAGCCATCGCCACCCAGAAGTTCAACATATGGTTGTGCCGAGTTGGATGATTGCAAAAAAAATAATTTATATGTGTGTGGAGCGAGGGTTAAAACAATATTGTGTGGTTTTATTTGGGTGATTTCTAGGCTAGCATGAGTAAATGTATTTTCTTCTTTTCTCTCTTTCATAGAAACTGGAATATATATATATGTGTGTGTGTGTGCGCGCGCGCGTGTGATGATGATGATGATGATGATGATGATGATAGCGGTTATCGTCTACTAAGACCAAATTGGTCTATCAGACCTATATTTTTCTTAGTTTTTAATTTTCTGGTTTCTCGTCTTTCTTGGTGAAATTGGTGCTATAGCTTTCTTTTTTTTTTCTCTATGGTCTTCCAACTTCCTTTATCTTGCATCTCCTTCATCTCTTCTGGTTTTTGGGACATTGGTGTCTTAGCTTCGTGATCTATTGTGTTTGTCCTTTTGAATATATTCGGAGAAGAAGTTTGGTCTAGGAGATTTGCTTTGTTGTTCAATGAAAATTTATTTTGTGCGGTATTCAAATCATCATAATGGTTGATGCTTGAGGGGTTGTCGAGTTCACTTTTTGTTGTTGGGTGGGGCTTTCTCCATGCTTGTCTTGAGAGTTGTTTCTTTCTTGCTCGATTTCTTGTGATTCAGAGTTTTCTCTAGAGTATTCTTTTTTTATGACAGTGTAGTTTCTTTTTGTGCTCCTTCCCACCATGTAGATTTGTGGTGGTTTTTTCTCATTTTTCAGGAAGGCTTTTGAGCAATTTTTTGCTAGATGGCCTGTCTCAAAGCAGGATCGACATCAGAAGAGGATACTTTCATAATCGAGTTTTTAGTTCCACACATAGTCTTTACTTGTTAGGTTTATTTCTGCTGGGAATCTGACGCTGGAGTCCATTTCCACACAAATGCATGCATAGGTGGTTCTGGTATATTTCGCTATTTCTAGGCACCTGCAGTAAAATTTCCCAATTGCATTTCCAATGGCTTTTAGCGAGGAGAGATTCCAGAGATGCAAGGGTAGGCTTGGCAATCTCACCCAAACTGGTGTTGAGGTTATCACTGCTATTGAGGGATCGAATGATGGGTTCCATGGCTTCATGAATAGGCCTGAGTTTTCCCAAAACCAAGAGCCAAAATCTAGAATACATTGTCTGTTTTCAGGATTTTCAAAATCTACTATAAAGAAACCCCTAGCACAAGGGTAGATATTAATTTCATTAGAAATGATAGGCTTCCATACCTCCGAGATCCAATTGTGGAGAGCTGTCAGCCGCGGCCAAAAACCATTGAACCGATAGATTAGGGCACTTTCAGAAAACTTCAAAGCCTCATCGAGTGAGGCCTAGACCACCTGGATAGTGGGAGCTGGGGCTTCACTGACGATATGGACAAGAGCTTGCTCTCCAGAAGCAGACGAGACTAAGCCAGCAGCTGTTTTCGTGACACTGAGAGCCATATTTTACTTGCCCATAGAACCAAGCCGCAGAGAAATAAGGCAAAAGATTAGATCTAGAACCCTACCGCAAAGTTATATATATTTTGTAAAGTTTACATGTTATATTAAAAACTATTTGTAATATATATATATATATATATATATGTGGTGTAATTATTTAAAACATATATATGTGGTGTAATTATTAGTTTTAAATATATATATGTTGTAAAATTTATTTTACATGTTATAATAAGAACTATTTGTAATTATTAGTTTGAAAATAATAATAATAATAATAATAATAACAATAATAATAATAATAATGTAAAGTTTATTTTACATGCTTTAATTAAAACAATTTGTAATTATTAGTTTGAAATGTATCTCCAAATTAAAGAGGTTTTTCATAAATAATAGGTTTGTTGATTGCATGTTTGTACACATATGTAATAAGGAATCTTGCGTCCAATTTTGTGATGCAATTTTAATAGATAACTCTGCATTCAACAATGAAGTAAAAATCATAGAAAATTTTAGGGGCGAAAGTTCGCCCTTTGGCGAAATTAAGGGGTTTTAAATTTTTAGTGGGCAAATATTTTGTATCATAGCACATTTTTACAAATCACCTCAAATAGCCCACCTTATTTTAAGGTAGAGGGTAAAAAAAGTAAATTTATCCCTTGAAACTAGGAGTTACAACCTCCCATTCGCCCATTTTCAAGAATAGGTTTTATTTAAATGAATCCATTTGTCCATTTTCAAGAATAGGTTTTAGTTAAGTGAATCCTATGGGCCAAATACCATATTTATAAAAGAGGTATGGTAAATTAATAAGAATATAAATAAATTAGAGGTATGGTAAATAAATAAAACATTTTTTATATTTACTCCATAAATCCCCTTATATACATGCAAGGGTGTAAACAAATAAAAATATAAGTAAAGTGGAGGTATGGTAAATAAATAAAAATATAAATAAACTAGACGTATGGTAAATAAATAAAACCTCTTTTTATATTTAGTCCATAACCCTCGTTCTATTTATGAAGGCTCAAGAAAGAGGTTTTATTTAAGTGAATCCTATGGGCCAAATACCATATTTGTAAAAGAGGTATGTTAAATTAATAAAAATATAAATAAACGAGAGGTATGGTAAACAAATAAAACATTTTTTTATATTTACTCCATAAGTCACCTTATATTTATGAACACTCAAAAAATGCGTTATATTTAGGTGAAACCTATGGGAAAAATACTATGGGACAAATACCATGGACTAGATTGTTATTAATACGATGCAAAAAAAAATTATTAACCCTAATATTAGTATTAATAAAAATAAAAATGGCACATGGTATTGACCCATGGTATTCACCAAAATGGCACATGGTATTGACCGATGGTATTCACCTAGAATGTAGCCTATTTAAATGGGGGAATTAAACCAGCATAGATCCATCTTTACTCTGTATTTACTAACCCCGAGAGGTATAAAATATCGTGATATGCAAACTAGCATAGAGTGAAAAAAATATATCGTGATATGCAAACTAGCATAGAGTGAAAAATATATTTAATCCCTCTCAGGGCTTGGTGGATCAAGAGTAAAAATGGATGTTGTAATTTAATGTATGTTAAACATTTTAACTTGGTTAAAATAAAAAATAAAATAAAATTCAACTATTAATTTTATTAATTTTTATAAATTACTAATAGTAATTTTTAAGCTCCAGGTTTATGATAACCCATGGTAATACCATGGTATTCATGTGATCGTAGACTATTTAAAAGGGAAAGTCTATCATCTTAGATCCATCTTAATTCTAGGTCTACCAAGTGCTCATAGGGATAAATAGATTTCATCCCCCTAAGAGTGGTAGATGTGGAGTTAAGATGGATATAGGTTGGTTTTTATGATAATGAAGATATTAAATAGACTTAGGAAATTATTATGTAAAAACATCTTAAGATGAATGGTTAAAGCATAGACATTGGACAAGTATATTTGTATACTTCTGTTTTAAACTGAAACAAATCTAGGGCTAAAAGGAATGGATTGATTGCACTAGTCATCCTTCTATAACTTTCCAACATATGCTGGAGTAAACAGGTTGTAATTTGGATAATTTTTCTAACTGCACACAGGAACATACTTGTGTATTGACAGGGTGGTTACGAGGTCCCTAGAACTAATTAATTTGAATTTTTCTTGGTTTTATATATAGTATTAGGTTTTTCCTCATGCTTTCTGTGAATGACACGGGTGAATTTTATCCTACACCCACTAGGTTATCGATATGTAATTTTAGTAATTTTGATTTCAAAAGATATTTTAAAGAAATGCAATGATTTCATTTGTGTATTCAATAAACACAATATTCTAATGGAATTCTACGTTTGTGGTTTACCTATATAGATTCTATGGAGAAGTGTTAGTGGTGTGACATCAATTGTCCTCAAGAAGAGGCTTTAGTTTTACTCTTTTTGGAAGCAAATACTTTCTTTCGACATTTTAGAGTTCCATGAAAAATTTGAAAGTCCTCATAGTATTCAATTATGGGTTCAAGAGAGACATAGTATTCAATTATGGGTTAAAGAGATCCACACTGAATGATCTATTGGCCTTATCTTCACTTAGTTTAAGACTATTCACTTGGAGAGCCTGCATGTGCCCCCACTTCAAGAGCATAGTAAACTCATGTAGAACTTAGAGAAGCTATCTTTAAGCTTTTAGTGAAGAATGGAAAAATGTCTGGGTTCAATAACAACCAGTGGAGCATTAAACTTCCAATAATGCTAGATTTTAACTTGGAGCACTTTTGTGATTTGGAGGAGATGCCCCCTCGTATTTGTGACACATCTTCAGTTGTGAATTGGACTATTACTAACTGTCATTTCCTTCGAAAGTTACCTAATGACTTGGGGAACCTCAACTCTTTAAGAATGTTAAGGAAGGAAAGAAAGTACATTATGTTAAGTTCTCTTATGCTTTTCAAGTTTTTCTTGGATATCTACAACGTTTCAGGTAGGAAAGTACATTCTGTTAATGAAAATTTGTCTTGATAGAAAGGCCCAATTTCAAATTCTAATGCTTTCAAAAACATTGTATAACTGTAATGTTTCTAAAAGGAAAGCATATTTTTTCAATTTAAGTATCATGATCCCATATTCCAACTTATTTTTCAGTAACCCATTAGGCTTTGTAGCTTTGAATAAATCCATGTCTTTTGATAAGATCCTCTTCCAAATTAGAAAGCAGTTTCCTTTTGGCAATAACCACATACAATGTCTTGATTTTGTTATTGAGAAAATAGAGGTTGTGAAACAAGCTTGTGCCATACAAGGACTTGATTCATTGATTATGTATCAATTATGGCTCTTGATGTAACAATGTATTGATTTTGTTGCTTGAAAATAGAGGTTACGCTTTACTATTTCATAGAATTTCTTACAATCTTTCTATAAGTATTGATTTTTAATCTCAGTCACTGAGGGATGACATTAATGACAAAGGTAATATTCCATGGTTTGAAGTTACCCTCTTACTAAATATTTAAATATATCACCACAATTTAACTGTTAGTTAAAGGAATTGTATTTGATTTGTAAACAATTCATTGCTTGATTTATAGATTTTAATTTTTTTCCCTTTTTTATTTTTTCTTAGATTTGGTATGAGATATCTTCCAATATTTGGGTTCCCTAGTTTCCCCACCATAGCTATGAGGTTCAGATGTTATCATTAAATATTCTCAGAACGTTACAACTTTTCTAGTAAGTGTACTTTGAAACATTGTTGTTGCTTTTCCATGGTGTTAATGCAAATAAGCACTACAACTAGTGCCATTATTTAGATTAAGTGTCGAAATCTATGTGGTCTTGTAATGATGGAGTGATTGTTTTCTAGCTACTAAGGCCATATGCATTTTTATCTCTTATGTTGTCCTGAGATATTCAAATTCAGAATAAGAATTGAGGTCTCATTTCCACTGTATATTGCAGTCAGTTTCTTGAACATAATATATAGTAGATTATATTTTACTAATCAACTGTGGATGTGATCCCTCATAGGAAAGGAAATTCAAAGTGACTTTGATTTCACATTGATTTGTCAAAACATCCACAAAGGAAAGGAGATTCAAAGTGACACTGATTTCACACTGATTTGTCAAAATGGAGGCAAGAGAAAAGGAAACTTTGTATTCAACAATGCTCTTAATTTCATATGTACATGCACAGACATATTAGTAGAAAATATTGAAGGGTTGCCTAAGTAATATTTTCCATTCCACTACATTCTTCACAGCTTGTAAATAAATAACTCGGAACAATTCATTACACTACTTGTTATTCTTTATTAATCAGTGGTTAAGATTTTGATATTGAACTGGCCAAGATTTTTCTTCCTTCTGTGCAATTGTGTGTTCTATAATGCTTCTTTTCCATTCACTATGTATAGCATATAAAGTGTGTCTAATGGAGTAGGAAGTTTGGAAAGTCTTGTGATCCTTTAACTATGCTACAAGGCAGAAACCCAACAGGGCAAGGTAGGTGCATCCCCACAAAGGGGTCACAGATACCAAAGTTGGTATTGGCTAGTGCCTTGAGCTAGAAAATTTCCTTTACCCTTGTATTAACAGTGAATCCAGAGAGGATTCTACTATTATAAGATTTATATTAGTTAATATTGATGAATAAAATTCATGAGACATGAGCTAGGATGTCCTTGCAAGGTGGTTGTTGATTATTGGAAGCTATGATGACCATTATGTCAGGCTAGGTGGTCGCACTCCCTTGATCGTGCACACGATTTTGATCAAGATGGAAGACTTCATAGTCTGGATTGATTGTTTAGTAGTGATAATTAGTGGGCTCATTCACAAAAGCTTCTATTTCACTAATCCTTTTTATAGAGTTGTCAGATTCAATTTCCAAAGGTTTTAATTACACTATAGAGTTGAGTTCTGAGAGAGTTGTGATTCACAGTGTTAAGTATAGCAGCTATGACACTTGAATGAAGATAAGCATAGTAGATGTATCAGACTTTGTTATAAGCTTACCTACATATTATAAGGGACTTGGTTGGCTTTTTTATAATTTTATAAACAAGTTCCATTTCGTGGAAATGTGAAAAAACAGTGATATTGCCACCATGTGGCTCTTGTCATATATGGTTTTATACTTTTTCAAAAAATTCTCTAAGAGTTCACAATGCTAAGATTCACTAGGACCTTAGAAAGTTTTATTATTTAGTGAAAGACTCACCAAGATCTTACAAGATTTTATAATTGAGTAAAATATTCACCATGCCTGGTGAGAGATTCGCCAAAAAATTATATATACATATTATATTATTGATAAAATCGCCTTCCATTTTTCCTATATACCATGGAGATTTGCCCATTTATTATACATATAAATTTGGGGGGGTTCTTAAAATTTTCACTGGTAAAAGTACAAATTGAGCATGCTCAATAGAAGATTGGCTCGTTCATTGCTCTAACAGGACCTTGTTCCTCCCAATCCCATTCGGTCGATAATTTGGGAAACTTTCTTACTATACTATCACAGGTGATATTCCTCTTCATGGACCCTGTTCCACTCAGCCTCGTTGGGTCGATAATTTGGGAAACTTGCTTGTTCTACTATCAAGGGTGATATTCCTCTGCATGGACCTTGTTCCTCTCAGCCCTGTTGGGTCGGTAATTTGGAAAACTTGATTACTATACTATCAGGGGTGATATTCCTCTTCCTCTGCATGGAAGTTGCAGAGGTCAGTTTCTACTTCTGGTCGATCCTTAGATGGGAGGGATGTGCACACAAGATATGGAAGCCATTAATCTCCAAATGGTGTTCCCTCTTCTGTTCATTCATTAAGGTTATATTTATATGTCCTAACCTGGTATGAGAGCTAAGCATAACTTCAGATTTGAGGCCAAAGCCAAATGGTAATGGATACCAATGAATGAAACTAAACATGAACTTAAATATAATTCCATCGCTCACCACTTTAATGCAACAACAAATGTCTTCTGGTAGATGTTAGTGTTGACTTTTTTCAATACTACATTTTTTTGAAGAGTCAGATGTTGTGAATTGTAAGTTTATGTAGGAATTGTCATAGTTATTTTTAACTCATTCTAGACTATTGTTGATAAAGATTTTTGGAGAACTCTGTGTTACTATCATTATTATGCCCAATCTTTTGGACGAACATTTCACACATATTTAGATACTTAAAGCTTACTGATGATGTGAAGAGTACCAAACCTCTATAAATAAAGGATCGTGATGGAATATAGCACTTAGAAGAATTATAGCCGTTATAGGAGGAAAACAATAACAATCAGGATTTTGATTTTTTATTAAAATAAAAGAATTAGTTAAATAAAGAATTAAATTAAACTTCTTTATTGTTATAAAAAAAGTAATAATAATATTTAACATTATTATGAGAGATATTAGTATAAGGTTAGATATTAATGTAAGGTTGTTGCAAACGCCTCCTATGACATCTTGTTAAAAAATGGAAAGACAAAACGAGAATGAAACTTACACACTGAAACTAGCAGCTCATAGGTGAGCAAGCTACACCTGGAGACTGCCCTGAGAAGTACGCTCTATTCCATTAATCATCAAATAAAAATTAAATAAGTTTACATTCAATTTAGGGGGATCAAAACTATCTCCTAGAAAATAAGAGCTAAGTCTAAACTAAGACACACACACAACCGTAAAACAAACTTTCTCTATTATTTTCGACTCTCCCCCTTAATGGAGAAATGATTTATTTCACCAATTTCAATCCCACTTCTTCACCCCTGTGAGCGTCATCCAATGCAATGAGTGCTAAGTGAACTACTCAAATCATGAGAAATTAGTCACTTACAACTATCTCTCATGGAAATGGTCATATGTGAATGACTTACTTAACACAGTTGAATCCCAAAAATGACATCTAATATAATTCACTGCATAATAAAATCTCCCTAAACAAGTCAAATTCAGTCTTCCCAAGAGGTTTGGTGAAGATATCAGTTGCATTTTCATAGGCGTTACAATATTCAAGAAAAAATTCTTCGGACTGAACCTTTTCTCTAACAAAATGAAATTGAGTATCTATATGTTTTGTTTTTTTTGATGAAAAACATGCTTATTTTCCATCTTGATTGAAATTTGGTTGTCACATTTAATCATCATAGCTTCCTTTTGCTCTTCTCCTGCATCATGAAGAAGTCTCCTCAATCAAATTTCTTCACAAGTGGTTGCACATAAACTTGATACTCTACTTCTGCTGATGATAAAGATACAATACTCTACTTTTTACTGCTCCAAGAAATGACCTGGGACCCAATATTGAGAGCATACCCTGTTATAGATCTTCTATTGTTTAGATATCTAGCCCAATCTGAATTTGAATAGCTTGTCAGTTTAACATCAAAAGAATTAGTATATTTAATGCCAAAATTTATGGTTCCTTGAAGATACCTTAAGACACCTTTTGTTTCCACCCAATGATTTTCAAGAGGTTTTGTCATGAACTGATTCAACACACTGATTGAATATGCTAAGTCAAGTCTAGTTGTAGTCAAATAAATCAAACTTCCAACCAATTTTCTGTACAATGTAGCATCCACCTCTTTAGAACCATCATCATTCTGAAATTTAACATTCTGTTGTATAGGTACTGAAGCAACTTTACATTGATCCATTATGAATTTCTTCAATAATTCCCTGACATACTTTCCTTGAGTAACAAAAGTCTGGCCAGAGTCCCTCCAGACTTCAAGACCCAAACAATAATGCAGTTCTCCAAGGTCTTTCATTTTGAATACCTATGACATCTGCACTTTAATTTCTTCAACCAATTCATTATAATTTCTAGTAACAATCAAATCATCAACATATAAGGAAATCAACACAATATGCCTCTTTGAATCAAATCTAATATACATATTTGGGTCATTTTTACTTCTCTTATAACCATGTTGTAAGAAGAAAGAGTTTATATTTTCATACCAAGATCTGGGAGCCTATTTCAATCCATACAATGCCTTCTTTAATTTACAAACAAAGTGTTCTTGCCCCTTTTTAATAAACCCTTCTGGTTGTGTTAAATATAATTCTTCCTTCACCTCTCCATTTAGAAAAACAAATTTAACATCTAGCTGGTGTGAACTCCAATGGTACTTTGTAGCTAGAGCTATTAACATCTTAATGGTATTTAACTTAGCTACATGAGAAAAAGTCTCCTCATAATCAATTCCTTCTTTCTGTGAATATCCTTTAGCCAACAACATAGCTTTATACTTGTCTACACTACCATCTGCTTTGAACTTAGGTTTATATAACCATTTGCAACCTATGGGCTCTTTTCCTTTTGGCAATTCAACTAATTCTCGGGTTTTATTTTTAATTATGGACTCATGTTCTTCTTTCATAGTTTACCTCCATTCATCATACTGATTCGCTTCATTATAATTCATGGGCTCAACAACATTTAAAATACTAGTCATAAGAGCATAATCTTTGTACCTTGCAGGTAAGTGAGTTTGCCTACCCGATCTCCTTGGTAGCAGACTTTCCTCAATTCTATTCTGTGTGATTTCCTTCTCACCTATGAACGGACTTCGACTGCTGAATGTATCCACATCACTAGGTTCCTCTTTTTATAGCTGCAGCTATAAATGACTGTCTTTGGCTTCATCATTACTATCATTAATTAGTAAAGGCATGTGTCACTCATAATTTTTGTCCTTATTCCCTTCATCAACCTATTAATGAAATAATATCTCGACTCACAAACACCTTGTGAGTAGATGGATTAAACATCTTATATGCTTTGAAGTCATAACAATACCCTACAAATATGCGCTTTATAGCTTTAGCATCTAATTTATTCCCATCTTCCTTAGGAATGTGTGCAAAAGCTTTAGAGCAGAATACTCTCAAGTGATGGAATGTAGGTTTGAAACCATACAAAACCTCAAATGGAGTCTTGAGATCAATTCACCTAGTTGCACTTATATTCTTTAAGTAAACTGGAGTACTAATTGCTTCTTCCCAAAAATGATTGGATAGGTTCTTACCTTTTATCATGTTGCATGCACACTCCACTAGAGTTCTTTTCTTTCTTTCTGCAACGCCATTCTATTGTGGAGTGTGGGGTACTGTAAATTGTTGTGCTATCGCATGATCTCTGTAATATTTGATGAAGTTTCCAAGCCTGTATTCTCCCCCTTGATGTGAGCAGATAATTTTGATGACTTTCCTTGTTTGCTTTTCAACCATATTTCCAAAACCTTCAAAATATTCGAAAGCATGCCTTTTCCTTCTAAAAAAGTATACCAAAGAATATCTTGTGCAATCATCAACAAATAACAAGAAATAGTAAGGTCCACCTAAGGACCTTGTTGGCATGGGTCCACATATATGATTATGCACAAGTTCGAGTATATCTTTCTTTCTCCTATTTAAGCTAGAGGGAAATTCATCCCTGTGCATTTTTTCAAGTGCACAACCTTCACAATCAATATGTTCATTTCTTAAAATAGGAAGTCCATCAACCATACCTTGTTTCTGTAGCAGCAATAATTCATGAAGGTTTACGTGACCAAACCTCTGATGTCAAAGATTCTATGTTGTCATAGTCGTTGAAGTTAAAGCTTGATGTGGCACGCTTGTAACATTAAACTTAGATAGGCCTCCAACTTGTACTCTTGATGTGACCGACTTCTGATGATCTAGCAAATCATTTATAACACAGTAAGTTTTAAAAAATTCTACCTTTAAATTCTTATATGAAATCATGGAGACAGAGATAAAATGCTTTTTAACACTAGGTACATATATAAAATTCTAGAAACGCCCGACATTACCATTAGGCAATATCATTTGAATATCTCCATACCTTTTAATTTGATATGCTTTGTCATATCCAAGGTAGATGTTAGCACCATTTTTGGTATCCTTAAAATTTTCATACCAGTGTTTATTACCTATCATATGAGTGGATGCTCCAGAATCCACAAACCAAGTTTCAGCCTCATCGGTCTCAACAGAAAAATCAGCATCAGCCACAAATAATTTAAGGTCATGATTTTGATCTTCTCCAACAAAATGCCCTGTATGCCTTTTGTGTCTATGTCTAGTTTCATCAATCTTCTTTTTATAACAATATGACTAGTTCTGCCACAGTAAAAAACTTAATTCCTGAATCATTTCTAGCAAATGACATACCTTGAAATGAATTTTTCTGGGATGGACCACAACTTTTCTTCCCTCCTCCTAGTTTCCCTTTGAAGAAATTTTTCCTTTCCACTAATTCCAACTTTGCATTCAGAGGCTTCCGATTCATATGCCTATCTTCTTCCTGCATCAAAATCCCTGCCAACTCTTCAAAGGTGGGAGATTTCTCGCTCACTCCAAACCCTATAATGAAGATTTGATAATCCTCTATCATACCATTTACGTTAATTGTGGCGAGATTTGTATTTCACACTTTCTCCCCTATTTCGCCCAACTTGTGTCTCAGTTCTTTGATTTGTGAGATGAATGCAACAACCGATTCATTCTCCTCCATTCTAATGGAGAGAATCTTACTCTTAAAAAACAACAGGCGATTTGTATTTTTCGTCTCATACAAATCCTTGAGCGTCACCCAAATGTCATTGGCAGTTTTTCATTTTTGGATGTGAGGGATTATGTTTTCCTTTACCAACATCTTCAACAAAATTTTTTCTTTATTTTCCCTCTTCTCCCAATATTGAACTGATGCGTTTGTGTCACCACTGGTTGTAGTCGGCTTTAATTCATCTCCATTTGCAATTTTCCATGCACTAGAACCCTCAAGCAATGCCTACAACTTGAACTTCTAGTTGGCGTAATTTGACCCATCGAGCTTATTTCTCTCATTAAGGTACGTCTCTGCAATGTGGTTATTCATTGTGACAAAACCATGACTCCACTAACAGATCCACTGATCCAATATACAGATCCAGCAACACAACACCTGATCTATGGATCCACCTTCAAATCCTCCAACAATTGATCTACAGATCTAACTCCAGATCCCCTAGCAATCAATCAATGGATCT
Organism: Pinus tabuliformis; assembly: GCA_031772625.1. Lineage (NCBI taxonomy): Eukaryota > Viridiplantae > Streptophyta > Pinopsida > Pinales > Pinaceae > Pinus > Pinus tabuliformis. The sequence goes on along the minus strand of CM062818.1, from coordinate 15,311,670 downwards.
AACTCCATATCCCGCAACAATCGATCTATGGATCTAACTCCATATCCCACAACAACCGATCTATGGATCTAACTCCAGATCTCCCAACAATCAATCTGTGGATCTAACTCCAGATCCTGCAACAGTCGATCTACGAATCAAACTCCATATCCTCCAACAGATCCAAATCCAGGTGGCATGGATCCAACTCCAGACATATGGCCTTAAAAGAAATGCTGGACAGGACCACCAACATAGACACTTTTGATCTTGGGCCGCCTCTAACAGACAAAAATTAGCAACACCCTCTCACCTTACTGTAGGTTGTGCCGATGAAAAATATTGTAAGTTTTCTATATCATTGCAGGTATGACACTAAAAGCCAGCGCTGCTTAGCATTGCTTCATGGTGCAGCGCCAATGCTGATCAACATGACTTTGCCTTGTCAGGGATGCACTGATCAAGCTTCCTCAACATTTCAGCGCTTTGTGGCAAAAACAATTGGACCATCCATCAAGGCTCTCAACGACCAAGGCTTACACGCTCTCAGCCACAAGGTCTCTCAGCCACCAAGTCTCTCTCACCACAAACCCAACTCTTTATGCTTTGATACCATGTTAAAAATGGAAAGAAAAAACTGGAATGAAACTTATACACTGAAACTAACAACCCACAGGTGAGAAAGCTACACCTAGGGACTGCCCCAGGTAGTATGCTCTATTCGATACATCATCAAATCTGAATTAAATAAGTTTACACTCAATTTAGGGAGATCAAAACTATCTCCTAGAAAATAGAAACTAAGTCTAAACTAAGACATGCACAACCGTCAAACAAACTGATGGGCCGAGCCCTGATCACTTACAACATATAATTGATGTGTGATTGTGTGGATGATTTTTATGGTTGATTGGTTGTATGGAGCGGTACTGGTAAGTTAATGTTGTGAGGACAATTGTCTTATCCACCAGCTTCGCTTCTCCCGCCTCTTCACTATGCCAAAGAAACCCTAACCTTTGTCATTTTTTTGTTGTTCCAGTGCTCTGCTGCTCCGTCGAGGTGAGGTCTTTGCTACTGGTTTTTGCTTCGTTTGCTACTATTACCAATTTCTTCTTGCTCTTTGTGAGCAGTGGGTGCTTTCGTGATTGTGACCTTGGTCCACGGCTTCCTTCCTCCATTTGCAAGGGCTCAACTCATCTGGTAAGTGAGCTCTCCTTAAAGCCTCGTCCCTATTTTCAATTTCTTTTTATGGTTCTATTTCTTGGATTCTTATGGCCTTGTTTGGTGGCCACTACAGGTGAATGATTGGGCTCACCGGCTGCTGGTCTCTTGCCCTGACACCTACACTCTTGTATCGGGTAGGGTCATGCCTCGTCATTTCTCTATGTGTCTGTTTTGAAGTGTTTATTGTTTGTAGTCTTTACTTGGTCTGTTGTCGAGGGTTGTGGCTTCGGCCTCACTGTTTCATGGTTCTGTGTATTTATGCCTCCGGGCTATTAACTTATGAAATTGTAATTATGTCGGCTCTGTGGTTAACTTATGAACTCGTAGTTATATTCGACACTATTATGGATGACCTTTATTTCATTGTTCAGTCCCGTAGCTTGTCTGTGACTTTATATTTGTATCTTGGACTGTAATTTTTTTTTTGATATCTATATATACACAAAGATTTTGAAAAGAAAATAGTAAATGTGAATGACACAAGTTTGTTGGTACCTGTAGATGCTTATTTCTTTCTTTGTTGGTAATTGTACTCGACTCTTCTGCAAACCCTCTCTATTGATTTATGGAACTCGACCGTGTTTTCTTCTTGCCTCTGTGATAATTTCTCGCTCTCGGTCACTGTTATGAAATGGGTAGATGAACTTAATTAATTAAGTTTGGAGGAAAAAAGAAATAACTTTAGGCTACAGTATATGGAATCATATTTTCTTGCTTCTCAAAATGATTGCGTGCTTCTTTTTATTCAATAATATGATGGATAATTACAGTGGTTTTTTCCTTCCTTCTTAAAGATCACTCTACAATTATTTAAACTATTAATAGTTACATTTTAGTTATTCATTGATAACTGTTCATCTTTGTCTGTATTCTAAAGTTAATTTGAAACAATAAAGTAAAAATAAAAAGAACAGTAAATAAAAATAAACAGTGGGCTGGGACAACCTTAAACTTAGTGTAAAGTCCTAAACACTGTTAACTAGAAATTTAAATGGAACTTAAAAAAAGACTAATTGAAACTCCTTCCGGTCTGCAAAGACAAATACTCTAGCCATGACCTACCTTAGCTGGATACTCCTGCATCACAAACTCTCTATTATTTTCAACTCATCTATTTTGAGAGACTCACGAATAGATAAACATACAAAATTTTAGTTCTAATTGAATCTATATGACAAAAATGTTGTAGAGGATTAGCAAGGGCTACTGGCTTACAGGATGAAGGGCTTTGCAATTTGATATTCCAATTCAATTCAAATTATCATAATTTTTGTTAATCATATTGTTAAATTTGCAGTTTAGTAACATATTATGCATTGTGATGAAGATTGAACGAGACCTCTTCCTCTGGAACAAGTTTATTCTTTGTATCAACTACAAAGATAATTCATTCTGGTGATGAATTGTCTTATTCTGATTCTCGTGATGAGTTTTCTTATTATAAATAATTTAATTATATACATATTTATGTTATGTGAAGTAATAAGTATTTTTAAATATTATACAATTTCTATTATGCTATGTTTTTTTTGTTAAAAAAAAGACAGCTTTAAAATATTACAATACAAATTTTTAATCATCTAAAAATAGAAAATGCAATATGATGAGATGAATGAAACTGTTTCTAATCATCTAAAAATAGAAAATACAATATGATGAAGATGAATGCAACCGTTTACATTGGAACAAGTTTATTCTCCATATCAATTATACAGAAAATCGGGAATTAATTCTATTGTAATGAATTGTACCACTACATATAATTTAATTGCATACATACTTCTGTTGTGTTGATTAGTCAATAATATATTTACCACTCTCATACGCTCAGTTTTCTATTTTAAAACAACACTTACACCTTGTTGAAATATTACCATACAGCTATTACACTTACACCTTGTTGAAATATTACCATACAGCTAGTTTATGATTACAAACCACTATATGCAAACCATAACAACTAATGACAGTGAACATGGAATTGTCATACAATTTCATCATATAAAAGTTGGCATAATATAACAGAAAAATTCTTACTTGTGCATAAATGTCAACCTGCCAAATGGGTTGTCAAGATAGCATTCGTGGCTTGAACCATTCGATTCCAATGGCACCCTTGAGCATGAAAATGAACTGACAAGGGCACGACTATTACCAATTTATTCTCAAAAATCTGTGAGAGTAATGTCCCAGCAATCAAGGTAGTAGGTAGTTAAGAAACCGAGTAACAAAGCAACCAGAAACCAACTTCAACGTTTGCCAGACTAGTAATCAATAACAAATCTCATTACCACGAGGAATATCAAATGTCATTTAAAAAATAATGCCATGGCATCTTCATAAATAGAAAATAGTGCCCTGACTTATCTCGATTTAGATTCTGGGATCTAAAGGGTATGGATTTGGATAAAAGAAATTTGTAAGTGAGAAGTTATTTAAAAGGTGTAGCTCAATTAGTTGTGTGAGATTTAGTTTTTATTGTGTGAGATTTAGTTTTTATTATGTTTAGGATTTAGTTTTTATTATATTATAGGTTTAAATTTCATGTAAAAAATTGAAAATAAAAATTATTTTTGAATAAGTATACTCTTTAAAAAATTATATATAAGTTTAAAAAATTATATTACCAATTTATTCTCAAAAATCTGTGAGAGTAGTGTCCCAGGAATGAAGGTAGTTAGGAAACCGAGCAACAAAGCAACCAGAAACCAACTTCAACGTTTGCAAGATTTATTTAATTAGGCCGATAGGCCTTCCTATGCATCAACAATTGTCAACACTTTTACTCTCCTCCATTCGATCAGGTGAGACACTTTCAACCGTTGATTTGAAGTATGACTGCTTTTTCCAAATATTGGTTGAGTTGCCTTCTTGGCATGACAAGATATTTTCACTGCTTTTTTCCATTCTTTTATGTCACTCCTAAGATATTTTCACTGCTTTTTCCCATTCTTTTATGTCACTCTTGGCCTCAGAGTTAATCATTTCTTTGGTCTGCCAGTAGTTGTTGTTCTTCTTCCCTAGCTTTTGGCTTTCCACCCTGAATATCTGAACCCCTATGAAATCTTTACTTAGTCATAAGTTATTGGTATATCAAAATTACAATGAATTATCAATTCTGTAAAATGATTGATTCCAAACCCTTAAGGAATCTGAATTCTTTCAATGCAATTCTATTTATTTGCAATTTCATCGCTTAAAATTATGTTTCATGGAGATTCGAAGTGTTTATGTTCAGTAATGGACCGTTTGCAGAAGCAGAAGAGGGTTTAACCTGGTTGAGGGAACGCCGAGCTAGTGCAGAGTACCAACAATCGAATGACGCGGCGAGACAAGTAACGCAGAGCATCAGCATTATTAAGCCTCCTCATTATCTCCGTTCACTCTCTCTGGATAGTCCCTCTTCCCCAACAGGCTCAAGCCCTCCAATCTCACCATCTTCTTGTGAGTAGCCTTGATCTGTTTTCTATGGGTTTCTGCACTGTCATCAAAGGATTTCATCCTTCTTGTTTGCCATAAAAATCATCAATCAGAGAACATTGCATTTATGTTTGTTGGATTTGGAATATTGTGTAACAGTAACACCACGAGAACGGGAGAATCCATGGCGAAGTAATAAGTACGATAATAATGTTCCCAAAAGCCTAACTGTTTAAGACTGGTCAGTCTTTGATTTAGTCCTGTAGATCTTTTGAAGTTCTATTATCAATTACATTTGTTTTTGTGTTGCAAGGATTACAAGGTTAATGCTGTAGCGATGATTGATATTCCCAATTATAAAATTGCAGGGTCATCATCGGCTCTTGGGAAAGATGAGGAGAATGACTGAACAGAATTCATTTTTTACCTGTGGGGGTACTGTTTATTGCCCAGGCATTTATAACAACTACCTTCTCATAGGAATACAGATCCAAGTTGTACATACACTTTGTTCCAGGCCGGATGCCAGTATATTTTTGTAAATAGTTCAAGGGTTTAAGTTTGTTCAGCGCGCTGGCCCATCTGTGGGGCAGGGGGTGAGGTTTATGGAGTGGAGATAATGTACATGAGCGGAATAGACAAATCACTAGGCCTATTGGCTAACTGCTGTAACTTCAGCTTGCTAGAGTACTGGAATGCATCCATTTCCTCACTCACATGCTCCTCTTCTTCATCCATTTCCTTTCTTCCCAATATGCATGGAACCAGAGTAACTGCCTCTGCTTCTACATTCATGGAGTGGGTGTTACTGTATAAGCCAGGTCTTCTAGCATTGCAGTTGTGATATGTGAAAATGCAATCACCAACCTGCAGAAACAGAGAGGATTGCCCCTCCCATGATGATCTCTATTCGGTCCACTTGTTCGCATTAAAAACGAATACCTGTGTGTGAAAAGGAAAATGAATAAAGAGGTGTTTCATTGTATCATTCGGATGAGATCCGTTGAACTTGATTGTATCATTTTTAACTCTGTATGAGTTTCCATGATGATTATTTAGCTTAAGCTAAGCATGTTTCAAGATTTGTTTTATCAGTATTAAAATAATAAATTTTACTTCGTTGAATCTGAACTTTTGACCGACAAATACATATTCTTAATTATTTAAATATTTAACTATTCAAAAATATCTTAAATTTATTCAACTCATTTATTATACTTTCCCTTGGTAAGATATAACTTATTCAGTTTTTCATTGATTACAAAATTTAAAATCTATCCAAAATTTAACATTATGAAATTAAATTTATTATTTTAAATTAAATTTATTTTTATTTATCTTATTATTTAATGATGCAATAATTAACTTTTGTGCATCCTATTATTAATTATTATATACTATCCATAATTATTATATATTATATGGATAAGTTCTGATTCCTCATGTTTATTGAGAAAAAAGAAAATTGAAGTGTAAATTTCTGCATGATGAATCTAGCTTGATTAAGTATAACCCCCTTTATAGAAATAGTTATAGTTATTGAATTAGTTAAATATCTTCAACACAATAGATTGAGGTAATCTTTTCCCTATGTGAACTGATTTGTATTCCTCAAATGTATTTATGTTTATTGAGATGCTATTTCTGGCAGCAAAGCGGACTGGCTTGCCCTAATGTGAGGTAATATTTTACCTATGTGAACTGATTTGTATTCCTCAAAAGTATTTATGTTTATTGAAATGCTATTTCTGGCAGCAAGCCAACTCGCTTGCCCTAATGTGCTCAATTTTGAATGATTAATGCCCTAATGTGCTCAATTTTGAATGATTAATTGGATTTTGCTATATAAGAAACTGAGAGAAACGAAGAATAATAATTTGTATAATTTTGATTAAGGATTTATTTTATTTTGAGCAATTTATTGACTAAATTTAGTTTGAATGATTGAATTATTATAATATTTATTATTTTGAACCAAAATACAATTCTTTCAATTTAACATTTCTATCGGCCTCTCTTTGCACCTTTTGCGGCAATTGCTAGTTGTTACGCGCTTTCTTTTGAATCAGTGTAACAGTCTACACTTTTAATGTACGTCTGACATCTGTGAACAGATTTTTAGGGCCCCTTCTGCTCTCCACTAACATCTGTGCACATTTCCCTGATATTTGTCATGGTCTTCATCTTTCAGTTACTCGTCATGGCCTTCATCCTTCAGTTACGGACGGAACATGGCCTTCATCCTTTAGTGACGGGAGGAACATGGCTTTCATTTCTGTTATGGGCGGAGAGCTCGAGAACCCTCGCCTTCATTGTTACAGGTAAAGGCTATTCTGATAGTCTACATTGTTACAAGTAAACGCTATGCTGATATCTCCTTCACTATCAGAGGTAAATGCTATGTTGATATCTCCTTCACTATCAGAAGATATGTTAATCTATTTTGTATAGATTTATGGTGAAAAATCCTTCTGGATTGATGCCCGTTCTTAGAGATGGGAAACATGGTCAGGCGAGTAGTCCCTCCTCACACTCGAAATGTACTCGGAATAACTAGCTACTTATCGATGGATGGAGTTCCAATTGCTTGCTTGAATTAGACTCTGATAAAATTGCAGAATATTTAGACAAGCACTATGCCGAGAATACCCTAAAACCCCCTATGGAATTCAGGGAGGTTGGGAGTAAAATCTTTGCGATATTTACAAATTAGCTCCAAAGTAAGGATCTTGGCAGCTCTTGTAGAGATGAATTTGTGGGGGAGCTCGTAGGGTTTGATCGCCAGTTGCAGAACCATGTGAGTCTGGTTTCCTTTCCTCTGTTCAATGCTTAGTTGTTTGTTCATTATTAATATATTTTTTTTTTTAATGATTACTTGTTCTTTAATTACAATAATCTAATTCGATGAATGAGACCCTTGGTGGTGCTATTGAGTCGTCACCAGGTTAACTCAGCCCGTTTTATCAGCCAAGCCAGATTTAGTTCACGGGCCAAGCTTAAGGTGCTATGGCCATTGGAGTTTGAACCTGGGTCTTTAGTGTTGTTAATCACTAGATCACAGTTTGATGGACATAGTCTTTGACCAAAGTAGCGGGATTTGATTGTATTTTCGTTTGTTGAACGGAAATTCGACAGTCTTACAAAATTTGGTGAATTTTCTATAGTACGAACATGGTATGATCAATGCAGTTTTTTATTGCCATTGGTAATATACCTCCTGTCTTTGATACCTAGATTGACCCATAAACCCCACAAAAACCTGAAAAGATAAAAACCCTGAAAATATTAAGCGAAAAATAAATATAAACTAAATAGTGAAATTTTCAAGAAACGAATTATTTTTCTTATTTACTCTGTTCCTGAGTTTGAAATTCCTCCAAAATTTGGAAAAAAATGCATATTTTTCGTATCTATACTTCCGTATTGGGGATTGTATAAGATTTTTTTGTTACATATTTTGTCTGTATTGGGTCGTGTTTGCATTCAAATTTTGCTATGATGCCTTTCACCGATAGAATTTGTCTTGGCAAAAGATTAGTATTTTATCTTTGGGTGAATTTTTTTGTATTTGTTTTAGTTTCTATAATTTCGCATTCTCAATTCTGACCTTGCCAAACCATTTTCAGAGTCGAGTCTGGCTACTTTTCTTCAAGCTATGATAGAGCTGTGTAATTTATTTCTTAATAATGCTTCAAATGGTAATTGGAAATAGGCCTGCTGAAATTTGTGGAGTCAGTGTTTGGTTTCAACTGTTAAGGGTTTGGTTTGTGAAAATTCTATTGCTTGCAACTTACATTCATGTAGTGCACAAGTAATGATCCTTGAGGAGGGTTTTTTTTTTTTTTTTTTTTCCTGAACTACCTTGTGGTGTCAATTTTGTGTTTTTGTATTCTAACCAACAAGCTACAATTTCTTAGTTTGATTCTTGTTGATTCTCACTATGCAGGCAATGGTCGCTAGCCATCACAGCCATTAAACGATGTATAAGGCTTTGCAATCAGTTTTATTCATGCAATGCACCTTTATAAAGTTCCTTTCTGAACCATCTTGTGGAACCAATTTTGTGAACTTGCATATATTAACCAACTAGAGGCAGGTAGTTATTAGTTTGATACTCGTTGACTTTTTACTATGCATGCAGTGGTCCTTAGCCATCATTTCCATTTAAAGATGTATGCGGTTTTGGAATTAGTTTTTGATTGTTTTGATCATTTGCGAAAACTGAGTTTTATATTATAGAATGACCAAAAATACATCGATATTTTGCTCACCTGCACAGCTTGGACTAGATTGTTTCCCCTGTAAATAACATATTTACCATGTTTTATAAAATGAATGAGTTAGAGCAGAGCAGGCACACTGGTATCTAAGGTCTTCATAGTCAGGTAGTTGTAGCCATTTATATTGATCGATTACACAATCCATATTTGGATTATATTCACATTAGTTATGCAGTCTGAATCTTCTATAAAACCATGACAATAACCCTAAGCTTAACATGATTTGTGCCTAATAGTGCTTCATGTCTTTTTCTTTTCCGCTTCTTAAACAAGTTATTATCTTGGTAAGAAATGTTGGAAATTTCTCGTAATTTCAAACACAAATTAACTGAATACAGAGTCAATGCTCTGTTTTTCTCCTCATAATGTTTTGCACAGGGAAGCTAACATGTTTTCTGAGAACAGAGATTTTTCACACCCATAAATCTTTTATATTCATTAATAAAATGCCTGATACATGATACATATTTCTTCCTCTTATCAGAGGGATTCATCAAGAACTTTCACCAAAGAAAAACAAAATTACTCTGCCTCTTTTACAAATAATTTTACAATGCTGTGTAAAATCTTCATTCATTGCTGTGTGAAAAAAAACTTTTACATTTACTGCTGTAAAATGAGAAATTTTTACATTGGTTTACTGTTGTAAAAGAAATTCTTTCACATTCACTCCTGTGTGAAATTCTTCATTACATTCCAAATGCTGGGTTCTCACATTTCATATTCAAATAAAAAAAAATTACATTGCAATCCCATTTGTTTCAATAAACAACCACACCTGTAAAGAAATCCCAAAATTTTATTTGCTGCCACAAATCTTTCTTTTCTTCCACACTGCTGTGCTCCTCTGGTTTGTTATTAGTTGTGGCAAACCCCTTTCTTGCATCCCGTGTTACAATGCATTTTCTTTCGCACTACAGTGCTTTCCTTTTTTTTTATCCCCGTGTGCAAATTACAATACAAAGTCAACAAAACAAAAAAACATATCGCATACCTCTTTTTTTACGAGTTAACAAGGAAAAATATAATAATGCCTGTTGTATGAAAGACTTAAAGTATTGACCTAAGACTATGATAGTTCATTAAATACATTAATGTTAAAACCGGCAGTAAAATAAAAAAAGGTTCAGGCAAGTTGAAGAAGATCTTGGTCCGTTGACTTGATCGGACGCATTTCGCTTGGCTAACTCACACAAACCAAACGATGTTTACCACCTGGGGAATGGGCAATTTTGGAGACGTACACTGAACGCGTGTCATTTAGTCGGGGTGTTCGGAGGCCCTCTGACAAAAACCGCTTTGTGCGAAAGGTGGTGCGATATGAGACTGAGGTTTTGTAGGAACTGTTTGCCGCGTAGGGGAAATTACAGTTTCAACACTCCCATTTAATTTCAACCGTTGGGTTATCAGTCATACCCAGACATTTCCTCAAAAATTCAAAGCTTTTATGGTCCAGTGGCTTTATCAAAATGTCTGCAACCTGTTCCTGAGTCCTGCAATGTTGTAGAACAATTTCTCCATTGCTCACCAATTCTCTGATATAATGAAACCTTGTGTCAATGTGTTTCGTTCTCTTATGAAACACGAAATTCTTGGATAATGCAATAGCTGAGCTATTGTCACAAAAAATCACGGTTGCTTTTGCTTGCTCTTGGCTTAAGCTCCTTAACATCCTTCTCATCCAAACTGCTTGACATGCTACTGCTGTAGCTGCCACATATTCTGCCTTTGCTGTAGACAATGCCACAATAGGCTATTTCTTAGAAGCCCATGAAATGGCTCCTGAACCCATGTGAAAAACATAACCGGATGTGCTTTTCCGATCATCTACACTTCCAGCCCAATCACTATCAGTGTATCCAACCAAATCTGAACATTCTGAGACAGTATATAAAATGCCAAACCTTTTAGTACCTTTAACATGCCTCAGAATCCTTTTTGTTGCCTGCCAATGTGCTTCTTTTGGCCTCTCCATGAATCTGGAAATTAAACTAACAACAAACATTATATCCGGCCTAGTTGCAGTTAAATACATGAGGCTACCAACTATGCTCTTATACAAGCTAGGATCAAAACCCTTGCTGCTATCCTTTTTGCTGAGTTTTAATCCCATTACTGTGGGAGTGATTGCTGCCTTGCACTCTTGCATATTAAATCTGCCCAACACTTCATTTACATATTTTGCCTATGAGATAAAAATCCCATTTTCATTTTGATCTACTTCTATTCCTAAGAAGTATCTCAGCAAATCCATTCTCCAGTAGATAGGAATCTATCCTACTGTACCATGCTCTTGGCGCTTGTTCAGCCCATAAAGAGCTTTCTTCAATCTGCACACTTTGTGCTCTTGGCCTTTCTTCTCATAGCCTAGAGGTTGCTCAATATAAACCTCTTCCATTAACACTCCATTCAGGAATGCTGACTTCACGTCCATCTGGTAAACTTTCCACTTGTTTTGAGTTGCTATGGACAGCACTGCTCTCACGGTTTCCAATCTTGCAACCGGTGCGAAAGTCTCCTCATGATCTCTCCCATACTGCTACTTATACCCTTTAACAACCAGCCTTGCCTTGTGTCTTTCTATTTTGCCTTCAGCATTGCTCTTGGTCTTGTAGAGCCATTTAACTCCAATGACTTCCTTACCTTTTGGTAGCTCAACCAAATCCCATGTCTTGTTTCTCTCTATGGCATTCATCTCCTCATCCATAGCTTCTATCCATTTCTTCTCTTTAATTGCATCTTCGAAATAAATAGGGTCATCAACATGACAATACAAAGAAAACAAGGAATTCATTCCTTCATCATAAATGTCACTTAAATTTCTGAATTTCTTACCTCTTTCATTTGGTGTGCAAGTGCTTGAAGATGCACTTGAATTTCCTCCTTGTGGTGTGCTTGGAGAAGCACTTTCATTTATTCTCAAGGGTGTTCCTTGCTGTCCTTGTGTTGGCGCTGCTGTTTGGGGATGTATTTCAGCCATCTCCTCATCATCTTCATCATGAGACAAACAGTTTTTAACATTCACTGTTTTCTCTATGCTTCCATCCCAAGCTTCCTCCTCAATGAAATGAACATCTTTGCTCACAAAAAGCTTCTTGGTAGATGGGATATACAACCTGTAAGCTTTGGATTCCTCACTGTATCCAATAAAAATGCATTTCTCCCCTTTGCTGTCCAACTTCTTCCTTAGTTGATCTGGAATGTGTGCATAAGCCACACATCCAAAAACATTCATGTGGGTGACTCCTTGCTTTCTCCCACTCCATGCTTCTTCTGGCACTTTGTTCATCACTGCCTTTGTTGGACACCTATTCAAAATATATAATGCACAGTGTACAGCTTCAGCCCAATAATCATTTGGAAAATGCTTTGCCTTCAACATGCTCCTCGCCATATCCATGATGGTCCTATTTTTCCTTTCAGCAACTCCATTTTGCTACGGGGTGTACCTAGCTGTAAATTGCTTATGTATTCCATTTTCTCTACAAAACCGTAGGAATTCTTTGGAGATATACTCACCTCCTCTGTCTGTTCTCAAAACTTTGATGCGCAGCCCACTTTGATTTTCGACAAGTGCTTTGAAATTTCAGAATTTTTCAAACACTTCACTTTTATTCTTAAGGAAATAAACCCAAGTTTTTCTGGTGAAATCATCAATGAATGTAAGAAAATATTGGTTGCTTGCTAATGATGGGGTTTGCATTGGTCCACATAAGTCTGAGTGGACAATCTCTAAGGGTGCCTTTGCCCTTATGCTTTTCCCTGATGGAAAACTTTCTCTGTGTTGTTTCCCTAAGATGCAACCTTCACAAAGGATGTTCGGTTTCTCTATCAATGGTAATCCTCTTACCATTCCTTTTCTGCTGAACAAGTTAAGACCTCCAAAGTTGAGATGTCCAAATCTCAAGTGCCACAACCAATTTTCATCCTTTGGTACGCTTTGGAAGGCCTCTTGGGTAACTGCTGCAATTTCTTCTTTGTTTTTCAAATCTGCCCTTATTCTGAGAGGGAACATCCTGTTCCTTGTCATCTTCACTTCAGCAATGCATCTTTTGTTGGGTGCTCTATCCACGATGGTGCATACATCATTCTCAAAAAAAACATTATAACCCTTTTGAACAAGCTGTCCGATACTCAAGAGGTTACATCTCATTCCAGGAACATAATAGACATCTGCTATGGTTTTCCTTTCACCTTTCTTTGTAAATATTTTAACTTCTCCCTTTCCCATAACAGAAATTTTACTATCAGTCCCAAGTGTGACTTGTGATTTCGCATTTTGACCTAAAGCAGAAAACAAGGCTATGTTTCCTGTCATATGGTTACTACAACCGGAATCTAGAAACCATATATCATCACTGTTTGTTTCAGCCATATTACAATCTAACAACAAATTATCTTGACTGGTATTTTCTCTAGTGAAATTTGCACTAGATCTACTACTCATATCATGCTGCTTCTTCCTACATTCACTGGCATAATGTCCATATTTTTTTACAGCAATAACATTGGACATTGCATTTTTCATACCTTTTTCCTTGAGCATGATGTTGTCCTCTTTGTTGGCCGCTGCCTTGGCCTTGGTTCTAATTTGGATTGTTGCCCCTTCCTTGAGCATTTGCTGGACTGTTCCTTCCACCTCAGTTTTGGCTTCTGCCTCTTCCTCTCTTGTTTCCTCTGCCTTGACCTCTTCCTCTTCCAAAGGACATCTAGTTCTTGAAGGCTTGCTCTAGAGATGAGTTTTTCATTTCTACTCAACCTCTGCTCATGTGTTATCAGTGATGCATGAAGTTCATCAACTGAAAAGTTTGAGAGATCCTTTGTCTCTTCTATGGTGGTGACAATCACATCAAACTTTGAGGGTATGACCCTCAATATTTTCTCCACAATCCTCCTTTCTTCAAGAGTTTCTCCATGAGTCCTTATTTGTGTGACCAGACCAATCACATGTGTGAAGAATGAGTCAATATTGTCTGACTCCTTCATGCACAAGTTCTCAAAATCTTTCCTCAGCAACTGTAGTTTTGCTGTCTTCACTTTCTCCATGCCTTGATAGGCTGTCTTGAGAGTTTTCCATGCTTCTTTGGATGTCTTAGCTGCTGCTATCCTTGGAAACACACTCTGGTCCACTGCTTGATACAAAAATACAAGGGCTTTTGAATCCTTCTTCCTATTGCTCTTCAACAGATCCTTCTCTACCTGAGTTAATCTATTAAACTGATTTTCATGTGCTGGTCCTTCAAAACCATCCTCAACTAATTCTCATAAATCTTGTGAGGCAAACAGGGCTCTCATGGTTATTTCCCAATAGTCATAGTTTTTCCCATTAAACTGTGGGAGCTAGGTATTAAACATACCTATGCTAGTGCTTGTGCTGGCCATTCCTTGCATTCTCAGCTATGCTTCAAATATTGGACTGTGTATTTAAAATACTGATTGTTTCTTTAGCAGTAACAAAAAAAACTTTGAGGAATACCTGGATTCTTTTGCCTGAGACTTCACTTTGCTTGAGAGGATTTACTGCTGCAACAAAAGGAACCTTCCTTCAGCTTCTTTATACCTTCAAAGAGCCTGGATCTGCTCCGATACCATGTTGGAAATTTCTGGTAATTTCAAACACAAATTAACTGAATACAGAGTCAATGCTCTGTTTTTCTCCTCAGGATCTTTTGCACAGGGAAGCTAACATGTTTTCTGAGAACAGAGATTTTTCATACCCATAAATCTTTTATATTCATTAATAAAATGGCTGATACATATTTCTTCCTCTTATCAGAGGGATTCACCAAGAACTTTCACCAAAAAGAAACAAAATTACTCTGCCTCTTTTACAAATAATTTTACATTGTTGTGTAAAATCTTCATTCACTGTTGTGTGAAAAAAAACTTTTACATTTACTGCTGTAAAATGAGAAATTTTTACATTGGTTTACTGTTGTAAAAGAAATTCTTTCACATTCACTCCTCTGTGAAATTCTTCATTACATTCGAAATGCTGGGTTTTCACATTTCATATCCAAATAAAAAAAAATTACATTGCAATCCCATTTGTTTCAATAAACAACCACAAGCACCTGTAAAGAAATCCCAAAACTTTATTTGCTGCCGCAAATCTTTCTTTTCCTCCACACTGTTGTGCTCCTCTGGTTTGTTATTTGCTGCGGCGAACCCCTTTCTTGCATCCCGTGTTACAATGCATTTTCTTTCGCACTGCAGTGCTTTCCTTTTTTTTATCCCTGTGTGCAAATTACAATACAAAGTCAACACACAAAAAAAAAGCATATCGCATACCTCTTTTTTTTATGAGTTAACAAGGAAAAATATAATAATGCCTATCGTATGAAAGACTTAAAGTATTTACCTAAGTCTATGACAGTTCATTAAATACATTAAAGTTAAAACCAGCGGTAAAATCAAAAAAGGTTCAGGCAAGTTGAAGAAGATCCTAGTTCGTTGACTTGATCGGACGCATTTCGCTTGGCTAACTCACACAAACCAAACGATGTTTACCGCCCGGGGAATGGGCAGTTTTGGAGACGTACACTGGACGCGTGTCATTTAGTCGAGGTGTTCGGAGGCCCTCTGACAAAAACCGCTTTGTGCGAAAGGTGGTGCGATATGAGACAGTGGTTTTGCTAGAACTGTTTGCCGCGCAGGGGAAATTACAGTTTCAACAAGAAAGAGGAAAATAAAAGAAATGTTGCCATATCAACTTCAGTGAAGAAAATTTGTGTGATCACAAGGGTCAAGCAACCTATGAGGGGTTTTCGTTTCCAGAGAAAACACAAAATAGCAATGAAATAGACTAAAGGCACAACTGATGTTGGACTTGAAGAAGATGGATAGTTTGGCAGTAGTGAACCTCAACTAATTGCATTCATATTCCTCCCTTCTATGAGTGAACTAAGTATAAGTTTATCAGATCGCATATTGTGAATAAGAAATTTCCCAGTTTTGTAAATGATATGTATCTTTTTACATAATCATCTTATGTCAAAAATGTAAACAGAAAACGGTTTATATATGTGTGGGTGTGAGAAACAATTAACTATTTTGCAATGAAGAGGAAGCACAATAATATTTCATTTCCCCTGATTGTTTATTTTATTGAAACAAAACACCAAGGACATTGTCCATGACATTGATGCCGGAGTTGGTTGGGGCAACCCCTATTTTGGAAAGATTCCAGGTATTATCATATTCTGTTGTTCTGAAGAGAATTTATTTTGCAAAGTAGTCGAAGCATTTTAAACAATAGCAGGGAGAGATTATTTTGTTAGATTCAATGAACAAGGTGATGCATAATATTAAATCTTTTTGTTGAATGACCTCAGTATCACGCTTGATATTGATGTTCCAAGCCTTTCCTTATTCTGTATCTGTTGAGATTCATTGCAATTTGAATTTACCAATTTAGGTGACTTGGGTCCATGGTTTGTGTGTTTTGCTATGTTAGGTTGAAGGGTTCATCAGATCCATGCAAAAGCAAATACAGTCTGGGGGAAAATGTGGGTTTTTCTCGAAGAGGTCTGTGGCACCACAGGGTCGAGAGAAGTTCATTTTGGAGGACATGCTCTGCTTTCAAAGAGTAAGGATATGGATCTATTTTCTATGATTTGCAAATCTGCATCACTTGTAGCAACTGCTACGATTCTCTAAATTCTAAAGAGATATGCATGTGTGTAACTTTCATTTGTCAGTAAGATATCTTCAGAATAACATGTTGCATGTTTATTGAATATTTTCTAACTCTTTTGTGGCGTGCAAAATTTAACTTACCAGAGAAAATTGCCAATGTTCCCAACGGAGCAAGCTTCTCAATTTATATCCGTAGACCACACTTAACTTTTACAACTGCTTAAATGTGGGTGATTTGCCTGTAAAGGAATAGTGATGGATATATGAAACTGAAACTTATTTATATATGAAGCGTGTATACAGACGAGATGAATATTCTCAATCCGAATCTGGAAAAAGTTGCCCACCCATGTTACCACGGGTTGTCAATAAAGTGTCTTACCCGTGAAGATAATAAAGATCCTCACTTATGCTACAATGATATATCGTTGTCTTAATGAAATTGGTGTTTCATTGATATGAGGGTCTCCCATTATAACATGCAATTCAGAATTTGTGATTATTTCATACTCTTGGTTGGAATATTTGTGATTATTTCATGCTTCAGTTATGGGCGGAACTCGTCATGGCCTTCATTTCCGTTATGGGCGGAATACATATGATATATGACATATATATTTATAAATGCCTTTTTTGTACGATTTTTCCAATTTTCATACTATTTTTCTAATTTAAAAAATCTATCGGCCTCTCTTTGCACCTTTAATTTAAATGGTAAAAATAATATTATAAATGGTGACAATAATTCAATTTTATAGGTGAAAAATTTACTCATGAAAAATCTTGGATTATATTTTTATAATTTTGAATCTAAAAAACTCAGTTGCTATTTTATGTTCTTTATAATCTAATCTAAATGGTAAAAATAAAATTATAAATGGTGACAATAATTCAATTTTATAAGTGAAAAATTTACTAATGAAAAATCTTGGTTTATATTTTTATAATTTTTAATAAAAAAACTCAATTTCTCATGGACAAAAGAAATCATCTTCATATATATATATATCATTTTTTTATATAAATTTTTAATCTAAAAAACTCAATTTCTATATATATCAACGATTTTATAGAGTTTATTCTACATAATTTAATCACAACATCTTGGAATTTTCAACTAGGGATCCATCTCCATCTCTATATTTTAAGCGCTTTTTCATCGATAATAAGCTTGTTGATCGCATGTTTGTCCTCCATTAGATATATGAGGAATTTGAGCTAAACACTCCCATGCCATTTTAATGGACAGTGATAACTCTGCCACAAACAAGGGGTGGCTCTCTGAATGGTGTTCCTCTACTTTTCATTAAGGTTAATTAAGGATGAGAACTCAACACAAGTTCAGATGATGTAAGGCTAAAGCGAAAGGGTATTAGACAGCAGAGAATAAAACAACATTCACTTAAAATAATCCCACCGCTCTCAGGGAACAATTCAGGGCGTGTTTTTGCAAATGTCTACCACTGCTCGTCCACCACCGGCGCCGCCCGTTTTCATTTTTTTTTCTTGATTAAATATATAAGTTCGGAATATGTTAGTAGTCCGCGGTGGTGGCGCCGCCCGTTTTCATTTTTTTTTCTTGATTAAATATATAAGTTCGGAATATGTTAGTAGTCCGCGGTGTTGGCGCCGCCCGTTTTCATTTTTTTGTCTTGATTAAATATATAAGTTCGGAATATGCTAGTAGTCCGCGGTGGTGGCGCCGCCCGTTTTCATTTTTTTTACTTGATTAAATATATAAGTTCGGAATATGTTAGTAGTCCGCGGTGGTGGGTATACCGCAAATATATTTTTTAAATACAAAAATTTGTTATGGTGGGTGGTTCGATGATTTGAAAAATCAATTTGTTTTCGGGTTGGTGTCCAACCACATATTTCATATTAATTTATATATATATTTGGAAGTATTTAGGTGGTTCATATATATATTTGGGTGTTAAAATAATTACAAATTAATTTTGATGTTTTTTTGCAAATAGTTTACCGTGGTTATATATTTGTTTGAAAAATAGTGGAAATTTTGGGAAATTTGGGTTACACTTGTCAAATTTCAAGATTTCGGTGTCGGAGTTTTTTGACTGTGCTGAATCAATTTCCACCATTAAAAAAATAATTCAAACACTCTTATGATCAATTTTTTGCAAAAAACAATCGTCGCTAAAAATAACTTTATGGGCAAATTTGTAGTCTCCGAATACAACATCTTTATTTTGGGGTTAATATGAATGTTTATATTTTTTTAATGATTTAGATATTGTTATTATTAATAGCATAGATATATTTTAATTTCTGATTTACGTAGAGTCGAGTGTGTTCAAATCTCTCAAAATGCAAATTGCTTTCAAGCAAAATTTGAGAAAAGCTTTGCATTTCGAGAGATTTGATTCCTTTTGGCCCTTGGTAAATCTCGAATTAAAATTGATTTATGTTGATTTTGCACAACACACTAATAAAATGATGTTTTAAGTATAAGAATTTTTTTAATTTCACTTGTTTTCACATTGAAGGAATTACAAATTTCTATCATATTTTCAATTAGAAAGAACTTATTAATGAAATAAGAACACACTATCTCTCTTTTAAATATAATATGAACTCCATATTAAGAATGTAATAAATTACACATAAGAATTTTTAAATTTAAATTATCTTATTTTTCTCTATATAAAATTGATATATAATTATGTTATTTATAAACAATAGTAAAATAATTTTTTTATTAATATTTTTTGTTTTAAAAATGACATGTGAATTGAACCTAGAATGAATTACACATCATATATTATCAATAATATTGTTTTTACATGCCATTTGTCAACTACATATTAAGCAATGAAGGAATTACATATATTCCTCATATTAAAATGTAAATTAGTATTTTTTGTACTTTCAATTACTTTATCTCTATATAAATTTAGATGAAAATTAAGGTGGACATTAAAGTGTTTTATTTATAATTGACATTGATTTTTGTTTTTTAATTTATTAATATAAGTACTTTTTATTATTATTTTTAAATATAAAATTTGACAACATATATAAATTTAGATGTAAAATTAAGGTGGACATTAAAGTGTTTTACTTATAATTGACATTGATTTTTGTTTTTTAATTTATTAATGTAAGTACTTTTTATTATTATTTTTAAATATATAATTTGACAACATTTCTCATATGGGTAGACCCAAATATCTCTCTCTTTTTCTGTTTTTGTTTTTGTTTTTGTTTTTTTTTTTTTGTTTTTTTTTTAATTTAGGTATTTATTTATTTATTTATTTTAATTTAGGTGTGATCTTTTATTACTTTGAGTAAAAGATAACATTTTTATAATTATTGATTTGCAATTTGACTTGGAAAATATAATTCCTACTTGTCTTGGTTTCTAAGTACATGAACTTGTTCCTATTTTTTAGGAGTTGTTTAGATGATTCTTAGTTTACTATTTGGTTGAGAAATTTGCTCAACTAAGTGTTGGGTGCAGGATCCCCCAAGGGCAGTTTTGGGGCTTAAAGCCCATATTTTGGTCCAATTTTGTAATCCTAATGTAAAGACTCCGCATTTTGCGGTCGCAGAGGGCGTAGATGTTAAAGAGTCATAAGGTTGTCTGCCCTTATTTTGATACTGTAATGTCAGTTGTAAAAGATCTACCCATGGTTTGCGGACCATGGGATTGTATAAATAGAGAGAAGCTCTAAGTAGTTAAGGAAAAAAATGAATAGAAGGAAGATCACGAAGATGCATGAGAGGTAGGTTTGAAGTAGAAGTCTAAGTTTCGGGTCGTAGCGTAGGTAGAGGCTCTGTAGTTGAGTGCACAGAGGCCTAGAAGTCCATAGTTGAGTGCATGGACCCCTGCAGGTGAGTGTGCAGGGCAAGTCGAGTCTGTAATCATATGATATCATCAACAAAGAGAAGTATTTTATAATTTTTGTGTCTTTATTTCCTGTTTATGCATCTGTTATATTGGGTATAAATTTCACTTCTAAATACTTATATGATGTGTGAATGTGTATAACTGTATTGGTTAAGTGAACGCAAGTAAGAACATATGTTTACACAAAGCTAACTAAGATCTGTTAATAAGATAAATAAGATACTTAGCATAGTTTGGCAAATATCATAGATCGTTGCCCTAGCAGCGCGAAAGCATATTAGCCCTTGGTTAGGGTTATGCGGAAGTCGGTTGTAACATTTCGTGAAGGTGCTAAAGGATATAATAGAGAGATAAGCAACATGCGCGAAGGCATGTATAATTGGAATAAGCTGACATCACATCCATCTAAAGGGTGTGGAAACTTGGTTCCAGCATCCCCCCATACTGCATCGGGTGAGACTTCAGTGCGTGCTCCACGGGCTGATGCCGAAAGGGCCGGTTGTGTAGGGAATTGTTTGGCTAATTAACATCGAACTTGGGTTAGGCCCCCACAAGCCAACAAATGATTCCGTTACCGAGACCAAAATTTTCATAAGATCTGTGTGATGTCGTATCACTAGAATCCAACTAAGAAAGAAATCGAAGGTTGGTTGGACAAAAGAATTCACGAGTTTGCGACGCAGGAGAATAGAAACCCATGACTTCCAAAAGAACAGTGGCTAGACAACTACTTGTATACGGAGATCCACGAAATATTTTTCGCCTATTTCCCTACTAAGCTATATGAGTGGATTGTGAAGCTAGCAGATAGCCAATGAAGGTGGAAACTTGACGGTCCTATTGTGTGGACCCCAGAACTAGTGCAAAGGTTGGAAGCATCAAAGGATAAGATCGGGCACGCCGTCAACCATTGGCTCAATCGCATTATAGGAGGATTTGTTATTGAGTTCGTGGTCGACACCTTAGTCAGCTATAGCGAGGCAAAGCGACACTTTTTCAAAGGACCGCGAGGTAAGTACGTAAAATCTCTGAATACTTGGATTAAAATGTTGTTGTGCGAAAAAGGGGTTATGCAGTTACCTTGATGTTTGGGACTACATAAAGTGGAAAGGGTTACAGAAATGAAGGAAATAAGGGTCCGAATTATAGCCCTTTGATTTCACCACTGCGAAGGGACGAAGAAGGGATAACGAAGGTTTCTCCACGAAGTGATATTCAATTAATAAGACATGGATTTCCGCAAATACCACCTCCACCCATACCAACTCCATATTCACCGCCATCACCTCCAACTTCACCCACACCACCTTGGCCACCATCATGATTTAATATGGCAAACACAATGAAGTTTCCTTTGTTCAAAGGCTTGGGAAATGAGGACCTGGACCAATTATGGTTCATTGTGAGGGTTGTATGGGAAGCTTAAGGTGTTACAGATGATAACATAAAGAAGGCAACACTGGTTAGTGCTTTGCAAGATCACACATTAACCTGGTATTTTAAGTACTCTAGCAATAACCTGAATGCTAGAGTAGCAGACATCCAAACAATAATGAATAGGAAATTTAGCAGGCCTAAATCTGAAGCGGATTCAAAGAGATCACGATGCTACCAGGCAAGATGCCTTGGGAACTAGATCAGAGGTTGAAATGTACGATTCACAAAGCCAACATGAATTTGATGGATGGACAACATCATGAATTATTTGTAGCTTCACAACTACCACACTTAAGGAGTGGGCTATCGCAACAAAAGATAACAACTCAGGCAGAGGCGTTGGAAATTGCTATGAGGCTACATGAGACCTTGATGCAAGATCCTAATCTAGGATTTCAACAGATCCACGCACAGCTAAAGAATCTATGCCTTAAGATGCAAAGCTTGAAGCAGGATAGGACGGTTTGGTTAGAGGTACGCAAAAAAGTATGGTGTGCGAAATGCAAGAGTTAGGGTCATGAGAAAGACCACTGCTCGGTCTTTACAAATTATGTTACAGGAGGGGGACCAATGCCTTTAAGGCCGGAAGCTCAAGCAGGACCTAGCATGGTGCTTGCTCTATTGTGCGCTATCTATCAGATAGCCGGAAAACATGCCATGGATAACTACCACCTATTATAGAAGTATACGCAAACTCTGGAACAGTTGTTTTGCAACTTTTGTAGATTGGTGGGACATGATGAGCATACCTAGAGAAGCTATGAATTGATGATGGATAAAACTCCCGCCTACAGGGTTCAGGTCGAAACGCGATCCCTTGACCAAAATGCAGGGATGGCGTGGACAGGATTTCAGGAGCACAGACGAGGCCGAGGTGGAGGAGGACCTGGTAGAGGTCGCAGACAGTTGATTTGGTACAATTGCGGAGGGCCAGGACACTATGCCCATGATTTCACTAATCCAACGCACTCGTCGTGCAAGTATTGCACGCTCTTTGATCATGAAACAG
Source organism: Pinus tabuliformis (assembly GCA_031772625.1). Classification (NCBI taxonomy): domain Eukaryota; kingdom Viridiplantae; phylum Streptophyta; class Pinopsida; order Pinales; family Pinaceae; genus Pinus; species Pinus tabuliformis. The sequence goes on along the minus strand of CM062818.1, from coordinate 15,288,812 downwards.
AAGTTTGTCCTACGCTGATAGCTAGGATACGTGACAAAGGAGCGCTACTGCCTCCCCCCGACTCAGAACCTACAGATGATGAGGTTTGAGCCACGCAAGGAAGATCTGAACATAAATATAGTACTCCGAAGTGGAATCACAATGGGAGATGACAAGGGGAAACAACCGGAAGATAGTACATGGGTTCACAAAGCCCCAATGAAAGTGGTTGAGTTCGATTTGGAGAACGCTTGAGAAACATTTATGGAAGCTAAGAAGAGCTTCACTCAGGCCTCCACTTCATGAAGCAAAGATAAATCAGAGCTAGAGATGGACCCCTCTATGCTGACAACTTTCCTGGAAACCTGTATGAAGTTACTGCGCGACAGTAAGGCTGTGAAACGGTTACAGGAACTAATCAACAGATGTGTTGGGACCGCGCCAGGTGAACTGCGTGTGGTCTAAAAGATAAAAAAGCATAAGAAAAGGATGGGACGTGAAATGAGACTCATTGCGCAAATCGGAGAATACGAAATAGATCAAGTCATTCTGGATTTGGGATTAGATGCAAATGTTCTACCGAAACAGACATGGGAGTGAATGGGGAGACCTGCACTGTAATGGTCTATAATTCAACTAAGGATGGTGAATCAACCAAAAATAATACCCATGGGGTGGTTGCAGGGAGTAACCGTGGATATTGAGGGAGCGAGCGTGGTGGCAGATTTGAAGTAATAGAGATTGTTGATGACAGAAATCCCTACCCCACACTCTTGGGAATTGACTGGGCTACTGAGATGAACGGTGTAATCAATCTAAAGAAGTGAAAGAGGATCTTTGAGAAGAAATCATTGCGCATAATAATACCCCTAGATCCCTCTGAAGGATTGCACCATACGCAGCCGATTCACAACTATGAGAGTGATGATGACTTGGACTGCATCTATAAGATAATAGCGCGAGACCAAGACTGGGTGAATCCCACTGCGGATGGGTGGATTACATGGGAGCGTGAGAGTTCCTTCACTTCTGATTATTACGAGGAAATAGAATGTTGGCATAATCAGTTACATGAAGTAACTACGCTGAATTGCAATATGATGACCATGTCGCTGCATTGTGTGTCATTGGATGAACGAAATCTGCCTACTTATGATGGACTGAATGGGGTCGATGTCTTTTTGGATTCGTTTGAAAGAAAGGTGCCAAAAAAATAATGCTTCCAGGCCTTGGACTGGGCACTGTGCGCTACACCCGCAAGATGGTGGGGTACACACAAGGGGAGTTTGGATGATTGGCGCAAATTTAGGAAAATGATGCGAACACGATTTGGGAAGCCTAATATGCGACTGACAGACAAGTGCGATGGGCAGAATGATCCGCACATGCATCTAGCCAAGTGGACACAGGCCTATGGAAGAAAGTCCCAACATGAGCAGGTGCACCTGTGCTCCGCGCTAAAGTACCTGGTCAATAAGCCTATGTTGGGGGGCGCATCTGCAGATGGCTTTTATTGTTCCAGGAATACAATTTTGAAGTTGTTGTGAAGACTGAACGATTGAACATGGGACCAAACCACCTGTCGCGCATTAAGAAAGCAAAGGAACCTACTAATTTGGAGGGAGAATTACTTGACACACAGTGTTTTGTTGTGCGCGTCACGGATGGACACTTCGAGGATATATTACACTTCCTAACAACTGGAATTGCGCTGGAAGGATACTCTATCCAGGAAAAGAAGGAATTAGTGGTGCACGCGACATATTTCTCTACCAACAAGATGCGGAATGATGAAATACTGCGAAGGTATGTACCTAAATTTGAATGAAGCAGCATCCTCGCAGACGCTCATGGGGGCGCCGCGAGAGGACATTATACAGGCAGAGCAACCGCGTAGAAGATTCTATGCACAGGGCTATGGTGGCCAACCCTTCATTAGGATTCAAGATCATATTGCAAGGTGTGCGACGTATGTCAAAGAACAGGTAGGCCATCACAGAGGGATGAAATGTCTTTGATTCCACAAATGACGTTGCAACCCTTCGAGAAATGGGCAATAGATTTTGTAGGACTGATTCAGCCCCAAGGAAAGACAGGTGCGTGGTACATTATCACTGTGACAGAGTACTTGACTCGTTGGGCAGAAGCACAACCGGTGAAGGATTGCACGGGTGCGACTGCCACGAAGTTTCTATTTGAACATGTACTGATGCGATTTGGATGCCCAAAGATTTTGATGAGTGATCGGGGTACGCACTTCCTGAATGAGACGATCAGTGCACTAATGGAGGAATTTCAAGTCTATCACCAAAAGAGCACACCTTGTCACCCACAGGGTAATGGAATAGTGGAATCGTTCAACAAAGTACTGGAGACTATGTTGAAAAAGGTATGTAATTCTCAGTGAAGTGAGTGGGACCTACGCATACCTGTAGTTTTATGGGCTTATCGGACAACATGCAAAAATTTAATGGAATAGACACCCTTTAGACTGGTATACGGGGTTGAAGCTGTGATGCCTATGGAATACATCATTCCTAGTTTGCGCATAGCAGAGCTCATAGGTATGATGGATCGTAGAACCCTGGAATAGAGGTTCGCTTAGTTGGATGAGCTGGAAGAAGAGAGATTTTTGGCTAGATTTCCCCATCAAGTCCAAAAACAACGTGAAAAGTCTTGGCACGATCAACATATTAAGCTGCACACCTTTAAGGTAAATGACTTGGTGCTATTATATGATAGTATGTTTGATAAATTTCTAGGGAAACTCAGAATTCATTGGTTGGGGCCGTATGTTATTAAGGAGATCACCAACGGTGGCACAATCCATTTGGTTAAGATAAATTTAGATCCATTCCTAGGAAAATTGAATGGCAGTTGTTTGAAGCCATACACAAGTGCCTCGGCCATCTAGTTAGCCAACAGAAGCACAGTCTTAGTGCTCCAGGTAGCTGAAAGGAGGGGTGGGACTATAAACTACACTGCCCGGGAGCTGCACGATTTTAGGACTGCTCGAAGCAGTGAAGTGTCAGAAGGTCTGTGACAATGCGAAGACAACCATGCTAGCATGCAAGTCTGCTGGAAAGTGACCATTAAAGTCACTATTCAAAATTTGATGGGTGGTTTTAGGCCAAATGGAGTGGGTAGTAGGCATTTAAGGCGAACTTTATGGGCTAGATTCTTGAAAATATGCCTCCAATCTAGTATTAATGGCTCGAATGCGGGGGTAACAGTCGAATTCAAATTAAAAAGGCCCTATAAATTACCAGTAGCTATCTAGCGAAAAACACTTGGCAATTTGAGAATTGATTTGTTGCGCGCTCAAGTATTCATGAACCAAGACTTATTCGAGACTCTAAAAGCGAATTTGTTGTTTGAGCAACTACCAAAGACATTGAAAGAACTATGGAATAATGCTATGTTAGAACTCAAAGAAGCCATGGACATAGGAGTAGTGACAGCCGAGGAAGCTGCGCAGGAAATTGCGAAAGTAGAAGCCCCAAAGAGTGCCAGAGAAATCGTAGAGGTCCCTAAATCACCCCAAACACCGAGACCTAATAAGGATAAGCAGGCCATGATCCCAGTGCACATCTCTCTCAGAAATCCATCGAGGACCAAGCTCACCTTGTAGGAAAAGGGGAAGGGCATTAATCTAGAGGCTGACGAGGAGGAATCTAAAGAAATCCTGGTGGAGGAGGAGGATGTAGATATGAAAGTTGAAACCCAAGGTGCAAACCCTATCACCAGGCTACTGGAATATGTTCCTCTGCACAAGGGTAAAGCTAAGGTGCCAAAGGACATAGATGAGAGCAAGAGCTCTCTGCAAACTCTTCTGCTCCTAGATGATATTGTTTTTGAGGGACCACACTTGGGGCAGGTTCCTATGTTAAAGTTTGAATATTGGGACCTCGCAGACAACGATAAGTTCCCGCATTTAGCGACTGCAGAGCTAATGCACCAGAAGATGGATGTGATAGCTGGAATGATTGAATTAGAGCCACACAAATGGCTTAGAGATGTAGAGAAAGCTGGGTTTCTACACTTACTCTGGGTGCAGCATTACCATTGTGCCCCAGTGACCGTATTCACCATCAGGCAACTGCTCTGCTTGGTGCATGATGGGTGCTTGTGGCTGGAGGATCCCATCCCCATCACAGACCATCTGATTCATCGAATTACACGACTGCCTTACTCCAGGGAGGATCCAACCAATATTAAGGAAGGAAAAGGTGGCGAGTTTTCCCTCACAAAAGTAATGAAGAAGAGGTTCAAGTTGGAGAAGAAGAAGCAAGGATACACCATCTCCAGCATTAACAACCTTGTCGTCAAGGTCGTGACACAAATCCTAGCAGAGAAGGTGATGCGAAAGTTCTACGTGGATGAGATGCCCGTGCCTGTGGTTGCACTCGTGGCCCAATGTGCAGAAGGAGTCCAGTTCAACTAGGCAAACTATCTATGCAACGAGTTCCTTGCAAATTGTCGCGAGGCATAGGAGTAGGGAAAAACATTTAATTATGCATGGCTCCTCTTATCGATCGTACTGGTGGCATGGGAGTTGCCCGAAGACAACTAGCTCCCTTCGGTCGTGCTGGACCTTCCAGAGGAAGCAAAGTACGCTTCGTTGTGGGCAACTAGGGACGCGCAGTGTATCAAAGAAAGAAAGATATTTTGAATACCAATGGAGATGAATATCCAGATGGGGATCAATCACAAGCCATAGTTGTCACCCACAATCTATGCCAGTCTACAGATCTTTGCAAAGTTCAAAGTAGATTTTCACCATGTTTTTATCACGGCGCAGAAGGACCCTACGAAAACATGGCATAACCTAACGTACCTGGTAACAAATGATGTGATCTTCGCAGTCCTTGAGTCTTGGCTGCTAGACTGGCGCGCTCTAGTTGGCTTCACAGTGGAAACAGACAAGTCCACCATGCAACACAAGAAGGAAGATACAAAGCTTCAAATGGCATAGCTGGCAGAAAAGCGTAGAAAAGAGGAAGCATCGGCTAAGGCCCCGGCAGCGCGCGACGCAGTGAAGTTAGCAGAATAATAGAAAACAGGAGAAGAAGAGAGCAAAGGACAAAAGTCACCTTCACCCGAACCAAAGACAAACACAAAACAAGGTGGTGCAGACCCACAGACAACATCCACCCAGCTCAAGCATCTGTGGCCACGAGAGCAGACGCTGCCACAGAGGAAAACAAAGGCATCGAAGACATATTTCGACCCAATCACCCTCATTGAGGGGGATCTGCATGATATTGGCGAAACAATGAGGGATGTCACCGCGGAGGCCCTCCAACTATTTGAAGAAGAACAACAACTGGTATTGGGGGCTCTTCGAACAGATTTGTAGGAGTTGCACGTTCGCACTCCATAGGCTGGCACAATGTCCACCAGCCTCGAGATCGGCACTTCAGCTGCCAAGGAGATGTTGCGCATAAGGGTGACCAATATGATAGTGCTACCAGATGGGGCACTTAATATAGAGAAGGAAGCCGACAGACCCATGGTGAGCAATTTGAAAGGGGTAGGGTTGAACATGGCTCCGCTCCCTCGGGAGACACTCTACCTCTTACAAGATGGAGTCACCGCAGAACTTTGGGCCAGGGAGAGTTGCGCCAGGTAATGAGTGATCAATGAATCAACATTGAGCAGTTGGGCTTGCAGTGCAATGAGGCAGTGGCACAAAACAAACAGATAATGCAGGTCGTAGAAGAAGCCTTCTGGATGGTCCCGGAGTTGGACATTTAGGCAGAAGAATCGGTGGAGGCACGTGTTCGTAAGTTAGTCGTAGGGGTTCACGACGCAAGAGCAGAGATGGCTAGGTTTCAGCTGAATCTGAACCTGCAAATCACAGAAATGCAGTTGAAGGCTTAGCCTTAAACTCCACCGGAGATCAGGGAACAATGCAACACCATTGTTACGACAACAATGGTGGCAGTTGACAGTGCAGTGGTCAATTGCATGCAACGCTTTGAACAGTGATTTGTGGTCCTAACCACCCTACAGGAGGACCTGAATGTAGAGCACCTAGAGACAGAGGTGTGCGAGCTACAACAGAAGTATGATGAGGTAAAAGGGACCACGCAAATGGTTTCCCTTACACAGAGGCTTGCAAGGATGTAGGAGGCAAAAGCGCTCAAGGAACAAGTGGATGTTGCTCGGCACAAAGAAGCGGTCTTAAAAGCACGCCTGCAACCATGGATTGATGAGGCTTACACGATCACAACCTCCATTGAAAGGAAGCTTGCGAAACTGCTGACAACACAATAGAATATTCAGAGCAACATTTCAACAACAATCACTGAACAATGCGTGGAAGAAGTCCAGCAGGCAATCGCTCAATGCGCTACTAATGTTGCAGTGATCTAGACAAAGCTAGGAGGTCTTCACGCTAAGATCTCCACACCTGCAAAATGACTCTAGAGCGAGTCACGATGTTTGTGTTGGGGGCCTGTTGGGTGCGGGATCCCCCAAGGGCAGTTTTGGGGCTTAAAGCCCATATTTTGGTCTAATTTTGTAATCCTAATGTAAATACCCCGCATTTTGTGGTCGCGAAGCGCGTGGATGTTAAAGAGTCATACGGTTGTCCACCCTTATTTTGATAATGTAATGTCGGTTGTAAAATATCTACCCATGGTCCGCGGACCATAGGATTGTATAAATAGAGCAAAACTCTAAGTAGTTAAGAAAAAAATGAATAGAAGGAAGATCACGAAGATGCATGAGAGATAGCTCTGAAGTAGAAGTCTATGTTTCAGGTCATAGTGTAGGTAGAGTCTCTGCAGCTGAGTGCGCAGAGGCCTAGAAGTCCACAGCTGAGTGCACGGACCCCTGTAGCTGAGTGCGCAAGGCAAGTCGAGTCTGTAATCATCTGAGATCATCAATAAAGAGAAGTATTCTATAATTTTTGTGTCTTTATTTCCTGTTTATGCATATGTTATATTGGGTATGAATTTTACTTCTAAATACTTATATGATACATGAATGTGTATAATTGTATTGGTTAAGTGAACGCAAGTAAGAACATCTGTTTACACAAAGCTAACTAAGATCTGTTAATAAGATAAGTAATATATTTAGTGTAGTTTGAGAGATATCACAGATCGCTTCCCTAGCAGCGTGAAATCATATCAGCCCCTGGTTATGGCTGCGTGGAAGTCGATTATAACATTTCGTGAAGGTACTGAAGGATAGAATAGAGAGATAAGCAGCCTGCGTGAAGGTAGGTATAGTTGGAATAAACTGACATCACACCCATATCAAGGGTGTGGAAACTTGGTTCTAGCATCCCCCCATATTGCTTCGAGTGTGACTTCAGTCCGCGCTTTGCGGGATGATGTCGAAAGGGCCAATAGTGTAGGGATATGTTTGGCTAATTAACGTTGAACCTGGGTTAGGCCCCCACAAGCCAACACTAAGTGTTTGTCTGGTTAAGATAGAATTTATATATTTGACCAATGATTGATGTATTTATGTGTGTGATTAATCTAATGCAAATGAAGTTTTCGGTGTGCAACTAGTTTTACAATTTAACTCCCTTAAGGGAAGGCCCACCATTTGTGAGGGAGATGTAAGTTACGAGTTGTTGTATGTTATATTATTATAAGTTTGTGTTTTGAAATTATTTTGTGATTATGTGAGAGATCTATCCAGGCATCACTATCCTTTATAGTTGTTTGGATCATGCCCAAAGATGCAATATATGATAAGAGAGCTAAATATGGTTGTGTGAATCAAATTTAAGTGAGAGCGAACTCCGGTTAAGTGTATCAATACAGGTCAGCACAAATTCATGTATGTCAGAAGCAGCTAAGTTGAGCGTTGTCAGAAGATGTGCAGTAATGAGACACTCAACAAGAAGAGACTATTGCTAAAGGAAGATTGCAATTGAAGGAGTCATTGCCTTGGAAGGCTTATCTGATAGGTAGTGTGAAGGTCGCTTAAAATCTATCCTGCTAAGATGGTGAGAGGCATTGTGCTCGACATGTATTAATTTCATAATTAACATGAGCACTTGAATGAGGAGGCTCCCTTCTCCCATGACATCTACAATGGCCTCGAGAAGAATTAGGATGTCGCATGATAAAGTGTATACCAAAGACATGAAGAATAAGGAGATAAATCATAGTGTGAGTGAGACTTTGAGAGACTCAACCCAATATTGACTACCAACCAAAATAACATAGAGAAAAGGGATGGAAGAGTTGTGCCAATAAACAATAAGGAAGACAATGATAAACAAAACTAGGGAGAAATTTAGAGGAGGAAAACCTGAGTTGGTAGAGTGAGGGGGCTTCCTAATTTCTTTAACTTGGGGGGGATGCCTACAAAACTGGGAAATGTAGCTAGGAAACAGGGAATGCTAGAGGAAACTTACCTAAACTTAGCTAGAAATCTCTCCAAAGATGCACAACTTTTAAAGATATATAACCATAAAATTGAAATCATTCCTATGATGTTTAGCGAAGGAACTAGGGAAAAACTTCAATAGTGATCAAATGGGGGAGTGAAAAATTATTGAGTGGAGATAGTGATTGAGGTGGTATCCCTTAATAACCTTCACCTTCATTCTAACACATAGAATGTATGAGAAATACAAATATCCAGTGCTCATAAGTAAAGGTGGTAATAGTTACATAAGGGGGAGTGTCATCCGATGGGAGTCCTATAACATACACTTGCCATGAGAAAAATAATGCGGTGGTGTTGTTATTTTCTCATAAGTTGCTAATAATATTTAGATTTACAAGCTACTTGTGTGGATGCATCTTAAGCTCAAATTTTTCAAGCACCAACGAGAAGGATCAAATTTATTAATATGTATATTTTTTAGATGTTGTCATGTATATATGTACATACATAGTTATTATATAGATAAGAAATTTTATTTTGGAATACGACTTCCATAATTTTATTTAATTATCAATAATTATTAGGTGGATGGTAAGAATTTAACCTCCACAAAATAGTTTATAATATTCATAATAGTATTCATAAATAAAAGGTTGATATTTATCATTAAAGTAGTTATGTCTTTTTTCTCTTTTAATTAAATTGATTAATTAAAAAAAAAATCATATGAACCAGTGTCATATGAAATGAGTTATGATTCTTTGGATTGGACATTTGGTATTGATAAGCCATGGTGTTGATTTTTTGTAGCATCGGGAGGTATTCCTGCATGCCTAAGTCATCCTAGAATAAGTAAGAAATTTGGAGGCTGGGTATTGGCAGGAAAGTTAAGATTGGCAAGGATTCTTTGGTGAAAGAATGTGATGCTTTATGTTTATTTGAAGGCTTATTTCATTCTCTTCATGATGCAGGTATCTTCTCCCTAGCTAATGCAAAGGTTCATTCCTTGGATGATTATGGTATAAGTTAGAAGTTTGATTAAGAGATTGACCTAGAAGGGGAGGTAAGGGCCAAATGGCATAATTTTATTGGCTTCTTATTTTCTAGTTTCGCTATTTTAAAGGAAGATGAATCAAATTGCCTTTGTTGGTCCAAAAGTCATAGGACATGTAACTACAGGACAAAATTGGGCTATGAAGCCTACATGGAAGAAGCTTCGAATGGATAATCAACTTGGTGGTGAACCAAGCTATGAAAGGATAAATCATTGTTCGAATGAAAAATTATGGCTTCCTTGGCTTAAGAAATAAAATTCTTACTTGGGACAATTACTAGCAATAGGGATGAATTTCTCCAAAATCATATGCTTTGTGTAGAAGTTATGAAGAATTGGCGTCTCACCTAGTTTTTTCTATAATATGTACGCCAAGTCTAGTTAGAAGTGGTTCATGTTTTAGCTCCAAAGTAAATTAGAATAATGGTTCTTTGGTTGAGTGGTATCATTCTTAGCTTTAGGATAAGTCAATGCAAAAGAGTTCAGTTGTTTTCCAGGCATATGGTTGCAATTTATATGGTTGGAAAGAAATATCTGTATTTTTTATGATTAGGAGGTTCCTTTCCAAATTCTTGCTAGTCCCATCAAGTCATTGGCCAAGGAATTCTCATTAGAGCCCAAGGAAAGGATTCTTGTAATTCCAGAGTTAGATTATGAAATTCCATAAGGATTTTTCAATGGGCCAGCAAAGGTCACCTACGCAATAGCGAAATAGGAGCAATTTTGTTTTTAAATCAATTGCAACATTTTCTTATTCGATTCTTGCCAAGTATAGGTTCAAATTTATAAATTGAGTATTTGGCCCTTTGTACTCTCATTCACTTTGCTGCCAACAAATAATTCAAAAACTTTAGATAATGGGTGACTCGAAGTTGGTCATCAATTGGGGAAGAAAAAAACTATAGGTGGATAACTCAACCCTGAACCCTCTCTGGGAAGATATTTCCCAAGCTTTTCTCTCTTTCCCATGGTTATCCTTTCAACTTATTCTAAGAGAATTGAACCAACAAGCATATGATTTGTCTAAGGAAGCTCTCCTTTGGATTTTTGAAGTTAAAGCGGTGGAGTTTTTATTTTGAGATTTTGGTAATTTACTTTAGTAGGTTGTACTAGTCTTGGCTTTCTTTGGTTTATGTTAATATGATATTCAATAAATACTGAACATTTTTTTGTAATGTATGAAAAAGAAAAAGAAAAAGAAGAAGAAATCATGATAAGAAGGAAATAATGATCTTTTGATATGATGGGTTATATTGAATAATTTATCTACTAGCACAACCACATTAATATACATTTAAATGAACATCCATATACAATATTTTGGATCTATATATATCAATTGTACATTATTATACATTATTATACATATTAATATATAAATAAATTTAAATGTAAATAAGTATATTTATGTATTTAAATGGACATTTGTACGCATTAATGTACATTTGTTGATATCAATATATTTTAATGTACATTATTGCAAAGCACATTAATGTATATTAATTAATGTGCATTGATGTATAACAATGTATATTAACATACATCAATGTAAAGTAATAAATGCACACTAATGTATTGTAATATACACTACCACAACCACATTAAAAATATTAATTTGGTTGGTTGATATAGCCGAAGCCTTCATTTGTATTTACCAATGATAAATAAATAACAATAGAAATAACAATACAAAAAAAGTAATGTAAAAAAATATTGTTATTATCATTATAACTAGTAATAATTATTTCATTACAATAAATATTGTTCAATATTAAATGTTTTTTTATTAATATTTAATATTAGATTAGGTAATATAAATATGAACCCATGTAATCTGAACCCTTAGATAAATAATTCCAGGGACTAATATTATAAATCCAAGGCTAAAATAAACTGAAGGGTTTAATACTAAAAATATGAGAGATTATAAACTCAAGGGAATAATATTAATTGAAGGGATTAATACTAAAAACAATTAGATTTACATTCCCTTTGGTCTTTTAGTGTTAAGCCCTTCGATTTATATTTCCTTCGGTTTATAATAACAATGCATTGAGTTTATTAATCTAAGCGTTCATATTCCTAGGGTTTAATACAAAAACCCCAAGGGATTAAAAACCCTAAAATATTATAAACTCTAATTATTATAAACCAAAAATAAACATGGTTGACCATATATTATTTCCATTTTGAGACAATCATTTCCTTTCGGTTTAATATTATTTCTTTTCGTTTATAACCCCTTAGGTTTAATAGTAAAAATACAAGGAACTAGAAACCCCACCGAACAATATTAAAACCTAGGGATGAATATGTATTGCAAACCCTAAGAATAATATTATACCCTAGAAATATGACCCCTTATATTAATAAACCCAATAAATTGATATTGTAAACCAAAGAGAATGATAACCCCAAGGGGTTAACACTAAAAACCCAAGGGATTATAAACTCAAGGGAATAATATTAATCGAAGGGATGCCCAGCCCAAGAGATTAACATTGAAAACCCTTGGGTTTATATTCACTTCACTTTTTAGTATTAATCTATTGGGTTTATTATTCCCTCAGGATTATAATCCTTGGTTTATGAGTAGTGATCCCTTGGGTTTCTTATCCATTTATTTAATATTGTTCCCTTGGGTTTATAATCCCTTGGGGTTTTAGTATTATACCCCAAGAATATGAACCCTTAGAATAATAGACCCAATGGATTGATATTATAAACCCAAGGGAATATAAACCCTAGGGTTAATAGTATTAATCCCCTGGATTTATTACCCCTTGGGTTAACATTATTCACTTGGGTCTATCATCCCTTGCGGTTATGTTATTAACCTCTCGGGTTTATCACTCCCTTGGGTTTTATAGAATAATGGTTCTTTGGTTGAGTGGTATCATTCTTAGCTTTAGAATAAGTCAATGCAAAAGAGTTCAGTTGTTTTCCAGGCATATGGGTGCAATTTATATGATTGGAAAGAAATATGTGTATTTTTTAGGATCAGGAGGTTCCTTTCCAAATGCTTGCTAGTCTCATCAAGTCATTGGGCAAGGAATTCTTATTAGAGCCCAAGCAAAGGATTCTTGTAATTCTAGAGTTAGATTATGAAATTCCAGCAGGATTTTTCAATGGGGCGGCCAAGGTCACCTACGTAATAGCGAAATAGGAGTAATTTTGTTTTTAAATCAATTCCAACATTTTCTTCTTCGATTCTTGCCAAGTATAGGTTCAAATTTAGAAATTGAGTATTTGGCCCTTTGTACTCTCATTCACTTTGCTGCCAACAGATAATTCAAAAACTTTAGATAATGGGTGACTCGAAGTTGGTCATCAATTGGGGAAGAAAAAACTGCAGGTGGATAACTTAACCTTGAACCCTCTCTTGGAAGATATTTCCCAAGCTTTTCTCTCTTTCTCATGGTTATCCTTTCAACTTATTCTAAGAGAATTAAACCAACAAGCATATGATTTTTCTAAGGAAGCTCTCCTTTGGGTTTTTGAAGTTAAAGCGGTGGAGTTTTTATTTTGAGATTTTGGTAATTTACTTTAGTAGGTTGTACTAGTCTTGGCTTTCTTTGGTTTATGTTAATATGACATTCAAGAAACACTGAACATTTTTTTGTAATGTATAAAAAAAAAAAAAATCATGATAAGAAGGAAATAATGATCTTTTGATATGGTGGGTTATATTGAATAATTTATCTACTAGCACAACCACATTAATATACATTTAAATGAACATCCATATACAATATTTTGCATCTATATATATCAATTGTACATTATTATGCATATTAGTATATAAATTAATTTAAATGTAAATAAGTATATTTATGTATTTAAATGGACATTTGTATGCATTATTGTACATTAGTTTATATCAATATATTTTAATGTACATTATTGCATAGCACATTAATGTATATTAATTAATGTGCATTGATGTATAACAATGTATATTAACATACATTAATGTAAAGTAATAAATGCACATTAATGTATAGTAATATACACTACCACAACCACATTAAAAATATTAATGTGGTTAGTTGATATAGCCAAAGCCTTCATTTTGTATTTACCAATGATAAATAAATAATAACAGAAATAACAATACAAAAGAAGTAATGTAAAAAAAATATTGTTATTATCATTATAACTAATAATAATTATTTCATTATAATAAATATTGTTCAATATTAAATGTTTTTTTATTAATATTTAATATTAGATTATGTAATATTAATATGAACCATGTAATCTGAACCCTTAGATAAATATTTCCAGGGACTAATATTATAAATCTAAGGCTAAAATAAACTGAAGGGTTTAATACTAAAACCCTAAGAGATTATAAACTCAAGGGAATAATATTAATCGAAGGGATTAATACTAAAAACAATTAGATTTACATTCGCTTTGGTTTTTTAGTGTTAAGCCCTTTGGTTTATCGTAACAATGCATTGAGTTTATTAATCTAAGCGTTCATATTCCTAGGGTTCAATACAAAAACCCCAAGGGATTAAAAACCCTAAAATATTATAAACTCTAATTATTATAAACCTGGAATAAACATGGCTGACCATATATTATTTCCATTTTGAGAAAATCATTTCCTTTCAGTTTAATATTATTTCTTTTCGTTTATAAACCCTTAGGTTTAATATTAAAAATATAAGGAATTAGAAACCCCACAGAACAATATTAAAACCTAGGGATGAATATGCATTGCAAACCCTAAGAATAATATTATACCCTAGAAATATGACCCCTTATATTAATAAACCTAATAAATTGATATTGTAAACCAAAGAGAATGATAACCCCAAGGGATTAACTTTGAAAACCCTTGGATTTATATTCACTTCACTTTTTAGTATTAATCTATTAGGTTTATTATTCCATCAGGATTATAATCCTTGGTTTATGAGTAGTGATCCCTTGGGTTTATTATCCATTTATTTAATATTGTTCCCTTGGGTTTATAATCCCTTGGGGTTTTAGTATTATACCCCAAGAATATGAACCTTTAGAATAATAGACCCAATGGATTGATATTATAAACCCAAGGGAATATAAACCCTAGGGTTAATAGTATTAATCCCTTGGATTTATTACCCCTTGGGTTAACATTATTCAATTGGGTCTATCATCTCTTGCGGTTATGTTATTAACCTCTCGGGTTTATCACTCCCTTGGGTTTTCAATATCAATCCCTTCGAATTATAAATGTTAGGGTTCATATTCCTAGGTATGATATTAATCATACAGTTTGTAATTAATATCGATCCCTAGGGTTTAATATTATTCCATATAGTTATAATTTCTTGGCTTTTATAGTTTTAAACCCAACTGATTATATGATTAAGCATGCTTGACCATGATTGATTTTCAAATAGAGAGAATCGTTTTCACAATGTGACTTAGCACCATGGTTCACCATGGACGTTGATTCTCATATTAAGACAATATCCGACATAATGCAACGTTGGAGCATAATTGGTCGTGATTGTATTTATAAAACACGATTGGCCATAATTGATATTGTAAACCCAAGGAAATAGTAGAGTCTAGGTATTAATACTATAAAGTCAAAAGACTATAAACACAAGGGAATAATAATAAATCCTAGGAATTTGAACCCTTACATTAATAAACCCAAGGAATTGATATTATAAACCCAAGGGAATAATAAACCCAGGGGACAAAAATTATAAACCCAAGGTATAAAAAGCATAAGAAATATATTTTAACCCCTAAAATAAACATGGTTGACCATGTTGACCATGTTTGATTTCCATACGGAGACAAACCTTATCATAATGTGGCATCAGAACATGAATGACCATGGTAGACCACGATTAATTTTCAAATCAAGAGAATATTTGCCCAAATGAAAGGTTGGATTAATATCAATATGAACCATGTAATCTGAACCCTTAGATATATATTTCCACGGACTAATATTATAAATCCAAGGCTAAAATAAACTGAAGGGTTTAATACTAAGACCCTAAGAGATTATAAACTCAAGGGAATAATATTAATCGAAGGGATTAATACTAAAAACAATTAGATTTACATTCCCTTTGGTTTTTTAGTGTTAAACCCTTTGGTTTATATTCCCTTCAGTTTATAATAACAATGCATTGAGTTTATTAATCTAAGTGTTCATATTCCTAGGGTTTAATACAAAAACCCCAAGGGATTAAAAAACCTAAAATATTATAAACTCTAATTATTATAAACCCAAAATAAACATGGTTGACCAAAGATTATTTCCATTTTGAGACAATCATTTCCTTTCGGTTTAATATTATTTCTTTTCATTTATAACCCCTTAGGTTTAATAGTAAAAATACAAGGAATTAGAAACCCCACGGAACAATATTAAAACCTAGGGATGAATATGTATTGCAAACCCTAAGAATAATATTATACCCTAGAAATATGACCCCTTATATTAATAAACCCAATAAATTGATATTGCAAACCAAAGAGAATGATAACCCCAAGGGGTTAACACTAAAAACCCAAGGGATTATAAACTCAAGGGAATAATATTAATCGAAGGGATGCCAAACCCAATGGATTAACATTGAAAACCCTTGGGTTTATATTCACTTCACTTTTTAGTATTAATCTATTAGGTTTATTATTCCCTCAGGATTATAATCCTTGGTTTATGAGTAGTGTCCCTTGGGTTTATTATCGGTTTATTTAATATTGTTCCCTTGGGTTCATAATCCCTTGGGGTTTTAGTATTATACCCCAAGAATATGAACCTTTAGAATAATAGACCCAATGGATTGATATTATAAACCCAAGGGAATATAAACCCTAGGGTTAATAGTATTAATCCCTTGGATTTATTACCCCTTGGGTTAACATTATTCAATTGGGTCTATCATCCCTTGCGGTTATGTTATTAACCTCTCGGGTTTATCACTCCCTTGGGTTTTCAATATCAATCCCTTTGAATTATAAATGTTAGGGTTCATATTCTTAGGTATAATATTAATCATACGGTTTGTAATTAATATTGATCCCTAGGGTTTAATATTATTCCATATAGTTTATAATTTCTTGGCTTTTTAGTTTTAAACCCAACTAATTATATGAACAAGCATGCTTGACCATGGTTGATTTTCAAATAGAGAGAATCTTTGTCACAATGTCACTTAGCACCATGGTTCACCATGGACGTTGATTCTCATATTAAGACAATATCCGACATAATGCAATGTTGGAGCATAATTGATTGTGATTGTATTTATAAAACACGGTTGGCCATAATTGATATTGTAAACCCAAGGAAATAATAGAGTCTAGGGATTAATACTATAAAGTCAAAAGACTATAAACACAAGGGAATAATAATAAATCCTACGAATATGAACCCTTACATTAATAAACCCAAGGAATTGATATTATAAACCCAAGGGAATAATAAACCCAGGGGACAAAAATTATAAACCCAAGGTATAAAAACCCTAAGAAATATATTTTAACCCCTAAAATAAACATGGTTGACCATGTTGACCATGTTTGATTTCCATACGGAGACAAACCTTATCATAATGTGGCATCAGACCATGAATGACCATGGTAGACCGCGATTAATTTTCAAATCTAGAGAATCTTTTCCCAAATGAAAGGTTGGATTAATATTAACCAAGGTTGATTCTCATATGAGGACGATATTTGTCACCATGCGACGTTGGACCTTGGATGACCATCATTGAATTTATAAAACATGGTTGACCATCATAAATATTTGAAACTGAATGAAATAAAAAACCTTAGGGATTAACACCAAAAATCCAAGGGATTATACATGTAAGTGAATAATATTAAACCCAAGGAATATGAACCCTTAGATTAGAAACCCAAGGTATTCATATTTTAAACCCAAGGGAATAAAAAACCCTAACCAAATCACAATATCCATGGATTTATTACCTATTATACGACATGGAATATTTACGTTACAAACCAATATTATGCTCAATGAATAAATATTATAAACCCTAATTATATAAACCTTAACATAAATATCCAAAACCCCATAAGAAAAATTAATAAGCATTACATACCATGGGACTTTTCTTCTAGCAAGGCAATGTTTGTCACAATGAGACCACCAACCATAGTTGGCAATCTTGTACTGTCATCCATTTTCATTTCAATACAGTATTATTGAGAATGCAACATATGAACATGGTTGACATCAGGAGACGATAGGAAAAAGAAACATTTATCAAACAAACAATGGAATGTGAGAAAAACAAATCCATAAAAAATTGAAGAGCATGCATATACAAAATATAAGATAACAATATACAAAATATAAGATAACAACACAATAAAAAAGAATCGATTGCACCAATAATGAAACCAAAGAAGAGAATTGAAATGAAGCAATAAGAACTATGTTTTTACATCAAAAAACCCATGGGGAATATCCACTTGAAATAGTTCAAAAATAATCATTTAGTGATTGGCATCTTCCAAAACGTAGTCGAACCGGTGACAAAAGCAGCACCAGTTGACATCAACAGGGTAATGTTCACAATACTTAATACTTTCAAGCCAATTCCTTGTGGTTTTTCTTCGTGATTCTCTCAGATGCACATGCAACAATTATTTGACATCTGCTTTCATTCTTTCAAAGTTACGGATATGCTCATTAACAAAAACAGGATGAAACCCATTTTTTTTTATCAAATCGCTTGTGAATATATGAAATGAAACTTATTGGTTCAGCAATAGAATGAACAACCATGACATAAAATGAACATAGTTATTTTTCATATCTACAATGCCGTAAAAAAACAAAAATAAAACAAACACACAAAAAAACAAAAATATAAACCTATCTTTATAGAAAAACCATTAATTAACTAAAACAAAAAATAAATCCAAAATTTACATCATAAATAAAATAAAAAAATAAATAAAAAATAAAAAATATGCACAATCTAACTTGTTGAATGGAGACAAACCCCCATTAAAGCATCCACTCATGTGATTATTTCCAAATATTCAATATGAATGGAGACAACCGCCCATTAAAGCATCCACTCATGTGATTATTTCCAAATATTCAATATGTTAACTTCAACACTAAAAGACATTAACAAATAACTAAATCGGGACGACTGGAGCTAACCAGCCATATATTGGGTATTTAATGCCCTCAGAGCAGCACGCCACTTAGCTCGATAACACCAGAGTGGACAAATATTATTTAATGTCGAATTTGCCCGCCCCGTGTTATCCCGTTAAATCACGTGCTGCTCTGAGAGCATTAAATACCCATATATTTAATATATGATTGGTTAGCTCTTTCCAAATCAAGACAGGAAAGAATATAAAACATCCATACCATTTCCCAAGGCATCTCTATTTCCACCCTGGGTAGATGAGCCTACGTTATCTATCATTTACCAATTTTCAAATATACATCCGAAACTCATGGGATAAACTGAATCCACTTCCAACCCAAATTTGAAAAAGCTTTATAAGTACTTATAACGTTGAGGAAACCAACTGGAACAAATAATTTATTGGCCCGGATGAAATTTGATGGGGAATTGATTATTACAGGATGATTTACCAATCAAACATAGTTAATATTTTTTTGAAAACAGTACATCTTTTGTTAAAGCTCAAAAAACACAAATAATTGAGTTGATTAAAACAGTTATATTATTTTGAAATTCCTACCCTGTAATTCAAAAACAAATAAATGAGTCGATTAAATCAGTTATATTATTTTGAAATTCCTGCTCAAACCCCTTTAATGAACCTACTTCGTATAACAATTGAGAAAAAATTATTATAATCAAGTCAATGGCAAGTTGGATTGAATTATTTTATTTATAATTTCACAACACTGTGTTTGTGTTTGTGATGAGAGATTCAGATCACAAAACGGAAGCGAGCAGCCGGCAGAAATTCCTGTGAAATGTTGGAGGATTAAGGTAGTAGAATCCGATCTATTTGAGTTTTGATTCCATAATTTTAGGTGTTGCCTGTGTTGAGTTGATTAGAATGGCATCATCGTCAGAGGTGGCCCTGTTAAAAGAGGTGGATGATCTGAACAAGCTGGAGAAAGAGGTGAACCAGGCGCTTCAATGTGCATCCAAGGGCACCCTCACCCCTCCCAAGCCCATATCGTTGGCGTCGATTCCTCTCCCGCAAACCCCTCTTACTGAGAAGGCCACTGCCTACGCCAAATCGTGGCTTGACTCCGCCGTCTTCCTCCACAGCATGCGATCGTACTATTTGGGGACGGCCATAGCCACGGTGAATTTCCCTCATTGGCATTGGGATCCGGAGATGTTCTATTTGTCATCGATGCTCCACGACCTGGGTCTCACATCCGTGGCCATGGAACAGACACCGCTTTCCTTTGAGTTCCACGGAGGGATGCTCGCCCGGGAATTTCTGCTTCGCGAAGGAGCGCCGGCGCGACTGAGCGATCGAGTGGCGGAGGCCGTTTTCAGGCACAAAGACAACATATGCGAGACCTTTGGACACTCGCCGGAGAATGCGTTGCTCATCTTCGGAACCCAACTTGACGTGTACGGCGCATTCAACCCTCTCATCCACGCGGACACCGTCCAGGGGGTGGTGAACGGCTTCCCCAGAAATAATTTCGGCAATGAGTTTGCAGATTTGCTCATTCAGGAAGTGACGGTCAAGCGCTTCTGCACGGCGGCAGGTAGTGTGCAGGACTCAGGGTTTCTCAGTAAAATCAGAAACAATGCAGTGTTTGCAAAATATGATCATGAATCACTGTGATATCTACAGATATGGTGATATCTCTATGCGTAAGAGATTCCGGGTTTCATCGAGTCATGGTGGGTTCATCAGAAATCCAGGTTTGGTTTTTAGGTTAAGAATTCATATCTAATATGTAACCCGGATATTAAATAAATGTATTTTTATATTTTCCAGATTTTTGGGAAGTTGGAACATTAAATAAATGGGAGTTGTTTTTAGTGTGATTTTTTAGATTTTTTTGGTGTGATTGAATATGATGGAAAAATTTGAAGTGAAATCTTGATTTTTATATATGGATTCAACGTCTTGAAAAATTTTTAGGGCATTTGGATTGTGTAGGGGTTACCCATCAAACTTGTGATTTCATACCCTGAAAAAATTCCAAAAAGTCAAAAACAACTCCAAATAAATGTTTTTTTGATATTTTCCATATTTTTGTAGAAAGGGAAAAGTAATTTAGTTATTTATTTATATAGTGAAAAAATAGCTCGAAAACATCATTATTGGTTGTTATTTCCAAATGCAATAGATCCATTGCTGATATTCATAGAAAAACATGTCATTAGAGTGATCTACCGTCAATCTATAACGGACATATTTCTAATCTTACTAGACTCTTCTTTGTCTTAGGCCATTAACCTATTTCCCTGTATCTAACAAAAGAGTTATTAACCAAACAAAAACAATTTCTACTCAATTATCTTCCTCATACCTAAAATATATAATAAAACAACAATATTATAAAATTTATACATATTTTAATAACAACTACTTGGAATTTGGAATTTGGAATTTTTGCTCCAAAACCTATCTTTATATCTAAGAGGTTTTTCATCAATAATAATAAACTTGTTGGTCGCTTGTTTGTCCCCATATGTAATGAATGAGGTATTTTGAGCTAAACATTCTCATCCCATTTTAATGGAGAGTGATAACTCTGCATTCAACAAGAGGTAGCTGTCTAAATGGTGTTCCTCTGCTCTTCATTAAGGTTTATTTATATTTTCTAATCTGGGATGAGAACTAAACTCAAGTTCAGGTCTAAGGCCATTGACTTAAATTGACTTAAAATAAATCAAAATTAATGCCACCGCCCTGCGGGAACAACTCATGTCAGGTTTTTGCAAATGCCTTCAACAGGATAAATGGTTGGTTTTTGCAAATGTCTCCCAGTGGATTTTAATGCCATCGATTTTGAGAGGCTCACAAATAGATAAAACACAGCATTCTAGCTCCAAGTGAATACATATAACAAAAATGCTATAGGGTATTGGCAAAGGCTGCTAGTTTACAAGGTAAAGGGACTAGCAGTCTAGTATCAATTACAGAGAGCAGTGTATTGAAACAGCTGTCGCTTAATTATAAGCATATTTCTGTTATGTTGGTTAATAGTTACCATTATGTTTATTTTTATAAGATAATATATTTGACAACTCCTTTTCTGCTCAGTTTTCTGTTTTGAAACAACATTTACAGCTTCTTGAAATATTTCCACACAGATTTGTAATCATTGAAGGAAGAGAAATGCACTGTGTTGTGATAAAGATTCAATGAGGCTGGTTCCTTTAAAACAAGTTTAATCTTTGTATCAATTACAGAGAGAATTTTTTCCAATGCAATGAATGGTCTCACTGCATGTAATTTAATTATATACAGACTCTGTTATGTTGATTAATAATTACTTTATTACTATTCAATATGTTTTACCACTTATTATTGTGTTTTAAAACAACAATTCCAACATCTTGAAATACTACCATACAACTGTACCTTACCATAGTTGATTTAACGAACACTGTGTGTAAACCTTAACTACACCTCACAACAGTGAACATGGAATGGTCACACAATTTCATAATAAAAAAATGGGCAGAACAAACAGAAAGATACTTATTTCATGCATAAATGTCCACTTGGCAAATAAGTTGTGAAGGGAGATTTTAATGTAAAGCTTGAGCTTTCAATATGAAAATCTATGAAGATATATATACTTTATTTCTAATTTTGAAACTGTAATCTTTTAAAAAAAATTATATTCTTAATTATTAAACTCACTTAAACTATATAATAGAATAAGGAATAATAAATCCCATTACAAAAAAATATTTAAAATGTAATATTAGCAGGCCACTATGAAAAATTAATTTCAAGGATAAGGAATAATAAATCCCACTACAAAAAAATATTTAAAGTGTAATATTAGCACGCCACTATGAAAAATTAATTTCAAATTTAAATCTTTACCCCTTTTATAAATGAAATTGTGATGTGATTAAGCTTATGTTTAAAATGCAATTGTCTATAATGAGATTTTTTGGAAGCCTTTCCGGTAGGTTTTTCTAGTCAAAATCCGGCAACAATTTATTGGAATCGCAAGTTTGATAGCTAGTTTCTGCACAATCAAAGCATCCCAGGGGTTTTTCAGGGTGCTGAATCCAAATATGCAGTTAAAAAACCATTTTAACTGCAACAAATCAAGATTTAACCTCAATTTCTTCGCCGGATTCCGTCACCAAAATCTGCAAAAAATCGCATTATAAACAACTCAGTTTAAAATTTGTTACTTCAAAATTGAGGTAAAAGAGTACGATAATGTTGGTGTGACCCTTCACCGTGGCCAACCACTAGTAGCAGTGTGTTCATGAAATCGTTGCCTCACAGCCCATCAATGTGGCCGCGGTGGTGGGTATCACTTTTTAAATATAATTTTTCTGTTAACGTGGGTTTGGTTGGTTTGATGATTTGAAAAATCAATTTGTTTTGGCTTTGGTGTGGAACCACATGGTTATATATATATAAACTCCCCATATTAGAATTTTGGATTTTTATTACGAGTATTATTATAAAAAATTAATATTTTTATAATTGACTATTTGCGCGTTAGAAAACCATGTTATTAATATAGGTGAAGAGTTATATATAGATTTTTATAGATAAAATATTTATATTTGTTTGGAAATTTATTCATTAATTTAGAGCCAGAGCTATATTTAATTCGGATAATTTGTTTAGATACAAAAGAATCAAAATAAACATCTTTACTAATTATGTTTTGGGAGAGTCTATTTGAATGGTTGTAGGGTCACTTTCCTCTTCAACATGAGCAGGGAAGTCCAAGTCTACAACTTTCTTAGCAAGAATAAATATTTGTCCATTTTTCTGAGTTGTAGATACATGGTATCAATGCTAAGCAAAATTTCTTATTGTGCTTCACTTCTTTCCACTAGGATCTTACCCATAATGATTTAAATTTGGCAAGAAACATTGGAGTTTGCATATGCTGGGTTTGCTTAGAGTGAGTGTTTCTTGAATTTGGTATCCTCCCTTATAACATGGGATTTGTGTGTCCAGTTTTAAGCAAAAAAGGCTTTAGCATTAACTTGAGCCCTCGAATGAGGAGGCTCCCTTCTCACATAACATTTGCGATGACCTTGAGAAGAACTGGGATGTCACATGATAAAGTGCATACCAAAGACATAAAAAATAAGGAGATAAATGCAATGTGATATCATACCTAATGTTGAGCACCAACCAAAAGAACACAAAGAAAAGTGAGGGGAAGGCTAGGCCAAGCAATAAGCAGGAAGACATGATAAAGAAAATGAGGGAGCAAGTTGAGAGAAGGAAAACTTGAGTTGATAGAGTGAGGGCTTTCTGATTGATTTAACTTAAGGGGGATGCATACGAGAATGGGAAATGTAGTTAGGAAACAAGGAATATTAGAGGAAACTTACCCAAACTTGCAAAGCTAGATGTCCCTCAAAAAACACATAGCTTCTAAAGCTAGATAGCCATAAAATTGAAATTGTCACTATCATGTTTGAGGAATGCACCAAGTTGTACTAAAATAATGATAAAATGGAAGAGTCAACATTGGTGAATGCAGATAGGGATTGAGGTGATATCCCTTTAACAACATTCACATTTATGATAACACACAAACTATGCGAGCAATCCAACTATCCAATGCTCATAATTATAAGTTGTGGTAGCTACATGGGGTGGAGTGTCATCTTATGGTAGTCCTACAACATACACATGCCATGAGGAAAACAATGAGATGTTGTTATTATTTACTCAAAAGTCGTTAACTAGATTTGGATTTCAAAAGCAATCTGCATCTTAAACTCAAATCTATTGAGCACCACTAAGAGGGGTCAAATTTCTTCATATATAAATCTTTTCAGATGTTTTCATGTATCTATATACATACACAATTTTTTTTATTGTCTAGATATATGTACATATGTAGTTATTTATTTGTTGTTGTAAGGTAATGTTACAAAATGACATCTCCTCCATAATAGACTCTACAACACCTAATAATAAAACAATCATTTTTCTAATTTCATTATTGACTCACGAGAAGAAATAAATCTTCAATACTTTTATTATTACAAACAAACAAAGTAGGCCTTTTTTTTTTCTATTTCCATGGCTAAGTCATATCAAAATAAAACATTGTTATTTATTATTATTATCATGTAGCAAATCAACAATATTTTCTATTTATATCTCTAATTAAAAAAGAATTACTCCAAAGATGAACTATATTTTTTTACTCTAAAGCCAACTTGTATTTTTTATTTTTATTTTTTGATATAAGTGATTTTTTTTTAATATAATGTTATCAAACACAACATGACCATATCTCCTGTATATTGGGCTATAAAGTATCTTCCTACTCTCGGTGCAATTAAATCTATGAACTATTGATCTGAAAATCACTCGTGAGTGATCTCAGTTAATTAATTATGAGTGAAGGTATTATAGACTCATGTGTTGGTGTGTGTCTATGTTATCTTAGGCAACGGATCTATCAGATTGCAAAATACACAGACACTGGAAAATGGAAAATAGTAAGAGAAACACAGTAAGCAAATACAAGAACATAACAATTAATAAGGAGTTCACCCAATCCTCCTCGGCTACATCTCCGGTCCAGCTTTCAGTGGTGGCCTTCATTTTATTGTGTCTTTAAAGCAGAGTTTTACAAGGAGGAGCTCAATTTGAGTCTTCTGAAACAGATAATGCTTAGTAGGGTGGTTCTTGGATTTCCCAAGCCACTAGAGTGCACAGACTCTTCCTTACCAAGTCTCGACCTCACTGGTCTTAATGGGATGAGTCCAATCTGGTACTCAGTTCCCGACAGGTATCCTCACAGGGATCGCTTGAACCTCTCAAGCCTGGTTCTGTCTGTTCGATGCTGCCTTAAATCTGCAGGTCAGCTCGGCTCTCTGTTTTCTGCTTCTTGATTTTCTCTGCTCTGGCTCTCTCACTCTCTTGTTTGCCTGTTCTCTGTCTGTTCATTCATGGCTTAAGGCCAATCCATCCTCTGACTATTTGCTTCCTCTTCCACCCCTTCAGGTCGCCTGCTGTTGTTCGCTTGGAGTTCCCTACCTCTGCGACATCGCAGCTTTGTAACGTCTCACAGGGAAGTGGCCACTTGTCCTCCCACGAACTGTGCCAGCTCTTCCTCAAACGGTTCGGTATTTGAGTTATGCTGTGTAATGATTCATTCGCCAACTCAGTGGTCAAATCGGACTTCAGACTTTTATATGCCGCGGCTTAATTCTCCCTCCAGATCCGGTTTCTCATCAGGCGCAATCTTCGCCGTTAGATCTGGAGCCCCCAGATCCTACGGTGTTTGCTCTTATCACGCGGTTGACTTGCTTGACCATTAGCCCGTGATGAGAGGTGTTTTTCTCTCTCATCCGCTGGACACGCATCACAATGTGTGGAAAAGCTCGTTTTCTTCCAAATCCGCTTACGGCCCCAAAGTGCCTCCGATATTCCGCCGGTTTCAGAGCGTGGGACCCGCCTTTCACTTTAGCGCTTTCCTTATGGTTTCCGGATTCCCATGCGACTGAGCGCTCGAGGCCTTTCCTTCTCGAGGGGTTTTGCCCAGCGCGCATCAGAAACGGCCTCCATTTTCTGATCCGAACTTCCCAACTACTAGTTTGTGTCCTGCGCGGTCTCCATGGGTCTTGGTTAGTGCGCTTTGACGGAGGTCCTCGTCGTTCCTTGCCGGCTGCAAACTGCCACTCTTCAGAGGTCCTTCCTGATAGCCCTTTGTTCACAAGTTTTTGAAGTCTGTCCTGATTTGATACAGTCATAGCATCTTGATAATTTTTCATGGATCCAATTCGGATCATGGCCTTCCCACTGAAAAAGCTTTTGGACCACCAAAAGTTGGTTTTCAAGCATCGACTAAGTGAGGGTACAATTGTCTCACTTGTCCAATCTCTATCCACTTTGCACTGTTCGTCTTTGAACCCTTGAGCCCAATTCTGATGTACTAAACATCTCCCCTACGCGTTGTCCTCACCTTCTTGTCCAGAACTGTGTCCTCCTGCAATTCATTAAGATATTCAGGTAGCAGGTCATCAATAGAAGGCAATTGACTATGCTCTTCGGGATCCTCAATTAGTGAAGGTTCAAATAATCTCAAGCAATCTGCATTTACAACTGAGTAGATGTGCATGTAAGCTGGTAGATCAAGGTGAAAAGCATTCTCACCAATCTTCTCATGTGTCCTCAAAGGTCCATACCTAATAGGCTTTAGCTTTTTACCTTCATCTTACATCTTATCCTTGCTGATATATAGCGAGACTTGGTCACCAACTTGGAAACTATGCTCCATCCGATTCTTGTCATGCCTTGCCTTGTATTTGGCTTGGCTCTTTTCTAGCTGTTCTTGTACTGCCTCGTGGATCTCTTGGATTTTCTCAATGAACCTAGTTTCCCTGTCCGCATCAATGTGTCCCTCAATTGTGGTGTCTTTACCAAAGACAAAATCCAAAGGAGACCTTGGTGTAAAACCAAAACAGGTCTCAAAAGGAGATCTATGTGTAGAAGAATGTTTGGCTCTATTGTAAGCATGCTGCACATAACACAAATGTTCATCCCAAAGCTTAGGATGCTTGCTGCAATATCCTCTGAGTAACTGGATTATTGTCTTGTTTACCACTTCTGTTTGGCCATCGATACGTGGATGAAAAGCTATACTCTTCTTCAGTTTGGTGTCCATAAGTTCCCACAGACTTGACCAAAACTTCCCCACAAATCGGGTGTCTCGATCAGATACAATGGAAGTGGGTAATCCAAAATGAACCCATACATGTTGAAATAATAGTTTTGTAGTTTGTTCAGTTGTAACCTGTTACTACAAGGTATCAAAATACACATTTTGCTGAACCTATCCACAACAACATACAAGTAATCATGACCTTTCCTAAATTTAGGCAGTCCTCCAACAAAATCCATGGAAACACTTTCCCAACGATGAGAAGGTGCTGGTAATGGAGTGCACAAGCCTAGTTTTCTATTGCCGGGCTTGCTTTTAGCACACATAGTACACCCTCTTACATATCTAGAAACTGTCTCATTCATTTTTGGCCAATAACAAAATCTTTGTAGCTGTGCAACTGTTTTAGTTACCCCAAAGTGACGTAATATTAGAGAAGTGTGTGCTTCTCTAATTATCTTCACTCTTTCAGTTTTTGGAATGCATAACTTCCCACAATGATATAAGAGTTGGTCCTTTACATGATAATCCAATTCTTCTACTCATTTTCCTTGACTTAAAGTTGCATATACATCTTTAAAGTCTATATCTTGAGCATATTGTTCAATGTAGCTCTCACGTAACACAGAATTATGCTTAAGTATAGTAGATGCATTTATAATGGGTCTAGATAACATATCTGCAACTTTATTATGTATGCCCTTTTTATATCTGATGACTAAATGAAACTGTTGTAGGAGACCCATCCATCTATAGTGTCTTGATTGCTGCAACTTAGTTTGGGAGTGTATATATTGAAGTGGTTGATGATCAATATGTATTATTGTCTCTTTGCCCATTAAGTAAGGTTTCCACTTTTTCACACTCTGTACTAACGCATACAATTCTTTGTCATACGGAGGATAGTTAACTATTGTAGAATTAAATGTCTCAAAATGATAACATATGGGTTTACCATGCTGTATCGACACTGATCCCATGGCATAGTCACTGGCATCCGTTTGGATCTCAAATGGTCTTTGAAGATCAGGCAGTGCTAGTACTGGTGCTGTACTAATCTTTTCTTTCAAGGTGTCGAAGGCTTTCTGCGGTTTTCCTCCCCACTGAAACACCTTGTTCAATCCTGTCAAAGCATGTAAGAGAGCTGCAATTAAGGAAAAGTTAGAAATGAACTTTCTCCAATATTGTGTTGCTCCTAAGAAGCTCTTAACTTTTGTAGCAGATTTGGGTTTAGGCCAGTTTACAATGAATACCACCTTAGAGGGATCTATCTTCAATTCACCACCTCCTACTATATGTCCCAAATAATTCAAATATGTTTTGCCAACTTCACATTTTGAGAGTTTAACATAAAGTTTTTCTCTTTTCAAAACATCTAGTGTCTGCTTAACATGCTTTAAGTGTTCTTCCCATGTTTTGCTAATAACCAGAATGTCATCCAGATACACAATAACAAAATCATCAAGAAAAGGTCTGATTACATCATTCATTATTCTCATGAAAGTAGCAGGAGCATTAGTCAAACCAAAAGGCATAACCAACCACCCATACAATCCCTGCTTTGTTTTGAAAGTAGTCTTCCATGCATCTTGTTCTGCAACTCTGACCTGATGATATCCACTATGCAAGTCTAACTTGGAAAAATAAACAGCTTCTTTCAATTGATCCAACAGACCATCTATGTCAGGAAGGGGATAATCATTTTTGATTGTTATCTTATTCAGTGCTCGGTAATAAATGCACATTCTCCACGAGCCATCTTTATTTCTGACCAAAATGATTGGAGATCCACATGGTGATGTGCTAGGTCTGATGAACCCCTTCTCGAGCAACTTCTGCACCTGCTTCTTGATTTCAATATTCTCTAAAGTGGACAACCTGTACATTCCAATGTTAGGCAATGGAGCATCTTGCTGCAAAATAATATCATACACTATTTCCTTTTTGGGTGGCAGACCTTTAGGTTCTTGAAATAAAATATTATACTCTGAAACAAACTTTTTCTAAATCAGCTTGTTGTTTAGCATTACAGCCCTCAAATACATTAGTTTTATCAGGTTTCTTTTCCTTTACAACCATTAGTAAGAATTGTTTGCATGAATTTATCATTCGTTTCATCTGCCCTGAGTTTATGAGAGTATAATTATTCTTGAGCTTATGAGCTCTTACAAAGTATTCGATTCCATATTTAACAAATAGATACTTGTTTCAGCTCTATAGAAAATATCTTTTCTATCATACAACTAAGGACTTCCTAAAACAATTCCACATATATCCAAAGGAATTATGTCTAACTCAACCTCATCTACAAATGTTGAATCAAAAGAAAACTTGAGTTTGCATTGTCTAGTCACTTGTAGTTGTGCTTTATCATTCAACCATCCTAATGGGTATGGTTTCTTGTGAGGTGTAGTCACTAATCCCAGCTTCTTTACAATTGCTTCAGAAATTAAATTTACTTGTGAGCCACTATCAAGCAAAGTATCAATCTTTTGATGTTTGGAAACAACTCGAATATGGAAAAGCTCATGTCTTTTTCTATTATTTTCTTCATCAATAGTAGATTGTGCAGAATTACTAGTAGATGCTTCATAATTCTTACCTTTTATACCTGTGGCTACAATAGTTGTATCATCTCCTGAGTCTGACCCCAAATCTTTTTGAATAGCTGCAGCAGTGTTCTTGTTCTTGCCCTCGAACTTCTTAGGCCTCAGCTTTGGATGCAGAATCTAACAGTGCTCATCATCATGCCCATCCTTCTTACAGTGAGTGCACGAAGACTTGCTCTTCTGTGAAGTGTTAGCCTTCCTTGCTTTCCATTTCTGTTTTCTTTTCTCCTTATTTTTGCTTGCAGTGGGTTGGGATGATCCCCCAACTTCTGGACTTCCATTCTTTCCTCTAGCTTCTAGATGAGTAGCTTGTACAGATACCTCATCTATCCTAGTGGGATTAAACATGAGGTTAGTATGCCTCATGTAGCTGTGTAGACCATAGATGTACTTCAACAGAGTCTTCGGTGAGTCTAATGAGATTCCTAGAATCAATGCTCTCTTCCTAAATTCTTGGGTGTATCCTTGTACACTTTTCCCATTCAACTGTCGAAGAGCTTGCCAACTCATCATGGCTTGCTGCATGTAGGCCAATGGATAAAATCACTTTTTGATTGTAGAAACAAATTCACTCTAGATAGGGATAGTCTTACCATGTCTCTTCATGTCAGCTTGGGTCTTGCCTTCCCACCAAACTAAGGCAGTGCCTCCAAGTTGTAGGCTTGCCAGCTAAATCTTGCTCTTGTCCGAGTCGATACTCTGCACTATGCAATAAACATCAATTTGTTTAATCCAATTGTCCAGCTTTTTTGCATTCAACTCTCCATCATATATAGGTAAATCAAATTTAACATCTAGCTTAATCAAAGATGCCTTCTTTTTATGTTCAGGTCTATTAGGAGGTGTGAAAAAGCTTTCTTCTTTCCCTTTGCCTTTTGAGTGGTCATGGAGGAAAGACTCATCTTCTCCTTTGTCTTGTTTGGAGCCTGATGCATCTTCATCCTTGTGTTTTCTAAAATCCTTATATATTTCCTCTACCATGGACCTTATGGCTAGAAAACTATCTATGAATTGAGGGTCTGGCCCCACAGAACCTTCTTCTGACATTGTCTTCTGAGGATAGACTCTCCCAATTTCAGGATTAGTTTCGACCAACTCTCCTTCTCCTGATTTGAGCTTGGATCTAGTTAGCATTCAACAACTAAATCCAACACAAGCTTGTCTAACCTTATTAGCCTAAGGAGCTCTGATACCACTTGATCTGAAAATCACTCGTGAGTGATCTTAGTTAGTTAATTAATGAGTGAAGGAATTACAGACTCATGTGTTGGTGCGTGTCTATGTTATCTTAGGCAACAGATCGATCAGATTGTAAAATACACAGACACTGGAAAATGGAAAATAGTAAAAAATTATATATAGGTTTAAAATATTATATTTAATTATTTTAGGTAATTTATAATTTAATTTAAATTTATTTAATTATTAGGCTGATAGGACTTCTTTTGAATCAGTCGACAGTCTACACTTTTAATGTACGTCTGACATCTGTGCACATATTTTTAGGGCCACCCTTCTGCTCTCCACTAACATCTGTGCACATTTTCCTGATATTTGTCATGGTCTTCATCTTTCAGTTACTAGTCATGGCCTTCATCCTTTAGTGACGGGCGGAAGATGGCCTTCATTTCTGTTATGGCAGAGGGTTGTTATGGGCAGAGAGCTCGAGAACTCTCGTCTTCATTGTTACCAGTAAAGGCTATTCTGATAGTCTACGTTATTACAGGTAAACACTATGCTGATATCTCCTTCACTATCAGAGGTAAACACTATGTTGATATCTCCTTCACTATCAGAAGATATGTTAATCTATTCTGTATAGATTTATGGTGAAAAATCCTTCTGGACTGATGCCCGTTCTTAGAGATGGGAAACATGGTCAGGGGATTAGTCCCTCCTCACACTCGAAATGTACTCAGAATAACTTACTACTTATCGATGGATGGAATTCCAATTGCTTGCTTGAATTAGACTCTGATAAAATTGCAGAATATTTAGACAAGCATTATGCCAAGAATACCTTAAAAACCCCTATGGAATTCAAGGAGGTTGGGAGTAAAATCTTTCTGATATTTACAAATTGGCTCCAAAGCAAGGATCTTGACAGCTCCTGTAGAGATGAATTTGTGGGGGAGCTCATAGGGTTTGATCGCGAGTTGCAGAACCATGTGAGTCTGGTTTCCTTTCCTCTGTTCAATTCTTAGTTGTTCGTTCTGAAAATATTAAGCAAAAAAACCTAAAAAAGATCTATAAATATAAACTAAATAGTGAAATTTTCAAGAAACAGATTATTTTTCTTATTTACTCTGTTCCTAACTCTGAAATTCCTCCAAAATTTGGAACAAAATGCATATTTTTCGTATCTATACTTCTGTATTGGGGATTGTATAAGGTTTTTTTGTTACATATTTTGTCCGTATTGGGTTGTGTTTGGATTCGAATCTTGCTATGATGCCTTTGACCGATAGAGTTTGTCTTGGCAAAAGATCAATATTTTATCTTTGGGTGAATTTTTTTGTATTTGTTTTAGTTTCTATAATTTCGCATTCTCAATTTTGACCTTGTCAAACCATTTGTAGAGTCAAGTCTTGCTACTTTTCTTCAAGCTATGATAGAGCTGTGCAATTTTTTTCTTAATAATGCTTCAAATGGTAATTGGAAATATCTTTGCTGAAATTTGTGGAGTCAGTGTTTGGTTTCACCCGTTAAGGGTTTGGTTTGTGAAAATTCTGTTGCTTGCAACTTACATTCATGTAATGCACGAGTAATGATCCTTGAGGAGGTTTTGTTTTGTTTTTGTTTTGTTTTGTTTTGTTTTGTTTTTTTGTTTTTTTTTGTTTTTTTGTTTTTGTTTTTTTTTTTTTTTTCTGAACTACCTTGTGGTGTCAATTTTGTGTTTTTGTATTCTAACCAACGAGCTACAATTTCTTAGTTTGATTCTTGTTGATTCTCACTATGCAGGCAATGGTCCCTAGCCATCACAACCATTAAACGATGTATAAATCTTTGGAATCAGTTTTATTCATGCAATGCACCTTTATAAAGTTTCTTTTCTGAACCATCTTGTGGAACCAATTTTGTGAACCTGCATATATTAACCAACCAGAGGCAGGCAGTTATTAGTTTGATACTCGTTGACTTTTTACTATGCATGCAGTGGTCCTTAGCCATCATTTCCATTTAAAGATGTATGCGGTTTTGGAATTAGTTTTTGATTGTTTTGATCATTTGCGAAAACTGAGTTTTATAGAATGACCAAAAATACATCGATATTTTGCTCACCTGCACAACTTGGACTAGATTGTTTCCCCTGTAAATAACATATTTACCATGTTTTATAAAATGAATGAGTTAGAGCAGAGCAGGCAAACTGGTATCTAAGGTTTTCATAGTCAGGTAGTTGTAGCCATTTATATTAATCAATTGCACAATCCATATTTGGATTATATTCACATTAGTTATGCAGTCTGAGTCTTCTATAAAACCATGACAATAACCCTAAGCTTAACATGATTTGTGCCTAATAGTGCTTCATGGCTTTTTCTTTCCAGCTTCTTAAACAAGTTATTATCTTGGTAAGAAATGTTGGAAATTTCTGGTAATTTCAAACACAAACTAACTGAATACAGAGTCAATGCTCCGTTTTGCTAACATATTTTCTGAGAACAAAGATTTTTCACACCCATAAATCTTTTATATTCATTAATAAAATGCCTGATACATATTTCTTCCTCTTATCAGAGGGATTCACCAAGAACTTTCACCAAAAAAGAACAAAATTACTCTGCCTCTTTTACAAATAATTTTACACTGCTGTGTAAAATCTTCATTCACTGCTGTGTGAAAAAAAACTTTTACATTTACTGCTGTAAAATGAGAAATTTTTACACTGGTTTACTGTTGTAAAAGAAATTCTTTCACATTCACTCCTGTGTGAAATTCTTCATTACATTCGAAATGCTGGGTTTTCACATTTCATATTCAAATAAAAAAATTACATTGCAATCCCATTTGTTTCAATAAACAACCACAGCACCTGTAAAGAAATCCCAAAATTTTATTTTCTGCCGCAAATCTTTCTTTTCTTCCACATTGTTGTGCTCCTCTGGTTTGTTATTCGCTGCGGCGAACCCCTTTCTTGCATCCCGTGTTACAATGCATTTTCTTTCACACTGCAGTGCTTTCCTTTTTTTTTCCCCGTGTGAAAATTACAATACAAAGTCAACACACAAAAAAAAACATATCGCATACCTCTTTTTTTTATGAGTTAACAAGGAAAAATATAATAATTCCTGCCGTATGAAAGAATTAAAGTATTTACCTAAGACTATGACAGTTCATTAAATACATTAAAGTTAAAACCGGCGCTAAAATAAAAAAAGGTTCAGGCAAGTTGAAGAAGATCCTGGTCCGTTGACTTGATCGGACGCATTTCGCTTGGCTAACTCACACAAACCAAACGATGTTTACCGCCCAAGGAATGGGCAGTTTTGGAGACGTACATTGGACGCATGTCATTTAGTTGGGGTGTTCGGAGGCCCTCTGACAAAAACCGCTTTGTGCGAAAGGTGGTGCAATATGAGACAATGGTTTTGCTGGAACTGTTTGCCGCGCAGGGGAAATTACAGTTTCAACACTCCCCTTTGATTTTAACTACTGGGTTATCAGTCATACCCAGACATTTCCTCAAAAATTCAAAGCTTTTCTGGTCCAGTGGCTTTGTCAAAATGTCTGCAACCGGTTCCTAAGTCCTGCAATGTTGTAGAACAATTTCTCCATTGCTCACCAATTCTCTGATGTAATGAAACCTTGTGTCAATGTGTTTCGTTCTCTTATGAAACACTGAATTCTTGGATAATGCAATAGCTGAGCTATTGTCACAAAAAATCACCGTTGCTTTTCCCTGCTCTTGGCTTAAGCTCCTTAACATCCTTCTCATCCAAACTGCTTGACAAGTTGCTGCTATAGCTGCCACATATTCTACTTCTGCTATAGAAAACGCCACGATACGCTGTTTCTTAGAATCCCATGAAATGGCTCCTGAACCCATGTGAAAAACATAACCGGATGTGCTTTTCTGATCATCTACATTTCCAGCCCTATCACTATCAGTGTATCCAACCAAATCTGAACATTCTGAGACAGTATATAAAATGCCAAACCTTTTAGTACCTTTAACATACCTCAGAATCCTTTTTGCTGCCTGCCAATGTGCTTCTTTTGGCCTCTCCATGAATCTGGAAATTAAACTAACAGTAAACATTATATCTGGCCTAGTTGCAGTTAAATACATAAGGCTGCCAACTATGCTCTTATACAAGCTAGGATCAAAATCCTTGCTGTTGTCCTCTTTGCTGAGTTTTAATCCCATTACTGTGGGAGTGATTGCTGCCTTGCACTCTTGCGTGTTAAATCTTCCCAACACTTCATTTACATATTTTTCCTGTGAGATAAAAATCCCATTTTCATTTTGATCTACTTCTATTCCTAAGAAGTATCTCAGCAAACCCATGTCAGTCATTTCAAATTCCTCTTTCATGACTGTTTTGAACTGTTCAATGAGGTAGTCATCATTACCTGTAAAAATAACATAATCAACATATAACACAACAATTAGCAATTTACCATCCTTTTCTTTGATGTAGATGGTGGGTTCTCCCTCACATTTTTCAAATCCATTCTCCAGTAGGTAAGAATCTATCCTACTGTACCATGCTCTTGGTGCTTGCTTCAGCCCATAAAGAGCTTTCTTCAATCTGCACACTTTGTGCTCTTGGCCTTTCTTCTCATAGCCTAGAGGTTGCTCAATATAAACCTCTTCCATTAACACTCCATTCAGGAATGCTGACTTCACATCCATTTGGTAAAATTTCCACTTGTTTTGAGCTGCTATGGACAACACTGCTCTCACGGTTTCCATTCTTGCAACCGGTGCGAAAGTCTCCTCATAATCTCTCCCATACTACTGCTTATACCTTTGACAACCAGCCTTGCCTTGTGTCTTTCTATTTTGCCTTCAGCATTGCTCTTGGTCTTGTAGACCCATTTAACTCCAATGACTTCCTTACATTTTGGTAGCTCAACCAAATCCTATGTCTTGTTTCTCTCTATGGCATTCATCTCCTTATCCATAGCTTCTATCCATTTCTTAGCTTTAATTGCATCTTCGAAATAAATAGGGTCATCAACATGACAATACAAAGCAAACAAGGAATTCATTCCTTCATCATAAATGTCACTTAAATTTCTGAATTTCTTACCTCTTTCATTTGGTGTGCAAGTGCTTGAAGATGCACTTGAATTTCCTCCTTGTGGTGTGCTTGGAGAAACAATTTCATTTATTCTCAAGGGTGTTCCTTGCTGTCCTTGTGTTGGCGCTGCTGTTTGGGGATGTATTTCAGCCATATCCTCATCATCTTCATCATGAGACAAACAATTTTTAACATTCACTCTTTTCTCTATGCTTCCATCCCAAGCTTCCTCCTCAATGAACTGAACATCTCTGCTCACAAAAAAACTTCTTGGTAGATGAGATATACAACCTGTAAGCTTTGGATTCCTCACTGTATCCAATAAAAATACATTTCTCCCATTTGCTGTCCAACTTCCTCCTTAGCTGATCTGGAATGTGTGCATAAGCCACACATCCAAAAACTTTCATGTGGGTGACTCCTTGCTTTCTCCCACTCCATGCTTTTTTCGACACTTTGTTCATCACTGCCTTTGTTGGACACCTATTCAAAATATATACTGCACAGTGTACAACTTCAGCCCAATAATCATTTGGAAAATGCTTTGCCTTCAACATGCTCCTCGCCATATCCATGATGGTCCTATTTTTCCTTTCAGTAACTCCGTTTTGTTGTGGGGTGTACCTAGCTATAAATTGCTTATGTATTCCATATTCTCTACAAAATCGTAGGAATTCTTTGGAGATATACTCACCTCCTCTATCTGTTTTCAAAACTTTGATGCGCAACCCACTTTGATTTTCAATAAGTGCTTTGAAATTTCGGAATTTTTCAAACACTTCACTTTTGTTCTTAAGGAAATAAACCCAAGTTTTTCTGGTGAAATTATCAATGAATGTTAGAAAATATTGGCTGCCTGCTAATGATGTGGTTTGCATTGGTCCACATAAGTCTGAGTGGACAATCTCTAAGGGTGCCTTTGCCCTTATGCTTTTCCCTGATGGAAAACTTTCTCTGTGTTGTTTCCCCAAGATGCAACCTTTACAAAGGCTGTCCGGTTTCTCTATCAATGGTAATCCTCTTACCATTCCTTTTCTGCTCAACAAGTTAAGACCTCCAAAGTTGAGATGTCCAAATCTCAAGTGCCACAACCAATTTTCATCCTTTGGTACGCGTTGGAAGACCTCTTGGGTAACTCCTACAATTTCTTCTTTTTTTTTTCAAATCTGCCCTTATTCTGATAGGGAACATCCTGTTCCTTGTCATCTTCACTTCAGCAATACATCTTTTGCTGGGTGTTCTATCCATGATGGTGCATACATCATTCTCAAAGAAAACATTGTAACCCTTTTGAACAAGCTGTCCGATACTCAAGAGGTTATGTCTCATTCCAGGAACATAATAGACATCTCCTATGGTTTTCCTTTCACCTTTCTTTGTAAATATTTTAACTTCTCCCTTTCCCATAACAGAAATTTTACTATCAGTGCCAAGTGTGACTTGTGATTTCACATTTTGATCTAAAGCAAAAAACAAGGCTATGTTTCTTGTCATATGGTTACTACAACCGAAATCTAGAAACCATATATCATCACTGTTTGTTTCAGCCATATTACAAGCTAACAACACATTATCTTGACTGGTATTTTCTCTAGTGAAATTTGCACTAGATCTACTACTCATATCATGCTGCTTCTTCCTACATTCATTGGCATAATGTCCATATTTTTTACAGTAATAACATTGGACATTGGATTTTTCATACCTTGTCCTTGAGCATGATGTTGTCCTCTTTGTTGGCTGCTGCCTTGGCCTTGGTTCTGATTTGGATTGCTGCCCCTTCCTTGAGCATTTGCTGGACGGTTCCTTCCACCTCTGTTTTGGCTTCTGTCTGTTCCTCTCATGTTTCCTCTGCCTTGACCTCTTCCTCTTCCAAAGCACATCTGGGTCTTGAAGGATTGCTCTAGAGATGAGTTTCATTTCTACTCAACCTCTGCTCATGTGTTATTAGTGATGCATGAAGCTCATCAATTGAAAAGTTTGAGAGATCCTTTGTCTCTTCTATAGTGGTGACAATCACATCAAACTTTGAGGGTAGGACCCTCAATATTTTCTCCACAATCCTCCTTTCTTCAAGAGTTTCTCCATGAGTCTTTATCTGTGTGACCAGACTAATCACATGTGTGAAGAATGAGTCAATATTGTTTGACTCCTTCATGCACAGGTTCTCAAAATCTTTCCTCAGCAACTGTAGTTTTGTTGTCTTCACTTTCTCCATGCCTTGATAGGCTGTCTTGAGAGTTTGCCATGCTTTTTTGGATGTCTTAGCTGCTGTTATCCTTGGAAACACACTCTGGTCCACTGCTTGATACAAAAATACAAGGGCTTTTGAATCCTTCTTCCTATTGCTCTTCAACAGATCCTTCTCTGCCTGAGTTAATCTATTAAACTGATTTTCATCTACTGGTTCTTCAAAACCATCCTCAACTAATTCCCATAAATATTGTGAGGCAAACAGGGCTCTCATGGTTATTGCCCAATAGTCATAGTTTTTCCCTTTAAACTGTGGGAGCTGGGTATTAAACATACCTATGCTAGTGCTTGTGCTGGCCATTCCTTGCCTTCTCAGCTATGCTTCAAATATTAGACTGTGTATTTAAAATACTGATTGTTTCTTCAGCAGTAACAAAAAAAACTTTGAGGAATACCTGGATTCTTTTGCCTGAGACTTCACTTTGCTTGAGAGGATTTACTGCTGCAACAAAAAACCTTCCTTCAACTTCTTTATACCTTCAAAGAGCCTGGATCTGCTCCGATACCATGTTGGAAATTTCTGGTAATTTCAAACACAAATTAACTGAATACAGAGTCAATGCTCTGTTTTTCTCCTCAGGATATTTTGCACGGGGAAGCTAACATGTTTTCTGAGAACAAAGATTTTTCACACCCATAAATCTTTTATATTCATTAATAAAATGTCTGATACATATTTCTTCCTCTTATCAGAGGGATTCACCAAGAACTTTCACCAAAAAAAAACACAAAATTATTCTGCCTCTTTTACAAATAATTTTACACTGCTGTGTAAAATCTTCATTCACTGCTGTGTGAAAAAAAACTTTTACATTTACTGCTGTAAAATGAGAAATTTTTACATTGGTTTACTGCTGTAAAAGAAATTCTTTCACATTCACTCCTGTGTGAAATTCTTCATTACATTCGAAATGCTGGGTTTTCACATTTCATATTCAAATAAAAAAAATTACATTGCAATCCCATTTGTTTCAATAAACAACCACAAGCACCTGTAAAGAAATCCCAAAATTTTATTTGCTGCCGCAAATCTTTCTTTTCTTCCACACTGATGTGCTCCTCTGGTTTGTTATTCGCTGCAGCGAACCCATTTCTTGCATCCCGTGTTACAATGCATTTTCTTTCGCACTGCAGTGCTTTCCTTTTTTTTATCCCAGTGTGCAAATTACAATACAAAGTCAAGACACAAAAAAAAACATATCACATACCTCTTTTTTTTATGAGTTAACAAGGAAAAATATAATAATTCCTGCCGTATGAAAGACTTAAAATATTTACCTAAGACTATGACAGTTCATTAAATACATTAAAGTTAAAACCGGCGGTAAAATCAAAAAAGGTTCAGGCAAGTTGAAGAAGATCCTGGTCCGTTGACTTGATCGGACGCATATCGCTTGGCTAACTCACACAAACCAAACGATGTTTACCGCCCGGGGAATGGGCAGTTTTGGAGACGTACACTGGACGCGTGTCATTTAGTCGGGGTGTTCGGAGGCCCTCTGACAAAAACTGCTTTGTGCGAAAGGTGGTGCGATATGAGACAGTGGTTTGCTGAAACTGTTTGTCGCGCAGGGGAAATTACAGTTTCAACAAGAAAGAGGAAAATAAAAGAAATGTTGCCATATAAACTTCACTTAAGAAACTTTGTGTGATCACAAGGGTCAAGCAACCTATCAGGGGTTTTCATTTCCAGAGAAAACACAAAATAGCAATGAAATAGACTAAAGGCACAACTGATGTTGGACTTGAAGAAGATGGATAGTTTGGCAGTAGTGAACCTCAACTAATTGCATTCATATTCCTCCCTTCTATGAGTGAACTAAGTATAAGTTTATCAGATCACATATTGTGAATAAGAAATTTCCCACTTTTGTAAATG
Source organism: Pinus tabuliformis (assembly GCA_031772625.1). Taxonomy (NCBI): domain Eukaryota; kingdom Viridiplantae; phylum Streptophyta; class Pinopsida; order Pinales; family Pinaceae; genus Pinus; species Pinus tabuliformis. The sequence goes on along the minus strand of CM062818.1, from coordinate 15,248,608 downwards.
ATATGTATCTTTTTACATAATCATCTTATGTCAAAAATGTAAACAGAAAACGGTTTATATATGTGTGTGTGTGAAACAATTAACTATTTTGCAATGAAGAGGAAGCACAAAAATATTTCATTGCCCCTGATTGTTTATTTTATTGAAACAGAACACCAAGGACATTGTCCATGACATTGATGTCGGAGTTGGTTGGGGAAATCTCTCTTTTGGAAAGATTCCAGGTATTATCATATTCTGTTGTTCTGAAGAGAATTTATTTTGCAAAGTAGTCGAAGCATTTTAAACAATAGCAGGGAGAGATTATTTTGTTAGATTCAATGAACAAGGTGATGCATAATATTAAATCTTTTTGTTGAATGACCTCAGTATCACGCTTGATATTGATGTTCCAAGCATTTCCTTATTTTGTATCTGTTGAGATTCATTGCAATTTGAATTTACCAGTTTAGGTGACTTGGATCCATGGTTTGTGTGTTTTTCTATGTTAGGTTGAAGGGTTCATCAGATCCATGCAAAAGCAAATGCAGTCTGGGGGAAAATGTGGGTTTTTCTCAAAGAGGTCTGTGGCACCACAGGGTCGAGAGAAATTCATGTTGGAGGACATGCTCTGCTTTCAAAGAGTAAGGATATGTATCTATTTTCTATGATTTGCAAATATGCATCACTTGTAGCAACTGCTACGATTCTCTAAATTCTAAAGAGATATGCGTGTGTGTAACTTTCATTTGTCAGTAATATATCTTCAGAATAACATGTTGCATGTTTATTGAATATTTTCTAACTCTTTTGTGGCGTGCAAAATTTAACTTACCAGAGAAAATCGCCAATGTCCCCAACTGAGCAAGCTTCTCAATTTATATCCGTAGACCACACTTAACTTTTACAACTGCTTAAATGTGGGTGATTTGTCTGTAAGGGAATAGTGATGGATATATGAAACTGAAACTTATTTATATATGAAGCATGTATACAGACGAGATGAATATTCTCAATCCGAATCTGGAAAGTGTTGCCCAGCCATGTTACCACGGGTTGTCAATAAAGTGTCTTACCCGTGAAGATAATAAAGATCCTTACTTATGCTACAATGACATATCGTTGTCTTAATGAAATTGGTGTTTCATTGATATGAGGGTCTCCCATTATAACATGCAATTCAGAATTTGTGATTATTTCATACTCTTAGTTTGAATATTTGTGATTATTTCATCCTTCAGTTGCGGGCGGAACTTGTCATGGCCTTCATTTCTGTTATGGGCGGAATACATATGATATATGACATACATATCTATAAATGCATTCTTTGTACCATTTTTCCAATTTTCATACTATTTTTCTAATTTAAAAAATCTATCGACCTCTCTTTGCACCTTTTGGGGCAATTGCTAGTTTTATGTTCTTTATAATCTAATCTAAATCGTGAAAATAATATTATAAATGGTGACAATAGTTCAATTTTATAGGTGAAAAATTTACTGATGAAAAATCTTGGATTATATTTTTATAATTTTTAATCTAAAAAAACTCAATTTCTCATGGACAAAAGAAATCATCTTCATATATATATTATTTTTTTATATAAATTTTTAATCTAAAAAACTCAATTTCTATATATAGCAACGATTTTATAGAGTTTATTCTACATAATTTAATCACAACATCTTGGAATTTTCAACTAGGGATCCATCTCCATCTCTATATTTTAAGCGCTTTTTCATCGATAATAAGCTTGTTGATCGCATGTTTGTCCTCCATTAGATATGAGGAATTTGAGCTAAACACTCCCATGCCATTTTAATGGAGAGTGATAACTCTGCCACAAACAAGGGGTGGCTCTCTGAATGGTGTTCCTCTACTTTTCATTAAGGTTAATTAAGGATGAGAACTCAACACAAGTTCAGAGGATGTAAGGCTAAAGCCAAAGGGTATTAGACAGCAGAGAATAAAACAACATTCACTTAAAATAATCCCACCGCTCTCAGGGAACAATTCAGGTCGTGTTTTTGCAAATGTCTACCACTGCTCGTCCACCACCGGCGCCGCCTGTTTTCATTTTTTTTTTCTTGATTAAATATATAAGTTCGGAATATGTTAGTAGTCCGCGGTGGTGGGTATACCGCAAATATATTTTTTAAATACAAAAATTTGTTATGGTGGGTGGTTCGATTATTTGAAAAATCAATTTGTTTTCGGGTTGGTGTTGAACCACATGTTTCATATATATATATATATATATTTGGAAGTGTTTAGGTGGTTCATATATATATTTGGGTGTTAAAATAATTACAAATTAATTTTGATGTTTTTTTGCAAATAGTTTACCGTGGTTATATATTTGTTTGGAAAATAGTGAAAATTTTGGGAAATTTCGGTTACACTTGTCAAATTTCAAGATTTCGGTGTCGGAGTTTTTTGACTATGCTGAATCAATTTCCACCATTAAAAAAATAATTCAAACACTTTTATGATCAATTTTTTGCAAAAAACAATCGTCGCTAAAAATAACTTTATGGGCAAATTTGTAGTCTCCGAATACAACATCTTTATTTTGGGGTTAATATGAATGTTTATATTTTTTTAATGATTTAGATATTGTTATTATTAATAGCATAGAATTATTTTAATTTCTGATTTACGTAGAGTCGAGTGTGTTCAAATCTCTCAAAATGCAAATTGCTTTCAAGCAAAATTTGAGAAAAGCTTTGCATTTGGAGAGATTTGATTCCTTTTGGCCCTTGGTAGATCTCGAATTAAAATTGATCTATGTTGATTTTGCACAACACACTAATAAAATGATGTTTTAAGTATAAGAATTTTTTAAATTTCACTTGTTTTCACATTGAAGGAATTACAAATTTCTATCATATTTTCAATTAGAAAGAACTTATTAATGAAATAAGAACACACTATATCTCTTTTAAATATAATATGAACTCCATATTAAGAATGTAATAAATTACACATAAGAATTTTTTAAATTTAAATTATCTTATTTTTCTCTATATAAAATTGATATATAATTATGTTATTTATAAAAAATAGTAAAATAATTTTTTTATTAATATTTTTTGTTTTAAAAATGACATGTGAATTGAACCTAGAATGAATTACACATCATATATTATCAATAATATTGTTTTTACATGCCATTTGTCAACTACATATTAAGCAATGAAGGAATTGCATATATTCCTCATATTAAAATGTAAATTAGTATTTTTTGTACTTTCAATTACTTTATCTCTCTATATAAATTTAGATGTAAAATTAAGGTGGACATTAAAGTGTTTTATTTATAATTGACATTGATTTTTGTTTTTTAATTTATTAATGTAAGTACTTTTTATTATTATTTTTAAATATAAAATTTGACAACATATATAAATTTAGATGTAAAATTAAGGTGGACATTAAAGTGTTTTATTTATAATTGACATTGATTTTTGTTTTTTAATTTATTAATGTAAGTACTTTTTATTATTATTTTTAAATATAAAATTTGACAACATCTCTCATATGGGTAGACCCAAATATCTCTCTCTTTTTTTGTTTTTTTGTTTTTCTTTTTTTGTTTTTCTTTTTTTAATTTAGGTATTTATTTATTTATTTATTTTAATTTAGGTGTGATCTTTTATTACTTTGAGTAAAAGATAACATTTTTATAATTATTGATTTGCAATTTGACTTGGAAAATATAATTCCTACTTGTCTTGGTTTCTAAGTACATGAACTTGTTCCTATTTTTTAGGAGTTGTTTAGATGATTCTTACTTTACTATTTGGTTGAGAAATTTGCTCAACTAAGTGTTGGGTGCAGGATCCCCCAAGGGCAGTTTTGGGGCTTAAAGCCCATATTTTGGTCCAATTTTGTAATCCTAATGTAAAGACTCCGCATTTTGCGGTCGCAGAGGGCGTAGATGTTAAAGAGTCATAAGGTTGTCTGTCCTTATTTTGATACTGTAATGTCAGTTGTAAAAGATCTATCCATGGTTTGCGGACCATGGGATTGTATAAATAGAGAGAAGCTCTAAGTAGTTAAGGAAAAAAATGAATAGAAGGAAGATCACGAAGATGCATGAGAGGTAGGTTTGAAGTAGAAGTCTAAGTTTCGGGTCGTAGCGTAGGTAGAGGCTCTGTAGTTGAGTGCACAGAGGCCTAGAAGTCCATAGTTGAGTGCATGGACCCCTGTAGCTGAGTGCCCAGGGCAAGTCGAGTCTGTAATCATATGATATCATCAACAAAGAGAAGTATTTTATAATTTTTGTGTCTTTATTTCCTGTTTATGCATCTGTTATATTGGGTATAAATTTCACTTCTAAATACTTATATGATGCATGCATAGTTTGGGAAATATCATATATCGTTGCCCTAGCAGCGCGAAAGCATATTATCCCTTGGTTAGGGTTATGCAGAAGTCGGTTGTAACATTTCGTGAAGGTACTAAAGGATAGAATAGAGAGATAAGCAACATGCACGAAGGCAGGTATAATTGGAATAAGCCGACATCACATCCATCTAAAGGGTGTGGAAACTTGGTTCCAGCATCCCCCCATACTGCATCGGGTGAGACTTCAGTCCGTGCTCCACGGGCTGATGCCGAAAGGGCCAGTCGTGTAGGGATTTGTTTGGCTAATTAACATCGAACTTGGGTTAGGCCCCCACAAGCCAACAAATGATTCCGTTACCGAGACCAAAATTTTCATAAGAGATGTGTGATGTCGTATCACTAGAATCCAACTAAGAAAGAAATCGAAGGTTGGTTGGACAAAAGAATTCACGAGTTTGCGACGCAGGAGAATAGAAACCCATGACTGCGAAAAGAACAGTGGCTAGACAACTACTTGTATACGGAGATCCACGAAATATTTTTCGCCTATTTCCCTACTAAGCTATATGAGTGGATTGTGAAGCTAGCAGATAGCCAATGAAGGTGGAAACTTGACGGTCCTATTGTGTGGACCCCAGAACTAGTGCAAAGGTTGGAAGCATCGAAGGATAATATCGGGCACGCCGTCAACCATTGGCTCAATCGCATTATAGGAGGATTTGTTATTGAGTTCATGGTCGACACCTTAGTCAGCTATAGCGAGGCAAAGCGACACTTTTTCAAAGGACCGCGAGGTAAGTACGTAAAATCTTTGAATACTTGGATTAAAATGTTGTTGTGCGAAAAAGGGGTTATGTAGTTACCTTGATGTTTGGGACTACATAAAGTGGAAAGGGTTACAGAAATGAAGGAAATAAGGGTCTGAATTATAGCCCTTTGATTTCACCACTGCGAAGGGACGAAGAAGGGATAACGAAGGTTTCTCCACGAAGTGATATTCAATTAATAAGACATGGATTTCCACAAATACCACCTCCACCCATACCAACTCCATATTCACCGCCATCACCTCCAACTTCACCCACACCACCTTGGCCACCATCATGATTTAATATGGCAAACACAATGAAGTTGCATTTGTTCAAAGGCTTGGGAAATGAGAACCTAGACCAATTATGGTTCATTGTGAGGGCTGTATGGGAAGCTTAAGGTGTTACAGATGATAACATAAAAAAGGCAACACTGGTTAGTGCTTTGCAAGATCATGCATTAACCTGGTATTTTAAGTACTCTAGCAATAACCTGAATGTTAGAGTAGCAGACATCCAAACAATAATGAATAGGAAATTTAGCAGGCCTAAATCTGAAGCGGATTCAAAGAGATCATGATGCTACCAGGCAAGATGCCTTGGGAACTAGATCAGAGGTTTAAATGTACAATTCACAAAGCCAACATGAATTTGATGGATGGACAACATCATGAATGATTTGTAGCTTCACAACTACCACACTTAAGGAGTGGGCTATCGCAACAAAAGATAACAACTCAGGCATAGGCCTTGGAAATTGCTATGAGGCTACATGAGACCTTGATGCAAGATCCTAATCTAGGAGTTCAACAGATCCACACACAGCTAAAGAATCTATGCCTTAAGATGCAAAGCTTGAAGTAGGATAGGACGGTTTGGTTAGAGGTACGCAAAAAGGTATGGTGTGCGAAATGCAAGAGTTAGGGTCATGAGAAAGACCACTGCTCGGTCTTTACAAATTATGTTACAGGAGGGGGACCAATGCCTTTAAGGCCGGAAGCTCAAGCAGGACCTAGCATGGTGCTTGCTCTATTGTGCGCTATCTATCAGATAGCCGGAAAACATGCCATGGATAACTACCACCTATTATAGAAGTATACGCAAACTCTGCAACAGTTGTTTTGCAACTTTTGTAGATTGGTGGGACATGATGAGCATACCTAGAGAAGCTATGAATTGATGATGGATAAAACTCCCGCCTACAGGGTTCAGGTCGAAACGCGATCCCTTGACCAAAATGCAGGGATGGCATGGACAGGATTTCAAGAGCACGAACGAGGCCGAGGTGGAGGAGGACCTGGTAGAGGTCGCAGACAGTTGATTTGGTAAAATTGCGGAGGGCCAGGACACTATGCCCATGATTTCACTAATCCAACACACCCGTCGTGCAAGTATTTCACGCTCTTTGATCATGAAACAGAAGTTTGTCCTACGCTGATAGCTAGGATGCATGACAAAGGAGCGCTACTGCCTCCCCCCGACTCAGAACCTACAGATGATGAGGTTTGAGCCACGCAAGGAAGATCTGAACATAAATATAGTACTCCGAAGTGGAATCACAATGGGAGATGACAAGGGGAAACAACCGGAAGATAGTACATGGGTTCACAAAGCCCCAATGAAAGAGGTTGAGTTCGATTTGGAGAACGCTTGAGAAACATTTATGGAAGCTAAGAAGAGCTTCACTGAGGCCTTCACTTCATGAAGCAAAGATAAATCAGAGCTAGAGATGGACCCCTCTATGCTGACAACTTTCCTGGAAACCTGTATGAAGTTACTGCGCGACAGTAAGGCTGTGAAACGGTTACAGGAACTAATGAATAGATGTGTTGGGACCGCGCCAGGTGAACCACGTGTGGTCTAAAAGCATAAGAAAAGGATGGGATGTGAAATGAGACTCATTGCGCAGATCGGAGAATACGAAATAGATCAAGTCATTCTGGATTTGGGATTAGATGCAGATGTTCTACCGAAATAGACATGGGAGTGAATGGGGAGACCTGCACTGTAATGGTCTATAATTCAACTAAGGATGGTGAATCAACCAAAAATAATACCCATGGGGTGGTTGCAGGGAGTAACCGTGGATATTGAGGGAGTGAGCGTGGTGGAAGATTTGAAGTAATAGAGTTTGTTGATGACAGAAATCCCTACCCCGCACTCTTGGGAATTGACTGGGCTACTGATATGAACGGTGTAATCAATCTAAAGAAGTGAAAGAGGATCTTTGAGAAGAAATCATTGCGCATAATAATACCCCTGGATCCCTTTGAAGGATTGCACCATACGCAGCCGATCCGCAACTATGAGAGTGATGATGACTTGGACTGCATCTATAAGATAATAGCGCGAGACCAAGACTGGGTGAATCCCACCGCGGATGGGTGGATTACATGGGAGCGCGAGAGTTCCTTCACTTCTGATTATTACGAGGAAATAGAATGCTGGCATAATCAGTTACATGAAGTAACTACGCTGAATTGCAATATGATGACCATGCCGCTGCGTTGTGTGTCATTGGATGAATGAAATCTTCCTACTTATGATGGACTGAATGGGGTCGATGTCTTTTTGGATGCGTTTGAAAGAAAGGTGCCAAAAAAATAATGCTTCCAGGCCTTGGACTGGGCACTGCGCGCTACACCCGCAAGATGGTGGGGTACACACAAGGGGAGTTTTGATGATTGGCGCAAATTTAGGAAAATGATGCGAACACGATTTGGGAAGCCTAATATGCGACTGACAGACAAGTACGATGGGCAGAATAATCTGCACATGCATCTAGCCAAGTGGACACAGGCCTATGGAAGAAAGTCCCAACATGAGCAGGTGCACCTGTGCTCCGCGCTAAAGTACCTGGTCAATAAGCCTATGTTGGGGGGCGCATCTGCAGATGGATTTTATTGTTCCAGGAATACAATTTTGAAGTTGTTGTGAAGACTGAACAATTGAACATGGGATCAAACCACTTGTCGCGCATTAAGAAAGCAAAGGAACCTACTAATTTGGAGGGAGAATTACTTGACACACAGTGTTTTGTTGTGCGCGTCACGGATGGACACTTCGAGGATATAATACACTTCCTAACAACTGGAATTGCGCTGGAAGGATACTCTATCCAGGAAAAGAAGGAATTAGTGGTGCATGCGACATATTTCTCTACCAACAAGATGGGGAATGATGAAATACTGCGAAGGTATGTACCTAAATTTGAATGAAGCAGCATCCTCGCAGACGCTCATGGGGGCGCCGTGGGAGGACATTATACAGGCAGAGCAACCGCGTAGAAGATTCTACGCACAGGGCTATGGTGGCCAACCCTTCATTAGGATTCAAGATCATATTGCAAGGTGTGCGACGTATGTCAAAGAACAGGTAGGCCATCACAGAGGGATGAAATGTCTTTGATTCCACAAATGACGTTGCAACCCTTCGAGAAATGGGCAATAGATTTTGTAGGATTGATTCAGCCGCAAGGAAAGACAGGTGCGTGGTACATTATCACTGTGACAGAGTACTTGACTCGTTGGGCAGAAGCACAACCGGTAAAGGATTGCACGGGTGCGACTGCCACGAAGTTTCTATTTGAACATGTACTGATGCGATTTGGATGCCCAAATATTTTGATGAGTGATCGGGGTACGCACTTCCTGAATGAGACGATCAGTGCACTAATGGAGGAATTTCAGGTCTATCACCAAAAGGGCACACCTTGTCACCCACAGGGTAATGGAATAGTGGAATCGTTCAACAAAGTACTGGAGACTATGTTGAAAAAGGTATGTAATTCTCAGTGAAGTGAGTGGGACCTACGCATACCTGTAGTCTTATGGGCTTATCAGACAACATGCAAAAATTTAATGGAATAGACACCCTTTAGACTGGTATACGGGGTTGAAGCTGTGATGCCTATGGAATACATCGTTCCTAGTTTGCGCATAGCAGAGCTCACAGGTATGATGGATTGCAGAACCCTGGAAGAGAGGTTCGCTTAGTTGGATGAGCTGGAAGAAGAGAGATTTTTGGCTAGATTTCCCCATCAAGTCCAAAAACAACGTGAAAAGTCTTGGCACGATCAACATATTAAGCTGCGCACCTTTAAGGTAAATGACTTGGTGCTATTATATGATAGTATGTTTGATAAATTTCCAGGGAAACTCAGAATTCATTGGTTGGGGCCGTATGTTATTAAGGAGATCACCAACGGTGGCACAATCCATTTGGTTAAGATAAATTTAGATCCATTCCTAGGAAAAGTGAATGGCAGTTGTTTGAAGCCATACACAAGTGGCCCAGCCATCTAGCTAGCCAACAGAAGCACAGTCTTAGTGCTCCAGGTAGCTGAAAGGAGGGGTGGGACTATAAACTACACTGCCCGGGAGCTGCACGATTTTAGGACTGCTCGAAGCAGTGAAGTGTCAGAAGGTCTGTGACAATGCGAAGACAACCATGCTAGCATGCAAGTCTGCTAGAAAGTGACCATTAAAGTCACTATTCACAATTTGATGGGTGGTTTTAGGCCAAATGGAGTGGGTAGTAGGCATTTAAGGCGAACTTTATGGGCTAGATTCTTGAAAATATGCCGCCAATCTAGTATTAATGGATTGAATGCGGGGGTAACAGTCGAATTCAAATTAAAAAGGCCCTATAAATTACGAGTAGCTATCTAGCGAACAACACTTGGCAATTTGAGAATTGAGTTGTTGCGCGCTCAAGTATTCATGAACCAAGACTTATTCGAGACTCTAAAAGCGAATTTGTTGTTTGAGCAACTACCAAAGACATTGAAAGAACTATGGAATAATGCTATGTCAGCACTCAAAGAAGCCATGGACATAGGAGTAGTGACAGCCGAGGAAGCTGCGCAGGAAATTGCGGAAGTAGAAGCCCCAAAGAGTGCCAGATAAATCGTAGAGGTCCCTAAATCACCCCAAACACCGAGACCTAATAAGGATAAGCAGGCCATGATCCCAGTGCACATCTCTCTCAGAAATCCACCGAGGACCAAGCTCACCTTGCAGGAAAAGGGGAAGGGCATTAATCTAGAGGCTGACGAGGAGGAATCTGAAGAAATCCTGGTGGAGGAGGAGGATGTAGATATGAAAGTTGAAACCCAAGGTGCAGACCCTATCACCAGGCTACCGGAATATGTTCCTCTGCACAAGGGTAAAGCTAAGGTGCCAAAGGACATAGATGAGAGAAAGAGCTCTCTGCAAACTCTTCTGCTCCCAGATGATATTGTTTTTGAGGGACCACACTTGGGGCAGGTTCCTATGTTAAAGTTTGAATATTGGGACCTCGCAGACAACGAGAAGTTCCCGCATTTAGCGACTGCAGAGCTAATGCACCAGAAGATGGATGTGACAGCTGGAATGATTGAATTAGAGCCACACAAATGGCTTAGAGATGTAGAGAAAGCTAGGTTTCTACACCTACTCTGGGTGCAGCATTACCATTGCGCCCTAGTGACCGTATTCACCATCAGGCAACTGCTCTGCTTGGTGCATGATGGGTGCTTGTGGCTGGAGGATCCCATCCCCATCACAGACCATCTGATTCATCGAATTACACGACTGCCTTACTCTAGGGAGCATCCAACCAATATTAAGGAAGGAAAAGGTGGCGAGTTTTCCCTCGCAAAAGTAATGAAGAAGAGGTTCAAGTTGGAGAAGAAGAAGCAAGGATACACCATCTCCAGCATTAACAACCTTGCCGTCAAGGTCGTGACACAAATCCTAGCAGAGAAGGTGATGCGAAAGTGCTACGTGGATGAGATGCCCGTGCCCGTGGCTGCACTCGTGGCCCAATGTGCAGAAGGAGTCCAGTTCAACTAGGAAAACTATCTATGCAACGAGTTCCTTGCAAATTGTCGCGAGGCATAGGAGTAGGGAAAAACATTTAATTATGCATGGCTCCTCTTATCGATCATACTGGTGGCATGGGAGTTGCCCGAAGACAACTAGTTCCCTTCGGTCACGCTGGACCTTCCAGAGGAAGCAAAGTACGCTTCGTTGTGGGCAACTAGGGACGCGCAATGTATCAAAGAAAGAAAGATATTTTGGAAACCAATGGAGATGAATATCTAGATGGGGATCAATCACAAGCCATAGTTGTCACCCACAATCTATGCCAGTCTACAGAGCTTTGCAAAGTTCAAAGTAGATTTTCACCATGTTTTTATCACGGCGCAGAAGGACCCTACGAAAACATGGCATAACCTAACGTACCTGGTAACAAATGATGTGATCTTCGCAGTCCTTGAGTCTTGGCTGCTAGACTGGCGCGCTCTAGTTGGATTCATAATGGAAACAGACAAGTCCACCATGCAACACAAGAAGGAAGATACAAAGCTTCAAATGGCATAGCTGGCAGAAAAGCGTAAAAAAGAGGAAGCATCGGCTAAGGCCCCGGCAGCGCGCGACGCAGTGAAGTTAGCAGAATAATAGAAAACAGGAGAAGAAGAGAGCAAAGGACAAAAGTCACCTTCACCCGAACCGAAGACAAACACAAAACAAGGTGGTGCAGACCCACAGACAACATCCACCCAGCTCAAGCATCTGTGGCCACGAGAGCAGACGCTGCCACAGAGGAAAACAAAGGCATCGAAGACATATTTCGACCCAATCACCCTCATTGAGGGGGATCTGCATGATATTGGCGAAACAATGAGGGATGTCACTGCGGAGGCCCTCCAACTATTTGAAGAACAACAACAACTGGTATTGGGGGCTCTTCGAACAGAGTTGTAGGAGTTGCACGTTCGCACTCCATAGGCTGGCACAATGTCCACCAGCCTCGAGATCGGCACTTTAGCTGCCAAGGAGATGTTGCCCATAAGGGTGACCAACATGATAGTGCTACCAGATGGGGCACTTAATATAGAGAAGGAAGTCGACAGACCCATGGTGAGCAATTTGAAAGGGGTAGGGTTGAAGATGGCTCCGCTCCCTCGGGAGACACTCTACCTCTTACAAGATGGAGTCACCACAGAACTTTGGGCCAGGGAGAGTTGCGCCAGGTAATGAGTGATCAATGAATCAACATTGAGCAGTTGGGCTTGCAGTGCAATGAGGCAGTGGCACAAAACAAACAGATAATGCAGGTCGTAGAAGAAGCCTTCTGGATGGTCCCGGAGTTGGACATTTAGGCAGAAGAATCGGTGGAGGCACGTGTTCGTAAGTTAGTCGTAGGGGTTCACAACGCAAGAGCAGAGATGGCTAGGTTTCAGCTAGATCTGAACCTACAAATCACAGAAATGTTGTTGAAGGCTTAGCCTTAAACTCCACCGGAGATCAGGGAACAATGCACCACCATTGTTACGACAAAACTGGTGGCGGTTGACAATGCAGTGGTCAATTGCATGCAACGCTTTGAACAGTGATTTGTGGTCCTAACCACCCTACAGGAGGACCTGAATGTAGAGCACCTAGAGACAGAGGTGTGCGAGCTACAACAGAAGTATGATGAGGTAAAAGGGACCACGCAAATGGTTTCCCTTACACAGAGGCTTGCAAGGATGTAGGAGGCAAAAGCGCTCAAGGAACAAGTGGATGTTGCTCGGCACAAAGAAGCGGTCTTAAAAGCACGCCTGCAACCATGGATTGATGAGGCTTACACGATCACAACCTCCATTGAAAGGAAGCTCGCGAAACTGCTGACAACACAACAGAATATTCAGAGCAACAGTTCAACAACAATCACTGAACAATGCGTGGAAGAAGTCCAGCAGGCAATCGCTCAGTGCGCTACTAATGTTGCAGTGATTTAGACAGAGCTAGGAGGTCTTCACGCTAAGATCTCCACACCTGCAAAATGACTCAAGAGTGAGTCACGATGTTTTTGTTGGGGGCCTGTTGGGTGCGGGATCCCCCAAGGGCAGTTTTGGTGCTTAAAGCCCATATTTTGGTCTAATTTTGTAATCCTAATGTAAATACCCCGCATTTTGTGGTCGCGAAGCGCGTGGATGTTAAAGAGCCATAGGGTTGTCCACCCTTATTTTGATAATGTAATGTCGGTTGTAAAATATCTACCCATGGTCCGCGGACCATAGGATTGTATAAATAGAGCAAAACTCTAAGTAGTTAAGAAAAAAATGAATAGAAGGAAGATCACGAAGATGCATGAGAGATAGCTCTGAAGTAGAAGTCTATGTTTTAGGTCATAGCGTAGGTAGAGTCTCTGCAGCTGAGTGTGCAGAGGCCTAGAAGTCCACAGCTGAGTGCGCGGACCCCTGTAGCTGAGTGCGCAGGGCAAGTCGAGTCTATAATCATTTGAGATCATCAATAAAGAGAAGTATTCTATAATTTTTGTGTCTTTATTTCCTGTTTATGCATATCTTATATTGGGTATGAATTTTACTTCTAAATACTTATATGATACATGAATGTGTATAATTGTATTGGTTAAGTGAACGCAAGTAAGAACATCTGTTTACACGAAGCTAACTAAGATCTGTTAATAAGATAAGTAATATATTTAGTGTAGTTTGAGAGATATCACAGATCGCTTCCCTAGCAGCGTGAAATCATATCAGCCCCTGGTTATGGCTGCGTGGAAGTCGATTATAACATTTCGTGAAGGTACTGAAGGATAGAATAGAGAGATAAGCAGCCTGCGTGAAGGTAGGTATAGTTGGAATAAACTGACATCACACCCATCTCAAGGGTGTGGAAACTTGGTTCTAGCATCCCCCCATATTGCTTCGAGTGTGACTTCAGTCCGCGCTTTGCGGGATGATGTCGAAAGGGCCAATAGTGTAGGGATATGTTTGGCTAATTAATGTTGAACCTGGGTTAGGCCCCCACAAGCCAACACTAAGTGTTTGTCTGGTTAAGATAGAATTTCTATATTTGACCAATGATTGATGTATTTATGTGTGTGTTTAATCTAATGCAAATGAAGTTTCTGGTGTGCAACTAGTTTTACAATTTAACTCCCTTAAGGGAAGGCCCACCATTTGTGAGGGAGATGTAAGTTATGAGTTGTTGTATGTTATATTATTATAAGTTTGTGTTTTGAAATTATTTTGTGATTATGTGAGAGATCTATCCAGGCATCACTATCCTTTATAGTTGTTTGGATCATGCCCAAAGATGCAATATATGATAAGAGAGCCAAATATGGTTGTGTGAACAAATTTAAGTGAGAGCGAACTCCGGTTAAGTGTATCAATACAGGTCAGCACAAAGTCATGTATGTCAGAAGCAGCTAAGTTGAGCGTTGTCAGAAGATGTGCAGTAAAGAGACACTCAACAAGAAGAGACTATTGCTAAAGGAAGATTGCAATTGAAGGAGTCATTGCCTTGGAAGGCTTATCTGATAGGTAGTGTGAAGGTCGCTTAAAATCTATCCTGCTAAGATAGTGAGAGGCATTGTAATCGACATGACTTAATTTCATAATTAACATGAGCACTTGAATGAGGAGGCTCCCTTCTCCCATGACATCTACAATGGCCTCGAGAAGAATTAGGATGTCGCATGATAAAGTGTATACCAAAGACATGAAGAATAAGGAGATAAATCATAGTGTGAGTGAGACTTTGAGAGACTCAACCCAATATTGACTACCAACCAAAATAACATAGAGAAAAGGGATGGAAGAGTTGTGCCAATAAACAATAAAGAAGACAATGATAAACAAAACTAGGGAGAAATTTAGAGGAGGAAAACCTGAGTTGGTAGAGTGAGGGGGCTTCCTAATTTCTTTAACTTGGGGTGGATGCCTACAAAAATGGGAAATGTAGCTAGGAAACAGGGAATGCTAGAGGAAACTTACCTAAACTTAGCTAGAAATCTCTCCAAAGATGCACAACTTTTAAAGATATATAACCATAAAATTGAAATCATTCCTATGATGTTTAGCGAAGGAACTAGGGAAAAACTGCAATAGTGATCAAATGGGGGAGTGAAAAATCATTGAGTGGAGATAGTGATTGAGGTGGTATCCCTTAATAACCTTCACCTTCATGCTAACACATAGAATGTATGAGAAATACAAATATCCAGTGCTCATAAGTAAAGGTGGTAATAGTTACATAAGGAGGAGTGTCATCCGATGGGAGTCCTATAACATACACTTGCCATGAGAAAAATAATGCGCTGGTGTTGTTATTTTCTCATAAGTTGCTAATAATATTTAGATTTACAAGCTACTTGTGTGGATGCATCTTAAGCTCAAATCTTTCAAGCACCAACGAGAAGGATCAAATTTATTAATATGTATATTTTTTAGATGTTTTCATGTATATATGTACATACATAGTTATTATATAGATAAGAAATTTTATTTTGGAATACGACTTCCATAATTTTATTTAATTATCAATAATTATTAGGTGGATGGTAAGAATTTAACCTCCACAAAATAGTTTATAATATTCATAATAGTATTCATAAATAAAAGGTTGATATTTATCATTAAAGTAGTTATGTCTTTTTTCTCTTTTAATTAAATTGATTAATTAAAAAAAAAATCATATGAACCAGTGTCATATGAAATGAGTTATGATTCTTTGGATTGGACATTTGGTATTGATAAGCCATGGTGTTGATTTTTTGTAGCATCGGGAGGTATTCCTGCATGCCTAAGTCATCCTAGAATAAGTAAGAAATTTGGAGGCTGGGTATTAGTAGGAAAGTTAAGATTGGCAAGGATTCTTTGGTGAAAGAATGTGATGCTTTATGTTTATTTGAAGGCTTATTTCATTCTCTTCATGATGCAGGTATCTTCTCCCTAGCTAATGCAAAGGTTCATTCCTTGGATGATTATGGTATAAGTTAGAAGTTTGATTAAGAGATTGACCTAGAAGGGGAGGTAAGGGCCAAATGGCATAATTTTATTGGCTTCTTATTTTCTAGTTTCGCTATTTTAAAGGAAGATGAATCAAATTGCCTTTGTTGGTCTAAAATTCATAGGACATGTAACTACAGGACAAAATTGGGCTATGAAGCCTACATGGAAGAAGCTTCGAATGGATAATCAACTTGGTGGTGAACCAAGCTATGAAAGGATAAATCATTGTTCGAATGAAAAATTATGGCTTCCTTGGCTTAAGAAATAAAATTCTTACTTGGGACAATTACTAGCAATAGGGATGAATTGCTCCAAAATCATATGCTTTGTGTAGAAGTTATGAAGAATTGGCGTCTCACCTAGTTTTTTCTATAATATGTATGCCAAGTCTAGTTAGAAGTGGTTCATGTTTTCGCTCCAAAGTAAATTAAAATAATGGTTCTTTGGTTGAGTGGTATCATTCTTAGCTTTAGGATAAGTCAATGCAAAAGAGTTCAGTTTTTTTCCAGGCATATGGTTGCAATTTATATGGTTGGAAAGAAATATGTGTATTTTTTATGATTAGGAGGTTCCTTTCCAAATTCTTGCTAGTCTCATCAAGTCGTTGGCCAAGGAATTCTCATTAGAGCCCAAGCAAAGGATTCTTGTAATTCCAAAGTTAGATTATGAAATTCCATCAGGATTTTTCAACGGGCCAGCCAAGGTCACCTACGCAATAGTGAAATAGGAGCAATTTTGTTTTTAAATCAATTGCAACATTTTCTTATTCGATTCTTGCCAAGTATAGGTTCAAATTTAGAAATTGAGTATTTGGCCCTTTGTACTCTCATTCACTTTGCTGCCAACAAATAATTCAAAAAATTTAGATAATGGGTGACTCGAAGTTGGTCATCAATTGGGGAAGAAAAAAACTATAGGTGGATAACTCAACCCTGAACCCTCTCTGGGAAGATATTTCCCAAGCTTTTCTCTCTTTCCCATGGTTATCCTTTCAACTTATTCTAAGAGAATTGAACCAACAAGCATATGATTTGTCTAAGGAAGCTCTCCTTTGGATTTTTGAAGTTAAAGCGGTGGAGTTTTTATTTTGAGATTTTGGTAATTTACTTTAGTAGGTTGTACTAGTCTTGGCTTTCTTTGGTTTATGTTAATATGATATTCAATAAATACTGAACATTTTTTTGTAATGTATGAAAAAGAAAAAGAAAAAGAAGAAGAAATCATGATAAGAAGGAAATAATGATCTTTTGATATGATGGGTTATATTGAATAATTTATCTACTAGCACAACCACATTAATATACATTTAAATGAACATCCATATACAATATTTTGGATCTATATATATCAATTGTACATTATTATACATATTAATATATAAATAAATTTAAATGTAAATAAGTATATTTATGTATTTAAATGGACATTTGTACGCATTAATGTACATTTGTTGATATCAATATATTTTAATGTACATTATTGCAAAGCACATTAATGTATATTAATTAATGTGCATTGATGTATAACAATGTATATTAACATACATCAATGTAAAGTAATAAATGCACATTAATGTATAGTAATATACACTACCACAACCACATTAAAAATATTAATTTGGTTGGTTGATATAGCCGAAGCCTTCATTTGTATTTACCAATGATAAATAAATAACAATAGAAATAACAATACAAAAAAAGTAATGTAAAAAAATATTGTTATTATCATTATAACTAATAATAATTATTTCATTACAATAAATATTGTTCAATATTAAATGTTTTTTTATTCATATTTAATATTAGATTAGGTAATATCAATATGAACCCATGTAATTTGAACCCTTAGATAAATAATTCCAGGGACTAATATTATAAATCCAAGGCTAAAATAAACTGAAGGGTTTAATACTAAAAATATGAGAGATTATAAACTCAAGGGAATAATATTAATTGAAGGGATTAATACTAAAAACAATTAGATTTACATTCCCTTTGGTCTTTTAGTGTTAAGCCCTTCGATTTATATTCCCTTCAGTTTATAATAACAATGCATTGAGTTTATTAATCTAAGCGTTCATATTCCTAGGGTTTAATACAAAAACCCCAAGGGATTAAAAACCCTAAAATATTGTAAACTCTAATTATTATAAACCAAAAATAAACATGGTTGACCATATATTATTTCCATTTTGAGACAATCATTTCCTTTCGGTTTAATATTATTTCTTTTCGTTTATAACCCCTTAGGTTTAATAGTAAAAATACAAGGAATTAGACACCCCACCGAACAATATTAAAACCTAGGGATGAATATGTATTGCAAACCCTAAGAATAATATTATACCCTAGAAATATGACCCCTTATATTAATAAACCCAATAAATTGATATTGTAAACCAAAGAGAATGATAACCCCAAGGGGTTAACACTAAAAACCCAAGGGATTATAAACTCAAGGGAATAATATTAATCGAAGGGATGCCCAACCCAAGAGATTAACATTGAAAACCCTTGGGTTTATATTCACTTCACTTTTTAGTATTAATCTATTGGGTTTATTATTCCCTCAGGATTATAATCCTTGGTTTATGAGTAGTGATCCCTTGGGTTTCTTATCCATTTATTTAATATTGTTCCCTTGGGTTTATAGTCCCTTGGGGTTTTAGTATTATACCCAAAGAATATGAACCCTTAGAATAATAGACCCAATGGATTGATATTATAAACCCAAGGGAATATAAACCCTAGGGTTAATAGTATTAATCCCTTGGATTTATTACCCCTTGGGTTAACATTATTCACTTGGGTCTATCATCCCTTGCGGTTATGTTATTAACCTCTCGGGTTTATCACTCCCTTGGGTTTTCAATATCAATCCCTTCGAATTATAAATGTTAGGGTTCATGTTCCTAGGTATAATATTAATCATACGGTTTGTAATTAATATTGATCCCTAGGGTTTAATATTATTCCATATAGTTTATAATTTCTTGGATTTTTAGTTTTAAACCCAATTGATTATATGATTAAGCATGCTTAACCATGACTGATTTTCAAATAGAGAGAATGTTTGTCACAATGTGACTTAGCACCATGGTTCACCATGGACGTTGATTCTCATATTAAGACAATATCCGACATAATGTGACGTTGGAGCATGGTTGATCGTGATTGTATTTATAAAACATGGTTGGCCATAATTGATATTGTAAACCCAAGGAAATAATAGAGTCTAGGGATTAATACTATAAAGTCAAAGGGCTATAAACACAAGGGAATAATAATAAATCCTAGGAATATAAAGCCTTACATTAATGAACCCAAGGAATTGATATTATAGACCCAAGGGAATAATAAACCCAGGGGAAAAAAATTATAAACCCAAGGTATAAAAACCCTAAGAATTATATTTTAACCCCTAAAATAAACATGGTTGACCATGTTTGATTTCCATACGGAGACAAACCTTATCATAATGTGGCATCAGACCATGAATGACCATGGTAGACCACGATTAATTTTCAAATCGAGAGAATCTTTCCCAAATGAAAGGTTGGATTAATATTAACCAAGGTTGATTCTCATATGAGGACAATATTTGTCACAATGTGACGTTGGACCTTGGATGGCCATCATTGAATTTAGAAAACATGGTTGACCATCATAAATATTTGAAACCAAATGAAATAAAAAACCTTAGGGATTAACACCAAAAATCCAAGGGATTATACATATAAGTGAATAATATTAAACCCAAGGAATATGAACCCTTAGATTAGAAACCCAAGGGAATAATAAACCCTAACCAAATCACAATATACATGGATTTATTACCTATTATACAACATGGCACATTTACGTTACAAACCAATATTATGCTCAATGAATAAATATTATAAACCCTAATTATATAAACCTTAACAGAAATATCCAAAACCCCATAAGAAAAAATAATAAGCATTACATACCATGGGACTTTTCTTCTAGCAAGGCAATGTTTGTCACAATGAGACCACCAACCATAGTTGGCAATCTTGTATTGTCATCCATTTTCATTTCAATACAATATTATTGAGAATGCAACATATGAACATGGCTGACATTAGGAGATGATAGGAAAAACAAACATTTATCAAATAAACAATGGAATGTGAGAAAAACAAAGCCATAAAAAATTGAAGAGCACACATATACAAAATATAAGATAACAACACAATAGAAAAGAATCGATTGCACCAATAATTGATCCGGATTTAAGCAGGAACGCAATAGATTACAGAGATAACCATAAATACAGAGATGCGATAACCATAAAAACAGAGATGCAACAGAAATAATAATATGCGACAACCATAAAAACAGAGATGCCGCGGAAATAATGCTTCATTTCATTAATGGAGAATACTGAAATATGCTTACAAATAGAAATAACCCAGCTAGGGCGATGGTAGCTTATCTCTGAGAAGAGATGTGTCGGCTACATGCCTCTGAACTGTTTTTTTGAACTGTCTTACAATGAGGCTCGAGGGCCTATTTATTGTTGAGAAACAATGGAAAACCCTTCACATCCCGAAACCTAACCCTAGAAGATGAAACGCCAAATTGTGGGCCCCGTTTGGGTAAATTGGTACATCAATTTCCCGTGGTCGTAACTTTGGCATACGATCTCCGTTTGACGCGTACGATAGCTCGCTAGAAAGATCTATCCGAGTACTACCACTTTGGGAGGCAACATGGGTCCATGGACCCATGTTGACCCAGATTCCCACAAAAACGTCGTTTAGGGCCTCAAAACGGCTCCGGAAGTTCAGGACCGTAAAAACTGCTAAAAATAGTAAACTGTGCTACAATTTAGGAAACTGAAAAAGCTGAAAGAGACAGTTGTGGGGGTCCAAATGGGATAGGTGGGTGGCCACCAACATCCACCTGGATCATTCCTCCCCCCTTAGGAAGCAATGGTCCCCATTGCGTTGAAGTCCTCCCTGAGATGAGGAAGCTTCTGCTGAGCTGGGTCTCTGGTGAGCTGTTCTGAAATCTCTGCTGTGACCAGAAATGGTGGGAAGCATGGCCGAAGGCGGTCGACATTGAACACCGGGTGCAGGCCAAGGAATGGGGGAATGCTGAGCTCAAATGCATTGTCTCCCATAGCTTTTGTAATGGTGTAAGGACCATGTCGAAGTGGTCTGAGTTTCTGATGGGTTCTGGTAACGCGCTCCCTCTGCAGATGTAACCAAACTTTGTCGCCCACCTGAAACTTGTGTGGTACCCCTCCAGGTAACGAGAAGTTGTTCCTGTGTTCTGTCATGACTGTATCCCTTTGTTGCTGCTGCTGTGTGGAGGAACCCTTCGCGGGGGTCATGGATGTAGCAACGATCTTCCCCTTACTTTGGGAACGAACCAGACAGAAAATAAATTTCCTAGTCTGTGAGATGAGCTTGCTGCCTTTCTTAGCAGTGATCAAAGAGGTGGCGGTAGGTGGGGCTACCTCTGGTATCCTGTATAATGAATTATCCAAAGAAATGATGACAGCGCGAGGCCTTGACTCATACACAGCATGTCGCCTCCACAAGTATGGCTGGCCTAATAGTACATCACAAACATCCAGAGGTGCAACATCACACAATACCTCGTCTGTGAAGGGCTTGATGCTGTAGGGAAGGCGGCACTGCTGGCGAACTTTGAGATCTCGTCCTTCGTGAAGCCAACCGATACTATACGGCTGTGGGTGTGGTGTAGTTGGTAGGCCCAACCGCTTCACGACCTCTGCTGAAATGAGGTTCTTTTGGCTGCCACTGTCGACAATGAATTGCAGCGGCGAACCTTTCACCCACATCTGTGAGTGGAAAAGACGTTCCCCCTCCTCTAGATCTTCGGGCTCATTTTTCTTGATCTTGGCGGTGGCAACAGTGGCACTGGGATCCGCATCAATGATCTGCTTCCCTTTACCATTCCCCTTGTCGGGTTCTGGCTCAGGTTCGGAACATACATCTGATTCGGAAGCCTTCAACTCGGCCACCAACGACTGCTTGGTCTGACACTCACTGGTGTTATGAGTGGGACTCTTGTGGAACTCACACCACTTTCCTATGTCCTTCTTCGGCTTCATGGTGTTGTTCTTTTCTTGCGGCTTTGACGGGTTGTCTTGGGTCACCCCGCCTTGGCTTTGTCCTTTGGGCTTCGGATTTGCAGATCCAAAGTCTCGCTTCTTCTGTTTGAACTTTTGCTCGATTTTGACAGCGTATCAGTATGCTGTGCCGAGTGAGGGGATGTTCAAGAACACCATCTCTTCCTGGATGTATCTGTGCAGGCAGCCACGGTATTTGAGTACCAGATGCAGCTCAGAATCTTTGATACCCAACTGTGTGCGAAGGGTATGAAAAATGTTTGTGAACTCCGGCACATCTTGGTCTCGTCCCTGCCGCAGTGTGGTCCATTTGATGTATTTGTCCTCATAGGTTCCGACGGGGTAGTACTGCTCCTTGATGGCATCCCGGAAGTCATTCCAAGTCGGTGCGGTTGAAAATAGTGAGCCTGTACTTTCATCCTTCTGCTCGCAGTAGGTTTCCCACCAGTCCTTGACGTGGGGGGTTGCTTTGAGAAGAGCGAAAACAATCTTTTCCTGACTTGAAAATTCATGAACAGAAAAATACCCATCTAGCAGATTTAACCATTTATCTACGACATCTGCGTCTATTTGACCCTCGAAGATGGGGATTTCAAAATTAACTTGTACCTTGAAGGGTGTGGCATTTCCAGAGTCGCTGTTGGAAGCCGATGCGTCGCCTCTGGGTAGCCGCTAAAGGATCTGCACAAAGCTATCCATCATCGCGTTCCTTTGCCGCTCGAGCGCTTCTTCGAGCAAGATTTTGATAGGATCTCCTGCCCCCTCGTCTTTCTTCTCATCCGCCATGGGAGGACGTCGAGATTTGCGAGGCTGGTCTTGCAAATGTTCGACCAGTTCAAGCCCTAACTCCTTATATCCCGACCTCGTTGGGGACATGCAAAGAAAAACAGAGAAAAAGCAGACCGCTCTGATACCACTGATCTGGATTTAAGCAGGAACGCAATAGATTACAGAGATAACCATAAATACAGAGATGCGATAACCATAAAAACAGAGATGCAACATAAATAATAATATGCGACAACCATAAAAACAGAGATGCTGCGGAAATAATGCTTCATTTCATTAATGGAGAATACTGAAATATGCTTACAAATAGAAATAACCCAGCTAGGCAATGGTAGCTTATCTCTGAGAAGAGATGTGTCGGCTACATGCCTCTGAACTGTCTTACAATGAGGCTCGAGGGCCTATTTATTGTTGAGAAACAATGGAAAACCCTTCACATCCCGAAACCTAACCCTAGAAGATGAAACGCCAAATTGTGGGCCCCGTTTGGGTAAATTGGTACATCAATTTCCCGGGGTCGTAACTTTGGCATACGATCTTCGTTTGACGCGTACGATAGCTCGTTAGAAAGATCTATCCGAGTACTACCACTTTGGGAGGCAACATGGGTCCATGGACCCATGTTGCCCCAGATTCCCACAAAAACGTCGTTTAGGGCCTCAAAACGGATCCGAAAGTTCAGGACCTGAAAAACTGCTAAAAATAGTAAACTGTGCTACAATTTAGGAAACTGAAAAAGCTGAAAGAGACAGTTGTGGGGGTCCAAATGGGATAGGTGGGTGGCCACCAACATCCACCTGGATCAATAATGAAACCAAAGAAGAGAATTGAAATGAAGCAATAAGAACTATGCATTTACAAAAAAAAAACCCATGGGGAATATGCACTTGAAATAGTTAAAAAATAATCATTTAGTGCTTGGCATCTTCCAAAACGCAGTCGGACCGATGACAAAAGCAGCACTAATTGACATCAACAGGGTAATGTTCACAATACTTAACACTTTCAAGCCAATTCCTTGTGGTTTTTCTTCCTGATTCTCTCAGATGCACATGCAACAATTATTTGACATCTGCTTTCATTTTTTCCAACTTACGGATATGTTCATTAACAAAAGCAGGATGAAACCCATTTTTTTTTATCAAATCGCCTGTGAATATATGAAATGAAACTTATTGGTTCAGCAATAGAATGAACAACCATGACATAAAATGAACATAATTATTTTTCATATCTACAATGCCGTAAAAAACAAAAATAAAACAAACACACAAAAAAACAAAAATTTAAACCTATCTTTATAGGGGAATAAAACTAAAAACCATTAATTAACTAAAACAAAAAATAAATTCAAAATTTACATCATAAATAAATAAATAAATAAATAAAATGCACAATCTAACTTGTTGAATGGAGACAAACCCCATTAAAGCATCCAATCATGTGATTATTTCCAAATATTCAATATGAATGGAGACAACCGCCCATTAAAGCATCCACTCATGTGATTATTTCCAAATATTCAATATGCTAACTTCAACACTAAAAGACATTAACAAATAACTAAATCAGGACCGGAAAGAATATAAAACATCCATACCATTTCCCAAGGCATCTCTATGAGCCTACGTTATCTATCATTTACCAATTTTCAAATATACATCCGAAACTCATGGGATAAACTGAATCCACTTCCAACCCAAATTTGAAAAAGCTTTATAAGTACTTATAACGTTGAGGAAACCAACTGGAACAAATAATTTATTGGCCCGGATGAAATTTGATGGGGAATTGATTATTACAGAATGATTTACCAATCAAACATAGTTAATATTTTTTTTTGAAAACAGTACATCTTTTGTTAAAGCTCAAAAAACACAAATAATTGAGTTGATTAAAACAGTTATATTATTTTGAAATTCCTACCCTGTAATTCAAAAACAAATAAATGAGTCGATTAAATCAGTTATATTATTTTGAAATTCCTGCTCAAACCCCTTTAATGAACCTACTTCGTATAACAATTGAGAAAAAAATATTATAATCCAGTCAATGGCAAGTTGGATTGAATTATTTTATTTATAATTTCACAACACTGTGTTTGTGTTTGTGATGAGAGATTCAGATCACAAAACGGAAGCGAGCAGCCGGCAGAAATTCCTGTGAAATGTTGGAGGATTAAGGTAGTAGAATCCGATCTATTTGAGTTTTGATTCCATAATTTTAGGTGTTGCCTGTGTTGAGTTGATTAGAATGGCATCATCGTCAGAGGTGGCCCTGTTAAAAGAGGTGGAAGATCTGAACAAGCTGGAGAAAGAGGTGAACCAGGCGCTTCAATGTGCATCCAAGGGCACCCTCACCCCTCCCAAGCCCATATCGTTGGCGTCGATTCCTCTCCCGCAAACCCCTCTTACTGAGAAGGCCACTGCCTACGCCAAATCGTGGCTTGACTCCGCCGTCTTCCTCCACAGCATGCGATCGTACTATTTGGGGACGGCCATAGCCACGGTGAATTTCCCTCATTGGCATTGGGATCCGGAGATGTTCTATTTGTCATCGATGCTCCACGACCTGGGTCTCACATCCGTGGCCATGGAACAGACACCGCTTTCCTTTGAGTTCCACGGAGGGGTGCTCGTCCGGGAATTTCTGCTTCGCGAAGGAGCGCCGGCGCGACTGAGCGATCGAGTGGCGGAGGCCGTTTTCAGGCACAAAGACAACATATGCGAGACCTTTGGACACTCGCCGGAGAATGCGTTGCTCATCTTCGGAACCCAACTTGACGTGTACGGCGCATTCAACCCTCTCATCCACGCGGACACCGTCCAGGAGGTGGTGAATTTGCAGATTTGCTCATTCAGGAAGTGACGGTCAAGCGCTTCTGCACGGCGGCAGGTAGTGTGCAGGACTCAGGGTTTCTCAGTAAAATCAGAAACAATGCAGTGTTTGCAAAATATGATCATGAATCACTGTGATATCTACAGATATGGTGATGTCTCTATGCGTAAGAGATTCCGGGTTTCATCGAGTCATGGTGGGTTCATCAGAAATCCAGGTTTGGTTTTTAGGTTAAGAATTCATATCTAATATGTAAAAGTTAAAAGTGAAAAACAATGACGAGTGGTTTTTTTAGAGAGCGATTTCTACCCGGATATTAAATAAATGTATTTTTATATTTTCCAGATTTCGGGAAGTTGGAAGATTAAATAAATGGGAGTTGTTTTTAGTGTGATTTTTTAGATTTTTTTGGTGTGATTGAATATGATGGAAAAATTTGAAGTGAAATTTTGATTTGTATATATGGATTCAACGCCTTCAAAAATTTTTAGGGCATTTTGATTGTGTACCGGTTACCCATCAAGCTTGTGATTTCAATAAATTCCTGCCTGATTTTAGAGAAATTAGACAGGAAAACGGGCAAAAAATTCCAAAAAGTCAAAAACAACTCCAAATAAATGTTTTTTGATATTTTCCATATTTTTGTAGAAATAGAAACATAATTTAGTTATTTATTTATATAGTGAAAAAATAGCTGGAAACATCATAATTGGTTGTTATTTCCAAATGCAACAAATCCGTTGCTGATATTCATAGAAAAACATGTCATTAGACTAGAATCTTCTTTGTCTTACGTCATTAACCTATTTCCTTGTATCTAATAAAAAGAGTTCTTAACCAAACAAAAACAATTTGTACTCAATTATCTTCCTCATACCTAAAATATATAATAGAACAACAATATTATAAAATTTATAATATTTTAATAACACCTACTTGGAATTTGGAATTTTTGGTCCAAAAACCTATCTTTATATCTAAGAGGTTTTTCATCAATAATAATAAACTTGTTGGTCGCTTGTTTGTCCCCATATGTAATGAATGAGGAATTTGAGCTAAACATTCTCATGCCATTTTAATGGAGAGTGATAACTCTGCATTCAACAAGGGGTAGCTGTCTAAATGGTGTTCCTCTGCTCTTCATTAAGGTTTATTTATATTTTCTAATCTGGGATCAGAACTAAACTCAAGTTCAGGTCTAAGGCTAAGGCTAATGCCAAAGGCAATGGATAACACAGAATGAAATAACATTGACTTAAAATAAGTCGAAATTAATGCCACCGCCCTGCGGAAACAACTCATGTCAGGCTTTTGCAAATGTCTTCAACAGGATAAATGGCTGGTTTTTGCAAATGTCTGCAACTGGATAAATGGCTGGTTTTTGCAAATGTCTCCCATTGGATTTTAATGCCATCGATTTTCAGAGGCTCACAAATAGATAAAACACAGCATTCTAGCTCCAAGTGAATACATATAACAAAAATGCTATAGGGTATTGGCAAAGGCTACTAGTTTACAAGGTCAAGGGACTAGCAGTCTAGTACTAGCTACTCTGGAACATGTTTATTCGCTGTATCACTTACAGAGAGCAGTGTATTGAAACAGCTGTCGGTTAATTATAAGCATATTTCTGTTATGTTGGTTAATAGTTACCATTATGATTATTTTTATAAGATAATATATTTGACAACTCCTTTTCTGCTTAGTTTTCTGTTTTGAAACAACATTTACAGCTTCATGAAATATTTCCACACAGATTTGTGATCATTGAAGGAAGAGAAATGCACTTTGATGTGATGAAGATTCAATGAAGGAAGAGAAATGCACTTTGATGTGATGAAGATTCAATGAGGCTGGTTCCCTTAAAACAAGTTTAATCTCTGTATCAATTACAGAGAGAATTTTTTCCAATGCAATGAATGGTCTCACTGCATGTAATTTAATTATATACAGACTCTGTTATGTTGATTAATAATTACTTTTATTACTATTTAATAATATGTTTTGCCACTTTTTATTCTGTTTTAAAACAACAATTCCAACATCTTGAAATACTACCATACAACTGTACCTTACTATAGTTGATTTAACGAACACTGTGTGTAAACCTTAACTACACCTAACAACAGTGAACATGGAATTGTCACACAATTTCATAATAAAAAAATAGGCAGGACAAACAGAAAAATACTTATTTCATGCATAAATGTCAACTTGGCAAATAAGTTGTGAAGGGAGATTTTAATGTAAAGCTTGAGCTTTGAATATGAAAATCTATGAAGGTATATATATTTTATTTCTAATTTTGAACTTGTAATTTAAAAAAAAATCATATTCTTAATTATTAAATTCACTTAAACTATATAATATGATAAAGAATAATAAATCCCACTAAAAAAATAAGTGTAATAAAAAATTAAGTGTAATATTGCCATGGCACCATGAAAAATTAATTTCAAATTTAAATCTTTAACCCTTTTATAAATGAAATTGTGACGTGATTAAGTTTATGTTTAAAATTTGTTACTTCAAAATTGAGGTAAAAGAGTACGATAATGTTGGTGTGACCCTTCACCGTGGCCAACCACTAGCAGCAGTGTGTTCATGAAATCGTTGCCTCACAGCCCATCAATGTGGCCGCGGTGGTGGGTATACCGTAAATATATTATTTTAAGCCATTGTTGTTTATATTACAAGCTAAATAACGGCTTGTTTAGACTAAGTTGTTTATATGTGGTATCACTTTTGAAATATAATTTTTCTGTTAACGTGGGTTTGGTTGGTTTGATGATTTGAAAAATCAATTTGTTTTGGCTTTGGTGTCGAACCACATGGTTATATATATATAAATTCTCCATATTAGAATTTTGGATTTTTTTTTTTTATTATTATTATTATTATAAAAAATTAGTATTTTTATAATTAACTATTTCCCCGTTAGAAAATCATATTATTAATATAGGTGAAGAGTTATATATAGATTTTTATAAATAAAATATTTATATTTGTTTGGAAATTTATTGATTAATTTAGAGCAAAAGCTATATTTAATTAGGATAATTAGGACAATTTGTTTAGATAAAAAAAAATCAAAACAAACATCTTTACTAATTATGTTTTGGGAGAGTCTATTTGAATGGTTGTAGGGTCACCTTCCTCTTCAACGTGAGCAGGGAAGTCCAAGTCTACAACTTTCTTAGCAAGAATAAATACTTGTCCATTTTTTTGAGTTGTAGATACATGGTATCAATGCTAAGCAAAATTTCTTATTGTGCTTCACTTCTTTCCACTAGGATCTTGCCCATAATGATTTAAATTTGGCAACAAACATTGGAGTTTGCATATGCTGGGTTTGCTTAGAGTGAGTGTTTCTTGAATTTGGTATCCTCCCTTATAACATGGGATTTGTGTGTCCAGTTTTAAGCAAAAAAGGCTTTAGCATTAACTTGAGCCCTCGAATGAGGAGGCTCCCTTCTCACATAACATTTGCGATGACCTTGAGAAGAACTGGGATGTCACATGATAAAGTGCATACCAAAGACATAAAAAATAAGGAGATAAATGCAATGTGATATCATACTTAATGTTGAGCACCAACCAAAAGAACACAAAGAAAAGTGAGGGGAAGGCTAGGCCAAGCAATAAGCAGGAAGACATGATAAAGAAAATGAGGGAGCAAGTTGAGAGAAGGAAAACTTGAGTTGATAGAGTGAGGGCTTTCTGATTGATTTAACTTAAGGGGGATGCATACGAGAATGGGAAATGTAGTTAGGAAACAAGGAATATTAGAGGAAACTTACCCAAACTTGCAAAGCTAGATGTCCCTCAAAAAACACATAGCTTCTAAAGCTAGATAGCCATAAAATTGAAATTGTCACTATCATGTTTGAGGAATGCACCAAGTTGTACTAAAATAATGATAAAATGGAAGAGTCAACATTGGTGAATGCAGATAGGGATTGAGGTGATATCCCTTTAACAACATTCACATTTATGATAACACACAAACTATACGAGCAATCCAACTATCCAATGCTCATAATTATAAGTGGTGGTAGCTACATGGGGTGGAGTGTCATCTTATGGTAGTCCTACAACATACACATGCCATGAGGAAAACAATGAGATGTTGTTATTATTTACTCAAAAGTTGTTAACTAGATTTGGATTTCAGAAGCAATCTGCATCTTAAACTCAAATCTATTGAGCACCACTGAGAGGGGTCAAATTTCTTCATATATAAATCTTTTCAGATGTTTTCATGTATCTATATACATACACAATTTTTTTTATTGTCTAGATATATGTACATATGTAGTTATTTATTTGTTTTTGTAAGGTAATGTTACAAAATGACATCTCCTCCATAATAGACTCTACAACACCTAATAAGAAAACAATCATTTTTCTAATTTCATTATTGACTTATGAGAAGAAATAAATCTTCAATACTTTTATTATTACAAACGGAGTTGTCTATAATGCGACTTTTTGGAGATTCCGGTGACGGAATCCGGCGGAAGAAATTGAGGTTAAATCTTGATTTGTTGCAGTTAAAATGGTTTTTTAACTGCATATTTGGATTCAGCACCCTGGAAAACCCCTGGGACGTTTTCATTGTGCAGAAACTAGCTATCAAACTTGCGATTCCAATAAATTCCTGCCGGATTTCGACCGGAAAAACCCGCTGGAAAGGCTTTCAAAAGGTCGCGTTATAGACAACTGCATTACAAACAAACAAAGTAGGCCTTTTTTTTTTTCTATTTCCATGGCTAAGTCATATCAAAATAAAACATTGTTATTTATTATTATTATCATGTAGCAAATCAACAATATTTTCTATTTATATCTCTAATTAAAAAAGAATTACTCCAAAGTTGAACTATATTTTTTTACTCTAAAGCCAACTTGTATTTTTTATTTTTATTTTTTGATATAAGTGATTTTTTTTTAATATAATGTTATCAAACACAACATGACCATATCTCCTGTATATTGGGCTATAAAGTATCTTCCTACTCTCGGTGCAATTAAATCTATGAACTATTGATCTGAAAATCACTCGTGAGTGATCTCAGTTAATTAATTAATGAGTGAAGGTATTATAGACTCATGTGTTGGTGTGTGTCTATGTTATCTTAGACCACGGATCGATCAGATTGCAAAATACACAGACACTGGAAAATGGAAAATAGTAAGAGAAACACAGTAAGCAAATACAAGAACATAACAATTAATAAGGAGTTCACCCAATCCTCCTCGGCTACATCTCCGGTCCAGCTTTCGGTGGTGGCCTTCTTTTTATTGTGTCTTTAAAGCAGAGCTTTACAAGGAGGAGCTCAATTTGAGTCTTCTGAAACAGATAATGCTTAGTAGGGTGGTTCTTGGATTCCCCAAGCCACTAGAGTGCACAGACTCTTCCTTACCAAGTCTCGACCTCACTGGTCTTAATGGGATGAGTCCAATCTGGTACTCAGTTCCCGACAGATATCCTCACAGGGATCGCTTGAACCTCTCAAGCCTGGTTCTATCTGCTCGATGCTACCTTAACTCTGCAGGTCAGCTCGGCTCTCTGTTTTCTGCTTCTTGATTTTCTCTGTTCTGGCTCTCTCACTCGCTTGTTTGCCTGTTCTCTGTCTGTTCATTCATGGCTTAAGGCCAATCCATCCTCTGACTATTTGCTTCCTCTTCCACCCCTTCAGGTCGCATGTTGTTGTTCGCTTGGAGTTCCCTACCTCTGCGACATCGCAACTTTGTAACGTCTCACAGGGAAGTGGCCACTTGTCCTCCCACGAACTGTGCCAGCTCTTCCTCAAACGGTTCGGTATTTCAGTTATGCTGTGTAATGATTCATTCGCCAACTCAGCGGTCAAATTGGACTTCAGACTTTTATATGCCGCGGCTTAATTCTCCCTCCAGATCCGGTTTCTCATCGGGTGCAATCTTCGCCGTTAGATCTGGAGCCCCCAGATCCTACGGTGTTCGCTCTTATCACGCGGTTGACTTGCTCGACCGTTAGCCCGTGATGAGAGGCGTTTTTCTCTCTCATCCGCTGGACACGCATCACAATGTGTGGAAAAGCTCGTTTTCTGCCAAATCCGCTTACCGCCCCAAAGTGCCTCCGATATTCCGCCGGTTTCAGAGCGTGGGACCCGCCTTTCACTTTAGCGCTTTCCTTACGGTTTCCCGGCTTCCCATGCGACTGAGCGCTCGGGGCCTTTCCTTCTTGAGGGTTTTTCCTAGCGCACATCAGAAATGGCCTCCATTTTCTGATCCGAACTTCCCAACTACCAGTTTGTGTCCTGCGCGGTCTCCATGGGTCTCGGTCAGTGCGCTTTGACGGAGGTCCTCGTCATTCCTTGCCGGCTGCAAACTGCCACTGTTCAGAGGTCCTTCCTGATAGCTCTTTGTTCACAAGTTTTTGAAGTCTGTCGTGATTTGATACAGTCATAGCATTTTGATAATTTTTCATGGATCCAATTCGGATCATGGCCTTCCCACTGAAAAAGCTTTTGGACCACCAAAAGTTAGTTTTCAAGCATCGACTAAGTGAGGGTACAATTGTCTCACTTGTCCAATCTTTATCCACTTTGCACTGCTCGTCTTTGAACCCTTGAGCCCAATTCTGATGTACTCAACATCTCCCCTACGCGTTGTCCTCACCTTCTTGTCCAGAACTGTGTCCTCCTGCAATTCATTAAGATATTCAGGTAGCAAGTCATCAATAGAAGGCAATTGACTCTGCTCTTCGGGATCCTCAATTAGTGAAGGTTCAAATAATCTCAAGCAATCTGCATTTACAACTAAGTAGATGTGCATGTAAGCTGGTAGATCAAGGTGAAAAGCATTCTCACCAATCTTCTCATGTATCCTCAAAGGTCCATACCTAATAAGCTTTAGCTTTTTACCTTCACCTTGCATCTTTTCCTTGCTGATATACAGCCAGACTTGGTCACCAACTTGGAAACTATGCTCCATCCGATTCTTGTCATGCCTTGCCTTGTATTTGGCTTGGCTCTTTTCCAGCTGTTCTTGTACTGCCTCGTGGATCTCTTGGATTTTCTCAATGAACCTAGTTTCCCTGTCCACATCACTGTGTCCCTCAACTGTGGTGTCTTTACCAAAGACAAAATCCAAAGGAGACCTTGGTGTAAAACCAAAACAGGTCTCAAAAGGAGATCTATGTGTAGAAGAATGTTTGGCTCTATTGTAAGCATGCTGCACATAACAAAAATGTTCATCCCAAAGCTTAGGATGCTTGCTGCAATATCCCCTGAGTAACTGGATTACTGTCCTGTTTACCACTTCTGTTTGGCCATCGATTTGTGGATGAAAAGCTATGCTCTTCTTTAGTTTGGTGTCCATAAGTTCCCACAGACTTGACCAAAACTTCCCCACAAATCGGGTGTCTTGATCAGATACAATGGAAGTGGGTAATCCAAAATGAACCCATACATGTTGAAAGAATAGTTTTGTAGTTTGTTCAGTTGTAACCTGTTACTACAAGGTATCAAAATACACATTTTGCTGAACCTATCCACAACAACATACAAGTAATCATGACCTTTCCTAAATTTAGGCAGTCCTCCAACAAAATCCATGGAAACACTTTCCCAAGGATGAGAAGGTGTTGGTAATGGAGTGTACAAGCCTAGTTTTCTATTGCTGGGCTTGCTTTTAGCACACATAGTACACCCTCTTACATATCTAGAAACTGTCTCATTCATTTTTGGCCAATAACAAAATCTTTGCAGCTGTGCAACTGTTTTACTTACCCCAAAGTGACCTAATATTAGAGAAGTGTGTGCTTCTCTAATTATCTTTACTCTTTCAGTTTGTGGAATGCATAACTTCCCACAATGATATAAGAGTTGGTCTTTTACATGATAATCCAATTCTTCTACTCATTTGCCTTGACTTAAAGTTGCATATACATATTTAAAGTCTATATCTTGAGCATATTGTTCAATGTAGCTCTCATGTAACACATAATTATGCTTAAGTATAGTAGATGCATTTATAATGGGTCTAGATAACATATCTGCAACTTTATTATGTATGCCCTTTTTATATCTGATGACTAAATGAAACTGTTGTAGGAGACCCATCCATCTATAGTGTCTTGATTGCTGCAACTTAGTTTGGGAGTGTATATATTGAAGTGGTTGATGATCAATATGTATTATTGTCTCTTTGCCCATTAAGTAAGGTTTCCACTTTTTCACACTCTGTACTAACGCATACAATTCTTTGTCATACGGAGGATAGTTCACTAATGTAGAATTAAATGTCTCAAAATGATAACATATGGGTTTACCGTGCTGTATCGACACTGATCCCATGGCATAGTCACTTGCATCTGTTTGGATCTCAAATGGTCTTTGAAGATCAGGCAGTGCTAGTATTGGTGTTGTACTAATCATTTCTTTCAAGGTGTCGAAGGCTTTCTGCTGTTTTCCTCCCCACTGAAACACCTTATTCAATCCTGTCAAAGCATGTAAGAGAGCTGCAATTAAGGAAAAGTTAGAAATGAACTTTCTCCAATATTGTGTTGCTCCTAAGAAGCTCCTAACTTTTGTAGCAGATTTGGGTTTAGGCCAGTTTACAATGACTACCACCTTAGAGG
Source organism: Pinus tabuliformis (assembly GCA_031772625.1). Taxonomy (NCBI): domain Eukaryota; kingdom Viridiplantae; phylum Streptophyta; class Pinopsida; order Pinales; family Pinaceae; genus Pinus; species Pinus tabuliformis. The sequence goes on along the minus strand of CM062818.1, from coordinate 15,214,299 downwards.
GATCTATCTTCAATTCACCACCTCCTACTATATGTCCCAAATAATTCAAATATGTTTTGCCAACTTCACATTTTGAGAGTTTAACATAAAGGTTTTCTCTTTTCAAAACATCTAGTGTCTGCTTAACATGCTTTAAGTGTTCTTCCCATGTTTTGCTAATAACCAGAATGTCATCCAGATACACAATAACAAAATCATCAAGAAAAGGTCTGAGTACATCATTCATTATTCTCATGAAAGTAGCAGGAGCATTAGTCAAGCCAAAAGGCATAACCAACCACTCATACAATCCCTGCTTTGTTTTGAAAGTAGTCTTCCATGCATCTTGTTCTGCAACTCTGACCTAATGATATCCACTATGCAAGTCTAACTTGGAAAAATAAACAACTTCTTTCAATTGATCCAACAAACCATCTATGTGAGGAAGGGGATAATCATTTTTTATTGTTATCTTATTCAGTGCTCGGTAATCAGTGCACATTCTCCACGAGCCATCTTTATTTCTCACCAAAACAATTGGAGATCCACATGGTGATGTGCTAGGTTTGATGAACCCCTTCTCGAGCAACTTCTGCACCTGCTTCTTGATTTCAGTATTCTCTAAAGTGGACAACCTGTACATTCCAATGTTAGGCAATGGAACATCTTGCTGCAAAATAATATCATACACTATTTCCTTTTTGGGTGGCAGACCTTTAGGTTCTTGAAATAAAATATTATACTCTGAAACAACCTTTTTCTAAATCAGCTTGTTGTTTAGCATTACAGCCCTCAAATACATTATTTTTATCAGGTTTCTTTTCCTTTACAACCATTAGTAAGAATTGTTTGCATGAATTTATCATTCCTTTCATCTGCCCTGAGTTTATGAGAGTATAATTATTCTTGAGCTTATGAGCTCTTACAAAGTATTCAATTCCATCTTTAACAAGTAGATACTAGTTCTCAGCTCTATAGAAAATAGCTTTTCTATCATACAAGTAAGGACTTCCTAAAACAATTCCACATTTATCCAAAGGAATTATGTCTAACTCAACCTCATCTACAAATGCTGAATCAAAAGAAAACTTGAGTTTGCATTGTCTAGTCACTTGTAGTTGTGCTTTATCATTCAACCATCCTAATGGGTATGGTTTCTTGTGAGGTGTAGTCACTAATCCCAGCTTCTTTACGATTGCTTCAGAAATTAAATTTACTTGTGAGCCACTATCAAGCAAAGTATCAATCTTTTGATGTTTGGAAACAACTCGAATATGGAAAAGCTCATGTCTTTTTCTCTTATTTTCTTCATCAATAGTAGATTGTGCAGAATTACTAGTAGATGCTTCATAATTCTTACCTTTTATACCTGTGGCTACAATAGTTGTATCATCTCCTGAGTCTGACCCCAAATTTTTTTGAATAGCTGCAACAGTCTTCTTGTTCTTGCCCTCGAACTTCTTAGGCCTCAGCTCTGGATGCAGAATCCAACAGTGCTCATCATCATGCCCATCCTTCTTACAGTGAGTGCATGAAGACTTGCTCTTCTGTGCAGTGTTAGCCTTCCTTGCTTTCCATTTCTGTTTTCTTTTCTCCTTATTTTTGCTTGCAGTGGGTTGGGATGATCCCCCAACTTCTGGACTTCCATTCTTTCCTCTAGCTTCTAGATGAGTAGCTTGTACAGATACCTCATCTATACTAGTGGGATTAAACATGAGGATAGTATGCCTCATGTAGCTGTGTAGACCACCGATGTACTTCAACAGATTCTCAGGTGAGTCTAATGAGATTCCTAGAATCAATGCTCTCTTCCTAAATTCTTGGGTGTATCCTTGTACACTTTGCCCTTTCAACTGTCAAAGAGCTTGCCAACTCATCATGGCTTGCTGCATGTAGGCCAATGGATAAAATCACTTTTTGATTGTAGAAACAAATTCACTCCAGATAGAGATAGTCTTACCATGTCTCTTCATGTCAGCTTGGGTTTTGCCTTCCCACCAAACTAACGCAGTGCCTCCAAGTTGTAGGCTTGCCAGCTAAATCTTGCTCTTGTCTGAGTCGATACTCTGCACTATGCAATAAACATCAATTTGTTTAATCCAATTGTCCAGCTTTTCTGCATTCAACTCTCCATCATATATAGGTAAATCAAATTTAACATCTAGCTTAATCAAAGATGCCTTCTTTTTATGTTCAGGGCTATTAGGAGGTGTGAGAAAGCTTTCTTCTTTCCCTTTGCCTTTTGAGTGGTCATGGAGGAAAGACTCATCTTCTCCTTTGTCTTGTTTGGAGCCTGATGCATCTTCATCCTTGTGTTTTCTAAAATCCTTATACATTTCCTCTACCATGGACCTTATGGCTAGAAAATTATCTATGAATTGAGGGTCTGGCCCCACAGAACCTTCTTCTGACATTGTCTTCTGAGGATAGACTCTCCCAATTTCAGGATTAGTTTCGACCAACTCTCCTTCTCCTGATTTGAGCTTGGATCTAGTTAGCATTCAACAGCTAAATCCAACACAAGCTTGTCAAACCTTATTAGCCTAAGGAGCTCTGATACCACTTGATTTGAAAATCACTCATGAGTGATCTTAGTTAATTAATTAATGAGTGAAGGCATTACAGACTCATGTGTTGGTGTGTGTCTATGTTATCTTAGGCAACAGATCGATCAGATTGTAAAATACACAGACACTGGAAAATGGAAAATAGTAAAAAATTATATATAGGTTTAAAAAATTATATTTAATTATTTTAGGTAATTTATAATTTAATTTAAATTTATTTAATTGTTAGGCTGATAGGCCTGCTTTTGAATCAGTCGACAGTCTACACTTTTAATGTACGTCTGACATCTGTGCACAGATTTTTAGGGCCCTTTATGCTCTCCACTAACATCTGTGCACATTTTCCTGATATTTGTCATGGTCTTCATCTTTCAGTTACTAGTCATGGCCTTCATCCTTCAGTTACGGGTGGAACATGGCCTTCATCCTTCAGTGACGGGCGGAAGATGGCCTTCATTTCTGTTATGGGCAGAGAGCTCGAGAACTCTCGTCTTCATTGTTACCTGTAAAGGCTATTCTGATAGTCTACGTTGTTACAGGTAAACACTATGCTGATATCTCCTTCACTATCAGAGGTAAACACTATGTTGATATCTCCTTCACTATCAGAAGATATGTTAATCTATTCTGTATAGATTTATGGTGAAAAATCCTTCTGGACTGATGCCCGTTCTTAGAGATGGGAAATATGGTCAGGGGATTAGTCCCTCCTCACACTCGAAATGTACTCATAATAACTTACTACTTATCGATGGATGGAGTTCCAATTGCTTGCTTGAATTAGACTCTGATAAAATTGCAGAATATTTAGACAAGCATTATGCCAAGAATACCTTAAAAACCCCTATGGAATTCAAGGAGGTTGGGAGTAAAATCTTTCCGATATTTACAAATTGGCTCCAAAGCAAGGATCTTGACAGCTCCTGTAGAGATGAATTTGTGGGGGAGCTCATAGGGTTTGATCGCGAGTTGCAGAACCATGTGAGTTTGGTTTCCTTTCCTCTGTTCAATGCTTAGTTGTTCGTTCATTATTAATATATTTTATTTTGTAATGCTTACTTGTTCTTTAATTAGAATAATCTAATTCGACGAATGAGACCCCTGGTGGTGCTGTTGACTCGTCACTAGGTTAACTCAGCCCGTTTTATCAGCCAAGCCAGATTTGGTTCACGGGCCAAGCTTAGGGTGCTATGGCCACTGGAGTTTGAACCTGGGTCTTTAGTGTTGTTAATCACTAGATCACAGTTTGATGGACATAGTCTTTGACCAAAGTAGCAGGATTTGATTGTATTGTCGTTTGTTGAATGGAAATTCGACAGTCTTACAAAATTTGGTGAATTTTCTATAGTACGAACATGGTATGATCAATGCAGTTTTTTATTGCCCTTGGTAATATACCTCATGTCTTTGATACCTAGATTGACCTATAAACCCCACAAAAACATGAAAAACCTGAAAACCCTGAAAATATTAAGCAAAAAAACCTAAAAAAGATCTATAAATATAAACTAAATAGTGAAATTTTCAAGAAACAAATTATTTTTCTTATTTACTCTGTTCCTAACTCTGAAATTCCTCCAAAATTTGGAACAAAATGCATATTTTTCGTATCTATACTTCTGTATTGGGGATTGTATAAGGTTTTTTTGTTACATATTTTGTCCGTATTGGGTTGTGTTTGGATTCGAATCTTGCTATGATGCCTTTGACCGATAGAGTTTGTCTTGGCAAAAGATCAGTATTTTATCTTTGGGTGAATTTTTTTGTATTTGTTTTAGTTTCTATAATTTCGCATTCTCAATTTTGACCTTGTCAAACCATTTGCAGAGTCAAGTCTCGCTACTTTTCTTCAAGCTATGATAGAGCTGTGCAATTTTTTTCTTAATAATGCTTCAAATGGTAATTGGAAATATCTTTGCTGAAATTTGTGGAGTCAGTGTTTGGTTTCACCCGTTAAGGGTTTGGTTTGTGAAAATTCTGTTGCTTGCAACTTACATTCATGTAATGCACGAGTATTTTTTTTTTTTTTTTTTGAACTACCTTGTGGCGTCAATTTTGTGTTTTTGTATTCTAACCAACGAGCTACAATTTCCTAGTTTGATTCTTGTTGATTCTCACTATGCAGGCAATGGTCCCTAGCCATCATAGCCATTAAACGATGTATAAAGCTTTGCAATCAGTTTTATTCATGCAATGCACCTTTATAAAGTTTCTTTTCTGAACCATCTTGTGGAACCAATTTTGTGAACCTGCATATATTAACCAACCAGAGGCAGGCAGTTATTAGTTTGATACTCGTTGACTTTTTACTATGCATGCAGTGGTCCTTAGCCATCATTTCCATTTAAAGATGTATGCAGTTTTGGAATTAGTTTTTGATTGTTTTGATCGTTTGCGAAAACTGAGTTTTATAGAATGACCAAAAATACATCAATATTTTGCTCACCTGCACAACTTGGACTATATTGTTTCCCCTGTAAATAACATATTTACCATGTTTTATAAAATGAATGAGTTAGAGCAGAGCAGGCAAACTGGTATCTAAGGTTTTCATAGTCAGGTAGTTGTAGCCATTTATATTGATCGATTGCACAATCCATATTTGGATTATATTCACATTAGTTATGCAGTCTGAATCTTCTATAAAACCATGACAATAACCCTAAGCTTAACATGATTTGTGCCTAATAGTGCTTCATGGCTTTTTCTTTTCAGCTTCTTAAACAAGTTATTATCTTGGTAAGAAATGTTGGAAATTTCTGGTAATTTCAAACACAAATTAACTGAATACAGAGTCAATGCTCTGTTTTGCTAACATGTTTTCTGAGAACAAAGATTTTTCACACCCATAAATATTTTATATTCATTAATAAAATGCCTGATACATATTTCTTCCTCTTATCAGAGGGATTCACCAAAAAAGAACAAAATTACTCTGCGTCTTTTACAAATAATTTTACACTGCTGTGTAAAATCTTCATTCACTGCTGTGTGAAAAAAAACTTTTACATTTACTGCTGTAAAATGAGAAATTTTTACATTGGTTTACTGCTGTAAAAGAAATTCTTTCACATTCACTCCTGTGTGAAATTCTTCATTACATTCGAAATGCTGGGTTTTCACATTTCATATTCAAATAAAAAAAATTACATTGCAATCCCATTTGTTTCAATAAACAACCACAAGCACCTGTAAAGAAATCCCAAAATTTTATTTGTTGCCGCAAATCTTTCTTTTCTTCCACACTGCTGTGCTCCTCTGGTTTGTTATTCGCTGCGGCGAACCCCTTTCTTGCATCCCGTGTTACAATGCATTTTCTTTCGCACTGCAGTGCTTTCCTTTTTTTTATCCCCGTGTGCAAACTACAATACAAAGTCAACACACAAAAAAAAACATATCGCATACCTCTTTTTTTTATGAGTTAACAAGGAAAAATATAATAATTCTTGTCGTATGAAAGACTTAAAGTATTTACCTAAGACTATGACAGTTCATTAAATACATTAAAGTTAAAACCGGCGGTAAAATAAAAAAAGGTTCAGGCAAGTTGAAGAAGATCTTGGTCCGTTGACTTGATCGGACGCATTTCGCTTGGCTAACTCACACAAACCAAACGATGTTTACCGCCCAAGGAATGGGCAGTTTTGGAGATGTACACTGGACGCGTGTCATTTATTCGGGGTGTTCGGAGGCCCTCTGACAAAAACCGCTTTGTGCGAAAGGTGGTGCGATATGAGACAGTGGTTTTGCTGGAACTGTTTGCCGCGCAGGGGAAATTACAGTTTCAACACTCCCCTTTAATTTCAACTGCTGGGTTATCAGTCATACCTAGACATTTCCTCAAAAATTCAAAGCTTTTCTGGTCCAGTGGCTTTGTCAAAATGTCTGCAACTGGTTCCTGAGTCTTGCAATGTTGTAGAACAATTTCTCCATTGCTCACCAATTCTCTGATGTAATGAAACCTTGTGTTAATGTGTTTCGTTCTCTTATGAAACACAGAATTCTTGGATAATGCAATAGTTGAGCTATTGTCACAAAAAATCACCGTTGCTTTTGTCTGCTCTTGGCTTAAGCTCCTTAACATCCTTCTCATCCAAACTGCTTGACAAGTTGCTGCTGTAGCTGCCACATATTCTACTTCTGCTATAGACAACACCACGATAGGTTGTTTCTTAGAAGCCCATGAAATGGCTCCTGAACCCATGTGAAAAACATAACCGGATGTGCTTTTCCGATCATCTACACTTCCAGCCCAATCACTATCAGTGTATCCAACCAAATTTGAACATTCTGAGACAGTATATAAAATGCCAAACCTTTTAGTACCTTTAAAATTCCTCAGAATCCTTTTTGCTGCCTGCCAATGTGCTTCTTTTGGCCTCTCCATGAATCTGGAAATTAAACTAACAGCAAACATTATATCTGGCCTAGTTGCAGTTAAATACATAAGGCTGCCAACTATGCTCTTATACAAGCTAGGATCAAAATCCTTGCTGCTGTCTTCTTTGCTGAGTTTTAATCCCATTACTGTGGGAGTGATTGCTGCCTTGCACTCTTGCATGTTAAATCTGCCCAACACTTCATTTACATATTTTTCCTGTGAGATAAAAATCCCATTTTCATTTTGATCTACTTCTATTCCTAAGAAGTATCTCAGCAAACCCATGTCAGTCATTTCAAATTCCTCTTTCATGACTGTTTTGAAATGTTCAATGAGGTAGTCATCATTACTTGTAAAAATAACATCATCAACATATAACACAACAATTAGCAATTTACCATCTTTTTCTTTGATGTAGACAGTGGGTTCTCCCTCACATTTTTCAAATCCATTCTCCAGTAGATAAGAATCTATCCTACTGTACCATGCTCTTGGCGCTTGCTTCAGCCCATAAAGAGCTTTCTTCAATCTACACACTTTGTGCTCTTGGCCTTTCTTCTCATAGCCTAGAGGTTGCTCAATATAAACCTCTTCCATTAACACTCCATTCAAGAATGCTGACTTCACGTCCATTTGGTAAACTTTCCACTTGTTTTGAGCTGCTATGGACAACACTGCTCTCACGGTTTCCATTCTTGCAACCGGTGCGAAAGTCTCCTCATAATCTCTCCCATACTACTGCTTATAACCTTTGACAACCAGCCTTGCCTTGTGTCTTTCTATTTTACCTTCAGCATTGCTCTTGGTCTTGTAGACCCATTTAACTCCAATGACTTCCTTACATTATGGTAGCTCAACCAAATCCCATGTCTTTTTTCTCTCTATGGCATTCATCTCCTCATCCATAGCTTCTATCCATTTCTTATCTTTAATTGCATCTTCGAAATAAATAGGGTCATCAACATGACAATACAAAGCAAACAAGGAATTCATTCCTTCATCATAAATGTCACTTAAATTTATGAATTTCTTACCTCTTTCATTTGGTGTGCAAGTGCTTGAAGATGCACTTGAATTTCCTCCTTGTGGTGTGCTTGGAGAAGCACTTTCATTTATTCTCAAGGTTGTTCCTTGCTATCCTTGTGTTGGCGCCACTGTTTGGGGATGTATTTCAGCCATATCCTCATCATCGTCATCATGAGACAAACAATTTTTAACATTCACTGTTTTCTCTATGATTCCATCCCAAGCTTCCTCCTCAATGAACTGAACATCTCTGCTCACAAAAAAACTTCTTGGTAGATGAGATATACAACCTGTAAGCTTTGGATTCCTCACTGTATCCAATAAGAATGCATTTCTCCCATTTGTTGTCCAACTTCCTCCTTAGCTGATCTGGAATGTGTGCATAAGCCACACATCCAAAAACTTTCATGTGGGTGACTCCTTGCTTTCTCCCACTCCATGCTTCTTCCGACACTTTGTTCATCACTGCCTTTGTTGGACACCTATTCAAAATATATACTGCACAGTGTACAACTTCAGCCCAATAATCATTTGGAAAATGCTTTGCCTTCAACATGCTCCTCGCCATATCCATGATGGTCCTATTTTTCCTTTCAGCAACTCCATTTTGTTGTGGGGTGTACCTAGCTGTAAATTGCTTATGTATTCCATTTTCTCTACAAAACCGTAGGAATTCTTTGGAGATATACTCACCTCCTCTGTCTGTTTTCAAAACTTCGATGTGCAACCCACTTTGATTTTCAACAAGTGCTTTGAAATTTCGGAATTTTTCAAACACTTCACTTTTGTTCTTAAGGAAATAAACCCAAGTTTTTCTGGTGAAATCATCAATGAATGTTAGAAAATATTGGCTGCCTGCTAATGATGGGGTTTGCATTGGTCCACATAAGTCTGAGTGGACAATCTCTAAGGGTACCTTTTCCCTTATGCTTTTCCCTGATGGAAAACTTTCTCTGTGTTGTTTCCCCAAGATGCAACCTTTACAAAGGCTGTCCGGTTTCTCTATCAATGGTAATCCTCTTACCATTCCTTTTCTGCTCAACAAGTTAAGACCTCCAAAGTTGAGATGTCCAAATCTCAAGTGCCACAACCAATTTTCATCCTTTGGTACGCGTTGGAAGACCTCTTGGGTAACTGCTGCAATTTCTTCTTTGTTTTTCAAATCTGCCCTTATTTTGAGAGGGAACATCCTGTTCCTTGTCATCTTCGCTTCAGCAATACATCTTTTGCTGGGTGCTCTATCCATGACGGTGCATACATCATTCTCAAAGAAAACATTGTAACCCTTTTGAACAAGCTGTCCGATACTCAAGAGGTTACGTCTCATTCCAGGAACATAATAGACATCTGCTATGGTTTTCCTTTCACCTTTCTTTGTAAATATTTTAACTTCTCCCTTTCCCATAACAGAAATTTTACTATCAGTGCCAAGTGTGACTTGTGATTTCACATTTTGATCTAAAGCAGAAAACAAGGCTATGTTTCTTGTCATATGGTTACTACAACCGGAATCTAGAAACCATATATCATCATTGTTTGTTTCAGCCATATTACAAGCTAACAACACATTATCTTGACTGGTATTTTCTCTAGTGAAATTTGCACTAGATCTACTACTCATATCATGCTGCTTCTTCCTACATTCATTGGCATAATGTCCATATTTTTTACAGTAATAACATTGGACATTGGATTTTTCATACCTTGTCCTTGAGCATGATGTTGTCCTCTTTGTTGGCTGCTGCCTTGGCCTTGGTTCTGATTTGGATTGCTGCCCCTTCCTTGAGCATTTGCTGGACGGTTCCTTCCACCTCTGTTTTGGCTTCTGCCTCTTCCTCTCTTGTTTCCTCTGCCTTGACCTCTTCCTCTTCCAAAGCACATCTGGGTCTTGAAGGCTTGCTCTAGAGATGAGTTTCATTTCTACTCAACCTCTGCTCATGTGTTATCAGTGATGCATGAAGTTCATCAATTGAAAAGTTTGAGAGATCCTTTGTCTCTTCTATGGTGGTGACGATCACATCAAACTTTGAGGGTAGGACCCTCAATATTTTCTCCACAATCCTCCTTTCTTCAAGAGTTTCTCCATGAGTCCTTATCTGTGTGACCAGACCAATCACATGTGTGAAGAATGAGTCAATATTGTCTGACTCCTTCATACACAGGTTCTCAAAATCTTTCCTCAGCAACTGTAGTTTTGTTGTCTTCACTTTCTCCATGCCTTGATAGGCTGTCTTGAGAGTTTGCCATGGTTTTTTGGATGTCTTAGCTGTTTCTATCCTTGGAAACACACTCTGGTCCACTGCTTGATACAAAAATACAAGGGCTTTTGAATCCTTCTTCCTATTGCTCTTCAACAGATCCTTCTCTGCCTGAGTTAATCTATTAAACTGATTTTCATCTGCTGGTTCTTCAAAACCATCCTCAACTAATTCCCATAAATCTTGTGAGGCAAACAGGGCTCTCATGGTTATTGCCCAATAGTCATAGTTTTTCCCATTAAACTGTGGGAGCTGGGTATTAAACATACCTATGCTAGTGCTTGTGCTGGCCATTCCTTGCATTCTCAGCTATGCTTCAAATATTAGACTGTGTATTTAAAATACTGATTGTTTCTTCAGCAGTAACAAAAAAAAATTTGAGGAATCCCTGGATTCTTTTGCCTGAGACTTCACTTTGCTTGAGAGGATTTACTGCTGCAACAAAAGGAACCTTCCTTCAGCTTCTTTATACCTTCAAAGAGCCTGGATCTGCTCCAATACCATGTTGGAAATTTCTGGTAATTTCAAACACAAATTAACTGAATACAGAGTCAATGCTCTGTTTTTCTCCTCAGGATCTTTTGCACAGGGAAGCTAACATGTTTTCTGAGAATAGAGATTTTTCACACCCATAAATCTTTTATATTCATTAATAAAATGCCTGATACATATTTCTTCCTCTTATCAGAGGGATTCACCAAGAACTTTCACCAAAAAAAACACAAAATTATTCTGCCTCTTTTACAAATAATTTTACATTGCTGTGTAAAATCTTCATTCACTGTTGTGTGAAAAAAGCTTTTACATTTACTGCTGTAAAATGAGAAATTTTTACATTGGTTTACTGCTATAAAAGAAATTCTTTCACATTCACTCCTGTGTGAAATTCTTCATTACATTCGAAATGCTGGGTTTTCACATTTCATATTCAAATAAAAAAAAATTACATTGCAATCCCATTTGTTTCAATAAACAACCACAAGCACCTGTAAAGAAATCCCAAAATTTTATTTGCTGCCACAAATCTTTCTTTTCTTCCACACTGTTGTGCTCCTCTGGTTTGTTATTCGCTGCGGCGAACCCATTTCTTGCATCCCGTGTTACAATGCATTTTATTTCGCACTGTAGTGCTTTCCTTTTTTTTATCCCCGTGTGCAAATTACAATACAAAGTCAACACACAAAAAAAAACATATCACATACCTCTTTTTTTTATGAGTTAACAAGGAAAAATATAATAATGCCTACCGTATGAAAGACTTAAAATATTTACCTAAGACTATGACAGTTCATTAAATACATTAAAGTTAAAACCGGCGGTAAAATAAAAAAAGGTTCAGGCAAGTTGAAGAAGATCCTGGTCCGTTGACTTGATCAGACGCATTTCGCTTTGGCTAATTCACACAAACCAAACGATGTTTACCGCCTGGGGAATGGGCAGTTTTGGAGATGTACACTGGATGCGTGTCATTTAGTCGGGGTGTTCGGAGGCCCTCTGACAAAAACCGCTTTGTGCGAAAGGTGGTGCGATATGAGACAATGGTTTTGCTGAAACTGTTTGCCGCGCAGGGGAAATTACAGTTTCAACAAGAAAGAGGAAAATAAAAGAAATGTTTCCATATAAACTTCACTTAAGAAACTTTGTGTGATCACAAGGGTCAAACAACCTATCAGGGGTTTTCGTTTCCAGAGAAAACACAAAATAGCAATGAAATAGACTAAAGGCATAACTGATGTTGGACTTGAAGAAGATGGATAGTTTGGCAGTAGTGAACCTCAACTAATTGCATTCATATTCCTCCCTTCTATGAGTGAACTAAGTATAAGTTTATCATATCACATATTGTGAATAAGAAATTTCCCACTTTTGTAAATGATATGTATCTTTTTACATAATCATCTTATGTCAAAAATGTAAACAGAAAACGGTTTATATATGTGTGTGTGAGAGAAACAATTAACTATTTTGCAATGAAGAGGAAGCACAAAAATATTTCATTGCCCCTGATTGTTTATTTTATTGAAACAGAACACCAAGGACATTGTCCATGACATTGATGCCGGAGTTGGTTGGGGAAATCTCTCTTTTGGAAAGATTCCAGGTATTATCATATTCTGTTGTTCTGAAGAGAATTTATTTTGCAAAGTAGTCGAAGCATTTTAAACAATAGCAGGGAGAGATTATTTTGTTAGATTCAATGAACAAGGTGATGCATAATATTAAATCTTTTTGTTGAATGACCTCAGTATCACGCTTGATATATATGTTCCAAGAATTTCCTTATTTTGTATCTGTTGAGATTCATTGCAATTTGAATTTACCAGTTTAGGTGACTTGGATCCATGGTTTGTGTGTTTTGCTATGTTAGGTTGAAGGGTTCATCAGATCCATGCAAAAGCAAATGCAGTCTGGGGGAAAATGTGGGTTTTTCTCAAAGAGGTCTGTGGCACCATAGGGTCGAGAGAAATTCATGTTGGAGGACATGCTCTGCTTTCAAAGAGTAAGGATATGTATCTATTTTCTATGATTTGCAAATTTGCATCACTTGTAGCCACTGCTACGATTCTCTAAATTCTAAAGAGATATGCAAGTGTGTAACTTTCATTTGTCAGTAAGATATCTTCAGAATAACATGTTGCATGTTTATTGAATATTTTCTAACTCTTTTGTGGCGTGCAAAATTTAACTTACCAGAGAAAATCGCCAATGTTCCCAACTGAGCAAGCTTCTCAATTTATATCTGTAGACCACACTTAACTTTTACAACTGCTTAAATGTGGGTGATTTGTCTGTAAAGGAATAGTGATGGATATATGAAACTGAAACTTATTTATATATGAAGCATGTATACAGACGAGATGAATATTCTCAAACCGAATCTGGAAAGAGTTGCCCACCCATGTTACCACGGGTTGTCAATAAAGTGTCTTACCTGTGAAGATAATAAAGATCCTCACTTATGCTACAATGACATATCGTTGTCTTAATGAAATTGGTGTTTCATTGATATGAGGGTCTCCCATTATAACATGCAATTCAGAATTTGTGATTATTTCATACTCTTAGTTTGAATATTTGTGATTATTTCATCCTTCAGTTGCGGGCGGAACTTGTCATGGCCTTCATTTCTGTTATGGGCGGAATACATATGATACATACATATCTATAAATGCATTCTTTGTACCATTTTTCCAATTTTCATACTATTTTTCTAATTTAAAAAATCAATCGACCTCTCTTTGCACCTTTTGGGGCAATTGCTAGTTTTATGTTCTTTATAATCTAATCTAAATGGTGAAAATAATATTATCAATGGTGACAATAGTTCAATTTTATAGGTGAAAAATTTACTGATGAAAAATCTTGGATTATATTTTTATAATTTTTAATCTAAAAAAACTCAATTTCTCATGGACAAAAGAAATCATCTTCATATATATATTATTTTTTTATATAAACTTTTAATCTAAAAAACTCAATTTCTATATATATCAACGATTTTATAGAGTTTATTCTACATAATTTAATCACAACATCTTGGAATTTTCAACTAGGGATCCATCTCCATCTCTATATTTTAAGCGCTTTTTCATCGATAATAAGCTTGTTGATCGCATGTTTGTCCTCCATTAGATATGAGGAATTTGAGCTAAACACTCCCATGCCATTTTAATGGAGAGTGATAACTCTGCCACAAACAAGGGGTGGCTCTCTGAATGGTGTTCCTCTACTTTTCATTAAGGTTAATTAAGGATGAGAACTCAACACAAGTTCAGATGATGTAAGGCTAAAGCCAAAGGGTATTAGACAGCAAAGAATAAAACAACATTCACTTAAAATAATCCCACCGCTCTCAGGGAACAATTCAGGGCGTGTTTTTGCAAATGTCTACCACTGCTCGTCCACCACCGGCGCCGCCCGTTTTCATTTTTTTTTCTTGATTAAATATATAAGTTCGGAATATGTTAGTAGTCCGCGGTGGTGGCGCCGCCCGTTTTCATTTTTTTTTCTTGATTAAATATATAAGTTAAATTTAAATTATCTTATTTTTCTCTATATAAAATTGATATATAATTATGTTATTTATAAACAATAGTAAAATAATTTTTTTATTAATATTTTTTGTTTTAAAAATGACATGTGAATTGAACCTAGAATGAATTACACATCATATATTATCAATAATATTGTTTTTACATGCCATTTGTCAACTACATATTAAGCAATGAAGGAATTACATATATTCCTCATATTAAAATGTAAATTAGTATTTTTTGTACTTTCAATTACTTTATCTCTCTATATAAATTTAGATGTAAAATTAAGGTGGACATTAAAGTGTTTTATTTATAATTGACATTGATTTTTGTTTTTTAATTTATTAATGTAAGTACTTTTTATTATTATTTTTAAATATAAAATTTGACAACATATATAAATTTAGATGTAAAATTAAGGTGGACATTAAAGTGTTTTATTTATAATTGACATTGATTTTTGTTTTTTAATTTATTAATGTAAGTACTTTTTATTATTATTTTTAAATATAAAATTTGACAACATCTCTCATATGGGTAGACCCAAATATCTCTCTCTTTTTTTGTTTTTTTCTTTTTCTTTTTCTTTCTTTCTTCTTTTTTTTTTTTTTTTTTTAATTTAGGTATTTATTTATTTATTTATTTTAATTTAGGTGTGATCTTTTATTACTTTGAGTAAAAGATAACATTTTTATAATTATTGATTTGCAATTTGACTTGGAAAACATAATTCCTACTTGTCTTGGTTTCTAAGTACATGAACTTGTTCCTATTTTTTAGGAGTTGTTTAAATGATTCTTAGTTTACTATTTGGTTGAGAAATTTGCTCAACTAAGTGTTGGGTGCAGGATCCCCCAAGGGCAGTTTTGGGGCTTAAAGCCCATATTTTGGTCCAATTTTGTAATCCTAATGTAAAGACTCCGCATTTTGTGGTCGCAGAGGGCGTAGATGTTAAAGAGTCATAAGGTTGTCTGCCCTTATTTTGATAATGTAATGTCAGTTGTAAAAGATCTACCCATGGTTTGCGGACCATGGGATTGTATAAATAGAGAGAAGCTCTAAGTAGTTAAGGAAAAAAATGAATAGAAGGAAGATCACGAAGATGCATGAGAGGTAGGTTTGAAGTAGAAGTCTAAGTTTCGGGTCGTAGCGTAGGTAGAGGCTTTGTAGTTGAGTGCACAGAGGCCTAGAAGTCCATAGTTGAGTGCATGGACCCCTGCAGCTGAGTGCGCAGGGCAAGTCGAGTCTGTAATCATATGATATCATCAACAAAGAGAAGTATTTTATAATTTTTGTGTCTTTATTTCCTGTTTATGCATGTGTTATATTGGGTATAAATTTCACTTCTAAATACTTATATGATGTGTGAATGTGTATAACTGTATTGGTTAAGTGAACGCAAGTAAGAACATATGTTTACACAAAGCTAACTAAGATCTGTTAATAAGATAAATAAGATACTTAGCATAGTTTGGGAAATATCATAGATCGTTGCCCTAGCAGCGCGAAAGCATATTAGCCCTTGGTTAGGGTTATGCGGAAGTCGGTTGTAACATTTCGTGAAGGTACTAAAGGATAGAATAGAGAGATAAGCAACATGCGCGAAGGCAGGTATAATTGGAATAATTCGACATCACATCCATCTAAAGGGTGTGGCAACTTGGTTCCAGCATCCCCCCATACTGCATCGGGTGAGACTTCAGTCCGTGCTCCACGGGCTGATGCCGAAAGGGCCAGTCATGTAGGGATTTGTTTGGCTAATTAACATCGAACTTGGGTTAGGCCCCCACAAGCCAACAAATGATTCCGTTACCGAGACCAAAATTTTCATAAGAGATGTGTGATGTCGTATCACTAGAATCTAACTAAGAAAGAAATCGAAGGTTGGTTGGACAAAAGAATTCACGAGTTTGCGACGCAGGAGAATAGAAACCCATGACTGCCAAAAGAACAGTGGCTAGACAACTACTTGTATACGGAGATCCACGAAATATTTTTCGCCTATTTCCCTACTAAGCTATATGAGTGGATTGTGAAGCTAGCAGATAGCCAATGAAGGTGGAAACTTGACGGTCCTATTGTGTGGACCCCAGAAGTAGTGCAAAGGTTGGAAGCATCGAAGGATAAGATCGGGCACGCCGTCAACCATTGGCTCAATCGCATTATAGGAGGATTTGTTATTGAGTTCGTGGTCGACACCTTAGTCAGCTATAGCGAGGCAAAGCTACACTTTTTCAAAGGACCGCGAGGTAAGTACGTAAAATCTCTGAATACTTGGATTAAAATGTTGTTTTGCGAAAAAGGGGTTATGCAGTTACCTTGATGTTTGGGACTACATAAAGTGGAAAGGGTTACAGAAATGAAGGATATAAGGGTCCGAAGTATAGCCCTTTGATTTCACCACTGCGAAGGGACGAAGAAGGGATAACGAAGGTTTCTCCACGAAGTGATATTCAATTAATAAGACATGGATTTCCGCAAATACCACCTCCACCCATACCAACTCCATATTCACCGCCATCACCTCCAACTTCACCCACACCACCTTGGCCACCATCATGATTTAGTATGGCAAACACAATGAAGTTGCCTTTGTTCAAAGGCTTGGGAAATGAGGACCTGGACCAATTATGGTTCATTGTGAGGGCTGTATGGGAAGCTTAAGGTGTTACAGATGATAACATAAAGAAGGCAACACTGGTTAGTGCTTTGCAAGATCACGCATTAACCTGGTATTTTAAGTACTCTAGCAATAACCTGAATGCTAGAGTAGCAGACATCCAAACAATAATGAATAGGAAATTTAGCAGGCCTAAATCTGAAGCGGATTCAAAGAGATCACGATGCTACCAGGCAATATGCCTTGGGAACTAGATCAGAGGTTGAAATGTACGATTCGCAAAGCCAACATGAATTTGATGGATGGAAAACATCATGAATGATTTGTAGCTTCACAACTACCACACTTAAGGAGTGGGCTATCGCAACAAAAGATAAAAACTCAGGCAGAGGCCTTGGAAATTGCTATGAGGCTACATGAGACCTTGATACAAGATCCTAATCTAGGAGTTCAGCAGATCCACGCACAGCTAAAGAATCTATGCCTTAAGATGCAAAGCTTGAAGCAGGATAGGACGGTTTGGTTAGAGGTACGCAAAAAAGTATGGTGTGCGAAATGCAAGAGTTAGGGTCATGAGAAATACCACTGCTCGGTCTTTACAAATTATGTTACAGGAGGAGGACCAATGCCTTTAAGGCCGGAAGCTCAAGCAGGACCTAGCATGGTGCTTGCTCTATTGTGCGCTATCTATCAGATAGCCGGAAAACATGCCATGGATAACTACCACCTATTATAGAAGTATACGCAAACTCTGCAACAGTTGTTTTGCAACTTTTGTAGATTGGTGGGACATGATGAGCATACCTAGAGAAGCTATGAATTGATGATGGATAAAACTCCCGCCTACAGGGTTCAGGTCGAAACGCGATCCCTTGACCAAAATGCAGGGATGGCGTGGACAGGATTTCAGGAGCACGGACAAGGCTGAGGTGGAGGAGGACCTGGTAGAGGTCGCAGACAGTTGATTTGGTACAATTGCGGAGGGCCAGGACACTATGCCCATGATTTCACTAATCCAACGCACCCGTCGTGCAAGTATTGCACGCTCTTTGATCATGAAACAGAAGTTTGTCCTACGCTGATAGCTAGGATACGTGACAAAGGAGCGCTACTGCCTCCCCCCGACTCAGAACCTATAGATGATAAGGTTTGAGCCACGCAAGGAAGATCTGAACATAAATATAGTACTCTGAAGTGGAATCACAATGGGAGATGACAAGGGGAAACAACCGGAAGATAGTACATGGGTTCACAAAGCCCCAATGAAAGAGGTTGAGTTCGATCTGGAGAACGCTTGAGAAACATTTATGGAAGCCAAGAAGAGCTTCACTGAGGCCTCCACTTCATGAAGCAAAGATAAATCGGAGCTAGACATGGACCCCTCTATGCTGACAACTTTCCTAGAAACCTGTATGAAGTTACTGCGCGACAGTAAGGATGTGAAACGGTTACAGGAACTAATGAACAGATGTGTTGGGACCGCGCCAGGTGAACCACGTGTGGTCTAAAAGATAAAAAAGCATAAGAAAAGGATGGGACGTGAAATGAGACTCATTGCGCAGATCGGAGAATACGAAATAGATCAAGTCATTCTGGATTTGGGATTAGATGCAAATGTTCTACCAAAACAGACATGGGAGTGAATGGGGAGACCTGCACTGTAATGGTCTATAATTCAACTAAGGATGGTGAATCAACCAAAAATAATACCCATGGGGTGGTTTCAGGGAGTAACTGTGGATATTGAGGGAGCGAGCGTGGTGGCAGATTTGAAGTAATAAAGATTGTTGATGACAGAAATCCCTACCCCGCACTCTTGGGAATTGACTGGGCTACTGATATGAACGATGTAATCAATCTAAAGAAGTGAAAGAGGATCTTTGAGAAGAAATCATTGCGCGTAATAATACCCGGATTGCACCATACGCAGCCGATCTGCAACTATGAGAGTGATGATGACTTGGACTGCATCTATAAGATAATAGCGCGAGACCAAGACTGGGTGAATCCCACCGCGGATGGGTGGATTACATGGGAGCGTGAGAGTTCCTTCACTTCTGATTATTACGAGGAAATAGGATTCTGGCATAATCGGTTACATGAAGTAACTACGCTGAATTGCAATATGATGACCATGCCGCTACGTTGTGTGTCATTGGATGAACGAAATCTGCCTACTTATGATGGACTGAATGGGGTCGATGTCTTTTTGGATGCGTTTGAAAGAAAGGTGCCAAAAAAACAATGCTTCCAGGCCTTGGACTGGGCACTACGCGCTACACCCGCAAGATGGTGGGGTACACACAAGGGGAGTTTTGATGATTGGCGCAAATTTAGGAAAATGATGCGAACACGATTTGGGAAGCCTAATATGCGACTGACAGACAAGTACGATGGGCAGAATGATCCGCACATGCATCTGGCCAAGTGGACACAGGCCTATGGAAGAAAGTCCCAACATGAGCAGGTGCACCTGTGCTCCGCGCTAAAGTACCTGGTCAATAAGCCTATGTTGGGGGGCGCATCTGCAGATGGCTTTTATTGTTCCAGGAATACAATTTTGAAGTTGTTATGAAGACTGAACGATTGAACATGGGACCAAACCACTTGTCGCGCATTAAGAAAGCAAAGGAACCTACTAATTTGGAGGGAGAATTACTTGACACACAGTGTTTTGTTGTGCGTGTCACGGATGGACACTTCGAGGATATAATACACTTCCTAACAACTGGAATTGCGCTGGAAGGATACTCTATCCAGGAAAAGAAGGAATTAGTGGTGCACGCAACATATTTCTCTACCAAAAAGATGGGGAATGATGAAATACTGCGAAGGTATGTACCTAAATTTGAATGAAGCAGCATCCTCGCAGACGCTCATGGGGGTGCCGCGGGAGGACATTATACAAGCAGAGCAACCGCATAGAAGATTCTACGCGCAGGGCTATGGTGGCCAACCCTTCATTAGGATTCAAGATCATATTGCAAGGTGTGCGACATATGTCAAAGAACAGGTAGGACATCACAGAGGGATGAAATGTCTTTGAATCCACAAATGACGTTGCAACCCTTCGAGAAATGGGCAATAGATTTTGTAGGACTGATTCAGCCCCAAGGAAAGACAGGTGCGTGGTACATTATCACTGTGACAGAGTACTTGACTCGTTGGGCAGAAGCACAACCGGTGAAGGATTGCACGGGTGCGACTGCCACGAAGTTTCTATTTGAACATGTACTGATGCGATTTGGATGCCCAAAGATTTTGATGAGTGATTGGGGTACGCACTTCCTGAATGAGACGATCAGTGCACTAATGGAGGAATTTCAGGTCTATCACCAAAAGAGCACACCTTGTCACCCACAGGGTAATGGAATAGTGGAATCGTTCAACAAAGTACTGGAGAAGTGAGTGGGACCTACGCATACCTATAGTCTTATGGGCTTATCGGACAACATGCAAAAATTTAATGGAATAGACACCCTTTAGACTGGTATACAGGGTTGAAGCTGTGATGCCTATGGAATACATCATTCCTAGTTTGCGGATAGCAGAGCTCACAGGTATGATGGATCGCAGAACCCTGGAAGAGAGGTTCGCTTAGTTGGATGAGCTGGAAGAAGAGATATTTTTGGCTAGATTTCCCCATCAAGTCCAAAAACAACGTGAAAAGTCTTGGCACGATCGACATATTAAGCTGCGCACCTTTAAGGTAAATGACTTGGTGCTATTATATGATAGTATGTTTGATAAATTTCCAGGGAAACTCAGAATTCATTGGTTGGGGCCGTATGTTATTAAGGAGATCACCAACGGTGGCACAATCCATTTGGTTAAGATAAATTTAGATCCATTCCTAGGAAAAGTGAATGGCAGTTGTTTGAAGCCATACACAAGTGGCCCGACCATCTAGCTAGCCAACAGAAGCACAGTCTTAGTGCTCCAGGTAGCTGAAAGGAGGGGTGGGACTATAAACTACACTGCCCGGGAGCTGCACAATTTTAGGACTGCTCGAAGCAGTGAAGTGTCAGAAGGTCTGTGACAATGCAAAGACAGCCATGCTAGCATGCAAGTCTGCTGGAAAGTGACCATTAAAGTCACTATTCACAATTTGATGGGTGGTTTGAGGCCAAATGGAGTGGGTAGTAGGCATTTAAGGCGAACTTTATGGGCTAGATTCTCGAAAATATGCTGCCAATCTAGTATTAATGGATCGAATGCGGGGGTAACAGTCGAATTCAAATTAAAAGGGCCCTATAAATTACCAGTAGCTATCTAGCGAAAAACACTTGGCAATTTGAGAATTGAGTTGTTGCGCGCTCAAGTATTCATGAACCAAGACTTATTCGAGACTCTAAAAGCGAATTTGTTGTTTGAGCAACTACCAAAGACACTGAAAGAACTATGGAATAATGCTATGTCAGCACTCAAAGAAGCCATGGACATAGGAGTAGTGACAGCCGAGGAAGCTGCGCATGAAATTGCGGAAGTAGAAGCCCCAAAGAGTGCCAGAGAAATCGTAGAGGTCCCTAAATCACCCCAAACACCGAGACCTAATAAGGATAAGCAGGCCATGATCCCAGTGCACATCTCTCTTAGAAATCCACCGAGGACCAAGCTCACCTTGCAGGAAAAGGGGAAGGTCATTAATCTAGAGGCTGACGAGGAGGAATCTGAAGAAATCCTGGTGGAGGAGGAGGATGTAGATATGGAAGTTGAAACCCAAGGTGCAGACCCTATCACCAGGCTACTGGAATATGTTCCTCTGCACAAGGGTAAAGCTAAGGTGCCAAAGGACATAGATGAGAGCAAGAGCTCTCTGTAAACTCTTCTGCTCCCAGATGATATTGTTTTTGAGGGACCACACTTGGGGCAGGTTCCTATGTTAAAGTTTGAAGATTGGGACCTCGCAGACAACGAGAAGTTCCCGCATTTAGCGACTGCAGAGCTAATGCACCAGAAGATGGATGTGACAGCTGGAATGATTGAATTAGAGCCACACAAATGGCTTAGAGATGTAGAGAAAGCTGGGTTGCTACACCTACTTTGGGTGCAGCATTACCATTGCGCCCTAGTGACCGTATTCACCATTAGGCAACTGCTCTGCTTGGTTCATGATGGGTGCTTGTGGCTGGAGGATCCCATCCCCATCACAGACCATCTGATTCATCGAATTACACGACTGCCTTACTCCAGGGAGGATCCAACCAATATTAAGGAAGGAAAAGGTGGCGAGTTTTCCCTCGCAAAAGCAATGAAGAAGAGGTTCAAGTTGGAGAAGAAGAAGCAAGGATACACCATCTCCAGCATTAACAACCTTGCCGTCAAAGTCGTGACACAAATCCTAGCAGAGAAGGTGATGCGAAAGTGCTACGTGGATGAGATGCCCGTGCCCGTGGTTGCACTCGTGGCCCAATGTGCAGAAGGAGTCCAGTTCAACTAGGCAAACTATCTATGCAACGAGTTCCTTGCAAATTGTCGCGAGGCATAGGAGTAGGGAAAAACATTTAATTATGCATGGCTCCTCTTATCGATCGTACTGGTGGCATGGGAGTTGCCCGAAGACAACTAGTTCCCTTCGGTCGCGCTGGACCTTCCAGAGGAAGCAAAGTACGCTTTGTTGTGGGCAACTAGGGACGCGCAGTGTATCAAAGAAAGAAAGATATTTTGGATACCAATGGAGATGAATATCCAGATGGGGATCAATCACAAGCCATAGTTGTCACCCACAATCTATGCTAGTCTACAGAGCTTTGCAAAGTTCAAAGTAGATTTTCACCATGGTTTTATCACGGCGTAGAAGGACCCTACGAAAACATGGCATAACCTAACGTACCTGGTAACAAAAGATGTGATCTTCGCAGTCCTTGAGTCTTGGCTGCTAGACTGGTGCGCTCTAGTTGGCTTCACAGTGGAAATAGACAAGTCCACCATGCAACATAAGAAGGAAGATACAAAGCTTCAAATGGCATAGCTGGCAGAAAAGCGTAGAAAAGAGGAAGTAGCGGCTAAGGCCCCGGCAGCACGCGACGCAGTGAAGTTAGCAGAATAATAGAAAACAGGAGAAGAAGAGAGCAAAGGACAAAAGTCACCTTCACCCGAACCAAAGACAAACACAAAACAAGGTGGTGCAGACCCACAGACAACATCCACCCAGCTCAAGCATCTGTGGCCACGAGAGCAGACGCTGCCACAGAGGAAAACAAAGGCATCGAAGACATATTTCCACCCAATCACCCTCATTGAGGGGGATCTGCATGATATTGGCGAAACAATGAGGGATGTCACCGCAGAGGCCCTCCAACTATTTGAAGAACAACAACAACTAGTATTGGGGGCTCTTCGAACAGAGTTGTAGGAGTTGCACGTTCGCACTCCATAGGCTGGCACAATGTCCACCAGCCTCGAGATCGGCACTTCAGCTGCCAAGGAGGGTGACCAACATGATAGTGCTACCAGATGGGGCACTTAATATAGAGAAAGAAGCCGACAGACCCATGGTGAGCAATTTGAAAGGGGTAGGGTTGAACATGGCTCCGCTCCCTCGGGAGACACTCTACGTCTTACAAGATGGAGTCACCGCAGAACTTTGGGCCAGGGAGAGTTGCGCCAGGTAATGAGTGATCAATGAATCAACATTGAGCAGTTGGGCTTGCAGTGCAATGAGGCAGTGGCACAAAAAAAACAGATAATGCAAGTCGTAGAAGAAGCCTTCTGGATGGTCCCGGAGTTGGACATTTAGGCAGAAGAATCGGTGGAGGCACGTGTTCGTAAGTTAGTCGTAGGGGTTCACGACGCAAGAGCAAAGATGGCTAGGTTTCAGCTGGATCTGAACCTGCAAATCACATAAATGCAGTTGAAGGCTTAGCCTTAAACTCCACCGGAGATCAGGGAACAATGCACCACCATTGTTACGACAACAATGGTGGCGGTTGACAGTGCAGTGGTCAACTGCATGCAACGCTTTGAACAGTGATTTGTGGTCCTAACCACCCTACAGGAGGACTTGAATGTAGAGCACCTAGAGACAGAGGTGCGCGAGCTACAACAGAAGTATGATGAGGTAAAAGGGACCACGCAAATGGTTTCCCTTACACAGAGGCTTGCAAGGATGTAGGAGGCAAAAGCGCTCAAGGAACAATTGGATGTTGCTCGGCACAAAGAAGCGGTCTTAAAAGCACACCTGCAACCATGGATTGATGAGGCTTACACGATCACAACCTCCATTGAAAGGAAGCTCGTGAAACTGCTGACAACACAACAGAATATTCAGAGCAACAATTCAACAACAATCACTGAACAATGCGTGGAAGAAGTCCAGCAGGCAATCGCTCAGTGCGCTACTAATGTTGCAGTGATCTAGACAGAGCTGGGAGGTCTTCACGCTAAGATCTCCACACCTGCAAAATGACTCAAGAGCGAGTCACAATGTTTGTGTTGGGGGCCTGTTGGGTGCGGGATCCCCCAAGGGCATTTTTGGGGCTTAAAGCCCATATTTTGGTCTAATTTTGTAATCCTAATGTAAATACCCCGCATTTTGTGGTCGCGAAGCGCGTGGATGTTAAAGAGTCATAGGGTTGTCCACCCTTATTTTGATAATGTAATGTCGGTTGTAAAATATCTACCCATGGTCCGTGGACCATAGGATTGTATAAATGGAGCAAAACTCTAAGTAGTTAAGAAAAAAATGAATAGAAGGAAGATCACGAAGATGCATGAGAGATAGCTCTGAAGTAGAAGTCTATGTTTCAGGTCATAGCGTAGGTAGAGTCTCTGCAGCTGAGTGTGCAGAGGCCTAGAAGTCCATAGCTGAGTGCGCGGACCCTTGTAGCTGAGTGCGCAGGGCAAGTCGAGTCTGTAATCATCTGAGATCATCAATAAAGAGAAGTATTCTATAATTTTTGTGTCTTTATTTCCTGTTTATGCATCTGTTATATTGGGTATGAATTTTACTTCTAAATACTTATATGATACATGAATGTGTATAATTGTATTGGTTAAGTGAACGCAAGTAAGAACATATGTTTACACGAAGCTAACTAAGATCTATTAATAAGATAAGTAATATATTTAGTGTAGTTTGAGAGATATCACAGATCGCTTCCCTAGCTGCGTGAAATCATATCAGCCCCTGGTTATGGCTGCGTGGAAGTCGATTATAACATTTCGTGAAGGTACTGAAGGATAGAATAGAGAGATAAGCAGCCTGCGTGAAGGTAGGTATAGTTGGAATAAACTGACATCACATCCATCTCAAGGGTGTGGAAACTTGGTTCTAGCATCCCCCCATATTGCTTCGAGTGTGACTTCAGTCCGCGCTTTGCGGGATGATGTCGAAAGGGACAATAGTGTAGGGATTTGTTTGGCTAATTAACGTTGAACCTGGGTTAGGCCCCCACAAGCCAACACTAAGTGTTTGTCTAGTTAAGATAGAATTTCTATATTTCACCAATGATTGATGTATTTATGTGTGTGATTAATCTAATGCAAATGAAGTTTTTGGTGTGCAACTAGTTTTACAATTTAACTCCCTTAAGGGAAGGCCCACCATTTGTGAGGGAGATGTAAGTTATGAGTTGTTGTATGTTATATTATTATAAGTTTGTGTTTTGAAATTATTTTGTGATTATGTGAGAGATCTATCCAGGCATCACTATCCTTTATAGTTGTTTGGATCATGCCCAAAGATGCAATATATGATAAGAGAGCCAAATATGGTTGTGTGAATCAAATTTAAGTGAGAGCGAACTCCGGTTAAGTGTATCAATACAGGTCAGCACAAAGTCATGTATGTCAGAAGCAGCTAAGTTGAGCGTTGTCAGAAGATGTGCAGTAAAGAGACACTCAACAAGAAGAGACTATTGCTAAAGGAAGATTGCAATTGAAGGAGTCATTGCCTTGGAAGGCTTATCTGATAGGTAGTGTTAAGGTCGCTTAAAATCTATCCTACTAAGATAGTGAGAGGCATTGTGCTCGACATGCATTAATTTCATAATTAACATGAGCACTTGAATGAGGAGGCTCCCTTCTCCCATGACATCTACAATGGCCTCGAGAAGAATTAGGATGTCGCATGATAAAGTGTATACCAAAGACATGAAGAATAAGGAGATAACTCATAGTGTGAGTGAGACTTTGAGAGACTCAACCCAATATTGACTACCAACCAAAAGAACATAGAGAAAAGGGATGGAAGAGTTGTGCCAATAAACAATAAGGAAGACAATGATAAACAAAACTAGGGAGAAATTTAAAGGAGGAAAACCTGAGTTGGTAGAGTGAGGGGGCTTCCTAATTTCTTTAACTTGGGGGGGATGCCTACAAAAATGGGAAATGTAGCTAGGAAACAGGGAATGCTAGAGGAAACTTACCTAAACTTAGCTAGAAATCTCTCCAAAGATGCACAACTTTTAAAGATATATAACCATAAAATTGAAATCATTCCTATGATGTTTAGCGAAGGAACTAGGGAAAAACTGCAATAGTGATCAAATGGGGGAGTGAAAAATCATTGAGTGGAGATAGTGATTGAAGTGGTATCCCTTAATAACCTTCACCTTCATGCTAACACATAGAATGTATGAGAAATACAAATATCCAGTGCTCATAAGTAAAGGTGGTAATAGTTACATAAGGAGGAGTGTCATCCCATGGGAGTCCTATAACATACACTTGCCATGAGAAAAATAATGAGGTGGTGTTGTTATTTTCTCATAAGTTGCTAATAATATTTAGATTTACAAGCTACTTGTGTGGATGCATCTTAAGCTCAAATCTTTCAAGCACCAACGAGAAGGATCAAATTTATTAATATGTATATTTTTTAGATGTTGTCATGTATATATGTACATACATAGTTATTATATAGATAAGAAATTTTATTTTGGAATACGACTTCCATAATTTTATTTAATTATCAATAATTATTAGGTGGATGGTAAGAATTTAACCTCCACAAAATAGTTTATAATATTCATAATAGTATTCATAAATAAAAGGTTGATATTTATCATTAAAGTAGTTATGTCTTTTTCTCTTTTAATTAAATTGATTAATTAAAAAAAAATCATATGAACCAGTGTCATATGAAATGAGTTATGATTCTTTGGATTGGACATTTGGTATTGATAAGCCATGGTGTTGATTTTTTGTAGCATCGGGAAGTATTCCTGCATGCCTAAGTCATCCTAGAATAAGTAAGAAATTTGGAGGCTGGGTATTGGCAGGAAAGTTAAGATTAGAAAGGATTCTTTGGTGAAAGAATGTGATGCTTTATGTTTATTTGAAGGCTTATTTCATTCTCTTCATGATGCAGGTATCTTCTCCCTAGCTAATGCAAAGGTTCATTCCTTGGATGATTATGGTATAAGTTAGAAGTTTGATTAAGATATTGACCTAGAAGGGGAGGTAAGGGCCAAATGGCATAATTTTATTGGCTTCTTATTTTCTAGTTTCGCTATTTTAAAGGAAGATGAATCAAATTGCCTTTGTTGGTCCAAAAGTCATAGGACATGTAACTACAGGACAAAATTGGGTTATGAAGCCTACATGGAAGAAGCTTCGAATGGATAATCAACTTGGTGGTGAACCAAGCTATGAAAGGATAAATCATTGTTCGAATGAAAAATTATGGCTTCCTTGGCTTAAGAAATAAAATTCTTACTTGGGACAATTACTAGCAATAGGGATGAATTGCTCCAAAATCATATGCTTTGTGTAGAAGTTATGAAGAATTGGCGTCTCACCTAGTTTTTTCTATAATATGTACGCCAAGTCTAGTTAGAAGTGGTTCATGTTTTAGCTCCAAAGTAAATTAGAATAATGGTTCTTTGGTTGAGTGGTATCATTCTTAGCTTTAGGATAAGTCAATGCAAAAGAGTTCAGTTGTTTTCTAGGCATATGGTTGCAATTTATATGGTTGGAAAGAAATATGTGTATTTTTTATGATTAGGAGGTTCCTTTCCAAATTCTTGCTAGTCTCATCAAGTCGTTGGCCAAGGAATTCTCATTAGAGCCCAAGCAAAGGATTCTTGTAATTCCAGAGTTAGATTATGAAATTCCATCAGGATTTTTCAATGGGCCAGCCAAGGTCACCTACGCAATAGCGAAATAGGAGCAATTTTGTTTTTAAATCAATTGCAACATTTTCTTATTCGATTCTTGCCAAGTATAGGTTCAAATTTAGAAATTGAGTATTTGGCCCTTTGTACTCTCATTCACTTTGCTGCCAACAAATAATTCAAAAACTTTAGATAATGGGTGACTCGAAGTTGGTCATCAATTGGGGAAGAAAAGAACTATAGGTGGATAACTCAACCCTGAACCCTCTCTGGGAAGATATTTCCCAAGCTTTTCTCTCTTTCCCATGGTTATCCTTTCAACTTATTCTAAGAGAATTGAACCAACAAGCATATGATTTGTCTAAGGAAGCTCTCCTTTGGATTTTTGAAGTTAAAGCGGTGGAGTTTTTATTTGGATATTTTGGTAATTTACTTTAGTAGGTTGTACTAGTCTTGGCTTTCTTTGGTTTATGTTAATATGATATTCAATAAATACTGAACATTTTTTTGTAATGTATGAAAAAGAAAAAGAAAAAGAAGACAAAATCATGATAAGAAGGAAATAATGATCTTTTGATATGATGGGTTATATTGAATAATTTATCTACTAGCACAACCACATTAATATACATTTAAATCAACATCCATATACAATATTTTGGATCTATATATATCAATTGTACATTATTATACATATTAATATATAAATAAATTTAAATGTAAATAAGTATATTTATGTATTTAAATGGACATTTGTATGCATTAATGTACATTAGTTGATATCAATATATTTTAATGTACATTATTGCAAAGCACATTAATGTATATTAATTAATGTGCATTGATGTATAACAATGTATATTAACATACATCAATGTAAAGTAATAAATGCACATTAATGTATAGTAATATACACTACCACAACCACATTAAAAATATTAATTTGGTTGGTTGATATAGCCGAAGCCTTCATTTGTATTTACCAATGATAAATAAATAACAATAGAAATAACAATACAAAAAAAGTAATGTAAAAAAATATTGTTATTATCATTATAACTAATAATAATTATTTCATTACAATAAATATTGTTCAATATTAAATGTTTTTTTATTAATATTTAATATTAGATTAGGTAATATCAATATGAACCCATGTAATCTGAACCCTTAGATAAATAATTCCAGGGACTAATATTATAAATCCAAGGCTAAAATAAATTGAAGGGTTTAATACTAAAAATATGAGAGATTATAAACTCAAGGGAATAATATTAATTGAAGGGATTAATACTAAAAACAATTAGATTTACATTCCCTTTGGTCTTTTAGTGTTAAGCCCTTCGATTTATATTCCCTTCGGTTTATAATAACAATGCATTGAGTTTATTAATCTAAGCGTTCATATTCCTAGGGTTTAATACAAAAACCCCAAGGGATTAAAAACCCTAAAATATTATAAACTCTAATTATTATAAACCAAAAATAAACATGGTTGACCATATATTATTTCCATTTTGAGACAATCATTTCCTTTCGGTTTAATATTATTTCTTTTCGTTTATAACCCCTTAGGTTTAATAGTAAAAATACAAGGAATTAGAAACCCCACCGAACAATATTAAAACCTAGGGATGAATATGTATTGCAAACCCTAAGAATAATATTATACCCTAGAAATATGACCCCTTATATTAATAAACCCAATAAATTGATATTGTAAACCAAAGAGAATGATAACCCCAAGGGGTTAACACTAAAATCCCAAGGGATTATAAACTCAAGGGAATAATATTAATCGAAGGGATGCCCAGCCCAAGAGATTAACATTGAAAACCCTTGGGTTTATATTCACTTCACTTTTTAGTATTAATCTATTGGGTTTATTATTCCCTCAGGATTATAATCCTTGGTTTATGAGTAGTGATCCCTTGGGTTTCTTATCCATTTATTTAATATTGTTCCCTTGGGTTTATAATCCCTTGGGGTTTTAGTATTATACCCCAAGAATATGAACCCTTAGAATAATAGACCCAATGGATTGATATTATAAACCCAAGGGAATATAAACCCTAGGGTTAATAGTATTAATCCCTTGGATTTATTACCACTTGGGTTAACATTATTCACTTGGGTCTATCATCCCTTGCGGTTATGTTATTAACCTCTCGGGTTTATCACTCCCTTGGGTTTTCAATATCAATCCCTTCGAATTATAAATGTTAGGGTTCATGTTCCTAGGTATAATATTAATCATACGGTTTGTAATTAATATTGATCCCTAGGGTTTAATATTATTCCATATAGTTTATAATTTCTTGGATTTTTAGTTTTAAACCCAATTGATTATATGATTAAGCATGCTTAACCATGACTGATTTTCAAATAGAGAGAATCTTTGTCACAATGTGACTTAGCACCATGGTTCACCATGGACGTTGATTCTCATATTAAGACAATATCCAACATAATGCGACGTTGGAGCATGGTTGATCGTGATTGTATTTATAAAACATGGTTGGCCATAATTGATATTGTAAACCCAAGGAAATAATAGAGTCTAGGGATTAATACTATAAAGTCAAAGGGCTATAAACACAAGGGAATAATAATAAATCCTAGGAAT
The DNA here is from genome assembly GCA_031772625.1 of Pinus tabuliformis. Classification (NCBI taxonomy): domain Eukaryota; kingdom Viridiplantae; phylum Streptophyta; class Pinopsida; order Pinales; family Pinaceae; genus Pinus; species Pinus tabuliformis. Next base: position 15,183,748 of record CM062818.1, on the reverse strand, counting down.
ATAAACCCTTACATTAATGAACCCAAGGAATTGATATTATAGACCCAAGGGAATAATAAACCCAGGGGACAAAAATTATAAACCCAAGGTATAAAAACCCTAAGAAATATATTTTAACCCCTAAAATAAACATGGTTGACCATGTTTGATTTCCATACGGAGACAAACCTTATCATAATGTGGCATCAGACCTTGAATGACCATGGTAGACCACGATTAATTTTCAAATCGAGAGAATATTTGCCCAAATGAAAGGTTGGATTAATATTAACCAAGGTTGATTCTCATATGAGGACAATATTTGTCACAATGCGACGTTGGACCTTGGATGGCCATCATTGAATTTAGAAAACATGGTTGACCATCATAAATATTTGAAACCAAATGAAATAAAAAACCTTAGGGATTAACACCAAAAATCCAAGGGATTATACATGTAAGTGAATAATATTAAACCCAAGGAATATGAACCCTTAGATTAGAAACCCAAGGGATTCATATTTTAAACCCAAGGGAATAATAAATCCTAACCAAATCACAATATACATGGATTTATTACCTATTATACAACATGGCACATTTACGTTAGAAACCAATATTATGCTCAATGAATAAATATTATAAACCCTAATTTTTTTAAACCTTAACAGAAATATCCAAAACCCCATAAGAAAAATTAATAAGCATTACATACCATGGGACTTTTCTTCTAGCAAGGCATTGTTTGTCACAATGAGACCACCAACCATAGTTGGCAATCTTGTATTGTCATCCATTTTCATTTCAATACAATATTATTGAGAATGCAACATATGAACATCGCTGACATTAGGAGATGATAGGAAAAACAAACATTTATCAAATAAACAATGGAATGTGAGAAAAACAAAGCCATAAAAAATTGAAGAGCACACATATACAAAATATAAGATAACAACACAATAGAAAAGAATCGATTGCACCAATAATGAAACCAAAGAAGAGAATTGAAATGAAGCAATAAGAACTATGTATTTACATAAAAAAAACCCATGGGGAATATGCACTTGAAATAGTTCAAAAATAATCATTTAGTGATTGGCATCTTCCAAAACGCAGTCGAACCGATGACAAAAGCAGCACTAATTGACATCAACAGGGTAATGTTCACAATACTTAATACTTTCAAGCCAATTCCTTGTGGTTTTTCTTCCTGATTCTCTCAGGTGCACATACAACAAAGCAGCACTAATTGACATCAACAGGGTAATGTTCACAATACTTAATACTTTCAAGCCAATTCCTTGTGGTTTTTCTTCCTGATTCTCTCAGGTGCACATACAACAATTATTTGACATCTGCTTTCATTTTGTCCAACTTACGGATATGTTCATTAACAAAAACACGATGAAACCCATTTTTTTTATCAAATCGCCTGTGAATATATGAAACGAAACTTATTGGTTCAGCAATAGAATGAACAACCATGACATAAAATGAACATAGTTATTTTTCATATCTACCATGCCGTAAAAAAACAAAAATAAAACAAACACACAAAAAAACAAAAATATAAACCTATCTTTATAAGGAATGAAACTAAAAACCATTAATTAACTAAAACAAAAAATAAATCCAAAATTTACATCATAAATAAATAAAAAAATAACATAAAAAATATAAAATATAAAATATAAAATATAAAATATGCACAATCTAACTTGTTGAATAGAGACAACCCCCCATTAAAGCATCCACTCATGTGATTATTTCCAAATATTCAATATGAATGGAGACAACCGCCCATTAAAGCATCCACTCATGTGATTATTTCCAATATTCAATATGCTAACTTTAACACTAAAAGACATTAACAAATAACTAAATCAGGACAGGAAAGAATATAAAACATCCATACCATTTCCCAAGGCATCTCTATTTCCACCCTGGGTGGATGAGCCTACGTTATCTATCATTTACCAATTTGAAAAAGCTTTATAAGTACTTATAGCGTTGAGGAAACCAACTGGAACAGATAATTTATTGGCCTGGATGAAATTTGATGGGGAATTGATTATTACAGGATGATTTACCAATCAAACATAGTTAATATTTTTTTGAAAACAGTACATCTTTTGTTAAAGCTCAAAAAACACAAATAATTGAGTTGATTAAAACAGTTATATTATTTTGAGATTCCTACGCTGTAATTCAAAAACAAATAAATGAGTCGATTAAATCAGTTATATTATTTTGAAATTCCTGCTCAAACCCCTTTAATGAACCTACTTCGTATAACAATTGAGAAAAAATTATTATAATCAAGTCAATGGCAAGTTGGATTGAATTATTTTATTTATAATTTCACAACACTGTGTTTGTGTTTGTGATGAGAGATTCAGATCACAAAACGGAAGCGAGCAGCCGGCAGAAATTCCTGTGAAATCTTGGAGGATTAAGGTAGTAGAATCCGATCTATTTGAGTTTTGATTCCATAATTATAGGTGTTGCCTGTGTTGAGTTGATTAGAATGGCATCATCGTCAGAGGTGGCCCTGTTAAAAGAGGTGGATGATCTGAACAAGCTGGAGAAAGAGGTGAACCAGGCGCTTCAATGTGCATCCAAGGGCACCCTCACCCCTCCCAAGCCCATATCGTTGGCGTCGATTCCTCTCCCGCAAACCCCTCTTACAGAGAAGGCCACTGCCTACGCCAAATCGTGGCTTGACTCCGCCGTCTTCCTCCACAGCATGCGATCGTACTATTTGGGGACGGCCATAGCCACGGTGAATTTCCCTCATTGGCATTGGGATCCGGAGATGTTCTATTTGTCATCGATGCTCCACGACCTGGGTCTCACATCCGTGGCCATGGAACAGACACCGCTTTCCTTTGAGTTCCACGGAGGGGTGCTCGCCCGGGAATTTCTGCTTCGCGAAGGAGCGCCGGCGCGACTGAGCGATCGAGTGGCGGAGGCCGTTTTCAGGCACAAAGACAACATATGCGAGACCTTTGGACACTCGCCGGAGAATGCGTTGCTCATCTTCGGAACCCACCTTGACGTGTACGGCGCATTCAACCCTCTCATCCACGCGGACACCGTCCAGGAGGTGGTGAATGGCTTCCCCAGAAATAATTTCGGCAATGAGTTTGCAGATTTGCTCATTCAGGAAGTGACGGTCAAGCGCTTCTGCACGGCGGCAGGTAGTGTGCAGGACTCAGGGTTTCTCAGTAAAATCAGAAACAATGCAGTGTTTGCAAAATATGATCATGAATCACTGTGATATCTACAGATATGGTGATAAGATATGGTGATATCTCCATGCGTAAGAGATTCCGGGTTTCATCGAGTCATGGTGGGTTCATCAGAAATCCAGGTTTGGTTTTTAGGTTAAGAATTCATATCTAAAAGTTAAAAGTTAAAAGTTAAAAGTGAAAAACAATGACGAGTGGTTTTTTTTAGAGAGCGATTTCTACCCGGATATTAAATAAATGTATTTTTATATTTTCCAGATTTCGGGAAGTTGGAAGATTAAATAAATGGGAGTTGTTTTTAGTGTGATTTTTTAGATTTTTTTGGTGTGATGGAATATGATGAAAAAATTTGAAGTGAAATCTCGATTTGTATATATGGATACAACGCCCTGAAAAATTTCTAGGGCATTTCGATTGTGTAGGGGTTACTTATCAAGCTTGTGATTTCAATAAATTCCTGCCTGATTTTAGAGAAATTAGATAGGAAAAACCCACGGGCAAAAAACTCCAAAAAATAAAAAACAACTCCAAATAAATGTTTTTTGATATTTTCCATATTTTTGTAGAAATGGAAAAATAATTTAGTTATTTATTTATATAATGGAAAAATAGCTTGGAAACATTATTATTGGTTGTTTAGTTATTTATTTATATAATGGAAAAATAGCTTGGAAACATTATTATTGGTTGTTATTTCCAAATGCAACAGATGCATTGCTGATATTCATAGAAAAACATGTCATTAGAGTGATCTATTGTCGGTCTGTAACGGGCATACTTCCAATCTTACTAGAATCTTCTTTGTCTTAAGTCATTAATTTATTTCCCTATATCTAATAAAAAAAAGTTATTAGCCAAACAAAAACAATTTCTACTCAATTATCTTCCTCATACCTAAAATATATAATAAAACAACAATTTTATAAAATTTATTTGACATATTTTAATAACAACTACTTGGCATTTGGAATTTTTAGTACGGAACCTATCTTTATATCTAAGAGGTTTTTCATCAATGATAATAAACTTGTTGGTCGCTTGTTTGTCCCCATATGTAATGAATGAGGTATTTTGAGCTAAACATTCTCATCCCATTTTAATGGAGAGTGATAACTCTGCATTCAACAAGAGGTGGCTGTCTAAATGGTGTTCCTCTGCTCTTCATTAAGGGTTTATTTATATTTTCTAATCTGGGATGAGAACTAAACTCAAGTTCAGGTCTAAGGCTAAGGCTAAGGCTAATGCCAAAGGCAATGGATAACACAGAATAAAATAAGTCAAAATTAATGCCACCGCCCTGCGGGAACAACTCATGTCAGGTTTTTGCAAATGTCTTCAACAGGATAAATGGCTGGTTTTTGCAAATGTCTTCAACAGGATAAATGGCTGGTTTTTGCAAATGTCTGCAACTGGATAAATGGCTGGTTTTTGCAAATGTCTCCCAGTGGATTTTAATGCCATCGATTTTGAGAGGCTCACAAATAGATAAAACACAGCATTCTAGCTCCAAGTGAATACATATAACAAAAATGCTATAGGGTATTGGCAAAGGCTGCTAGTTTACAAGGTAAAGGGACTAGCAGTCTAGTATCAATTACAGAGAGCAGTGTATTGAAACAGCTGTCGCTTAATTATAAGCATATTTCTGTTATGTTGGTTAATAGTTACCATTATGTTTATTTTTATAAGATAATATATTTGACAACTCCTTTTCTGCTCAGTTTTCTGTTTTGAAACAACATTTACAGCTTCTTGAAATATTTCCACACAGATTTGTAATCATTGAAGGAAGAGAAATGCACTGTGATGTGATGAAGATTCAATGAGGCTGGTTCCCTTAAAACAAGTTTGAGGGAATTTTTTTCCAATGCAATTTAATTATATACAGACTCTGTTATGTTGATTAATAATTACTTTTATTACCATTCAATAATATGTTTTACCACTTTTTATTCTGTTTTAAAACAACAATTCAAATATCTTGAAATACTACCATACAACTGTACCTTACCATAGTTGATTTAACGAACAGTGTGTGTAAACCTTAACTACACCTAACAACAGTGAACATGGAATTGTCACACAATTTCATGATAAAAAAACGGGCAGAACAAACAGAAAAATTCTTATTTCATGCATAAATGTCAACTTGCCAAATAAGTTGTGAAGGGAGATTTTAATGTAAAGCTTGAGCTTTGAATATGAAAATCTATGTAGTATATATATTTTATTTCTAATTTTGAATCTGTAATTTAAAATAAAAATCATGTTCTTAACCATTAAATTCACTTAAACTATATAATATGATAAAAATAATAAATCCCACTACAAAAATAAGTGTAATATTGCCATGGCACTATAAAAAAATTAATTTCAAATTTAAATCTTTAACCCTTTTATAAATGAAATTGTGACGTGATTAAGTTTATGTTTAAAATTTGTTACTTCAAAATTGAGGTAAAAGAGTACGATAATGTTGGTGTGACCAACCACTAGCAGCAGTGTGTTCATGAAATCGTTGCCTCACAGCCCATCAATGTGGCCGCGGTGGTGGGTATACCGTAAATATATTATTTTAAGCCATTGCTGTTTATATTATAACCTAAATAACGGCTTGTTTAGACTAAGATGTTTATATGTGGTATCACTTTTGAAATATAATTTTTCTGTTAACGTGGGTTTGGTTGGTTTGATGATTTGAAAATTCAATTTGTTTTGGCTTTGGTGTCGAACCACATGGTTAGTTATATATATATATATAAACTCCCCATATGTTATAAAAAATTTTGGAATTTTTTTTTTTTAATAAATTTTTTTATAATTAGTTATTTGTTAGTTAGAAAACTATATTATTAATATAGGTGAAGATTTATATATAGATTTTTATAAATAAAATAGTTATATTTGTTTGGAAATTTATTAATTAACTTAAAGCAAGAGCTATATTTAATTAGGACAATTTGTTTAGATACAAAAAAAAATCAAAACTAACATCTTTACTAATTATGTTTTGGGAGAGTCTATTTGAATGGTTGTAGGGTCACCTTCCTCTTCAATGTGAGTAGGGAAGTCCAAGTCTACAACTTTCTTATCAAGAATAAATACTTGTCCATTTTTCTGAGTTGTAGATATATGGTATCAATGCTAAGCAAATTTTTTATTGTGCTTCACTTCTTTCCACTAGGATCTTGCCCATAATGGTTTAAATTTGGCAACATACATTGGAGGTTGCATATGCTGGGTTTGCTTAGAGTGAGTGTTTCTTGAATTTGGTATCCTCCCTTATAGCATGGGATGTGTGTGTCCAATTTCGAGCAACAAAGGCTTTAGCATTAACTTGAGCCCTCGAATGAGGAGGCTCCCTTCTCACATACCATTTGCGATGACCTTGAGAAGAACTGGGATGTCACATGATAAAGTGCATACCAAAGACATAAAAAATAAGGAGATAAATGCAATGTGATATCATACCTAATGTTGAGCACCAACCAAAAGAACACAAAGAAAAGTGAGGGGAAGGCTAGGTCAAGCAACAATCAGGAAGACATGATAAAGAAAATGAGGGAGCAAGTTGAGAGAAGGAAAGCTTGAGTTGATAGAGTGAGAGGGCTTTCTGATTGGTTTAACTTAAGGGGGATGCATACAAGAATGGGAAATATAGTTAGGAAACAAGGAATATTAGAGGAAGCTTACCCAAACTTGCAGAGCTAGATGTCCCTCAAAAAACACATAGCTTCTAAAGCTAGATAGCCATAAAATTGAAATTGTCGCTATCATGTTTGAGGAATGCACCAGGTTGTACTACAATAATGATAAAATGGAAGAGTCAACATTGGTGAATGCAGGTAGGGATTGAGGTGATATCCCTTTAACAACCTTCACAGTCATTCTAACACATAAACTATACGAGAAATCCAACTATCCAATGCTCATAATTATAAGTGGTGGTAGCTACATGGGGTGGAGTGTCATCTCATGGTAGTCCTACAACATACACATGCCATGAGGAAAACAATGAGATGTTATTATTTACTCAAAGGTTGTTAATTAGATTTGGATTTTAGAAGCAATCTCTGTAGAAGCATCTTAAACTCAAATCTATTGAGCACCATTGGGAGGGGTCAAATTTCTTCATCTATAAATCTTTTCAGATGTTTTCATGTATCTATATACATACACAATTTTTTTTATTGTCTAGATGTATGTACATATGTAGTTATTTATTTGTTGTTGTAAGGTAATCTTACATGATGACATCTCCTTCATAATAGACTCTACAAAACCTAATAATAAAACAATCATTTTTCTAATTTCAATATTGACTTACAAGAAGAAATAAACCTTCAATGCTTTTCTTATTACAAACAAACAAAGTAGGCCTTTTTTTCTATTTCCATGGCTAAGTCATATCAAAATAAGACATTGTTATTTATTATCATTATCATGTAGCAAATCAACAATATTTTCTATTTATATCTCTAATTCAAAAAGAATTACTCCAAAGTTGAATTATATTTTTTACTCTAAAGCCAACTTGTATTTTTTATTTTTATTTTTTCATATAAGTGATTTTTTTTTAATATAATTATCGAACACAACATGACCATATCTCCTGTATATTGGGCTATAAAGTATCTTCCTACTCTCGGTGCAGTTAAATCTATGAACTATAGATTGACATTATGATCCGAACTGGATCATTATAGTTTTTGTCATCCATCGAGATGCATTTGGAGTGGAAAAAGAAGAGGAATCAACTCACGAGATCATTTTTACTAGCGGGACCTAGTTTGGCGAAACCGGGTCTGAAACCTTCGGGAGCGTTTTGAGGCATCAAAGGCATCTTGAGAAGGGTGTACTAAGAAGCAAAAACAACAATTGGAGGAGTTGTTATAGGCATACGGTGACGTCTTCTGAGAGCCTAAAGGGTTATCCCCTAAGAGAGAGGTGGAGGATGAGATCCTAAGAAAAATGTACAACCAAAATAAACTTTATAAGAACCAATGGGATTCAAGATGATGATGTCAACCATGTGGGATGATTCACCATTTTTGGAGTAAAAAAGTAAAAATATTAAAAAATAATAAAATAATAAAACTGCCTTTTCAACTCGCATTTTCAACTTATCTCCTTAAGGTTTTCCTCAAATTTTAAGCAGGAGTACTCGTTGGATGCAAAATTTAATTCCTCATCCAAGGAGTATCCATGTTGCATACGTTTGATGGACCCTCCTACACGAAAAATGAGAAATGCATGAAAAAACCTGATTGCAATCACAGTTTCATGTATTTCTCATTTTTAGTGTAGCAGGGTCCATCGAAAGTATGCAACATGGGTACCCCTTGGACGATGAATCAAATTCTGCATCCAACGAGTGTTTCCGCTTGAAATTTGAGTAAACCCATAGGGAGATAGGTTGAAAATAAGAGTTGAAAAAATAATTTTTCTGTTTTCCCTCTAAAATTTGATGATGTAATCAAATACTATTTTATTATTTCCACTATTATTTTATAATTTCCTTAGGAGGCCCATTTCAGACCTCAAAAATCCCTTAATGACTACCCATTACCAAATATTCGGTTGTACAAGTAGTCTGTTATAGAAGTAAGTGAGGTGAAGAAACAGTTGCAGCAGCTACTGGAACAAGGTGTCATTCGACTGAGTATATCACCATGTGGTCACCCATCATCATTGTGCCAAATAAGGATGGGACTTGGCGGTTGTGTATAGATTACAGGGCATTGGATAAAATCATGCTCAAGAACAGATACCCCCTGCCCAAGATAAATGATATTCTAGGTTAGTTGCAACAAGCAAAGTATTTCACCAAGCTAGACTTGAAGTATGGATATCACCAGGTTTGAGTTAAAGAAGAAGATACATAGAAGATCGGCTTCAAAACATGGCAAGTTTTGTATGAGTGGTTAGTTATGCCATTTGTGCTATGCAATGCACCAACTACATTTATGAGATTAATGAATGATGTATTGTGCCCTTTTACAGATTCATTTTTCATTGTCTATTTGGATGATATACTAGTTTATAGTGCTACCTGGGAGGAGAATATTTCACATTTGACGTAGGTGCTGGAAACATTGAAGAAGCACCAGTTGATAGCAAATGTGAGTTTGCACATTAGTCCTTGGTGTATTTGGGATATGTGATTGGTGGAGGAGAATTGAAGATAGATCCTTCCAAGATGGAGGCCATCATGAAATGGTTGGTGCCTACTAATGTTACTGATGTTAGGAATTTTAATGGAGCATCACAGTACCTGAGGAAATTCATAGCCTCATATTCAGTGGTAGCAACGCTGCTCCTTGCCATAACAACAAGTGGCAAGAGTTTCCAGTGGGGAAAAGAGCAACAAAAGACTTTCAATGAGTTAAAGAAGAAGATCAGTGAAGCACCAGTTATGGCATTACCAAAATTTCAATGGCCCTTTGAAGTGGAGATAGATGTGAGTGGGTATGCTATGGGAGTTATCTTGACACAAGGAGGAACACTCATTTGCTGCCATTCTAATGTATTTCATGGGGCAGCTCTTAAATACCCTACCTACGACAAGGAGCTCTATGACATGGTGCAAGCTGTGAAGAAGTGGAAGCACTATTTGATGGGAATGGAAAAAATAATTCACATACATCACGAACAATTATAGTATTTGCAAGCCAAAAATAAGCTACAGCAGACCAGGCACTATAAGTGGATGGGGTTTTAACAAAAATTTCATTTGGTGATCAAGTATAAGAATGGCAACACAAACAAGTTGGCCGATATGCTTTCAAGGCCACCCACGTCAAATATTACATGCACATGGAGCCATTCACCCATGATTCATACAAAGAGGCATATTCAGAAGATGAGGACTTCAAAGAGGTGTATCAGCAGTTGTAGAGTCAGATTCATGTGCATGATGGTGACAACACCGTTGACTACCATATCCAGTATAGGTTAATCTACAGGTTGAATAAGATATGTGTTCGTAAATGTGAGAATTTGCAGCTGATTAGAGAGGCTCACACCTCCAAGGTTGCAGGGAACTTTGGTGTAGGGAAGACTGTCGCTAACTTGCAGAGGTATGTGTATTGGCCCAAGATGCAAGAGAAGGTAGCTAGGTTCATAAGAGGATGTATGCTTCGTTGTACCAACAAGCCTAGCAAGAGGAGATAGGGTCTGTGTCATCCCTTACCTGTACTTACTTATCCTTGGGAAAGCATTTCCTTGGACTTTGTGGGAGGTTTACCGACAACTAGGAAGGGACATGACTACATGTTCGTGGTAGTTGACATGTTTAGCAAGATATGTGTTCTGATGCCATGTAAAAATACCATCAGCAAACAAGAAGAAACAGACTTGTGCTTTGGATAGGTATGGGTACACTTTGGGATACCAAGGAGCATCATTTTAGACAAGGATACAACATTTCTTAGTGCATTCTGGACTACATTGTGAGAGAATATGGACATGAAGTTAAATATATCTACAACATTCCATCCATAGACAGATGGGTAGACAAAAGTAGTCAGTAGGACATTGGTGCAGCTTTTGAGGGGTTATAACCTATTGACAGTGCGGGACCGGCCAACTAATGGGATATCCCCGGTATGAAGTCATAACTTGACCTCACACCGTTTGGTGTAGGAGTCCCATCCGGTACGATGGCTTGGTTTCCATTATCTTAAAGATCTTCCTTGGCTCTAGCTGTCAGCACATGAGAGTGTTATGTTGGTATCTTCAAACAACAAGGTATGTGTGCCTGGTGTGTGCATAATGTAACTCGTGTCTAGGTTCTCTTACTGTAAAAAGGGAGAGTGAAGCGAGCCTCTTGATGAGAGGGAGTAGTCTAAACCCAGGAAGAAACACATGCAAAAACAACAAGGGTTTGTCTAGCATCTAGCGGAATAGTCCACAACGGATGTGGTAGTCGTTAAAACCAAAGTTCAAGGGAAAAAAAGTACACCGTCTATTGAGTCCCAATTTTGTCCATTTTTGATAATGTTTTTAACACCTTTCTTCCTCTCTTTTGAACTCTTTTGACCGTTCATGACTCTCTTTTTTCCATATTCTATGTGTTTTGACCAAAAGAGTGCTGTGAGCTTTAAGGTATGCAAATCATTTTAAAAAGTATCATTTCGATTTATTCTTGAGTATTTTTGAAGTTAAATGATGCCTAATCGAATTATCTACAATTTCAAGAATGTTGACCGGATCCTATGCAGATCAACCATCTTTCGAAGCGGTTCTGTGATTTCGTGCAGATAGCTCGTGATTTCTTGTAGAGTCGCCGATTTCCTGTAGATATGCTAATTTCTTGTAACTACTCCAATTTCCTACAGGGATATCGATGGTTGAGTATGTTCTGGTCAACCTCGAGGAGAACGAAAACATGGGTTTTGTCAAGAAATTCATTTACATGGATGTTGTCCTATTGGCTGCCTCGAAACTATCACCAAAGCCACCCAGATCTTCAAACCTCTCACAGATGACCATATGAGGAAATAACTCCAGCAACTCAACGAGATTAGTTTGATCCATGCTTTCAGTCATGGATCAAACTCAACATTATTAGTTTTATTATATTTTCTAGTTATTGTTAGCAAATAGTTGCAGTATGTTAATTTTTCTAGTTCAGGCAAGTTTATGCCTTTGCACTTGTATACATACTTTTATATTTCATTTACAAGAGGAGGTTGAGATACCAAACTTTTTTACTACAAAGTTCCATGTTCTGTTGATCTCACTGTGTAAACACCTTTAGCAGTTGAAGGGGTTGTGAGTAAGGGAGGGCCCCCTTTACTCACAACTCTAGCAGTTGCAGATTTGTGTTTCCTTTAGTTATTTTTATGAATTGATAGAATTATTACACAAGTTTTGTTCCTCTTTTCTAATTTGTAGCAGCACATGTATGATGGTTAAATGGTGAAGCTTATTTGATGAATATGTTTGGAGTTATTTGATCAAGATTTAATTTACATAGTGAAATGTTGATTTGGTTTAATTGTTATTCGATGATCCATTATCTTTTTCTGATCAGCATCAACAATTTTAGGTGTTGTAGAGGGATGATTAAATCCACTCCATAGCCTTTGCTGCTAAGTGTTGACGAGGAAAAGAGATATTGAAGCTGCGTGTGTGTGGTTTTCTTTTGAAAAACACTTAAAGTATTAGCATGCATATATTTTATGCAATATCTCATAAGGTTACATAACCCTGGTCGATGATTTATGTCTATCAAATTATAAGTCTATAATTTTCCCAAACATTTTGGAAACCTGCAATTCATGTTCCGCTAGAAATTAGTTCTTCAAGAAATAAGTGATTTGTTGTAGGAAATGCAACTGCTGAACATCTCTGCAGGAAATCCTTCTACAGGAAACCATGTTCTCCCCTTTTTATTGTACAGTTTACTACACATGAATATGGGTGTTGAGGTCGAATGTGTAGTAATATCGTTGGATTACCAACCATTAAGGTCAGTTGTTAACAAACGCAACGTCCATCACCATTAATGAAAGCGAGGACCAAGGTACCTCTGATGCATCCTATTAGGTGTGAATATGAGTTGTTGATGAAACCCCTATAGGATCCAACAGTCAAGGAGCCATGATGAATCTCCATTGATGCTGACGAGATAACCTATCATTAAGGTATAAAAGCTTCACGGCATCAAAAGTCTCTAATCTTGAACCCAGGTAATTTGCTGATGTTGATGGGCCAAGATTGTTGGAAGGAGGGCCTTAAGAGATTCTACATTAGTCCACCACGAGCAAACCAAAAATTAATTGAAAGACATAATTTATTTTGAGGATTCGAAGGATCTACTGTCCTGTGATTTTAAAGAGCCCAAGGCAGTTCATGCTCGCTAGATTTCAATTTTAGAGTCTGAAATACTAAAAAAGAAGACTCCAAAGGGGATCCTTTTTCATGATTAGTCTATTGGGGCCTAAAAAAAGGAATAAACCTATACCCAATGGACATTCCTCTCATGGTTTACTGAGCACGAGGAGGAACAAAGTAAGCTCAATTTATTATGGCAGAAAATCATTTCCAACTATTTCTTCTTCACAATATCTTCTACAAATTCCTCCTTAGATTGGGGCTTCTGAGTCTGTGCCCATTCAGTAAGAAGCTAAAATTTCCATCACCAATTGTTTTAACTTGAACAGATCCATTATCAAAAACTTTCTCAATTTCATAGGGGCCAAGCCAATGTGTGTTACATTTCCCTTTAAAATTCTTAAATTTCAAATGAAACAACAATGCCAAGTCTCCCTCTTTGAACTTACTTTTTTTAATGTATCTGTCATTCCAGCTAGCCCGTTGTTATTGGATTAGATCAGTATGCTGAAAAGAATCCCGCCTAATCTCATCCAACTCATTAAGATGCAGGATTCTCTGCTGCTATGATTCATTAAGGTTTATGCCCAAATCTGCTTCCATCTTAAAAGTTCTAATCTTAAATTCAATTGGCAATAAAACTTGTTTTCCATACACCAATTCATATGGAGAGAAGCCATTGGTGTTTATCCATGTGATCCTGTAGGCCCATAATGCCTCGAGAAGTTGATCAGAACAATCATTCTTATGTAATTGCATTGTCTTAGTCAGGATTGTCTCCAACACGTTATTTTTTTATTCCACTTGCTCATTGGCTTGTGGATAGTAATGGGTGGACTTCCGATAAGTAATATGATATTTTTGTACAATTCCCTGCACAAGTTTTGACACAAATTGAGTACCCTGATTAGTAACAATTTCTCTTGGTACCCCAAATCTTAGAAAAGTATCAGAAAAAAGAAATTCTACCACTGCTTTCTCCATTTCTCTAGGTAGTGCTCTCACTTCCACCCATTTCGTAACATAATCAGTACAAACTAAAATATACTTCTTACCTTTGGACATAGGATTGATGGGACCTACAAAATAAAGATCCCACCTCTCGAATGGTTCTTTGAGAACTTGTGCATGCAAAGGAATTTCATTCGCTTGAACAGATCACCCTATTCTTTGGTAACTATCACATTTACAAACATACTCCTTTGCATATTTGAAAAGACTTGGCCAATAATAACCTGAGCAGAGGATCTTATAGGTTGTCTGCTTATCTACGAAATGTCCTCCATAGGGTTTATCGTAACAAGCTCTAAAAATAGACCACACTTAGCTTTTACAACAGCTTAAATGTGGGTGATTTGTCTGTAAAGGAATAGTGATGGATATATGAAACTAAAACTTATTTATATATGAAGTGTGTATACAGACGAGATGAATATTCTCAATCTAAATCTGGAAAAAGTTGCCCACCCATGTTACTGCGGGTTGTCAATAAAGTGTTTACTCGTGAAGATAATAAAGATCCTCACTTATGCTACGATGACATATCATTGTCTTAAATGAAATTGGTGCTTCATTGATCTAAGGGTCTCCCATTATAACATGCAATTTAGAATTTGTGATTATTTCATACTCTCAGTTTGAATATTTTTTATTATTTCATCCTTCAGTTACAGGCGGAACTCGTCATGGCCTTCATTTCTGCTATGGGCGGAATACATATGATATATGACATACATATCTATAAATGCATTCTTTGTACCATTTTTCCAATTTTCATACTATTTTTCTAATTTAAAAAATCTATCGGCCTCTTTTTGCACTTTTTGGGGCAATTACTAGTTTTATGTTCTTTATAATCTAATCTAAATAGTGAAAATAATATTATAAATGGTGAAAATAATTCAATTTTATAAGTGAAAAATTTACTAATGAAAAATCTTGGATTGTATTTTTATATAATTTTTAATTTAAAAAACTTAATTTCTCATGGACAAAATAAATCATCTTCATATATATATATATATAATTTTTTTATATAAATTTTTAATCTAAAAAACTCAATTTCTATATATATATCAACGATTTTATAGAGTTTATTCTACATAATTTAATCACAACATCTTGAAATTTTCAACTAGGGATCCATCTCCATCTCTATATCTTAAGAGCTTTTTCATCGATAATAAGCTTGTTGATCGCATGTTTTTCCTCATTAGATATGAGGAATTTGAGCTAAACACTCCCATGCCATTTTAATGGAGAGTGATAACTCTGCCACAAACAAGGGGTGGCTCTCTGAATGGTGTTCCTCTACTTTTCATTCAGGTTAATTAAGGATGAGAACTCAACACAAGTTCAGATGTAAGGTTAAAGCCAAAGGGTATTGGACACCAGATGTAAGGCTAAAGCCAAAGGTTAATTAAGGATGAGAACTCAACAACATTCACTTCAAATAATCCCACCGCTCTCAGGGAACAATTCAGGTCGTGTTTTTGCAAATGTCTACCACTGCTCGTCCACCCCGCCGCCGCCCGTTTTCATTTTTTTTTCCCGATTAAATATATAAGTTCGGGATATGTTAGTAGTCCGCGGTGATGGGTATACCACAAATATATTTTTTAAGTACAAAAATTTGTTATGGTGGGTGGTTTGATGATTTGAAAAGTCAAGGTGTCCAACCACATGTTTTATATATATATATATATATATTTGGAAGTGTTTAGGTGGTTCATATATATATATTTGGGTGTTCACATAATTACAAATTAATTTTGTTTTTGATGTTTTTTTAAATAGTTTACCGTGGTTATATATTTGTTTGGAAAATAGTGAAAATTTAGATATGATTTTTTGTCAAAATCTAGTGGAAATTTTGGGAAATTTGGGTTACACTTGTCAAATTTCAAGATTTCGGGTGTCGGGGTTTTTTGATAGTGCTGAATCAATTTCCACCATTAAAAAAATAATTCAAACACTCTTATGATCAATTTTTTGCAAAAAAAATCGTCGCTAAAAATAACTTTATGGGCAAATTTGTAGCCTCCGAATACAACATCTTTATTTTGGGGTTAATATGAATGTTTATATTTTTTTAATGATTTAGATATTGTTGTTATTAATAGCATAGAATTATTTTAATTTCTGATTTACGTAGAGTCAAGTGTGTTCAAATGTCTCAAAATGCAAATTGCTTTCAAGCAAAATTTGAGAAAAGCTTTGCATTTCCAGAGATTTGATTCCTTTTGGCCCTTGGTAGATCTCGAATTAAAACCGATCTATGTTGATTTTGCACAACACACTAATAAAATGATGTTTAAAGTATAAGAAATTTTTAAATTTCACTTGTTTTCACATTGAAGGAATTGCAAATTTCTATCATACTTTGAATTAAAAAGAACTTATTAATGAAATAAGAACACACTATCTCTCTCTTTTAAATGTAATATGAACTCCATATTAAGAATGTAATAAATTACACATCAGAATTTTTTTAATTTAAATTATCTTATTTTTCTTTATATAAAATTGATATATAATTATGTTATTTATAAGCGATAGTAATTTTTTTTTTTTTTTAATATTTTTTGTTTTAAAAATGACATGTGAATTGAACATAGAATGAATTACACATCATATATTATCAATATTGTTTTTACATGCCATTTGACAACTACATATTAAGCAATGAAGAAATTACATATATTCCTCATATTAAAATGTAAATTAGTATTTTTTGTACTTTCAATTACTTTATCTCTCTATATAAATATTAGGTGGAAATTAAAGTGTTTTATTTATAATTGACATTGATTTTTGTATTTTAATTTATTAATGTAAGTACTTATTATTATTATTTTTAAATATAAATTTGACAACATCTCTCATACGGGTAGACCCAAATATCTCTCTCTTTTCCTTTCCTTTTTTTTTTTTTTTTTCAATTTAGGTATGATCTCTTATTACTTTGAGTCATTTTTATAATTATTGATTTGAAAGTTGACTTGGAAAATATAATTCCTACTTGTCTTGGTTTCTAAGTACATGAACTTGTTCCTATTTTTTAGGAGTTGTTTAGATGATTCCTAGTTTACTGTTTGGTTGAGAGACTTGCTCAACTAAGTGTTGGGTGCGGGATCCCCAAGGGCAGTTTTAGGGCTTAAAGCCCATATTTTGGTCCAATTTTGTAATCCTAATGTAAAGACTCCGAATTTTGTGGTTGCGGAGCGTGTAGATATTAAAGAGTTATAGGGTTGTCTACTCTTATTTTGATAATGTAATGTCAGTTGTAAAATATCTACCCATGGTTTGCGGACCATGGGATTGTATAAATAGAGAGAAGCTCTAAGTAGTTAAGGAAAAAAATGAATAGAAGGAAGATCACGAAGATGCATGAGAGATAGGTCTGAAGTAGAATTCTAAGTTTAAGGTCATAGCGTAGGTAGAGGCTCTGTAGTTGAGTGCACAGAGGCCTAGAAGTCCACAGTTGAGTGCGCGGACCCTTGCAGTAGAGTGGACAGGGCAAGTCGAGTCTGTAATCATATGATATCATCAATAAAGAGAATTATTCTATAATTTCTATGTCTTTATTGCATGTTTATGCATCTATTATATTGGGTATAAATTTCACTTCTTAATACTTATATGATGCGCGAATGTGTATAACTGTATTGGTTAAGTGAACGCAAGTAAGAACATCTGTTTACACGAAGCTAACTAAGATCTGCTAATAATATAAGTAAGATACTTAGCGTAGTTTGGGAAATATCACAGATCGTTGCCCTAGCAGCGTGAAAACATATTAGCCCTTGGTTAGGGTTACGCGGAAGTCGATTGTAACATTTCGTGAAGGTACTGAAGGATAGAACAGAGAGATAAGCAACCTGCGCGAAGGCAGGTATAATTGGAATAAACTGACATCACATCCATCTCAAGGGTGTGGAAACTTGGTTCCAGCATCCCCCCATACTGCTTCGGGTGAGACTTCAGTCCGCGCTCCACGGGCTGATGCCAAAAGGGCCAGTGGTGTAGGGATTTGTTTGGCTAATTAACACTGAACCTGAGTTAGGCCCCCACAAGCCAACAAATGATTCCATTGCCGGGACTGGAATCTTCATAAGAGATGTGTGATGTCGTATCACTAGAATCCAACTAAGAAAGAAATCAAAGGCTGGTTGGACAAAAGAATTCACGAGTTCGCGGCGCAGGAGAACAGAAACCCACGACTGTCAAAAGAACAGTGGCTAGACAGCTACCTGTATATGGAGATCCACGAAATCTTTTTCGCCTATTTCCCTACTAATCTATATGAGTGGATCGTGAAGCTAGCAGATAGCCAATGAAGGTGGAAACTTGACGGTCCTATTGTGTGGACCCCAGAACTAGTGCGAAGGTTGGAAGCATTGGAGGATAAGATCATGCGCGCCGTCGACCATTGGCTCGATCGCATTATAGGAGGATTTGTTACTGAGTTCGTGGTCGACACCTTAGTCAGCTATAGTGAGGCAAAGCGACGCTTTTTCAAAGGACCGTGAGGTAAGTACGTAAATCTCTGAATACTTGGATTAAAATGTTGTTGTGTGAAAAAAGGGTTATGTAGGTACCTTGATGTTTGGGACTACACAAAGTTGAAAGAGTTACAGAAACGAAGGAAATAAGGGTCCGGAGTATAGCCCCTTGATTTCACTACCGCGAAGGGATGAAGAAGGGATAACGAAGGTTTCTCCATGAAGTGCTATTCAATTGATAAGACATCGATTTCCGCAAATACCACCTCCATATTCACCGCCATCACCTCCAACTTCACCCACACCACCTCGGCCACCATCGCGATTCAATATGGCAAACACAATGAAGTTGCCCTTGTTCAAAGGCTTGGGAAACGAGGACCTGGACCAATTATGGTTCGTTATGAGGGCTGTATGGGAAGCTCAAGGTGTTACAGATGATAACATAAAGAAGGCAACACTGGTTAGTGCTCTGCAAGATCGCACACTAACCTGGTATATTAAGTACTCCAGCGATAACCTGAATGCTAGAGTAGTGGACATCCAAACAACAATGAATAGGGAATTTAGCAGGCCTAAATTTGAAGTGCAGTCGATTGTGGGATTCAAAGATATCACGATGCTACCAGGAAGGATGCCTTGGGAACTAGATCAGAGGCTGAAATGTACGATTCGTGAAGTCCAACATGAATTTGATGGATGGACAACATCATGAATGATTTGTAGCTTCGCTACTACCACACTTAAGGAGTGCGCTATCGCAAGAGAAGATAACAACTCAGGCAGAGGCCTTAGAAATCGCTATGAGGCTACATGAGACCTCGATGTAAGATCCTAATCTAGGAGTTTAGCAGATCCACGCGCAGCTGAAGAATCTATGCCTTGAGATGCAAAGCTTGAAGCAGGATAGGACGGTTTGGTTAGAGGTACGCGAAAAAGCATGGTGTGTGAAATGCAAGAGTTAGGGTCATGACAAAGACCACTACCCGATCTTTACAAATTACCTTGCAAGAGGAGGACCAATGCCTTTAAGGCTGGAAGCTCAAGCAAGACCTAGCATGACGCCTACTCTGTTGTGCGATATCTGTCAAATAGCTGGAAAACATGCCACGGATAACTTCCACCTGTTACAGAAGTATATGCAAACTCTGCAATAGTTGTTTTGCAAATTCTATAGATTGGTGGGACATGATGAGTGTACTTGTAGAAGCTATGAATTGATGATGGATAGAACTCCCGCCTACAGGGTTCAGGCCGAAATGCGATCCCTTGACCAAAATGCAGGGATGGCGCGGATAGGATTTCAGGGGTACGGACGAGGCCGAGGCAGAGGAGGACTTGGTAGAGGTTGGAGACAGTTGATTTGATACAATTGCGGAGGGCCAGGACACTATGCACGTGATTGCACTAATCCAACACTCTCGTCGTGCAAGTATTGCACATTGTTTGATCATGAAACATAAGTTTGTCCTACATTGATAGCCAGGATACGTGACAAAGGAGTGCTATCGCCTCCCCTGACTCAGAACCTACAAATGATGAGGTTTGAGCTGCACAAGGAAGATCCGAACGTAAATATAGTACTCCGAAGTGGAATCACAATGGGAGATGACAAGGGGAAACAACTGAAAGACAGTACATGGGTTCACAAAGCCCTAATGAAAGAGGCTGAGTTCAATTTGGAGAGTGCTCGAGAAACATTCATGGAAGCTAAGAAGAGCTTCGCTGAGGCCTCCACTTCAGGAAGCAAAGACAAACCGGAGCCGGAGATGGACCCCTCTATGCTGACAACTTTCCTAGAAACCTGTATGAACTTACTACGCTACAGTATGGCTGTGAAAGGGTTACAAGAACTCATGAACAAATGTGTTGGGACCACGCTAGGTGAACCGTGTGTGGTCTACAAGATCGAAAAGCATAAGACAAGGACGTGACATGAAATGAGACTCACCGCGCAGATTGGAGAATACGAAATAGATCAAGTCATTCTGGATTTGGGATTAGATGCGAATGTTCTACTGAAATAGACATAGGAGTGAATGGGGAGACCTGCACTGCAATGGTCTATAATTCAGCTAAGGATGGCGAATCAACCAAAAATAATACCCATGGGGTGGTTGTAGGGAGTAACTATGGATATTGAGGGAGCGAGCGTGCTAGCAGATTTGAAGTAATAGAGATTGTTGATGACAGAAATCCCTACCCCACACTCTTGGGAATTTACTGGGCTACTGATATGAACAGTGTAATCAATATAAAGAAGTGAAAGAGGATATTTTAGAAGAAATCATTGCACGTAATAATACCCCTGTATCCCGCTGAAGGATTGCACCATGCGGAACCGATTCATAACTATGGGAGTGATGATGACTTGGACTGCATCTATAAGATAATAGCGCGAGACCAAGACTGGGTGAATCCCACCGTGGATGGGTGGATTACATGGGAGCGCGAGAGTTCCTGCACTTTAGATTCTGACGAGGAAATAAAACACTGGCATAATCAGTTACATGAAGTAACTACGCTGAATTGTAATATGATGATCAGGCTGCTGCGTTGTGTGTCATTGGATGAAAGAAATCTGCCTACTTATGCTGGACTGAATGGGGTCAATGTTTTTTGGATGCATTTGAAAGAAAGGTGCTAGAAAAACAATGCTTCCAGGCATTGGATTGGGCACTGCGCGCTGCATCCGCAAGATGGTGGGGTACACATAAGGGGAGTTTTGATGATTGGCGTGAATTTAGGAAAATGATGTGAACACGATTTGGGAAGCCTAAGATGCGATTGACAGACAAGTACGATGGGTAGAATGATCCACGCATGCATCTGGTCAAGTGGACATAGGCCTATGGAGGAAAGTCCCAACATGAGCAGGTGCACCTGTACTCGTGCTAAAGTAACTGGTCAATAAGCCTGTGTTTGGGGGTGCATCTACAAATGGCTTTTATTGTTCTAGGAATACGATTTTGAAGTTGTTGTGAAGTCTGAACGATTGAACGTGGGACCAAACCACCTGTCGCGCATCAAGACAGTAGAGGAACGTACTAATTTGGAGGGAGAATTACCTGACGCGCAATGTTTTGCTCTGCGCATCACGGATGGACACTTCGAGGATATAATACACTTCCAAACAACTGGAATTGCACTGGAAGGATACTTTGTCCATGAAAAGAAGGAATTAGTGGTGCGCGCACCATATTTCTCTGCCATTGCTAGGCATCTATACAAGATGGGGAATGATGAAATACTGCGAAGGTATGTACCTAAATTTGAACGAAGCAGGGACGCTCATGGGGGCACCGCGGGAGGCATTATGCAGGCAGAGCAACCGCGCAGAAGATTCTATGCGCAGGGCTATGGTCGCCAACCCTTCATCAGGATTCAAGATCATATTGCAAGGCATGTGATGTATGTCGAAGAATAAGTAGGCCATCGCAGAGGGATGAAATGCCTTTGAATCCACAATTGACATTGCAACCCTTCGAGAAGTGGGCAATAGATTTTGTAGGACCGATTCAACCCCAAGGAAAGACAGGCATGCAGTACATTATCACTGCGACGGAGTACTTGACTCGTTGGGTAGAAGCACAACCAGTGAAGGATTGCACGAGTGTGACTACCACAAAGTTTCTATTTGAACATGTACTGATGCGATTTGGATGCCCAAAGATTTTGATGAGTGATCGGGGTACGCACTTCCTGAATGAGATGATCAGTGCACTAATGGAGGAATTTCAGGTGTATCACCAAAAGAGCACACCTTATCACCCACAGGCTAACGGAATAGTGGAAGCGTTCAACAAAGTACTGGAGACTGTGCTGAAAAAGGTATGCAATTCTCAGTGAAGTGAGTGGGACCTACGCATACCTGCAATCTTATGGGCTTATCGAACAACGTGCAAAAATTTAATGGGACACACACCCTTTAGGCTGGTATACGGGGTTGAAGCTGTGATGTCTATGGAATACATCATGCCTAGTTTGTGCATAACAGCACTCACAGGTATGATGGATCACAGAGCCCTGGAAGGGAGGCTCGCTTAGTTGGAAGAGCTAGAAGAAGAGAGATTTTTTGGCTAGATTTCACCAGCAAGTCCAAAAACGTGAAAAGTCTTGGCACGATTGACATATTAAGTTGTGCACCTTTAAGGTAAATGACTTGGTGCTATTATATGACAGTATGTTTGATCAATTTCCAGGGAAACTTAGAATTCATTGGTTGGGGCCGTATGTTATTAAGGAGATCATCGATGGTGGCACGATCCATTTGGTTAAGTTAAATGGAGATCCATTCCCATGAAAAGTGAATGGCAGTTGTTTGAAGCCATACACAGGTGGCTCGGCCATCTGGCTAGCCAACAGAAGCATAGTCTTAGCACTCCAGGCAACTGAAAGGAGGGGCGGGACTATAAATTACACTACCTGGGAGCTGCATGATTTCAGGACTTCTCGAAGTAGCGAAGTGTCAGAAGGTCCATGACAATGCGAAGACAACTGTGCTAGCATGCACGTCTGCCAGAAAGTGACTGTTAAAGTCACTATTCACAATTTGATTGTTGGTTTGAGGCCAAATGGAGTGGGTAATAGGCATTTAAGGTGAACTTTATGGGCTAGATTCTTGAAAATATGCCGCCAATCTAGTATTAATGGATCGAATGTGGGAGGAACAACTGAATTCAAATTCAAAATGCCCTATAAATTACCAGTGGTTGTCCAGCGAAAAACACATGGAAATTTGAGAACTGAGTTGTTGCATGCTCAAGTATTCATGAACCGAGACTTATTCGAGACTCTGAAAGCGAATTTGTTGTTTGAGCAACTACCAAAGACACTGAAAGAACTATGGAATAGTGCTATGTCAGCACCCGAAGAAGCCATGGACATAGGAGTAGTGACAGCCGAGGAAGCCGCACAGGAAATTATGGAAGTAGAAGCCCCAAAGAGCGCCAGAGAAATTGTAGAGGTCCCTAAATCACCCCAAACACCGAGACCTAAGAAGGATAAACATGCCATGATCCTAGTGCACGTCTCTCCTAGAAATTCATTGAGGACCAAGCTCACCTTGCAGGAAAAGGGGAAGGCCATTAATCTGGAGGCTGACGACGAGGAATCTAAAGAAATCCTGGTGGAGGAGGAGGATGTAGATATGGAAGTTGAAACCCAGGGTGTAGACCCGATCACTAGGCTGCCGAAATATGTTCCTTTGCACAAGGGTAAAGCCAAGGTGCCAAAGGACATAGATGAGAGCAAGAGATCTCTGCAAACTCTGCTGCTCCCAGACGATATCTTTTTTGAGGGACCACACTTGGGGTGGGTTCCTGTGTTGAAGTTTGAAGATTGGGACCTCGCAGACAATGAGAAGTTCCCACATTTAGCGACTGCAAAGCTAATGCACCAAAAGATGGACGCAACAGCTAGAATGATTGAATTAGAGCCACACAAATGGCTCAGAGATGTAGAGAAAGTCGGGTTGCTAAACCTACTCTGGGTGCAGCATTACCACTGTGCCCTAGTGACCGTCTTCGTCATCATGCAACTGCTCTTCTTGGTGCATGATGGGTGCTTGTGGATGGAGGAGCCCATCCCCATCATAAACCATTTGATTCACCGTATTACACGACTGCCTTACTCCGGGGAGGATCCAGCCAATATTACTGAAGGAAAAGGTGCCGAGTTTGCCCTCGCGAAAGCAATGAAGAAGAAGTTCAAGTTGGAGAAGAAGAAGCAAGGATACACCATCTCCAGCATTAACAACCTTGCCATCAAGGTTGCGACACAAATCCTAGCAGGGAAGGTGATGCGGAAGTGTCGTGTGGATGAGATGCCCACGCCCGTGGTTGCACTCATGGCCCAATGTGCGGAAGGAGTCCAGTTCAACTAGGCGAACTATCTATACAGCGAGTTCCTTGCAAATTGTCGCGAGGCATAGGAGCATGTCAAAACGTTTAATTATGCATGGCTCCTCTTATTGATCATACTGGTGGCATGGGAGCCACTCGAAGATAACTAGTTCCATTTGGTCGTGTCGGACCTTCCAGAGGAAGCAAAGTATGCTTCGTTGTGGGCGACTAGGGACGCGCAGCCTATCAAAGAAAGAAAGATATTTTGGATACCAATGGAGATGAATATCCAGATGGGGATCAATCACAAGCCGCAGTTGTCGCCCACAGTCTATGCCAATCTACAGAGCTTTGCAGAGTTCAAAGTAGATTTTCACCATGTTTTTATCACGGCGTGGAAGGAACCTATGAAAACATGGCATAACCTAACGTACCTGGTAACAAATGATGTGATCTTCGCAATCCTTGAGTCTTGGCTGCCATAGTGGCGTGCTCTAGCTGGCTTCGCGGTGGAAACAGACAAGTCCACCGTGCAGCGCAAGAAGGAAGATACAAAGCTTCAAATGGCACAACTGGGGGAAAAGTGTAGAAAAGAGGAAGCAACAGCTAAGGCCCAGGCAGCATGCAACACAGCGAGGTTGGCAGAATAGCAGAAAAAAGGAGAAGAAGAGAGCAAAGGACAGAAGTCACCTTCACCCGAACCAGAGACAAACACAAGACAAGGTGGAGTAGACCCACAGACAACATCCACCCAGCTCAAGCATCTGTGGCCACGAGAGCAAATGCTGCCACGGAAGAAAACAAAGGCATCGAAGACATCTTTCGACCCAATCACCCTCACTGAGGGGGATCTGCATGATATCGGAAAAATAATGAGGGATGTCACCGTGAAGGCCCTCCAACTATTTGAAGAAGAACAACAACTAGTACTGGGGGCTCTTCGAACAGAGTTGCAGGAGTTGCAAGTTCACACTCGACAGGCTGGCACAATGTCCACCAGCCTCACGATCGACACTTCAGCTACCAAGGAGATGTTGCGCATAAGGGTGACCAACACGATAGTGCTACCAGTTGGGGCACTTAATATAGAGAAGGAAGCTGACAGACCCATGGTGAGCAATTTGAAAGGGGTAGGGTTGAACATGGCTGCGCTCCCTCAGGAGATGCTCTACCACTTACAAGATGGAGTCACCGCAGAACTTCGGGCCAGGGAGAGTTGCGCCAGGTAATGAGCGAGCAACGCATCAACATTGAGCAGTTGGGTTTGCAGTGCAATGAGGCAGTGGCACAAAACAAACAGATAATGCAGGTCGTAGAAGAAGCCTTCCGGATGGTCCCGGAGTTGGACATTCAGGAAGAAGAACTGATGGAGGCGTGCGTTCGTAAGTTAGCCACAGGGGTTTGCGACACAAGAGCAGAGATGGCTAGGTTTCAGCTGGAGCTAAACCTGCAGATCGCAGAATTGCAGTTGAAGGCTCAGCCTTTAACTCCACCGGAGATTAGGGAACAATGCACCACCTTTGTTATAATAACAATGGTGGTGGTTGATAGTGCAGTGGTCAACTGCATGCATCTCTTCGAATAGTCATTCAAGGTCCTAACCACCCTGCAGGAGGACCCGAATGTAGAGCACCTAGAGACAGAGGCGCGTGAGCTGCAATAGAAGTATGATGAGGTAAAAGGGACCACGCAAACGGTTTCCCTTACATAGAGGCTTGCAAGGATGCAGGAGACAAAAGCACTCAAGGAACAAGTGGATGTCGCTCAGCACAAAGAAGCGGTCTTAAAAGCGTGCCTACAACCATGGATTAATGAGGATTACGCGATCACAACCTCCATTGAAGGGAAGCTCGCGAAACTGCCGACACCACAACAGAATATTCAGAGAAGTAGTTCAGCAGTAATCACCGAACAACGCGTGGAAGAAGTCCAGCAGGCGACTGTTCAGTGCACTGTCGACATTGCGATGATCCAAACAGAGTTGGGAGGTCTTCGCGCTAAGAACTCCGCACCTGCAAAGTGACTCGAGAGTGAGTCACGATGTTTGTGTTGGGGGCCTGTTGGGCACGGGATCCCCCAAGGGCAGTTTTGGGGCTTAAAGCCCATATTTTGGTCCAATTTTGTAATCCTAATGTAAAGACTCTGCATTTTGTGGTCACGGAGCGCGTAGATGTTAAAGAGTCATAGGGTTGTCCACCCTTATTTTGATAATGTAATGTCGGTTATAAAATATCTACCCATGGTCCACGGGCCATGGGATTGTATAAATAGAGTGAAACTCTAAGTAGCTAAGAAAAAAATGAATAGAAGGAAGATCATGAAGATGCATGAGAGATAGCTCTGGAGTAGAAGTCTAAGCTTTGGGTCGTAACGTAGGTAGAGGCTCTGCAACTGAGTGCGCAGAGGCCTAGAAGTCCACAACTGAGTGCGTGGACCCCTGCAGCTGAGTGCGCAGGGCAAGTCAAGTCTGTAATCATCTGAGATCATCAAAAAAGAGAAGTATTCTATAATTTCTGTGTCTTTATTTCCTATTTATGCATGTGTTATATTGGGTATGAATTTTACTTCTAAATACTTATATGATACGTGAATGTGTATAACTGTATTGGTTAAGTGAATGCAAGCAAGAACATCTGTTTATGCGAAGATAACTAAGATTTGTTAATAAGATAAGTAATATACTTAGCGTAGTTTGGGAAATATCACAGATCGCTTCCCTAGCAGCGCGAAAGCATATAAGCTCCTGGTTAGGGTTGCGTGGAATCCGATTGTAACATTTCGTGAAGGTACTGAAGGATAGAATAGAGAGATAAGCAGCCTGCGTGAATGTAGGTATAGTTGGAATAAACCAACATCACATCCATCTCAAGGGTGTGGAAACTTGGTTCTAGCATCCCCCCATATTGCTTCAGGTGTGACTTCAGTCCGCGCTCCACAGGATGATGCCGAAAGGGCCAATAGTGTAGGGATTTGTTTGGCTAATTAACATTGAGCCTAGGTTAGGCCCCCACAAGCCAACACTAAGTGTTTGTCTGGTTAAGATAGAATTTCTATCTTTAACCAATGATTGATGTATTTATGTGTGTGATTAATCTAATGCAATTGAAGTTTTTGGTGTGCAATTAGTTTTACAATTTAACTCCCTTAAGGGAAGGCCCACCATTTGTGAGGGAGATGTAAGCTACGAGTTGTTGTATGTTAGATTAGTATAAGTTTGTGTTTTGAAATTCTTGTGTGATTATGTGAGAGATCTATCTAGGAATCACTATCCTTTATAGTTGTTTGGATCATGCCCCAAGATGCAATATATGATAAGAGAGCCGAATATGGTTGTGTGAATCAAATTTAAGTGAGAGTGAACTCCAGTTAAGTGTATCAATACAGGTTAGCACAAAGTCTTGTATGTTAGAAGTAGCTAAGTTGAGCGTTGTCAGAAGATGTGCAGTAGAGAGACACTCAACATGAAGAGACTATTGCTAAAGGAAGATTGCAATTGAAGGAGTCATTGCCTTGGAAGGCTTATCTGATAGGTAGTGTGAAGGTTACTTAAAATCTATCCTACTAAGATAGTGAAAGGCATTGTGCTCGACATGCATTGATTTTATAATTAACATGACCACTTGAATGAGGAGGCTCCCTTCTCCCATGACATCTACGATGCCTCGAGAAGAATTAGGATGTCACATGATAAAGTGTATACCAAAGACATGAAGAATAATGAGATAACTCATAGTGTGAGTGAGACTTTGAGAGACTCAACCCAGTATTGACCACCAACCAAAAGAACATAGAGAAAAGGGATGGGAGAGTTGTGCTAATAAACAATAAGGAAGACAATGATAAAAAAAACTAGGAAGAAATTTAGAGGAGGAAAACCTAAGTTGATAGAGTGGGGGGGCTTCCTAATTTCTTTAACTTGGGGGGGATGCCTACAAGAATGGGAAATGTAGCTAGGAAACAAGGAATGCTAGAGGAAATTTACCTAAACTTAGCTAGTGTTAGGTCCCTGTACCAATAGGTGTCATATTTCATGATTGACTGTTAAAATGCCAAATATGTTCATCCTTTCCATGCTGCAAAGGTTTCATATTTCCAAAAAAAAAAAAAAAAAAATTAAAAACTGAAAAGAGGGTATGCCCTAAAAGAAAAATCAAAGGGCAAAAAGAATGAATTGGTCAAAAAACAAAGAAAATGAACCCCAAAGAAAAGACCAGGAAAGTGTGCTAGTCAAAATGCCACTACTATCCTATTTTTGCAAAGAAATTCAAACTGTGCAAACAGTGACTTTGTCACACTTGATGGATGGCCCAACAGCTCAATCTTGGTCTCTCCATGTTTAAATTTCTTGTTGTAGAACTAGAGAATAAGGTCTGGTCAAACAGTTTAAGCTTGGCAGATCAGTAGTTAGGTAGAGAAGCAAGGGTGCTCAATAGTTAAATCTGAGCCCTTGGAAGACATAAGGGCAGACTTAGATAGGAGGGCAGTAAAAAGAAAACAAGAAAGAAGGGGTTTGCTAGTTCCAATGCACCCAATCAAAAGGAAGAAAAATGTTAGGTGTATTAGGTTGGGTAGGCAGTGTGATGTTGCAAAGGCAAGCTTGTGATCAATTTTGTCTTTTTGAATATGATGTATCTCATGGATATCATTAGTACCATGGCAAAGTGGCTGCAAAAAAGTTGAAGCATGATTAATTTCCCCTCCCATTTCTTCAAGAACACTTATTAACATCCCCTCAAGGACACTGAGATCTGCTTAGTGCACCTAGTTCACTTCATTTTATAGAAAATACCAAGTGAAATTATGGTTTTACTTAAGAGAACTAAGCCACATTTCTTGTGTAAAATTTTTTTTCTTCCTTTATGCTAAGTCTCTATAAATTCATGACTTGGATCCCTTATATTCCCTAAGCCTAAGTTTTACTCATTTGACTTAATGTCTTGATCAAACATACCCTTTCATATTAACCTACTAACCTTATATTATAACTCCTATATAATCTTTCCCCGTACCTATTATATATAAAATACATAAAAACCCAAAACTCTAATATCCTACCCCGGGCTTGATTAAAGCCATATGTTAATATTTAACAGGGGTCCAAGGTTTGTCCAAAACCTTGTGGACAACCCTTCCCCACGCGCGCATATAAAAACATTGGGATTTATTTTACATTTGGTGAAATAAATAACCAACCTGCTCGACAAACCATAACAAATACACCACCAAACATTACAAAAATGATGAAATATTATGGCGGACCCCGTGGCATAGCCTTCCGCCTATTTTATATGCCTCCAGCCATCGGATCATAGTCCACAGATCCGCCGGCCCACATGCATATCGCAAGCCTTTATATGTCGAACGATAGCATCCGGGGAATGGGCGGTATTTCTGCCGTACATAAGACATGTGGCGGGTGCCCAGGGTGATCGCTGGCCCCCCCTCCAATACCACTATGGCCCAAAGGCGGTGCGGGGGAAAAACCGCTTACCGCCTATGCCCCCTCTCCGTTGACGTCACCCTGACGTTACCCTCTCATCATTCGACACGTCGCCCACCACCCCGCCTCCGCATCATCCTTCGTGTCACCCGCCACGTCACTGCCAAGTCAGCCTCTGTACCCCCGCTATATGACAAAGATTGCGTCATGCTGACATCACCCAACCAAAGCGCGCCAAAACCTGCCAAAACCAAACTTTTTGTCAAATTGGCGTGAAAGGGTCATTTTTGTCCATTTCTGTCTGTTTGTTCTATGCGACGTACTCATGCGATTTTCAACCAAAATAGCTGTTTGACTGCACAGTCTGCCACCCAGCTAAATCCAACCTGCAAACTAGTCTTCAAGCTCGGCCTGCCACCTGCATTTTGCACAGAGCGCCCATTGAAACAGGTATTTACTCCATTGCTTCCGAACCCTATGTATTTCCGGTTTTTCTCTGAGTTAAATCCGTGAAACCAAAAATTGTACAAATCCAGTCTACAGCTCTTGAGAAATATACCATAACTATCCCTGTCTTTTACATTATTTCCACAAAGCAACCTGTTTTATCCATTTTTTCGCAGAAAACCAGACTTCCATAACTAAAAACACAATGCGGCCTTCGAACCTGCGTGCCATAACCTCTGTTTTTATCCATTTTTACCGAAAAATTCTTCAAAATCTGTTTCCCTCTGCAATTTCGCCCATTTAGCCAAAATTCAAGCTCATTACGGCCTGCAATTCCCGCAGAAAGGACCCGAAAGTACTGTTTTACCTACTATTGTTGTGAAAACCCAAATTTCAAAACAAAAAATCACAGAGGATTGAAAAATGGAGGCTCCAGTGGCCCTCAATGTTGCTCCCCTTAATGCACTCAACAAGGAGCTGGAATGGTTGCCCTTAGCTGATAGGGACTTCCAAATACAAGACTTAATGGGTATCAAAGACCATCTGCAAACATTTTGTGAAATCAGAAATAGTTACCTGAACAAAACTGATCTCTATGGGATATGGGAGTCCAATTTTCCCATATATTATCTTCCATCAGTTAATGTATTTCCAGACATAATCCGCTTGTGCTGTGCTAACTATGAGCCTACTCAAAGAGCAGTCATGTCTCCAAATGGCACTGTCCTTTTCTATATAACTCCTGACTCAATCAATGAGATGTTGCATTTCAAACCTAGTCAGCCTCTGGCTCCTCTGTCCATGAAATATTTGCTGGACCAAGGCTCCAAACTATCCACTGCAGAAATAGGCCGGATTTCCAAGTTATTTATGAGCCCAGACTCCCAGCCCAGAGATTCACCTCCTTTTCACCATGTCTATTTCAATGAAGCTGGGAGATCTGTTATTGATATGATATCCTATGTCCTGGGCTTTAGAACAAGTGAGTATGTTGATGAGACCATTTTAGCTCTGATGTCCATATTTATCCCAGGACACCCACCTGCTATCAAATTTGACTTTGCTACCTTCATTAGCAACAAAATCCATGAACAATTCATGAGTCTAAACAGAGAAGGAGTCTTCAAGTATACAACATAAATATATCATCTGTTCTTGTACTATCAGATAGATAGTTTTCAGTTCCCTGTCAGGGAATTGGAATGCAAAAAGGAGAAAGGATATTTGTCATATTTTGGACCTCAGTGTTCCATCTAGTCCATAATTCTCCTTATACTTATTGTGAGTTCATTGATCTATTTATATATCCAGTCTCATCTCTGCTGATGAGGAGTCCCCCTCCCAGACTCTAAGGTGACATGCAGAAAATTTTGTAGCTGTCCAAAAGCTATAAAATAGGTGACTGGTACTTTTACCAGAATCACATAGAGATCAGGATTTATGGCTGTGGATTATGTCCCTACAAGCTGTCAAAGTATGTACCTATGAGGCTGTTTGCCCTTGAATACTTTAGGCAATTTATTAGCTCAGATTTAGCTCATTTTTATGCTGCTAAGAAAAAGGCTCAGTTGAAGCTAAGAAACCAATTAGGCCCCTTCATTATTAACAAAAAGGAAGGGTGGAAAGATGATGAAAAGATATTAGGTGAGCAATTCAAACTAAAAAGGAGTTTTTGGTGGGTACCCTATGACCCAAATGGATTCATCCATGATAGAAAGATAAAAAATAGGCTATCAGGCTATGATCATTGTAGAATCCCTGATATAGAACAGTAAGCTAATCAAGATGAATGGGTAGAGGGCACATTGGTAGAACAGATTACTGAGGAAGAGAAAATGGAACAGGGAATGAAAAACCTTGAAAAAACTCTTGATCTGGAATCTTTTGGATAGGTCTCTTTCAAATTGCCTCAACACATTGGAGCGGGCACATCATTTGCTACAACTTCACAACAACCTGCCCAAGAAAATACTCCACCTGCAGGGACATCCAAAGGCCAAGAAGTGTTGCGTTCAGAGCAACAAGAAATGACAGATCAGCCAACATCATCAACACAGCAAGGCCAAGGGCAAATTCCTCCTGCCCAGACCAATGCACCAGAGATACCAACATTGCAGACTCCTCTCAATGAAGAGAAGGGCAGAAAAAGGGACCGAGAAGAGGCCACACCCATAAGTGGGCCAGCAGAGCAGCCAGAAGCAAAGAGGCAGAGAGTGGATCCTCTACCTGAAGAGGAAGTTATAGAGGAGATCATTGAAAGTCCAAGAAGTGAAAGGGAAACCAGCCTACTAACTTCCCCAGTGATAGAATCACCTACCAGTTCTCATGGGCAGCAGTTGGGAAAATAGCCTAGTGTGGAAATTTCATCAGCACGGCCACAAAGCAAACAAAGTTCTGATATTAAGAGGCCATTCATGGACATCAAAGTGTAGAATAAGCCAATAAGAATGCAGCTTTACGTTCAGTTCCTCAAAATGACCCTTGCCAAACAGCAGAGATTGATGTCTGCATATGATATCAAGGAAGGGAAAATGATCTTGAGTCACTTCAAGCCCAAAGTGCAGCAGCCACAGTCAGCTGCCGATTATATTAGAACAAATCTGGAGGCTCTTGCCAAAGACATTCACCCTTTGGACCAGATTGAGTTGCACAAGCAAACCTGTGAAATGGTCTATTCCACTTTGGCAGACAAAGCCATACAAGCTCAACAATTGCATAATTCACTAAACAACACATCTGCCCTGTAGAAATTTTGAATAATAAACACATATTCAACAGAGATTATCCTGATTATACACTATTGCGAAAAACATGCATAATACATAACCTCCTCTACGTTGATCATCAATTTACAGAAGCAGAAAGAATAACATGCACACATAGAAGCATCAATCACACATATCAACACAATATTTTCCCGGGGAAAGCATCTCGCTAAAAACCCCAATGATCTGTATATTATATTGATTGAGAACATGTAACAATACATAGTACAATACTCCTCACAAGTATCCAGCACTATCTCCACCTGTTACACACAATACAGCTCAGATCTGATCTCCAAATCTCCCCCGCTGCTTTGCCTGCCTCCACTGCACAATCCTGCAAGAGAATGAATGAGAATGGCTGATCCAAACTCCTATTTACCTTGTGAAAATCACCCACACTATAAATCACGTGAGCACAAGCTATATTTCACTTGGTATTGGCCCACACTATGTAGAGATCATTGGCATAACTCAATCCCATGCATGTGCACAATCTCATGCACAACTGATAGCAATCTCAACCTCTAACACCTGTCTCCACTGAACTGTACATGCACTGAGTTAACTAATGTATTCTTCAGTTGCATTATGAGTTAATAATTAGTGAATTAATTAATAACTAATTCACACAACTCATCACTTAGTCTATTGATCAGTTAGACTAAATACAAATAGTTCAACTAAGTCAAACTAAACACAACTCCATTAACTGCTCATCCAACTCCACAGAACTCAACCACATGAGTTCTCACTGATGTCCTGCATGCAATAGCTCAACTAACACATAAGAAAACGTATTTCCTTCTGCCAGCTGCATGTGCCACATCTGTAGCTCAAATTGAACTGCTCCAAGAGGATAAGATAAAGTTTATAGTCTAAATATTATTATGAGACAATAATATTTGACTTTTCTATTTTTGATTAGCAGTCTAAAAATAGACTCTGATCACTCCTACTATGATCACTCCTGCTGTGATCACTCCTGCTGTGATCCAAAAATAGACTTTGCGCCATAATTTTCTTGCGGGCCCACTTAGTGAAGGAAACTCCTTTCCACTAAGCTCTATCATCTTGTTGCATTCTCAACAAGCATTTCTTGTTGCACACTTTTCAACACTCCCTCTCAACAAGAAAGGCTTCCTCTCAAACCCGATCCTGTAACTCTGGAATGTTCTGCATGCAACACATCTGCCCGGTCCACTTTTCTCCAACAACACTTGGAACAAAAACACTCCCAACTGACCACTCTATTGGGCTAGGAACATACTCTGATGCTAAAGCTCTACTTGCTGCTGGCAAGTGCTCCCTCTCTGACATCTGCGCTACTGCAACATCTCCATGAATCTCACACCATTGCACACCTCTCTGTGCCACCTAGCACTATGCAAAACACTTGTGCCTCTCGCATTGTAGCATCCTGCATGCTATGCGCTGTCCTAGGATTCCCTGCACTGTCGCTCTCTCTGCCACTCCATCGGCATCTTTCTCTACCCAATCAGCCAGTTCCTTCTACTCCACATTGGGGCTCCTGTAGCAAGGTCTCATCCAAGAGGTTGGGTACCTCAAGGATCGTGCTCCTCCTCCTTGGGACGATCAATGCACATCACCCCACCTCCTACCTGGAGGTATGGCTGCATGTGATCCCTCAGCCCACTTGGCTCGAAGTTTCCCCCTACTGGAGGTCTCTGCATGAGTAGATGTCTCTACTCGATCTCCATCCAGCTTCCCTTGTTGTGGCTGCTCCACAACCTCCTGAAGCTGCTGCACCAATCGTGGCTCCTCCACAATCGTCTGAGACTTCTTCTGGCTCTGCATGTTGAGAGGTAATATACCCTCCCTCTCAACCACCAAGTCTCCATCAGTTGCCTCGCTGCTCAAGGCTTTGCATGCATCTTGAACCTCAAGAGCATATAGGTTCTTGACTCGTGAACCAATATGCTTCACCTGTCTAGTGATGATGTGTCTAAGGAAAACCTTGCCCTTACTGAAGACTACATCATAACCTCTGTCTTCCAGCATCGCGATCGACACCAAGTTTCTCTTCAGTCCTGGTACATACTTGACATCGGTCAAGGTAAGGCAAGCTCCGTGCTCCCTTTGAAAAATAACCGTGCCTACACCTGAGACACTATACTTCTCATCATTACCTATCCCTATGAGTATCTGGAGATCTTTCTCCTCCAAAGTACTGAACAAACTTTTGTCACTGGTCATGTGGAAAGAAGCTCCACTGTGAAGAAACCAACCACTTCCCACCATGGATGAAACCATGCATGCGAAGAGTGTGAATTCCAACTCAAACTGTGAAGCAAGTGAGGCTGCCTCACCTTCAGATCCTTCCCCGGATCCCTTCTTGGACTTCTTCTTTGGGCAATTGGTAGTATAATGGCCCAACTCATGACAACGAAAGCATCTCACCTTCGACTTGTCAACCTTCTTCCCATCATTGGAAGAACTGGATTCGGAAAGAGAAACCTTCCCCTTCCCCTTCTTCGCCTTACTCGCTAAAGCACAATGCTCCTCATCATGCATAGATGAAGAACTGTCTCTAGTGCGCCGTCTAATCTCCTCTTGCACAAGATCTGACCAAAGTCTCTCCCATCCTAGCAATTTATCCCTTCCATTCACCGAGTCCTGGTAGCTATGCCAACTCTTAGGAAGGCCAAGGAGTGCTAGACTCACCATATCCTCATCCTCAACAGTTACCCCCACACTTCCCAGCTCATCCCGGCATTGGGTGAACTTTGTGAGATACTGGGGCATACTGTCTCCATTCTCACACTTAATGTTTCCGAGTTTTATCCTTGAGCGCCATTCCACAGCTCAAAAACTCAACCGCTTCTGATCTAAAATTTGTGAGAACAAATTATTTCTTGTACAAAGATCGACTATATGGGCATTCACCGGATATCTCACCTTCCAAAAGAAGGATGAATCCAGAGGCTACCTGGCCTGATTATAGACTCTACCTGAAGAAATAAAATGTAAACACTTTCTGAATAATAGATCTGATGATCAATCCTTGCTTTGATATCCTGTAGAACTTTTTCTACAAATCAACCAGCTCCGATACCATGTAGAAATTTTGAATAATAAACACATATTCAACAGAGATTATCCTGATTATACACTATTGTGGAAAACATGCATAATACATAACCTCATCTACGTTGATCATCAATTTACAGAAGCAGAAACAATAACATGCGCACATAGAAGCATCAATCACACATATCAACACAGTATTTTCCCGGGGAAAGAATCTTGCTAAAAACCCCAACTATTTGTATATTATATTGATTGAGAACATGTAACAATACATAGTACAATACTCCTCACAAGTATCCAGCACTATCTCCACCTGTTACACTCAATACAGCTCAGATCTGATCTCCAAATCTCCCCCGCTGCTTTGCCTGCCTCCACTGCACAATCCTGCAAGAGAATGAATGAGAATGACTGATCCAAACTCCTATTTACCTTGTGAAAACACTGTAAATCACGTGAGCACAAGCTATATTTCACTTGGCATTGGCCCACACTATGCAAAGATCATTGGCATAACTCAATCCCATGCATGTGCACAACCTCATGCACAAATGATAGCAATCTCAACCTCTAACACCTGTCTCCACTGAACTGTACATGCACTGAGTTAACTGATGTATTCTTCAGTTGCATTATGAGTTAATAATTAGTGAATTAATTAATAACTAATTCACACAACTCATCACTTAGTCTATTGATCAGTTAGACTAAATACAACTAGTTCAACTAAGTCAAATTGAACAAACTCACTTAGTCTATTGATCAGTTAGACTAAATACAACTAGTTCAACTAAGTCAAATTGAACAAACTCCATTAACTGCTCATCCAACTCCACAGAACTCAACCACATGAGTTCTAACTGATGTCCTGCATGCAATAGCTCAACTAACACATAAGAAAACGTATTTCCTTCTGTCAGCTGCATGTGCCACATCTGTAGCTCAAACTGAAGTGCTCCAAGAGGATAAGATAAAGTTTATAGTCTAAATATTATTATGAGACAATAATATTTGACTTTTCTATTTTTGACTAGCAGTCTAAAAATAGACTCTGATCACTCCTGCTATGATCACTCCTACTGTGATCACTCCTGCTGTGATCCAAAAATAGACTTTGCGCCATAATTTGCCTGCGGGCCCACTTAGTGAAGGCAACTCCTTTCCACTAAGCTCCATCATCTTGTTGCATTCTCAACAAGCATTTCTTGTTGTACACTTTTCAACATGCCCAATTAGAGTTGGAAAAGGCATCCTCTCTGGCCAAGGACAACAGGATAAAGTCCTTGGAAGAAATCATCATTGAACTGGGACATAATCCCAAGGATCCTAAGGCAATAAAAGCACTAATAAAGAAAAAGGAGGATGACATATCTGCCATCAAGAAGTAGTTAAAATTATCAATTACTATGCATCCGCAGACCACAGAGATAGTGAAAGAAAAAGAAGAAGAAGACATGATGGAGTTGTTAATAAAAATGAATCAAAGGCTAAGTGAAATCGAGCAGGGTTTGGAGAAAGCATTATAGGAAAAACAGGGAGAGTTGGCCTCTCAGCCATCTCAAACAGCCCCAATAGCTACAACTACTCCTCCTACAACAACAACAACAGTCCCTCCCACTGCCCCAACATCGACAGCAGGTACTACAACAACAACAACAGCAAGCAGCAGCACTACCTTGTCTACTGAAGAACTAATAAAGGCCATGGAGGATCTAAGACTCCAGGTGTCAGAGTTAAAAGGTGCCAAAGAGAAATTGGCAAAATTGGAAGTAAGTTATGATAAATCCAAGATGACTGTAGCAGAAAAAGCAAGGGAGGTGAAAGCATTGGAAAACAAAGTAAAGGCATTGGAAAAGGACCTCCTATTAGACAAACCTCTGGAAAAAATCAGGAGCATTCTATGGGCGAACATTAGCCAATCCATCACTGATATATGGACATCAATACAGGTAATTCATGAGAAAATTGATTTGGTGACAGTAGCACAAGAAGAAATTCAAAGGGCCAGGGATTCATTGGGACACATGCCCGAACAGGCCAATAGGCTGATACAGTTTTTGAATACCCACACCAAAAAACAGCTGGCAAAATTGGATATGAGGGACAGGACGGGCACTATCCTAGCAATTAAAAGGGGTCTACCCAGTCTATTAACTGATGACTACAGACTGATGACAAATGAAGACTATTCTCACCGGTTGAATACATATGTGGATAGCCAAGCCATAGCATCATCAAGTTCTGCAGGAGACAAGACACTCCCATCTGGACAGAGCCTATATGACAATTTGAAAATCTGTTTTTTATTGAACATGAAGTGAGGCATCTTTTTATAGTCCAGCCCACTTTCTTCAGGTACACGAATGCAGACGAGACTCTGACAAAAATGCGCAGGCACCAATTACCAACTGACCAATGGTGGCAGAGTATGCTGGAGATTTCGTAGGAAGATATGAAAGTTTTGTTCACATTTCCAGAACGCTACAGATGTTATAAAGTAAAGGAAAGAGAAGATAAAATCGTGTTGGGCAGCAGTTAATTGAAGCGCAACACCAACAATGCGGATTTCACTAAATATCCAACGACCAACTTAATGGGCAAACAATCAATGCATCTCACCAAGA
Source organism: Pinus tabuliformis (assembly GCA_031772625.1). Classification (NCBI taxonomy): domain Eukaryota; kingdom Viridiplantae; phylum Streptophyta; class Pinopsida; order Pinales; family Pinaceae; genus Pinus; species Pinus tabuliformis. Next base: position 15,145,001 of record CM062818.1, on the reverse strand, counting down.
AAACGGCCAGCACAACATTTCTTATTTTTGCATTCATTTCTCTTTGTTCCCAAGAGCATTTACTGCTTCTGTAGAGTAGGTGAAAGAAGTTATGGCAAGATATTATCTCCTTTGAGATATTTTTGTAAAATTTTGTACAAATACCTCCCCAATCTAAGTATTAGGGGTTGGTGAATATCATTCTGGAACTGCGATGTAAATTTGAGAACCTTTTTGAATAAAGATTGCTGGAATGCTTTGCTGATGAGTTCTCTGGTTATCGAATTAATGGCAGAAGAATATGTTGCAGAATACTTGAATTATCGCATGGATCAATGTCTTTTTAACTCTTGTTTTATTGTTTCTGTGTTTTATATATCATCTAAGTATCATGTTCTAAATTGCAGGAAAAAAGAATAGCCCAGAATTTACTTTGCTGTATTCAGTTTTCAATTCCTGTCATTTTTATGTTTTCTTCAGGACTAGCATAGGCAGGAATTCTTAACTGCTCCTGTTTCCCTGGTTCTTACACCCTGAATATAATCAAGGAATTCTTAACTTCTCCTTAATAATATTTTCCCATCTTCCCTCTGTTAGCATGGTGAAAGATTCTTAATTTCCTTTCATCCCCTGACTCCATTTCACTTGATTCCAGCTTGAAAATTATTCCATGTTTAATTATCTTGCTCTATAGTTCCTCCTTTTGTCAAAGAAACCATACCCAAAAGTTTATTTTCATTTGACTCCATTAACCCAATGGTCTGAATTTCTCTTACTTTGCAGCCCCGTTCTATTGAATGTCACCATCCAAAACTCAAACAAATACTTGTACTTCATAACTAGCTTAACATATAGCAAAACAAAGCTAAATCATAAAGAGAGAGCCCTCTCTGGTTGTAGATTGACTAGAATCTACATCTAAAAGATTGGTTAGTGGTTACCTCGGCTGTATTCCCTTTTCTCACTGCTTTTGGGGAACAACCTGAGTGTTAACAGCTAGAAATCTCTCCAAAAATGCACAACTTTTAAAGATATATAACCATAAAATTGAAATCGTTCCTATGATGTTTAACGAAGGAACTAGGGCTAAACTTCAATAATGATCAAATTGGGGAGTGAAAAATCATTGAGTGGAGATAGTGATTGAGGTGATATCCCTTAATAACCTTCACCTTCATTCTAACACATAGAATGTATGAGAAATACAAATATCCAGTGCTTATAAGTAAAGGTTGTAATAGTTACATAGGGAGGAGTGTCATCCCATGGGAGTCCTATAACATACACTTGCCATGAGAAAAATAATGAGGTGGTGTTGTTATTTTCTCATAAGTTGCTAATAAGATTTAGATTTACAAGCTACTTGTGTGGATGCATCTTAAGCTCAATCTTTCAAGCACCAACGAGAGGGATCAAATTTATTAATATGTATATTTTTTTAGATTTTGTCATGTATATATGTACATACATAATTATTATATAGATAAGAATGTTTATTTTGGAATACAACTTCCATAATTTTATTTAATTATCAATAATTATTAGGTGGATGGTAGGAATTTAACCTCCACAAAATAGTTTAGAATATTCATAAAAGTATTCACAAATAAAAGGTTGATATTTATCATTAAAGTAGTTATGTCTATTTTCTCTTTTAATTAAATTGATTAATTAAAAAAAATCATATGAACCAGTGTCATATGAAATGAGTTATGATTCTTTGGATTGGACATTTGGTATTGATAAGCCATGGTGTTGATTTTTTGTAGCATCGAGAGGTATTCCTGCATGCCTAAGTCATCCTAGAATAAGTAAGAAATTTGGAGGTTGGGTATTGGTAGGAAAGTTAACATTGGAGAGGATTCTTTGTTGAAAGAATGTGATGCTTTATGTTTATTTGAATTCTTATTTCATTCTCTTCATGATGCAGGAATCTTCTCCCTGGCTAATGCAAAGGTTCATTCCTTGGATGATTATGGTATAAGTTAGAAGTTTGATTAAGAGATTGACCTAGAAGGGGAGGTAAGGGCCAAATGGCATAATTTTATTGGCTTCTTATTTTCTAGTTTCACTATTTTAAAGGAAGATGAATCAAATTGCCTTTGTTGGTCCAAAAGTCATAGGACATGTAACTACAGGACAAAATTGGGCTATGAAGCCTACATGGAAGAAGCTTTGAATGGATAATCGACTTGGTGGTGAACCAAGCTATGGAAGGATAAATCATTGTTCAAATGAAAAATTATGGCTTCCTTGGCTTAATAAATAAAATTCTTACTTGGGAAAAATACTAGCAATAGGGATGAATTGCTCCAAATTCATATGCTTTGTGTAGAAGTTATGAAGAATTGGCGCCTCACCTGGTTTTTTCTCATAAATATGTATGCCAAGTCTAGTTAGAAGTGGTTCATGTTTTAGCTCCAAAGTAAATTAGAATAATGGTTCTTTGGTTGAGTGGTATCATTCTTAGCTTTAGGATAAGTCAATGCAAAAGAGTTCAGTTGTTTTCCAGGCATATGGGTGCAATTTATATGGTTGGAAAGAAATATGTGTATTTTTTAGGATTAGGAGGTTGCTTTCCAAATGCTTGCTAGTCTCATCAAGTCATTGGGCAATGAATTCTTATTAGAGCCCAATCAAAGGATTCTTGTAATTCTAGAGTTAGATTATGAAACTCCATCAGGATTTTTCAATGGGGCGGCCAAGGTCACCTACGTAATAGCGAAATAGGAGCAATTTTGTTTTTAAATCAATTCCAACATCTTCGATTCATGCCAAGTATAGGTTCAAATTTAGAAATTGAGTGTTTGGCCCTTTGTACTCTCATTCACTTTGCTGCCAACAGATAATTCAAAAACTTTAGATAATGGGTGACTCGAAGTTGGTCATCAATTGGGGAAGAAAAAAACTGCAGGTGGATAACTTAACCCTGAACCCTCTCTTGGAAGATATTTCCCAAGCTTTTCTCTCTTTCTCATGGTTATCCTTTCAACTTATTCTAAGAGAATTAAACCAACAAGCATATGATTTGTCTAAGGAAGCTCTCCTTTGGTTTTTGAAGTTAAAGCGGTGGAGTTTTTATTTTGAGATTTTGGTAATTTACTTTAGTAGGCTGTACTAGTCTTGGCTTTCTTTAGTTTATGTTAATATGACATTCAAGAAACACTGAACATTTTTTTTGTAATGTATAACAAAAAAAAAAAAAAAAATCATGATAAGAAGGAAATAATGATCTTTTGATATGATGGGTTATATTGAATAATTTATCTACTGTCACAACCACATTAATATACATTTAAATGAACATCCATATACAATATTTTGCATCTATATATATCAATTATACATTATTATGCATATTAGTATATAAATAAATTTAAATGTAAATAAGTATATTTATGTATTTAAATGGACATTTGTATGCATTATTGTACATTAGTTTATATCAATATATTTTAATGTACATTATTGCAAAGCACATTAATGTATATTAATTAATGTGCATTGATGTATAACAATGTATATTAACATACATTAATGTAAAGTAATAAATGCACATTAATGTAAGTAATATACACCACCACAACCACATTAGAAATATTAATGTGGTTAGTTGATATAGCCAAAGCCTTCATTTGTATTTACCAATGATAAATAAATAACAATAGAAATAACAATACAAAAAAAGTAATGTAAAAAAAAATATTGTTATTATCATTATAACTAATAATAATTATTTCATTATAATAAATATTGTTCAATATTAAATGTTTTTTTATTAATATTTAATATTAGATTATGTAATATCAATATGAACCATGTAATTTGAACCCTTAGATAAATATTTCCAGGGACTAATATTATAAATCCAAGGCTAAAATAAACTGAAGGGTTTAGTACTAAAACCCTAAGAGATTATAAACTCAAGGGAATAATATTAATCGAAGGGATTAATACTGAAAACAATTAGATTTACATTACCTTTGGTTTTTTAGTGTTAAGCCCTTCGGTTTATATTCCCTTCGGTTTACAATAAAAATGCATTGAGTTTATTAATCTAAGCGTTCATATTCCTAGGGTTTAATACAAAAACCCCAAGGGATTAAAAACCCTAAAATATTATAAACTTTTATTATAAACCCAAAATAAACATGGTTGACCATAGATTATTTCCATTTTGAGACAATCATTTCCTTTCGGTTTAATATTATTTCTTTTCGTTTATAACCCCTTAGGTTTAATAGTAAAAATACAAGGAATTAGAAACCCCACGGAACAATATTAAAACCTAGGGATGAATATGTATTGCAAACCCTAAGAATAATATTATACCCTAGAAATATGACCCCTTATATTAATAAACTCAATAAATTGATATTGTAAACCAAAGAGAATGATAACCCCAAGGGGTTAACACTAAAAACCCAAGGGATTATAAACTCAAGGGAATAATATTAATTGAAGGGATGCCAAACCCAAGGGATTAACATTGAAAACCCTTGGGTTTATATTCACTTCACCTTTTAGTATTAATCTATTGGGTTTATTATTCCCTCAGGATTATAATCCTTGGTTTATGAGTAGTGATCCCTTGGGTTTATTATCCATTTATTTAATATTGTTCCCTTGGGATTTTAGTATTATACCCCAAGAATATGAACCTTTAGAATAATAGACCCATTGGACTGATATTATAAGCCCAAGGGAATATAAACCCTAGGGTTAATAGTATTAATCCCTTGGATTTATTACCCCTTGGGTTAACATTATTCAATTAGGTCTATCATCCCTTGCGGTTATGTTATTAACCTCTCGGGTTTATCATTCCATTGGGTTTTCAATATCAATCCCTTCGAATTATAAATGTTAGGGTTCATATTCCTAGGTATAATATTAATCATACTGTTTGTAATTAATATCGATCCCTTGGGTTTAATATTATTCCATATAGTTTATAATTTCTTGGCTTTTTAGTTTTAAACCCAACTGATTATATGATTAAGCATGCTTGACCATGATTGATTTTCAAATAGAGAGAATCTTTGTCACAATGTGACTTAGCACCATGGTTCACCATGGACGTTGATTCTCATATTAAGACAATATCCGACATAATGCAACGTTGGAGCATAATTGATCATGATTGTATTTATAAAACATGGTTGGCCATAATTGATATTGTAAACCCAAGGAAATAGTAGAGTCTAGGGATTAATACTATAAAGTCAAAAGACTATAAACACAAGGGAATAATAATAAATCCTAGGAATATGAACCCTTACATTAATAAACCCAAGGATTTGATATTATAAACCCAAGGGAATAATAAACCCAGGGGACAAAAATTATAAACCCAAGGTATAAAAACCCTAAGAAATATATTTTAATCCCTAAAATAAACATGGTTGACCATGTTGACCATGTTTGATTTCGATACGGAGACAAACCTTATCATAATGTGGCATCAAACCATGAATGACCATGGTAGACCACGATTAATTTTCAAATCGAGAGAATCTTTGCTCAAATGAAAGGTTGGATTAATATCAACATGAACCATGTAATCTGAACCCTTAGATAAATATTTCTAGGGACTAATATTATAAATCCAAGGCTAAAATAAACTGAAGGGTTCAATACTAAAACCCTAAGAGATTATAAACTCAGGGGAATAATATTAATCGAAGGGATTAATACTAAAAACAATTAGATTTACATTCCCTTTGGTTTTTTAGTGTTAAGCCCTTCGGTTTATATTCCCTTCAGTTTATAATAACAATACATTGAGTTTATTAATCTAAGCGTTCATATTCCTAGGGTTTAGTACGAAAACCCCAAGGGATTAAAAACCCTAAAATATTATAAACTCTAATTATTATAAACCCAAAATAAACATGGTTGACCATAGATTATTTCCATTTTGAGACAATCATTTCCTTTCGGTTTAATATTATTTCTTTTTGTTTATAATCCCGTAGGTTTAATAGTAAAAATACAAGGAATTAGAAACCCCATGGAACAATATTAAAACCTAGGGATATATATGTATTGCAAACCCTAAGAATAATATTATACCCTAGAAATATGACCCCTTATATTAATAAACCCAATAAATTGATATTGTAAACCAAAGAGAATGATAACCCCAAGGGGTTAACACTAAAAACCGAGGGGATTATAAACTCAAGGGAATAATATTAATTGAAGGGATGCCAAACCCAAGGGATTAACATTGAAAACCCTTGGGTTTATATTCACTTCACTTTTTAGTATTAATCTATTGGGTTTATTATTCCCTCAGGATTATAATCTTTGGTTTATGAGTAGTGATCCCTTGGGTTTATTATCCGTTTATTTAATATTGTTCCCTTGGGTTTATAATCCATTGGGGTTTTAGTATTATACCCCAAGAATATGAACCTTTAGAATAATAGACCCAATCGATTGATATTATAAACCCTAGGGTTAATAGTATTAATCCCTTGGATTTATTACCCCTTGGGTTAACATTATTCAATTAGGTCTATCATCCCTTGCGGTTATGTTATTAACCTCTCGGGTTTATCACTCCCTTGGGTTTTCAATATCAATCCCTTCGAATTATAAATGTTAGGGTTCATATTCCTAGGTATAATATTAATCATATGGTTTGTAATTAATATCGATCCCTAGGGTTTAATATTATTCCATATAGTTTATAATTTCTTGGCTTTTTAGTTTTAAACCCAATTGATTATATGATTAAGCATGCTTGACCATGATTGATTTTCAAATAGAGAGAATCTTTGACACAATGTGACTTAGCACCATGGTTCACCATGGACGTTGATTCTCATATTAAGACAATATCCGACATAATGCAATGTTGGATCATAAGTGATCGTGATTGTATTTATAAAACATGGTTGGCCATAATTGATATTGTAAACCCAAGGAAATAATAGAGTCTAGGGATTAATACTATAAAGTCAAAAGACTATAAACACAAGGGAATAATAATAAATCCTAGGAATATGAACCCTTACATTAATAAACCCAAGGAATTGATATTATAAACCCAAGGGACAAAAATTATAAACCCAAGGTATAAAAACCCTAAGAAATATATTTTAACCCCTAAAATAAACATGGTTGACTATGTTGACCATGTTTGATTTCCATACAGAGACAAACCTTATCATAATGTGGCATTAGACCATGAATGACCATGGTAGACCACGATTAATTTTCAAATCGAGAGAATCTTTGCCCAAATGAAAGGTTGGATTAATATTAACGAAGGTTGATTCTCATATGAGGACAATATTTATCACCATGCGACGTTGGACCTTGGATGACCATCATTGAATTTATAAAAGATGGTTGACCATCATAAATATTTGAAACCGAATGAAATAAAAAACCTTAGGGATTAACACCAAAAATCCAAGGGTTATACATGTAGGTGAATAATATTAAACCCAAGGAATATGAACCCTTAGATTAGAAACCCAAGGGATTCATATTTTAAACCCAAGGGAATAATAAACCCTAACCAAATCACAATATACATGGATTTATTACCTATTATACAACATTGCACATTTACGTTACAAACCAATATTATGCTCAATGAATAAATATTATAAACCCAAATTATATAAACCTTAACACAAATATCCAAAACTCCATAAGAAAAATTAATAAGCATTACATACCATGGGACTTTTCTTCTAGCAAGGCAATGTTTGTCACAATGAGACCACCAACCATAGTTGGCAATCTTGTACTGTCATCCATTTTCATTTCAATACAATATTATTGAGAATGCAACATATGAACATCGCTGACATCAAGAGAGGAGACGATAGGAAGAAGAAACATTTATCAAACAAACAATGGAATGTGAGAAAAACAAAGCCCTAAAAATTGAAGAGCACCCATATACAAAATATAAGATAACAATATACAAAATATAAGATAACAACACAATAGAAAATAATCGATTGCACCAACAATGAAACCAAAGAAGAGAATTGAAATGAAGCAATAAGAACTATGTATTTACATCAAAAAACCCATGGGGAATATGCACTTGAAATAGTTCAAAAATAATCATTTAGTGATTGGCATCTTCCAAAACGCAGTCGGACCGGTGACAAAAGCAGCACCAGTTGACATCAACAGGGTAATGTTCACAATACTTAACACTTTCAAGCCAATTCCTTGTGGTTTTTCTCCCTGATTCTCTCAGATGCACATGCAACAATTATTTGACATCTGCTTTCATTCTTTCCAACTTACGGATATGTTCATTAACAAAAGCAGGATGAAACCCATTTTTTTTTATCAAATGGCCTATGAATATATGAAATGAAACTTATTGGTTCCGCAATAGAATAAACAATCATAACATAAAATAAACATAGTTATTTTTCATATCTACAATGCCGTAAAAAAACAAAAATAAAACAAACACACAAAAAACAAAAATATAAACCTATCTTTATAGGGGAATAAAATTAAAAACCATTAATTAACTAAAACAAAAAATAAATCGAAAATTTACATCATAAAAATAAAAAATAAAAACAAACCAAACCAACCAACAAAAACAAAATGCACAATCTAACTTGTTAGAATGGAGACAACCCCCCATTAAAGCATCCACTCATGTGATTATTTCCAAATATTCAATATGAATGGAGACAACCGCCCATTAAAGCATCCACTCATGTGATTATTTCCAAATATTCAATATGCTAACTTTAACACTAAAAGACATTAACAAATAACTAAATCAGGACAGGAAAGAATATAAAACATCCATACCATTTCCCAAGGCATCTCTATTTCCACCCTGGGTGGATGAGCCTACGTTATCTATCATTTACCAATTTTGAAATATACATCCGAAACTCATGGGATAAACTGAATCCACTTCCAACCCAAATTTGAAAAAGCTTTATAAGTACTTATAACGTTGAGGAAACCAACTGGAACAGATAATTTATCGGCCTGGATGAAATTTGATGGGGAATTGATTATTACAGGATGATTTACCAATCAAACATAGTTCATATTTTTTTGAAAACAGTACATCTTTTGTTAAAGCTCAAAAAAACACAAATAATTGAGTTGATTAAAACAGTTATATTATTTTGAAATTCCTACCCTGTAATTCAAAAACAAATAAATGAGTCGATTAAATCAGTTATATTATTTTGAAATTCCTGCTCAAACCCCTTTAATGAACCTACTTCGTATAATAATTGAGAAAAAATTATTATAATCAAGTCAATGGCAAGTTGGATTGAATTATTTTATTTATAATTTCACAACACTGTGTTTGTGTTTGTGATGAGAGATTCAGATCACAAAACGGAAGCGAGCAGCGGGCAGAAATTCCTGTGAAATCTTGGAGGATTAAGGTAGTAGAATCCGATCTATTTGAGTTTTGATTCCATAATTATAGGTGTTGCCTGTGTTGAGTTGATTAGAATGGCATCATCGTCAGAGGTGGCCCTGTTAAAAGAGGTGGATGATCTGAACAAGCTGGAGAAAGAGGTGAACCAGGCGCTTCAATGTGCATCCAAGGGCACCCTCACCCCTCCCAAGCCCATATCGTTGGCGTCGATTCCTCTCCCGCAAACCCCTCTTACTGAGAAGGCCACTGCCTACGCCAAATCGTGGCTTGACTCCGCCGTCTTCCTCCACAGCATGCGATCGTACTATTTGGGGACGGCCATAGCCACGGTGAATTTCCCTCATTGGCATTGGGATCCGGAGATGTTCTATTTGTCATCGATGCTCCACGACCTGGGTCTCACATCCGTGGCCATGGAACAGACACCGCTTTCCTTTGAGTTCCACGGAGGGGTGCTCGCCCGGGAATTTCTGCTTCGCGAAGGAGCGCCGGCGCGACTGAGCGATCGAGTGGCGGAGGCCGTTTTCAGGCACAAAGACAACATATGCGAGACCTTTGGACACTCGCCGGAGAATGCGTTGCTCATCTTCGGAACCCACCTTGACGTGTACGGCGCATTCAACCCTCTCATCCACGCGGACACCGTCCAGGAGGTGGTGAATGGCTTCCCCAGAAATAATTTCGGCAATGAGTTTGCAGATTTGCTCATTCAGGAAGTGACGGTCAAGCGCTTCTGCACGGCGGCAGGTAGTGTGCAGGACTCAGGGTTTCTCAGTAAAATCAGAAACAATGCAGTGTTTGCAAAATATGATCATGAATCACTGTGATATCTACAGATATGGTGATAAGATATGGTGATATCTCCATGCGTAAGAGATTCCGGGTTTCATCGAGTCATGGTGGGTTCATCAGAAATTCAGGTTTGGTTTTTAGGTTAAGAATTCATATCTAATATGTAAAAGTTAGAAGTTAAATGTTTTAGTGGTTTTTTTAAGACGATTTCTACCCGGATATTACAGAAATGTATTTTTATATTTTCGAGATTTTTGGGAAGTTGGAAGATTAAATAAATGGAGTTGTTTTTAGTGTGATTTTTTAGATTTTTTTGGTGTGATTGAATATGATGGAAAAATTTGAAGTGAAATCTTGATTTGTATATATGGATTGAACGCTCTGAAAAATTTCTAGGGCATTTCGATTATGTAGGGGTTACCCATCAAGTTTGTGATTTCAATAAATCCCTGCCTGATTAGACAGGAAAAACCCACTGGCAAAAAATTCCAAAAAGTCAAAGACAACTCCAAATAAATGTTTTTTGATATTTTCCATATTTTTGTAGAAATGGAAAAATAATTTAGTTATTTATTTATATAGTGAAAAAATAGCTGAAAACATCATTATTGGTTGTTATTTCCAAATGCAACAGATCCATTGCTGATATTCATAGAAAAACGTGTCAGTAGAATGATCTACCGTCGATCTGTAATGCGCATACTTCCAATCTTACTAGAATCTTCTTTGTCTTAGGTGATTAACCTATTTCCCTATATCTAATAAAAAGAGTTATTAACCCAACAAAAACAATTTCTACTCAATTATCTTCCTCATACCTAAAATATATAATAAAACAACAATTTTATAAAATTTATTTTACATATTTTAATAACAACTACTTGGAATTTGGAATTTTTAGTCCGGAACCTATCTTTATATCTAAGAGGTTTTTCATCAATAATAATAAACTTGTTGGTCGCTTGTTTGTCCACATATGTAAAGAATGAGGTATTTTGAGCTAAACATTCTCATGCCATTTTAATGGAGAGTGATAACTCTGCATTCAACAAGGGGTAGCTGTCTAAATGGTGTTCCTCTGCTCTTCATTAAGGTTTATTTATATTTTCTAATCCGGGATGAGAACTAAACTCAAGTTCAGGTCTATGGCTATGGCTAAGGCTAATGCCAAAGGCAATGGATAACACAGAATGAAATAACATTGACTTAAAATAAGTGAAATTAATGCCACCGCCCTGAGGGAACAACTCATGTCAGGTTTTTGCAAATGTCTTCAACAGGATAAATGGCTGGTTTTTGCAAATGTCTGCAACTGGATAAATGGCTGGTTTTTGCAAATGTCTCCCAGTGGATTTTAATGCCATCGATTTTGAGAAGCTCACAAATAGATAAAACACAGCATTCTAGCTCCAAGTGAATACATATAACAAAAATGCTATAGGGTATTGGCAAAGGCTACTAGTTTACAAGGTAAAGGGACTAGCAGTCTAGTACTAGCTACTCTGGAACATGTTTATTCGCTGTATCAATTACAGAGAGCAGTGTATTGAAACAGCTGTCGGTTAATTATAAGCATATTTCTGTTATGTTGGTTAATAGTTACCATTCTGTTTATTTTTATGACAACTCCTTTTCTGCTCAGTTTTCTGTTTTGAAACAACATTTACAGCTTCTTGAAATATTTCCACACAGATTTGTAATCGTTGAAGGAAGAGAAATGCACTGTGATGTGATGAAGATTCAATGAGGCTGGTTCCCTTAAAACAAGTTTAATCTCTGTATCAATTACGGAGAGAATTTTTTCGAATGCAATGAATGGTCTCACTGCATGTAATTTAATTATATACAGACTCTGTTAGGTTGATTCATAATTACTTTTATTACTATTCAATAATATGTTTGGCCACTTTCAAACCTGTAATTTAAAAAAAAAATCATATTCTTAACCATTAAACTTATTTAAACTATATAATAGGATAAGAAATAATAAATCTCGCTACAAAAAATAATGTAATATTAACACGGCACTATGAAAAATTAATTTCAAATTTAAATCTTTAGCCCTTTTATAAACGAAATTGTGATGTGATTAAGCTTATGTTTAAAATTTGTTACTTCAAAATTGAGGTAAAAGAGTACGATAATGTTGGTGTGACCCTTCACCGTGGCCAACCACTCGTAGCAGTGTGTTCATGAAATCGTTGCCTCACAGCCCATCAAAGTGGCCGCGGTGGTGGGTATACCGTAAATATATTATTTTAAGCCATTGTTGTTTATATTATAACCTAAATAATGGCTTGTTTATATGTGGTATCACGTTTTAAATATAATTTTTCTGTTAACGTGGGTTTGGTTGGTTTGATGATTTGAAAAATCAATTTGTTTTGGCTTTGGTGTCGAACCACATGGTTATATATATATATATATAAACTCCCCATATTAGAATTTTGGATTTTTATTTTATTATTATTTTTATAATAATATTTTTATAATTAACTATTTGCCCGTTAGAAAACCATATTATTAATATAGGTGAAGAGTTATATATAGATTTTTATAAATAAAATATTTATATTTGTTTGGAAATTTATTGATTAACTTAGAGCCAGAGCTATATTTAATTAGGACAATTTGTTTAGATAAAAAAAATATCAAAACAAACATCTTTACTAATTATGTTTTGGGAGAGTCTATTTGAATGGTTGTAGGGTCACCTTCCTCTTCAACGTGAGCAGGGAAGTCCAAGTCTACAACTTTCTTAGCAAGAATAAATACTTGTCCATTTTTCTGAGTTGTAGATACATGGTATCAATGCTAAGCAAAATTTCTTATTGTGCTTCACTTCTTTCCACTAGGATCTTGCCCATAATGATTTAAATATGGCAACAAACATTGGAGTTTGCATATGCTGGGTTTGCTTCGAGTGAGTGTTTCTTGAATTTGGTATCCTCCCTTATAGCATGGGATGTGTGTGTCCAATTTCAAGCAACAAAGGCTTTAGCATTAACTTGAGCCCTCGAATGAGGAGGCTCCCTTCTCACATAACATTTGTGATGACCTTGAGAAGAACTGGGATGTCACATGATAAAGTGCATACCAAAGACATAAAAAATAAGGAGATAAATGCAATATGATATCATACCTAATGTTGAGCACCAACCAAAAGAACACAAAGAAAAGTGAGGGGAAGGCTAAGCCAAGCAACAATCAGGAAGACATGATAAAGAAAATGAGGGAGCAAGTTGAGAGAAGGAAAACTTGAGTTGATAGAGTAAGAGGGCTTTCTGATTGGTTTAACTTAAGGGGGATGCATACGAGAATGGGAAATGTAGTTAGGAAACAAGGAATATTAGAGGAAGCTTACCCAAACTTGCAGAGCTAGATGTCCCTCGAAAAACACATAGCTTCTAAAGCTAGATAGCCATAAAATTGAAATTGTCGCTATCATGTTTGAGGAATGCATCAGGTTGTACTACAATAATGATAAAATGGAAGAGTCAACATTGGTGAATGCAAATATGGATTGAGGTGATATCCCTTTAACAACCTTCACATTCTAACACACAAACTATATGAGAATTCCAACTATCCAATGCTCATAATTATAAGTGGTAGTAGCTACATGCGCTGGAGTGTCATCTTATGGTAGTCCTACAACATACACATGCAATGAGGAAAACAATGAGATGTTATTATTTACTCAAAAGTTGTTAATTAGATTTGGATTTTAGAAGCAATCTTTGTAGATGCATCTTAAACTCAAATCTTTTAAGCACCACTGGGAGGGGTCAAATTTCTTCATATATAAATATTTTCAGATGTTTTCATGCATCTATATACATACACAATTTTTTTTATTGTCTGGATATATGTACATATGTAGTTATTTATTTGTTGTTGTAAGGTAATCTTACATGATGACATCTCCTCCATAATAGACTCTACGACACCTAATAATAAAACAATCATTTTTCTAATTTCATTATTGACTTACGAGAAGAAATAAATCTTCAATACTTTTCTTATTACAAACAAACAAAGTAGTCCTTTTTTTTTTCTATTTCCATGGCTAAGTCATATCAAAATAAAACATTGTTATTTATTATTATTATCATGTATCAAATCAACAATATTTTCTATTTATATCTCTAATTCAAAAGAAATTACTCCAAAGTTGAATTATATTTTTTTACTCTAAAGCCAACTTGTATTTTTTATTTTTATTTTTTCATATAAGTGATTTTTTTAATATAATGTTATCGAACACAACATGACCATATCTCCTGTATATTGGGCTATAAAGTATCTTCCTACTCTCAGTGCAGTTAAATCTATGAACTATATATTGACATTAGGATCCAGGGAAAATTTTAAGAACCACCCTAAATTTATATGTATAATAAATGGGCGAATCCCCATGGTACATAGGAAAAATGGGAGACGATTTTATCAAGAATATATATATATATATATATATATATATATATATATATATATATATATATATATATATATATGGCGAATCTCTTATCAGATTATATTATCTTGTAAAGTCATGGTGAATCTTTCACTGAATTATAAAATCTTGTAAGACCTTGGAAAATCTTTCACTGAATAATAAAACATTGTGAAGTCTTGGCGAATGTTTTGTTAAAGTATGAAACCATATATGATAATAATAAAACATATTCATTAAACTGTAATATACTAACATACATGTTTGGAAAAAAGAAACATAATTTTCACTTCCTACAAACAATGTTGCAAGTTTTAGTGGCCATGTTTGTCATGGTAGGAGAGATTAATGTTTTCTCTACCACTTTTGTCAAGCTACCACTTTTTCCAAGCTATCAAATTTCTTTCTTATTCCATAGACTCCAACTGCGACATAAAAAAAAACACATCAAGTTTGTTTACCCCAACAGGGCAACAAGTAGCAAGCCCCAACTATATAATATAAAGAAGTAATAGGTATCCCAAAGGCATGAAGGGATCTAATGGAAAGAAGTAATCGTTGTAAGACTTCCAATCAATATATAAATATATATAAATGTAGATTTATTATTATTTTAATTGGAAATCTTCAATTAAATAATAAAATTTAATTACGTCTCACCCAATCTAAATTTCTTATTAGCATAATTCACTACCTTCATACCCTTTTTTACAGCGTTGTAACATGTGGATTAATTTGCTTTTTGGTGCACAATCTCTGCCTTTTAGGACAACATGGTGCAGTCACCCAACCCCTATAGATCATTACGACAAACTAATAATAGCAGAGAAGATGAAAGGTTGTACAAACCAGCACCTTTTTCAAACAACTAATCCAAGATCAGTACCTTAACTTTTTCATGAAGATATCATATTGATAATGTTTGAAAAATGGTGGGAAATCTGGGGAGCGACTATCTCTCTTCTGCGAGGGTGATGCGGAAAGAGTTAAGATTTCATTGTTTTGAATTTTTTTTTGTTAAATCAGAAAAACCAATATTAATGGAGATATCAGTATTTTTTACTAAATTTTGTGAAGTGACTAAATGTAGCTTTAACCATTCACCTTAAGATTTTTTTTAAAATATAATTTCCTAAGTGTATTTAATATCTTCATTATCATAAAAACTAACCTATATCCATCTTAACTCTACATCTACCACTCTTAGAGGGATGAAATCTATTTATCCCTCCCCGCACTTGGTAGATCCGGAATTAAGATGGATCTAAGCTGATAGAATTTCCCCTTTAAATAGTCTATGCTCATATGAATACCATGGTATTACCATGGGTCAATACCATGGGTTATCATAAACCTGGAGCTTAGAAACTACTATTAGTAATTTCTAAAAATTAATAAAATTAATAATTGATTTTTATTTTATTTTTTTATTTTAACCAAGTTAAAATGTTTAAGTGACATTAAATTACAAGATCCATTTTTACTCTTGATCTACCAACCCCGAGAGGGATCAAATATTTTTTCACTCTATGTTAGTTTGCATATCACAATATTTGATCCAGAGTAAAGATGAATCTATGCTAGTTTAATCCCCCCCTTTAATATAAGGTGGCTTATGGAGTAAATATAAAAAATGTTTTATTTATTTACCATACCTCTCGTTTGTTTATATTTTTATTAATTTACCATACCTTTTTTATAAATATGGTATTTGGCCCATATGATTCAATTAAATAAAACCTTTTTTTTGAGCCTTCTTAAATAGAAAAGAGGGTTATGGACTAAATATAGAAAGAGGTTTTATTTATTTACCATACTTCCACTTTATTTATATTTTTATTTATTTACACGCTTGCGTGTTCATAAATATAAGGTGACATATGGAGTAAATATAAAAAAAATGTTTTATTTATTTACCATACCTCTCGTTTATTTATATTTTTATTAATTTACCATACCTTTTTTATAAATATCGTATTTGGCCCATAGGATTCACTTAAATGAAACCTTGTTTTTTAGCCTTCTTAAAATAGAAAGAGGGTTATGGACTAAATATAAAAAGAGGTTTTATTTATTTACCATACCTCTAGTTGATTTGTATTTTTATTTATTTACCATACCTTTGGAGTAAGTATAAAAGGAGCTTTTATTTATTTACCATACCTCCTCTGTATTTATATTTATATTTATAACTATCATAAATACATTTTCTTGAAAATGAGGGCGAATGGAAGATTGTAACTCCTAATTTCAAGGGCTAAATTTACTTTTTTCACCCTTTCCCTTAAAATAAGGTGGGCTAATCGCCATACCTAATTTTTCTATAAAATAAATTTCAGGCGATTTGTAACAATGTACTATGATACAAAATATTCGCCCAATAAAAATATAAAGCCCCTTAATTTAGGCCAAGGGCGAAACTTCGCCCCTAAAATTTTCCATGTTATGATCCGAATTGGATCATTATAGTTTTTGTCATCCATAGAGATGCATTTGGAGTGCAAAAAGAGGAGGAATCAACTCCCGAGATCGTTTTTACTAGCGGGACCCAGTTTGGCGAAACGGGGTCTGAAACCTTCGGGAGCGTTTTGGGGAATCAAATGATGTTTTTTGGGGTTAAAAATTTATTGCTTGACCATAGCACCTTTTCATGCTATTCTAAACACATAAATATTTCCAACGATGCGAGAATTGCGTCAATCAGAGTCCGTATGCAAAAGTTATGCCACTCAGAAGTTGACCTTCCTATTTTCACACCTATAGTTCGGGAGGAAACCACGTTAGCCCCCATTAATCATGGAAAAGGGGCTAGCCATGTGTTTTTGATGTAAAATAATCTAGAAGAGTCTATTTTATAACTCTAGTTAAGAGTTGATGTAGTCAAACTTAACCACTAGTAGACTATCAAGCTGTATTATAATCGGGCCACTAGGAGGAAGACGCATTCCATTATTTTGAGAGAATTTTGTTCCATAATTGAGCAAAGATAGCCAGGAGAGATAGGAAGTAGATCACACAGAGAGGCTCTGTGCACTGTAGCAGCCCACGAGCCACAAGCATTACTTCTTTGTATCTGTAGCCATATTTCCATACAGAGAAAGAGAGCAAAGAAACCTCACCTTCTAGTTGGGTTTTCTCTTGAAAGGGTTTGCCAAAGAGAATATCTTGTGTATTATGTGTGTGTGAGATTATTTTTTCGTTCTCTACTTTTCTACTTGATTTACTTTTACATGCATGTGCTAATAACAATTAATTTTATAGATCTAGAAATTAAATAAAATTGTAATAGTGTAGAGTCCCAGATTTTTAATATAATATTATCAGATCTGTTATGATGAATTGTCCAGTGGAATATCCATAGAAGTTTATGGATCATTTGGTATTAGAGAAAGTTTCTTTGGGTATTTTGTGGATATTGCATGGATCTAAATCGGTGAGGCCGAAAATCGTAAAACCCTAATCATGGGCAACGAATCTATAAACGAACCTTGTGATCCTATAGAGGTGAGGTTTCGTGGCTCGAAGAACAAGTTTCGGATATAAACCGCAATGAAAACCTCCTCGTGGTGGCCCTATGCAATAAGCTGGGGATATTTGGAGAAGAAGGGGGTTCAAATGTAGAGGAAAAATCAGAAGGGGGATCAAGAGACCAGGAAGACATAGATAACCAACTGAAGAAATAACTTGGAAAAGATAAACCCAGTTCGAGTGGCATGAACCAATCCTTGTTTAAAATGGAATCAAAAGTCAATATCAAGCCATACCATGGCGAGATCGACGCTATGAAGCTAAACCACTAGTTGAAACAATTGGAATTTTATTCAAGTGTCCATCAGATCAAGGAAGGGCATAAGATCTCATTTGTGTCGCTGAAATTGGAGGGCCATGCACTAACTTGGTGGGAGAGTCAGACAGAAACCCTGAGGTTGGAGTGAGAAACTCTAGTGACTAAGTGGGAGGATTTAAAAGCCCTCATTAAGTCACGATTTTATCCCATTGGGTACGTGGAAGACAAGTGGATCTGTTGGCATTAATTCAGGCAAATGTCGTGCCAAAGCATGCAGGAGTACATCACATAATTCAGAACCATGGTTATAATGTTGTGTATCTCTCCAAAGAACCCAGATGTACTCAAGTATTTGGGAGTTCTACACTGCCATCTGCATGAGCAAGTGATGTTGTTCAAGCCCAAAATGGTGGATGGGACTTGTGTACAGGCACAATACCTGGAGAACATAGGCCTGAAAAGAGTGCAATCAAGTGGATCGAAGAAAAAGGAGCAAAAATACAGTTCTAAGGAGGGGAAGAAGAAACAAAAAGGGGGAAAAGGTAAAAATATGACAACCACAACACACTAGTGCAAAGATCCTACCAACCACTGCAACCACTATAACATTGATGGCCACAAAGAGGAAAAGTGTTGGAAGTTGCATCCAGAGCTAACCCGAAGAACAAGAAGAAAGATAATAAGAAGAAAAATCTCATGGCCACCAATTCGAGCAACCAAGTTGAAAGCAACTTGGGTGTGGATGAGAAGATTGTCTGTATATCAATGCAGAAGGAGATGAATCTGAGTAGCCTTCAACAACATGAAGAGAAAGAAATGACAAAACTCTTCCATGTAAAGATACAGGTCAAGAAGACGAAGATTGATGCTTTGTTTGACTCAAGATCGTAGAAAAATATCATTGCAGCAGATCTGGTCAAGAAGTTGGGCCTGGAAGTTCCTGATCATCCAAACCCATATCCACTGGGATGGGTACATAAGGATGCAGAGTTGAAGGTAATAAAATAGTGTAAAATTAGATTTTATGTTAGTGTTGATTTTATTGATGAAGTAGATCTGGAAGTGGTTCCCCTTGATGTATGTGGAGTCATGTTTGGGAGTCCATGCATGTATATGTGTGGTGCAATATTTATGAGGAGAGATAAATAGTACTGGTGTTGGGCATAGAATCCCCCCAAGGCATATTTTGGGGCTTAAAGCTCAAGTTTTGACAGAATCTTGTTGTAGAAGCTCTGCGAATTGCGGGTGCAGGGCGCGAAAGTATAATAGAGTCACAGGGTTTTCCACCCTGGGTTTTGTAATGTAATGTCAGTTGGATAGACCTACCCATGGTTTGCGGACCATGGGATTGTATAAATAGAGCAAGGATTTAAGTGTATAAAGAAGAAACGAATAGAGGCATGAGAAGGCTAAGTGATTGAGTCAAAGTGTAAAAGTGTGTCTGTGGGTCGTAGAGTAGGAGAAGGCTTTGCAATTGAGTGCCCAAAGGCCTAGTAGTCCGTAGCTGAGTGCGCAGACACCTGTAGCTAAGTGCGCAGGGCAAGTCGAGTCTGTAACCATAGGAGAATCAATAAAAATAAGTGTTATGTTGAGAATAGCAACAAGAAATGATAAAAATAGGAATGCTAAAAATAACATTCAGAATATTCCAATTTTATTTTGTCCTTGAATTAAAATTGAGAATTAAAATTCGAATTTAGTCTCACCAGCTGCTTGAAAAATAATTAATTAATTCATCTTGAGTTAATTAGTTGGAGAAATTCAAGCTAGAAGTCTTTTTGAAGTCATGCAACAGTTATCCCTTAAATTAAAGATATTATCCCTTAATTAAGGAGATAAGATTGATTTATATTTGAGTTGTAATCAGTTAGCTCAATTAACTCAGTTATGTCCAGTTAAATTAGTTCCAAATAGTTTGAGGAACTAAGTGTTAGTTCAGTCAGTTAATGCATGCATGCGTCCAACTAGTGTACTCCATATAACTGAAGATTCTCTCATCAGTAACTCGTGCATGTCTATTCAGAAAAATACCCAGTTGAGCTAAATGTCAAGGATAGGTTACTATCAGTTGCATGAGTTTTCCTATAAAGGAAACTCATCCATGCAGTCAAAGTAAGGTTCCTTGAGGATTGTGCAGTTTTACAGGGTGTGAGATCAGTGTGAGTGATCAGTGTTACACTTGGTAACATGAGGATCACCCAAAAAAATGTGCAAGGAAATAGGAGGCTTGGAGGGCAGAGAAGAAGGTTTGTGAGAAGCCTTGTTTGCCTGTGAGCATCCAGGAGGATTGTACTAAGAGCTAGCTAGCTGTGAGAGCCAAAGCTTTGTGTAATTCTGAGATATTTCTACCTTGTATGATAATACAGATAGTGGGGTTTTTAGCTGAGGCTTCCCCTGAGTATTCTTCTGTGTTTCATGTGCATTGATTCTTCTTCTGGTTATATGTGTTCCACTTTATCTTGCTCAAATCTATTAAGCTTCCACAAGTTTGATAGTAGAAGTAGATTATAGTATTTTTCTTTGGTATATTTCATTATCGAGTTAATCTATAGTCAGAATTTTCTACATAGATCTCAGAGGTAGATTTGTAGAGAATTTGTAGGAAATTCTACGTTTTACTATAATTTTGTGTATCTTTTCCTGGTTTAATGCATGATTGGATATAATTTTCAAGTATACTGTTTATTTACTGCACGGACCTGTATGAATGTTTTGTATTGTTAAGTATAACTTAAGACATTTAAGTAGGTGAAGGTGTTTAATTAATACTAGAAGATAAATAAGATCTCGGGTAATAGTGCAGAGTGCGGCACAACCCCTGGTTAGGGCTGCGTGAAGGCGGGATATTAGACTGCGAACGGAAGGTGCGTGAAGCCACTTGCGCGTAGGAACAAACGAAGGACCAATCGAACCTCTCAAACATCTCAAGGGTGTGGAAACCTGGTTCTAACACCCTCCCATACTACTTCGGGTGAGACCTCAGCTCACACTCCGCAGACTGTTTCTGGAAGGGCCAGTAGTACAGGGATTTGTTTGGCTAAATTAACTTTGAATCTGGGTCAGGCCCCAACAAGCCAACAACTAGCTCATCAAGGATGGAAAATCATTCATCATCAATGCGCCCAAAGGCAAGTCGAAAGTTTCACTGGTGAGTACCAACGAAGCCAAGAAATTGATCAGTTCCAGCAAGAAATATGTTTTGTTGTTATTAAGAGAAAACCAGTCTATATAGGAGTTAATAAGAGGCAAAGCATCCCAAGAGGGGTGTACTAAGAAACAAAAACAACAATTGGAGGAGTTGTTACAAGCATATGGTGACGTCTTCTGAGAGCCTAAAGGGCTATCCCCTAAGAGAGAGGTGGAGGACGAGATCCTAAGAAAAATGTACAACCAAAATAAACTTTATAAGAACCAATGGGATTCAAGATGATGATGTCAACCATGTCGGATGATTCACCATTTTTGGAGTAAAAAAGTAAAAATAATAAAAAATAATAAAATAATAAAACTACCTTTTCAACTTATCTCCCTAAGGTTTTCCTCAAATTTTAAGTAGGAGTACTCATTGGATGCAAAATTTAATTCCACATCCAAGGAGTACCCATGTTGCATATGTTTGATGGACCCTCCTACACGAAAAATGAGAAATTCATGAAAAAACATGATTGCAATCACATTTTCATGTATTTCTCATTTTTCGTTTAGCAGGGTCCATCGAAAGTATGCAACATGGGTACCCCTTAGATGATGAATCAAATTCTACATCCAACAAGTGTTTCTGCTCAAAATTTGAGTAAATCCATAGGGAGATAGGTTGAAAATAAGAGTTGAAAAAATAATTTTTCTGTTTTCCCTCTAAAATTTGATGATGTAATCAAATACTATTTTGTTATTTCCACTATTATTTTATAATTTCCTTAGGAGGCCCATTTCAAACCTCAAGAATCCCCTAATGACTCCCCATTGCCAAATATTGGGTTGTACAGGCAGTCTGTTATAGAAGCAAGTGAGGTGAAGAAATAGTTGTAGCAGCTACTGGAACAAGGTGCCATTTGACCGAGTATATCACCATGTGGTCACCCATCATCATTGTGCCAAATAAAGATGGGACTTGGCGGTTGTGTATAGATTACAAGGCATTGGAAAAAATCATGCTCAAGAACAGATACCCCCTGCCCAATATAGATGATATTCTAGGTCAGTTGCAACAAGCAAAGTATTTCACCAAGATGGACTTGAAGTATGGATATCACCAGGTTTGAGTTAAAGAAGAAGATACATAGAAGATCGGCTTCAAAACATGGTAAGGTTTGTATGACTGGTTAGTTATGCCATTTGTGCTATGCAATGCACCAACTACATTTATGAGATTAATGAATGATGTATTGCCCCCTTTTACAGATTCATTTGTTATTGTCTATTTGGATGATATACTGGTTTATAGTGCTACCTGGGAGGAGAATATTTCACATTTGACGTAGGTGCTGGAAACATTGAAGAAGCACCAGCTGTTAGCAAATGTGAGTTTGTGCATTAGTCCTTGGTGTATTTGGGATATGTGATTGGTGGAGGAGAATTGAAGATAGATCCTTCCAAGATGGAGGCCATCATGAAATGGTTGGTGCCTACTAATGTTACTGAGGTTAGGATTTTCAATGGAGCATCATAGTAACTGAGGAAATTCATATCCTTGTATTCAGTGGTAGCAATGTTGTTCCTCGCCATAACAACAAGTGGCAAGAGTTTCCAGTGGGGAAAAGGGCAACAATTGACTTTCGATGAGTTAAAGAAGAAGATCAGTGAAGCACCAGTTATGGAATTACCAAGATTGCAATGGCCCTTTGAAGTGGAGATAAATGTGATTTGGTATGCTATGGGAGTTATCTTGACGCAAGGAGGAATGCTCGTTTGGTATCATTCTAAAGTATTTCATGGGGTAGTTCTTAAATACCCTACCTATGACAAGGAGCTCTATGACATGGTGCAAGATGTGAAGAGGTAGAAGCACTATCTGATGGGAATGGAAACAATAATTCACACAGATCACCATCAATTCTAGTACTTGTAGGCCAAAAATAAGCTACAACAAACCAGGCACTATAAGTGGATGGGGTTCTTACAACAATTTCATTTGGTGATCAAATATAAGAATGGAAACACAAACAAGTTGGCCAATATGCTTTCAAGGCCACGCACATCAAATATTACAAATTTTGGGACTCTTATGCACATGGATCCATTCACCCATGATTCATACAAAGAGGCATATTTAGAAGATGAGGACTTCAAGGAGGTGTATCAGCAGTTGCAGAGTCAAATTCATGTGCACGATGGTGACAACACCATTGACTACCATCTCCAAGATAGGTTACTCTACAGGTTGAATAAGATATGTGTTCCTAAATGTGAGAATTTGCAGCTGATTAGAGAGGCTCACACCTCCAAGGTTGTAGGGAACTTTGGTGTAGGGAAGACTGTCGCTAACTTGCAGAGGTATGTGTATTGGCACAAGATGCAAGAGAAGATGTTGCTTTGTTGTACCAGCAAGCCTAGAAAGAGGAGACAGGGTCTGTATCATCCCTTACCTGTACCTACTCGTCCTTGGGAAAGCATTTCCATGGACTTTGTGGGAGGTTTACCGACAACTAGGAAGGGACATGACTACATGTTCGTGGTAGTTGACATGTTTAGCAAGATGTGTGTTCTGATGCCATGTAAAAATACCATTAGCAGACAAGAAGCAACAAACTTGTGCTTTGGATAGGTATGGATACACTTTGGGATACCAAGGAGCATCATTTTAGACAGGGATACAACATTTCTTAGTGCATTCTGGACTACACTATCAGAGATTATGGACATGAAGTTAACTATATCTACAACATTCCATCCATAGACAGATGGGCAAACAAAAGTAGTCAGTAGGAATTTGGTGCAGCTTTTGAGGGGTTATAACCTGTTGACAGTGTGGGACCCGCCAACTAATGGGATATCCTCGGTATGAAGTCATAACTTGACCTCACACTGTTTGGTGTAGGAGTCCCATCTGGTATGATGGCTTGGTTGCCATTATCTTAAAGATCTTCCTTGGCTCTAGCTGTCAGCACATGAGAGTGTTATGTTGGTATCTTCAAACAACAAAGTATGTGTGCCTGGTGTGTGCATAATGTAACTCGTGTCTAGGTTCTCTTACTGAAAAAAGGGAGAGTGAAGTGAGCCTCTCGATGAGAGGGAGTAGTCTAAACCCAGGAAGAAACACACGCAAAAACAACAAGGGTTTGTCGAGCATCTAGTGAAATAGTCCACAACGGATGTGGCAGTCATTAAAACGAAAGTTCAAGGGAAAAAAAGTACACCGTCTGTTGAGTCCTGATTTTGTCCATTTTTGATAATGTTTTTAAGGCATTTCTTCCTCTCTTTTGAACTCTTTTGACCCTTCATGACTCTCTTTTTTCCATATTCTATGTGTTTTGACCAAAAGGGTGTTGTGAGCTTTAAGGTGTGCAAATTATTTTAAAAAGTATCATTTCGATTTATTCTTTAGTCTTTTTGAAGTTAAATGATGCCTAATCGAATTATCTACAATTTCAAGAATTTTGATCGGATCCTATGAAGACCAACCATCTTCCGAAGCGGTTCCATGATTTCGTGCAGATAGCCCGTGATTTCTTGTAGAGTCACCGATTTCTTGTAGATACGCTGATTTTTTGTAACTACTCTGATTTCCTGTAGGGATATCGATGGTTGAGTATGTTCTGGTCAACCTCGAGGAGAATGAAAGCATGGATTTTGGCAAGAAATTCGTTTACATGGATGTTGTCCTATTGGTTGCCTCGAAATTGTCTCCGAAACCACCCAGATCTTCAGACCTCTCACAGATGGCAGTATTAGGAAATAACTCCAGCAACTCAACGAGATCACTTTGATCCATGCTTTTAGTCATGGATCAAACTCAACATTATTAGTTTTATTATCTTTTCTAGTTATTGTTAGCAAATAGTTGCAGTATGTTAATTTTCCTAATTCAGGCAAGTTTATGCCTTTGCACTTGTATAAATACTTTTATATTTCATTTACAAGAGGAGGTTGAGATACCAAACCTTTTTACTCCTATAATATTTGTTTGGATTAATACAAAGTTCCATGTTCTTTTGATCTCGCTATGTAAACACCTTTAGCAGTTGAAGGGGTTGTGAGTAAGGGAGGGCCCCCTTTACTTACAACTCTAGTAGTTGCAGATTTGTGTTTCCTTTAGTTAATTTTATGAATTGATAGAATTATTACACAACTGTTTTTCCTCTTTTCTAATTTGTAGCAGCACATGTATGATGGTTAAATCGTGAAGCTTATTTGATGAATATGTTTGGAGTTATTTGATAAAGATTTAATTTACATTGTGAAATGTTGATTTGGTTTAATTGTTATTTGATTGATCCATTATCTTTTTCTGATCAGCATCAACAATTTTAGGTGTTGTAGAGGGATGATTAAATCTGCTCAATAGCCTTTGCTGCTAAGTGTTGACAAGGAAAAGAGATATTGAAGTTGTGTGTGTGTGGTTTTCTTTTGAAAAACACTTAAAGTATTAGCCTGCATATATTTTATGCAAAATCTCATAAGGTTACATAACCCTGGTTGATGATTTATGTTTGTCAAATTATAAGTCTATAATTTTCCCAAACATTTTGGAAACCTGCAATTCATGTTCTGCTGGGAATTAGTTCTTCAAGAAATAAGTGATTTGTTGTAGGAAATGCAACTGCTGAACATCTTTGCAGGGAATCCTTCTACAGGAAACCATGTTCTCCCATTTTTATTGTATAATTTACTGCACATGAATATGGGTGCTAAGGTCGAATGTGCAGTAATCTCGTTGGATTACCAACCATTAAGGTTAGTTGTTAACCAACGCGACGTCCATCACCATTAATGAAAGCGAGGACCAAGGTACCTCTGATGCATCCTATTAGGTGTGAATATGAGTTGTTGGCGAAACCCCTGTAGGATCCAACAGTCAAGGAGCCATGATGAATCTCCATTGATGTTGATGAGATAACCTATCATTAAGGTATAAAAGCTTCACGACATCAAAAATATCTAATCTTGAACCTAGGTAATTTGCTGATGTCGATGGGCCAAGATTGTTGGAAGGAAGGCCTTAAGAGATCCTACATTAGTACACCACGAGCAAACCAAAAATTAACTGAAAGACATAATTTATTTTGAGGATCTGAAGGATCTACTATCCTGTGATTTTAAAGAGCCCAGGGAAGTTCATGCTCACTAGATTTCAATTTTATAGTCTGAAATACTAAAAAAGAAGACTCCAAAGGGGATCCTTTTTCGTGATTAGTCTATTGGGGCTAGAAAAAAAGGAATAAACCTATACCCAATGGAAATTCCTCTCATGGTTTACTGAGCACGAGGAGGAACAAAGTAAGCTCAATTTATTATGGTAGAAAATCATTTCCAACTCTTTCTTCTTCACAATATCTTCTACAAATTCCTCCTTAGATTGGGGCTTCTGAGTTTGTGCCCATTCACTAAGAAGGTAAAATTTCCATCATCAATTGTTTTAACCTGAACAAATCCATTATCAAAAACTTTCTCAATTTCATAGGGGCCAAGCCAATGTGTGTTAAATTTCCCTTTAAATTTCGAATGAAACAACAATGCCAAGTCTCCCTCTTTGAACTGATTTTTCTTAATGTATCTGTCATGCCATTTAGCCCGTTGTTATTGGATTAGATTAGTATGCTAAAAGGAATCCTGCCTAATCTCATCCAACTCATTAAGATGCAGGATTCTCTGCTGATGTGATTCATTAAGGTTTATGCTCAAATCTGATTCCATCTTCAAAGTTCTGATCTGAAATTTAATTGGCAATAAAACTTGTTTTCCATACACCAATTCACATGGAGAGAAGCCATTGGTGTTTATCCATGTGATCCTGTAGGCCCATAATGCCTCGGGAAGTCTATCAGACCAATCCTTCTTATGTAATTACATTGTCTTAGTCAGGATTGTCTCCAACACATTATTTTTTTATTCCACCTGCCCATTGGCCTGTGGATGGTAATGGGTGGACTTCCAGTAAGTAATGTGATATTTCTATACAATTCCCTGCACAAGTTTTGACACAAATTGAGTACCCTAATCAGTAACAATTTCCCTTGGTACCCCAATCTTACAAAAACATCAGAAAAAATAAATTCTATCACTGCTTTCTCCATTGCTCTAGGTAGTGCTCTCGCTTCCACCCACTTTGTAACATAATCAGTACAAACTAAAATATACTTCTTACCTTTGGACATAGGATTGATGGGACCTACAAAATAAAGATCCCACCTCTCGAATGGTTCTTTGAGAACTTGTGCATGCAAAGGAATTTCATTCGCTTGAACAGGTCACCCTATTCTCTGGTAGCTATCACATTTACAAACATACTCCTTTTGCATCTTTGAAATGACTTGGCCAATAATAACCTGAGCGGAGTGTTGGGTGTGGAGCCTGATTATCTTCTGTATTCAAAGGTTTCAGTCGGATGTATACCCCAGGAATATTGTACACCCTTGCACATGGGGGGTGCAGGGGGGCTAATCCCCCCTAGCTGGGGGGTCTGGGGGCCAGTGGTCCCCCGGCAGGGGTTCGGGGGCAACACCCCCGAAGCTAAAAACATATGTAAAATTTCCTTGTAAAAGTCTATTAACTTGTAGTCAATCTGGGTCGTTCATTAGGCGGATGATCTGATGGTGGAAGTTATGTTTAATTTAGGGTTTTTGCCTTAGAAGGCAACCCCTCACTATATATGAGGGAATTGTATTGCGTCTATGTATATCTGTATTCTGAGTGAGGAAGAGAGAGGAGATTGAGAGCGAAGAGGGTGTTACAGCGGATTTGCTGTAGGTTGTATCTCTTTATTTTGCTGGATAATATAAAAGGAAGGACTGGTTGTTTCTCCATGGACGTAGCCCAAACTGGGTGAACCACGTATATTTGTGTCTATCTGGTTTTATGCATTTTCTGTGTTTATATTTATGAAATATTTTATGTGTTCCATTGCTCTATAATATAATTTTATAACAACTGGTATCAGAGCCAAAGGTCTATTTGGCTGATAAACTCGCAAGAGAGAAGGGTTCCTCGTTCGAGTGGGAGCAATTGTAGAAGATGGTAGGTTTAGGGTCGAAAATTCAACGGTCAAAACTACCAGCTGTGGAAGATGCAGATGGAAGATTATCTGTATCAGAGAGATTTGTACCTACCATTGAGCGGAAAGACAAAGAAGCCGACGAGTATGAAAGACACAGAATGAGATAGTATCGACAGAAAGGCACTTGGAACAATATGATTGTGCCTAGTGGCATCGGTAGCATTTAATATTTCAAAGGAAACGACAACATAGGGTTTAATGTCGGCATTGGCCAAACTATATGAAAAATCCTCGAACTCAAATAAGGTATTTCTTATGAAGTGTTTGTTTAATATGAAGATGTCAGAAGGTGGATTTGTTGCAGACCATTTAAATGATTTTAATACAGTTACAAGTCAGTGAAGTTCTATAGGGGTAACTTTTGATGATGAAGTTAGGGCTTTGTTATTTTTGTGCTCATTGCCAGAAAGTTGGAATGGTTTAGTTATGGCCATTAGTAACTCTATCTCTGGATCTAGTACTTTAAAGTTTGATGATGTTTTCGATGCAATCCTTAGCGAAGAAATGCAACGGAAAAGCTCCGGTGAGACATCAGGTAATGCTTTGACTGTAGAGACTAGGGGAATACAAATGGAAAGAGGAAAGAGCCCAAGATATCGCAGTAAGTCAAGAAGGGGTAGATCCAAGTCCAGATTGGGGATAGTGTGCCGGAAATGTGGGAAGAAAGGACACCTAAAGAAAGACTGCAAGTCTCGGAAGGGAAAAGAAGGAGACGCGCAGAAAGAAACTAATCATGAAGCGAATATAACAGGTGATGTGTTGCAAGATGCTTTGATTCTTTCACTAGAAAATATTATTGATGCCTAGGTGGTAGATTCAGGGGCCTCGTTCCATGCCACACCTAATAAGAAAAATTTTCATGATTATGTTCAAGGAGATTTTGGACAGGTTCGATTGGTTGATGATAAACCCTGTAAAATTGTTGGAATGGGTACAATGTTCATAAAACAACAGAATGGAAATCAATGGCTATTGAAGGAGGTAAGGCATGTTCCAGATTTGAAGAAAAATCTGATTTCAATGGGACAGTTGGGAGGTGAAGGTTGCGTAACTACTTTTAGAGATAAAACCTGGAAGGTCACTAAAGGATCCCTGGTAATAGCGAAAGGAGAAAAGTTTAGTACATTGTACTTATGCAATGGTATTTCTATTTCTGTTAATTCTTTAACCTATACAAGAGAAGATACAACATTGTGGCATCATAAGCTCGGGCACATGAGTGAGAAGGGGATGCAGATTCTTCACTCAAGAAATTTGTTGCCAGGTTTGAAGCATGCAGATTTAAAGTTCTGTGAGAATTGTGTTTATGGAAAACAGAAGAGAGTCAGATTCCTTAGAGTTGGGAAAGAAAAGAAGAGTGAAAAATTAGAGCTTGTGCATATAGATGTATGGGGACCTGCTCAGGTATCATCTCTTGGTGGCTCTTGTTATTATGTTACTTTTATTGATGATGCAACCAGAAAAACCTGGATTTATTGTGTTCAAAATAAATATGATGTATTTGATACTTTCAAGAAATGGAAATATTTGGTTGAAAATGAGACAGGAAAAAGGTTGAAGTGTCTCAGATCAGATAATGGAGGTGAATATTGCAGCAAAGAGTTTGATAGGTACTGTTCACAGAATGGAATTCGTAGAGAGAAAACAGTTCCAAAAACACCACAAGAAAATGGCGTGTCAGAAAGGATGAACAGGACAATCATGGAGCGTGCAAGGTGCATGAGATTGCATGCAAGATTGTCTTTACAATTTTGGGCAGATGCTGTAGATACTGTTATTTATCTAATAAACAGAGGGCCTTCAAGTTCCTTGGATGGTGGTATTCCAGAGGAGGCATGGATAGGTAAAAAGGTAAACTATTCTTTTTTAAAGACTTTTGGTTGTGAAGCCTTTGTCCACATTAACAAAGAAAATAGAACAAAGCTTGAGGCAAAATCAAAGAAATGTACATTTATTGGATATGGTGTTAATGATTTTGGTTATCGCTTTTATGATTATGAAAAACACAAAATCATTAGGAGCAAAGATGTCATATTCAATGAAAAGGTTTTGTATAAGGATCAGCTACAGGAAAATAAATAGAAAAAGAAAACATAGAATACATAGTGCTTGATGATATCACAAGAAAAATGATGGTGCCTGAAAATCATAATGATCAACAGCCAGAACAACAACCACAACAGAAACAATCACTTCAAACACCTGAAAGTGGTGTCAGAAGATCTATAAGGATAAGTAGACCCCCTAAACGATACTCTCCTTCATTATATTATGTATTGTTGACTGATTCTGGTGAACCAGAATGTTATGAAGAAGTAGTGCAGGTAGAAACCAGGAAGAAGTGGGAGAAAGCCATGAAAGAAGAGATGGACTCCTTAGCACATAACCAGACTTGGGACTTAGTCAGGTTTCCTATAGGTAAAACTACATTACAGAATAAATGGGTTTACAAGCTGAAGGAAGAAGATGGAGTAAAACAGAGGTACAAAGCTAGACTTGTGGTTAAGGGGTTTGCACAGAAGAAAGGTATTGATTTTGATGAAATATTTTCTCCTGTTGTAAAAATGACTTCAATCAGAACTATTCTAAGTCTAGTAGCAGCTGAAGATTTGCATATTGAGCAATTAGATGTAAAGACAACCTTTCTCCATGGGGATTTGGAGGAAGAGATATATATGCAGTAGCCACAAGGATATGAGGTAAAAGGGAAGGAGAAACTAGTGTGCAGATTGAAGAAGAGCTTGTATGCCTTAAAGAAGGCTCCAAGGCAATGGTATCTAAAATTTGACAGGTTTATGTCTAAACAAGGTTATATTAGGTGTCACTCTGATCATTGTGTTTATCTCAAAAGGCAAAATGATGGAAACTATATTATTGTTATTGTATGTAGATGAAATGTTTGTTGCAGGTTCTAACATGCAGGAAATAAATGTGCTCAAAAGGAAATTGGCAAACTCATTTGCAATGAAGGATTTGGGTGTTGCAAAACAATTCCTTGGTATGAGAATAACTAGAGACAGGAAGAATCATAAATTAAAATTGTCTCAAAGTGAGTACATAGAAAAGGTGTTGAAAAGATTTAATATGCACAGTGCAAAACTAGTTAGTACACCTTTTGCTAGCCAATTCAAACTTAGTAAGGAGATGTGCCTAAAGACCCAAGATGATCCGAATTGGATCCATCAGGAATTGTCAAATAACTATGACTGTATCAAGTCAAGGAAAATCTCTAAAAGTTCCAAAACAACAATCAAAAACACCCTGAACCAGTGACAATGGCAACTAGCGTGGAATGACGAGGACCTCGGTCAAAGTGCGCTGACTGAGGCCCATGGAGACTACGCAAGAGGTCAAAGTAGCCCCTGGGAGGCCCAGATCAGGAAAATAAGGAGGTTTTTGATGCGTGATTCGCGCTCGTTGGGTGAACAGGGCCATAATGAAGGAAAAGCCCAAGCACTCGATCGCATGGGGGAACCAGAGGACTGCAGGCGGAAAAGCAAAAAGCGCTAACATACAAAGGCAGGACCCACACTCTGGAAAAGTGGTGGTATTGATTGGGGTGCCCACAAACGGTAAGAGGTTTTGGATGAGAGTAGGGCAATTCCATACATCGATCAACGCGTGGCAAGCAGAGGTGAGAGAAGACTATCGTTGATTGTGCGCTATCGGTTGAGCAAGTCAACTGCACGGGATGTGCATATGGCGTTGGATGTAGAGGCCCTAGATCGGACGACTGAGATCGCGCCTGATGGAGGAAGTGGAATCGATGAAGGAATACACCACATTTTAGAAGGATTTGGAATCCCTTTGACTGCCACGGTGGAGGAGGAATGCATCCACGATGTAACTGAAGAAACGAATCGATGAAGCATTCTAGCGCCGTTTAGAGGAGGACAAGTGGCCACTCCTTGAGCGTTCATGATGATGCCGAACAAGGAGCTCCAATCGCAGTTGCAGAAGGTGAATTGACAGAGGCAGAAGAGGAACCAAACAGGCTTGGATCAGAGGGGCTAAAAGCCATGAATAGAGACAGCTGAAACATGGAGAAAAAAAAAAGAGTGGGGACAGTTAGTCGAAGTCGAGAGATGAAGAAAGAGAGACCAGAATCCGGAGAGGAGGACGGAACACAGAGAACAGTGAAGCAAAACAGAAAGAGACAGAGGGCCGAGTTGACCAGCAGAAGCATCGAGCACTAGAGAGATTGAAACTCAAGCCATCCCATAGAGGATCTGTTCGGACTGCGCAACACATTTAGCTCTTTCCACTATAGACCAGAAGGTCACAGAGCGGGTAGGAAGAAGAAGAGTCTGTGCAATCCCGTGGCTTGGGGGATCCAAGAACCAACCTTCCTAGCAAAACCTACTTCAGGAGAACTCACATTGAGTCCCTCTATTGTAATTCTATGTGTAAAGGCACAATAAAACAAGGCCACCACTGAAAGTTGGACCAGAGATGTGGCCCTGGAGAATAGGGTGAACTCCTTATTAAAATTTCTTATGTCTTTGTGTTGCTTACTGTGTTTCTCTACTGTCGTTCCATTTTATTGGCTGTGTATTGGCAATCTGATCGATCCATTGCTTCAATAACATAGACCACACACACACCAACACATGAGTCTATAATACCTTCATTTAATAAATCCTTAACCGAGGTCATGCGTAGGGTGATTATCTGATCAAGTGGTATCAGAGCCCTAGGCTGTAAGGTTAGACAAGCTTGTGTTGGTTTAGCTATTGAATTCTCACTAGATCAAAGCTCAAATTAGGAGAAGGAGAGTTGGTGGAAACTAATCCTGAAATTGGGAGAGTCTATCCTCGGAAGAAAATATCAGAGGAAGGTTCTATGGGGTCAGACCCTCAATTCATAGAAAGTTTCCTCGCTATAAAGTCTATGGTAGAAGAAATGTATAGGGACTGTAGAGAGCATAAGGATGAAGATTCATCAGGTTCTAAACAAGATAAAGAAGAAGATGAGTCTCATTCCCATGACCACTCAAAAGGAAAAGGGAAAGAGGAAATCTTTCTCATACCTCCTAATAGCCCTGTGCATAATAAGAATCTTTGATTAAGCTAGATGTTAAGTTTGATTTGCCTATATATGATGGAGAGTTAAATGCTAAAACAAATTGATGTGTATTGCAAAGTGCAGAACATCAACTCAGACAAGAGCAAAATTCAGCTGGCAAGCCTACGCCTAGGAGGAACTGCCTTGGTTTGGTGGGAAGGCAGAACCCAAGTTGACATCAAAAGACATGGGAAGACTATCTTTGTCTGGAGTGAATTTGTTTCTGCAATAAAGAAGCAGTTTTATCCATTGGCCTACATGCAATAAGCCATGATGAGTTGGAAAACTCCTTGGCAGTTGAAAGGGAAAAGCGTGCAAGGGTATACTCAAGAATTTAGAAAGAGAGCATTAATTCTAGGGATCTCATTAGACTCACCAGAGACTCTTTTGAAGTACATTGGTGGTCTACACAGCTACATGAGGCATACCATCCTCATGTTTAATCCCACTAGTATAGATGAGGTATCTGTACACGCTACTCATATGGAAGCTAGAGGAAAGAATGGAAATCTAGAAGTTGGGGGACCATCCCAACCCATTGCAAGCAAGAATAAGGAGAAAATAACGCAGAAGTGGAAAGCAAGGAAGGCTGACACTGCACAGAAAGGAAAAGCTTCATGCACTCACTATAAAAAGGAGGGGTGTGATGATGAGCACTGTTGGATTCTGCATCCAGAGCTGAGACCTAAGAAGTCCGAGGGCAAGAAGAAGAAGGCTGCTGCAACTATTCAGAAAGATTTGGGGTCAGACTCAGGAGATGAAACAATCATTGCAGCCACAACTATAAAAGGTAAGAATTCTGAAGCATCTACTAGTAATTATGCTCAACCTATTATTGATGAAGAACATGAGAGAAAAAGAAATGAGCTTTTCCATATTTAAGTTATTTCAAAACATCAAAAGATTGATACTTTGTTTGATAGTGGCTCACAAGTAAATTTTATTTCTAAAGGAATTGTAAAGAAATTGGGATTAGCAACTACACCTCACAAAAAACCATACCCATTAGGATGGTTGAATGATAAAGCACAACTACAAGTGACTAGACAGTGCAAGCTCAAGTTTTCTTTTGGGTCAGTATTTGTAGATGAGGTTGAGTTAGACATAATTCCTTTGGATATATGTGGAATTGTTTTAAGAAGTCCTTACTTGTATGATAGAAAAGCTATTTTCTATAGAGCTGAGAACAAGTATCTATTTGTTAAAGATGGAATCGAATATTTTGTAAGAGCTCACAAGCTCAAGAATAATTATACTCATAAATTTTGGACAGATGAAAAGAATGATAAATTCATGTAAACAATTCTTACTAATGGTTGTAAAGGAAAGGAAACCTGATAAAACCAATGTATTTGAGGACTATAATGCTTAGCAACAAGCTGATATAGAAAACATTGTTTCAGACTATGATGTCCTGCTTCAGGAACCTAAAGGTCTGCCACCCAAAAAGGAAATAGTACATCATATTATTTTGCAGCAAGATGTTCCATTGCCTAACATTGGGATGTATAGGTTTTCTGCTTTAGAGAATGATGAAATCAAGAAGCAGGTGTAGGAGTTGCTTGAGAAGGGGTTCATCAGGCCTAGCACATCACCATGTAGGTCACCAATCGTTTTGGTGAGAAAGAAAGATGGCTCGTGGAGAATGTGCATTGACTACCGAGCATTGAATAAGATAACAATAAAAAAATGTTATCCCCTTCCTCACATAGATTATCTTATAGATCGATTGAAGGAAGCTATTTATTTCACCAAGCTGGATTTGCACAGTGGATACCATCAGGTCAGAGTTACAGAGCAAGAAGCATGGAATACTGCTTTCAAAAAAAAGTAGGGATTGTATGAGTCACTGGTTATGCCTTTTGGCTTGACCAATGCTCCTGCTACTTTCATGAGATTAAAGAATGATGTACTTAGGCCTTTTCTTAATGATTTCATTATTGTGTATCTGGATGACATTCTGATTTTTAGTAAAACATGGGAGGAACACTTAAAGCATGTTAAGCAAACATTAGATGTTTTGAAAAGAGAAAAAATTTATTTTAAACTCTCAAAATATGAATTTGGAAAAACATCTCTAAATTATTTGGGTCATATAGTAGGGGTTGGTGAATTGAAAATAGATCCCTCTAAAGTGGCAGTCACTGTAAACTGGCCTAAACCCAAGTCTGCTATAGAAGTGAGAAGCTTCTTAGTAGCAACACAATATTGGAGGAAGTTCATTTCTAATTTTTCCTCAATTACAGCTCCCTTACATGCTTTGACAGGATTGAACAGGGTGTTTCAGTGGGGAGGCAAACATCAGAAAGCCTTCGACACCTTGAAAGAAAAGATTAGTATAGCACCTGTACTAGAACTGCCTGATCTATAAAGACCATTTAAAATCCAAACAGATGCCAGTGACTATGCCATGGGAACAGTGTTGACACAGCACAACAAACCCATATGTTATCATTCTAAGACTTTTAATCCTGCAGTAGTTAACTATCCTACATATGATAAAGAATTGTATGCATTAGTTTAGAGTGTGAAGAAGTGGAAACATTACTTAATGGGAAAAGAGACAGTAATACATACTGATCATCAACCACTTCAATATCTACACTCCCAAACTAAGTTGCAGCAATCAAGACATTACAAATGGATGGGTTTTCTACAAAAGTTTCATTTAGTCATAAGATATAAAAAGGGCATACATAAAAAAGTTGCAGACATGTTATCTAGAACCATTATAAATGCATCTATTATACTTAAGCATAATTTTTTACTACATGAAAGCTACGTTGAACAATATGCTCAAGATATAGACTTTAAATATGTATATGCAACTTTGAGTCAAGGCAAAAAGGTAGAAGAATTGGACTATCATGTGAAGGACCGACTCTTATATCATTGTGGAAAACTCTGCATTCCACAAACCGAAAGAGTAAAGATAATTAGAGAGGCACACACTTCTCTGATATCAGGTCACTTTGGGGTAAGTAAAACAATTGCACAGCTGCAAAGATTTTTTTATCGGCTGAAAATGAATGAGACAGTTTCTAGATATCTAAGAGGGTGTACTGTGTGTGCTAAAAGCAAGCCCAATAATAGAAAACTAGGCTTGTACACTCCATTACCAGTTCCTTCTCACCCTTGGGAAAGTGTTTCCATGGATTTTGTTGGAGGACTGCCTAAATCTAGGAAAGGTCATGATTATCTGTATGTGGTTGTGGATAGGTTCAACAAAATGTGTATTTTGATACCTTGTAATAAACAGATTACAATGAAACAAACTGCAAAATTATTCTTTGAACATGTATGGGTTCATTTTGAATTACCCACTTCTATTGTATCTGATCAAGACACCCTATTTGTGGGGAAGTTTTGGTCAAGTATGTGGGAACTGATGGACACCCAACTGAAGAAAAGCATAGCTTTTCATCCACAAACCGATGGCTAGACAGAAGTAGTTAATAGGACAATGATCCAGTTACTCAGGGGATATTGCAGCAAACATCCTAAGCTTTGGGATGAACATTTGTATTATGTGCAGCATGCTTACAACAGAGAAAAACACTCTTCTATACAGAGATCTCCTTTTGAGACCTGTTTTGGTTTCATACCAAGGTCTCCTTTGGATTTTGTCTTTGGTAAAGATACCATGGTTGATGGACGTAGTGATGTGGACAAGGCAACTAGGTTCATCAAACAAATCTAGGAGATCCACCAGGCAGTACAGGAATAACTAGAAAAGAGCCAAGCCAAGTACAAGGCTAGGCATGATAAGATCGGATGGAGCATCGTTTTCAAATTAGAGACCAAGTCTGGCTGTATATCAGCAGGGACAGGATGCAAGGTGAAGGTAAAAAGCTAAAGCCTATCAGGTATGGACCCTTCAAAATACTTGAGAAGAGTGGTGAAAATGCTTTTCGCCTTGATCTACCAGCTTACATGCACATCTACTTTGTTGTAAATGAAGATTTCTTGAGATTGTTTGAACCTTCTCTAATTGAGGATCCTGAAGAGCAAAGTCAATTGCCTTCGATTGATGACTTGCTACCTGAATATCTTAATGAATTGTAGGAAGACAAAGTCTTGGAAAGGAAGTTGAGGACAATGTGCAAAGGAGATGTGGAGTACCTCAGGATTGGGCTCAAAGGTTCAAAGCCAGGAAGTGCAAAGTGGATTGAGATTGGACAAGTGAGAAAGAAATATCCTCACTTAGTTGATGCTTGAAAACCAACTTTTGGTGGTCCAAAAGCTTTTTCAGTGGGAAGGCCGTGATCCTAATGGGATCCATCAAGAACTGTCAAAGAACTATGACTGTATCAGGTCGGGGAAAATATCTAAAAATTCCAAAACACCGATCAAAAACACCCTGAACCAGTGGTAATGGTAGCCAATGTGGAATGACGAGGATCTCAGCCAAAGCGCGTCGGCCGAGGCCCATGGAGACTACTCGGGAGGTCAAAGTAGCCCCTGGGAGGCCCGAATCGGGAAAATAAGGAGGTAATCATGCATCGCTGGGCGAACAGGGCCATAATGAAGGAAAAGCCCAAGCACTCGGTCACGTGGGGGAACCAGAGGACTGCGAGTGGAAAAGTGAAAATTGCTAATGTACAAGGCGGGACCCGTGCTCTGAGCCGGTATTGATCGGGGTGCCCACAAATGTTAAGAGATTTTGGATGAGAGCAGGGTGATTCCATACATCGATTGACGCATGGCAAGCGAAGGTGAGAGAAGACCGCTGTTGATCGCAAGCTATTGGTTGAGCAAGTCAACCGCATGAGACATGCATATGGCGTCAGATCTGGAGGCCGCAGATTGGACGGTTGAGATTGCACTCGATGGAGGAAGCGGCATCGACGAAGGAATACGCCGCGTTTTAGAAGGATTTGGAATTCGTTTGACTGCCACAGTGGAGGAGGAACGCATCCACGACGTAATTGAGCGTTCATGATGATGCCAAACAAGGAGCTCTAAGCACAGCTGCAGAAGGTGAATCAATAGAGGCAGAAGAGGAACCGAACATGCTTGGAACAGATGGGCTAAAATCTATGAATAGAGACAGTTGAAACAGGGAGAAAAAAAGAAGAGTGGGGACAGTTAGTCGAAGTCGAGAGACAAAGATAGAGAGACCAGAATCCTGAGAGGAGGACGGAACATAGAGAACAGTGAAGCAAAGCAGAAAGAGACAGAGGGCCAAGCTGACCAGTGGTAGTGTTGAGCACTAGAGAGCTTGAAACTCAAGCCATCCCATAGAGGAGTTGTCCAGATTGAGCACCACATTTGGCTCTTTCCACTGTAGACCAAAAGGTCATAGAGCGGGTAGGAAGAAGAATAGTCTGTGCACTCCCGTGGCTTGGTGGTGGGCTCCAGTATTGTAGCAATAATGCTACAACTCCTGGAACTTCCTTCTTTAATTTTATCAACCCGGTAGTTCGTAACAAACTTGGAAGCGATGGTGCTGTATGCACAAGTACTAGCTCTTTCCGCAGCTGTCACTTGGTCAGCTGGCACAAGTCCGCTAGGGGCTCAAGCCAACTTCTATGAGCTCTTAGAAGAAGCCTTTTAACTGATGGACGAAAGCTAACTCAAAGGAAGCTAATCTATTTGCAGAAAGGAACTGAAAGCCAACAAGAAACACAAACCCTAGCAAACCCTAATTCTACCAGCTAGTCTTACTGATGCAGAGATGGGAATGCAAACTACTTAAAGAGATGCCATTACTTCTATGAAGGTAAAATGCATGTGTCTAGACTACCTCTATCTGAAGAAAACACTTCTTGTATTTTTGTTTCAATTATTAGAATTATCATGCATGTGCTTTTAACTAGCTTTTTACTGTGCAGAGGTGGATCAAGGAGGAGAAAGGCTTGAAAAAGGTTGGGGAAGTTCAGAGAGGGGCTAAGGGGTCCCTGACACCCTTCAAGAGTGTTTCACAAAGTTTGGCTACCAAGAGATCGCGTTTATGAGCTTCTACAGGAAGTCTGCAGGGGTTCTACAGGATGTTTCAGAATTTCTACAGGATGTTCAGTAATTCCTACAGGATGTTCTACAATCGGATTTTGGGTGATGGGTGAGTGGAAGAGGCTGCATGGGTGGATAGGGAGGTAGGAGAGGGGTTTGTAATGCCTTAGTGACAGAGAGATGAGATGATGAGGGGGTGTGCTAAGCTAGTTTGTCTGAAGGAGGGTAGAGGGAATGGAAGGCCGAAAAGGTAGGATAACATGGGCAGTAGAGTAGTTGAGAGATAAGGGGTCTAATTGGGAGATGAGTAGTTGGCTTGGGCAAGGCTTAGAAGGACAAGAGAGTGAGGGAGTAGCGCTGCACAGTGTAAACTGAATCAAATCATCCACGTCCTGCACATAATCAAAACATTCCTAATCTGTCCTAACTGTTTACTGGAACCAATGAACAGCAACATTATTTCTAAAGAAAACCATGTATGGTACTGAAGCAAAGAAACATTCCAAGAGGTCTGAATGCATGGACAACTGAAAATATTGCACCAAAGATTGCATGAATACATAAACCAATGTTTTTGGTGGGTAGCACTGTCTGCAATTCCAGCCCCTAGAAAGAGGTGAAAATGAGTGTGCAGGCAACCCTTTTCTGGAACTTTTATCAACTCCAATCTCTTCACTCTATTCTAAACAGCTGAAGCAACTCTGTCTTATAACAATGA
Source organism: Pinus tabuliformis (assembly GCA_031772625.1). Lineage (NCBI taxonomy): Eukaryota > Viridiplantae > Streptophyta > Pinopsida > Pinales > Pinaceae > Pinus > Pinus tabuliformis. Next base: position 15,104,634 of record CM062818.1, on the reverse strand, counting down.
CCTACTTAACCACACCAAGAAATCTAACTCAGCAAACTGCGTTTCAAATGCATGTAAAGAAAACCATAATGCTGAAAGAAAAGATAACAATACAGAAGAAGGAGGCCTTAGGCTCTCAGGTTGGGCCCAACCCTGAGAGCTATGGCTCCTTTAAAAGCTCAGAACTGAGATCAAATCTGACTGCTTTCCATTAAAAAATAATAATCATAAGTCAAATAGCATGCCAATAATGGCTACAAAAGAGCAAAACCAAGCTAGCAGCTCGTAGTGCAGAATGTGCAACAAAGTTTCAAAAGTCCTTTTCGAAGGCTAAAGCCTTATCATTTATACATCACGAGGCCCCAAGCTGGCCTCCTAAATCAGTGGGACTTGGCTGACCAAACTAGGAGTGAACTGCTGCTTCCTCAAAATCTGTTTGGCTGCCTTCTAATCCGGTTGTGGTGGTTGTTGGAGCTCGGAGTTGGGGGTGAAGATACCGAGGAAGGCCATTTAATGCTGTGGACAACCCTCCTACGAATCCTCAACCCCATCTTGGCTGTCTCCTGGTCCTTATCTGCTCGGTTTTGTTCCAATCATGTGTCAAAAAACCTGAAATGAGCACGTGTTAGCCACCTAGGAATAGTGACTGCCCTTATTCGTACAAATGACATAAACATACTAAAAAATGATGCATAAGTTATGAGAAATGAAGGATTAAGCAAAGGTAGTTAGGCCAAATGAGCCCAAAATGTTACCAAATTTGGGGCTCATCATCACCCCCCAGCTAAAATGATTGCTCATCCCTGAGCAACTAATCTAGTTCCTCGTCCTTCATTGCTTTCACCGCCACCCTCACATCCCAGGTTTCTAAAGTGGTCTCCTCCTCACTGGCATGGAACCCAGCCTTCCTTTCCACCTCTTCCCACTGCTTATGCTCTTCTTTTTCTGTGCTGCCTTCCATCAATCCTAACAGCAGAGGTGGGCTTAGCTTGAGGCCAATCCAGCTGGCTTGGAGGTTCTGAATGGACTTCTTGTAGAGGGGCACCCGTGCTAGAGCTTCCCTCATTCGAGTTGGAGTATGATATTCTCTGATTTTAAGGCTGTGGGACAATGTGTTCCATGGGCGGGTGCAAGCATGAAAACAGTTGTCCCCTAATAGTCGCTCCATATCCTCGAAATGTGCTATGGCTTGTGCCTGCTGATCCATGTATTTCAATAAAGTTTGAGGGTTGGTGGCTAAGTGTTGGTGGGCCGATATCAATGCAGTGGTATCCCTTGGCTCTTCTCTAATCAGCAGTGGCTCATGTAATTCTCGGTCCATGACCTCTTTGACCTTTGCTGCCCTTTTTTCTTCATGGTTCAACCATGAGGCAAATGCCATCAACTGCATATCCCCTACAACTGTGTTGGGATCCCATGTAGTCACATTAGGAAGGGCCAAATTATGGAGATAGAACTCCGAGAGTTTGGCCTTATCCTCTGATGAACTGCTATTACATAACGCTGTGAACTGCTGGGGTTCTTGGAGTTGGGAGATACCCCTCTGTGCCAATGCATTAATCTGAAATTGCAGCCACTGGTCTCGTAGGTACAGGCCATAGGATTTGGCCGGCTGTCTGCATTGTAGAGCATCCATGGCCCAACTGGCCATGCAAGCCAGTTGTGCCTCTTTTGCTGCAACTGTTGTTTGAGAGCTTGTATCTCGATTTGTGCTTGCAGTTCCCTTTGCTGTAGATGCGAGGTTGGCTCCTCAAGACCAACTTGCAGTCCTTCTCTGCCTTGATGTTCTGCTGTAGTGTCCCCTGAGGATGTGCCCTTTTCCTTCTTCAGTTCTTGTGGCTGCAGTTTAAGTTTCTCGTTCTCTTCCTGTAGGAATACCCGCTGGCAGTTTGCCACGTGTTTGGCCATAGCTAATTCTTTTCTTGCCTCCTTGAGTTGTTCCTCCAAGGGGCCTATATTTGCCACTCCTTTTGATTTAGCTATTTTCATCCACGTGTGGGTTCTCACTCTTTCTTCCTCCAACGCAAAGAAAAGCGGCACTGTGAATTTTTGTGGAATAATTTTCGCAGCCTCCAAAAAGTTATAATACGAGCTCAAGCTTGGCTGGGGACTAGGTTCCGGAATATGCTCTTTCTCTTCTTCCCTCAGTGGCTCTACTTCGTCTTCCCTAAGTGGTGATGAGGGTGCCTCTCCCTCCATCCTCTCTGTCTCCTTAAGCCAAGCTAATGTTTCCTGTAGAGCGGCCTCAGCATCCTGTAGCCGGGCTTTTGAAGCCAACCTGTCCATTCTCTCCTTCCAAGTAGTTGTCTTCGGGCTCCCCCGCTCATAAGTGACTGATATTTTTGAGGGGGACCTCTCCCTTGGCGAGGTAGGGGTATCTTCTATAGTAATTGGGCTGCTGAATGGAGGTTGGGGCCTGCCCGTTTTGATTCTCACACTTCTCCTGGCTTTGAAATACAGGGGGGTCTCCCTCTTTCGTTTTTCCTTCAGCTTAGGAGGTGTACTAAGGGTGGCCAGCACGGCTGCTGCCTCCCTTGCAAGAATTTCGGCTGTCTTCTCTTTTGGTTTTCCTTTCTCAGGGCTTCCTGTAGAAGGCCCTGTATCAGCTGATTTCTGGCTTCCTGTAGAAGCCATTTTTGGTTTTCCTGTAGAAACAGGTGGCACCGTTTTAGCCTGTTTGGCTTAGGGTGCTTTGCTTTTTAACTTGGTTGAGGCTGCCTTTGAGGTGCCTTTACTGACGTGGACTTGTCCCGTCCTTTCCACCCTACTCTGTAGCCTTTTCTCTCTGGGTGTCAATGTGGATTTGTCACCCTCCTTTTCGGCAACCTGGGGTTTCTCTTGCCTCCCTTTTTGTTCTTTCTTCGGTGCTTTGGCCGCGGGTTCTTGGCCTTTCCCTTTCTTCTCGGTGTGTACTGACTCCTTCTCCTCGCTGCTGGAGGAGGTGAGCTCCTCGGTCAACATTTTGATATCGCCATCCTTAGTCAGATTTCGGAAGGCTTCCCACGAGAGAGGGACTGTGTAGGTGTGGAGTGCATCCTCCACTATGAGCTTAATGAGCCCATGATGGGCTACCTGGTCTGGCGTGCCCTCTCATAATTTGGTGGCACATTCAGTCATGGACTGCAGGAGGAAGTAAGGAATACTTAGCTTGTTTTCTGAAGGTAGGTCCATTTGGTGCCTCAATTCTGTGAGCGGCCAGAAATGGTACCCATATACGATGCTGAATCGTCCTTCGCAGGTGATATACTTCATGATTTGGAGGCTGACCTCACTCCAAAGCGGCTGTAGGCTAGCTCTGCGAACCCCGTTCTTATCCTCTGAGAATTGCTCCTTTGGTGGAAAGAACTCCTTTTTAGCCTTCTGGCCTAATTTCCTCTCCTCCTTGTCCCACGGTATCCCCATTGGGAGGTCAGTGACCCTGCTGATGAATTGTGGGGTGAGTCTGAGATTCAAACCCCTGAAATTGACAACGGCCAGCGTTTTCGATTTTGGCTTCAAAGCTCGCAGGAACTCTTCTGCCACCTCATCATCATAACCTTGAAGCTTGTCGCAGAACGACATCCATCGCGCACGAGTGAACAGTTCTACCACCTCCGGGTTTTCCCGTAGTTTCTTTGAGTCTGTCGGTTCCTTTCTGATGAATCCACCCGGCATGGTGAAAGCCTGCTATGTTAGCCGGAGGTGGCAGGTGCGTATCAAAAGATGTCCTTTCGGATTGCTTGCGACAGAGTGCAGAACTACGCCTCTGTCACGCACACAATTTGTGAATTCTTGGCTATCTACAGATGAGCCTTGACAGAGCCTTAATTACGAACCAAATCCTGTAGAAAACCTCGCATATACTATGACGACAATTTTCATGCAAAAGGAAGACGACGCTTGCAATTTTATGCTCAGACTGTAGTTTTACATTTTTGAGGACGTCGACTTCGCCACCCTTCACACCAATTGCATGGGAGGAACAAGTTCAGGCTTACCTTTTCCAATTCGCCACCTTTGACGTGAATAGACCAATTTTCCTCCGTAGCGGCTAGCTTCCTGTAGCGCAGCTTCCTGTAGAAGTCACGCACAGGTTCCGGAGAGCACGGCAGTGGTTCTGCGCCTTCTGTGCCACCACCAGACGTCTGAACGAGCCGAGGCCTTGGAGTAACGAGCTTCAGAGAAATTTGGACGCTTACTCGACTGCAAAACGGCTGGTGATAAATGAGTGGAGTGACGATCTAGCCAGTGGATTTGAATCCCGGCCGAACTCGTGGCGCGGGGGTGAGCTGTCCCTGCCGGACCGTTGGACGACGTCACCTACTCATTTCACTGCAAGTCTCCCTGACTGCCGCATCATTCCCTGCAGATCTGCCGCCGCCATTTTCGTTATATCGCCGCTTCTCCCCGACTGGACGCTTCTCACGTGTCCATTACCCGTTTTGCTTGCCACGACCAACACTTTCCAAATCTGACGAGACCATCTAACTGGTCGTGATGGCCAGTTGAATGGCTACCCGACTGCTCAACCCATTCATTTCCAAACTTGCAAACATTTCAGAGCATAATTCATGTAATTTGACGAAAAAAGGGGTGAGGCACTTACCTGTGCGGCCGCGACGTTATTTTCAGGTTTCAGGACGAGGGTGATTGGATTTGCTTGTTGCTGGTTCATGCACAGGCACGGGGGTTCCTCCTCGCAGACTGCTGTTGGTTACGACGCTTATTACCTGGCTGCGGATGGTGCATGTGCCCGCTCTATGTGTTGCAGGCACCTTGATGGCGTACACTCTAGCTGGATGAACTGCTACGGGATTCCTGTAGGATGTCTTGTAGCAGTTTCTCCTCCTCGGGTGCATGTTGAAAAGGTGGAGACGGTGGCATCACGGTCACGATTGCAGGGCCCTCAGACGGCTTTGATAAGTAGTGCATGGTGTCTCTGCATCCTTTTTTCCATTTGAGAATCGCTTCCTCTGATAATTCAATATTCTGATTTGACTGTGCAGGTATTTCCATTGCATGGCAACTGGGGTGGTAGAAGGAGGCGACAGCAGTGCATGATGGAGAAAACATTAGCTTGCATGCCTCCGTGTCGGACCTCGAGCGTTAGATCTCCCCACACAGTCGGTTCTGGGCCGTCCAAAGCTTCTACAGGAAGTTTCCTGTAGAAATACAGAACTTCCTGTAGAAAGTCCCGTAGCTTCCTGTAGGAGGCTAAACTGTGATCAAATCACGCCCAGACCTTGGAAGAGATGAGTGTTTCCGGAGGGAGTGCTGGTGAGGTCACCTGGTAGCATAGTAGGGACCCTTGTCTTTGAGTTGAGGGGCCTCTTTTCCTGCATGGAATACCTGCAACCTGCATGCATTGCCACATCTTGAACTTGTTTTCCCTTTTTTTTTTTTTTTTGAAAGACAGCAGGGGCGCCTCCATGAGGTTTTCACCCTTACCATCTGCCTTGAGTGCCTCAGAGAGGTTTTCACTCAAGGGTCTTTTTCAAACATTTTCAAAAAGACAGCAGGGACGCCTCAATGAGGTTTTCACCCCTACCATCTGCCTTGGGAGCCTCAGAAAGGTTTTCACCCAAGGATCTTTATTATTATTATTATTATTATTATTATTTTTTAAGATCTTCAGGGTATGCCCAAAACAGAGGCAGAACCCTTCTCTATGACCAGCACTGATTTTTCCACAGTTTGGATGAATTCTTGCCTTGAAAGAGGTTTTCTGTAGATCTTTAGTCGATGCCCATTGACAAGCATAGGGATGGCCTCCTCATCAATGGTCCGAATAAGAACAAATCCATTGTCATTACATTTTTCCACTGCATATGGTCCCAACCATCTGGTTCTCAGCTTCCCATTGAAATCCTTATGCCTGGAATCATACAACAGCGCCCAATCTCCCGGCTGAAATTGCTTGTCATTGAGGTGTTGGTCATGCCACACCTTCCTCTGAAGTTGAACCACTTCTGAGTGGAGAAGGGCCTGCATTCGGTGCTCGTCCAATCCATTCAGCTGCAATAAGCTTTCTTGTTGGGCATGGCTGAGATCCAGGTCTAGCTGAGCTGCCATCCTCAAGGTGTTGTATTCGAACTCAATTGACAGCAAAGCTCTCTTCCCATAGACCAGCTCATAAGGTGTGAAGCCGGTTGTGGTCTTCCAAGTGGTGTTGTAAGCCCACGTGGCCTCAACCAGGCGATCTGCCCAATCTTTCCTGCTGCTGCTCACCACCTTAGTCAAGATCCCTTCCAATGCTCTATTGGTGACTTCCACCTGCCCATTTGCTTGAGGATGATAGGGGGTGGAAGTCCTATGCTTGATTTTGTGATGAGCAAGTAGGTCTTCAATTAAGTTGGAGGTGAATTGGCTTCCTTGATCAGTGACTAGCTCTCTTGGGTAGCCAAATTTGTAGAAGATGTTCTCTCTTAAGAACTCAGCCACCTTTTCTTCTGTCGCTACTTTGATTGCCTTGGTTTCTGCCCACTTTGTCAGGTAGTCTGTGCACACAATGATGTAAGACCTTTGCCTCGAAGGAGGGTTGATTGGACCCACAAAATCCATACCCCACTTCTCAAATGGCTCAAGAGTCACTTGAGGTTGGAGAGGCATTTCATCCCTTGGAGTCGGTTTCCCCATTCTTTGGCATCGGTCACATTGGCTGATATACCTTCTGACATCTTGATGAAGCGTGGGCCAATAGTAGCCTGCCTGCAGGATTTTGAAGGCAGTCCTTTTGGCTGCAAAATGTCCTCCACAAGGCCCGTCATGACAGGTTAGGAGGATATCAAAGACTTCCTCCTCCCTTAAACAACGCCTTAAGATCTGATCAGGGCCAAGCTTGAACAAGTTGCCCCCGATCCAAGTGAATGAGGCACTCTTCCGTATGATCTTGCTCTTCTCTCTGGAGGATAGGTGCGGAGGAAACTGTGCTGAGACAAGGTAGTTTGCTATATCAGCAAACCATGGAGAGAGTATTGAAATAGAAAACAGATGTTCATCTGGCATCTGGTCATCCACTGTTCCATCCTCTCCTGCAAGTAAATCCAATCTAGACAAAAAGTCAGCAACAACATTCTCTTTACCTGTCTTGTCAACAATAGTCAAATCAAACTGCTGCAACAAAAGTAACCATCTAATAATACGAGCATTCACATCCGGTTTATTCATTAAATATCTAATTGCAGCATGATCAGTATGTAAAAATGTTTGATATCCAGTGATATAATGTCGAAATTTGTTCAGTGCATGGACCACGGCCAAGAATTCTTTCTCAGTTACAGTGTAATTCAGTTCTGCCTTGGATAAGTTTTTGCTGACAAAGTAGATGGCGTATGGAAGTTTTTGTTCAAATTGTCCTAAGGCTGCCCCTATGGCTTTGTTCGAGGCATCAGTGTGGATGTGGAAAGGTAGGGCCCAGTTTGGACCTCTCAAGATTGGGGCAGACACCAACTTGTCCTTTAATTCACTCAGAGCCTTCTGACAATCGTCAGTCCATTTAAACACAACATCTTTTGCCAAGAGGCTGAACAATGGCGAGGCTAGCTTGCTGAAGTCTTTAATGAATCTCCTATAATAGCCTACTAAACCTAAGAAACTTCGAACATCTCTTACCCTCTGAGGAGGTGGAACCTTCTTGATGAGAGCAATTTTGTTAGGATCCACCTGTAACCCTTGGCAAGAAATGGTATGGCCTAGCACAGTCCCTTCAGTCATCAAGAATTCACACTTTTCAGGACTAAGGGACAGGTTCATCTCAATGCACTTGGTTAGGACTTTTCCCAGATTGGACAATGCTTCCTGGAAGTTGGACCCATAAGAGGTGAAGTCATCCATATAGATTTCCACCGAATCATGGACCAGCTCAGAAAAGATGCTCAAGACGGCTCTCTGGAAGGTGGCAGGAGCATTGCATAGTCCAAAGGGAAGAACTCGGTAAGCAAAGGTACCCCAAGGACAAGTGAAGGTGGTCTTATCTTGGTCTTCCGGGCTGATTTGGATCTGGTTATACCCGCTAAACCCATCTAGGAAAGAGAAAAACTTCTTTCCTGCCAGGCCATCCAACACTTGATCTATGAAGGGCAGCGGAAAATGGTCTTTCTTGGTGGCCTTGTTACGTTCTCGGTAGTCCACACAGATTCTCCACTTCCCGTTTTTCTTGGGAACCAACACCAAAGGGGACACCCATTCGCTATCTGAGATGGGGTAAATGAATCCGGCATCCAACAGTTTTTGTAATTCCTCCTTGACGATGTCCTTAAGGGTTGGATTCATTCTCCTTTGGGGTTGCCTAACCGGTTTACAGTCTTCTTTGATGTAGATGTGATGGGTACAGATCGAAGGATGGACTCCTTTCATCTCCTTATAGCTCCAAGCAAAAGCATCTAGATGACTGGCCAACAGACTACACAGCTCCTTTTCCTGGGAAAGAGGTAAGGAGGAGCTGATCTTTAACGTTCTCTCAGGGCCGAACTCCACATTTTTGACTCTGGGAGTGACAGGGTTGGTCACACAAAGGTCCACTAAGGTGCTGGCTTGGGCATCCTCCACCAATTCTTCTAAGGACAATGCACTGGGAGGTGGATTCTGGATCAAGGTCTCAATCAAATCATCCTCAGTTGGGAGGCCTCCCCTAGTGGTGTCTAGGGTGCACAAAGGTGCTGAGTACACCTCATCCTCTTCTCCTTCCTCCATCCACAGTGGTAAGTCATGCTCTAATAAGGGTTGGGCAGGAGGGTACAGGACTAGCTGCTTGGACATAGGACCGTTTTTGATGGTCATGTTTCCTGCACGGCAGCTTATGTAAGCATCTGCAGTGGCTAACCAAGGCCTTCCCAAAATAAGGGGGTATCCAGTAAGCTTTGCCTTTGGTTGCAGAACCAGGAAGTCTGCAGGGTACTCCCAAGAGTCAACAGAGACCAAGACATCCTCTACAATCCCTTCGGGAGTCACGGTGGAGCGATCTGCTAGTTGCAGGACTGTCGAGGTCTTTCTCAAGGAACCCTGAAGGTTGAGTTTGAGCATGGTATCTCTGGTCATCACATTAATGGCAGCCCCCAGATCAATCAATGTGTGAGGTATGATGGTGCCATTGATGTGGACATCCACTATAGGACTCCCGGGATCCAGATAATTTGGGCAGACGGCCTGCCCCAACATAAGATCAGACAGCTGCCCTATGACATTGATGGTTGAAGCATCTCTTTTTCGCCTGCCTAGGTGTCTGAAACACTTTTCCTTAACCAGTTTGTTGTATATCGGTACATCTTTGATGGCTTGGAGAAGTGGTATTCTCACACACAACTGTTTGAGTTCTCCCAGAAGCTCATCCTCCTCTGGGTTGGGTTGTGTGGTGGCTGTTAGTCTCTCAGGAAAGGGTGGAATGGCCTTTGGTTCACTTTCCTGTTTATCTTCCTCATCCTCTGGGGGAGGAGGTTGGCGATCCGGAAGAGTCTTTCCAGATCGCAGATTGATCTCCTGGATCTCCACAGTATAGGTAGGGCATGATGTTTCCCGAGTATATACCTGCTGGGCCTGTCTGTTGTTAGGGTTCGGGTTCGGTTGAGCAGGCATTTGGGGTTGCCTTGGAGGAGCAGGAGGTAATGGTTGTGGTTGAGCTGGTGGTGGAGGCAAAATGGCGGGAGGAGTATTGTACTGGGGCCTCCACCCCGTTTGAGGTGCATTCCACTGAGGCTGTGGCTGGGCATGTGAATGAAACGAAGGAGTAGTGGGCTGAGTATGGTACTGAGGCGGGTAAGACCATGGAGGAGGTATAGACCAGGAAGGATGAACAGGGGGTCCCCAGGAAGGCATAGGAGCGGATTGGTTGGGGCTGTAATAAGCTTGGGGTGTCCCTTGCATCCCCTGTTGGTAAGGTCTAGGTCCATGTGGCCTCCTTTGGTTGAGGAAATAGAGAGGTTCAGTGGGTGCTTCTGTCCCTTGATACATGGCTTTAAGCCCAGGTAAGGTTGGACACTGGTTTGTGGGGTGGTCCTCCTCACAGACAAAACATACCTCAACTAAATGTAATGGGCACTCGTTCTTAGGGTGTTTCCTTGTACACCTAGGGCAGAAGATAGCCAAAGCCCTCTCAGCTTCCTCTTTCTTCTGCTGGATTCGGAATGTATCAAGTTGCATGGCGATGGTCTGTCTCACCTCACTCTTGAGGTCCTCTAATTGATTTGCAAACTCATGTTTGGAGAAAGGAATACTAGTTGAGAGGAGGTTTCCTCTACCTCTTTTCCGGGCTGCCCTAGAGTGGTTTCTAAACACAGTCTTTATATCCTCATAAGGCAGTTGGTAAATATCTCCTCCAGCTAGCATGTGAAGGGTATCTAGGAGGTCTTCAGGGACTCCTCGGAGCAGGGTCAAGTGTGCACCTGGCCCGTTTATAGCTGAGTTGGAACCTTTCCTCGTAATCTTCTAAAGACTCATCATTCCCCATGGTCATCCGAAAGATTTCTCCCTTGGTTTCCTTGGACCTACAGTAGTCCCGGTATTTGGTGTTGAAAGCTTGCTGCATCTGGGCCCAATTGGTGATACTGTTCCCAGGTAAGCCCATGAACCAGCGTAGTGCTGCATCCTTAAGGGTAGAGGGGAAGAGTTTCAGTTTTTTCTCATCTTCGGTATAGTCATAGGTTCAACAAAGGACGGCAAACTCAAACAGGAAGGTATCAGGGTCTTCAGTAGTCAGTCCATGGAAGTGAGGTAAAGCGGAGGGGCTGATGTTCTTCATTTTCATGTCTCCATTGGTCTCTCGGATGGGGAAGGCACCTTCAATTCTCTCATCTTCTCCCCTATTGTCAGCCATAGCTTCAGATGGAGTGTTCTCTAACTCTTCTTCTGCTATAGGATCTTCGTATATCTCAGGAGGTTCACCTATAGGTTCTTTTGGATCACTGTCACCAAAGAAGAGAGAAGGGTGACTCAGTGATGTGGTGGGGGTGTTGGGTAAGAATTTTCCTGTTTTATCTCGATTTCTACGAGGCATGAAATGAAAAGACTTCTGATTGCTTTTGTTTTTTCTGGTACCTGCAAAACTAAAACAGATTGAACTGCAACTAACTATCTTGCTGAAATGGAAATGCGGAATTGAAATGAAAGCATGAAAGAACTAATCTATTTTGCTCAAGTGAAATTGCGGAATTGAAATGCTAGGCTACGCTTGCAGAATTGAAATGCTAATCTACGCTTGCAGAAATGAAATTGCGGAATTGAAATGTTAATCTATGAAAGTAGGAAATGTCTATGCTACTTTTGCAGAAAGGAAATTGCAGAATGGAAATGAAATACTACTTAGCAGAAGGCGAGAGTAGGAAAGTAGAAGAAAAGCAACAATCACCAATACTCTGACGCTTCCCCGGCAACGGCGCCAAAAAGATGGTGGGCTCCAGTATTGTAGCAATAATGCTACAACTCCTGGAACTTCCTTCTTTAATTTTATCAACCCGGTAGTTCGTAACAAACTTGGAAGCGATGGTGTTGTATGCACAAGTATTAGCTCTTGCCATAGCTGTCACTTGGTCAGCTGGCACAAGTCCGCTAGGGGCTCAAGCCAACTTCTATGAGCTCTTAGAAGAAGCTTTTTAACTGATGGACGAAAGCTAACTCAAAGGAAGCTAATCTATTTGCAGAAAGGAACTGAAAGCCAACAAGGAACGCAAACCCTAGCAAACCCTAATTCTACCAGCTAGTCTTACTGATGCAGAGATGGGAATGCAAACTACTGAAAGAGATGCCATTACTTCTATGAAGGTAAAATGCATGTGTCTAGACTACCTCTATCTGAAGAAAACACTTCTTGTATTTTTGTTTCAATTATTAGAATTATCATGCATGTGCTTTTAACTAGCTTTTTACTGTGCAGAGGTGGATCAAGGAGGAGAAAGGCTTGAAAAAGGTTGGGGAAGTTCAGAGAGGGGCTAAGGGGTCCCTGACACCCTTCCAGAGAGTTTCACAAAGTTTGGCTACCAAGAGATTGCGTTTATGAGCTTCTACAGGAAGTTTGCAGGGGTTCTACAGGATGTTTCAGAATTTCTACAGGATGTTCAGTAATTCCTACAGGATGTTCTACAATCGGATTTTGGGTGATGGGTGAGTGGAAGAGGCTGCATGGGTGGATAGGGAGGTAGGAGAGGGGTTTGTAATGCCTTAGTGACCGAGAGATGAGATGATGAGGGGGTGTGCTAAGCTAGTTTGTCTGAAGGAGGGTAGAGGGAATGGAAGGCCGAAAAGGTAGGATAACATGGGCAGTAGAGTAGTTGAGAGATAAGGGGTCTAATTGGGAGATGAGTAGTTGGCCTGGGCAAGGCTTAGAAGGACAAGAGAGTGAGGGAGTAGCGCTGCACAGTGTAAACTGAATCAAATCATCCACATCCTGCACATAATCAAAAAATTCCTAATCTGTCCTAACTGTTTATTGGAACCAATGAACAACAACATTATTTCTAAAGAAAACCATGTATGGTACTGAAGCAAAGAAACATTCCAAGAGGTCTGAATGCATGGACAACTTCTACAACCGAAAATATTGCACCAAAGATTGCATGAATACGTAAACCAATGTTTTTGGTGGGTAGCACTGTCTGCAATTCCAGCCCCTAGAAAGAGGTGAAAATGAGTGTGTAGGCAACCCTTTTCTGGAACTTTTATCAACTCCAATCTCTTCACTCTATTCTAAACAGCTGAAGAAACTCTGTCTTATAACAATGACCTACTTAACCACACCAAGAAATCTAACTCAGCAAACTGCGTTTCAAATGAATGTAAAGAAAACCATAATGCTGAAAGAAAAGATAACAATACAGAAGAAGGAGGCCTTAGGCTCTCAGGTTGGGCCCAACCCCGAGAGCTATGGCTCCTTTAAAAGCTCAGAACTGAGATCAAATCTGACTGCTTTCCATTAAAAAATAATAATCATAAGTCAAATAGCATGCCAATAATGGCTACAAAAGAGCAAAACCAAGCTAGCAGCTCGTAGTGCAGAATGTGAAACAAAGTTTCAAAAGTCCTTTTCGAAGGCTAAAGCCTTATCATTTATACATCACGAGGCCCCAAGCCGGCCTCCTAAATCAGTGGGACTTGGCTGACCAAACTAGGAGTGAACTGCTGCTTCCTCAAAATCCGTTTGGCTGCCTTCTAATCCGGTTGTGGTGGCTGTTGGAGCTCGGAGTTGGGGGTGAAGATCCCGAGGAAGGCCATTTAATGCTGTGGACAACCCTCCTACGAATCCTCAACCCCATCTTGGCTGTCTCTTGGTCCTTATCTGCTCCGTTTTGTTCCAATCATGTGTCAAAAAACCTGGAATGAGCACGTGTTAGCCACCTAGGAATAGTGACTGCCCTTATTCGTACAAATGACATAAACATACTAAAAAATGATGCATAAGTTATGAGAAATGAAGGATTGAGCAAAGGTAGTTAGGCCAAATGAGCCCAAAATGTTACCAAATTTGGGGCTCATCACTTGGGAGATCCAAGAACCACCCTGCCTAGCGAAACCTACTTCAGGAGAACTCACATTGAGTCCCTGTATTGTAATTCTTTGTGTAAAGGCACAATAAAACAAGGCCACCACTGAAAGCTGGACCAGAGATGTAGCCCTAGAGAATAGGGTGAACTTCTTATTAAAATTTCATGTGTCTTTGTGTTGCTTACTGTGTTTCTCTGCTGTCGTTCCATTTTATTGTCTGTGTATTGGTAATCTAATCGATCCATTGCTTCAATAACACAGAACACACACACACACTAGCACATGAGTTTGTAATACCTTCATTTAATAAATCTTTAACTGAGGTCACTCATAGGGTGATTATCGGATCACAAGAAGACATGAATTATATGTCTAAAGTTCCATATGCATCAGCAGTTGGAAGCTTAATGTATGCAATTGTCTGCACAAGGCCTGATATTGTACATGCAGTGGGAGTTGTAAGTAGGTACATGAAAAATATAGGAAAAGAACATTGGATGGTGGTGAAGTGGATTCTTAGGTATTTGAGAGGGACCACAAATCAAGCATTATGCTTTGGTGGTTCAAACATTGCTCTACAGGGATATGTTGATGCAGATATGGCAGGTGATAGAGATAACAAGAGGAGCACAACAGGGTATGTGTTTACTGTAGGTGGAACAGCTGTCAGTTGGGTCTCAAAACTACAAAGTGTTGTTGTACTCTCAACAACAGAAGCAGAGTATGTTGCTGCTACAAAGGCTAGCAAAGAAATGATTTGGTTACAAAGGTTTCTGGATGAATTGGGTAAGAAGTAGGAGTTGGGCAGGTTATATAGTGACAACCAGAGTGTCATAGATCTTGCAAAGAACTCTACATTTCATTCGAAGACTAAGCATATACAGCTCAAGTACCATTTCATACAGTCAGCATTAGAAGATGGATAGTTGAAGCTAGAAAAGATACACACTAGCCAGAATCCTGCAGATATGTTAACAAAAGTTGTAACCAGGGAGAAACTAAAAATCTGCTTAGTTTCAATCGGTCTTCAAGTATGATGAAGAAGATGAGAAATAGGCAGGTCCAAAGTGGAGTCATTGTCTAGAAAATGAAGCAGTGGTGGAGTTGCTATAATCAGTCTCCAAGTGGGAGATTGTTGGGTGTGGAGCCTGATTATCTTCTATATTCAAAGGTTTCAGTCGGATGTATACCCCAAGAAGATTATACGCCACTCCATGCGGGGGGGTGCAAGGGGGACTTGTCCCCCCCGCGAGGGTTCAGGGGGGCTAATTACCCCCGGCTGGGGGGTTCAGGGGCAACACCCCTGAAGCTAAAAACAAATGTAAAATTGCCTTGTAAAAGTCTAGTAATTTCTAGTCAATCTGGGCCGTTCATTAGGCGGATGATCTGACAGTAGAAGTTATGTTTAATTTAGGGTTTTTTGCCCTAGAAGGAAACTCCTCACTATATATGATGGAATTGTATTGCGTCTATGTATATCTGTATTCTAAGTGAGGAAGAGAGAGGTGATTGAGAGCAAAGAGGGTGTTACAACGGATTTGCTGTAGGTTGTATCTCTTTAGTTTGCTGGATAATATAAAAGGAGGGACTGGTTGTTTCTCCATGGATGTAGCCCAAACTGGGTGAACTACGTATATCTATGTCTCTTTGGTTTTATGCGTTTTCTGTGTTTATATTTCTGAAATATTTTGTGTTCCATTGCTCTGTAATATATAATTTTCTAACACGGAGGATCTTATAGGTTGTCCGCTTATCTACAAAATGTCCTCCATAGGGTTTATCGTAACAAGCTCTAAAGATATCATATATCTCATCCTCTCTAACACACCTGCAAATAGTAAAGTTAGGTCCGGTGACAAAGAGGTGTCCTTTTATCCAAGAGTAATCAATACTTTTTCTAATAATTTTGTTTTTTCTTACTAGATGAGAAGTAGGGCGGTAACTTTCCCGTAACAAGGTAATTGGCCATGTATGAAAACCAAGGTGTTTTGATAGAAATAGCAAACAAATTCTTATCGGGAAAGCTATCATTAACATGAAAATCCTCACTTGCATGGTTGAGCCTAGATAGGAAATCAACTACCTGATTTTCTTTTCCTAGTTTATCAAATACTATGATGTCAAATTCCTGCACAACAAAAGCCACCTGATAATCCTGCCATTAGTGACTAGTTTCTTTGTGAGATATTAAATAGCAGAATGATCAGTGTAGAAATTTTGAATAATATGACACTTATTCATAGAGATTATCCTTATTATACACTATTGCGGAATACATGCATAATACATAACCTCCTCTACGTTCATCAATTTTGCGGAATTAAAAACAATGAAACATCAATCACATGCGCACATTAACACAGTATGTAACTTGGGGAAAGAATACAGCTGAAAACCCCACACTATCTGTATATTATAATGATTGAGAACATGTAACAATACATAGTACAATACTCCTCACAAGTACTTAGTACTATCTCCACCTGTTACACACAAAACTAGCTCAAATCTGAATCAATCACAGGTTCAAATCTCCTCCACTGCTTGCCTGCCTCCACTGCACATTCCTGCATGAGAATAGATGAGAATGGCTGAAGTAAACTCATATTTCCTTGGCTGAACCATGCAATCCTCATTGGCAATAATCAATCCATTGATTGTGCAAATCTCATGCACAACTATAGTCACAACTGATAGCAATTTCAACCTCTAACACCTGTCTCCACTGAACTGTCCATGCACTGAGTTAACTGGTGTATTCTTTAGTTGCTTTATGAGTTAATAATTAGTGAATTAATTAAAAATTAATTCACATCACTCATCACTAGTGTATTTGCAGTTAAACTAAATACAACTAGTTCAACCAAGTCAAACTAAACACAACTCCATCAACTCCTCAATCAACTCCACCAAACTCAACCACTTGAGTTCTAACTGAAGTCCACCATGAAATAGCTCAACTGACCCATAAGAAGAGCGTATTTCCTTTTGACAGTTGTATGTGCCACATCTGTAGCTCAAACTGAAGTGCTCCAAGAGGATAAGATAATGTTTATATTCCAAATATTATTATGAGCTAATAATATTCGACTGTTCTATTTTTAGCTTGACAGTCTAAAAATAGACTTCGCCCATATGTCTAAAAATAGAAGTCCATCTATTTTTACCAACATGACCAATCATCCACAAATATCATCCTGCAACTCATAGACCATGATCCATATGTCTAAAAATAGACATAGTCTAAAAATAGACTTTGCGCCAAAATAGCCTGCAGGCCCACTTAGTGAAGGCGACTCCTTTCCACTAAGCTCCATCATCTTGTTGCATTTTCAACAATAAATATGTACAAAAACTTCGTAACCAGTGATGTAATGTCGAAACTTATTAATAGCATAAATTATAGCAAGGAACTCTTTTTCAGTTACGGTGTAATTCAGTTCTATAGGAGTTAAATTTTTACTAACAAAATAGATAGCATGGGTTACGATATTTTCCTTTTGGCCCAATACCACTCCTATAGCTTAATCAGAGGCATTAATGGAAATATGAAAGGGAAATTTCCAATATGGACCTCTCAAGGCAGGTGCTGAAGAAAGCTTTTCCTTAAGTGTATCAAATATAGCTTGACACTCATCACTCCAATGAAATTCAGATTCTTTAGTCAATAATTTAAACAATGGTGAGGCTACCTTTGTAAAATTCTCAACAAAACTTCTGTAGTAGCCTGCATGTCCAAGGAAACTTCGAACTCCCTTTTGACTGGTTGGTGGGGGTAGCTTTTCAATTACTTTGATCTTAGCAGATCAACTTTAATTCTTGTGACAGAAACGTGATGACCCAAAACAATACCCTCATTTATAATCATAAAACTTTTTTCATTACTCAATGAAAGATTTGTTTCTCTAAATCTCTGCAAAAATCTCCTAAGATTATGTAAAGCTTCTTCAAAATTATCACCCATTACTGTAAAATCGTCCATGTAAACCTCTACGCAATCATGCAAAATATCAGAGAAGATACCAAGTATCGCCCTTTGAAATGTGGCTAGTGCATTGCATAAACCAAATGGTAGTAACTTATATGCATAGGTACCCAGGGACATGTGAATGTCATCTTCTCCTGTTCCTCTAGAGCTACCCTAATTTGATTCTACTCGCTGAACCCATCTAGGAAGTGAAAATACTTCTTCCCTGCTAAAGTGTCCAACACTTGGTCTATAAAAGGCAAGGGAAAATGATCTTTTAATGAAGCTTTGTTTAGTACCCTATAATATACACACACTCACCATTTACCATTCTTTTTAGGGATGATAACTAGTGGGGATACCCACCGACTATCTGAAATAGGATAGATGAACCCTACATTTAACAATTTTTGCAGTTCATTTTTTACAATTTCTCTTAAAGTGGGGTTCCTTCTTCTTTGTAGTTGTCTCATAGGTTTGGCATTTCCCTCTATGTAAATATGATGAATGCATGTGTCTAGGTGAATACCCCTCATATCTGTATATTCCCAATAAAATGTATTCGAAAATTCTTTCGATGTCTGAATTAATTGTTTTTCCCATTCAAGAGTTGAGGAAAAATTGATATTTTGAGTTTTTCCAGTAAAATATTTCAATTACCTTACCTCCACATTCAGTCATTGAATACACAAGGAATGAAGATAAGAGGGTTGGATGTAATTCAATTTTTGTATTATATTTATAAGAGTTATGTAGGTCAGTAATGATATCTATATTAGGACTAGACTACCCTTCTAAATGCTGTGAAAAATCAGGATTAGAAATATGACAATTTACTAGATTTTCCTCCGTATTTTTATTAAGGATCATGGCTTGGGCTATAGTCAACACTGGGTGAATAATTTATTAATTATGTTCTTCATCATCCCAATAAGTATTTTATGATTTTAGGAGGGGTTTGGTAGGGGGTATAGGTTGATGTGTTTAGTTTCAGGCCCATGAGTGATGGTCATGTTTCCAGACCTACGCCCTATGTAGTCATCTTCCATAGCTAACCAGGGTCTCCCCAAGATCAAAGGATGCCCTACTAAGTTTGTCTTAGGTTGAAGAACATAAAAAATGTAGGGTACTCCCAGGAATCCCTCTAGCTTTACCTTAGACCTGTCTACTAATTCTAGCATGGTAGGAGTATGAAGTAAGTCAAAGGATCCTATGGGAGATAGTGTCTCCATTACCATCACATTGATGGTTGCACCTAAATCGATTAAAGTGTTTCTTATCAGATACTCATTGATAAAGGTGGTAGCCACAAGTATTCTAGGGTCTGCGTATTTTTCTGTAATAAATTTGGTGGACATAAGACTTGCAAGTTTCCCACCTACTTGAATTGTAGAAGGTTCCTTCTTCTGTCTCCCTGGTTTCTTGGTACATATCTCCCTCATTTTTTTGGTATAAATCGGAATATCCTTAATTTCTTACAGTAACAGGATCTTAATGCATACATTTCTTAGTTCAGACACAAGATCAAACTTGGTTTGTTTTATTTTCATCTCCAACCTCTCTGGAAAAGGAGGTTGGACAATATGGGACAAGGAAGGTTCTTGAGACTTTGTAATGGTTTGTTCTGCCAGTTCTGGTGTGTTTTCTACTTTCGGTGTATCCAGAGTGTCTTCCACTATAATCTCTTCACTGAGTCACCAGTTTTCCTGATATGAGTTTAATTTCCTGCAGCGACACACGAAATTCCTACAACACAGGAACATAAATTTCTTGCAGAGGTTGTGGTGTAATACAATAGGTAGGAAAAGTGGGATAGGTGGCCACTCCAATATTGTGAGTAGATTGGATGGATTTATTGTTGGGATTGGATACTAGCTGGGCAAGAAGTTGTGTGGGACGTGGTTGATTTGGTGGGGCAGGCAATTGAATTTGCTGCTGCTGTGGCTGAACCATTTTTTGTGGTATGGGTTGTGGTGAATAAAAGTTTTAAGGGGGATAATTTGGTGCAGTAGGGTAAGGAAAATTCTCCTACCAATATTGTTGTGGACGCCAGGGCTGCCAGTGCATTGGAATGTTCCACATCTGATTCTGGGCATAAGGAAATTGAAAATGTTATTGTGATATACCTATAGGACATGGTTGCCATGGTTTTTGGTGTGCCATTGCATAGAGTGAATTGGCAACTTATTGATCTACTAGATATGCTACTTTAATCTCTGGAAGAGAAGGAAACTAATTAGTAGAATGACCAGCCTCACAAATTTGACATACCTCTATATTGTTTATAGGACATTCCCTCAAGGGATGATTTTTCCTACACTTGGAACATAACATAGCCAAGGCTTTCTCCACTTCATCCTGCTTCTTCTCAGCCTGAAAAACATTTTGCTGTGAAGATAAAGTGTTAAGAATGCCAATTTTAAAATTTTCAAATAAGTTTCCCATTTCAACTCTGGTTACCCAACCCCTACAACTAATTTTTTGAATATGGAAGAAGTATCTCTAGATCCTTTTCCAACCATATAATTTCCCCTCAAATATCATCAACACAACTTGCACACATCATCATAACTAAATTTTGATACATCACCTGGTCCCATCAAGTTAAAAACCTTGAGAGATTCTAGTCTTACAACTCTTAGCAAAATTGTTCTCATGGTTTCCTTATTCAGCTGGTTCATCTTGGATCTTTGAAAATTCTATTGGAATCTTTCCAAGAAGTCTTCTAGGCTTTCCTCCTCGTTCTGGGTCCTACCAAAGATTTCTTCCCTAATGTCCCTAGTTTTACAATAATCTTGGTACATTTTCAGGAACACCTTCTTCATGTCATCCCATGTCGAAATGGGATTTGCAGTCAGTACCATGAACCATTTGAGAGCTGCATCTTTTAATGTGGCAGGAAACAACTTCAACTTTGAGCATTTGAAGAATAATCATAGCTCCTGCACAATACATCAAACTCGAATAAGAAGGCATTGAGATCTTCACTAGAGGTACCACGAAAATTAGGCAAATCAGAGGGAGGAATGTTTTTCATCTGACTAGCCCCAACAAAATATTTGATAGGAAATTCAAATGTAAATGGTTCCTCTTCCTTCTCATGATAGTCCCCATTTGTAGTACCAGTACCCTCTAAATGATCCATATCGAACCAAAAGGGAGTGGGACCCTGGTAAGCTACAAATCCTTCAGAGTTAGTTGTTTGGAACTCTAGTTCTTGAATAGGACTGAAGAGGAATTCCTCTTTAGGTTGACCACTAAGCAAAGATGACGCCCCCCTAGTAAGATGAGATTTTAGATGAGCAACAATAGAGGGTTCTCTATTAGAAGGATTCTTCTCTGTTATGGGGGTATTTATATGCTTAGGATTAGATGTAAATTCCTGTTCAGAATTGTCAGTCCTCGTTTAGATTCTTCCAACTCCCTTGCCTT
Source organism: Pinus tabuliformis (assembly GCA_031772625.1). Classification (NCBI taxonomy): domain Eukaryota; kingdom Viridiplantae; phylum Streptophyta; class Pinopsida; order Pinales; family Pinaceae; genus Pinus; species Pinus tabuliformis. The sequence goes on along the minus strand of CM062818.1, from coordinate 15,083,810 downwards.
TTTCTTTACAAACTTCTTTTTCCATGCTAGTTTATTAGTGAACGAAGTGGTGCTCACACCACTACTAAAAATACTTGAAAAGTTATATTGGACCCTATCTATAAGAATTCAAAGCTTCTACTTACTAAACAATCAGGACATGGATTTGAAGAATCATGATCTCTGCAGGTGCGTAGGCCTTACCCTAAGTCTTACCACTTCGCCTCCCCCTATTCCTAAAAAAAACTTAGACAAAAAGGAATCAACTAAAACATTTTCAGTATCATCCCTTAGCACCTCCCCGACAACGACACCAAAATGTTTGGGCAAATTATAGACTTATAATTAGACAGACTGTTTGGTCAATTTAGTGTGTCCTAAATTGCTGTTTAAAATGTCAATCCGAGAGTCGTAAACTGCTGAAGTGAAGTGCACTGTATATGCAAGATAACTGATTTCTTAGTTCTTTGTCGTTTTTGAGTTTTTGGTTTGTTTTTGGGTTTATCTTCTATGGAAATGGCAATGATAGTTGTGGATTTTGATTTGGAAGTTGTGGAGCTTGTTGATTTTGAAAAGATGGAGGATATTGATAAAATTGAGCAAATCTCCCATAAGGATTTTGCATACCTTGTACCCATGATTGAAAAGTATTTTGAGGTTGGGACCAAGGTTGTTGCCAAGGATTCCAATTTGGTGGGGTTTGAAAGTTCATAGAGTTATTAAACCCTTGGTTTTGTTGCCCCTGCCAAGGTCTCCTTGCAACAAAACAGAGAGACTCAATTGAATTTGGATCTTCTTGAAAGACAGCTTTGAGCCCAGGAATTGAAGGACAATCCTTGGTCTCATGGTTTTCTGAACAAATCACACATGTTTCTACAACTTTTGCATCCAAGGGACATTCCCTTAGAGCATGTTTCTTTCTACATTTTTGGAAAAAGATGGCCAAAGCTTCAGCTTCTACTTTCAGCTTGTTTTGTATTTTAAGGGTGTCTAGTTGCTCACTAAGACTTCCTAAGATATCAGTTTTGAATTAATCAAGCATGTTTCCAATCTCAGCCCTACTTACTGATCCAGTTGCAGATTTGTTTGCTCTAATGAGAGAAGGATCTCTAGGCCCTTTTCCAGTTTTAGATTTTCCCCTTGAGAGATGGACACATAGCTCTGCTATATCATGAAGTGGAAGTTGAGATATATCTCCTTTTCCCATCATGTTCAAAATATCTATCCATTCATCTCTAATGGCTTTTAATAGAAGGGCTTTCAAGGTTTCCTCATCTAAGTTATTCCTTTTTTCTCTTTTCAGGTTGTATTGAAATCTTTCAAGTAAATCCTCTAAGTTTTTATCTTCTCTTTGCACCATTTTGAATACCTCATCCTTGTGATTGGTGGGCATACAATAGTCCAGGTATCTATCCAAAAATGTTTGTTTCATATCATTCCAAGTCCTAATGGATTGAGTGACTAATCCCATGAACCATTTCAAAGCAGCTCCTTTCAATGTTGAAGGAAACAATTTGAGTTTTTGAGAGTCTTCCAGATAATCATAGGTTCGACACACGACTTCAAACTCAAATAGAAATGTTTCAGGATCCTCATTTCTTAACCCATGAAAGTTTGGGAGGATAGATGGTGAGATGTTTTTCATTGTTGCTCGTGAATCCTCATTAACTATAGGAAATCTAAATGAGTTTTCTCCATCCCTATTTCCCCCATTGTTACCTCTACCTCCTCCATTATTTCCTCCTCCTCCTCCTCTACCTCTACCTCTACCAAATCCGTTTACTACTTCCTCTGTCATGATAGTTTCCTCAGAGACTTCAGAGTCCTCTGGTTCCTCTACTAATGGCGAACGAGGAGGAATTTCTCTCTCTTCTTCTTCAGGTGATTCTACTTCTTCAATTACAATGTGTTTTTTTGTAGAAGTAAAGAAAGGGTCTTTTCCTAATTTAGATTTGATGGATGGTGTGGGAGAGTCTCCTAATTCAACTACTGCCTCTTGAATTCTAGGAATCCTAAGGCTAGGAGTGTGAGTTGGAGATGATGGAGGTGTCTCTTGTCTATTCCTTGAGGTAGATGGAGTTGTAAAAATAGAACTCTTGGCCCTAGCTAAAAACCTTCCCCTAGAATCTCTTGCTCTATGCATGTCATTTTTTTATTTTTCTTCAAGTCGGGCTAATAATTCTCTTTCTGATTTTCCAGGTCACTCTAGGTGCAAGAAGAGAGCATACTCAAGAAATTATTAAACCAATAAATTTCTCTTTTTTGATCCTCCAGATCACACTAGGTGCAAGAGGAGAGCATACTTTGAGAAGTTATCAATTTTTCCTTCCTTGAAATTTTCTTATATTTTTTTTTTTTAAGAAATTGGCTACCTAGTTTCACTTCCCCGGAAACGGCGCCAAAATGTTTGGTCAATTTAGTGTGTCCTAAATTTCTATTTAAAATGTCAATCCGAGAGTCGTAAACTGCTAAAGTGAAGTGCACTGTATATGCAAGATAACCGATTTCTTAGTTCTTTGTCGTTTTTGAGTTTTTGGTTTGTTTTTGGGTTTATCTTCTGTGGATTCCCTAGTGTGAGATGGCAAAATTGAAGGTCAAGTATGGATGATAATGGTGATTTCTACAATGATTTTCCAAACTTTAAAGTTCTCAAAAAGAAGGTTTCAAACTGACAGTGATGAAATCAATTCTCAAAAGAAAATAAAAATGTACCAAAACAGTGAACTAGTGATAATGAAGCCCAGTATCCTTATTGCTGTATGAAAAGAAAATAAAAACTGAACTCAAAGCAAATCAAAGACTGGAATCAAAGCAAACTAAATCACACTACTTCAACCCATATTTTGACCCTTCACCTTTCGACTCGCTCCGGCTATAGGAAGTAATCATAAACAAGTTGAGTAATAAGATATCTAAATTGCAGGAAATGAAATTGCATAAAATGAAACTAAGATTTAACTACTCATTCAATTTTCAATTCCTGAAAATGACATAAGTAATTTAATCACTAACTTGTAGGAAAGTAAACTAAATCATACTACATCAAGTAATATTCTGATTCCTCACTATTTGAGTCGCTTGGCTATAGGAAGGAAATCATAAACAAATGAGTAATATGATATCTAAGTTGCAGAAAAGTAAATAAGCAAAGCAAAACTGAAAGAAATGACAATGCTGGAATTAAAACTCAGTAAATGAATCAGCAGAAAGGACAAGATGATCTCATGTCATTAGTCATTAAAACTATGTAATTTGCCCGGGCTGCCTACAAGAACCTGAAAGAAAAATACTGATTAGCTAGCAACCATGAGAAAGCATAAAAGAAAAGATGAACAACAGTTAGTATAAATATTAGGAAATATATACAAGCAACTGATTATAAAAACAGTAATATAATGAAAGAAAGTGAGAAACTATACAGTAGATACAGAGCCTTGGTGTACAGGGGCCCTCTGCAACCTCGGCCAATCAATACTCAGTCACAAATTGAACTTAGGAACACTGTCTTCTCATATATTAAAGTGCAGTAAAAACATAGAAATAGAGCACGGCACAGTGGGCTCGTAGACACAGTAAAGATTACATGTAAAAGCTAACTATCAAGCGTATGATAACGCGTTATTTATAAGTGAAAATGCTATAACTGATTCCTAGATTCTACACTGCCAAACCGACACGTAAATCTCCACGGCCTGAGATCTAGCGGTATGGTAATCATGACAAATAAATCCATGGAGTGGTGGCTGCTCTATTTGGTTCATGGATTGATCCACAGGTGTTAGCACACCTCCAGAGATTGAGGATCTTGCCGCGCAAAACTTCACGTGGGCAAAACAGAGCCGTGCCACCGCAAAACTCTTGGTTTGACCACTCCTTTGACCGCCTTTGACCATGGCTGTTTGTGAGTGATTCGGCTGAACCAAGGGGACACGCTCCATGTACATGTCATTTGCAGCTTGCCCATGTGGCCAGATTCTCCATTGGACACCTATAACATAGCCTTTCACAAAATGGCTGCGGAAACTTGAGCTGGCTGCGGAAAGTGACAAGTTTCCGCAGCTGATTGAACAAAAATCTAAATCAAACAGCAGTCACAAACATAGTTAGGAAACCATTTTATAAGCTCTTTTTAGACTAATATGCAATGATTTGATAGCTTGGTGGATCAAATAAATGGAAAAGAAGGCTGAAAAGGTATATAGGGAAGATGTAAGTTTGGGACTCAACACAGACATAAATCATCAACTAGGGATAGGTAACCTTATGAGATTTTGCGCAAAATATATGTAGGCTAATACTTGAAGTGTTTTTCCAAACAAAATCACACACACACACAACTTCAATATCTCTTTTACTCATCAACACTCAGAAGCAAAGGGTATGGAGCGGATTTAATCATCCCTCTACAACAACTAAAATTGTTGATGCTGATCAGAAAAAGATAATGGATCAATCAAACAACAATTCAACCAATTCAACATTTCGTGATGTAAATTAAAGCTTGATCAAATAACTCCAAACATATTCATCAAATAATATTCACCATTTAACGATCATACATGTGTTGCTACAGATCAGAAAATAGGAACAAAAGTTGTGTAATAATTCTATCAATTCATAAAAATAATTAAAGGAAACACAAATATGAAACTACTGGAGTTGTGAGTAAAGGGGGCCCTCCCTTAATCACAACCCCTTCAAATGCTAAAGGAGTTTACACAATGAGATCAACAGAACATGGAACTTGATATTAATATGAACAAATATTATAGTAGTACAAAATTATGGTATCTCAGCCTCCTCTTGTAAATGAAATATAAAAGTATTTATACAAGTGCAAAGGCATAAAATTGCCTGAATTAGGAAAACTAACATACTGCAACTATTTATTAACAATAACTGGAAGAGATAATAAAAATAAACATGTTGAATTTGATCCATGACTGAAAGCATGGATCAAACTGATCTCATTGAGTTGCTGAAGCTATTTCCCAATATGACCATCTGTGAGAGGTCTGAAGATCTGGGTGGTTTTGGTGGTAGCTTTGAGGCAACCAATAGGATATCATCTATGTGAACAATTTTCTTGACAAAACCCATGTTTTCTATGTGAACAATTTTCTTGACAAAACCCATGTTTTTGTTCTCCTCGAGGCTGACCGGAACATACTCAACCATCAATATAGTTGTTGGAAATTGGAGAAGTTATAGGAAATCAATGTATCTACAGGAAATCAACGACTCTACAGGAAATCACAAGCTCTCTGCAGGAAATCACAGAACTGCTTCGGAAGATGGTTGGTTTGCATAGGATCCGGTCAACATTATTGAAATTGTAGATAATTCGATTAGGTATCATTTAAATTGTAAAATACTCAAGAATAAAACGAAATGATACTTTTTAAAATGATTTGCATACCTTAAATCTCACAACACCCTTTTTGTCAAAACACATAGAATATGGAAAAACGAGCGTCATGAAGGGTCAAAAGAGTTCACAAGAGAGGAAGCAAGGCCTTAGAAACATTATAAAAAATGTACAAAATCTAGACTCAACACCGTCCAACGGAATACTCCAGACGGGGGTGACGGTCATTAAACCCAAGAAAACACAAGGATGGTCTGTCTAATGTCCAACAAAGTAGTCCACACGGATGGGACAACAATGATAAATAATACAACACATTGTCAACAATGTAAGTAGTAAAATAACTGAAGTAGTTCCACTATCTTAGTACAAGTTAATAAAACATGCATTACAAATGTTTAAAGAATAGTCTTACAAACAAATACAAAACATGCGTGAAAACATGCTGGCCTGAGACAAGCTTCTGAATTAAGCAAATGTTCCAAGACACATCTATACACCATACCTCACTAGCCCCAGTAATAGGACAATGGAGCCACTCCTCACTCCTCAAAGAACAGACTACAAACTCTCAAGGCTATATGGGAGGAGCCAAGGTGAAAATTCCTTGGGGGAATAATTGACCCTTCTGACTCTTCGACTTCCCTCATGATTATTTGACTTCCTATGAATTTTTGACTTTACATGACTCTTCAACTTCATATGTGGGTCTCTTGGACTTCCAATTTACGTTACATTGATTACAACAATTATGGCCCATAATAGTGATGTGGCTGAGACAACTCATGACACAACTCAGCATGACACTGCTGAAATGTACTGGTTGAATGTGGTGTCTGTGTCCAGCTATTGTGCTACTGAGTGATGGTATTCTCTCGGTGTAACAAGTCTTCACCTCTGCATGGAAAAGTGCACGAGGTCTTCGATGGTCTTGGTCTTTGCTTGATGGTGCATGTGTATGTGTCCCTTTCGCCCACTACTCGATGTGCTTCATGCGTTTGTTCAACTGTGATCAAGCCTCCTAGCATGTGCCTCTTTTCCATCCCATTCGTCATTGTAGAAATTCCCACTCTAGATCACTTGATAATGCAATATACTAAAGCAAAATACTTGATCTAATTCTACAAACAAACTTATGGAAGCTTAATCGATTTTGAGCAAGATCAAATAGAACACATATAACTGATAATGAGAAAGCAATCACACATGAACACAGAAGAATACTCTGGGGAAATCCTCAGCTAAAAACCTTGATCTTTGTATTATCATACAAGTGGAAATATGTCCAGATTACACAAAGCTTTAGCTCACAAGCTATCCAGTTCTCAGTACAATCCCTCAATTCTACTCATAGAAAAAATAGACAACACATATGCTTGCCTCCAATCCTCCAAGCCTCCTATTTCCTTGTGCAGTTTCTCCCAGGGTCCAATGCTACCACCTGTGTGAGTTGGCCTCACACACAACTCATCAAACTCAGAAATAACTGCGCAATCTCCAAGGAATGAATTCCTTTTGTATGCAAGAGATATCCTCAATGGGATATTCTTGCAACTGATAGTACACTGTCCCATCATCTGATCTCAACTGGGTCTCTGACTGAACTGACATGCATCAATTATTTATGAGAGAATATTTAGTTTTCTGAAGTGCAATAGTTACATACATGCATGCATTAACTAACTGAACTCCCAATCAGTTCCACAAACTGTTGGAACTAATCTAACTGGACTTAACTTAGTTAACTGAGCTAACTAATTACAACTCAAAGTACAACTCATCTTGATCTCCTTTAATCAAGGGATAACTTCCTCAATCAAAGGGGAAACTGTTGCATGTCTTCACATAGACTTCATGTTTGATTTTATACAACTAATTAACTCAATATGAATTAATTAATTATTTTACAAACATATGCTAAGATCAAATTCGAATTTTAATTCTCAATTTTAGTTTAGGAACTAACTAAAATTGGAATGTATCCCGAAATTCTATTTATAGAAGTGCTTTTTTTAGAACTTCTATTTTTAGCATTTCTTGTTTCTATTTTCAACACTGCCTCTCAACAAGAAAGGGATTATCAGTCACCCCAATCCTGTCTTTGTGTAACTCGAACTTGCATGTTGACAATGTCTTAGTCAAAATATCTGCATCCTGTTCCTTGGTAAAAACATATAACATCAACATGATCCTCTTCACCACATAGTCTCAAAGATGATGATACCGGATATCAATGTACTTGGAATTGTCATGAAATGCTCGATTCTTAGAGATTTTGGTGCAAATTTGATTATCACAATAGATCAAAGTTGGATCCATCCTCTAACCAAATAATCCCACTAGAATCTTCTGCATCCAAATGGCCTCACATGCTGCCTGACTGGTAGCCATGTATTCAATCTCTACTGAGCTAAGTGCAACTGACCTCTGTTTCCTGCTGTACCAGGAAACTGCAACTGAACCAAGGTTGAAGATTCCTCTAGAAGTGCTCTTCTAGTATGATGGACTCCCTGCCCAATCTACATCTATGAAGCCCTGAAGCTTCACTCCCTTTGTCCATATGTACTACAATCCATACTGAGATGTGCCTCTGAGTGTTGGAAATAATACTGAGAGGGGGGGTGAATCAGTATTATCAGATCAATCAAACCTTTTCAATGCTCAGAAACATATACGCTACTTCAGTTAAGTAAAACAGCGTGTACACGCTACTGTGACTAAATAAAACAGCGTATAAGCAGAAAACTCATAACTTAGTTAGCTTATTCTTCAGTTAAGTTCATCAGGACATTATTCAGCACATTAACAGTAAGCAGATGCAGTATAACAGAACGGATCAAAAGTCACACACATGAACACCAAGATATAAGGTGGAAACCCAATGTGGGTGAAAACCACCTGCTGCAAGTTATCTCTATCTTTCTTTAAGAAACTTCAGTTTACAATCTTTTGTACTGGTGCAGCCTTATACCAGTACGCAGGCTACAACCTGCAGAAGGCTACAACCTTCTCTCGTTCTCCAAACTTCCTTGGAAGGGAGCTCCAACCCCCTTTGTTCTTGTACTAGCCAAGATACTAGTACGTAGGTGCTGACCTACAATCTTCTTTTCTTCAGGTATCACCTTTCATACATTTTCAGACTTGAATATTCCTGAAGCACAACATTACAATCTGAAGACCACAATTCATTCAATTTCCACAACAGATCATTGAAGCATAAAACAACCAAACTCTGAATTACTGAACCACTGAACCCTGTCAATCACCAGTTATCAGAACATAGAGCAGACTACAGAACTCTGCAATAACTGTCAGACCCCACTGTAAACCCAAAAACAAGCTTCAAAAGATATACGCTACTTCAAGGAGCCAAACCCGCGTATACACGCTCTTTTACCGAAGCCAACCTGCGTACAGATCTAAAAATAAACTTTCTCAATTTGCAGCTGTACCAGACATTAGTTAGACCCAGAACATAGCATTGCGACAATATGCAGATCTAGAAATAAGCATAATCAACCATATCATGATAGTGCATTTCAAACCATTAGATCCCGATCTATCCTTAGATCTAGTCTTCCATCAACCAATGTGATCTCTCCTTGGCTTAGATCAAGCAACCCAGCACTTGCAAATCAGATCTCTTTCACTCTTAGATATTCAAGCCCTTGTCGAAAGATGATTTTGCCTAATGATCTTCTTCTCCTTATATAGTCTTAGGCCTAGCTCAATACCAAGAGCCAAAACCATAGTAACACAATACCATCAACTTCAAAACTAGGGATCGACACGCCCGTCGAGACACAATGGTCCGAAATCATAGGCACAACTTCCAAGGACTAACCACCATGGACCAAAGGAACCTTTCCACATACACGCGCTTTTTATGAATCGAACTAGCGTGTACACGCGACTTGGGCTTAACGAAACGGCGTGTATGAGCTTCCTTGGCATGCTGTACTGAGATCTGTCTTCTGATTAAGATGCCATCACTTGTACCAACCTCTGAGCACTTGTACCATCCTCTGAGTGAGTTGCCATCAAGGACAACACTTGAATCATAATGCCAACAATCTCCCCCTTTGGACTTGATGGCAACCACCACACCAAGTCACTCTCCCCCTTTGACATCAAGAGCAAAGGGCTGTGCTCCCCCTGAGGACATGCTGATACCTCTGCTTGGCTGTGCTGACTCGTGCTCCCCCTGACAGTAGGCCAGATCTGAAAAAGATGTTCTTCAACAAGAGCCAAGATTTATACACCATAAGGGACCTTCCTATCACCAAAAGACTCAATACATACATCCATACTCCCTACCAAGAGGGGACATATCAGAAACAACCAATTATATTACAGCATTCATCCCAGGCATAGTGGGGAAACCAACATAGGCCGTTACATGACCTTGACACCATAAAAGAGATATGACAAGAGAGATACATGACATAGAGACAACAGATCTAGACCAAGACTTAGGAAAGACACCAGCAACATCTGATAAACATCTTGTTAGATCAGCAACCAGAATTTCTTTCTGAGCTCCTTCTCCTGAAACCAACAACCAAAACATCTGAATGCCAACAATGCTTTATGAGACTTTTGAGCTGCTCCCCCTGAACCTGTGCCTGTTGCACTCCCTGAAACTGTGCCTGAAGAATTCTGACATTCCTATTGCTTTTCAGAACTTCAGAGTTTTCCCTTGCTGTTCAGAACTTCATATACGCGTTTTATCCTGTATAAAACAGCGTATGTACGCGGATATTCTTTCTGCAACAAGCGTCCAGCATACACGCGACTTACCCATCATAAATCCGCGTGTATACGCTCATATCCCTTCCGTAACCTGCGTATACCAACTTTTCTGTAGAACAAACAATCTTCAACAACAGGATGAAGCATCAACTACTCCCAGCTTTTGTCTGAGATATTCAAAAGTTTCCCTGGGCAGTGGTTTTGTGAGAATATCAGCAACTTGCTCCTTAGAAGGAACATACTCCAACTTGACCTTCTGCTCAAGCACTTGTTCCCGAAGAAAATGGTACTTGATTGGTATGTGCTTGGTCTTTGAGTGCATGACAGGATTCTTTGAAATGCTGATTGCACTTGTATTATCACATAAGATAGAGACAGGTGGAGTGCAAGTGATTTGAAAGTCCTGCAAGGTCTGCATCATCCAAAGAAGTTGTGTGCAACAAGATGCTGCAGCCACATATTCTGCTTCAGCTGTAGATAAGGCAATCGAACTTTGTTTCTTGCTGAACCAAGATACTAATCTAGAACCCATGAAGAAAGCACCTCCACTTGTGCTTTTCCTATCATCCACACTTCCAGCCCAATCTGCATCTGTGTAAGCATGAAGAGTGAGATCAGTATTTCTAGGATACCATAAGCCATAGTTTTGGGTCCCTTGAAGATATTTGAAGATTCTTTTGACTGCCTGAAGATGAGTTTCCTTTGGGTTGGCTTGAAATCTTCCAACCATTCCTACTGCATGTGTAATATCTGGTCGAGTACCTGTCAAATAAAGCAAACTCCCAATCATGGATCTATAAGTGGGTTGGTGAACTGCTGCTGATTCATCATTTGCACTGAGGCTGCATCCTGTAACCATGGGTGTACATACTGGTTTTGACTCTTCCATGCCATACTTCTTCAAGATCTGCTTGAGGTATTTGGTTTGAGACAAGAAGATACCTCCTTCATTTTGTTGGATTTGCAATCCAAGAAAATATGTCAATTCTCCAAGAAGTGACATTTCGAATTCTTTCTGCATAACCAAGGCAAAGTTTTGACTCATGGTCTCTTCATTGCTGCCAAAAATAATATCATCTACATAAACAACAAGGATTAGCAATTTGTTATTTTCAACTTTTATATAGAGATTGCTATCTGCTGATCCTTTTGAAAAGCCTTGTTGGTGAAGATATTTGTCCAAGCGATAGTACCAAGCCCTTGGAGCTTGTTTGAGCCCATAGAGTGCCTTTTTCAATCTGCATACAAGGTTTGGATCATTTCCAAGAATGAACCCATCTGGCTGCTCAATATATACTTCTTCTTCTAAGTCTCCATTTGGAAGGCTGATTTCACGTCCATTTGAAATACCTTGAAGTTTTGAAAGCTTGAGAGAGCAAGGAACATTCGGATGGCCTCTAGTCTTGCCACAGGAGCAAAGGTCTCTTCAAAATCTATTCCTTCTTGCTGTGCATACCCTTTACAAACAAGTCTGGCCTTGTTTCTAATTACTTCTCCATTTTCATTTAACTTATTCTTGAAGACCCATTTTGTTCCTATTACATTCTTATCTTTTGGTCTAGGAACTAATTCCCAAGTGTTGTTCCTTTCGATTTGCTCAAGTTCTTCATCCATTGCTTTGACCCAACATTCATCTTTGCATGCTTCTTTCACATTTTGTGGTTCAATGGAGGAGAGTAGAGCCAAGTAGCTTGAAGCTTCTGCAAGTGTCCTTCTTGTTTGTACTCCTGCTTCTTTCTGCCCCACAATCTGAGTTTCTGGATGATTCTTTTGGACATATCTGGATGGAGTCTTCTCTTCTATTCTTGTCTGCTCCTCTGGTTCTTCTTGAGATTCTTCTTCTTCATCATTTCGCCTTTGAGAGTAACCTTCATCTTCTTCAATGTCTTCATGATGAACTTGCCTAGGAATATATCCCTTCTCATCAACCACTATATCAATACTGTCAACAATTCTGCCAAGTCTTTTATTGTAGCACTTGTATGCTTTGCTATGTGGAGAATAACCAAGAAGAATGCCCTCATCTGCTCTAGGTTCAAGTTTGCCAAGTTGCTCATCAGTATTCTTAATATAACATTTGCTCCCAAAGATTTTGAAATGCTTCACGGAAGGAGTTTTACCACTCCAAAGCTCATGAGGTGTTTGAGTGCTGTTTACTCGGACATTTGTTTTGTTAAGAATGATAACAGCAGCATGTGCAGCTTCACCCCAGAAGGTTGCAGGAGTACCTGATTCATCGAGCATAGCACGAGCCATTTGTTGGATAGTTCTGTTCATTCTTTCCACAACCCCATTTTGCTGAGGAGTTCTAGCTGTAGAGAATTCTCTTCTTATCCCATGTTCATCGCAGAAATCGAAAAATTCATTTGATGTGAACTCCCCACCTCTGTCAGATCTGAGGCACTTAATTTTGTGTCCTGATTCATTTTCAGCCAATGCTTTGAAGGATTTGAATTTTTCGAATGCTTCATCTTTGTGCTTCATAAGCCCTAACCAAACAAACCTTGAGAAATCATCAATGAATAATATCAGATATTCTTCTCCTCGAGGTGTCCTTTTCCTAAATGGACCACATACATCTGTATGGACTAGCTCAAGAGGCAAGCTAGCTGATCCTTCCTTTTCTGGAAAGTTAGTTCTGGTTTGCTTTCCAAACTGACAAGATTTGCATATAGTGTTGTCTGGAATTTTGATATCTGGAAGATCGCGAACTGCCTGATATTTGCATGCTTTTCTTATTTGTGAGAAGCTTAGATGTCCCAACCTTCGATGCCATAGCCAGTGCTCTTCATCCTTGCTAAGATAGCATTGTTGTTGTCCTTCTTCAAATATGTACAGATTATTTGGAGTTCTTTTGCCTTTGAGAACTGTTTTACCTGTATCAAGATCACGAACAAGACATCCATTCGATCTGAAAATAACCTCGGTTTTTTGATCACACATCTGACTGACACTTAGAAGATTATGCTTCAATCCATCAACATACAAAACATTTCCAGCCTTGACCTTTTCTTTCAAAGGAGCAATACCTTTTCCTTTTATAGTTGCAGGAGTATCATTTCCAAAAGAAACTTTCTTTCCCTTTTCTAAAGTAGAATAAGATTCAAGTTTTTCTTTATCACCTGTCATATGTTTCGAACATCCACTGTCAATGTACCATAGATTTTCCTGTCCTTCTGCATAAAACGCTATCCCACATCTTTCTGTCTGAGGTTCTTTTATTCTCCATTTTTTGGTGCTCGTGGCTTGTTCCTTTTTCTCCTGAAACCTGCTCCTGCATTCAGATTCTTTATGACCAAAATTATTGCAAATAGAACATTCAACTTCATTTTCAAGAACCGAAAAGTTGTTATAGGTCCTCTTTGTAATCCCTGTCATACTTCTTTGTTTTTGAGCTTCCCTAGTCATGATTGTTTTATATGCAACACATTGAGCTGCTTTGTGACCAAAGTTATGGCAAGAAAAGCATTGTCCATTGAAGAAGCTTCTGCGGTTATTGAATCTACCAGCCAACTGATTGTAATTTCTATTTTCATCTATTCTTGTGCCAAACTGAGAAGATTTTACCTGTGGTTGGTTGTAGCTTTTGTTCACCCTTAAGAAGGATTGTCCCTGATAGTTTCTGTTTGTAATTCGTCCCTGCTTTACCTGATTATCTTCATTGTTCTTCTGCTCATTTCTTCTTGCTGCATCAAGATAATTCTTTGAGGTGGATGCTTTAGAGGTTTCTCCATTATAGCCCAAACCTGTCTTGTTTAGAGGAGACCGCTGCACATTGATAATCTCATCCAAAGTTTCAGATCCTTTGACAAACTTAAGATTAATAGCTTTTGTTTTCTCAATTTCTTTTCTGAGACCAACAATTTCACCTTCTAGTTTTTCAAGATGTTTTTCCTTTTCATCAATTTGAAATTGCAAAGTATCAATGATCACACTCTTTTCTTCTATGCATCTCTTGAGTCTAGTAATTTCATTATAGAGATTATCCACATCTACAGCATCCTCATAATCATCATCTTCAAATGCCATTAATAGCTTATATTTATTACCTTGTTCATCTTCATCACTGTTTGATAAGCCATCACTATCTTCATGGGTGTAGTAGCTTTTCTTATTTGCACTTTGTTTCTTATTCCATCTAGCAGGTTCTTTTCCTTTATCTTTATTAGGACATTTTGCAGCATAATGACCTACTCTTCCACAAGCAAAGCATTTGAAAGGTAGCTTACCTCTGAACCTTCCAGCACCCCTTTGAAGATTTCTAACAAAATTTGATTCTTCTTCCTCTTCTTCTGGAACATGGCTTGCCTCATAGTAATCTTCTTTTCCTGATGCCTTAAAAGCAGCTTCCCTTCTGTCTGATGGACCTCCCTTTCTCATTTCATAAGCAGTTAGAATTCCATGTAACTGAGACATAGTGAGAACTTTGAGATTTTCCTTTTCTTCTATTGCAGATACTTTAGATTCAAACTTGGGGGATAATGATCTTAGAATCTTTGAAACTACTATAGTCTCTTTTATTTCTTCACCCAAATTTTTCATACAATTAACAATCTCGTCTACCCGAAGAAAATAATTTGCCACACTTTCATCATTATACATCTTGAGAGTCTCATATTGAATCCTGAGAGTTTGAAGTTTAGCTTCCTTTACCTGTTCATCTCCTTCATAGCTAGTGATCATTTTGTCCCATATCTCTTTTGCTGATTTGAAGTGCATGACCTTCATGAATTCTGTTTGGGATATACTTCCTAATAGAGTACTGACTGCTTTTGCATTTGTTTCATATGTCTTTTTCTCAGCTGGATCTGTAGGAGTAACTGAAGGAAAAGCATAGCCTGTTTCTACAATGTTCCAAACTTCTGTACCAAGAGATTGAAGATATGCAGTAACTCTTACCTTCCAATAATTGAAATTTGTTCCATCAAAAACCGGTGGCCTGATTGATGCTTCTTTCTCGTAGTTGCTCATGATGAATGATCTACCTTCAAGCGATCAAGCTTCCCTGAAGGACCTGCTCTGATACCAATTGTTGGAAATAATACTGAGAGGGGGGGTGAATCAGTATTATCAGATCAATCAAACCTTTTCAATGCTCAGAAACATATACGCTACTTCAGTTAAGTAAAACAGCGTGTACACGCTACTGTGACTAAATAAAACAGCGTATAAGCAGAAAACTCATAACTTAGTTAGCTTATTCTTCAGTTAAGTTCATCAGGACATTATTCAGCACATTAACAGTAAGCAGATGCAGTATAACAGAACGGATCAAAAGTCACACACATGAACACCAAGATATAAGGTGGAAACCCAATGTGGGTGAAAACCACCTGCTGCAAGTTATCTCTATCTTTCTTTAAGAAACTTCAGTTTACAATCTTTTGTACTGGTGCAGCCTTATACCAGTACGCAGGCTACAACCTGCAGAAGGCTACAACCTTCTCTCGTTCTCCAAACTTCCTTGGAAGGGAGCTCCAACCCCCTTTGTTCTTGTACTAGCCAAGATACTAGTACGTAGGTGCTGACCTACAATCTTCTTTTCTTCAGGTATCACCTTTCATACATTTTCAGACTTGAATATTCCTGAAGCACAACATTACAATCTGAAGACCACAATTCATTCAATTTCCACAACAGATCATTGAAGCATAAAACAACCAAACTCTGAATTACTGAACCACTGAACCCTGTCAATCACCAGTTATCAGAACATAGAGCAGACTACAGAACTCTGCAATAACTGTCAGACCCCACTGTAAACCCAAAAACAAGCTTCAAAAGATATACGCTACTTCAAGGAGCCAAACCCGCGTATACACGCTCTTTTACCGAAGCCAACCTGCGTACAGATCTAAAAATAAACTTTCTCAATTTGCAGCTGTACCAGACATTAGTTAGACCCAGAACATAGCATTGCGACAATATGCAGATCTAGAAATAAGCATAATCAACCATATCATGATAGTGCATTTCAAACCATTAGATCCCGATCTATCCTTAGATCTAGTCTTCCATCAACCAATGTGATCTCTCCTTGGCTTAGATCAAGCAACCCAGCACTTGCAAATCAGATCTCTTTCACTCTTAGATATTCAAGCCCTTGTCGAAAGATGATTTTGCCTAATGATCTTCTTCTCCTTATATAGTCTTAGGCCTAGCTCAATACCAAGAGCCAAAACCATAGTAACACAATACCATCAACTTCAAAACTAGGGATCGACACGCCCGTCGAGACACAATGGTCCGAAATCATAGGCACAACTTCCAAGGACTAACCACCATGGACCAAAGGAACCTTTCCACATACACGCGCTTTTTATGAATCGAACTAGCGTGTACACGCGACTTGGGCTTAACGAAACGGCGTGTATGAGCTTCCTTGGCATGCTGTACTGAGATCTGTCTTCTGATTAAGATGCCATCACTTGTACCAACCTCTGAGCACTTGTACCATCCTCTGAGTGAGTTGCCATCAAGGACAACACTTGAATCATAATGCCAACACTGAGGTATCCCAGCACATGCTTCGCTGCCTTGCAAAACAACTTGGTAGGCTGAACCATAGCTTGACTCAGCTAGTTCACTGCAAAGCATAAGTCTGGTCATGTGTTCACTAGATACATCAATGAACCCACAAGCTGCCGATAAATAATACCAACTACTACCTCACCCGAAGTAGCATCCTTCATCCTCCAGTTACTAGCTAGAGGAGTCTCCATGGGTTTGCACTTCTCCATGTGGAATTGCCTGAGTATCTCATTGGCATACTTGCCTTGAGACAAAACCACTTCCCCATCCTTTTGCCATACTTCCATGCCTAGAAATTAGTGCATAAGACCCATGCCTTTCATCTCAAACTCTCTTGCAAGGTCCCCCTTGCAAGACTTGATCAACTGATCATTACCTGCCAAAATCAGATCATCCACATAAAGAACAATGATCAATGGTTTACCTTCTACCATGATGTGGTAAGGTTCACATCTGCTTCACTCTTGGTGAAGCCCAACCCGGTGAAATAGCTGTCGATCATGGTGTACCAAGAACGAGGTGCTTAGTTCAGCCCGTACAAAGACCTGTTGAGTCAGCACACATGTGACTCATGATCGAAGGTCTCAAAACCTTCCGGCTGCTTAATGTACAACTCTTCCTCAATCTTCCCATTGAAGAATGCAGTCTTCACATCCATTTGTTGGATCTTCCAACCCATCTGAGCTGATAGTGCCAACATTGATCTGATAGATGAGTACCTTGCTACAAGAGCAAAGGTCTCATCTTATTCAATCCCCTCGACCTGTGAGAAACCACGAGCAACAAACCTTGAATTATGTTTCTCAACACTGCGATTAGCTATCTACTTTACCTTGTAAATCCATCAAGAACTCACCACTGACTTGTCCTAAGGTCTTGGGACAACATCCCACACACTATTCCGAATGATAGAGTTGTACTCCTCTACCATAGCATCAACCTAGACTGGTTGCAGCACTGCTTCCTTGAAAGAAGAAGGTTCAGTGTCTGCACACTCCCCAACTAGGGCCATGTAACCAGTGTACCGCTCGGGTGACCTCCTCTGTCTGTGCTGAGAAGATGGTTGTCCCACATTCTCTCGTGCATCCATTATCAACCTGTCAACTTCCCTTGAGCATTTCCACCCATCTATGGAAGACTCAACATGAGTGGATGTGTCCACTCCTGGATCCTCTGCATGCGGCTGTTCTGCATCAGTCTGAGGCTCCTCCTCCTTAGGAACTGAAAGTTCCTCCTCTGCATGAAACTTGATCTCCCTCTCAAGTGATACTTGCATGGATTTCTGCTCATCAAACTTCAGATCTCTGCGTACCATTGTTCTCTGATTGGTAGGTAGGAACACCTGATAGTTGTGGGGTGTATCAGTGCATCCCACAGGTATCCCCAACTCAGCTGTTGGATCTAGCTTCTTCTGGGCATCTTTGGTCACATGGAAATAAACCGATGATCCAAAGATTCTGAAGTGACTCACATCTGGTTGCTTCCCAAAAAAGGCTTCCATTGGTGTCTTCATCCCCAGTATATGGTGCGAGCTTCTGTTCTACAAGTATACTGTTGTATTGCATGCCTTAACCCACAAATGAAGTGGTAGGCTTTGGTCATGCAACATCGCTCAAGATGCTCCCACAGTCGATCTATTCTTCTTTCAGCCATCCCATTCTGTTGTGGGTTATGGGGTGACATCAACTCTCATTTAATTCCTTCTGTTGTGCAGAAGTCCTTAAACTGTTGGGAGACACACTCTCCACCATTGTCGCTACGCAAGGTCCTTATTTTCTTTCTAGATTCTTTCTCTGCTAAGGCTTTAAACTCATAAAACCTTAAGAAGGCATGATCTTTCTTTGCATAAAGTAGATCCAACATCTATGAGAAAAATCATCAATAAAAATAACATAGTACCTTTGTTTAGCAGTGGAGGCTATAGAGAATGGTCCACAAAAATCTGTGTGAACTAGCTCTAGGATTGCTCCAGCTCTACTATCTCGATCTTGAAAGGAATATTTCACATACTTACCTAAGGTACAACCTTTGCATGTATCCGTCTACTCTAGTTTTTCCTTGGGAAGTCTGGTAGAAATCTGCTGCATGATCTTCAAGGCCCCATGGTGCAAGTGGCCCAATATTCTACGCCATAGCTCGCCAACATCTTGGCTTTGCACCATCTCTACTTTGGAACTCAATGCACCAGAGTCGTCTACCTCCAACTTGTAGAGATTCTTAATTCAAATCCCAATCCTCTTGGTCTGTCCAGTGCCGATATGCCTCAGGAATACCTTTCCATTACTAAAGACTACATCATAGCCTTTGTCTTCCAGCATAACGATGGACACAAGATTCTTCTTCAGACCTGGTACATACTTTACATCAGTCGGGGTGAGAGAAGCTCCATGCTCCCTCTGAAGCACAATCGTACCTTCACTTGAAACACGGTACTTTCCATCATCACCCATCTCGATCCACATCTGGAGATCCTTCTCCTCCAAGGTACTGAAAAGATTCTTGTCACCAGACATGTGGAAAGAGGCTCCACTGTCTAGGTACCAAACACATCCCACCATGAATAAAACCATGCATGCGATGAGAGAGAAATCCAATTCGAACTGTGAGGCTAGTGCCTCACCATCTGATCCCTTCGAGGATCCCTTCTTGGATTTCTTCTGTGGAAAATTCGTAGCATAATGGCCCACCTCATGAAAATGAAAGCATCACACCTTCGATTTGTCAAACTTCTTCCCACCATGGGAAGAACTGGATTTGGAATGGGATGCCTTCCCTTTCCGTTTCCTCACCTTACTCGCTAAGGCTAGATTTTCTTCATCATCTTACTTTGATGAAGATCCATCTCTGGTGCTTCTTCTTATCTCCTTCTGCATCAGATTTGGCCAAAGTCATTCCCAATATGGCAGTTTCTCTCTTCCAATTACCGAGTCTTGGTAGCTATGCTAGCTCTTAGGAAAACCAAGCAGAGCAAGACTCACCATGTCATCATCGACTGTCGTGATCCCTACACTTCCAAGCTCATCCCTGCAGTTGGTGAGCTTGTTCAGATATGTAGAGATCATGTTGCCCTTTTCACACTTGATTTTCTGAAGCTTTCCTTTCAGCACCAGCTTCCTCTGATCATTGTTGTTCTGATATAGATCTTTCAATGTTTTCCACATTGAAAACTATGTCTCCTTCCCATGGAGGCTCGAGACAATGTGGTCTCGAACTCCCTCCAGGAGGATTCTCCTCGCTCTAGCCACACATTTCTTCCATTCCATCAATTCTTGGGCATTAGCAGCTGCTGGCTTGGGGACTTGTTGATCAATGAAGTCCTTTAGACCGTTGTCTTCTGATACTGTTTCCATGTGATCCTTCCAGGATATATAACTCGAGATGCCATCAAGGGCATACTTGAGTCTTAATTCATTGAATGCCATTGGTGAAATTTGAGATGTGATAAGAATTCAAATTCTATAATCAGGAACTTGAAACTTCTCCCTTCTCCCTTCTTTGTATATCGTTCTTTGATTTGATCCCCTTTGCTCTGATACCATGTAGAAATTCTCACTGTAGATCACCTGATAATGCAATATACTAAAGCAAAATACTTGATCTAATTCTACAAACAAACTTGCGGAAGCTTAATCAATTTTGAGCAAGATCAAATAGAACACATATAACAGAGAATGAGAAAGCAATCACACATGAACACAGAAGAATACTCTGGGGAAAGCCTCAGCTAAAAACCCCGATCGCTGTATTATCATACAAGTGGAAATATGTCTGGATTACACAAAGATTTAGCTCACAAGCTATCCAGCTCTTAGTACAATCCCTCAATTCTACTCATAGACAGAATAGATAACACATATGCCTGCCTCCAATCCTCCAAGCCTCCTATTTCCTTGCACAGTTTCTCCTGGGGTCCAATGCTGCCACCTATGTGAGTTGGCCTCACACACAACTCATCAAATTTAAAAATAACTGCGCAATCTCCAAGGAATGAATTCCTTTTGCATGCAAGAGATATCCTCAATGGGATATTCCTGCAACTGATAGTACGATGTCCCATAATCTGATCTCAACTGGGTCTCTGACTGAACTGACATGCATCAGTTATTTATGAGAGAATATCTAGTTATCTAAAGTGCAGCAGTTACATGCATGCATGCATTCACTATCTGAACTCACAATCAGTTCCACAAACTGTTGGAACTAATCTAACTGGACTTAACTTAGTTAACTGAGCTAACTAATTACAACTCAAAGTACAACTCATCCTGATTTCCTTTAATCAAGGGATAACTTCCTTAATCAAAGGGGAAATGTTTCCGGGAAAACTAGTGTCTTTTTGATATGCTAACCCTCTAGGATTGGCAGTTATCCTAGAAACAAACAATCAAAGCAATTTGGGATTTCCTCTATGTATGATAGATAAGAGAGAGGCAAAGGAACCAACCTGAATCTTTTGCTTGACTCCTTGCTTGATTTCTCTCCCCCTTGATAGAGCTTGCAACTCTTCTCCTACTTATCCTACTTAAAGAATACCTGTAGAGGCAAAGTAACAAAACACCATCAAAGCATCTCGATCTATTATATCATAAGCATTTCAGGATCAGAAATACATTGAACATACAATGGCATTGACAAATAACAACATTCAAAAATACACGATTGTATGGAGGAAAACTCAAAGAACTTTATTAAAATAGAAGGGGGAATTACAACCCAGCTGTCTGATCCAGCATCATCCTACCAACATCAAAGCCCTCTTCACCTCATGAAAAGCAAGATCACCCAACAATACAATGCTCCTTCTTAAAGACAAACTATCAGCACTTCCTTGCAAATTACAAAATTTCAGCTTCCAGATCTCTCAGATGAGGGATCCATTTATAGATGTCTGCAAGGGTGTGAGTCATCTTTGGGTTTTGATTAGTGTCATTCCACTTGTTGTTCTTGGTTCCACATGGAGATTTCTTAGATCTCTTACTCATCCCTGGGTGAATTCACAGAGGCAAGTGTCATAAGAGAAGTTTCTAGAAGATTCCATGAGCATCCACTTAGCAAATTGTCTCAGACATTTGTCCATTCTCGCTCATCACACCCCACAGAAGGCCTCTTCAGTATGCATCACACCTGGCTAGTGTAGGAGTCATTATGCATCGCACCCTGACAGTGGAGTAGTCAATATGGTCCAGTTTTGGCTAGTTCTGAGTGGTTTTTCAGGTGGAATTTCTGGGGAATGATGTAAGCAGTTGACCATGATCTTTTAGGGTATGAAACAATACTTTTAGGGGTTAAAGAGCCCTTGGTTTATCGACATATAAGATTGGGGTTGCAGTGCTCAGATATATCTATAACAGGAAACTGTTGCATGTCTTCACATAGACTTCATGTTTGATTTTCTACAACTAATTAACTCAATATGAATTAATTAATTATTTTACAAATAGCTGTTAAGATCAAATTCGAATTTTAATTCTCAATTTTAGTTTAGGGACTAACTAAAATTGGAATGTATCCTGAAATGCTATTAATAGAAGTGCTATTTTTAGCATTTCTTGTTTCTATTTTCAATAGTCGTCACACCATGTTTCATCAATGTACTTGTTCTTGCAATTACTCATGACGAGATGACATCAAATCCAGAAATATCCCATTCTAACATGATGCATTATTTTCCGTTTAGGTGTACGTGACCGGGAGAGGAATAAGGTACTGAAACTACACAGAGCACAACTCAGGCCAGGATGCAAGGCTACGGAGAACTGTTGGGAAAAACTATGTAGATGTCACTGGGAGGAAGATTTGCGTAATTTGGGACAACAATGATAACTGCAGAGAAAAACCTAATTGGGAGGTAGAATTGTGCAATTTCCAAGAGGAAGACTAGGCGGGTTGTCAGGGAACTGCTAGGCCAATCTGTGGAATTTTCAAGCAGAGCACTAGGTAGCTCATCCAACAGGGATCTACATATATTCTCTACGGAAGACAGTGCGGGCAACAGGAAGCATTGGCAGGAAAGTATGTGAAGTTTTCCATAGGAGGAAAGGATCAGGCTGCAGGAGCTATTGATTAACCTTGTGCAATTCTGGGAGACAATTTGGGCTCGAACATCACTGCGAAATTTATGGGCTAATTACAGAGTGGGACAGAAGGGTAGGTGACAGACATATGTGCAATTTTCTGAGTGAGAGAAATGCAGGCCAATAGGGAAGGTTGTCTGTGAGGTCTGTGCAATTTCTGGGTTGATTGCAAAGCAGGGCAGAAGGGCAAGTGACATACGACTCTGCGCAATTTCTAGGTTGATTACAGAGTATGCCAATAGGGAAGCTTTCCTATTAGATATGCACAATTTCCTGGGATAATGCACTGATAGGCAGCAGAGGCTTGTTCCACATGTCTATGCAGTTTCTGCAAGTAGTGCAAGGAAGTCAGGCTAGACACGTTCTATGTAGTTTTGGAGATCAATGCAGCCCTGGGTCATAGCTCAAGCCATTTTTCAGGTTGACCAACAGGATGCTTGATGGGTGATCTTGCGGGAAGCGTAGATTGGATCAAGTTCTGGGACAACTTTTGCGTATTTTTGGGAGAAAGTTAGCTGGCTCATTTCCAAAATTGCACAGTGCAGGCTGCCCGTAGGACAACCTTAATCTCTGCGCAATTCTAGGAAGCAGTTGAAGGTCACTGACAAAATGGTCTGGTTGAAGGAGGGTTGTCCAGTAGACATATTTTTAGGAAAATGACTAAGTGTGAAAGCAAGTTTAGATGTGCATATATGACAATGTGATCACACACTCAACATGAATTTATGACAAGACACCTCAAACCAACAAGACAAACATGTGCTCAATGAGACTGACTGAAAGGTTAAGAGAGACAAGTGCGACAATTGAGATATATCCTTGAATGACCGTGACAAAACTTGCACGACAGTGCTTACAACTTTGTATGCGAGTGCGACTAATGTTGACAGAGTGAAAATAACTCATGCACACAAAAACAAACCTTCAAAATTGCTAGAACAAACTCGCAAGAATGACATAACCATCAACGAGCTAGAAATGAAAGTTTGTCAGACAAGTGAAAAGGAAGCAATACATGTAGAGGAAACACATGAAATTACTTTGTTGTTGCGAACATGCATGTTATTGAAGATAGAATGATATGACAATGACAAGCAGTCCTTCAAGCTACACTAAGAGATGTACTTCAAAATATATTCTTTACTTACCATACTTACCCTCGAGGTGATATGCATCTGACAGAGTTTGCATGACGTCCTGATCTCTTATCATAACTCAGTTCCTTGGTTCTTTTCTCCTCAACTTCTTGAGAGTCATGTGGCATGTCATCTTTCCTTGTGGTCACTGAGAGATATATCTATGCAGTTTTAGCAAAGAGTGATTGTTGCTGAGATGATCTGCGTAGTTTTCCAAAGCAAGGCTCGTTTCCTACTCTACACAATTTCTAAGTGCAAGATAGGTTGGGCATCTAGGACAACACTGCGTAGTTTTGAGATGTAAGACACCGCTACAGGATGGATCCTGGGAGGACACCTCTGGGCAGTTTCTGAATGCAGGGTATTCGAACTACTTTGCACATTTCTTGAGAGAAATTTTGGCTATGTGACTGCTCTGCACATTTATAGAGAGCTATGTTGGCTGCCTGACTACTCTGTGCATTTTTGGAGAGAAATGTTGGCTAGGAAGCTAAGGGACAACACTGCATAGTTTCTGAAGATAGTAGGTTTTGACTGGGAAGGACACAGAAGGAAACCACTGCGTAGTTTTTGAATGCCGAGGGAGGCTGGGGTCTCTACGCATTGCGTAGTTCCAACAAGCACAGGAAAATCTTGAGGGTTGCAGAAGCAAAGTGTGCAGTTCTAAAAAGCTGGATGAGGCTAGGTTGCTTGGGAAACTAACTAAGTGCGAGATGAATGAAACTGATGTAAACGGTGATAGGACTTGTCTATGATAAAAAAAAAACACTTAGTGATACAACATAGACCATACAGAATGTATAAAACATACTTTTATTGATGAAACAACCATATGCACAAAGATTCCCCTTACAATAGAAAAACATCCCCCTTGCATGACAAACAATAATCCCTATGCCCAAGGATGACACATACTGCATGAGATGAAAACGTGAACAAATCTTAAGATCAAGGAGGGGAGCTTGATATCATCAACTTACCAATAAGTGAGAAAGGAATGATTGGTCATAGGATCCAAGTTAGGCTCTTCAAAATTTGCATGCGAGCCAAAATTTTGGAGGGTATGTTGTAGCCGCTACAACGTTGGCAACACACTGGTAGAACTCTAGATCTCTGTATGGACCTTGTTTCATGAAAAGCAAGTCTAACCCTTCTAGAATTATTGTTCGATTCTTTGATAATCATGAATTAAGCACTCTCTTGGGTGAAAGATATAGTCCCTACTATTCTCTTGATTAGTCGGAACACATTCCAAGCCAAGTCAACTAAGTTTTTTCAATTGGGATGAGGGGTATGTAAATGCACAAGTAATATAAATGTCAGTCTTAGTTTCATCTCTAGTGTTGCTCTGCTGCAAGCATGCATGGACAGTACCCCAGTGGAGTGATGCAGGAACACAAGCATCAAGCTACTGCCAGTGAGCCTGGTCAGTACCCTGGTGGAGTTACTTGCATCACCTCTTTGTGCAGGAAGCCTTTCTCTTCTTTTGCCTTGTTTATTTTTTCATTTTCACATTTTTTTATTTTTCAAAGAACTGTGCATAAGAACTTATTTATTTTAGAGGTGGAAAAGGTATTTTGACTTATTGGGAGCAGAAGAGGTTATCCCTTCAAAGAAGTATTTATATATACCTCTGACACACTTGTTAAGGTTTTCATCCTCACCATACTCTACTGGACTAAGTTGACAAGGGTTAACCCAAAATAACCGATTAGAGTAGGTGGTACTAGTTAAAGTGAAAGCATTTTGTTTTCACCAAGATTAATTTTGAACAAAATGTATTTTACATCAGGGTATAATCGACTGAAGACAAAAATATCTTCATAAAGAGAGAGTACAATAGATAACCAAATGTTTATAGCTGTACAAGTCCTCTTATATTTGTCTAGATTGTCTTGAGAGCCAAACAAAGTTTTGTGTGAGGCTAACCTACGGGTACAAACAAGCAAAGAAAAGAATAGAAGTAAAGTGAAAGAAAAATAATTAAGAAAAGAAAGCGATAAATAAAACCAAACCAAGTAAGCAGGAAAACACACCAAGTAAGCAAGAAAACAAACATGCAAACCAGAAAGAAAAACAAAGCAAGGAAGAAAACACTACTCCTACTTTATGCGAAACAATCAGGATTATGTGACATGAAATTTCTAGTGAAAACACCGTAGTCATTCCTGACCTACAACCACAAAGATACAAGAAATTAAAATAGATAACAAATAGTGTGCAAAAAAAATACAAAATATTGAAAATATTGCACACGGAAAGAAAGGTCTTGCCTGTGGGTAGAAAAATGTGTCACGACCACCTAATACACATGCTTATCTTTTTGATGGATACTATTATTCAACAAACCTCAAAATCCTCTTGCAAGTGTGTGTTCATCTGCAATGAGCTTATTAGCGAGTGTGAGGAAGGACTGAAGCTTGTTGTCTGCAACATGGCTTGCCAAGTAAATATTGTTCCAACCATTATGCGATTGGATCGTGAAATTCATAATGGCTGTTTGGAAGGTCTCATGACCTGTGAAAAATGACTTTCTGATTGGAGAGATAGTATCACTATGGGAATCCTGTATAGAAAAATAAATATGATCGTTCTCATCAGTGATGCCAAGACAGTGAGGACCTGCCATAAACATCAGCGCGAGCTAAAGTGCCTCACCCACTTGATAGAAATCTGAGGAGAAAGATGCTAAATAGTGAAGATCAAAGAGCACGAAGTAACTGTCATTGAATGTACTATTGGGAAAATGATAAGTTGCATGACAATCACCCAAGATGGGGAAATGATGAGATGAGTTTGTTAAAATATCAAATTCCCAATTTGAAATGAAAGAATACAAATTCATTTGAACAATATCTCGAATGCTCTGATCAATGGAACCAAGTTCACCATGAGCTAGACATGATGGACCACCACCCTGCAACTGGTGAAAAATTACGTAGGCATCATGGTCATCACGGGAATGTAAAAGGGATGCCAACATTGTGAATGCGTGAAACTAGTTGGGGTGTGGTTTGATGAAAGGAACTTGATTCATGTGATAGCTTGTGTGCTTATCATTACACAGGGGGATTGTTGGTGTGATGAGCGGGCAGATTGGAAGTACAAGGTTCACAAAGAGATTGAGGAGGTGATCATGAGATGAAATATCCGAAAAGTATGATCACGGAAAAAGATAGTATTTGAGATGATCAACTTCATAATTCCATGATTTTACGAGGGACAAACATTCTCACCTCGAGTTTGACGCAAAAGATGTGCATGAAGATGGATGCGCTGTGACAGATTTGTGAATTCGTCCATAAGTGAAATTTTTAAAATTTGAGAGATTGCATATGGAATACCAAACATTTTTTACAAGTGAATTCACATCGAGTGCAACCATGTAGATAGACTGAATATGCATGAGAAAACATATTTGATTGGGTTTTGGAGGCTTACTAGAGTCATGAGGTCCTAACATAACCATCAATAGATGTTGAAGTGCCTCGACTCCCTGGCACATCCCGAAAATTTCTAGAATCGAAGAATCACATTTTGAAGTTTGAACCAAATCATACATGGCTTGAAGATGGCTTCTATTGCTAATTTCAAAATTTCTCTCAGGATGGCAGCCATCTCTATCATAGGTTGCAATAGATTTTTTTTCTTCAACAAGCCAAATTGAAGAGTTGTATTCACGCATGAGAAGAGATGATGGGGAATGGGAAACATGCTCTGTGATTAAATTGTTTTCAACTTCATCATGGAAAACCTCACTACCTTGTTTCAATTTAGGCGATAACTCATCGAAAGAAGAAGTAATAGAACATGGAGTATCTCCGACGCATGTGGGTGTGTTGTGAATGGTAGGACACATGGGTGAGTGAGGTGAAGAAGAAGTTTCGACATGAACATCTTCTTTGACCAGACGAAATTCTAGATTTGAGTTAGAGTATTCATGATAACATGAAAGATCACATGATGTGCTTGGGAATTTGTCATGGTATATGGAAGCATGGGAGTGATGAATTCCCAAGACTAGGGGTTGATCGAAAGGATTAATTGTACAAGATGTTTCACTGAGATTAGTAGATTGAGAATTGTTAGAAGATGGAAGCTCATTGTTTTAATGCAAAAATTTTTGAATCGGAGAGTGGGAATTGATAGTGTCCTGACCTTTCTTCTCCTCTGCCGGTGTAATGTGACTACCTTGTGATTGATCGCAATTTGAGCTAGAAGCTTGAGAATCAAGAGAATGTAAACAACTAGCTGGTGAAACATATTGATCAAGAGATTCATGGCTTGTGAATGATGGAGGATGGCAGAGAGGCATATCAACTTCGAGAATTAAGTTGTGAACAGTGATGTCCTCTTGCAGAATGAAGGAGTGACTCTTGGCTATAGGATTTCTGAGCCATTCTGGAACTTCCTCCATGGAAGCAGGGTACAAATGAGAATATGGGTTGGGGACATGTTGTGCAGATTCCTCAACGATGAAATCACCTCATACAGATCCATTTGGGCACATCACTCCCATCATCTAGATCAGTGTTTTAGGGCTCATTAAACCCTAATTTTAGTTGCTACATGCCCTAAACAAGTCAACCTTTTGAATTCCTCCTTCCCAGACATTTTCATGGCTTGAAGACATCCTGAAATGACTCCTTGAAGAACCAGCATAGGTAGGCCCATGTAAGGGTGCTTTGCAGAGCACTTAGGCCCATGCAAGGGTGCTCTACAGAGAACTTAGGCCCACTTTGACCTACGCTGGGCGAGATTGAGAGAAATTTGTATAGGGTTATGGGAATATTCCTTGGTTCTAGATCATTCTAGAAGGATCCCACCTCTTATCCCCTCCTATGAGCTCAGCCATGCTAAGGATCCATTAACCTCCTATCCTCTCATCCCTTCCTCCATGGAAACTAATTCTAAGTATGGAAGGGCATTCAATACCCTATAAATTGAGCACTAATATAAGTGATAAAGGGGATGGAATTTGATAAATTGTAATGAGATAATGTTAGATTGAGAATTGAGACTATTGTAGGTGTCCTTATGCTGCCAGAATGTCATGCTTATGATGTGATGTGGATGGAACCAAAGCTAGAGGAGTGACTTTGAATCAGGCTTCATGGTTGTAATTCTTCCTTCTATTCAATAAAGTATTTACACCTTTTTCCATATGTTTATCTTGATATGTGATGCTTATATGTGTGAATGTATCTGATTCCATTTACTTGTAATCAATAGATCTTTTTCTTTGATTGGTTCTTTGTCTTCTATTGATGTTTACATGTACTTCTCAAGCGTGTTAAGTACAGGAAGGAGTGACATGACCGATACAAAGGACACAAGAGGAAAGAAAAAGTACAAGTAGGTCCTCTCATTCTCTTTGTCTTATCTATTGTTTATAGAAAAAGGTTAAAGTTCTTTAAACTGTTGTTCTAGATATAGCTACTTATCTAGGGAAATAATATTTATCCGTAGATACCAAATTCTTCATAACAAATTGGCGACTCTACTAGGGAATGATCATCATTCCAAGTAGCTTATCCACATCCTAGGACACTGTAGTAGACCTTACTTGATTCCATTAATATTATTTCAGCCTTGTTGAAGTGTTTTGGGTCAAAAAATTGGGGTTATATGACTCCTAAGTGGCCTCTCAGGAATCAACGCAGGATTGGTCAGGGGATAGTGCTTTGTAGAGCAACCTTGAGTGCGAGACATTGCTCTGTAGTGTAGTTAGGCCCTCTTTGACCTGCGCTGATCCACCTTAGGTCAAATTTTCACCTTTGGATTTGTTTTTTCTCCAAATTTCCTTCTGTTTCTGCTTGTTGAAAGATCAATGATTGTAGTATCTCTGAAATCAGCTTGTATTTCCTCTTTCCAGCCATACTTTGGCCGTGATTGTTTAATGTTTCTTAAATGATTTCTTTATCATTATCGATTCATTTTCAAAGTTAGATTATAGTCAATTAATCTTTGCTCAAAAGAAAGTGTCATAAGAGTATTCATTTCTTTCAAAATGGAACTATCATAAAGTCTTCATTCTTGAAATGAGAGATTGATTGATTTTATGAGCATTAGTTTCCTTTTGTTCATTTCAACATTGAGGGAATTGAAAAGAAAAACTTGCATTGTGCATTGAAAAATTTTGTGTGTGCTCATAGGAATAGTTTAGGGAAATTGCATTAGATGTGTTCTTTGTTCTTTGATTAAAAGAATATGATTGCTCTATCCCTACTAGCTAAGGTTTTCATTGTTAAAATTAAATGAAAAGAATGCTTATCATATTAGTTGAATTCTATGAATTGAAAACTTACATCATGCGGTGAACCTTGGAAGGTAAAATGTTAAGAAGATCAACTTAAAATTCATCTGAATTAACCTAATGGAGCATTGTCACCTAATGCAAAACATTTAGAGGTTCTAGGCTAGAGATGTGTTCTGGCGTCATAAAACATAGCAGCTGCCACTAACTTGTCTACAATACATCCCGAGTGTGATACCTCATTCCACGTATGTGAGTATATCATAGCTTTTCCACGTACCTTCGGATATATAGGGCGGTGTTACAGTACGTAAAGTATATGGGAATGCTCTCACTGTGTAGTTTCGCATTAGATAATGCCAATACAGATTGGGCCTCCACGTACTTTCGGGTATATATGGGAGGACAACACTAGGTTGCTATCCATCCTTAGGTAACCGAGTCATCCGCCTTGTAAACTGTGATACACTGAACAACATTCGGGGAGATTGCCTACCAATACTTCTCGGTTCACTAGGAGGTATTCTGTAGTTCACAACTACTTGGTAATCCTTTTTCCTAGATCATCCCTCTTTTGTTTTGTTTTGTTATTTTGATTAAAATACATTTAATTGACCGCAGATAACATCCTCCATGCTCACTCCTTAGTTTATTTTAGGTTGAGACATATGGCGACAAATCTGGAGTCCACTGATCAAGGAATTCCTTTTGATGGGAATCCTAGTCCCTTTCCTCCTTTCAGAAATATTGGTGCTCCTTATATGGCTACATCATCCCTTCCGAGATTTAACATTGGCTTGCCAGAATGGTTGTTTTCAACCTCCTTGGTTCAAAATGTCGTGATTTCTCTGTAATCGAGCACTCCTCCAACTAGACAAAATCAACCACTAGTTGATCCTAATGTTGAACCTTTGCCTTCTTCGTTGGTTGTTTCTTCCTCCCCTTCTTCCTCTTCGCCTAGTGAAAGTATTGATACTAGTAACCAGGCGGCTAAGAAGAAGAAGAAGCCAATTCAACAGGGGGGCAACCCAGCAACCATTGCTTCGAATGCAACTTCTGATGAGAAACCATCCCATAAGCCTCACAAAGTGCGATATCCATGCAAACTTTGTACGCGAGACCATATTCTTCGAAATTGTCCTGATATTCCTTAGATCTTAGAAGAATGGTCTTCTCGTTCACACCATCTTGTGTCATCAACTTCTGGATATCATGTTGGTGACACACCATCAACTAGTGGTAGTAAAGTTCATGGAAAGGAGGGTAAAGTTAAGTTTCCCTATAGGTTATGTGAAGGGAATCACCCCATTCATCTTTGTCCCTATATGGATGAAGCCAAAAGAGTGTTGGATAACCGTCCAGCTTCTCTGCAATGACTTCCATATGGTTACAGGAGACTCTCCATTAATCCTTCACTAGTTTATGAAGTGACTGACCCAAAACAACCGTCAGTCAAAGCCACTCTCTCTGAATGTGAATCCCATGAGTCTAAACTTGACTCGTCAAAGGTCGAGGAAACAGTTGACTCGATTTCACCTTCAGTTAATTGTACCTTTCCGACAGAGAGTGAGTATGATACCACTCAGGTTATTTTTTTTCTTCAAATTCCAATGAGCTTGGAGACAACCCTCCTATTCCAAAAAAACAAGAGGAAAATCCTCTAGGTCTCGTAACTCAAGGGGGTAATTCTCCTGTTTTTACGAACCCCCTCCAAGTAGTCTGGTCACTTCCTTTGATTATAATCGATTGGCAGGATGTCATCTTCCTTCTTATGTTCCTTTCCACATCATAGTACGGATTTTTAATATGATTGTACCTGGCACTATTATAGATGAAGGTGAATCCGTGAGTATCATTTCCTCCACTTCTTGGCAAACGCTCGGTTTTCTACCACTTTTGACAGTTACCTAGAATCAGTTGGCTTTTAATAGAGGAACCAATCAACCCTTAGGGATCCTTTCTCAGTTTCCTATTACTTTGGGAGGAAACATTGTTTATCTCAATGTGATCGTAGTCCCAGGCCCTTTAGATTACAATTAACTTCTTGGGCGCGACTATGTTTATGACATAGGAGCTATTGTTTCAACACTCTTTCAAGTGATGTGTTCCTTGCATGAAGGAAAAATTGTCACTGTTGACTAGCTTTCATTTCCTGGTCCAAATATGGCTTCCAGCCAACCATCTTCCCTAAATGATCCTTTTGTACCAATGGTATCATCCTCGCCACGGTTTAATTATGTGGCAACCCGTTCCATGCCTACATCAACTGACGATCAATTCTGTGATGTTGTACATTATGTACTGGGGGCATTGGAACCAGATCTCGGTTTCCTTGCTACAGATCCCTTTCAAAGTACTGTTCTCCCATCTAATGAGAACCTCTTCGAAGTCATGAACTCTTATGGGTCATGATCAAGGAAGATGAGGATAGTTCTTTTACTGTGTCAGGATGGGACATTATTATTTTCGAATTCATGCTTTAGGGGGCAGCGATTACAGATCCATTTGGGCACATCACTCCCATCATCCAGATCAGTGTTTTAGGGCTCATCAAACCCTAATTTCAATTGCTACATGCCCTAAACAAGTCAACCTTTTGAATGCCTCCTTCCTAGAGAGTTTCATGGCCTGAAGACATCCTGAAATGACCTCTAGAGGGACTAGTGCAGGTAGGACCATGCAAGAGTGCACTGCAGAGCAGTTAAGTCCATGCCAGGGTGCTTCGCAGAGCACTTAGGCCCTCTTTGAATTGCGCTGGGTGAGTTTGAGCAAAATTGACGTAGGGTTTGGGGAATATTCTTATCTTCTCTAACCTTATAGAAGATACCCACACTTATCCCCTCCAATGAGCTTGAAATTGGATAGGCTAAGGATCCATTAACCTCCTGTCCTCTCATCACTTCCTCCATGGAAACTAATTCTAAGTATGGAAGGCCATTCAATACCCTCATTGATGACAAAACCTCCTCCATCTTCCTATAAATTGAGCACTCATCTAAGTGATTAAGGGGATGGAATTTGATAAATTGTAAGGAGATAATGTTAGATTGAGAATTGAGACTATTGTAAGTTTCGTTATTCTGCCGGAATGTCATGCTTATGATGTGATGTGGATGGAACCAAAGTTGGAAGAGTGACTTCGAATCAGGCTTCATGGTTGTAATTATTCATTCTATTCAATAAAGTATTTACACCTCTTTCCATATGCTTATCTTGATATGTGATTCTTATATGTGTGAATGTATCTAATTCCATTTACTTGTAATTAATAGATCTTTTGCTATGATTGGTTCTTTGTCTTCTATTCATGTTTACAGGTACTTCTCAAGCGTGTTAAGTACAAGAAGGAGCGACAGGACCGATACAAAGGAGACAAGAGGAAAGCAAAAGTACAAGTAGGTACTCTCATTCTCTTTGTATTATCTATTGTTTAGAGAAAAAGGTTAAAGTGCTTTAAACTGTTGTTCTAGATATAGCTACTTATCTAGGGAAATAATATTTATCTGTAGATACCAAATTCTTCGTAACAAGGGGGAACCCACATTGGGACCGAAAAAGGAGGAGGACATGGAACAAATAGGGTGTTGGTATCCTCCTCTATAATCTGTGGTGCCTCATGATCCACAAAAGTTGGCAAAGAAAAAAAATTAGGAGGTTCAGGTTCACCGTATGAAGAGAAATAGACCAAGTGCTTGAACTCTTGTTTCAAGAAATCCTAGTTCAAATATTCTTCCAGAATTTCATAGCAAAGGTGATGAAATCAATCAGAAAATTTCTCAATTGATTCATTAGGCTCCATTCTTAATAGGTTGATTCTTCCACAAACATATCGATAGTTATACTCATCGAAGGCTTGATGGAGCTCCTTGAGGA
This sequence comes from Pinus tabuliformis, assembly GCA_031772625.1. Taxonomy (NCBI): domain Eukaryota; kingdom Viridiplantae; phylum Streptophyta; class Pinopsida; order Pinales; family Pinaceae; genus Pinus; species Pinus tabuliformis. Next base: position 15,049,841 of record CM062818.1, on the reverse strand, counting down.
AAGGGATAAGGGAATGGATGGAAATAAGTGGCAAGGTAGGACACCACTGATTAGCATGACCTTCACGGGTAAGGAAAAAAAGAACACAACAATATTTTTCATTATCGATTTCAAAAAGTTGGAAAAATTGAAGAAAATCAGAAATGTGCTTGGATATGGACGTTCCATCCTCACAATCAAACTTTAACTGGGAAAAGTGATTGAGAAGCTCATTGAGGAGTGAAATTTGATCAAGGGAAAAAATGGAGAAACACCCCAAACCAGATGCAATGGATCAGCATGTTATCTAGCCCTCCTTTTAGCGCCATTTTTTTGACAGTGATGGACTGGCCAACAAAGGGGATATCCCTAGTATGAAGTCCTAGCTAGTCCTCACATTGTTTGGTGTAGGTGTCCCATCCAGTACACCAGTAATCAACACATGAGAGAGTTATGCTGGTATATTCAAAGAAAAAGGTATGTGTGCGTGGTGAGTGCGTAATAAAACTGATTTCTAGGTTCTCTTACTGTAAAAGGGGAGAGTTAAGTGAGCCTCTTGATGAGAGGGAGTAGTCCTAACTCAAGAAGAAACACATGTGAAAACAACAAGGTTATGTCTAACATCTAGCGGAATAGTCCACAGTGGATGCAACAGTCATTAAAACCAAAGTTCAAGGGAAAATATGTACACCATCCAATAGAATATTCCACACAGGGTTGACGGTCATTAAAACCAAGAAAACAAAAGGATGGTCTCTCTAATATCCATTGAGTGGCCCACATGGACGGGACAACAATGATAAATAATACAACAAATCTTCAACAATCTAAGTACAAAAATAACCGAAGTAGTTCAACTATCTTAGTAAAGGTTAAGAAAACATACATTACAAATGTTTAAAGAATAGTCTTACAAATGGATACAAAACATGCGTGAAAACATGTTGGCCTGAGACAGGCTTCTGAATTAAGAAAAAGTTCCAAGACACATATGTACACCATACATCTCTAGCCCTAGTAGTGGGAAATTGCAGCCACTCGCTCCTCAAAGAACAAACTACAAACTCTGAAGGCTATGTGGGAGGATCCAATGTGAAAAGTCCTCTTCTCACACAATGAGGGGGTATATATGGCCAAGGGGGAATAGCTGACCCTTGTGACTCTTCGACTTCCCTCATGACTTTTTTACTTCCTATGACTTTTCAACTTTACATGACTCTTGAACTTCATATGTGAGTCTCTTGGACTTCTACTTTACATTACATTGATGACAACAAGTATGGCCCATAGTAGTGATGTGGCCAAGACAACTCATGACACAACTAGACATGACACTATTGACATGTACTGGCTAAATGTGGAGTCCATGTCGAGCTGTTGTGCTGCTGAGTGATGGTATTCTCTCGGTGTAACATGTCTTTAGCTCCACGTGGAAAAGTGCATGGGGCCTTCGATGGTCTGGGTCTTTGCTTGATGGTGCATGTGTATGTGTCCCTTCTGCTCGCTACTCGATGTGCTTCGTGCATTCATTCAACTGTGAGCAAGTCTTCTAGCATGCACCTCTTCTCCATCCCATTCATCGTCGTGCCATGCTTCATGAATGTACCTGTTCCTGCAATTACTCATGATGAGACGACATCAAATCCAGAAATATCCTAGTCTAACATTATGCATTGTTTTCTATTTCGGTGTAGGGGACTGGGAGAGGAATGAGGCACTGAAACCGCGTAAAGTATAACTCAGGCTGGGATGTGAGGCTCTGGAGCACTATCGAAAAAAACTGTGTAGATGTCATTGGGAGGAAGATTTGTGCTATCTGGGACAATAGTGAGAGGTGTGGGGAAAAATGCAGCTGGGAGGTAGAATTGCGCAGTTTCCAGGAGGAAGGCTAGGCAGGGTGTCAGGGAACTGCTGGGCCAATCTACACAATTTTCAAGGGGAGCACTGGGTAGGTCATCTAGCTATGATCTATGTAGTTTCCCCAGGGAAGATAGCGCGAGTAACAGGAAGCACTGACAAGAAAATTTGTGCAGTTTTCCAGAGGAGGACAAGATCGGGTTGCAGGAGCTGCTGACCAACATTGTGCAATTTTGGAAGGCATTCTGGGCTTGGACACCATTGAAAAATTTCTGGGTTGATTGGAGAGTAGGACAAAAGGGCAGGTGAAAAACAAATCTGCACAATTTTCTAAGTGAGAGCAGAGTAGGCCAACATGGAAGCCTGCCTGTTAGCTCTGCTTAATTTCTAGTCTGATTGTAGTGCAGGGCAGAATGGCAAGTGACAGAAAACTTTGCACAATTTATGGGATGATGAGAGAGGAGGTTAGCAGGAAGCCTCCCTGTGAGATCTACACAATTTCCTAGGATAGTGTAGTGAAAGACAGTAGAGGCCTATTCCACATGTATGCGTAGTTTCTATAGGCATTGAGGATGGACATGTTATGCGTAGTTTTGGAGATTATTGCAGTGCTGAGTCATAGCTAAAGTCATTTTCCGGTTGACCAACGGGAGGCTTGATGGGTGATCTTTGTGGGAAGCATAGATCGAATTAGGTTATGGGACAACTTCTGCACAATTCTGGGAGACAATCTGCTAGCTCATTTCCATAATTGTGTAGTGCAGGCTTCCCGTAGGACAACCTCAAGCTCTGCGCAGTTCTGGGCAATAGTGCAAGGTCACTGAGATCGGGGTTTGGTTGAAGGAGGGTTTTGTAGTCAACAAATTTTCTGGAAAATGACTAAGTGTGAAAGCAAGTGTACTTGTGCATACATGACAATGTGATCACACACTTAACATGACTTGATGGCAAGGCTCCTCAAACCAACAAGACAAACATGTGCTCAGTGAGACTGACTTAAAGGTCGAGAGCAACAAGTATGAGAGTTGAGATATGTCTTCGAATGAACGTGACGACACTTGCGCAATAGTGCTTCAAAATTTGTGTGTGAGTGTGCCCGATGTCAACAGAGTGAAAAGAACTCATGCACACAAAGAAAAACCTTCAAAATTGACAAAACAAATTTGCAAGCATGACATAACAATCAACACGCCAAAGACGATAGTTGGTCAGACAAGTGAAAAGGAAGGAAAACACTTAGAGGAAACACATGAAATGACTTTGTGCTTGAAAACATGCATGTTATTGAAGATAGAATGATATGACAATGACAAGCAGTCCTTCAAGCTACACTAAGAGATGTACTTCAAAATATATTCTTTTCTTACCATACTTACCCTCAAGGTGATATGTATATGACAGAGTTTGCATGATGCCACGATCTCTTATCATAACTCAGTCCCTTGGTTTTTTTCTCCTCAACTCCTTGAGATTCATCTGACATTCATCTTTCCTTGGGGTGTCTGAGAAATAGATCTGCGCAGTTTCAGCGAATAGTGACTCCTTCTAGGATGATCTGCATAGTTTCAGCGAATAGTGACTCCTTCCAGGATGATCTGTGCAGTTTTCCAGAGCAAGGTTGGTTGCCTTCTCTACGCAATTTCTAAGTGCAAGGAAGGTTGGACAGCTGGGACAACACTGTGTAGCTTTGAGATGCAAGACACTACTGCGAGATGGGTCCTAGGAGTACACTTCTGTGTAGTTTCTGAATGCAGGGTAGCTAGACTACTCTGTCCATTTCTGGAGAGCAGTGTTGGATGCCTGACTGCTCTGTGCATTTCTGTAGAGAAGTTCTGGTTTCCTAACTACTCTGTGGATTTATGGAGAGAATTTTTAGCTGGGCAGCTGAGGGACAACACTGTGTAGTTTCTTAAGACAATGGGTTCTAATTGGGAAGGACACTAGGGGAAACCACTGTGTAGTTTTTGGATGCCAAGGGAGGCTGGGGTCTCTGTGCATTGAATAGTTCCAACAAGCACGGGAAAAGATTGAGGGTTGTAGAAGAAAAGTGTGTAGTTTTGAAAAGCTAGATGAGGCTAGGTTTCTCGGGAAACTAACTAAGTCTGAGATCAGTTAAACTGGTGTAAACAACAATAGGGCTTAACTATGATCACACACAAACACTTAGTGATACAAAATAGACCATCGATACTGTATAAAACATAATTTGCTTGATGCAACAACCATACACACAAAGATTTCCCTTATAGCAGAACAACATCCCCTTTGCATGACAAACAATAATCCCTATCCCCAATGATGATACATACTACATGAGATGAGAACGTGAAAAAATATTAAGATCAAGGAGGGTAGATTGAGATCATAAGCTTACCAAAAAATGACCAAGGAACAATCACAGGATCCAAGGTAGGCTTCGAAATTTGAATGCGAGCCAAAATTTTGGAGGTTAGGTTGTAGATGCTACAACACAACTAGAAGCATCCGAAGACCTGGGATAAAAATCTGGTATATATACAACATTCGTATAATAGAGCAATCCACACTTCTATAGGAAAGTCCCCATTTGAAACTTGTTTTGGATATTTTCCACCTTCACCTTTGGATATTGGATATGGGAAGCAAGGAGGAACAAAGGAATACCTTAGGAGATGCTTTGAGGGCCGAAAATTTTATAGATAAGATCATGCAGATCCATCTACAGGTACAGGAAACACTACATAAGTTGGAGGTGAAGTATAAGACCAAGCATGATCAACACCGAACAGAGAAATCATTCAAGGTGGAAGACAGAGTATGGCTACAATTGAATAAGGAGAGGTTGTAGGGTCCTAGCAATAAAATCAAGTCACTAAGGTATGGTCCCTTTGAGATAATGGAAAAGGTTGGTGATAATGCCTATCTACTCAGTTTACCACCATATATGTGCATTTACTTAGTTGTAAATGTGGAGAATTTGAAACTCTATGAGCCTTCCATGCTAAATTAGGAAGAGGAACATTTCCTACCTTCTGTGGATGATTTTACACTAGACGCTTAGACAGAGTTGACAAAAGATACAATTTTGCAGAAGAGGTCTAGAACTACAAGACAAGGGCAACAAGACCTTTGGCAGATTGGGTTGAAGGGACAACATCCAGGCAAAGCTAAATGGTACACCAGAGAGAAGGTGGAAGAAAAATTTCCTCACTTTATTTAGTAAAATATTTTTGGGACTAAAAGCCTCCCAAAATGGGGAGGTGTGATCCAAATTTGATCATTATATTTTTTTTCAGCCATCTCGATGCATTTGGAGTGAAAAAAGTGGAGGAATCAACTCACGGGACAGTTTTTACTAGTGGGACCCAGTTTGGCGAAATAGGGTCTAAAACCTTTCAGAAATGTTTTGAGACAACAAATGATGCTTTTTGGAGGGAAAATGTTAGTGCTTTAGCATAACACCTTTTCATGCTATTCTACACATAGAAATATTTCCAACGACACAATAATCACGCCAATCAAAGTTCGTATGGAAAAGTTATGCCACTCGGAAGTTGACCTTTCTCTTTTCACACCTATAGTTCGGGAGGATTCCACGTTATCCCCCATTATTCATGGAAAAGCGGCCAGCCACGTGTTTTTGATGTAAAATACTCTAGAAGAGTCTATTTTGTAACTCTAGTTAAGAGTTGATGTAGTCAAACTTAACCACTAGTAGGCTATCGGGTTGTGTTATAACTGGGCCACTACGAGGAAGATACATTCCATTATTTCGAGAGCATTTTGTTCCATAGCTGGGTAAACATAAACAAGATGGATAGGTGGTAGAGCACACATAGAGTATTTGTGCACTGTAGCAGCCCGCAGGCCATAGGCATTACTTCTTTGTATCTGTAGCCATATTTCTAGACAGAGAAAGAGAGCGAAGCAGCCTCACTTTCTAGCTAGGGTTTCTCCCGAAAGGGTTTGAAAAAGAGCATATATTGTGTATTGTGTGTTACGAGCTTATTTTTTCATTCTCTACTTTTCTTCTTGATTTACTTTTACATGCATTCACTAATTACAGTTAAGTTTACAGATCTAGAAATTAAATAAAATTGTAATAGTGTAGAATCTCAAATTTTTAATATAATATTATCAGATATGTTGTGACGAACTGTCCAATGGAATATCCACGATAGTTTACAAATCACATTATGAGTTGAATTTAATGTTGAAAATTTCTTAAATCCTTTTATCGAAAATTCTCTTATTGTATTTGTTGATGCTTTATTTTTTAACATGATATCAAATCTCTTTCATCTTAAGAGAATAAGAGTTCCATGATAGTGATCCATAAAAGATGAACTGTAATGATATAAAAATATTTGTCATCTGTTTATGAATAGGGGATCAACATAAAGAAAAGGTAGTCTAGCAACTATGCAAGGAAGTTACATGACCTATGCGAACAAGTTGTAGATTAAAAGAAAATAATGCGTATGTGCATTCTATTGAAGATGGTAAAGATAACGTTATATTTCTCTCAAATTTTCCTTAATTTAAGGTGAAAATTGGATTTTTATATATTTTGTAGGATTATCTATTGGATATTAAATATGAGATATAATTCAAAAGGAAAAATCACATGAAATCTTTTTTATTTTAAAATCCTAGTAGCCACTTCATGGTAGATTCACATGCAAAGATGAAACATTATTAGTTATCATTGATAAATTTTCTTTTATGAAAAAATTTAAGCAATTTTTCTGTTAGCATTGCTCATCATTTGTCTAATTGTAAAATTAGATTTAAATTTGAAAAATATTGTAATGAATAAATCTCATTCAACATAAATGTGCGTCAATTACAAAATGAAAAACAATAAAAATAGAAAGTTAGTTACATGGCTTTCACACCTATATTTAAGAAGTTCATGGAATAACCAAATGTAGTCAACAAATAATTATTTTCTAAATTTGTTAAATCTCTTTCCTCTCCCATAAATATCCCTGCACTTGGGCTTGGACCAAAAATAATTATCATCGTTGGACTATATCAAATCTATAAATTTTGTTAAATTTTTTCCAAGCAAATTGAAACTCTGTAATGTAAAGATATGACAAAGGTTTTTGTGCACAACTTTTAAGCATAGAGGAATTCACAAAATTGAAAATGTGTTCAAAATGCCACATAGCATTATTAGTCTTGTGACTAGAACTAGAACTAGTAAAACATTTTAGGGAAAAATTTCACAAATTGGTTATGTTTTGGTTATTCTTTTAGAGAAATACTCGTTAGTTTTTCTAATATTATACTTAACACATAGTATTCAAGACAAGTATTTCAATTAGAATATATATATATATATATATATATATATATATATATATATAATTTTTCAAACTGCAATAATCGCCTTGAATACTATGTGTAGGTATAATATATGAGTCCTTAAAGATGTAAAATCTGATGGTAGGTTAACCCAATAATGCAATATAAATCAAAGCAGAATACTATAACCTACTTCTACTATCAATTTGCGGAAGCTTAAAGATTGAGCTGAACAATATAACCATAAGAAGAAGAATCAATGGCACAATACACATGAAAATACTTTGGGGAAAGCCTCAGCTAAAAACCCCACACTATTGCATTGCCATACATGGTGGAAATACATAGGAATTATACAAAGCCTTAGCTCTCACAGTTAGCCAACTCTTAGTACAATCCTCACAAATGCTCACAGGCAATCTTGACTTCTCTCCAACCTTCCTCTCTACCCTCCAAGCTCCTATTTCCTTGCGTTGTTCCTTATGGATGATCTCCTTTTACCAAATGGATGATATCCCTTCAAAACTGTGCAATCCTCAAGGATTAAATCCTTGACTGAATGCATGAGTTTTCTCCATGAGAAAACACATGCAACTGTTAGTACGCTATCCTTGATAATTAATCTCAACTGGGTCTTTCTTAGAATAGAAATGCATGAGTTTCTGATGAGGGAATACTCAATTAACTTGAGTAGCACTAGTTAAGTGCATCAATGAATCAACTGACTGTTAACTCACTATTAGTTCCTCAAACAATTTGGAACTAATTTAACTGGACTTATCTCAGTAAAATGAGTTAACTAATTACAACTCAAATATAACTCAATCTTATCTCCTTAATTTAAGGGATAACTTTTGCATGACTTCAGAAATACTTCTAACTTGAACTTCTCCAACCAATTAATTTAAAATAAATTAATTAATTATTTCCAAGTAGCTGTTAAGACTAAATTCAATTTTAATTCACAATTTAATTCAAGTACAAATTAAATTGGAATATTCTTGTTGCCATATTTCAACACTCCCTCTCAACAAGAAAGGGATTATCTACCACCCCGATATTGTCTGTTGAGAATGCAACAAGATGATGGAGCTTAGTGGAAAGGAGTCACCTTCACTAAGTGGGCCTGCAGGCAAATTATGGCGCAAAGTCAATTTTTAGACATATGGATCATGGTCTATGAGTTGCAGGATGCTTTTTATGGATGATTGGTCATGTTGGGAAAAACAGATGGACTTCTATTTCTAGTTCACAGCGGTGTGATCAAAGTCTATTTTTAGACTACCAAGCTAAAAATAGAAAAGTCAAATATTATTGTCTCATAATAATATTTAGATTATAAACTTTATCTTATCCTCTTGGAGCACTTTAGTTTGAGCTACAGATGTGGCACATGCAGCTGTCAGAAGGAAATACACTTTTCTTGTGAGTCAGTTGAGCTATTGCATGCATGACATCAGTTAGAACTCATGCATGTGAGTTCTATGGAGTTGTGTTTAGTTTGACTTTGTTAAACTAGTTGTAATTAGTCTAACTGAAAATAGACTAATGATGAGTTGTGTGAATTAATTATTAACTCATAATGCAACTCAATAATACATTAGTTAACTCAGTTGCATGTCAGTGCATGTACAGTTCAGTGGAGACAGGTGTTAGAGGTTGAGATTGCTATCAGTTGTGACTATAGTTGTGCATGAGATCTTGCACAAGAAATGTATTGAGTATGCCCATGAGGATTTCCTAGTATATGCCCAGTGATAGCCTGTGCTCACGTGATTTTCACTTGGTATTGTGTGCAATAGAGGCAGGAAAAGCAGCGGAGGAGATTTGAACCTGTGACTTGTTCGGATCTGAGCTAGTTTTGTGTGTAACAGGTGGAGATAGTGCTGGATACTTGAGAGGAGTATTGTACTATGTATTGTTACATGTTCTCAATCATTAATATACAGATAGTGTGGGGTTTTCAGCTGTAAGCTTTCCCCGGGTTACATACTGTGTTAATGTGTGCATGCGATTGATGTTTCATTGTTTTTGATGCTGCTAAATTGTTGATCAACGTAGAGGAGGTTATGTATTATGCATGTATTCCGCAATAGTGTATAATTGGGATAATCTCTGTTGAATAAGTGTTTATTATTCAAAATTTCTACATGGTATCGGAGCTGTTGATCATCAGATCTATTATTCAAAAAGTGTTTACATCTTATTTCTTCAGGCAGAGTCTGTAATCGGGCCAGGTAGCCTCTGGATTCATCCTTCCTTTGGAAGGTGAGATATCCGTTAAAAGTCCATATAGTCAATCTCTGTATGAGAAATACTTTGTTCTCACGAATCTTAGATCGGAGGCAATTGAGTTTGGAGCTAGTGGAATTCGAATTTGCAGCAGTATTTTCTTGGTATCAATGTGGCATTGTCTTTCAACGGATTGCGATTGGAGTATGCTCTTGAGGTCAGCTCAAACTATATTGCATGGAAGGACAGGATGGAGGCAGTGTTGGATGATAATGGGCTGAAGGATTTCATAGAGGCTGAGGTCCCAAAGCCTACTGATGCTGCAGAGGTTGATGCTTGGCAAAAGAAGATAGCAAAGTGTCGAAGGATTCTATTGGAGGGCATGAAGGATCACATTGTGTCCAACCTGCATGGTAAGGCTTCTCCATACTTGATGTGGAAAGCGTTGACAGATCTATTCCAAAGAAAGAGCGATCAGAGGAAGCTGGCGCTCAAGGATAAACTTAGAAACATCAAATGTGAGAAGGGAGGCAGTATGCCCAAGTATCTCACGAAGTTCACTCAGTGCAGAGATGAACTGGGAAGTGTGGGGGTGACTGTCGATGATGAGGACTTGGTGAGCTTGGCTCTCCTTGGTCTTCCAAAGAGTTGGAATTCCTATCAGGACTCTGTCAATGGTCGGGAGAAATTGCCAGGATGGGATAGACTTTGGTCAGATCTTGTGCAGGAGGAGATCAGGCGGAATACCAGGGACAAATCTTCATCAAAGGTACCTGATGAAGAAAATTGTGCTTTGGCAGCCAAAGCAAAGAAGGGGAAGAACAAGAAAGCTTCTCAGTCTGGTGCGAAAGGCAAGAAGCAGGACATGTCCAAGGTGAAGTGTTTTCACTATCACCAGCACAGACACTATGCCACTAATTGTCTGCAGAAGAAGAAGAACAAGCAAGCTGCTGGATCTGCAGCAGGAGAGGCTCTAGCCTCGTAGTTTGAGCTTGATTTTTCATTGATCGCATGCTTGGTTTCAAGTGTGATGGGATCAGTGTGGTTCTTGGACAGTGGTGCGTCTTTTCACATGACAGGAGATCGAGATTTGTTTTCTGATCTGGAGGACAAAGATCTTGGAGTGCACATCGAGATGGGCGATGATGGTAGATACAGTGCGACCGGTATCGGTACCATTTCCTTTGAGAGGGAGTCTGGTAAACCCTTCGTATTGAAGGAAGTGATGCATGTTCCAGGATTGAAGAAGAATCTTATCTCTGTGGTGATGTTAGAAGACAAGGGATATGATGTTGTTTTCAGTGAGGGAAAGGCTTTCCTGCGCAGCAAGACAACTGGAGAAACCCGGAAGATAGGGGTTCGAGTGAGGAATCTTTATCAGTTGCATGTAGATGGATGTGTAGCAATGGCATGCAAGGCAGAAGGATTGGTGAGCCAGGATGATGGCGAGCTGTGGCACAGGAGATTGGGTCACCTTCACTATGGAGCCTTGAACATACTGCAGTAGATCACTACAGGGCTTCCTAAAGGTACTCTTGCACAGTCAGATCAGTGCAAGGGGTGTACTTTGGGAAAGTTTGTGAAAGCTACCTTTCACGAGAAGTATAGTCGCACCATGACAATCCTTGAGAGAATTCACACAGAGGTGTGTGGACCTTTCTCAGTAGCTTCGACAGCAAAACACATGTATTATGTGATCTTTGTTGATGATTTCTCTCATAAGTGTTGGATCTTCTTCATGCAGAAGAAGAACGAGACATACTCAAAGTTCTGTGAGTTCAAAGCACTAGTTGAGAAGGAGTCAGGGAAGAAGGTGAAGGCTCTTAGGAGTGATAATGGTGGTGAATACATCTCTAGCGAGTTTAAGGATTTCTGCAAAGCAGAAGGGATTCAAAGAGAGCTCATAGCTCCCCATAACCCACAAAAGAACGAGGTTGCTGAGTGGAAGAATAGAATGATCGTGGGTGCTGCAAGGGCGATGTTGCATGATCAGGGCCTACCCCTTCACTTGTGGGCGGAAGAATGCAATACAACAGTTTATGTGCAGAACTGTTGTCCTCACAGGATACTTGGCATGAGTAAACTTGAGGAGGCTTATTCTGGTAAGAAGCCCGATCTTTCTCATTTGAGGATTTTTGGTGCTAACTTTTACATGCATGTGACGAAGGATGCCAGGAAGAAGTTGGAGCCGATCGCTGAGGTTGGGATATTTGTGGGGTACACTGATACGCCCCACAACTATCGTGTGTATTTTCTAGACAATGGTAAGACTGTTGTGCGATGGGATATAAAATTTCAGGAGGAGAAAGCCATGAAGTGTTTGCTTGAGAGGGAGCTACACTTGCATGCAGATGAGGAGCTATTAGTTCCTAAGGATGAGCTTTAGGACGTGGATCAGCCACAGGACGAAGTTCATGGAGTGGAGGAGACCACTCATGCAGCACCAACCATCAGAGGGCGAAAGCACTTGAGAGATGCTGAGCGACTGGCTCAAGATGCAGAGGAAGTTGTAGGACCACCTACAGCCCAACGCAGGTAGAGACAGTCACCTGATCGGTACACTGGATACATGGCTCTTATGAGCAAATGTGTTGTGACTGAGCCATCCTCTTTCGAGGAAGCTGTGGAGGATCCCGCATGTGTAGACGCCATGGTGGAAGAGTATGATTCAATTGTCAGAAACAATGCATGGGAGATTGTTCCTAGACCGAAAGAGAAATCAGTGGTGGGTTTGAGATGGATCTACAAATTTAAGCAGGCAGCTGACGAGAGTGTGGAGAAGTACAAGGCAAGATTTGTTGCCCAAGGCTTTTCACAGATAGAGGGGATCGATTATGAGGAGACCTTTGCACCTGTTGCAAAGTATTCTTCCATACAGACGATTCTTGCTCTCTCAGCGCAGATGGGATGGTACATTCATCAGATGGATGTGAAGACTGAGTTCCTCAACGAAGTCATTGAGGAGGAGGTGTACATTGAGCAGCCCGAAGGTTTTGAGATCTTCAGTAGCGAGTCACATGTGTGCAGGCTCAAGACAGCTCTGTATGGGTTGAAACAAGCACCACATGCTTGGTACACACAGATAGATAGTTATTTCACTGGACTTGGATTCTCCAAGAGTGAGGCGGATCCTAACCTATACCAGATTGTGGTGAAGGGTAAGTTGCTTATCATTGTACTTTATGTAGATGATTTGATTCTAACGGGTGATGAGCTGTTGATACTTTCATGCAAGGATGATCTTGCTAAGGAGTTTGAGATTAAGGACTTGGGCCTCCTTCATTATTTCCTGGGATTGGAAATTTGGAAGCACAGTGATGGACTATTTGTTTCTCAAGGTAAGTATGCTCGGGAGATACTGGAGAAGTTCAACATGCATGGCTGCAAGCATGTTGATACTCCTCTTTCTGGAGGTTGGAGGAAGGAGGATGCCACTTCGGCAGGAGAAGTGGATGCCACTATTTATCGATAGTTGATGGGGTCGCTTATGTATCTGGTCAATACATGACCCGATATATGCTATGCTGTTAACCAACTTTCACAAGCTATGGTTAAGCCAACCAAGCTCTTCTGGAAGGCAGGCAAGCATCTATTGCGTTATTTGAGAGGCACATCGAGATATGGTTTGTGGTACAGACAGGAGGATGAGGTGAAGCTATGTGGCTTCACGGATGCAGTTTGGGCAGGGAGCCCAACGGACAGAAAGAGCACATCAAGAGGGGTCTTCAGTATTGGGTCGACAGTAGTTTCTTGGTACAGTGGGAAGCAGAGATCCATGGCACTCAGTTCAGCAAAGGCTGAGTATATGGCAGCAAGTTTGGTTGCATGCGAGGCTATATGGATGAGGAAGATTCTGGTCGGTTTGTTCGGTTCTCACTTGGATCCTACTGTGATTTACTATGATAACCAGAGTTGCATTAAACTCTCAGCTAATCCTGTATTTCATGATAGATCTAAGCATATTGACATCAGGTACCATCATATCAGAGATTGTGTGCAACAAAGAATCATGTTACTTTCATACATTCCAACGGAGGATCAGGATGCTGATATCTTGACGAAGGCGCTCACCAGGTGAAAATTCGAATACCACCGAGGTAGGATAGAGGTTGCTGATAATCCATATCTTGTTGAGAGGGAGTGTCGAGAATGCAACAAGATGATGGAGCTTAGTGGAAAGGAGTTGCCTTCACTAAGTGGGCCTGCAGGCAAATTATGGTGCAAAGTCTATTTTTAGACTATGTCTATTTTTAGACATATGGATCATGGTCTATGAGTTGCAGGATGCTGTTTATGGATGATTGGTCATATTGGGAAAAATATATGGACTTCTATTTATGGTTCACAGCGGTGTGATCAAAGTCTATTTTTAGACTGCCAGGCTAAAAATAGAAAAGTAAAATATTATTGTCTCATAATAATATTTAAACTATAAACTTTATCTTATCCTCTTGGAGCACTTTAGTTTGAGCTATAGATGTGGCACATGCAGATGTCATAAGGAAATATGCTTTTCTTGTGAGTCAGTTGAGCTATTGCATGCATGACATCAGTTAGAACTCATGCATGTGAGTTCTGTGGAGTTGATTGTGGAGTTGATGGAGTTGTGTTTAGTTTGACTTTGTTAAACTAGTTGTAATTAGTCTAACTGAAAATAGACTAATGATGAGTTGTGTGAATTAATTATTAACTGATAATGCAACTCAAGAATACATCAGTTAACTCAGTTGCATGTCAATGCATGTATAGTTCAGTGGAGACAGGTGTTAGAGGTTGAGATTGCTCTCAGTTGTGACTATAGTTGTGCATGAGATCTTGCACAAGCAATGTATTGAGTATGCCCATGAGGATTGCCCAGTATATGCCTAGTGAAATAGCCTGTGCTCACGTGATTTTCAGTGTGAGTGATTTTCACTTGGTATTGTGTGCAATAGAGGCAAGCAAAGCAGCGAAGGAGATTTGAACCTGTGACTTGTTCGGATCTGAGCTAGTTTTGTGTGTAACAGGTGGAGATAGTGCTATATACTTGAGAGGAGTATTGTACTATGTATTGTTACATATTCTCAATCATTAATATACAGATAGTGTGGGGTTTTCAGTTGTAAGCTTTCCCTGGGTTACATACTGTGTTAATGTGTGCATGCGATTGATGTTTCATTGTTTTTGATGTTGCTAAATTGTTGATCAATGTAGAGGAGGTTATGTATTATGCATGTATTCCGCAATAGTGTATAATCAGGATAATCTTGTTGAATAAGTGTTTATTATTCAAAATTTCTACACTGTCTCTATGGAACTCAAATTTACACTTTGACAATGCCTTTGTCAAAATGTCAGCATCTTGCTCCTTTGTCAAAATATACTGCAACAACATGATCCTCCTCAACCTGTGAAAGGCCACAGCAACAAATCTTGCCTTATGCTTTCTCCATGCTACCATCAATAGCTTTCCTTACCTTTAGGAATGCCTTTCCTTTACTGAAGACAACATCATAGCCTTTGTCCTCCAACATCGCTACCGATACCAAGTTCTTCTTCAGTCTAGGCACATACATCACATCTATCAAGGTGAGAGGAGCTCCATGCTCCCTCTGAAAAGAAACCGTGCCCACTCCTGAAACACCATACCTTTTGTCGTCACCCATCTCTATGCGCATCTTGAGGTATTTCTCCTCCAAGGCATTGAATAAATTTTTATCACCGGTCATGTGGAATGAGGCTCCACTGTCAAGATACTAGACACAACCCATCATCAATGACACCATGCATGCGATGAGGGTAAAATCCATTTTGAACTGAGAGGCTAATGCCTCACCTTCCGATCCTTCTGAGGATCCCTTCTTGGACTTCTTCGAGGGGAAATTAGTCGCATAATGTCCCATCTTGTGAGAATTAAATCATCTTATTTTAGACATGTCACTCTTCTTCCCTCCATGAGAATAATTCGATTTGAAATGGGAAGCCTTCCCCTTCCCTTTCCTTGCCTTACATGCTAAGGCTAGATTTTCTTCATCATCATTCTTGGATGAAGAACCATCTTGTGTGCTCCACTTGATCTCCTCCTGCATAAGATCTGACCATAATCGTTCCCAATCTGATAGTTTCTACCTACCATTCACAGAGTCCTAGTAGCTATTCCAACTCTTTGGAAGGTGAAGGAGAGTGAGTCTCACCATATCATCATCAAAAATAGTTATTCCCACACTGCCAAGCTCATCTCTGCAAGTGGTGAGCTTGTTCAGATATGTGGAAATAATATTTCCCTTCTCCATCTTGATTCTCCAAAGCTTATCCTTGAGCGTCAATTTCCTCTGGTCGTTACTATTCTGGTAGAGGTCCTTCAATGTCTTCCACATTGAAAATGGAGTATCCTTCCCATGGAGACTCGAGACAATATGGTCTCAAACTCCCTCAAGGATGATTCGTCTTGCCTTCGCCACACACTTCTTCCACTTAGCCAAATATTGTGCATTAGTTGAAGCTGGCTTTGGGATTTCTTGATCAATGAACTCCTTCAAGCCATTGTCTTCTAATACAACCTCCATTATATCTTTCCATGCTATGTAATTCGAGCTACCTTCCAAGGCATACTCAAGTCTCAAGCCATAGAACGCCATTGGACAACCTTGAAGTATGATATGAATTCGATTTGCACTTGCAACCCCGAACTTCAAACTTCGAATTCTATTCTCAGTATACGGTTCACAACTCCGATAGCATGTAGAAATTTATACAAATGTAGCTCTGATACCATGTAGAAAAAATTCTACTAATCTAGATTTGATACCATGTAAAAAATCTGATGGTAGGTTAACCTGATAATGTAATATAAATCAAAGCAGAATACTATAACCTACTCCTACTATCAATTTGCAGAAGCTTAAAGATTGAGCTGAACAATATGTTGGAAATAATACTGAGAGGGGGGGTGAATCAGTATTATCAGATTAATCAAACTTTTAAATGCCCAAAAGCATATACGCTACTTCAGTTAAGTGAACCAGCGTGTACACGCTACTGTGACGAAGTAAAACAGCGTATAAGCAGAAAACTCACAATTTAGTTGGCTTATTCTTCAATTAAGTGCATCAGGACATTATTCATCATATTAACAGTAAACATGTGCAGTATAACAGAACATATAAAAAGCCACACACATGAACACCAAGATATAAGGTGGAAACCCAATGTGGGTGAAAACCACCTGCTGCAAGTTGTCTCTATCTTTCTTAATATGAAACTTCAGTTTACAATCTTTTGTACTGGTGCAGCCTTATACCAGTACGTAGGCTACAACCTGCAGAAGGCTTCAACCTTCTCTCGTTCTCCAAACTTCCTTGGAAGGGAGCTCCAACCCCCTTTGCTTTTGTACTAGCCAAGATACTAGTACGTAGGTGCTGACCTACAATCTTCCTTCTTCCAGGTATCACTTTTCATACATTTTCAGACTTGGATATTCCTGAAGCACAACATTACAATCTGAAGACCACAATTCATTCAATTTTCACAACAGATCATTGAAGCATAAAACAACCCAACTTTGAATCACTGAACCACTGAACCCTGTCAATCACCAGTTACCAGAACACAGAGCAGACTACAGAACTCTGTAATAACAGTCAGACCCCACTGTAAACCAAAATCAAGCTTCAAAAGATATACGCTACTTTAATGAGCAAAAACCGCGTATACATGCCCTTTTACCGAAGCCAACCTGCGTACAGATCTAAAAATAAACTTTCTCAACTTGCAGCTGTACCAGATATTAGTTAGACTCAGAACGTAACATTGCGACAATATGCAGATCTAGAAATACGCATAATCAACCATATCATGATAGTGCATTTCAAACCATTAGATCCCGATCTATCCTTAGATCTAGTCTTCCATTAACCGATGTGATCTCTCCTTGGCTTAGATCAACCAACTCAGAACCTGCATATCAGATCTCTTTCTCTCTTAGATATTCATGCCTTGTCGAAAGATGATCTTTGCCTAATGATCTTCTTCTCCTTATATAGCCTTAGGCCTTTCTCAATACCAAGAGCCAAAACCATAGTAACACAATACCATCAACTTTAAAACTAGGGATCGACACGCCCGTCGAGACATAATGGTCCGAAATCATAGGCACAACTTCCAAGGTCTAACCACCATGAACCAAAGGAACCTTTCCACATACACGCACTTTTTCTGAATCGAACTTGCGTGTACACGCGACTTGGTCTTAACGAAACAGCGTGTATGAGTTTCCTTGGCATGCTGTACTGAGATCTGTCTTCTGATTAAGTTGCCATCACCTGTACCAACTTCTGAGCACCTGTACCATCCACTGAGTGAGTTGCCATCAAGGACAACACTTGAACCATAATGCCAACACAATATAACCAAAAGAAGAAGAATCAATGGCACAATACACATGAAAATACTTTGGGGAAAGCCTCAACTAAAAACCCCACTCTATTGTATTATTATAAATGGTGGAAATACATAGGAATTATACAAAGCCTTAGCTCTCATAGCTAGCCATCTCTCAATACAATCCTCACAAAAAATTACAGGCAATCTTGGCTTCTCTCCATCCTTCCTCTCTTCCCTCCAAGCTCCTATTTCCTTGCACTGTTCCTTGTGGATGGTCTCCTTTTACCAAGTGGATGATCTCCCTTCAAAACTACACAATCCTCAAGGATTAAATCCTTGACTACATGCATGAGTTTTCTTGATAAGAAAACACACACAACTGATAGTACACTGTCCTTGAACATTAATATCAACTGGGTCTTTATCAGAATAGACATGCATGAGTTTCTGATGAGGGAATCTTCAGTTAACTAGAGTAGCACTAGTTGAGTGCATTAATGCATCAACTTACTGTTAACTCACTATTAGTTCTTCAAACAGTTTGGAATAATTTAACTGGACTTAACTCAGTAAACTGAGTTAACTAATTACAACTCAAATATAACTCAATCTTATCTCCTTAATTTAAGGGATAACTCTCGCATGACTTCAAAAAGACTTCTAACTTGAGTTTCTCCAACTAATTAATTTAATATAAATTAATTAATTATTTCCAAGTAGCTATTAAGACTAAATTTGATTTTAATTCCAATTTAATTCAAGGACAAATTAAATTGGAATATTCTTGTTTCCATATTTCAACAAAACATACCCTGGAATGAAGCTATAAATTCCAAAGAAGGAACTAACCAAATATCTAAATTAAAGCATTGTTCAGGTTATATACACTAAGTTTGTTGTCAATCTTCATCTTCATGACCCAAATCATATAATAAAATCACATGTGAAACTTTTGTGCTATAAATCCATTCAATTGTGGATTGGCCTAGACCAATTTTTCATGGGTTGTACATGCTACATGGATATGGTAATTTGGTGGTTGGAAGGAGCACAATTACAATCAAGGCCACATGTCAACTATTGTTTGCTAGCCTTAGAAGAATAAGATCTTCAAGTGTAAGGTTAAGGAGGTATCATCATTTCAAAAATAAAATCTATTTTCTTTTGATGAGATTCAAGGCGAAAAGTGTGAATCAATATGTTTAAATCTTTTTCATTGAAATTTTGGGTTCTTGTTTGTTCATCCAATCCCTATCAAGTCAAGGATCTATACAATAGTCTAGTTTAGAACATAACCAATAATACAAATCTAGTAGGCTAATTAAGGTTGGTGTTAGTTATCATGCTATAATTTATTTGCAAACCTTTCAAACTAGTTAGCACTATTCTCCAACACCACATGTATGTGTAGCCACCACATCCTTGTGCGTGCCTACTAAGGAACCCGTGGAAACTTGGAAACAAAAAATGAGTTTTTTCATTCGTGAAGAGGTCATGTAAAGTGCTTCCATGATAAGTTAACTACAACTAAAATCATATGAGATCTCTCTCATAGTGAAGACACAAAATAATATCTCACATGTGCAGGTTTTAACCTTGTACAACTAATTGGTGCAAACAAATTCTTAATAAAATAGAGAAGATGTAATGGAAAACACACACATTAACATGAATATTATATCTTAGAAATCCCAATAGGGAAAACTAATGATCTCTCTCTCTCTCTCTCTCTCTCTCTCTATATATATATATATATATATATATATAGATAACCACCATTTGCCACAAAAATGTTAAAGGTTAGAAGCGTGTACCAAAAATGACAAAATATGGATGTAAAAAATTGCCCCTTTTTTTTTTTGGGGGGGGGGGGATGGGGGAAGGTGAGAGGGGGCAATGTCCCCCCCTTGTGAACCCCTTGTTGTTCTTAGAACAATACACAATACATGAGGATAGTCCTGCAAATAATGTCACACATACAAAAAATTCTCCCACATTGTTTTATTTGCAGAGAGGGATCACAAGAGTACACAATCAACACTCTAGGGAAATAATGGCCATTGTCTTTCTACACTAAAATAACTTCTTATTTCTCAAATATTTTTCTCTTGAATTTGAAACATTCTTCTAAGTTTCCAAATTCACCAATGGAATCTTCTTTTCTGTTAGCCTCCTGTTGCAACAGGTTTCATTTTTCATGATTGACATTTTTACATGCCAAATATGTCATCTTTCTTGCAGCAAGGTTCCATATTTCTAGAGAAGAAAACCAGAGAAGAAGTAATAAAGTGTGCCAATTCAAATGCCACTACTGTTTCCAATTTTGATGAGTTGTTCCAGTTTTGAAGAATTTCTCAAAGGGAGGTCCAGACAGTCTAATCCTGGCCTCCCTAGGTTTCAATATCCTGTTTTAGAATATAGAGAATGACATCTGTCCAAACAGTTTAATCTTGGCAGATTTGTAGATAGGTAGAGAATCAAAGGGACCCAACTGTTTAATCTGGGCCCTGGCAGAAATAAGTGCAGATCTAGATAGGAAAATTCAAAAGAAAAATTGTGAATCTGGTTCTGCAAGTCTAAGTGCACCCAAAACAAAAAGAAGAAAAAATGTTAGGACAGTAGGCCGGGTAGGTAGCTTTGATGTGGTAGAATGATGACTAAGGATCAATTTTGTACCTCACAATGTCTTATCTTTTCAGACCATAGTTATCAGGAAGTTTTGCAGTTTCATGAAGGTACTCAAGCTGGAATTCACTAACATCCCCTTCTTCTCATTTCCCCCAAGTCACTTACTAACATCCCCCAAGAGGTCAAGATCTGCTTGAGCCTCTCAGTTTCATCATTTCCATGACATTTGCCTTGGTGAGGATCTCCTTCACTCAAGGACTTCTCACTCATCATCTGTGAGCCTTCTTTTCCCCAAAATGGCATAAGGTCTCACACCTTAGTGCCCTCTTTTCATCTCCATATTAACTTTTAACTTTATTATATAACTCCCTATCAAGTTTTCCCTTCCCCTATTAAAATCATGTATATAAACTCCCCTATGTAAATACTCCTCCCTGGCAATATAGCCATATTCTCTATAAGTCCAGGAAATCACAGTCCATCTGGGGCTGTTTTTAGCCCATCCGAGTCATTAAGGAACTAGTTGACATCTGGTCAGCTAGTAACCTCTCCCTTAGCCCTAAAAACCCCCAAAAAACCCATGTTTTCACCTTTCCCCTTGTAAAATTTCACCCTAACGCTGTAAAAAAACCATATTCCGCCCCTAACCCAAAGTTGTTATGCATAAGTATTAAGCCTGCGCTTGTAAAACCCACATAAACCCTTTTCCTATAGTTTTTAACCCACCACGCACATATATTAAATTTGGAATATTCCTGCGAATATTCCCACCCGCTAACCCACCGTTACCTCGCAATCGCCGCCAATCGTTGGATTGCCCGCCCCACAGATCAACGACTGGCGGGCTTTCCTATATGCAACACGCCCGGCCTTTAGCATCTGGGAGTTCGGCGGTTTTGCCGCCGTAGTCCCGCCACGCGTCAGGCTCTGGGGCGTGGCAGAGCCCCCTCCCCCGAAACCACCTTTGCCCATAAGCGGTGCGCCAGAAACCGCTTACCGCCCTGTGACGTCATACCTTACGTCACCCCTTGTCCAGTCACCCGATGAGTCACCTGCCTGCGTGGCCTCCTGCCACGTGTCCCCGCCACCGTACCTGCCACGTCATCGTCCGTACATGATGACGTCATGCTGACGTCATCCCACCGCGTCGCCCTGCTGATGTCACCCGCCGTACAATGCTGACGTCATCAGCACTTTTTGGGCGCAGAGGCGCAAAAGTCGCACTTCGGAGCCCCAGAATCCAATTCTGAGGCAGTTTTGATGAGCGATTTGCACCTAGCACAAATCGCTCATCGCAGGATTTTTTAGGCCGAAATGGAGAATCTTCAGGGAATCTTTAAGGAATCTTCTCACCATGCGGCCCCAGGAAGCCCGAAAAGGCGCACAAATGATCCGTTTTCTTCACAGAGCACACCAAAAGGAGCAGAAGACAATTTCAGAAGATACAGAGGCCGAACAACGGCCATTTACTGGTGATTAGACCCGCAGCATATCAGATCAGCAGTCCAGATTTTGTCAAAGAGTATCAGAGAAGGAAAAAACGCCAAAGAGTATCAGCCGAAGATATTTTAGTGGCTCGAAGCAGCTAAGAATTAATGAGCCCCCCAGAAAGTCAAATCAAGCAGCTAAAGCCCATTCCTGCACTCAAATCACAGCTTAAACTTTAAATGCAGGCAGACATCGAGGAGCAGGAACCCATGCATATTTATTTCAGAAGACACTACAGCAAGCCACCAAGGACCACATCATTCACTTATTTCTAATACGGTGACCCTCAGCGCCGCTCAAAAGATTTTTTGCATTTAATTCCAGATAGAGTTAGGTCAATAAATTATGTTTTATGACCTGATTAGGTCAAGATGTAATAAAAGCAGTAGATAGAAATTTTTGCCCTATATATACCACCCTCTGTATAGTTTTAAGGGTGGGTTAATTGAGAATTTTCACTAGAGACTCGCTGTGTATACCTGAAATTTTCTGTAATCAAAGATTGCTTAAAGCTTGGAGAGCGAACTGTCTGTTGATGAATGTTTTGAAGAGTTGAAGATGGAATTCCTGCGCTGCGGCCTGAAGCAATAAGTGCCTCTTATCTCTGTTTATGTGTTTGCCATTATCTAAATAGCAGAAAAAAGGAATAGCCTAGAATTAGTTTAAATACTCTCTATGCTCAATTTCTGTTGTTTCTTGATGTTTTCCTCTAAAAGAATTGGTTATGAACATTGAATTCCTACCGGCTCATGTTTACCCCAATTCACCTGTGTTGGCCAATTATCTAGGGATTCTTAACTGCCCCTAGGTAGCGCCCTGTTATTTTCTCTGCTAATCTGTTGGAGAGATTCTTAACTGCCTCTCTTTCTTTAGCATTCATTCCATCCTTTAAACTTGAAAATTGCTTCAATCTCAGTTATCTTGCTCCATTTTCCCTCACTGTTATTAAGGAAACACACCAGCAGTTCCCCTCCTCGACTCCACGCCCAATGGTTTGAAACATTCAGACTATCTTCTGCCTCTCTACCTGAAAAAAATCAGTTTTCCCAACGAAAATCAAAACAAAAACCCTCTGGACCCAAGACCTAGCCTAAAATCCTTTCAAACAAAGCTAAATCTAAAAGAGAGAGCCCTCTTTGATTGCAGGTTGGCTAGAACCTGCAGTCCAAAGTTGGTTTGTGGTTACCTCGGCCGTATCCCTTTCTTAACCTTCAGGGACAACCTGAGTGATAACATAATGGCGACTCCACTGGGGAATCTCCTCAGTTAATTTTACAAAGTTTCACGAAGAAGGTTAAAAAAAAAAACCCCTGTAGAAATCGATTTTCTAATTGATGTATATTTCCTAAAACTACAGATGAAGCCTGAATGTCAGCTAGGAAGCCTTTGAAACTGTTTTTGTTTTACATTAACAGGTTTAGATAAAAGCTGCTTCAGTCAATCTTCATGCTAGTTTTAAGATATACACAGCCATTCCAAAATCTTATCTGGCCCTTGTAAATACAAAAATATTCCAAAAAATATACCCAAAAAACAAATTCGGAAGCTGGCTCCCAAGAAAAATCCGCGATATACAAGGTCAAACCCAGACCCAGATCCTCCAGTTGTTTTTGAAAACCCTAACATAATCCCTAAAAACCTTAGGAAGCAACAAAGACAGGAAAATTTTGCTAATTTGAATCCTGAAATAGCTTACCCTAGCTCTGTTCCAACTCCTGTCAAGGTTTTATTCCGGTCTACCCCTGCTTCCCCTAGTTCATCATCTACATCTCAAAGCCCTCCCTTCACACCTTCATTCACTGCACATATTCCCATTACCACTACTGTTGTTTCTACCGTTCCTATTACCCCTGTTGTACCAGTCGTTCCTGTTGTCCCTGTAATCCCTGTTGTTCCTGTTATCCCCACCAATATGGCTAATAGATATGCACCCCTGCAATTACCTGCTAATGCTGTGGCTTTACCCCAAGATTACCAATCGAAAATTTCATATTTTGATTCCACTGGCCCTTTCACAGCCATTCAGCATGCCAAAAAGATGCAAGACTATTTTGAAAACTATGAAATAGACGATGATAGTGTAAGAATGAGAATTTTTGTCCAGAGCCTGACAGGTGATGTAAGAACTTGGTTCAGATCACTTGTTGCAAATTCCATAGCCACTCCCGATGAGCTTTACCTATCCTTTACTAACAGATGGGAGAAAAAGAAAGATCCTTTGCACATACTAGCTGAAAACGATACAATTAAACGAGGTCCTCAAGAGACCGTTTTAGAATATTGTGCAAGATTCAATAATGTATATAATGCGATACCACAGAATTTAAGGCCTCCACCCGATTTGGACTTGTACAAATTTCCCGATGGTTTTGACCCGGATATGGCATATCAGTTGAAAGAAAGAGCCCCTACAACTCTTGAAGACGCGCAAAAGGTTGCTGTTACCGTAGAAGCTAACTTAATTGCCAAGAGAAACATAGCGAGAATGGAAAAGAGAACCACCTTTAAGGAAGAACCCTCAGCCTTTGACCAGAAGCTTGATGCTATCATTAATGGCCTGCAAAGACTATGGGAAAGAGTAGAAAATGTTGAGAGAAAAGCATCATGGGAAGGACAGCAGTCCAACACCATAAGAAATCCAAATTTCAGGAAAAAACAGAACATAAATGCTGGTAGGTCTAACCAAGACCAAGACATCAGACCCCCTTTTCAAGATAACTATGTAGAAGGATCCACATGTAGTCAACCCATAGAAGACGATCACATAAATGTAATGGATTTAAAGGGTGAGCATCAAACTTTCCTGACACA
Organism: Pinus tabuliformis; assembly: GCA_031772625.1. NCBI lineage: Eukaryota > Viridiplantae > Streptophyta > Pinopsida > Pinales > Pinaceae > Pinus > Pinus tabuliformis. Next base: position 15,025,193 of record CM062818.1, on the reverse strand, counting down.
AGAAGACCAAAACGAACATGATTGCAGTCAATTCTAGACTAAAACTGGTGAGTCTTTTGATTTCAAGCAGGGTTATGATACTGCTGTGTATGAAGTACACAAACAGTATAAGCTCAGAACTAGGACCATTGACATCTCTGAGCCTAGCAAGACAAAGGAAACCAAACAGCCCAACAAGATTAAAAACACAGCTGTCATAACCCAACCAGCTGATATGACTGCCTCAAACTCAAGTCAAGTGACTGTAGAGGACATAACAGACACGCAGCCTGCTGTTGAGCAGCCTTTGATGCCGCCTTTCTCAAAACAAAACTCAAACAGTGTCCCAAAAAATACTCCTGAAGTTGCCAAACCGCAAGCAAATATTTCCAGTAGCATTGATAAACAAGAGCAAGTCACTGAGAATTCAAATGAAAAGGGAAAAAATGCCAATGCCTATACCAAGACTCCAGTGGAGAAGCCTTTTAGTTTAGAAATAGAGATTGGAAAACTCAAGATAGCCATTCCTCTTTCAGAATTGGCTAAAAACGATGTGTATAGGCAACAAATTCAAAGGTCACTTCAAATTACAGAAAACAAAGATGATGTAAATGTTTTGGATGATTCCCCTAAGCTATTGTTTGGACCAGAAGTTAATGGAAAATCCACCCACGGACCTGTCCCACCCTTTTATGTCAGTCTGCATATACATGACAAAGTTTTACACAACGCTATGTTTGACTCAGGGGCATCACACAATCTTATGCCCAAAGCAGTTATGGAAAAACTGAATCTCGACATCACAAGACCTTACAAAGATTTATACTCATTTGACTCAAGTCAAGTGAAATGTTTAGGCCTCATCAAAGATCTCTGTGTCTCCTTAGTCCAATATCCTAACAAGACCATTCTCATGGATGTAGTGGTGGCTGATATTCCACCAAAATACGGTATGCTCCTGTCAAGATCATGGGGAGCGAAGCTTCAAGGATCCCTTCAACTAGACCTTTCCTATGCTACCATTTCAGTCCTTGGGCAACCAAAGAGACTGTACAGAGAAACGCTGATGAAATATGTAGTAAGTAGTGAAAGCAAGCCTGAAAATTTTCCCATTTACTCAATTCACTCCGATATGGATTTTTTCATTTTATTCAATGATGATTCAAATCTGCCCACTAATAAGGAGCCTTTGGCTCTAGAACAACAAGTGCACATCAATGAAGAAACGGTTGCCCACAATAGATAAATCGTCAAAACAGTAAATGCAACCAGCATGTTACAAGAACCTCCCCAAACAGAAATTATAAATCTGCCCAATCCTAAAACAACTCAATCTCTTGATACTGATCATAAGCAAGAAATCACATGGTTTCTAGAGTTTGATGGCTCTGTTAACAAGTTAGGAGCAGGGGCAGGTGTCTGGATTCACAATACATATGATAATCATGCAGAAGGACATGCCTATAGACTGAATTTCAAATGCACAAATAACATGGCAGAGTATGAGGCTCTGCTGTTAGGCCTTAAACTGCTAAAAACTCTAGGTGCTATAAAAGTGTTTATCTTAGGGGACTCTGATCTAGTTATACAACAGATGAAAGGTAATTTTGTTACCAATGACAATAGAATGAGAGCCTACAGAACAGCTGCTACTGACATACTCGAGTCATTCACTGAATTCAAGCTTGACAAGATTTCCAGAAATCACAACATTCATGCACACAGCCTAGCCACCTTTGCAAGTACATGCAAGCTTCCTTTTGACCCGAATCATCGTTTCATAGCCGAAATAAAACATAGTCCCACCATCCCAAATAATGTCAGAGATTGGCAAGTATTCGAGAATGATGCCCAGATCGATAATTTCCTTACCCTTGCGCACGAATTTTCAAATATTCACATTGACACAGATGCCATGACAGATTCTGAACAGCAAAGAAATGAAATTCAGCAAGCTCTAGATACTGCAACAACCAAACTGATTATGAAGCCAACCGTTTTTTACAATGAAAACATTGAACAGCTGAAACAAACACAGGCAGAAGAAGCAGATAGAACAGAGGTAGAAATCATTGACCTAAAGGATAATTTTTTGCCTGCTGGACTAACTCCGCTAGAAGACATGTTTGACTCTAATGACGTTCCCAGAAAGCCAAAACTGCAACCAATAAACATGGAAATTGAAGAACACAACATTGGGACGCCAGAGAATCCAAAAATGATCAAACTGTCCAAAAATTTGCCACCCGATCAAAAGCCCAAGTACATTGACTTATTCAAAGAATTTCAAGATGTATTTGCTTGGAGCTATGAGGATTTGAAGTCCTATGATACATCAGTGATTCAGCACACAATCCCATGGAAGCCCAATCAGAAGCCCTTCAAACAGAAATTGAGAAGAATCAACCCTGTGCTGCTTCCCCTGATTGAAAAAGAAGTAAAAAGGATGTGGGAAGCAGGCATAATAGCCCCTATCAGATTCTCTGAGTGGGTGTCCAATTTGGTTCCTACAAGGAAAAAGACAGGTGAAATCAGGCTTTGTGTAGACCTCATAAATTTAATCCAAGTCTCCTTAAAAGACCACTACCCTTTGCCCAAAATGGACCACATATTGAAGAGAGTAGTGGGATCATCTAGAATCTCTTTACTAGATGGATTTTCAGGTTTTAACCAAATACTTGTTCACCCCGCTGACCAAGACAAAACAGCTTTTACCACACCCTGGGGAACATTTAAGTATGTAAAGATGCCATTTGGACTTAAAAACGCTGGTGCTACTTTTCAACGAGCAATGGATATTGCTTTCGCCAAAGAAATACATGACTTCCTGGTTGTGTACCTTGATGATTTAACCCCATTTTCCAAATCTGATGAAGAACATCTCAAGCACCTCAGGCAAATTTTCATGACATGCAGAAAATATGGAATTTCCTTGAATCCCAAGAAGTCCTTATTTGGCCTTGAAGAAGGAAAATTGCTCGGCCACATTATATCAAAAGATGGGATCAGAATTGACCCTGAGAGAATAAAGGCCATCCTCCAAATTCCATACCCCCAAAACATAAAAGAGCTACAAGCATTCCTTGGAAAAATCAACTTTTTGAGAAGATTCATTCCAAATCTAGCTGAATTAATAAGACTGTTAAGCAACATGTTAAAGAAAGATGCCAAGGTAAGATGGTCCCTGGAAGCTAAGCAAGCATTTGAGAGTATCAAATCCGCCTTGACTCAAACCCCTGTCCTAACTAGTCCACAGTTCGATAAAGATTTCATCATATTTTCATTTGCATCCGAGCATACGATAGCTGCTGTCCTGCTGCAGAAGGATGAACAGGGAGCTGAAAAGCCAATTGCTTTTTTCAGCCGAGCCTTAAGAGATGCCCCATTGAAGTACCCGATAATGGAAAAACAGGCCTACGCACTTGTCAAGGCCATCAAGGATTTTAGAGTGTACATACTGTATTCACACGTGATTGCCTACGTCCCACACGCCGCTGTAAAAGACATACTGACTCAAGATGGATTAGAAGGCAAAAGAGGAAAGTGGATCGCAAGTATCCTCGAATACGACATTGAAATAAAACCAACCAAGCTGATAAAGGGACAAGGTTTAGCTAAACTGATGTCCGAAACAAATTTTCAAGCCTTAGACATTAACCAGCTGGACAATGAACCGGAGCTGGCGACTCCACAGATCAGTGAAATATTTCTGCAATGCCCCTGGTACACTGATATTTTCTTTGTATTGTTAAACCTGTGTGCTCCCCCAGGATTGTCCAGGACAAAGAAAAGATTTTTGAAAATGAAGGCTTTGAGATTTTGTGTTATTGATGGTGCACTATTTTGGAGAAATCATGAAGGTATATTGCTGAATTGTTTAACCATGAATGAAACTAACAATGTCATGAAAGAATTCCATGTAGGTGATTGTGGAGGACATCTCTACTGGAAGTCCATAGCAGATAAAATCCTGAGAGCTGGTTTCTACTGGCCCACTCTCTTTGCAGATGTAAAAAAGTTTTCCACGACATGTCACAAGTGCCAAATTTTTGAAGGTAAGAGAAAATTGTACCCACAGGGGTTACAAGGGAGTCCAACAGACGTGACCACCTCTTGTATTTCCTGCGTGCATGCCTCCCCAAATCCACAGGTTTATGCGCTTAACGACAGATCCCGTGGTTTAAAGACGCCGGAACACGTCTCTAGCCAAAAAAATTTTGCTAAAAATTGGAGATCCCACCGAGCCTTGGAAAGTGCTCTGATACCACTTGTTATGCTCTTAACGTGCAAAGTAATACCCAAGCACAGAATATGCGAAGAAAAGACACCCAGAACACAGAATATGCGAAGAAAAGATACCCAGAACACAGAATAGCAATGATTTTATTATTCAAAGAGCAATGTTCACATGCCACTTCGAGGGGGCAACCTCCAATAGAGCAGAGCTCAATTACAAAATAAGACACGATACTCCTCGCAGGGAGTCTCTATCCTTTATATATGACTCCTATATGCAATACCATGGGCCAATACCGTGGATTTTATTAATACCATCTATCTAATACTACTGCCCATTTGCAACTAACTGTGGTCCCGTCATTAATTGCGGGTTAACCACTTACAAATATTAATATGGGCTTTATTGACTCTAGACTATGACGTGATCCCATGACATAAATAAGGGGGTTAGGGTGGGACCCTAACATGCCCTCCCCCTTAAAACTAGCCTTGTCCTCAAGGCTGAAGCTGCGGAAACTTCTGAAGAATAGTGGCTGGTTCCCAAGTTGCATCTTCTGGAGAGGTGTCTTTCCATTTGACGAGGACTTCCTTAATCATGCGGTCGCAAAGGTGCTTGTCCCTTGTGTCTAGAATCTGTTCAGGTTGAAGCCAGATTGACCCTTCTTCGTCCAATTCAGGTAGACTGGTTTGAACTCGGCAATTGTTCCCAATCACTTTCTTGAGGCACGATACATGGAAAACTGGGTGGATTTTTGCTGTAGGTGGCAAAGCCAACTTGTAAGCCACTTCTCCAATGCGCTGAAGTACTTGGTATGGTCCATAGAATTTTGGAGAGAGCTTTTGACAACCCTTGTCTTTGAGTGATGTTTGCTTATATGGTTGCAGCCTCAAAAAGACTTGATCCCCTTCTTGAAATTGGCGCTCTGAGCGATGTTGGTCGGCCTGTTGCTTCATGCGGTTCTGAGCTTGATGAAGATTTTCGCGAAGATAGGTGAGCATGGTTGCGTGGTGTTGTAGGAGTTGATCCACGGCTTGTACTTTGGAGCACCCCGTGAGATAAGAAGTAGGGGAAGGCGGAAGTTGACCATAGACTGCTTCATAGGGAGTCATTTTGGTGGTGGCATGATAGTTGGTGTTATACCACCATTCAGCCAGAGGTAACCACTGTACCCAAAGGTGTTTCTTTTCTGAAGTGAAACACCTAAGGTAGGTTTCTAGACATTTGTTGACGGCTTCGGTTTGACCATCTGTTTGCGGATGATATGAAGTACTGAGTTTGAGTTGAGTGCCTTGTATTCTGAAGAGTTCCTGCCAAAAATTACTGGTGTAGATCGGGTTGCAGTCGGACACAATAGAAGTGGGCATGCCATGCAATTTGAAGATCTGATCCATGAAAGTTTGAGCAACCAAAGTTGGTGTAAACGGTTGGGGTAGGGCGCATAAATGAGCATACTTCGACAGTTGGTCCACAACCACCATGATGACTGACTTGTTCCCAGACTTTGGAAGACCTGTAATGAAATCCATGGAAACCTCCATCCAAATTGATGCCGGAATGGGCAATGGTTGTAATGTGCCTGGTGTGTTGAGGGTTTCCCCTTTGTGGCGTTGACAGACGTCACATTCTACTACGAAAGTAAGGATGTCCTGTTTCATGCTGGTCCAAAAAAATGATCTTCTGGTGCGAGCATACGTCTTCTGAAAGCCCGAATGTTCTGCAATGGGAGATGAGTGCAATTCTGCCAAAATGCGACTTTTGAGGGTGGATGTTGGTGATATTACGACTCTGTCCTTGTAGCGAAGAATATCATTCTGCCACGAGTAGCCCTTGCTGGAATTAGGATCTACCTGCAAATGGGAAATGAGTTGGGAGAGCCCAGGGTGTGAAAACCATTCCCTACGAGCCTCTTCAATCCAGTCTGGAATGGGGAGGGAAATTGCGAGCAGAGTACTTTCCTCCTCAAATTGGCGCGACAATGCATCTGCTACACTGTTGTCTTTCCCTTTCTTGTAAATGATCTCATAATCATATCCCAGCATTTTGGCTAACCATTTATTTTGTTGTGGGGAGGATAGGCGTTGCTCCAAAAAATATTTAAGACTGTGATGATCTGTGCGGATTTTGAAACGTCGCCCCAACAAGTAAGGTCGCCAGGTCTCGACTGCATGTAAGATGGCCATCATTTCCTTCTCGTAGGTAGATTGGCCCAGATTCCTCCCACTGAGTTGTTGGCTGGTGAAGGCCAATGGTCGCCCTTCTTGCACTAAGACCGCTCCAATACCTGTACCCGAAGCATCACATTCAATGACAAAGGATTTGGTGAAGTCAGGTAGTGCTAAGACGGGAGTGGAACACATGGCGTTTTTGAGAGCGGTAAATGCCTGTTGTGCTTCCTCGTTCTAGAAGAAGGAATTTTTCTTTAGGAGTTGAGTGAGGGGCTTCACTATGCGGCCATAGTTGCGGAAAAATTTACGATAATAGCCTGTGAGACCCAAAAATCCTCTCAAGCTTTTCAAGGTCTTAGGTTGAGGCCATTCTTGCATTACCTGGATCTTTTTGGGGTCCACCTTGACACCTTCACGCCCCACAATGTGGCCCAAATACTCAACTTCTTCCATGCCAAACGAACACTTAGACATCTTGACAAATAATTTATGCTTGTGGAGCAGTTGCAAGAGTAGATCTACATGCTGAAGATGTGCCGCCCAAGTGCCACTATAGATGAGGATGTCATCGAAGAAGACAAGGACAAGTTTTCTGAGATATGGTTTGAGGAGGTGATTCATAAGGCTCTGAAAAGTAGAGGGGGCATTACAGAGACCAAATGGCATGACCAGGAACTCATAATGGCCTTCATGAGTTCTGAAAGCCGTCTTGGGAATGTCGACTTCCTTCATGCGAATTTGGTGGTAGCCTGAGCGAAGATCCAACTTAGTGAAGAATTGAGCCCCATTGAGTTCGTTCAGCAAATCGTCAACCACCGGGATGGGAAATTTATCTTTGACTGTCAACTTATTGAGGGCCCTGAAGTCGGGACACATCCGCCACTCCCCATCTTTCTTGAGGACCATGACCACTGGGGATGAATAAGGACTAATGCTGGGACGAATGACACTTGCTTCCAACAATTCCTTGATGATTTTTTCTATTTCATTCTTTTGGGTGAACAGATATCTGTATGGACGCACATTTGGGGGTTGGGCCCTTGGAACCAATGTGATGCTATGATCATGTTCCCCTCGCGAGGGTGGAAGCTCATGAGGCTTGTCAAAGACCGTCCGATGTTTATTTAAAATCTGTTGCATCTCAGGATGAATTGGCAGAGACATGGTTTCGACTACCTGGATGGCATTAAATTGAGCTACCACTCCATGATGGCCCTTTTTTAACAATTTTTCCATCCTATGCGAGCTGATGATAGAGGGGGCTCCCGCCTGTAGTCCACAGAGGGTATGTGTGGATTTGTTCTGCTTAAAACTCATATATAACTCCTGGAAATCCATTGTGATTGGCCCAAGAGTGCGGAGCCATTCCGCGCCTAGGACAATGTCGCAACCCCCCATGTGTATTGCAAACATGTGGGTTTTCAACTGATAATCCCCCATTTGAAGTTTGACAATTTCACAGCAGCCTTCACATTTCATTGTGCCCCCATCTGCAATTTGGACTTGGAAGTTAGAAACTGCCCGGGCAAAACAATGTGCTGCTTCAGCGATCTTTTGATGGATGAAATTATGGGTACTTCCACTATCAATCAAGACTACTACTGGGTGATGTTTAAGAAAACCCCTGATTTTGAGAGTTTGAGGGGAAGAAATTCCTGCCAATGCATTTAGCGAAATAATTGGTTCGTCAGATACAATCTCCTTTTGGTTATCTTCTTCGATCGCCTCTGGTTCCTCAAGTGGTGGATCTTCCTCAGTGGAGCTGTAGTCAGTGGCATCTATTTGAAAAAACTTGGGCTCCTTGCATTTATGACCTGGGGAATATTTTTTATCACAATAGTAACATAGTCCTTGCTTCCTTCTTTTGGCCATTTCCGCAGGTGACACCTTTTGAATCTTAAGTGTCTGAGTCGTGTTGGGAGCCTATGGGGGACGACCTTTAGCGGGGAAGTTGGGGCGGCTGGATTGGGCTGTTAATGCACGTTCCACCTTACGAGCTACCTGGCAAGCCTCTGTCCACGTGGGAGGGTGGTGGAGTAGAACCTGAGCTTTGATGGCTTCTTTAAGACCGCTGATAAAGCATTCCATGTAGAACTCATCTGTGAGACCCTTAGTGCGGAAGGCTAAGGCTTCAAAAGCGGTAATATATTCCTCCACTATACCCGTCTGTCGGAGCTTAGTGAGACGCCCCAAAAAAGAGTCTTCCTGTTCAAAGCGATTTCGAAGAGCTTTGGCAAATTGGGCCCAATTCTGAAAATGTCCATTGCAACGCTGATGCCATTCCCCCCATTGTCATCGTTCGTTGTCCAAGTACATGGTGCCCACCATAAGCTTAGTCCCCTCATCTATGATATGATTCAATTTGAAATACTGCTCCATTTGTGCTAGCCATGCGGACGTGTGAGAACCGTCAAATTTATGCATATCCAACTTGGGAGGTCGCTGACTGGGTGGTGGATGGGTGTGCCAGACGTGAGGAGAGTGGCTAGACTCACCCTCATGGTATTCATGGCCATTATATGCCTCCTCGTGGGCTGGCTCCTTGCCCTTCGAGAGTGCATTCTGTATCTGGAGACTTATTCCTTTAATCTCATGTTGGATTTTGTTCACCACAGTTTGGATGGAGTTCACATGGTCTTCAATTTTGTCTATCCTTTCATTGGCCATCGCTTGAGCGCGAGTTTCTACCATACACCAACCTGATGAAAAATTGGGACCGCCTAAAAATTTTTACTAAGAAATTGAATGGTACCACCTTGCTCAGCTCGTCATCCTAATTCTGATGGGCTAGATCACCAATAAGCGCCCCGGAAGATCTCAGACTTTTTTTTTTTTTTTTGGAAAACTCTTAACGGAGTTTTACTCCTTCCTGATCAATACTGCAGTCGCCAAATCCTTAAAATGTCAATGCCGCCAAAAGTCCTGCGAAAAGTATATCCAGGTACAGGAACCCTTCACAACTACTCCGATCTGGTGGATCTGAGAGATCTAAATGGTGGAACAACTGCTGCTGCTGATTTGATGGAGTTGTCGGACTGATGTCTGCTGCTGCTGCACTTCTTTGCACCCGCTGATCTGGAATAGATGATGTGTGATCCCCCGATAGAAAGGGAACTATGGTCTTGAGGAGTGTCAGGTGCTACAGATCGCAATATACATAAGGGTCTGACAGTAGTACTCGGCCCAATGTTTCAGGGCTCTAACTAAGGAGGATCAACCGTACCCTTAGCCGTACAACCCGACTACCCTATCGTACGGGCGAGTAATCTCTCCGAGTGTTTTTCTCGGTGTACTGTAGCCACAAGACGGCCGAAGGTTTATCTATGGCGAGGATTCAAGGGAGCCTAGGGGGCTTCCTATATACCCAGAGGGTATGTGGAAGACAGTCCGTGCGCGGTTCTGTCTAATGCACTACTACTCGAAGGGGTACCCACAGGGGTTACAAGGGAGTCCAACAGACGTGACCACCTCTTGTATTTCCTGCGTGCATGCCTCCCCAAATCCACAGGTTTATGCGCTTAACGACAGATCCCGTGGTTTAAAGACGCCGGAACACGTCTCTAGCCAAAAATTTTTTTGCTAAAAATTGGAGATCCCACCGAGCCCTGGAAAGTGCTCTGATACCACTTGTTATGCTCTTAACCTGCAAAGTAATACCCAAGCACAAAATATGCGAAGAAAAGACACCCAAAACACAGAATATGCGAAGAAAAGATACCCAGAACACATAATAGCAATGATTTTATTATTCAAAGAGCAATGTTCACATGCCTCTTCGAGGGGGCAACCTCCAATAGAGCAGAGCTCGATTACAAAATAAGACATGATACTCCTCGCAGGGAGTCTCTATCCTTTATATATGACTCCTACATGCAATACCACGGGCCAATACCGTGGGTTTTATTAATACCATCTATCTAATACTACTGCCCATTTGCAACTAACTGTGGTCCAGTCATTAATTGCGGGTTAACCACTTACAAATATTAATATGGGCTTTATTGACTCTAGACTATGACGTGATCCCATGACATAAATAAGGGGGTTAGGGTGGGACCCTAATAGTTCAACTAAGCCACATGAAAGTTTGCTCCTGCATAAGAAGACTTCTAAAATGAAGTTAATAATTTAACTTTAAATATAAATCTATATGTAATGCTGAAAATAAAATAAATCTATTCTAACTCGATATTTGGAAGATAGCTACCAAATACCAAGTGCATGAATTAAACTATGAAAAGGATTTAACATGGTTTTTTATTATGGATATCTAGTTGCTGAAGTAGTTCTAACAATTGATATTTTAAGTGCAACACATGCTCTCAATGGAGATTTAAAATTTTGAAAGATGAATCACCATAAATTTCACATAATTCAATGAAAATTAAATCTATTTTAAATAGAAAAATTTTGAGTAAATAATTACTCAGAAATTTGATTGAAGCACAAGAGAAAATTGGAAATTAAAATAATAGATCAATTCAAACACAAGATCATGTACCTAATCAAATGAATAATCATTCTGACATTTAACAAAAGTGCACAATATGAATTAATTGGCACACATATGCTATTAACAGAGTAAAATTTGCATTGGCTAATAAAGATATTTGCATACAAATAAAACTTGATATCCTTGATCTATTTTTAATGTATCTGCAACCATGCTTTCAAAATTATTAGCTCTGCTGTTGAAGGAAAGAGCTACAATATTGCAAACTCTGCTTCGAAAACAAGAGATGAATCTAGAAAAGAAAATCCCCAAACAATTAGACCTGAGTGTCCCTCTTCACCTACAACTAAAAATATCCTTACAAAAGTTCTAAGAATATCATTTTATAGAAAAGAGGAATCCCCTCCTCATTCTCAAAATAATTATTTATAATTTACAAAAATATACCAAAAGAAGAGTTGTTGGGAGTAGTTTAGATTCAGATTTCTAAGTTGTGAAAGAAAATTAACGAATTCAAAACTATTTTGACAAATAAATTAAAACAATTTTTTTCTTCACATTACTTCATATGGAGATATTCTCTGGCCAAAATGGATATTCAAAATGAATTTACAACAAGAAGTCATTTTGGGAAAACTAAAAATTCTCCAAAACAAATTCCCAAATTGATTTTTAGCTACAAATTCGTAGCTCCACTTCTTCTATTTTTTTGACATATTAAATGTTCATATTTGCTTGATTTAATGTTTTTATTTTGTTCTCCATGATTTTTTCTTTCCAACGAGCTGTCTTGGGCATTATTTGATTGAGCTAAATTCAATATAAAGTCTTCAAAAGTATGAGTTCAAAACTGTCAAAATGTTGAGAGTTTAACATGCCAGGCAATTTATTAAGAATTTTGCTAATGTTGATATTTGATTAAAAAGTGATTTTAAAAATAAATTTTAAGTAAATTAATTAATAAATTAATGAAAACAATTAAAAAATAAGTTTTATTTAAAATGAAATAAATTATATATAAAAAAACGTATTAAAACAAATGAATGGAAACGAACAGAAAAGAGAGTTAAATGTTGGTGTCCACGTCAAAAGGAAAGAGAAAGGGGCCACATGGAGGGGGAGCCCCCATCTCCATTCCATATAAACAAGCGTTACATAGTAGCTTATACCTGCCCCTTTGTAAAAAAATAGTGAAACTATGTGATTATTGTGATATATTAAAAGAATTAACAACTAAGCTTTGTAAATAGAGTTGTAAATGTATCTTTGGGGTAGGATTCGTTTTAATCTATTTCAGGATGTTGAAAATGATCATTTAATATACATATTAACATAAAAAATTAAGAAATAATACAATGTGTTATTGATAAATAACTATTTATAATATATAGTTTGTTTTAGATGTTCTTCGAAATATTAAATGTTATAACTATATTAAGTAAATATAAAATGGTAAACATACTTAGTGACGATAAACATATACATTTAAAAATACAAAGAAGTCAGTTATTATGGAGATTACAAAATTAACTTACAAAATTATTAGACATTTTTCATGTTAATTATAATAGTAAATTTTTTAATTAATATAAAAAATATTTTGCAACCTTTTAACAAAAGAAATGTATCAATTACCTAATTATGTGATGCCTCACTCACTTAATTATGGAATGCAATAAAACAAAAACAAAATTTCATGCACCCCATGTACTCTTGGCTTAAATAATTATAGAATACAATAAAAACCAAAACAAAATTTGATCTGGCTCATGTACTCTTGAGTCATTATTTGAGGTATTGAGAAATAACATGTCCAAATTGACAACCAATCCCATGAGAGATAAATGACAATAAAATAAATTGTAAAAAAATTAAATAAATTATGGAATGCAATAAAAACCAAAACAAAATTTGATGTGGATGATGTACTCATGACCCATTATTTGAGGTATTGAGATATAACATGTCCAAATTGACAACCAATCCCATGAGAGATAAATGAAAATAAAATAAATTGTAAAAAAAAATAAATTAAATTTGCACTTTGTTAAGTTGAAAAACATTTCTCATGTTTGACTGAATTAATAGGCAGTCAACAAATATCCAATACATAATACCTTCCTAGGCGCAGGTATAATAAGACTCCTAACCTATATATAATATGAGTGAGCCTTTAGTACTATATGAGTTCCTCTGACATCATCCCGAGGATGGGTGGAGGTTTTAATATACACTCGAACTTGCATCTCTCAAGTACGTAGAGCGAGATGATATATATTGTTTAATATTTACAATAAACTTCTATTATATGGTTTTTGTTATATAGTTAGTGTATATACAAGTTCTCGGTTGTGTTGGTTTTGTAGGGTATTTAAAAAAATAAACATTTTAATAAATTTAACTACTAAAATAATATTATTTACAAATTAATTAAATAAAATGTAATCAACTTAATTAATCTAAATTAACTAAATAACTATATTTATATAATTAAATAGTTTTATTTGCAAAATAAAGTAAAATATAATTTTTACATATTTAGGTCGAAGCGGTGAAAATCAATCAAATTTTGAATAAGCAGCATTTTCAATCCATAAGTCCAAATTCAATGAAATTTGAATCATTGGGAAGCTGTCAAGAAACCACACACAGTGAAATGATCAAAGTGGTAAACCGAGAAAAATGAAAATTACGCAAATAAAGCATCAAGGAAGTGATTTTGACCAAAATCTACATGGAGGGTCCCCGTATCTTCCATAAAAATTTATGGGGGCAGGGGAGAGGATGTTGTGGCCACAACAACATTGATCCATGGAGATGAAACATTTATCTCTATTTAAAAATTAGTTTAAGTTTATGAAAAGGTTGAAATGATGAATTCCATCAAGTCTTCAAACATTAAAACATTTCCCATGGGTCCCACATTAATCAAACAATATAAGTTCTAAAAATATAAGTAATTGAAGCAAACTAATTCTAAAAGCATGAATCCATGTTTTTAGCAGAATATTTAATTTTAATTTTACCTCATGCAAGTGATAGAAGAGATACAGACAAGAAGTTTAAAAGAAAGTGTATATCCATAAATATAAATATTATCCCCTACCCAACATCACTTCACTTCCAAGAAGCCTCATTAATACCCCTACAAAGTTGTCTTAATACCAAACAAGCATAGCCCTACTACCAACGAGCCTGTTTAGTACCTCGTTGATTTTATTTGTGCTTCCCACACATGTGTTTTCAACTCTCTTTTACCACCCCCTTGATCAACTTTATTTAGAGAATTGCTTTTATAAATGGGTGAAGAAGACAGGTTGGTATAAGATATTTTAAAGGAAATAGATATAATACTTATAAAATTTTGACTCCCTCATCTTTCCCTACAACTATCAATCTAGAGGCGTTTACGTGAAGTGGGGGGATGGGTGAGATTCATTGAGTTAGACTAAAGCTAGTTATTTCCTTGGAAAAATTAACCCTATCGTGACTTGGAAAAGATGAATGTTCCTCTAGGGAAAATAATTAAGGTGAGAGGACTTAGAATTCAATAAATATGTCCCTTTAAGGTAAGTGAAAACCCATGGAATTGACATGGTACAAAATTTCCATGCATGCTGACCAATGTTGGGTAAGAAAAATTATTCCATAAATCTTTCGTGATATCACCAAAACCAATATGAAATGAAAGTAAAATTGATACACCCCAAAAATCGCAATTGAAAAAGAAAATAAAAACCAAAAAGGAAAGTGAAAAGAAAAACAATATTTAATAGAAACCCCAACAAGATGATTTATAAAAATTTCTCAACAAAATAACAAGTATGAGGGAAAAAATATGTTTTTCTTAAGTTGAGATTTTGATGAATTATACCTTATAGAGTTATAGGTAACTAGGCTTTTAAAACAAAGACTAGATATCAGCTATGAGAGAAAATGAAGTCAAATAAGGTGTCCCTACCCTTGCAAATTTTCTTGTTTCAAAATTAAGCCTGCATGAAAACATCTTAACGATTATCTAACAAAGATGAGGCTCATATATATATTAAATGAAAAAAAGAGGTTTAGAGACTCCCTGATTTAGCTCATTTGCAATTTGATCAAGATCATAATTACCTCGCCTTAATGAAAAAACAAGAAAAATGAGGAGAATGAGTTTCGAATCTTAGAAAGCAAGGGTGCTAGATTTTCAAAGGAATTCTCGAAGACCTGCAAAAATAGAGTTTTAGATTAGTAAGGTTGAAACAAAAAGCATAAAGAAAATGGTAATAGATGAAAATGAGCATATGAGGCTTACCTTGAAGAATCTCGTTATGGTTTACTTGAAAGATATCGATTTTCTCCAAAAAGAGGTAACTTATTCTTTTAATTGAGATTAAAAGTATGAAGAAGTTGCATTTTAATGAAATTTTCATGTGCCCAAGCTCATCAACTTATTAAATCTAAACTAGAGCAAGCATTAAGTTAGAAAATAATATTTTTTGTTCAAGGAATCAAGCATAACAATCGTCAGACATAAGAATGGAAACAATAAAAATCTTCTTGATGTGATTTTCTTTGTATTGCAACTGCAATTATTTTGTTTACCTTTATTTGATTTGATACCAGCTCCAAAATTTTCATATAATTCCATGAAATCAAAATGAAAGTCCCAACCTATGCAGTAATGGTTTATGGATATATATATATATATAGATATATATGAAGAGTACTTGGAGATTTGCATAATGATCAATAAAGTGGAGCTATATATATATATATATATATATATATATATATATATATATATATATATATATATATATATATATATATATATATATATATATATATATATGAATCATAAGAGAATCACAAATTAAATATAAATCGACCACAATCTATTACCTTTGCATATTACTGATATGCTGCATTATTATAACCATTGCTTGAGTGTGACGGATGTCGCGATTTTATGTGAATGAACAACGTGCTGGCAGCAATCATGGGTGTTATATCAACTCAGGAGCTCAAGCCCGTAAATAATAAAGGATATGCACAAAGAAGATGTCTGGGATGAGGTGGAGGGAAAAGGACAAGCGTCCACCAGTAAAGTGATGCGAGGCTATGGAGAAGTCACATGAATGACCCGATTCATCCTAAAAGTTAGATCCTGGAAGGAGCAAGAAGGATGCACTTTAAGAATTCCAAGGGATGATAACTGAGATTGTGTTGAAAATGGGGCATACAAGTGCCCAATAAGGGGCTAGAGTAAAAAACACGATAAGGGCCCACTTGCTAGTGTATGATGAAGAGTTGTCCTGGCTAATTCGTCCTAGCTCTTTCAAATGAATGAGAAGAGGTAACCTTTGGGAAAGGAGAGCTAGGATGATGTGGAAACGAGACAATAGAAACAACGTGAAAGGTGAGTTTGGATGTAGGCCACGTTAATGATGAGGGGCCCACAAGTAATTAGTTCTCACGAAGCTTCTCTCCCAGCATTTACATAAAGCGTTCCATATGAGTCTTCCAGGGTGTATTTGACAGGGGTGGAGTGTAAATGAATAAGGCATGGGTACTAATCAAAGCTTTTTCCGCTTCAATATGTGCATAGCTATGACACATCATCTCGTAGGAGAGATCCTGGAAGGAACATAAAAATGCAAGTTTGGAGAGGGTTGGGTTCTGCAACTGCTACAAAATTATTTGTGATTTTACTTTGCCTTCAAGAACCTTTCTTTAATTAGTAATCTAAAATTTTATATACTAAAGGCATGTTGCATAACATGACAAGTAGAAGCCCTGAATTTTGTTAGAGTTGTATCAATAAAATAGGCAAAATATGATCATGAATCTTACGAATTTGCAAAGCAAAGGAAAGAAAAGTAAAACACTTGTAGTACAAAACATAAAAATTAAAAGTTATGATGAGTAGAAAAGTACTTCCTTGAACATGTTTGTGAGAAAAGTTTCTTGAAAAAAGCTATTTGCTCACTTTATTATAAGGCTAGTTTAATTTGCTAGTAAAATCAAATCTCCAAATCAAGCCAATGAAGACCTGCAAAAAGAAGCACAACAAAAATAAGAAACAAAATCTGATTAAAAGAGAAAACACACGTTGAAATGAAAAAAAATTAACAACAAATGAGGATGAACATATATATGCAAACCCATAAGATTTTGATTTTAAATTACCTTATAGATCTTAACATTCTCTCATGCATTTTCCTCAAAATTTGCATATATTAAAAATAATCTATTTATTTAATTTAAATTAAATGCTAAGAAATTGATCCGGATTTAAACAGGAACACAAAAAATTACAAAGATAACCATAAATATAGAGATGTAGTGGAAATAATACTTCATTTCATTAATGTAAAATACTGAAAATGCTTACAAACAGAAATGGAAATAAACCAGCTAGGGCGATGGTAGCTTATCTCTGAGAAGAGATGTGGTGGCTACATGCCTCTGAACTGTGTTACAATGAGGCTCGAAGGCCTATTTATTGTTGAGAAACAATGGAAAACCCTTCACATCCCAAAACCTAACCCTAGAATATGAAATGCCAAATTGTGGGCCCCGTTTTGGGTAAGTTGGTACGTCAACTTCCCGAGGCGTAACTTCAGCACCCGATCTTCGTTTGACGCGTACAATAGCTTGTTAGAAATATATATTCGAGGAATATAACTTTGGGAAGAGAAACATCAGTCCACGACACATGATGCTCCCAGTTTTCCCAAAAAATGTTGTTTAGGGCGTCAAAACGGCTCCAGAAGTTCAGGATCTGAAAAAACTGCTAAAAATAGTAAATTGTGCTACCATTATGAAAAGTGAAAAACTAAAAGAGACAATAGTGGGGGTCGAAATGAGATAGGTGGGTGGCCACCAACATCCACCTGGATCATTCCTCCCCCCTTAGGAAGCAGTGGTCCCCACTGCGTTGAGTTCCTCCATGAGATGAGGAAACTTCTCTGAACTTGGTCCCTGGTGAGTTGTTCTACAATCTCTGATGTGTCCATTAATGGTGGGAAGCATGGTCGAGGGCATTCCACATTGAGCACTCGGTGCAAGTGAAGGAGTGGAGGAATGTTGTGCTCCAAAGCATTGTTTCCCACAGCCTTGGTAATGCGGTAAGGACCATGTCGGAGTGGTTTGAGCTTCTGATGGGCTCTTGTAAGGCATTCTTTTTGTAGATGTAACCAAACTTTGTTGCCAACTTGAAATTTGTGTGGTGCCCTTGTGGGTGAGGAGAAGTTGTTCCTGTGTTCTTTCCTAACTGTATCCCTCTGCTGTTTCTACATGGAGGAATCCTTTACGGGGGTCATTGATGTGGCGGTGATCTTCCCCTTACTTTGGGAGCGAACCTGACAGAAAATAAATTTCCTAGTCAGTGAGATGAGCTTGCTGCCTTTCTTAACAACGATCAAAGAGGTGGCAGTAGGTGGGGCTACCTTCGATATCCTGTATAATGAATTACCCAAAGAAATAATAATAGCGCAAGGCCTTGACTCATACACAACATGTTGCCTCCATAAGCATGGTTGGCCTAATAATACATCGCAAGCATCCAGAGGTGTAACATCACACATACCTCGTTTGTGAAGGGTTTGATGCTATAGGGAAGGCGACATCGTTGGCGAACTCGGAGATCTCATCCTTGGTGAAGCCACCCGATACTATACAGTTGCGGGTGTGGTGTAGTTGGTAGGCCCAACCGCTTCACGACCTCTACAGAAATGAGGTTCTTTTGGTTGCCATTGTCGACAATGAATTGTAGCAGCGAACCCTTCACCCACATCTGTGAGTGGAAAAGACGCTCCCCCTCCTCTAGATCTTCGAGCTCATTCTTCTAGATCTTGGTAGTGGCAACAGTGGCATTGTGCTCCGCATTAATGATCTGCTTCCTTTTGCCATTCGCCTTGTTAGGTTCTGACTCAGGATCGGAACATGCATATGATTCGGAAGCCTTCAACTCAGCCACCAACGATTGCTTGGTCCGACACTCACTTGTGTTATGAGTGGGACTCTTATGGAACTCACGCCATTTTCCTATGTCCTTCTTTGACTTCGTGGTGTTGTTATTTTCTTGTAGCTTTGACAGGTTGTCTAGGGTCACCCCACCTTGGCTTCATCCTTTGGTATTCAGATTTGCAGATCCAAAGTCTTGCTTCTTTTGTTTCAACTTCTGCTCAATTTTGACAGCGTATCAGTACACCGTGTCAAGCGAGGAGATGTTTAGGAACTCCATCTCTTCCTAGATGTACTTGTGTAGGAAGCCGTGGTATTTGAGCACCAAATGTAGCTCAGAATCCTTGAGCTTGTATTTTCATCCTTCTACTCATAGTAGGTTTCCCACTAGTCCTTGACGTGGGGGCTGCTTTGAGAAGAGCGAAAATAATATTTTCCTGATTCGAAAATTCATGAATAGAAAAATACCCTTCTAGCAGATTTAACCATTTATCTAAGGCATCTGCGTCTATCTGACCCTCGAATATGGGTATTTCAAAATTAACTTGTACCTTAAATGATGTGGTGTTTCTAGAGTAACTGTTGGAAGCCGATGCGTTGCCTCTGGGTAGTTGCTAAAGGATCTCGGCAAAGTTGTCCATCATTACGTTCCTTTGCCACTCGAGGGCTTATTCGAGAAAGATTTTGATAAGATCTCCTACCCCCTCATCTTTCTTTTCATCTGCCATGGGAGTCTATCAAGATTTGTGAGGCTGGTCTTGCAAAGGTTCCACTAGTTCAAGCCCTAACTCCTTATATCCGTATCTCATTGGGGACACAAAGAAAAACAGAGAAAAAAACAGACCGCTCTAGTACCACTGATCCAGATTTAAACAGGAACACAACAAATTATAGAGATAACCATAAGTATAGAGATGCAGTAGAAATAATACTTCATCTCATTAATGTAAAATACTGAAATATGCTTACAAATAGAAATGGAAATAAACCAGCTAGGGCGATGGTAGCTTATCTCTGAGAAAAAATGTGGCGACTACATGCCTCTGAACTATGTTACAATGAGCCTCAAAAGCTTATTTATTGTTTAGAAACAATGGAAAACCCTTCACATCCCAAAACCTAACCCTAGAAGATGAAACGCCAAATTGTGGGCCTCGTTTTGGGTAAGTTGGTACATCAACTTCCCGGGGTCGTAACTTTGGCACTCCATCTTCGTTTGACGCGTACAATAGCTCATTAGAAAGATCTATAAGAGGACTATAACTTTGGGAAGAGCAACATTGGTTGACGACCCATCTTGCTCTTGTTTTTCCCAAAAAACGTCGTTTAGGGCCTCAAAACGGCTCTGGAAGTTTAGGACTCGAAAAAACTACTAAAAATAGTAAATTGTGCTACCATTCCGAAAACTGAAAAACTGAAAGAGATAGTTGTGGGGGTCCAAGTGGAAAGATAGGTGGGTGCCCATTAAAATCCACCTGGATCAGAAATGAGCTATCAATTTTCATTCACATTTATGTTGTGGAACAAGAGTGGTAAAAGTCATCGTAATGCTCACTGGTTGGGAACTTGGCATTTTCAAAAGCTCCTAGATGAAATGATCTTTGGAACTTCATCATTCATGATTTTCTTTGCCAATAAAAATTTCAACAATGTTATGAAGCATGATAATCTGACGCATCACAAGCATATATGATCGTGTTAGCCTCCTATTGCAATAGGTTTCATATTTCATGATTGACTATTTACATGCCAAATATGTCATCTTTTCATGCTGCAAGGTTCCATATTTCCAAGAAGTTCCATTTTGAAGAATCATACCATTTTTGAAGAGTTTTACAGATAAGGGAAAGCCAAACAGCTTAATATTGGCTTCCCTAGGTTTAAATTGCTTGTTTTAGAAGATAGAGAATGAATATCTGTCCAAACAGCTTAAACTTGGCAGATCAGTAGCTAGGTAGAGAAATGAAGGACCCCAACTACTTAATCTGGGCCCTTGGAAGATATAAGGGTAGATTTAGATAGGAGGGCAGTCAAAAGAAAAGAAGATAATCAGGGTCTGCAAGTCTAAGTGCACCCATGCAAAAAGAAGAAAAAATGCTAGGCAAGTAGGTTGGGTAAGTAGTTTTGTGGTTGCAGAATCAAGCTATGTGATCCATTTCATGTTTTCAAGTGTTATATCTATTCAGATCACATTTATGAGGCACTTTCTCATTTGGAGGAACTCAAGCGAGGCATGTCTAACTCCCCCTTCTTCTTATTCCCCAAATCACTCACTAACATCCCCTTGAGGACCTTGGGATCTGCCGAACCAGTCTTGTTACCACTTCATTTTTTGTAAAACACAAAGTCAAGCTTTGACTTTCTTTAGTGAAAAGAAGCCACATTTCTTGTGTAAAAATCATTTCTCCACAGTCCATTCACTTCCTATGTCTAAAGTTTCAGTTCAAAAACTTAGCCTCTCCCCTACACTTCACCTCACAAATTCATATTAACTTCTAACATTATTATGTAAATCCCTATCTATTTTCCCTTCTCCTTACTAAAAAGCACTAAATAGCTCCCCTATGTACATATCCCCTCCCTCTGGTTGAAAGATAACCTTGACTATGTGATTGCTCATCCCTGAGCAACTAGTCCAGCTCCTCGTCCTTCATTGCTTTAACCGCCACTCTCACATCCCAGGCTTCTGAAGTAGTATCCTCCTCACTGTCATGGAACCCGGCCTTCTTTTCCACCTCTTCCCATTGCTTATGCTCTTCTTTTTCTGTGCTTCCTTCTACCAATCCCAAAAGCAAAGATGGGCTTAGCTTGAGGCCGATCCAGCTAGCCTGGAGGTTCTGCATGGACTTCTTGTAGAGAGGTACCCATACTAGGCCCTCCCTCATTCTAGTTGGAGTGTGATACTCCCTGATTTTGAGGCTATGGGACAATGTGTTCCACCTTCGAGTGCAAACATGAACACAATTGTCCCCTAACCAATCGCTCCATATCCTCGAAATGTGCTATAGCCTGAGCCTGCTGATCCATGTATTTTAGTAAAGCCTGAGAGTTGGTTGCTAGGTGTTGGTGGGCGGATATCAATGCAGTGGG
Organism: Pinus tabuliformis; assembly: GCA_031772625.1. Lineage (NCBI taxonomy): Eukaryota > Viridiplantae > Streptophyta > Pinopsida > Pinales > Pinaceae > Pinus > Pinus tabuliformis. The sequence goes on along the minus strand of CM062818.1, from coordinate 15,003,313 downwards.
GTCCCCTGGCTCTGCTCTAATTAACAGTGGTTCATGTAACTCTCGGTTCATAACATCTTTGACCTTTGTCGCTCTCTTTTCTTCGTGGTTTAACCATGAGGTAAATGCCATCAGCTGCATATCTCCCACGACTGTGTTGGGGTCCCATGAAGTTACATTAGGAAGGGCCAAATTATGGAGGTAGAACTCTGATAGATTGGCCTTGTCCTCTGTGGAGCTGCTGTTGCATAAATTTGTGAACTGCTGGGGGTTTTGGATTTGGGAGATACCCCTCTGTGCTAATGCATTAATTTGGAATTGCAGCCACTGGTCCCGTAGGTATATGCCATAAGATTTGGCCGGCTGCCTGCATTATAGAGCATCCATAGCCCAACTGGCCATGCAGGCCAGTTGTGCCTCTTTTTCTTGCAACTGCTGTTTGAGAGCTTGTATCTCTATATTTGCTTGCAATTCCCTTTCCTGTAGTTGTTGGATTAGTTCCTCAAGATCAACTTGCATTCCTTCTTTGCCTTGAGGTTCTGCTGTAGTGTCCTCTGATGCTGTGCCCCTTTCTTTCCTCTGTTCCTGTAGTTGCAGTTTGAGCTTCTCATTCTCTTCCTGTAGAAATACTCGCTGGCAGTTTCCCACGTGTTTTGCCATAGCTAATTCCCTTCTTGCCTCCTTGAGTTGTTCCTCCAAGGGGCCTATATCTGCTACTCCTTTAGATTTAGCTATCCTCATCCATGTGTGGGTCCTTACTCGTTCTTCCTCAAGTGCAAAGAAAAGCGGCACTGTGAATTTTTGTGGAATAATTTTCCCAGCCTCCAAAAATTTATAATAAGAGCTCAAGCTGGGCTGGGGGCTAGGCTCCATAATGTGTTCTACCTCTTCTTCCCTTTGTGGTGATGTAGCTGCCTCCCCCTCCATTCTTTCGGTCTCCTTGAGCCTGGCTAATGTTTCCTGTAGAACTGCTTCAGCATCCTGTAGAGGGGTTTGTGATGCTGACCTTTCCATTCTCTCCCTCAAGGTAGTTGTCTTCGGGCTCCCCCACTCATAAGTGACTGATACTTTGGAGGGGGACTTCTCCTTTGGCGAGGTAGGGGTGTCTTCAATGATAATTGGATCTTTGGATGGAGGTTGGGGCCTGTCGGTTTTAATTCTTACACTTCTCCTCGCTTTGAAATACAAAGGAGTCTCCCTTTTGCGTTTCTCCTTTGGCTTGGGAGAGGTACTTAGGGTGGCCAGCACCGCTGCTGCCTCCCTAGCAAGAATTTCGGCCGTTTTCCCCTTCTGTTTTCCTTTCTCAAGACTTCCTGTAGAAAGCACTGTAGTGGCTGATTTCTGGCTTCCTGTAGAAGCCGCTTTTAACTTTCCTGTAGAAACAGACGGCACCGCTTTAGCCTGCTTGGCTGAGGGTGCTTTTTCTTTCAATTTTGCTGAGGCTGCCTTAGAGGTGCCCTCACTGACATGGACTTTTTCAGTCCTTTCCACCTTGCTCTGTAGTCGTTTCTCCTTGGGTGTTAGTGTGGTTTTGTCACCCTCTGTTTTGGCAGCTTGGTTTTTCTCTTGTTTTCCCTTGTGTTCTTTCTTTGGTGTTTTGGCCATGGTTTCTTGGCCTTTACCTTTCTTATCTGTTTGAATGGGTTCCTTCTCCTCACTGCTGGAGGAGGTGAGCTCCTCAGCGAACACTCGGATGTCATCATCCTTAGTCAAATTTCGAAAGGTTTCCCAGGAGAGAGGGACGGTGTACGTGTGGAGTGCATCTTCCACGAGGAGCTTAATGAGCCCATGATGGGCTATCTGGTCTGGCATTCCCTCTCTCAATTTGGTGGCACACTCAGTCATGGACTGCAGGAGGAAGTAAGGAATGCTCAACTTTTTCTCTGAGGGTAGGTCCATTTGGTGCCTAAGTTCTGTGAGAAACCGGAAATGATATCCATACACGATGCTGAATCACCCCTCGCACGTGATATACTTCATAATCTAGAGGCTGACCTCACTCCAGAACGACTGTAGGCTGGTTCTTCGAACTCCATTCTTGTCTTCTGAGAATTGCTCCTCTGGCAAAAAGAACTCCTTCTTAGCTTTCTGACCCAGTTTTCTTTCCTCCTTATCCCAAGGTACCCCCATCGGTAGATCAGTGACTCTGCTAATGAACTGTGGGGTGAGTCTGAGGGTCAATCCTCTGCAGTTGAAAATGGCCAACGTCTTTGACTTTGACTGCAAGGATCGCAGGAATTCTTCTGCAACCTCGTCATCGTGACCTTCAAGCTTGTCACAGAATGACATCCACCATGCACGAGAAAATAGGTCCACCACCTTAGGGCTTTCCCATAGCTTCTTTGAGTCTGTAGGCTCTTTTCTAATGAACCCACCCGGCATGGTAAAAGCTTGTTGTTTTGGCCTGAGCTTGCTTGTGCGTATACAAAAGTGGATCTTTGGGATTTCCTTAGACAGAGCGTAGAGTTATGCCTCTATTATGCACACAGTGTATAAAATTCACGACTGTCTACAGGTGAGCCTTGACAGTGGCTCAATTATGAACCAAACCCTGGAGAAAATCCCGCATACACACTACGACGACAATTCTCATGCAGCAATAAGAAGACGCTTGCAAATTCATGCATAGACTGTAATTCACGGTTTCCTACCCCTTTAATACGTCGACTTCACCACCTTTCGAACCAATTGCATGGGAGGACTATGTTCAGGCTTACCTCATTCCAGAATTTCCACCTTCGACGTGAACAGTTCAATTTCCTCCGTAACGTTGAGCTTCCTGTAGCGCAGCTTCCTGTAGAAGTCGTGCACGGGTTCTGGGGAGCGCTTCAGTGGTTCTGGGCCTTCTGTGCAGCAACAGGATGTTTGAACAGGCTGAGAACTCAGAGTAACAGCCTTCAGAAAATTGCAGATGCATACTCGGCTGCAAAGCGGTTGAGAATAAATGAGTGCAGTGCGCCATACGTGATCTAGCCGATGGATTTGAATTTCTGCGGAACTCGTGGCGCGGGGGTGAGCTGTCCCCGTCGGCCCGTTGGCCGACGTCACCTGCTATCATTCCGCTGCATGTCTACCTGACCATCGAATCATTCCCTGTATATCTACCGCCGCCACTCCTGTTAGATCGCCGCTTCTCTCCGAATGGATGCTTCCCACGTGTCCATTTCCTGTCTTGTCGACACAACCAAAGCTTTTTGGATCGGACGAGGCCGTCGGGCTGGTTGTGGTGGCTAGTTGAATGGCTACCCAACTTGTTCAATCCATTCATTTTCATATCTACACACATTTTAGAGCATCGTTCATGTAATTTGACGAAACAGGGTGAGGCACTTACCTGTACGGCCGTGGACATGATTTTTCTCATGCTTCAGGACGAGGGGTGACGGATCTGCTTGCTGCCGCTTCATGCACAGGCACGGGAGCTCCTTTTCGTTGACTGCTGCTGGTTACGAGACCGGTTGCCTGGCTGTGGATGGTGCATGCGCCGGCTTCATGAGTTGTAGGTATCTTCATGGTGTGTGCTCTAGCCGGATCAACTACTACAAGATTCCTATAGGACATCCTGTAGCCGTTTCTCCTCCTAGGGTGCATGCCGAAATGGTGGAGTCATGTTCACAGTTGCAGGGTCCTCGGATCACCTTGACAGGTAGCGCATTGGGCCTCTGCATGCTTTATTTTCCATTTGAAAATTATTTCTTCTAAGAGTCCAACGTTTTGGTATGACTGTGCAGGTATTTCAATCGTATGGCATCAATGGTGGTGACAACAGTGGGTGATGGAGAAAAACATTGGTTGCATGCCTCTTTATTGGGCTTCGAACTTCAAATTCTTCTACATAGTCGGTCCTGGCCCATCCCAAGATTCTACAGGAAGTTTCCTGTAGAAATACAGAACTTCCTGTAGAAAGTCCTGTAGCTTCCTGTAGAAGGCTAAACTATGACCAGATTGTGCCCAAACCTTGGAAGAGATGAGTGTTTCTGGAGGGAGTAATGGTGAGGTCACCTGGTAGCATGGTAGGGACCCTTATCCTTGAGTTGGGAGGCCTCTTTTTTCTGCATGGAATACCTGCAACCTGCATTAATTTCCAAAGCCTGAGCCTGTTTTTCTGTTTCTGCCTCCTTTTTTTTCTTTTCTTTTCTTTTTTCTTTGTTTTTTTTCTCTCTCTCTCTCTTTTTTTTTTTTTTTTAAATTTATTAGGAGACAGCAGGGGCGCCTCAATGAGGTTTTCACCCCTACTATCTGCCTTGGGCGCCTCAGAGAGGTTTTCACCCAAGGGTCTTTTTTTATTCCAATTTTTCAGAGAGACAGCAGGGGTGCCTCAATGAGGTTTTCACCCCTACCATCTGCCTTGGGAGCCTCAGAAAGGTTTTCAACCAAGGATCTTTTCATTATGATTATTTATTTATTTATTTATTTTTTATGGTGCTCAGGGTATGCCCAAAACAGAGGCAGAACCCTTCTCTATGACCAGCACTGATTTTTCCACAGTTTTGATGAACTCTTGCCTCAAAAGAGGTTTCCTATAGATCTTTAGTCGATGCCCATTGACGAGCATGGGGATGGCTTCCTCATCAATGGTCCAAATAAGAACAGACCCATTATCATTACACTTCTCCACTGCATATGGTCCTAGCCATCTTGTCCTCAGCTTCCCCTTGAAATCCTTATGTCTGGAATCATACAAAAACGCCCAATCTCCCGATTGGAATTGCTTGTCATTGAGGTGCCGGTCATGCCATATCTTCCTCTGAAGTTGAACCACTTCTGAGTGGAGAAGGGCCTGCATTCGGTGTTCATCTAGCCCATTCAGCTGCAGTAACCTTTCTTGTTGGGCATGGCTGAGATCTAGGTCCAGCTGAGCTGCCATCCTCAATGTGTTGTACTCGAACTCAATTGACAGCAAAGCTCTCTTCCCATAGACTAGTTCATAAGGTGTGAAGCCAGTTGTGGTCTTCCAAGTGGTGTTGTAAGCCCAAGTGGCCTCAACCAGGCAATCTGCCCAATCCTTTCTGCTGCTGCTCACAACCTTAGTCAAAATCCCTTCTAATGCTCTATTGGTGACTTCCACCTACCCATTTGCTTGAGGATGATAGGGGGTGGAAGTCCTATGCTTGATCTTGTGATGAGCAAGCAAGTCTTCAATTAAGTTGGAGGTGAACTGGCTCCCTTGATCGGTAACTAACTCTCTTGGGTAGCCAAATTTGTAGAAGATGTTTTCTCGTAAAAACTCAGCCACCTTCTCTTCTGTCGCTGCTTTGATTGCCTTGGTTTCTGCCCACTTTGTCAGATAGTCTATGCACACAATGATGTAAGACCTTTGCCTTGAAGGAGGGTTGATAGGACCCACAAAATCCATACCCCACTTCTCAAATGGTTCAAGAGTCACTTGAGGTTGGAGAGGCATCTTGTCCCTTGGGGTCGGCTTCCCCATCCTTTGGCATCGGTCACATTGGCTGATATATCTCTTGACATCTTGATGAAGCGTGGGCCAATAGTAGCCTGCCTGTAGATTTTTGAAGGCAGTCTTCTTGGCTGCAAAATGTCCTCCACAAGGCCCATCATGACAGGTTAGGAGGATGTCAAAGACTTCCTCCTCCCTTACAAAACGCCTTAATATCTGATCGGGGCCAAGTTTGAACAGGTTGCCCCCGATCCAAGTGAATGAGGCACTCTTCCTTACAATTCTGCTTTTCTCTTTTGAAGATAGATGCGGAGGGAACTGTGCTGAGACCAGATAGTTTGCTATATTAGCAAACCATGGAGAGAGTACTGAGATAACAAACAGATGTTCATCTGGCATCTGTTCGTCCACCATTCCATCTTCACCTGCAGGTAAATCCAGTCTAGACAAGAAGTCAGCAACAACATTTTCTTTACCTGGTTTGTCAACGATAGTCAAATCAAACTGCTGCAACAGAAGTAACCATCTAATAATAAGAGCATTCACATCTGGCTTATTCATTAAATATCTAATTGCAGCATGATCAGTATGTACAAATGTTTGATAGCCAGTGATGTAGTGGCCAAACTTGTTCAGGGCATGGACCATGGCCAAGAACTCTTTCTCAGTTACAGTATAATTCAGTTCTGCCTTGGATAAGTTTTTGCTGACAAAGTATATGGCATATGGGAGTTTTTGTTCAACCTGTCCTAAGGCTGCCCCTATGGCTTTGTTCGAGGCATTAGTGTGGATGTGGAAAGGTAGGGCTCATTTTGGTCCTCTCAATATTGGGGTGGACACCAACTTATCCTTTAATTCATTTAGAGCCCTTTGACAGTTGTCCGTCCATTTGAACTCAACATCTTTTGCTAAGAGGTCAAATAGTGGCGAGGCTAGCTTACTGAAGTCTTTAATAAATCTTCTATAATATCCTGCTAAGCCTAAGAAACTCCGAACATCTCTTACCTTCTGAGGAGGTGGAACCTTTTTGATGAGAGCAATTTTATTAGGATCCACCTGCAATCCTTGGCGAGAAATGGTATGTCCTAGCACGGTTCCTTCAGTCATCAGGAATTCACATTTTTCAGGACTAAGGGACAGGTTCATCTCAATGCACTTGGTTAGAACTTTTCCAAAATTGGACAATGCTTCCTGGAAGTTGGACCCATAGGGAGTGAAGTCATCCATATAGATTTCCACCAAATCATGGACCAGCTCAGAAAAGATGCTCAATACTGCTCTTTGGAAAGTGGTAGGAGCATTGCATAGCCCAAAGGGAAGGGCTCGGTAAGCAAAGGTACCCCAAGGACAAGTGAAGGTGGTCTTATCTTGGTCTTTCGGGCTGATTTGGATCTGGTTATACCTGCTGAATCCATCTAGGAAATAGAAAAACTTCTTCCCCACTAGTCCATCCAACACTTGATCTATGAAAGGCAGAGGAAAGTGGTCTTTCTTGGTGGCTTTGTTCAGTTCTTGGTAGTCCACACAGATTCTCCACTTTCCATTTTTCTTGGGTACCAACACTAGAGGGGACACCCACTCGCTATCCGAGATGGGGTAGATGAATCCTGCATCCAACAGTTTTTACAGTTCTTCTTTGACAATGTCCTTAAGCGCTAGATTCATTCTTCTCTGAGGTTGCCTGATCGGCTTACAATCTTCTTTGATGTAGATGTGATGGGTACAGACCGAAGGATGGACTCCTTTCATCTCCTTATAGTTCCAAGTGAAAGCATCTAGATGACTAGCCAACATACTATACAGCTCCTTTTCCTGGGAAGGAGATAGGGAGGAGCTGATCTTTAACGTTCTCTCAGGGCCAAACTCCAGATTTTTGACTCTGGGAGAGAGTGGATCGGTCACACAAAGGTCCACTAAGGTGCTGGCTTGAGTATCGTCCACCAATTTCTCTAAGGACAATGCACTGGGAGGCGGATTCTAAATCAAGGTCTCAATCAAATCATCCTTGGTTTGAGGACCTCCCCTGGTGGTTTCTAAGGTGCACAAGGGTGCAGAGTACACCTCATCCTCTTCTCCTTCTTCCAACTAAAGTGGTAAGTCATGCTCTAATAGAGGTTGGGCAGGAGGGTATAGGACTAGCTGCTTGGACATATGACCATTTTTGATGGTCATGTTTCTTGCTCGGCAACTTATGTAAGCATCCGCAGTGGCTAACCAAGGTCTTCCCAAAATAAGGGGGTATCCAGTAAGCTTTGCCTTTGGTTGAAGAACCAAGAAGTCCGTAGGGTACTCCCAAGAGTTAACAGAGACCAAGACATCCTCCACAATCCCTTCGGGAGTCACGGTGGAGCGATTTTCCAACTGCAGGACCGCCGAGGTCTTCCTTAAGGAACCCTGAAGGTTGAGTTTGAGCATGGTATCCCTGGTCATCACATTAATGGCAGCCCCTAAATCAATCAAAGTGTGGGGTATGATGGTGCCATTGATGTCGACATCAACTACAGGACTCCCAGGATCCAAATACTTTGGACAGATTACTTGCCCCAACATAAGATCAGACAGTTGTCCTATGACATTGATGGTTGAGGCATCTCTTTTTCGCTTGCCTGGGTGCCTGAAACACTTTTCCTTAACCAATTTGTTGTATATCGGTACATCTTTGATGGCTTGGAGAAGTGGTATTCTCACACACAACTTTTTGAGTTCTCCCAGAAGCTCATTCTCCTCTGGGTCGGGTTGTGTGGTTACTATTAGTCTCTCAGGAAAGGGTGGAGTGGTCTTGGGTTCACTTTCCTGTTTATCTTCCTTGTCCTCTAGGGGAGGAGGTTGGCAATCCGGAAGAGTCTTCCCGGATCGCAGGTTGATCTCCTAGATCTCCACTGCATAGGTAGGGCATGTTGTTTCCCTGGTATATACCTGCTGAGCCTGTCAGTTGTTGGGATTTGGGTTCGGTTGAGCAGGCATTTGGGGTTGTCTTGGAGGAGCAGGAGGTAATGGTTTTGGTTGAATTGGTGGTGGAGGCAAAATGGCGGGAGGAGTGTTGTACTGGGGCCTCCACCCCAATTGAGGTGCATTCCACTGAGGCTGTGGCTGAACATGTGAGTGAAACGAATGAGTAGTGGGTTGAGTATGGTATTGAGGTGGGTAAGACCATGGAGGAGGCATAGACCAAGAAGGATGAGCAGGGGGACCCCAAGAAGGCATAGGAGCAGACTGGTTGGGGCTATAATAAGCTTGGGATGTCCCTTGCATCCCCTGCTGGTAAGGTCTAGGTCCATGCGACCTCCTTTGGTTGAGGAAGTAGAGAGGTTCAGTGGGTGCCTCAGTTCCTTGGTACATGGCCTTAAACCCAGGTAAGGTTGGGCATTGGTTTGTGGGGTGTTCCTCCTCACAAACGAAGCATACCTCTACCGAGTGTAATGGACACTCGTTATTAGGGTGCTTCCTTGTACACCTAGGACAGAAGATGGCCAGAGCCCTCTCAACTTCCTCTTTCTTTTGCTGGATTTGGAATATATCCAGTTGCATGGCAATGGTCTGTCTCACCTCACTTTTGAGGTCCTCCAGCTGATTAACAAACTCATGCTTGGAGAAAGTAGTACTAGCTGAAAGGGGGTTTCCCCTACCTCTTTTCCGGGCTGCCCTAGAGTGGTTTCTAAACACGGTCTTTATATCCTCATAAGGTAGTTGGTAAATATCTCCTCTCGCTAGCATGTGGAGGGTATCTAGAAGGTCTTCAGGGACTCCTCAAAGCAGGAACAACTTGAGAGATTCAGGGTCAAGTATGCACCTGGCCCGTTTATAGCTAAGTTGGAACCTTTCCTCATAATCTTCTAAAGACTCATCATTTCCCATGGTAATCCGAAAGATCTCTCCCTTGGCTTCCTTGGACCTACAGTAGTCTCCGTATTTGGTATTTAAAGCTTGCTGCATCTGAGCCCAAGTGGTGATACTATTTCCAGGTAAGCCCATGAACCAGCGTAATGCTACATCCTTGAGGGTAGAGGGAAAGAGTTTCAGTTTTTCCTCATCTTCTGTATAGTCATAGGTTTGACAAAGGACAACAAACTCAAACAGGAAGGTATCAGGGTCTTCAGTAGTCAATCCATGGAAGTGAGGTAAAGCGGAGGGGCTTATGTTTTTCATTTTCATGTCTCCATTGGTCTCTCGGATGGGAAAGGCACCTTCTATTCTCTCATCTTCTCTTCCATTCTCAGCCATGGCTTCAGGTGGAGTGGTTTCTAACTCTTCTTCTGGTATAGGATCTTCATATATCTCAGGAGGCTCGCCTATAGGTTCTTCTGGATCACTGTCACCAAAGAAGAGAGAAGGGTGACTCAGTGAAGTGGTGGGGGTGTTGGGTAAGAATTTGTTGGTTTTATCTCTGTTCCTACGAGGCATGAAATGGAAAGGCTTTTGATTACTTGTTGCTTTTTCTGCTTGTACCTACAAAACTAAAATAGATTGAACTGCAACTAGCTATCTTGCTGAAATGAAGATGCGGAATTGAAATGAAGGCAGGAAAGGACTAAGCTACGTTGCTCAAATGAAATTGCAGGAATGAAATGCTAGTCTACGCTTGCAGAATTGAAATTGCTAATCTACGCTTGCAGAATTGAAATTGCAGAATTGAAATGCTAATCTATGAAAGCAGGAAATATCTATTTTACTTTTGCGGAAATGAAATTGCAGGATGGAAATGAAATAAATTATTTAGCAGAAGGCGAGTGTAGAAAAATAGAAGAAAAGCAACAATCACCAATACTTTGACGCTTCCCCGGCAACGGCGCCAAAAAGATGGTGGGCTCCAGTATTGCAGCAATAATACTGCAACTCCTGGGACTCCCTTCTTTACTTTTATAAACCCAATAGTTCGTAACAAACTTGGAAGCGACGGTGTTGTATGCACAAGTACTAGCTCTTTCCGCAGCTGTCACTTGGTCAGCTTGCACAAGTCCGCTAGGGGCTTAAGCCAACTTCTATGAGCTCTTAGAAGAAGCTTTTTAACTGATGGATGAAAGCTAACTCAAAGGAAGCTAATCTACTTGCGGAAAGAAACTGAAAGCCAAAAAGTAACGCAAACCCTAGCAAACCCTAATTCTACCAGCTAGTCCTACTGATGCAAAGGAGAGGATGCAAACTATTAAAAGAGATGCCATTACTTCTATGAAGGTAAAATGCATGAGTTTAGACTACCTCTATCTGAAGAAAACATCTTTTTGTATTTTTGAATAAGTTATCAGAATTATCATGCATGTGTTTTTAACTGGCTTTTTGCTGTGCAGGGGTGGATCAAGGAAGGGAAATGCTTGGAAAAGGTTGGGAAGGCTCAGAGAAGGTCTAAGGAGTCCCTAACACCCTTCCAGAGAGTTTCACAAAGTTTGGCTATCTAGCAACCTCACTTGTGAGCTTCTACAGGAAGTCTGCAGGGGTTCTACAGGATGTTTCAGGGATTTCTACAGGATGTTCAGGAATTTCTACAGGATGATCTAAAATTGGATTTTGGAGGATGGGTGAGTGAGAGAGGATGCATGAATGGATAGAGAGGTAGGGTAGGGGTCTGAAATGGCCCAGTGACTGATGGATGAAGTGATGAGAGGATGTGGAAAGCTAACTTGACTTAAGGAAGGCTAAGGCAATGGAAGAGCAAGAAGGTAGGGTTACGTGGGTAGAAGAGTAGTTGTGAGACGAGGAGGCTAACTAGGAGATGGAGCAGCTGGCCTGGACGAAGCTTAGGTGGATGAGAGAGAGATGGATATGCCCTGCATGGTGTGCACTTGACCGAATCAACCAAATCCTGCACACAATCAAAATCTTAGCTAATCTATCCGAACTATCAACGAAACAAATGAACAACAACTTTATTTCTAAAGAGAACCATGTACAACACTTAATCAAAGAATCATCCACAAAGGTCTGGATGCATGACTAACTTCTACAACTGAAGACATTACACCAAAGATTGCATGGTCAAGCAAACTAGTGTTTTTGTTGGGCAGCACTATTTCTACAATTCCAGCCCCTAATCCAGTAAGGGAGAGGTGAAACTGAGAGTGTAGGAAACCCTTTTTCTGGAGCTTTATCAATTATTATCCTATCAATCTATCCTACACATCTGAAGCAATTCTATTCCTCAACAATGACCTATTTAACCAACACAACTAAATCTTGCTCAATAAAACCACGTTTCAAATGCATAAAAGGAAAATCACAGTGCTTAAAGGAAAGATAACAATACAAAGAAGGAGGCCCTAGGCTCTCAGGTTGGGCCCAACCCTGAGAGCTATGGCTCCTATAGAAAATTCAGAGCTGATATCAAATCTGACTGCTTCCCATTATCAAAAAATAATCATAAGTCAAGAGTTATGCCAACAATGGCTACAAAAGAACAAAACAGAGCTAGCAACACTGTAGTACAGAATGTGCAAGATTTTTTCAAAAGTCCTTTTCGAAGGCTGAGGCCTTAACATTTATACACCACGAGGCCCTAGCTAGCCTCCTAAATCTATGGGACTTGACTGCCCAAACTGGGAGTGAACAGCTCCTTCCAAGAAATCTGTTTGGCTGCCTTCTAGATCTGGTTTTGGTGGCCTTTAGAGCTCGGAGTTGGGGGTGAAGATCCCGAGGGAGGCTATTTAATGCCATAGACAACCCCCCTACGAATCCTCAACCCAAGCTTGGCTGTTTCCTAGCCCATGTCTACTCGGTTTTGCCCCAACATGTGTCAAAAAATCCTAAAATGAGCACGTGTTAGCCACCTAGGAATAGTGACTACCCTTATTCGTACAAATGACATAAACATACTAAAAAATAATGCATACGTTATGAAAAATGAAGGATTGAACAAGGGTAATTAGGCCAAATGAGCCCAAAATGTTACCAAATTTGGGGCTCATCACTATGCTTGGGAATCGCTAAGTTTGCCTGAAACTTAGCCAGAACCCTCAGGTTGCCTCTCAAACCATCTTCTAAAAATGCATTAGGACTCATTCCTATGCATAAAATTCCCCTCCAAATGTATAAATCCATCTTTGGCCGTGTTTTACCTTTCCCAAGGCATAAACCCCTTTTTGGCCATAAACCCTTCTCAAAACACATAAAATCCTTCTCAAAGTGCCTTTGAACTCCTCCAAAGCGTGAAATTCCTTTTTAGGTTATCGGACCCCTTCCGAGGCCTCAAAAACCCGTAATTCCCAAAGTTTTGACCCCCGCACATAAATATTAATTTAATATTCGAGCGGGCCCCCGCATATAAACCTGCCGCTAGCTCTGCACTTCGTCAACCCTTCGATCCACCCGCCCAGATCCGATGGCTCACGGTGATTTCGGATCCACCCTGACGATCGACGGTTATCCTCCGATAGCTTGGCGGTTTTGCCGTCGTACAGAACACAGGTGTCCACCTTTTATTGCGTCGGAGCCCCTCTAACAATTACTGCTCTCGTACAGAAGGTGGTCCGATGAAACCAAAAACTGCCTTCTGTCTCTCCGCCCCTGACGTCATTGCCATGTCATCACTACGTCACCTCCGCATCAACCTGCCACTGTGTCCTGTGCCACGTCGTCACCCTGTCGTACTGCCACGTCACCCTGCTGACGTCACCCTGCCACGTCACCCTGCCGTACCGAGACCCACCGCTGATGTCATCACCGAAAAAAGGCGCGAAGGGCGAAAATCACAGCGAAGGATGCCCAGAATGAAAAACTGAGGCAGTTTTTGATGCGCACGCTAAGAAAAAATGATCAAAATGGAAGGTTGCCTATTGCTCGGCTACCAGCAGGCCCGAAAATTTGCAATTTGATAGGATTTCTTCATGTAGGTTTAGAAAAGGGGCGATTTGACAATTTCAAGAGTATCAGAGGAAAGACGAAGCCCGTATTAGATTAAAGAGTATCAGTGAAGTGGAAAAGAGTATCAGATCGGCAATACCAAAGCAGGTGAACATTAAAGGCCCCCAAGCAAAGTCAAAGAAAGCGGTGAAGCCATTTAAGGCTCTCAGATCACAGTTAATGCACATCAAAGCCACTTGAGAGCAGGGGATCAAAGCCCAAAGCACAGTTATGGCTAAATGAACAGCACAGAGCCATAAGGACACCATATTAACTCATTTTGATACAACTGCCTCTAGCGCAGCTCAAAGATATTTTCTTGCATTAATTTCAGGACAAAATTAGGTTAAAGAACTCATTTCCCTCAGACCTGTTTAAGGTCTACTGTAATAGATATTTTTAGATATTTTCCCTATATAAACCACCCTAATTCATTGTTTAAAGGGTGGGTTGGTTGATATTCCTCATTCTGGACTTGCGCTATATTTTTGAGAAGCTCTGTAATGCTTTGGATGAAGAACTGACTGTTGTGTTATTAATGGTTAAAGAGTGACTGTGGAATTCCTGTGCTACTACATGGCTCAATAAGTTTTCTTACCTCTGTTTACAGTTTTCATATGTTTATGCACAATTGTGTTACCATCTAAATAGAAAGAAAAAAGAATAGCTTAGGTTTTTCTTGACTGCACCCTATGCTCAGTTCTTGTTATTTCTATATGTTTTCCTCAGAAATGGTTATGAATATGCATACTTAAATGATCATGTTTACCCTGTTTCTTTCACATATGACTGTTTTTTTTAGCAATTCTTGACTACTCCTAGACAAACATTCATCCACCTTCCCTCTCTGTTAGTTAATTAAAGATTCTTAGTTGCCTTTCATCTCTGACCTTCATTCCATCTTTATTCCAGCTTGATATTGTTCTATGTGTAGCTATCCTGCTCTATATTCCTCTTGTGACCAAGAAAACACAACAGCAAGTAATCCATGACTCCATGCCCAATGGTTTGAACTTCTCACACTATGCATCCCAACTCTGCTTGAAAACATCTCCTTCCCACCAAAATCAAAACAAAACCCTTGTACACCATAACTAGCCTAAAATCAACCCAAAACAAAGTTAAATCATAAAGAGAGAGCCCTCTCTGACTGCAGGTAGGCTAGGACCTGTAGCCCAAAGATTGGTTTGTGGTTACCTCGGCCGTATCCCTTAAGGAGCCAAGGGACAACCTGAGTGATAACATCATTGGCGACTCGAATGGGGACCTTATTCAGAAAATTCCAAAAAACAAGCTAGAAGCTGGCTCCCAAGAAAAAAACACATAATACTAGGTCAAACCCAGACCCAAATCCACCAGCTGTTTTTGAAAATCCCAATTTAATCTCTAGAAACCTTAGCAAACAAAAACCAGAAGAGCTTGCTGATTCTAGTCCTAAAACAGTTCAGCTAAGTTGTTTTCCAACCCCTGTTAGAGTTTTGTTTCGTTCAACCCCTATTTCCCCTTATTCATCATCCACCTCTCCAAGCACCTTTTCCACACCTCCATTCACTATGCATACTACCACTACCACCACTGTTACTACAGCTCTTCCAGTTGTTCCAGTCATTCCACTTATCCCTCTAAATATGGCTAACAGATATGCACCTTTACAGTTACCTGCAAATCCACGGGCTATGCCTCAGGACTATCAAACTAAAATCACATACTTTGATGCTACTGGTTCTGGCACAACCCTGCAACATACCAAGAAAATGTAGGACTTTTTTGAGAGTTATGAAATAGATGATGATAGTGTAAGAATGAAGATTTTTGTCCAAAGTTTAACAGGAGATGTAAGGCCTTGGTTTAGAGCACTTGCTGCAAATTCCATAGCTGACCCAGAGGCCCTTTACCAAGAATTTCTTAACAAATGGGAAAAGAAGGACCCTCTGCACATATTATCTGAGTATGACACTGTCAAAAGAGGCCCTCAAGAAGCTGTCTTAGACTATTGTGCCAGGTTTAACAATGTTTACAACACTATTCCACAAAACCTTAGACCTCCACCTGATCTTGCTTTATACAAATTCCCTGATGGATTTGATTCAGACATGGCTTATCAGTTAAGGGAAAGAGCCCCTCAGACCTTAGCAGACATGCATAATGTAGCTATTAGTGTGGAGGAAAATCTGATTGCCAAGCGAAATAGAGCAAGAGCTGAGAGAAGAACCACTTTCAAAGATGAACCTTCAGCCTTTGAGCAAAAATTGGAAACAATCATCAAAGGTATGGACAGCTTTGAAAATAGAATGAGAACTATTGAAAGAAAATCTTCATGGGAAGGACAGCGAAACAATCCTATCAAAAATCTAAACTTTAGAAAAAATCAGAACCCAAACGTTGGAAGAGCAAGTCCTGACCATGATATAAGACCTCCTTTTCATGAAAACTATGCTGAAGCATCCACATCTAATGAGCAGATAGAGGACACTCACATAAACTTGATGGGTTTGAAAAGTGAACAACAAGTATTTCTAACCCAAGAAGACCAAGATGACCATGATATAAATCAATCTCAGACCAAGTCTGGAGAGTCATTTGACTTCAAACAAGGCTATGATTCGGCTGTCTACGAAGTCCATAAACAATACAAATTGAGAACAAGAACCATTGATGTGTCTGATCCCATCAAGCCAAAGGATGCCAAGCTAGCTAAGAAAGTAAAGGACAAGGCCGCTATCACAGAACCTGTTGACAAAACAGACCCAAAATTAAAAGAAGTGACCATAGAGGATGTATCTGACATGCAGCCCTCTAATAACCAGCCTTTTGTATCCTTTCCCTCAAAAGAAAATGTAAATAGCACTCCTCAAAGCCTTCCCAAAACAGAACAATCTCAAGAAATCACTGATAACCAAGAGAATATCACTGAAGATACAATTGAAAAGGGAAAATCTGCCAGTCACAATACTAAAACATAGTCAGAAAAACCGTTTGATTTATAAGCAGAAATTGGTAAATTAAAGATATCTATTCCTCTCTCTGAGCTTGCCAAACATGATGTGTACAAACAACAAATCAAAAGATCACTGCAAATGCCAGAGAACAGGGATGATGTTAATATCTTAGATAATCAACCTGAATTACTTTTTGGTCCTGAAGTCAATGGTAAATCGGGACATGGAGTTGTTCTACCCTTTTATGTCAGTTTGCACATTCATGATAAAGTATTGCACAATGCTATGTTTGATTTAGGTGCTTCACACAATCTAATGCCCAAAGCTGTAATGGAAAAGCTAAACCTTGATGTCACTAGACCCTACAAATACTTATTCTCATTTGATTCTAGTCAGGTTGAGTGTTTAGGCTTAATCAAAGACCTTTATGTGTCTTTAGTCCAATTTCCCAACAAAACGATCCTGATGGACGTGGTGGTTGCTGACATTCCACCAAAGTATGGCATGCTCTTATCAAGATCTTGGGGAGGAAAACTCCAAGGATCTCTCCAACTAGACCTCTCCTATGCCACTATTTCAGTCTTTGGGAAACCAAAGAGACTGTATAGAGAAACACTGATGAAGTATGTGGTAAGTAGTGAGGAAAAACCCCAAAACTTTCCCATTTACTCCATCCATTCTGATATGGATTCCTTTATATTGTTCAATGATGATAGCTTCCCCCCGACTGATGAGAAGCCTTTGCCTTTAGCACAAGAAACATGCATCAATCAAGAGTCGATTGCCCATACCCATGAAACTGTTAAAACAATTAGTGCAACTAGCATACAAGAAGAACCACATGAAGCACAAAACCAAGGTCCACCCAATCCTAAAATGATTGAAACTCTTAATACTAACCACAAGAAAGAAATCACATGGTATTTAGAGTTTGATGGTTCTGTTAATAAGCTAGGAGCAGGGGCAGGAATATGGATTCACAATACACATAATAGCCATGCAGAGGGTCATGCTTACAGACTAAACTTCAAATGCACCAACAACATGGCAGAATATGAAGCTCTCTTTTTAGGCCTTAAAATGCTCAAAGCTCTAGGAGCTGCAAAAGTGTCCATTCTAGGTGACTCCGATTTAATCATTCAACATATGAAAGGTAACTTTGTTACTAATGACAATAGGCTAAGAGCTTATAGGTCTACTGCCACAGAAATACTCAATTCCTTCACCGAATCCAAGCTTGCTAAGATTTCTAGAAACCATAAAATGCATGCTCATAGTCTAGCTACTTTTGCTAGTACTTGCAGGCTGCCCTTTGAGCCCAATTACCACTTTACTGCTGAGATAAAGCACAGGCCTGCTGTCCCTAACAATATCAAAGATTGGCAAGTGTTTGAGGATGATGCTCAAATCAACAATTTTCTTACCTTACAGCAAGAATTCTCAAGCTTAAACATTGATGAAGATGCCATGAATGACCCACAATAACAAATGAGCCAAAATGAGCAAACTATAACAGCTGAAGCAGCAAATCAAATGCTGCACCCAACCATTTTTGATGAGAAAAACATGCAAGAGCTGAAGCAAATGCATTTAGAAGAAATAGCTAAAGCAGAGGCCGAAGTGATTGATTTAAAAGACAATTTTCTACCTGCTGGCCTCACTCCATTAGAAGACATATTTGATTCAAACGATGTCCCCAAAAAGCCAAAGATGCAGCCCTTAAACGCTGCTGTGGAAGACTGTAATATTGGGACAGTTGAGAAGCCCAAAATGATTAAACTGTCCAAGTCTTTGCCTCTCGATCAAAAACCAAAATATGTTGATTTATTTAAAGAGTTTCAAGATGTATTTGCCTGGAGTTATGAGGACCTTAAGTCCTATGACAGCTCTGTTATTCAACATACCATTCCCTTAAAACCAAATCAAAAGCCCTTCAAACAGAAACTAAGGAGAATCAATCCTGTGCTCCTCCCTTTGATTGAGAAAGAAGTGAAAAGAATGTTTGAGGATGGTATCATAGCACACATTAGATTTTCAAAATGGGTATCCAATCTTGTTCACACAAGGAAGAAAACAGGGGAGATTAGACTATGTGTGGACTTAAGAAATCTGAACCAAGTCTCCCTTAAAGATCACTACCCACTGCCAAAAATGGACCACATTCTACAAAGAGTAGTGGGGTCTTCAAGAATTTCTTTGCTAGATGGCTTTTCAGGTTTTAATCAAATACTTGTTCACCCGGATGACCAAGACAAGACAACCTTTACAACACCGTGGGGAACATTTAAGTATGTGAAGATGCCTTTCGGACTAAAGAATGCAGGTGCTACCTTTCAAAGGGCCATGGACATTGCATTTGCCAAGGAAATCCATGATTTCCTAGTGGTTTACCTTGATGACCTTACTCCTTTCTCAAAATCTGATCAAGAGCACCTAAAACATTTGAGAGAAGTATTCCTAACCTGTAGGAAATATGGCATTTCCTTAAATCCTAAGAAATCTCTCTTCGGCCTAGAAGAAGGCAAATTGCTAGGCCATATCATTTCAAAAGATGGGATTAGAATTGATCCTGAAAGAATTCAAGCCATCCTTCAAATCCCTTATCCAAGAAACATCAAAGAATTGCAAGCATTCCTAGGAAAGATCAATTTCCTAAGGAGATTTATCCCAAACTTGGCCGAGCTGATACGAATGCTAAATAAAATGTTAGAGAAGGATTCCAAGGTAAAATGGAATTTAGAGGCCAAGCAAGCCTTTTAGGGCATAAAATCTGCCTTAACCCAAGCCCCAGTCCTCACAAGTCCTCAATTTGATAAAGATTTCATCATTTTTTCATTTGCATCTGAACACACCATTGCTGCTGTCCTTTTGCAGAAAGATGATCAGGGAAATGAAAAGCCAATTGCATTTTTTAGCCGAGCCCTTAGAGATGCACCCTTGAAGTACCAAATCATGGAGAAGCAAGCATATGCCCTTGTAAAAGCAATCAAAGATTTCAAAATTTACATTTTATATTCACATGTGATTGCTTATGTACCAAATGCTGTTGTAAAAGACATATTAACTCAGGAGGGCGTAGAAGGCAAAAGAGGCAAATGGATTGCCAATATCCTTGAGTATGACAATGAGATAAAACCCACCAAGTTGATAAAGGGACTAGGTTTAGCCAAACTGATGTCCGAAACCAATTTTCAAGCCTTAGACATTAATCAACTGGACAATGAACAGGAGCTGGCGACTCCATAGATCAGTCAAGCTTTTTTGCAATCCCCATGGTATGCTGATATGTGTTTTATATTGTTAAACCTGTGTGCTCCTCCAGGGTTTTCCAGAACCAAAAAGAGACTTTTAAAGATGAAAGCATCAAAGTTTTGTGTCTTAGATAGTGCCCTGTTTTGGAAAAATCATGAAGAAATATTGCTGAATTGTTTAACTATGAATGAAACTGACAGTGTCATGAAAGAATTCCATGCAGGAGACTGTGGAGGGCACTTATATTGGAAGTCCACTGCTGATAAAATACTAAGGGCTTGTTTCTATTGGCCTCTTTGTTTGTTGATGTGAGAAAGTTTGTTGTTTCATGCCACAAATGACAAATCTTTGAAGGCAAAAGAAAGCTTCTGCCCTTGCCCCTTAAACCCATTTCAACCGAGAAGCCTTTTCAACAATGGGGTCTTGACTTCATTGGAGAAATCCATCCATCCTCTTCTGGCCAACATAAGTAGATTCTAACAGCCACAGATTACTTTACCAAGTGGATTGAAGCCATCCCATGTAGGAAAGCCAATGACTCCACCATCATCCAATTCCTTGAAACCAACATTTTGTCTAGATTTGGCTGTCCTGAGAAGATCATTACAGATAATGATGCTGCCTTCAAGTCCAAGAAATGATCATTTTTTGCCGCAAATTCCACATTACCTTAGGTCACTCCACAACCTATTACCCTCAAGGTAATGGCTTGGCCGAATCATCCAACAAGAGTCTGATTAACATCATTAAGAAAGTCTTGGAGGAGAACAAGAAGAACTGGCACAAAAAGCTTATAAATGCCCTATGGGTAGACAGATTGTCAACCAAGAGGTCCATAGGGATGAGCCCATGTGAGTTAGTCTAAGGCATGGAGGCCAAGTTCCCCTCTTCTTTGGGAATCCCTGTTATCAAATTGCTGCAAGAGATGCAGGTAGAGCCAAATGATATCCAAAGAAGAATAAACCAAACCATCCATTTGCAGAAAACAAGAGAGCAAGTGTATGACAGAGCTCAAATTTTACAAGAGAATCTCAAGAAAATTTTTGATAAAAGAACCAAGGTTGAAGATTTCTACATAGGCAACAAAGTCTTAAGATGGGATTCAAGAAGAGAGGACAAAGGAAAGCATGGAAAGTTTGATTTCCTGTGGAAAGGACCCTTTATTATTTCTGTTGTTCAAGGTAACAACACATATTTTCTGAAGAATTTGGATGGCATCACAGCTGAAGAAGGCCCTGTCAATGGCCGAATGCTAAAGCACTATCATGATCCCATTTGTTGAAGGCAGCACAGTTCTGTATACTATATGTACATTAATATTAGTATTTTCAGCACTTTTTCTTATAACAGGCCAATAAGAGGGAACAATGCAGAAAATTTTGAAGGAAAGATCAAAGAAAGTTCTATTTCAGATCTCTGTTATTGAAATAGTTACAAAGAAGTGCTCAAGCAGATTTCAATATGATTACAAGCACCCAAAAGGCAAGAAGCGGAGGTGGAATTTTTCTGCAATTCAGCTCAAAAGAATACTGCATATCAGCTTATGAGAATTCAATCAAAGGCATTGACAAGAAGGAAATTTTTAGTTTACAGTAACAAGTGAAGATCAAGGCATTCTGACCTGTTGTTCTTGGCTTTTCATCCTGAAAAACCATCCCCAAGTGGAGCCACTATTAGCATCCTATTGCAATAGGTTTCATATTTCATGATTGACTATTTTACATGCCAAATATGTCATCTTTTCATGCTGCAAGGTTCCATATTTCCAAGAAGTTCCATTTTGAAGAATCATACCATTTTTGAAGAGTTTTATAGATAAGGGAAAGCCAAACAGCTTAATCTTGGCTTCCCTAGGTTTAAATTGCTTGTTTTAGAAGATAGAGAATGAATATCTGTCCAAACAGCTTAAACTTGGCAGATCAATAGCTAGGTAGAGAAATGAAGGAGCCCAACTGCTTAATCTAGGCCCTTGGAAGATATAAGGGTACATTTAGATAGGAGGGCAGTCAAAAGAAAAGAAGATAATCAGGGTCTGCAAGTCTAAGTGCACCCATGCAAAAAGAAGAAAAAATGCTAGGCAAGTAGGCTGGGTAAGTAGTTTTGTGGTTGCAGAATCAAGCTATGTGATCCATTTCATGTTTTCAAGTGTTATATCTATTCAGATCACAGTTATGAGGCACTTTCTCATTTGGAGGAACTCAAGCGAGGCATGTCTAACTCCCCCTTCTTCTTATTCCACAAATCACTCACTAACATTGCCTTGAGGACCTTAGGATCTGCCCAACCAGTCCTGTTACCACTTCATTTTTTGTAAAACATTAAGTCAAGCTTTGACTTTCTTCAGTGAAAAGAAGCCACATTTCTTGTGTAAAAATCATTTCTCCACAGTCCATTCACTTCCTATGTCTAAAGTTTCAGTTCACAAACTTAGCCTCTCCCCTACACTTCACCTCACAAATTCATATTAACTTCTAACATTATTATGTAAATCCCTATCTATTTTCCCTTCTCCTTACTAAAAGCACTAAATAGCTCCCCTATGTACATATCGCCTCCCTCTAGTTGAAAGATAACCTTGACTATGCTTGGGAATCGCTAAGTTTGCCTGAAACTTAGCCAGAACCCTCAGGTTGCCTCTCAAACCATCTTCTAAAAATTCATTAGGACTCATTCCTATGCATAAAATTCCCCTCCAAATGTGTAAAATCCATCTTTGGCCATGTTTTACCTTTCCCAAGGCATAAACCCCTTTTTGGCCATAAACCCTTCTCAAAACACATAAAATCCTTCTCAAAGTGCCTTTGAACTCCTCCAAAGCGTGAAATTCCTTTTTAGGTTATCGGACCCCTTCCGAGGCCTCAAAAACCCGTAATTCCCAAAGTTTTGACCCCCGCACACAAATATTAATTTAATATTCGGGTGGGCCCCCTCATATAAACCTGCCGCCAGCTCCGCACTCCGTCAGCCCTCCGATCCACCCGCCCAGATCCGACGGATCTCGGCGATTTCAGATCCGCCCTGACGATCGACGATTATCCTCCGATAGCCTGGCAATTTTTCCGTTGTACAGAAGACAGGTGTCTGCCTTTTATTGCGTTGGAGCCCCTCTGGCAATTACCGCTCTCGTACAGAAGGCGGTCCGATGAAACCACAAACCTCCTTCTGTCTCTCTGCCCTTGACGTCATCGCCACGTCAGCACTATGTCACCTCCGCATCAACCCGCCACTGCGTCCTGTGCCACGTCGTCACCCTGCCATACTGCCACATCACCCTGCTGACATCACCCTGCCACATCACCCTGTCGTACCGGGACCCACCGCTGACGTCATGCTGACGTCCTCATCGAAAAAAAGCATGAAGGGCGAAAATCGCAGCGAAGGATGCCCGGAATGAAAAAATGAGGTAGTTTTTGATGCGCGCGCTAAGAAAAAATGATCAAAATAGAAGGCTGCCTATTGCTCGGCTACCAGCAGGCTCGAAAATTCACAATTTGACAAGATTTCTTCATGTAGGTTCAGAAAAGGGGCGATTTGAAAATTTCAAGAGTATCAGAGGAAAGACGAAGCCCATATTAAATTAAAGAGTATCAATGAAGCGACAAAGAGTATCAGATCAGCAATACCAAAGCAGGTGAACATTAAAGGCCCCCAAGCAAAGTCAAAGAAAGCGGTGAAGCCATTTAAGGCTCTCAGATCACAGTTAATGCACATCAAAGCCACTCAAGAGCAGGGGATCAAAGCCCAAAGCACAATTATGGCTAAATTAACAGCACAAAGCCATAAGGACACCATATTAACTCATTTTGATACAGCTGCCTCCAGCGCAGCTCAAAGATATTTTCTTGCATTAATTTGAGGACAAAATTAGGTTAAAGAACTCATTTCCCTCAGACCTGTTTAAGGTCTACTGTAATAGATATTTTTAGATATTTTCCCTATATAAACCACCCTAATTCATTGTTTAAAGGGTGGGTTGGTTGATATTCCTCATTCTGGACTTGCGCTGTATTTTTGAGAAGCTCTGTAATGCTTTGGATGAAGAACTAACTGTTGTGTTATTAATGGTTAAAGAGTGACTGTGGAATTCCTGTGCTACTACATGTCTCAATAAGTTTTCTTACCTCTGTTTACAATTTTCATATGTTTATGCACAATTGTGTTACCATATAAATAGCAAGAAAAAAGAATAGCTTAGGTTTTGCTTGACTACACCCTATGCTCAGTTCTTGTTATTTCTATATGTTTTCTTCAGAATTGGTTATGAATATGCATACTTAAATGATCATGTTTACCCTGTTTCTTTCACATATGACTGTTTTTTTTAGGAATTCTTGACTGCTCCTAGACAAACTTTCATCCACCTTCCCTCTCTGTTAGTTAATGAAAGATTCTTAGTTGCCTTTCATCTCTGACCTTCATTCCATATTTATTCCAGCCTGATATTGTTCTATGCGTAGCTATCCTGCTCTATATTCCTCTCGTGACCAAGAAAACGCAACAGCAAGTAATCCATGACTCCATGCCCAATGGTTTGAACTTCTCACACTATGCACCCCAACTCTGCTTGAAAACATCTCCTTCCCACCAAAATCAAAACAAAACCCTTGTACACCATAACTAGCCTAAAATCAACCCAAAACAAAGTTAAATCATAAAGAGAGAGCCCTCTCTAACTACAGGTAGGCTAGGACCTGCAGCCCAAAGATTGGTTTGTGGTTACCTCGGCCGTATCCCTTAAGGAGCCAAGGGACAACCTGAGTGATAACAGATCAATCAACAAACACAATCTTAAGAAAGCCTATTATTTTGAACATACTCGATGAATGGCTTGGTTTAGTTAAAACAATGTATAACACTCTTTGTTGAGAATTGAAGTGAATACGATGAAAACATTTTAGGCTCATTACCTGTTTATTGCAATCTGCAATATTAAGAGAAAAACAAAAGAAAAGTAATCTAACTAAACTACTTCTATTGTTAATCCTAATCTAATCTAACAAGACAGACTAAAACTAGGAAAAATCGTACTTCCAATGGAGCGATTCAATTAACTTTATTTATGCATAAATGAAAATATAAGAAATTAGTAATATGAATAATATTACTCTTAAGTCATTGAAAGAAACTTGAACCCAATATGTACATTAATTCCTGATATATTAAGTAAAATAAATCTATTTACAAAATTTCTCTCTTGAAAGAAATTGTCCAGCCATGTTTCGAATATATCGTAAAATCTTGGATGAATCATATTAATGATTGAAATGAATTTGAAAGAAGAGAGGGTATATGGGTAAGCTCTAATGATGTATCCTTAAATGTTGCACCCTGCAAAAAACTGTTAGTATTATGTACATGAAGGAAACCATTAGAAATATTTTGTTGAATTCAATTTTCCAAGCAACTTTCAAATGGATCTTGGAAATCAGAATGGAAATTTAATGAATTAGTTAGAAAATATTTTATTGGGAAAAATGACTGGTCACATTATATTAATGCACTAACGAGTGTTGATTCACATGAAAAATATATTCTAGATAAAATAATAAGTTGATAAGACATGAACATCAAATGAAATTGAAATATTAACAACTCTTGATGCTCATTATTAATGTTTTGAATTACACTTTGACAATGGTCCTTTAATTGCTCAACATGTTAGCATATGATATCCAAGAGTCAAAAAATAAAAGAAGTATACAAATCTGATAACAACTATAAAAAATGAAGCAAAAGCAATAAAATTATGTCATTATTTACAGTAATTTTACAACCAGTGTTACGAGACAGTTGGGACATGTTTGAAAAATTGTCCTCCTCACAAGTGTCAATTAAAATACTACAATCATAACTATTTCTGGCATCTACATGTGAATGGGAAAAGGGCTCAAGACTACAACCAAGAATGTGAACTTGAAGAGTGCCAAGATCCAAAATTGGAATGGAAGAGTCATCATGATTTGATGGGGTTTTCAAAATGAAACTCTTTAATAGCAATATTGGTAAAATGAGAGTCTTCATTTTGAAACATACAAGAATGATTAAGAGCGTGAGGAATTGATAATGATTAAATTGACTCACTGTCCTCCAACTCTAAATAGTCATCATAAATGAATTGTCTAACTTCATCAAAATTTCCTTCCTTTCCATAAGATGAATCAAAAGAAGAAGAAATATTACATGAATTTTGAGTGCTATTGAAAGAACGATCATTAAATGACTCTTTATCAAAATCAAAACTAATTCATAATTAATTATTTTTAGAATTTATATAGCTCCTCCATTTTCAAAATTATTATTTTTGCAAAGAGGAATTGTTGGACTATTAACAAATGAATTACAATTAGCAAAAAGATCAGGATAAATAGAAAAAACTACTATTGGAATAAATGAACTTGAAAACTTATTTGGCTGCAAATTCTCTTTCATTTTTCAAAATGAATTTTCCAGATTGTTCTTCTTATATTTGGTTGACTGCACTTTGTTGAAGATTAATGCACGACTGCCCAAATCTTTGTGACCGATCATCAATTTCAACACAAGAAAATTCAATTTTTTTTTAGCAAATTGCATAATGTTGGAATTTTCAATTTGCAATTTTTCTTGCTGATTTTCTTGCTGAAAATTTGTTTCTAAATTTGTTGCTTGTTGATTTTCATATTTATTAGTAGTTGATTCTTCAACTATGTTGTCCATATTTCTTGAAGCTGATTGTTAAGTACTTCCAAGCTTTGTGATTGTAAACTAATAAAATGAGAGGGAGCATCACAATCTTCATTAACATGCATACAATTAGATTGTTCAAGCTAAAGTACTACTTGCGAATTGACTGAATTATTATAAACAATAGATTCAACTTGAGCATAATCAACAGATTCATCAAAAGCTTGTTTCAAGGGTTATTTAAGATCATCTTCAACATTTTTCGTTATATTTAGAATTTGTATGAATCTATCATACATAGCTGATGCAATTTCATCATGATTGACATGTGCATATTCAGTAATTGAACTTCCAGCCATGCTAATAGAAACATAAGGTGATTCATCAATGCTTGAATCATTTTATTATATGGATTTGGAATGCAAGGATGAGAAAATAATTTTCTAAACCATCCTATTAAATGAAATTCAAGAGGCAAGTCTTCTGATTGAAATTGAAAACAAAATGATTTAAATCTAATATGAAAATAATCTAAATACTCATCCTCAAATCATTGAAGCATTTCAAGTCGATTACAAATATTTTCATAATTGTAATCTTGAAAAGCGTGAAGGAAGTATTTTGTGAATTCATCCCAAGTATGTATAGAGGCAAATGGAACTGATCTACACCAATCTTTGGCTAAGTTTATTGAAGTGAGAGTAAACATCCTGCACATCACACCTTCATCAATATTAAAATTGTTACTATTTAAAATAAATTGAAGCATATGATCAAAATAAAATATATTCTTTTTACCATTAACCTTCATTTTTTACAAAATATTTACTACCTTTATTGGAGTGGTGGTAGGTGGAAGTCCAATGAAGCAACTCCAAATGGGTAGTTTAGAAGGAGCCATTGTAAGTACATAAAAAGAACTTTGAAATACAAGACTCAAAATGACAACTTATTGTTTCCCTCATTTTAGCGCCAAAAATGTCGATAACCAAAAATGACGTCATCAAAATTTAGAAAGATCACTTGATCAGAGTCCTAAATCAGAGTCTCTTCTAATTGTAATGGTGGTTCTGACTAGTTCTATTGGGTCTAGTTATCCCCTCACCCTTCTTGTTGACTTATGATGTTTTTAATTAACTACCAACATGAAGAGAGAAGTCATATTTAACCTTGCAGTGCACGTGCAAGAAAGCAATCCTTAAGCTAACATGAGGACTCAGCGAAGCCACACTAAAGTTTTCTCTTGCATCAGGATACTTCTAAAATGAAATTAATAATTGAAATCTAAATCTAAATGTATATGAAATGCGGAAAATAAAAGAAATCTAATCTAACTCGATATTTATAAGATAGCTCCCAAATACCAAGTGCATGAATTTAACTATGATGGGGATTTAACATGGTTTTTTATGATGAATATCTAGTTGTTGAAATAGTTCTAATAATTGATATTATAAGTGAAAAATATGCTCCATTTGGAGATTTAAAATGCTAGAGGATGAATCATCAAAATGTGAAAAAAGTTCACGTAATTCAATGACAAATAAATCTATTTTAAATAGTGAATTTATTAGTAAATAGTTACTCAGAAATTTTATTGAAGCACAAACAAAAATTAGAAATTAAAATAACAAATCAATGCAAGCATAAGATCAAGTAGCTGATAAAATAAACGATCATTCTCACATTTAACATAAGTGCACAAATATGAAAATTTTGGCACAAATTCGTCGTTAAAAGAGTAAAATTTGCATTAACAAATACAAGTATTTACATACAAATAAAACCTGATATCCTTGCTCTTTTTTTAATGGATCTCTAATAGTCCTTTCAGAATTATTAGCTCTATTGTTTAAGGAAAGAGTTGCAATAGTACAAACTCTACTTCAAAACAAGAAATGCATCTAGAAAAGAAAACCCAAAAGCAATAAGATTTGAGTGTCCCCTTTCACCTGCATCTAAAAATATCTTTACAAAAGTGCTAAGGGATTCAAAATTGCAAAAAAAAGGAACCCTTTCCTCATTCTCAAAACAATTATTTATAATTTACAAAAAATGCCAAAAGGAGAGTTGGTGGGAGTAGTTTAGATTCATCCTTTTTTTAGAGCTGCAAATCCTCCTTTTCATTCTCTGCTGGCGCAATACCATTGCTCCAAATCCTTTTTACTCATCTCCTTGCAACACTTTCTACCAAAATCTATTCCAAAATAAAAATCCAAACCAATCAAAATAAATAAAAATTCACATTTCTAAGTTATGAAAACAAATTAACGAATTCAAAACTAATTTGACAACAAAAAAGAAATGTACGTCACAATGCTTCCTATGGAGCTAATCTCTAGGCAAAATTGATATTCAAAACAAATTTGCAACAACAAGCTAGTTTGGGAAAATAAAAAATTCTCCAAAACAAATTCCCAAATTGAATTTTAGTTGCAAATTCGTAGCTCCAAAATATGATTTCATAAACTATCAAATTTAACATGCGAGAACAATTTATAATTTTTTTTATTAATGTTGATATTTTATTAAAAAGTGATTTTAAAAATAAATTTAAAATAAATTAATTAATATTTTAACAAAAACAAAGCCAATAAAAAGTAAGTTTTTTTTTTTTTTTTGAAATTAAGCAAATTATAAAAACACTATATAATAAAACATGTTAAAACAAATTAACTTAAGCCACAAATGAATTGAAATGAATGGAAAGGAGAGTTAAATGTTAGTGCTCCCGTGAAAAAGGATGGAGAAGGGGGCCGTGTGGAGGGTGGAGCCCCCCACCCCCATTCCATATAAATAAGACTTCTAACCTATATATAACATGACCAGGTGGAGGTCCTCTAACATCATCCGAGTGATGTGTTCTGCAGGTTTTAATATACGCTTGACCTTGCACCTTTGAATTTCCTAGAGCGGGATGACATTATATATATATATATTATTTTATTTTATAATATGTATTGTTTATTTTTTATAATAAAATTTTATTATATGGTTTTTGTTATATAATTAATATATATACAAAGTTCTAGGTTGCGGTGGCTATATAAGGTATTTAAACAAATAAATATGATAATTAATAAAAATTAATAAAATAATATCACTTATAAATTAATTAAATTAATTAAATAAATCATAATTAATTTACTTAATTAATTAAATAATTATATTTATATAATTAAATTAGTTTTATTTATGGTCAAGTCTTACTAGTACAATTGGTTGAGGATGGACCTTGTCAGCAAGGCGACCCAGAATTAAACCTCATGGGGTCGTTGTGCCTTGTGCTAGGGGGAGCATACATGCTAAAACATATTGTGAGCTAAGGACCGATGTGGCCCAAGTTGGGTGCAATCCGTGAATGACTTTGACTACTTAGATGCCCTTGGGTCGCAACTTCTCAAGCCACAGGTCAACCTTGGAGGATAACAAACAACTTGACAAACACAAAAAAAAGTAGTTTTATTTACAAAATAAAGTAAAATACAATTTTTACATATTAAAGCCTATGTAGTGAAAACCAAACTTTGAATAAACGTCATTTTCAAAGCGTAAGTCCAAATTCAACGAAATTTGAGTCGTTGGGAAGCTGACAAGAAAAGCACACACAATGAAGTGATGAAAGTAAAAAATCGAGAAAGTGAAAATCATGCAAAGAAAAGATCAAGGAAGTAATTTTGACCCAAATCTACATGGAGGGTGCCATATCTTCCATTTAAGTTTATGGGGGGCGGGGGGGAGAGGGGAAATGTTGTGGCCATAACACTACCATGTATGTTTGTATGAAAATTCTTAGCATGTGTACCAAAATTATTTCACTTAAGTCAGTAGTGACAAGTGACCCTCACAACAAGATGTGGTTATTCAAGCTTCAGACCTGCAATAATAAAACAAGAACACCCTGCGATAAAGAGATCATATGCAATCCAAAACATAGAACAACAAGAAATATCCGATGTAATAACCCAATAGATGAAGACTCTTTAAATGAATAATCTTTTATTAAAAACACATAGTGAAGGAGATCTACAACAAGGGTCTGCAAATCCCCCTCCATGGGATGGGTTTTTTGATGTCCTTGTGCTCCAACAATCCATTTCTCTCTCTCAATATGTGAAAAACCCAAAACAAAAGAGGAACTGAAATGGGAGCTCAAGAATGAAGAGGCGTTAATGGTGATGATGGTGAAGAATGAATGGAAAACCCTCTTATTTATAACAAATTATTGGGTTGATTTCAAAAATGTAAAATAATAAAATAATATTGACCAAATCAATATCTAACCATTAGGAATACTTTATTATATTTTTTTGAGAGGGAAAAGATATTCAAAATGTTTGAATATTGTTATTTAGAAATAATTAACATATAAAATGATTTATTAATTATTTCAAGAGGATTAAGAAAGGTGTGAAATTGAAATAATTAGTAAATAATGATTTAACAATTATCTAAAAAATAGAATTAAAGAATAATAAATAAATAGTGACTTATTTAATTATTACTAGGTGATTTAGTCAAATGTGACAACGAATAATTATCAAATAATGATTTCATAACTATTCCTTGAGAAAATTAAATAAATAATGATTCTCACGGAGTTTTTTAATTTTAACCAGAAATAATTTAATAAAAATGGTTTACTAAATTAGTTCCCATGGTGAATGTGATTTTACTGTGGTAAAATTAATCCTACATGGTGTATTTTGATCCACCTAGTTAGAAATGGCTAGGTGATCATTTTTTAGGTGTAAACAGATTACCCCCCAACGTATGTATGTTAGGAGCGAATCACATGACCGAAATACATTGTAGGTTACATTTCCACGAGACACCAAATGGGAGTCAGAGAGAGAGAGGGATAGAACTGAAGCAATACAAGGAAGGACGAAAGATTAGAGGGGGAAAGACCTACTAAAATGATATAAGTCTATACATGATCTCAAATGAGGCAGGGGAGGCATATCCATACCCGCTAAGATAATTGAGTACAAATAATAATGGTGCACCCAATAATGTGGGTCTAAGCAACAAAGTACATGATATGCTAACATCAATGGGCAATAAAATAGTACAATGAATCCCATATACATAATGTGCCTGGAAAGACATAGGCCAAGACTTAATACAATAACATCTGAGTACATGAGACATAATGCCCCTCAAGTTGACATGGTGAGGGGGGATCACAACCAAATAAGCCCTGGTGAATAGGAAAGAGCCCTTAAGATATGAATGCAGAATTTGAAGGAGACGTGCATGTTGTGGGCACTGCAAGAAGCTGAAACTGAACCCATCAAATTTGTAGAATGAAATCTAAGGCTGGATCATAATTTGCTGCCACTTGGTCATGTGGGGGCTACCTGAAGGGCCGCCCCCTCATGAGGTCTGGAA
Source organism: Pinus tabuliformis (assembly GCA_031772625.1). Classification (NCBI taxonomy): domain Eukaryota; kingdom Viridiplantae; phylum Streptophyta; class Pinopsida; order Pinales; family Pinaceae; genus Pinus; species Pinus tabuliformis. Next base: position 14,971,855 of record CM062818.1, on the reverse strand, counting down.
CATCTCACACACACCCGGGAAACACTGGTATAATCTGCTAGATCACCATACCATCAAGTGTATGATTCTTGATCATGCGATAATAAGTTAGAGTTGAGCATGTGAGAAACAAACATGTCAAAGGGCAATAATGATTCCCTTTTCTTGATCTAAGGTATCGAATAATGATGAAATATTGAACTAAGGTACACCACCCTCTAGACCACACTTCGAGAATAAATGTGCGGAAGTTGATAGAAGAGGCTTGCCAGAGTTGAGGCAATGAGGAATCCTCAACAAAGGCATGAGGGATCATAGTAAAGTGATTGATGGACTCACACCATGGGTGATGATGGAAGGAAATGGTATGAGTGGTGGGTTGGAAACTTCCCTTTTAAGAGCATAATATGCATGGTTGACCTCACAATGGCTGACTCGATTCTAGAGGGGATGGTAAATTAATCAAACAGGGGCTTTTCCAAGATAGATTGGTATAGTTGGAGGCCAAATATGAGACAAATGGGATGAATGTGATGCAAATATGGATGGAAAACTATAACTAAACTCAAGGGGACTCGAAATAGACTCCACAGATGCAAGGGTGACTCATCTCAGAAGCTCCGAATAAGGGTGAATCAATGATATTGCCACAATGGGGAGGCCTGAAGGGGACCATAAAAATATGAGTAGATGATAGTTACTCATGAAGAAAATCGACACGTGAGTGAACCAGTGCAAAGGTAAAGTGGTAACAGAGTACAGGTAGCTCAAATGAAGAAATTCGATTTTAATAGGCAACAAATTGAGACCTTGTTGAGTGATTCAATTTTGATTTAAATCCCTGTCATTAATTTTCAACCCGGGGTTCGTGAACTAATGAGGTGTACATGTACAATATGTACTATGTGGTTATTTATCAGAATAAATTAATCTAATGAAATTGAAACTAATTACAAATAAAATTAAATAAATCCAATCCAATTCCAATCCTAAGAAATCAAAATCACACTTGCATTAAGGAAATCACACTCACTGAAATGAAAATCACACTTCACAGTTGTTGAATTGAAAATCACACTTGCTGAAATGAAAATCACACTTGCTTAAATTGAAAATCACACTTGCTTGAATTGAAAATAAATGAAATAACATAATTACATAATTTTACCAATATGTACAACAAATGAAAAAGAGATGTGCAAATTGTGGTCGATGGGGGCCCTCCATTCTTTAGAATGAACACCGAACAATTATCACATATTGGAGATCAAAGTAGCAGTATGTATTTCATAAAATGAAGTTACAAGATATTACAAGAATCCTCTATCCTCACTTTACAAATTACATCTTGGATGGAACTTGAAATCGGAACCTCCAACTAGCAACCCTTTGTATAAAGGATTCACTCTTATTTATACAAAAATTGAAGATAACTATTCAATAAATATAGATCCTTAAATCACTCCTAAAACCACATTTATCTCTTGTGGTTACAACCAATCACGTAAAAGTATAAGATACAAATCCGCTCAAAATTCTCTCTTAGTTTTGATAAGAGACACATATCAAAACATCCATGATTCTTATACTTTGAATGTGCTTAGTTAATGATCCACATCTTCTACAAATATTCCACAAATGTTCATGAGTTGGAATTTGAAATTCAAATTTGTGGTTGGGTGGCCAAATAGGACCCTACTTGAATCTCCAAGTAGGCCTACAATATCACAAAACTCATACCACTTTTATATATATATGAAAACATGTTAACTTCCTATTAATCATAAATTCTTTTAAAATACTTAAATAAATGACTTGGAAAATAATAATGATAAACCAATATAATCATGAAAATGGTTACTTAATGTAGGGTTATGGGGCTATAGGGTTACAAAATGAGTGTGAAATGATGGAAATGTGGGTAAAAGTGGATGACATGTTGGAGGCCCAACATACCCCCCAACTGAAGATATTGCATGTCCTCATGCAACTATTGCTTTGATTCCCTTAATCATAAGTTGATATTCTTGAAATGTATTGCTTCTATATGAGCTTTGGCTTTGTATTGATTGTCTTTTAACTTTGCATAATAATATCATTTGATAACTTTATTCTTTTTGAAAAGTGTACATTGAAATATATTTGATTGCAACATATTTTTTCATGGTTGGTTCTTGTGTGAAAACCAAAATTTATGAGTATTGGTTCTTGTATAACAATAATTTTCTTATTTTTGTTTTATCAAAATACTTGAAAACATTGAGAATTCATTTTTAAGTCCTCATAGTGGTTGTCAGCCATTTAATATGCTCATCAATTGATCATTGAAAAACATATAAACTTTTGGAATCAAAATGCAATAATAGTTGATTGGGAAAAATATGTTGGTTGGGATGAAATGAAATGTGACATGTGACATGAAATGTGAATATCCCTTCCCCCCAACTAAATTTGTTTTTAGTTTTTGGAAAATAAGAAAGGGAATATAAATGAGGTGAGGAATTTTCCAAAATCACAATTTTAGCATTTAAGGAATTACATGATTAAAGATTAGAAAACAACATACCTTCACCGACCTAAAAGGTGGACAACCTATGTATATAGAAGAGTGTGGCTCCTTCTGTTGGATCATGGAATGTGAAGTAAAATAATCTAATCTTCTTTTTCTTTCTCTTGGTTGTACGAATAAGGGCTGAAATTGGAACCTTTATTGTTATGGTTGCTCAATTCTGAATTAAGTCCTGCTGTAAGCTGCTAAAATCATGTAGTCTTCATTCATTCCCACTCAGTGGCATAATTCTTATCTATGTGAATATATGTGTCGATGTCAAACATAGAAAATAAATTGTTGGATTAATGGTCATTAATGAATCCCATTAACCAACACGAGACTACTTGCCATTTATGTCAATGAGAGTGAAGATGCCTAAGTATATCTTACTAGGTATGAATAGATGTGTCGTAGTCGAGTCACCTAGAAGATCTAAAAAATAGGGGACATTGATGTATTCCCACTATTTATTGGCGAGAGAAAATTCCATTAAGGCATGCAAGCCTCAAGGTACTTAAAATATCTCTAGTCTTGATCCCAAATGATGTGTCAGAGTCGATGGGTCACGACTTGTTAGAAGGGAGGCCTTAATGAATCCTCCATCATCTAACATGAGTATAAAATAATAATTTTAAGGACTGTAGATGGAAAAGATGCATTGAAGAAGGTTTATTTGATAGAAAGGAAAAGGAAAATGGGATGACTTAGCTTTGTAAGGGAGTTGAATGACTTTATTTTTGGTTTAAGGGTGAGTGAAAATGAGGTCGAAAAGTATGAAGATTGCAAATGGAAATGAGTTTTTGGTAATAGGGAGATGGAAATTTATGGATTGACTATAGGAATAGAATGAGTAGCAATGGTAAAATTGGTATCTGTTTAGTAACAAAGGTGTAATGGATCGGATTTGACATGGAATGATCATGCTCTTCTGAAAGAAACTTGGTCTTTAAAAGACACTCATGCATGTATTGATCTTCTTTCATCTTTCTAAAACCTGCAAAAACTAAGCACTCTTCTACAATAAAATGTAATAATATCGAGATAGAGAGATGATTAGTCTCTCTTCATCTAATATATGCACACAAAAAATCTTAGAAATAGTACTGATAAAACAAATTCAAGGAAGAAAAATTAAACACGCTTTTACCTAATTGGAAAGAAGTACCTTGGATCATCTGTTAGTGTTTTGTTGGTGACTTCGTCATTTTGTTTCTAACCAATTTTGAGATTGATACCTCTTCTCCACACTTAAGACCATAAACCAAATTTTCATAACCTACTAAATTATGTTGATTCTGAAGCTTCCAAAATTTTGGATCGTTGCACTGCCTTGCCACTTTTCATATTGAAATTAGACTTGGATAGTGGTTTGTTAATTATCGCAGTTGGATTTTTAATATTTGCAGGTTTTGATGAAGGTCAAATCCTACGACTACGTTTGTCCTTTTTCTCTAGTGTTCCACCCTTATCCATGATCCGGTGGATCAAGGAAATGCTCAAAATTAAAAATGTTTGCATTAACTTAAAACCAATGCCAAAGCGTAGATATCATCACCCTGAATCCAACACAATTCATTTCACTCAAATATGACTTCGGATGCTCCCGAAATCACGTTCTATTCATTTTGGGAAATAACTAAAAAAAAATGAATTTTGAGTTTCAGGAATGCCCAGTCAACAGTCTATAGGCTCACTAGGTCATGAAGTGGAAAATTGACTAGTACTTCATCGGCTAATGAATGGTTGACACTTGACATCATTTCACTGGTTGAAGCCTGTTCATTTTTATTGGTCAACTTTTGTAGGGCCAAGGAGGGAGTGCCATGTGGGCCAACCAGTGGTTGCCATGTGGCCTCCTCGTCGTTGACAATAGTTTGTGTGATGCCGAACATCCTACACAAGAATCGAAACTGCAACCTCTCAACTATAAACAAAGCTCTTTACCAATCTGGGTGCATTGTTCCTTGTTTAATATAGTCCCCAAACATGTAGTTAAAGTTTATTGGGCATACAATTGGGGAAAGGGGATAGGCTAAGCCCTAGCCCCTGGCCACTCTAGCACCATAGAACCATAAGCCGGGGCCAAGGGATAGGCCTTATCCTAGCCCACGGTCCCATGCATCCCGCTAGGAGAACCAACATATAACCATGGGCACGGAAGAAGAATGACTACGCATTTGGGGAAAGGGGTTAGGCTAAGCCTTAGCCCCTAGCCCTCTAGTGCCACGGAACCATAGGTGGGGGCAAAGGACTTGGCCTTAGCCCGACCCATGGTCATGGTCTTGTGCTAAAAACAATAAGGTGTCAACGCAAAAATGAAAGGGGGCTAGCCCCAAGGCACATGCTGCCATATGACCACGGGCGTAGTGGAGGAGCTGGGGATTAGCCCATGGTCATATGACCTGCAATGTGACCACACTAGTGGAGGAAAGGGCATGACAATCCATTGGCCCTTGACTCAGGATCTTCAGCACCCAACGTGGTCGTATGGTGCCACATGACCACAATATTCAGAATTGGGGCTTAATGTAAAATTTATTTGTCCTACAAATTCGACCACCGATAGAGAATAAAGGCCAGGTTTGTGCCCCATTTCTATGTTCAGGGCACATAGGCCACGTTTAGGTTGAATTGTAGGATTATTAATAGTATAATTGGGTAGAAACTTGAAACAATGATATTTTACTCAATTTTTGGCCAAATTAGGTGCAAAAAGAGTCAAAACAGGAGTTTTCAACAATGCTAGATCCATTGGAGGCATCAATTTTGTTGTTTGAGATCTGTAAAAGGTTGTAATTATACTTTTAAGTATGAATTTAGATCTTTTATCCAATTTTTATTGAAATTGTTGGCTTGTTGGGGCCTGACCCAGGTTTTAGAAGTGGTTTAGCTGAACAAATCCCACACTACCGACCCTTTCGGCAAAAATCTGCGGAGCGTGGACTGAAGTTTCACCCGAGGTAGTATGGGAGGGTGCTGGAACCAGGTTTCTGCACCCTTGGGATGTCTTGATGTAGACTGGAGGGGTAGCGAACTGTCTGCGGTCTTATGCCACTCTGTACTACTACTGGGCTCCACATAGATCCATGCAGATGCACTATCTTACTAATGAATTTATTATAGATCTGATCTTCTTCTTATAGTCTTTAAGCAAACATTTAACAATAAAAACCAGTATGCACAATCATAAAAGATAGTGCGTAAATTTAGAACATAAGCAACATATAGATTTATGATAAAGCACACAATGATTTAGAAATTCTTATCTTTATTTAGCTTCCGTCAATACAACTAGATCCACCTTGCGCACTCAGCTGTAGGGGTCCGTGCACACAGCTACGGACTCTATCAGGCCTCTGTGCACACAGTTGCGGACTCTATCAGGCCTCTGTGCACATAGCTGCAAAGCCTCTATCTATCTACCAACACCCTTGAAGCAGACTTACAAATGCTGAGAGACTTTTGCCTTCATAAACCCATTACATTTAAGATCAAAACCAAAAGCTAAAAATTGACTTCTAACCATAGAGCCTTGCTCTACTTATACATTTCCATGGTCTGTGGACCATGGGTAGGCCGACTCACTTTCTATTTTCTTACATTATTTTTGGGTAGACAACCCTTTGACTTGACTCATTAAACTTCGCGCTTCGTGCACCTCGCGGAGCTTTTACCATACTTTTACCCAAAATTGTGGGCTTTGAGCCCCAAAACCATTACGCGTGTCCTCTGCTACCGAACAGGCCCCCAATAAAATCATCGTGACTCGTACCGAGTCACTCGGCTAGTGCGATAATCTTCACGCGGAGGTCATTTAGCAACTTCTGCGCTTCGCTTACACTCGCAACAAAGTCTTTCGTGGTCTTCTATACCCATTTTATGTGAGCTACCGATGCATCCATGTCCATCTGAGTTGCTTGTCCAGGTTCATAGATGGTCTGCATGTGTGCTCACTTTCCCTCGATGGTGGTGGAGACTGCGAATGCCTTATCAATCGAAGGCTGGATGTGTTATTTAAGCATTGCTTCCTTTTGTTGAGCTGCGTCAAATTGTGCCTTGAGAACCTAGGCCTCCCTCATTTTAGCCAACCGCTGCATGATGGTGATCGTCTGCGAAACCCCTCGGGCTTTATCATAAGCCTATTGTAACTCCCGCGCTTCTGTCTCTACTTTCTGTAATGTGGGGTCTTCCTGGAGGTATATGAGCGTAAGGAGGGACTGATCCAACAATCCCGAGCACTCTTGGAAAACGCACTTTATCACATCCAATCCTGCTTGAATTGTGCTGCGATGCTACTCTCAAACTTGTGGGGGTGTGGGTGGCTGTGCCTTCAGTCTTAGCTCTGTAATTTGTAAATTTACTTCCCATTGAGCTTTCACGGCCTCCTCTTGGGCCGTATGGAATCCTGTGGCCATGTGATGAATCTTGTTAGTTGTTGGAAGCTCCGCTGGGATAGCCAACTTCGGTACCTTGTTGCAGGCCTCTGCCATGGCCTATTCCACTTTGTGGTTGTGTGTTACCAAGTCATTGTGTTATAGAATCACCAGCTCCAGATTTGCCTTATGCTCAATTAAGATTTGGATGGCGTGACCTTCCTAGGCATGAAGCTCGACGGTTACCCCATCCTGTAGTTGGTATAGTGTTTCTCTAGGAAGGGCGGACAAAATCAACCCCCAAATTTGCATGTCACCTTCAGTTTCTGCTAGGACAGTGCTTACTAGCAAAACTAAAGTGTTCATTGTGTGGGTATGCACCATCGGCTCGGCTGCGACTGTGCCCTCTGCTAGGTTCGGTATCATCCCTCCTAGGGGTCACACCTGTAATGCCTGCAACTACGCTCAAAGCTCCCACAACACAGTTGTCTACTCTATCATTAGCTCCTCTAATGCACCTATAGTGATATTGCAAGCCGGTTCACTGCTGTCAAGAAATTCCTTCTCCAAAGTCTTTGCTGTTTTTGACTTTTTGCGCGTATGCAACGATTCCTTGCTTTGTGGCCTCTTGCCCTGGGTCGATTTTGGGGTAAGGTCCAGGCGTTCTTGTGTCTATGATTCCCTCTGTAGGTCCTGTTTTGAGGAATTTCCTGATCTTCCGTGATCTCCTTGGTGATTACTTCCTGGGTCGCCACCGACTGCGAAGCGGCCTTTTGTCCCTGACATGTCCTTTCTGCCAGTTTAGTGAGTCATAGCTGGATTTCCTTCTTTTGCTGCTACATGGCCATTCTTTCTAAACTGGCCTTGTCCGGGGCGCGCCACTCTGGATTCCATGCTGCCAATACCTCGTAAATTGCATCATCTGTTGCAATGAATGGAAGCTTGACCCATGTTCGTTTTGGATCCTTCCACACCCCGATATATAGGTTATGCATGTCCTCTTTGAACTCGGCCATGCTTTGCAAATTGTTGTATACCATTGGGGAGTTCCGTGGTCTACGAGTGATCCATGTCCGGATACTTGCATCCATGAAGATCCAAAAGACCTTGATCTCACGAACCCTCGTGGCATCCTTTGTAGCCTAGAGCGAGGTATACTGCACCGCTTCAGGTAGGTTGTTCTCAATGCTAGGAAACTGGCTACCTTGCAGCAGTTCTCTTGCAACTAGAAGGATTGATAGTAGCAACCATGCATAATGAAACGTCTTACCTTTTTCCTGTGTTTCCTTACAATTTTTCAAAAATTTGTCGCATAAGAATTGTGCCTAGTTGAATTGAACCCCTTTTTCACACTGCTCTGCAAGCACAATGATAGGAGATGGCGCCTCATCTACACGACATTTCCTCATTAGTTTACCGGCTAGTAGCTGGGTGGTGACTAGCACCCCTCGGTCTTTGATGCTTGCTATTAAATACCCACACTTTTGCTTTTCCAGCTTATATTTAGCCTTCATTGCTTCCACGAGACCCACATCGCTACTTGTTCCAACTATGTTCGTGGGGCCATTCCCTTTAACAGGTAGGTGGGTAATCTGGTGTACTAAATCAGTTATGATAGGAATCGACTCCTCCAACCAGAGATACCCATCATGTAACAGACATAGTAATTGTCAGATAACAAAAATGGTGATGGCCATGCGGTGATAGTGGGGTATCACCTCAGATTATGTAATCCTGCCTTCTCCACACCCAGTAACCACTTCTGTGGCAGTAATTTGTCTTCGGCCAATTGGGGGAAATTTTCACTATCTACAAGATCCCAATCTTCAAACTTGATACTCAGTACTCGGCCCAGGGGCAAATCATCAAACCTTATCTCATCCAGAAGAAGCGGGGTCTGGAGTGTACTCTTCGCAGCGTTTAGGTCCTTCGGTATCTTAGCCATCCCATTCCATGGAGAGACATATGGGGGTCGTGAAGGTATTTGTAAAGCATCCTCTTCATTCTCATCTTGTGCTTCAATCTAAGTGATCGAGGCTTGCAAATCTTTGTCGTCCTCCTCGAGTTCGGTGGTGATTGATTTGCCCTTTTTGGCTATTGATAACTTACAGAATCTTGGTGATACCCTGACTGGCCCCATCGTTTGCTTGTTTTTCTGAGGCCGCGGTGTGCGTGGGGACTTTGGAACCTTGGGGGCTGCAACTGCTTCATCTGGCTCCTCCTCGGTTGGATATAGCTCTTCCGCGAACCGTGCTCGGGTTCTCACCATGGTACTCATGGGATGCCTAGTAGGCAAGTGTTTACTGGTCTTTAATGGTTCAAATCTCAAATATCCCAGTGTTGTCCACAGGTTTTTATAGGAAGGCATAATTTTAAATGGATCCCTTCCCTCCAATTCCAGTTAATTAATAGCATCTAGGCAATATATCTTTTCGTATCTAGCCTGGAACTCCTGTCTTAATGGCTCACCGCCCACTCCTCTCTGTGTAACTTGAATTTCTTGTCAGGAATAGTAGCGTTAACGGTCACCTCTTGACCTTTCCTCATGGTAGCGCAACCCCTGTGGCGTAGTTGCGATTTTGTGGACCGAATGACTCTACACGGAACCTGCTTTCTGTGCCGGCCTCCTACAAACTTGTTTATAGTTCCACGCCTTCTTTCAACTGCTTGGGGCGCTGAGACTATACTTTCCATAGCTAGTCAGGTGGTCGCACCCCAGGTGCGAGGTCTCAGCTTTCCTGCTAGCTCGGGCTTTGGGCACATTTCGAGTGCCTTTGTATCCTTTATCTCTTCGTGCGCTATCGTGTGGGGTATATTCTTTCATGGGTGCAGTCGTAGCCATGACAGCATGGTCGCAGCTCGTTCTAGTCCTGCGGTAGACCCGACCAGGCTTGGTTCCCTTATGTGCAGATCCGCACGGCCCACGTGTGCATCGCCACTTTCCATCTTGCTGATTTTGTCCCCTACTAGTATGCTTTTCTTTCTCAGTCACGCCCCTACTTCATTGATTTTGTGAGGCCTGCTGCTACCGCGCCTATTTTGGGCTCCCTCATGTCTTACTATTGATAAGCTCACCATCACCTCCCTCCTGTTATAGGCCCATCGAACCCCTAGTATCCGCAACTTCCTAGTGGGTTCTTTTATTCGGCAGACACTATTCGTGCTCCCCCTTGTTTTCCTGCTGACTTTGTCGTGCACAGCTGGCGGACTGGATCGCTACGGTGAATTCAGATTTGTGATTCTTATTCGGTTGGGTGTTAGCACAATATACACTTGCACCCTACACTGCCGATGGATGCTCACCCCATTTTTTCCTCCAAACCATACGCGTGCTCGCCTCCTATATCTGTGCCACTTTTGCCTAGTCTTTTGGCATGTACTCCACCCTTGAGAAGTTGTCATGCATGGTGCCCTCACTTGCGCACCTTGCTACTTTTTTCTCAGACTTGCCATTTTACATCGGTCTACTGGTCCCTCTGCTTTCTTTACACCCTCATTGGTTGGCCGCTCCCTTGCTTCTATCGTTACACGGCGTAGTGATCTAACCATCATATTACAATTTAGCGTTGTTACCTCATCCAATTGGTTCTACCATTGCTCAATCTCTTCATCTAAGTCCAATGTGCAGGAACTATCACATTCCCATGAGATTCTCCCATCCGCTGTTGGATTCACCCAGTCCTGATCTTGTGCTGTGATCTGGTACATAAAATCCAGTTCATTGTCACTGTCCTCATCACGCACAGGCTCAGTGTAGCGCACTCCTTTGGCTGGGTCTAGCGGAACCACTACGTGGAGAGACTTTTTCTCGAATATCATTTTTCGTTTCTTTAGGTTGATGACTCCATTCATATTCATGGCCCAGTTTATCCCTAGCAATGCAGGATATGGGTTACTGTCATCCACAATTTCTATTACCTCAAAATCGATTTGTGTGCTTGCACCTTTGATGTCTACTGCAACTCCTTGCAGTCTCCCCATAGGCAAGATCTTCTGTTGGTTCGCCATCCGTAATTAGATAGGAGACCACTATAATGTGGGCCTACCCATGCGTTCCCATGTTTTTTTAGGTAGGACATTCACATCTGACCCTAAGTCCAGAACGACTTGATCCATCTCATAGTCACCAATCTGGGCTTTCGAGCGCATTTCCCGACCTGTGCGCAAAGCATGCTTTCCTAGTTTCTTGACCATGCACAGTTCGCCCAGCCCTGCACACCTAGTTATCAACTCTTGCAATCCATTCACCGTTTTAGTGTCCCATAGTAGCTTCATGCATGTCTCTAAAAAGGTAGTTAACATAGACGTATCCATCTCCAACTCATATTGATCATTGCTACCTAATGTAGAAGCCTTCGCGAAGCTCTTCTTAGCTTCAATAAATGTTTCCTTCATGCATTCCAAATCAAATTCCAGTTGTTTTGTAGGGGCCTTGCAAACCCATGCATCCTCCTCCTATTGCTACCCCTTATCTTCTCCTGTAGTTGCACCACTTCTGAGCATCATGTTCACGTTAGGATGTTCCTCGCGTGGTTCAGCCTTCATGATTTGGACGTTCTGAGTGGGAGTAGCCTAAAGCACCCCTTTTTCCTACATTTGTGCAATTAATGTGGGGCAATCTATTGCTTCATGGTCAAATTGGTAACAGTACAGGCAACATGTTCTCGTCGGGTTCGTGCAATCACGCGCGTAGTGCCCAGGTCCTCCACAATTGTAGCAGATTAATTGTTCCCGTCCTCGTCTAGGTCCCATTCCTCCTCTTCCTCGTCCACGTCCCTGAAATTTTCCCCGCACTATTGCTGTAGCTGGATCCTGACCTCGTGCCTCCATCTGCATCCTGTAAGTAGGTGTTCGATCCATCAACAACTCATAACTTCGGCAATTTCGTTCGTCATGGCCCATCGATCGACAAAAGTTACAAAATAGCTGCTCGGGGGGTTGTCTCAGGTTCTGCAATAGATGACAGTTGTCTATGGTATGCTTTCCTCCCACTTGACAAATCGCGCACCAGAGTGCCGCCATCGTGCTTGGCCCTGCTTGTGCCTCTGGTTGCAATGGCATTAGTCCCCCCCTACCAAGTAATTCGCAAAGATCGGACAATGATCCTTATCATGGACCTAGCCTTTACATTTGAAGCACCACATTTCTTCGTGCGCCTCTGACCGAGGCACCTAATCTTTTTTCAAACTTCGCATCTCTAAGCATAGGTTTTGTATATGTGCGTGGATTTGCTAAACTCCCAACCCCGGATCCTATATTGGAGTTTCATGCAACCTCATTGCGGTCTCTAATGCTTCAGCTTAGGTTGAGATCTTTTGATGTGATAGCGCCATCCTCATATGTGGTGGCAAAGATGCCACAAACCACACGCAGTGTTGCGCATCTCTCAGCGTCATGTTAGCCTCACAGATTGTACTCTTCAATCTCTAATCCAGATCCCACGGGGTTTCACCAAGTAACATTGCAATCTCCTTGAACCCAATGATCGATTGCGTCTCTGATTTTGGTCGACTAAATTCTTTGTTCAGTGCATCCTGGATCACCATTATTCCCGCATTCGAGTGATCGCTCGAATACTTTATATACCATGTTAACGCATGGTCCTGCAACGCGCTTACCAACTAGCCTTTTTGATGTTATCATCCATAACACCTTGGGCTTCCCATACAACCTTTACCATGAACGAGAACTGATTTGATTCCTCATTTCCTACACCCTTAAATATAGGCAACTTGACCACACTCGCCATTCCAACCTTCGGTGGTGGCAGAGGAGGGGTAGGTGAAGATGGGTTTGATGTAGGTGAAGTAGGTGATGGCGTGGACGGTGGTGGTATTAGTGGAATGTGCTGCTTAATCAATCCGACTGCACTTCTTGGAGAGAACCCCACGAGCTCCTCCTTGCTTTCTCGCAAAAGTGAAATCAGAGGACTGTTTTCTAATCCTTCTATCCCTCGATAGCCTCTTTCGCTCCTTGTTACCCCAGACATCAATGGATGCGCATAACCCATTTTTCACATAACATCATTTTAATCAAAGTATTCAACAATTTGATGTACTTAACCCGCGGTCCTTGGAGAAAGTGCCTTTCTGCCTTGCTATAACTCACAGTTGTGTCTATCATGAACTCGGTTATAAACCCTCCTATTATCTGATCCAACCAGTGATCTATTGCCCGTGCGATTTTATCTTCAGATGCTTCCAGCCTATGCACCAACTCTAGAGTCCACACGATGGGCTGATCTAGTCTGCACCTTCCCTGACTGTCAGCTAGCCGCGTGATCCACTCATATAGCTCTGTCGAGAAGGACGCGAAGAAGATCTCATGGATCTCTATGTATATGTAACGATCCAACCACCTTTCCTCTGATATCCGTAGATTTATGTTATCCTGAACCATGAACTCGTGAAGCTTCTAATCCAACCAATCTTCAAGTTCTTTCTTCGTAGGGTTCTAGCATTCTGACATCAGACATCCCTTAGGTGGATCCCGGTCTCGGCAACAGAACCATTTGTTGGCTTGTTGGGGCCTGAACCAGGTTTTAGAAGTGGTTTCTAACCGAACAAATCCCACACTACTGGCCTTTTCAGCAACAATATGCGGAGCGCGGGCTGAAGTCTCACCGAGGTAGTATGGGAGGGTGCTGGAACTAGGTTTTTGCACACTTGAGATGTCTTAATGTGGACTGGAGGGGTAGCTTTGGTCTTGTGCCACTCTGTATGGCTACTGGGATCTGTGTAGATCGGCATAGATGCACTATCTTACTAATGAATTTATTACAGATCTGATCTTCTTCTTACAGTCTTTAAGCAAACATTTCACAATAAAACCTAGGACGTGCAATCATAAAAGACAATGCATAAATTTAGAACATAAGCAACAAATAGATTTACGATGAAGCACACAATGATTTAGAAATTCTTATCTTTATTTGTCTTCCGTCAATACAACCAGATCCGCCCTACGCACTTACCTACAGGGGTCTGTGCACACAACTGTGGACTCTATCAGGCCTCTGTGCACACAGTTGCAGAGCCTCTATCTATCTACCAACACCCTTAAATCAGAATTACAATTGTTGAGAGACTTTTTCCTTTATAAACCCATTACATTCAAGATCAAAACCAAAAACTAAAAACTGAATTCTAACCATAGAGCCTTATTCTAATTATACATTTCCATGGTCCGCGGACCATGGGCAGGCTGACTCACTTTCTATTTTCTTACATTATTTTTGGGCAGACAACCCTTTGATTTGACTCATTAAACTTCGCGCTCCGCGCACCTCGCGGAGCCTTTACCATACTTTTACCCAAAATTGTGGGCTTTGAGCCCCAAAACCATTACGCGGGTCCTCCGCTACCCAATAACAAAATTTTAAAACTAACTTTATTCAATTTTCTTTTCTGATCTTCCTGGTCGCAGAGAGCACAAGAAGAGAGGATACTCAACAATATTGAAATCCTTTATTCATTTGGAACTTGAAATTTAAAAGACAAAGTGCAAGGATTCAATTTCTAACTTCAAATTTGGCTCTCAAAACTCTGTTTGTTCTCCTTCACAAATGTTCCTTTTCTTTCTACATCTTCCTACAAATGATCAATGAGTTGGGTAGCTCTTACTGCACCACCAATAAATAAAATTGCAAATAAAATGAAATCTAACTTAAAAACTTAAAAAAAAAAAAACATCACCAAACTTGGTTTTATTTATTGATTCTACCCTACTCTATTTTATTGGAAATAGAAAAATGGTTTCAAGTGTGTGCATATTTCCAATGTAACCATGTGCGTAATAAGAGTAAAAAGATATTCATGCTTAGTTTTGAAAAACATGCATTAAAATACATCAAAGCATGAAAGGCCAGTTGTTTTGGTAATGCAATCAAGAAGTAAGGAAGAATGAAAGAGTGATGTGATTGATCCTTGATTGAGACCATCTTTTAATAAGGCCATGTCATCTTTGATTCCTTTCTTGGTTAAGATCACATTGAATATCCTCCTTTGTTATGTATTCCTCAATCTTATCTTCTAGTGGTTTCTCCCCATCACAAGTATTCCATGATTCTTTAGTCTCTTCAACAAATTGACAAGATGAATCAAAAGAGACTTGAAGATCTTCTCGTGGAGGTGGATAGATAGACAAGTTTATGAATGCTATTAAAATATACTCTGCCTGAGAGGCCAATATCCCATCTATTGCTAGGATTCGAGAATTTTATTGGAAGGACAATCTTCAAACTCTTAATTGTCTATGAATTACTCCAACTAGTTGATAATTCCTCTCGTGTACACAAATTAGTACAAAGTTTTGAAAAATTATTGAAATTTAATATGCATCATAAATGATTTTAATATGATTCTAAACATGCATCTAAGAATGAATGCAACTATCATGAGTTGTCTAAACTTTCAAAATAAGCATCTATGTATACCTCCCCGACAAGGGTACCAAAATGTTGGGTGATTTAATTGTGAGTTAAATCACTGGCATTAATTGTCAACCCAAGGTTCGTTCACTGATGAGGTATACATGCATTATATGTACTAGGTTGTTATTTATTAGAATAGATTAATCTAATGCAATTGAAACTAATTACAAATCAAATTAAATTAATCCAATCCAATTCCAATCTAATCATAAAGAATTTGAAATCACACTTGCATAAAGGAAATCACACTTGCTGAAATGAAATTCACACTTCACACTTGCTGAATTAGAAATCACACTTGCTGAAATGAAAATCACACTTAACACTTGCCGTATTGAAAATCACACTTTCTTGAATTGAAAACAAATGAAATAACATAATTACACAATGTTACCAATATGTAAAAAAAATGAAAAAGAGATGTGCAAATTGTGGTTGGTGGGCGGCCTCCATTCCTCATCAAGCACACCGAACAATTATCACATCTTGGAGATCAAAGTAGCAGTATGTATTTCATAAAATGAAGTTAAAATATATTACAATAATTCTCTATCCTCACTTTACAAATTACATCTTGGATGGAACTTGAAATATGGATCTTGGACCTTGGAGCTTGGAACCTCCAACTAGCAATCCTTTGTATGAAGGATGCACTCCTATTTATACAAAAATTGAATATAACTATTCAATAAATATAGATCCTTAAATCTATCCTAAATCCACATTTATCTCTTATGGTTACAACCAATCACCTTAAAATATATCATACAAATCCTCTGAAAATTCTCTTTTAGTTTTGATAAGAGACACATATCAAAACATCCATGATTCTTCTCCTTTGAATGTGCTTAGTTAATGATTCACAACTTCTACAAATATTCCACAAATATTCATGAGTTGGAATTTGAAATTCGAATTTGTGGTTGGGTGGCCAAATAGGACCCTTCTAGAATCTCTATGTAGGCCTACAATATCACAAAAATCATACCACTTTTAGATATATATGAAAACATGTTAATTGCCTAATATTTAATCATAAATTCTCTTAAAATGCTTAAAATAAATTATTTTCAAAATAATAATGATAGACCCATATAATCATGAAAATGGTTACTTAATGTAGGTTTATGGGGCTATAGAGTTACAAAATTAGGGTAAAATGATGGAAATGTGGGTAAAAGTGGATGAGATTTTGGAGAACCAACAGACCTCATGGAAAAAATGCTCTCCTGGTGAAGTGTCCAATAAAAAAAAGGGATATCCATTAGAGAACTTGGTGAGAGATTTATATTGGTGTTGATGGTTCATCAATTCGAGCTCGATTTTTCCTATAAAAGAGGTTCTTGGCCCCATATCCAATTCATTTTCATAGTGAGCTATTGGATAATGTGGAGAGGAATATAAGGCCATAAATACTGAGGATATCGTAGTGAACAAACCGATCATCGAAATTTGGCTCTGTGAGTTTCAGGTAGGTGAGCTTACTTGTCTAAAAATGACCTTAATGCTTCTTGGAATGATGGTTCCGGGTGAGGAATGAAGGAATGATAGGAATATAGGAATGCACTACTAGAGAAAGTCTAGGATCATCCTCACCCAGTAAGTCAAACATGGGGATCGAGTGGTAAGTGTGGGATCACATAAAGTAGTGTTGGACAATTGATGTTGGTTGTGGTAGTATTGTGCATGAATGTTGGCATCGATGTCAACTAGAATGGAAAGAATGCATGGCTCAAAAGGATTTCTATGATAACTTTAGGCTTCATGGAGAAGATCATTATGGTGGGTGTGATTTCAGCAGTCCAAGGAGTCAACGAGAAGATAATTTTGCAGTGATCTTCCAAGTGACAAAAGGACTCAAAGCCTCCATCAAACCCTCTCCCTTGGAAAGTACTTTGAGTAAGCTTTCCAACGATATGAAAAAGTATAGAAATTGATTCCTGGTTCAAAAGTTATGTCTTGCTGAAGTTAAGGGATTTGAAGCCTTAGGCAGGAAAGAATATAGGAATATCATAGATCGATGGTCCAACATATCGGCATATCAGAGATCGAAGGTCTACCATATTGGCATATCAAAGATTGAAGGTTTGGTTTATCGGCATATCGACATATCAACGATCAGAGGTTATCAAATCGTCATATTGGTGATCAAAGGTTAGCATATCGACACATTGAAATGTCAGAGGTTGGCACATCGGTGATATCAGAATGTCGGAAGTGTGATACATTGGAGCAGGATGTATTGGAGGTTGGAGGATATCGAAATCCCAGAAATCAGCGTATCAGAACATCGGCATATCGGGGATTACAATATCGGAAATTTTCAAGTGAGGAACCTTTAAAAAGTTATGATATCGCTAAGTGTCAATAAGCCTTTAAAAGCATCAAGGAATGCCAAAGGAAGATTACAAAAGGATTTCAGTGCAAAACCAATTTAGCAGGTCCTCATCTCTGTCTCCTCTACTAGGACACATGGAAACATGTGATTGGCTCCGATAAGGACACATGGCAGCTGATGTCAACATGACATGGTAGTACGACAGGACACATTGCAGGCTTATTCAACCTTATTGGGTAGGCAAATGAGCCAGAACTGGGTAACACATGTCACCACTAAGGATTCACCACGTAGAGTGATGATGTCATATTGGAAGTCAGAAATCAGAGGATTGAAGATATCGGAACTCTATAACAGACGGAGTGTTGAAAATTTCCAATATAGAAGGGCTTCCTATATTGGGCTTGTTACACAGTAATTTGTCACTGTCTTCCTACCAGTCTTCCTACTGTGTCATGAGTCCAAATCATCCATGCTCATGCTATCTAATGTTGCCAAATGACCCACTTTGCCAAAGTTTTGCTATCATTGCGACTGTTGTAAAAATAAACGCGCTGATGAGCGCTCCAAAACAGACTGAATGCGCTGCCAGCGCAGAAGTACACGTGATTCCCGCGCTGGTCGAATTTCATGAGACAACGCGTCTGTTACTTATATATGATCACGCTGATATGACTTTCTTTGTTATTCAACAGTGATGTCAGAGCTCCAGTGCAGTTAGGCACCCACGATGATCCAGTCTAGGCGAGTTTGTTCTAACAGCCAGCCTTCTAGATGACTCCAGACCTGGTTGTTGGCCTTGTAAATGTCGCCCTCCCTTCTCTGGCATGTCTGTTTCGTCATTTGAGCCACCTTCCTTGGAGATAAGCTCATCCTCTAACCATTCATGGAGACTCCTTCTCCTATTTGAGCCTCCACCATTGCCATGATCTGCTAGTTTGGGATTCATAGTGTTTGAAGTGTTGTTGATTGTGTGTGAGCTTGATAGGTAGCTGGTGTGACAAGTGCGGGATTGTGAGAGAGCTTAAGGAAGGTTGTGAAGTGTTTCTTTCTTGTGTAAACTTGTGTGAGAGAGAGAGTTGTCTTGGGAGATCTACCTTCAAGGTTGAATTCTTGCGGGACTTGCTGGCTGGACCCTCTTGAGAAGGATTTGACGTCAGAACTATGGTTGTATTCTTCTTTGTTTATTAATAATAGACAACTATAATTATGGTTCCACTCTTATTGTCTTTATGATGATGTTTGAGTTATATCCTTTTTCACTGATATATAGTTGCATCTACTGGATTTTATGCTTGTGTTTGTATCGTTCTTTGCATGTGCAGGTATTCGTGCACGAGGATCGTGAGGATTGTGACTAGCCGGGGCAAAGGAACGGGAGCATCAACTCTTCTACAAGTACTAGCATTGGAATTCAGGTAGGCCTTCATCATTGGTCTTTAATTTGCAATTAGGAACCTGCGTGTTAGCATTGTTTGATTGTTGTTAGACCCTATTTGGACTAGTAGGGATCGCCACTGTCCGCAGAGGGGATTTACCTCCACAACAGGGCTGGCACATGGTCGTAAGGGTTCAAAGAACCAAGGGCTAAGAAAAAGGAGCCAAGGGTCTCAAGAATATTAGAACATAGTGCCACTGTGGAGTAATAATGTGAAATTTCTCTAGTACAGAGAGCTGATGGCATATGGGTCAATAGCTGCGAAGTTGAATGTAGGAGCAGAGGAGTTGGTATCAGGAGTAATGGTGACTGTCAAAGATCATTAGGTCAAGGCAATGAGGACCATGAGCTTCAGAAAGGGTGTTGGGTCTGTCTTAAGATGATACAATCCATCACTCTGTTCTGATGCACATCTTCAGTGAGTTAAATGGAAGCATTGGACTCCTGAAGTAGTGTGCAGGTCATCTAGGAATTAATTTCTTAGCATGGAGCTCCATGCAGTCAGACGATAAAGGACTACAAATTCGATCTCTGTTTCTACACTATGACGATAAATTGACATGAGTGAAAACAATGGCAAGGGAGGCCATGCATAAGTACAACTAGGAAGCCAAAGAAAATGTAGTAGTGTCTACCTCGCATAGAGTGCCTCAATAGAACAAAACCATCGTCTGTAATGGAGAAGAGTGGGGAGTTGAGTAGATGTGTGAGAGTATTGAGTTATGAGTGAAGTGCATAGTGACAGTGAGGTTGAAGCACCTGAGAGGACTTTGTCTAATAGTGAATTAAGAGCAACGAGAGTGTTATGTGGAGAATGCCAAGGGTAGTGTCGAAGAGCAATCAGTGAAGAGCCCTTAACAATGAAGGTACAGTGTAGAGGAAGTGTTGCTAAGAGCAGAAAGAGGAGATTTGTTGCAAGTGAGCACAGAAAGAAGAGTGCAGAAGTTGAATATGTAGATAACCATTTATTGGTATTTTACTTGTATAATTGTACGCCTCCGTTTTCAATTTGAAAATTGTATGAAATAGTAGAACAATGGAAAGGGCAGGTTGGTTCCTGCATACTGAAGAGGTTGGTGCCTCTTGGAAAGTTGGTGCTTGCTAACCAAAGGCAGGTTGATGACTACATACTAAAGAGGTTGGTGCCTCTTGGAAAGTTGGTGCCTGCTAAACAAAGGGGGTTGGAACCTCCTATAAGTGGGTGATCACAAACAAACATATGTAATTAAGCGGGTGCTTAATTTACATCATAATAAAACAACAAATTTGTGGTCTTTTCCCTCTATATTTACATGTGAAAAACATTGTGTCCAATGTGTGCTTCTCATGTGATTGTTGTTTGAATATGCATGCCTAAAATATTGTTGGTTAATTGATTTGTGAATGAATTCTCTCACAAGATAAATATTTTAATAATAGACTGAAAGCATAAAAAGAAAAAGAATAAGAGTTTCTTAGTTATTGATTCAAACCCCCCCTCCCCTTCCCCTCTTAGCAATTCCTTATTTTAACAATTGGTATTAAACCAAGTTTCCTTCAACTACAATTTAAACACTGGAAGGAATATCTATAAGGAATTATGTATAGGCTAGAGAGTCAAGAAGGTTACTCAAGTAGAATATCAGCCCTTGACGGGACCAACTATGTATTTTGGAAAGTGATAGTGGAAGCACATCTTATGTCCTTGGGAGTAAAAGATTGGTCTTCAATACTATTAGACCATAATGTCCCTGATATTCCTCCCATGGATGTAGATGGAAAAAAATTATGGTTGGGAAACAATAAAGCCAATAGTGCCATTCTTAGTAGTATTACTCAATATGAAATAGTAAAAGTTATGCATTATATGATTTCTTATCAAATGTGGGTAAAACTTAACCAGTGTCATGAAGGAGATGAAAAAGTTAAGCAAGTGAAACTTCAAACTTTCATAATGAGGTTTGAAAGATTGAGAATGAACGAGGATGAAAGCATAGCAGTATACTCCCTTATATTTTATGAAGTGTCTAATATGATTAGAGGACATGGTGAAGAAGTCAAGGAAGAGATGATCATTCATAAAGTATTAAGATCTTTGCCCATGAGATTTAATGCCAAAATCTCAGCCATTGAGGAAATGGCTAATTTAAAGGATTTGAAGATTGTTAGCTACTTGGTACTCTCACAACCTATGAGATGAGAGTAGGAATAGAAAATTCTGAACCAAAGGAGGCAATGTTCAAATTATCCAAAAAGGGCAAGGAGAACAAAGATCATCAAAATTTCTCTAGCTATGAATTTGATCAAGATTTGGCTCAACTAGCTAGAAAAATGAAGCATGGCTCAGGAAAATATAAAGGGAAGTTACCCTTTAAGTGTTTTGACTGTGGAATAGTTGGAAATTTCTCTTCCAATTTCCCTTATAAAGAAAAGGATAAAAGGGAAGAGGATCTGAAATTTGGAAACAAGTATTAGATACATCAGAAGAAAAGGCCCTATAAGAAGAAGGGTTCTACTCCAAAGAAGATAGCTCAGCACCAGAGTCAGAATTTGAAGACTCATCGGAGAATGAGTCAGATAAGTGTCTTCTTATGGCCTTTCAGACAGACTCCAAGAAACAAGGTATTATGGAAACTTAAGAGGAAGAAGAAGAAGGAGTAGTATACCTTAGAGGGGAACTCCTCAGTTCCCTCAACGAATATGCATCTGAAGGAACAATTATAGCACAGAAAGGAAGGTATGTATAACTATGATAATGAGGAGTTTCCATATCTAAATAAATCTTTAAGAAGATATCAAGATTAAGGACAATCTAGTCCTTCTACTAAAAGAAAATCAAGGAAATTGTGAGAGACTAGAAGAGGAGAACAAGCAATTGAAACATGAGTTGCTTAAATTAAAAAGGGAAATGAACTCACAAATATGAAAATATGATACTCAGTCTTTGAAAGTTGAGCTAGAGGACAAAAAATGAAAAGAAGAGGTTTTTCAAGACCTAATTCAAGAATGGGATGAGAACTGTCAGAGTCTTGAAGTAGAGGTTGTCTCTCTGAGAACTGATCTTGAGAAAACAAAGACTGAGAATGCTATAAATGAAAAGTTTGCTGAAGGGACAAAGAAACTAGATCAGATCATGAGTAGTCAAAGGCCTTCGAGAATCTTCTATTGGGAAGATAAACTTCACGTCTGTAGGATTTGAAGAACAACAGAGTCATGGGAAGAAACATCATGAAAGAATTAATGAAGACAAAAGAGTAGTCAGAAAAAGAGGAGATCGTCAATCGAGAATTAACCAATCAGTCACACTATTGGGTGTGTGTTATATTCTTTCCATGAATAGCCCCATTAGTGAAGCTGGGGGGTTATCCTGAATTACACTGGGCATAGTGCGGGGGCGGAAACCCCCCTTATTCGGGGGTTTGATGGGGGCGATAGCCCCCCTGTTACACAGTGATTTGTCACTGTCCTCATCCCAGTCCCTCTGCTATGTCATGTGTCAAATAAACATGTTCATATCTTCCCCCCAATGTAAGAAGATTAAGCAAATGCTCTCTGATGCTGCAAATTGACCCTCATTCCCTAAGTTTCTGCCTTGTTGCGAGTAAATCCTTAATATACGGGATGATCCCATGTCATAAATGATCTCATCATGACTTCGTCACAGGTGTACATCTGTTTCCCACAATGGTCAGATTTCTAGGCCCGGCATGAGGCTATGAGCTATATGTCACGATGATGGGTCTGCGTGCATTGCCTCTAGCGTTGCCATCATGGAGACTTAGTTTATGACTAGCGACAATCCAGATTTGGCGAATTAGTTAAAATAGTCGGCATTCTGGATGTCTCTAGAGTTGGTTGTTGAGTCTGTTTAGGTCTCCTTTCCACCTCAGGGATGGTGGTTCTGCCTCCTATGCAACCTCCCTTGAGGATAAGCTCTCTCTCCCTCATTTCATGGAGGCTCCTCCTCCTATAAAAGCACTCACCATTGCTATGATCAACTAGTTACTGTTTCTTTTGGTTGGATAATGCTACTAGTACTTTTGAGTTTGGTAGATAGCTTTAGTGTGAGTGTGACAAGTGTGGGATTGCTAATAGTTTGTAAGAGGTTGTGGAGTGCCCTTAACTTTGTATTAAAGCATGTGAGTGAGAGAGAGATATTGTTATCTTGGGAGACCCATCCTTGAGAGTGAATGTTTGAAGAAACATACTGGTTGGACCCTCCGAGAAGGCTTGCGATGTCAAGACTTTGTTGTAAGCTTTGCTCTTGATTCATTATTAATACAATCAATGATGATTTCCTATGTCTTGTATGTAATTTACTTGATAGCTCATGATTTCTTGACTTTATGAGTAAATAGATCATTGTTTTTTCCTAGTTACATGCTTTGTCGTTGTCTTGTGGTGTTTCAGGTTGATTTCTCATTAAGGTGAAGGAAAAAGAAGATGGAGTAGCACAACGGAACTTCATCAACCACCGGTTTGAGGTAGGCCTCCAACGATGATCATTTAAGGGAATCAATTGTTGTTTTGTCTTTGCTGTGACTAGACCCACTCTAGGGCTAGAGGGGTCGCCTCTATCCACAGGAGGGAACACTTTCCTAGTTCACAAGGTGGCAACTCCACTGGGGAGTCCTTCGTATGTTTTTCTATATTTTTCTTTTTTTGAGTTTGATTTAGTGTCTCTTGAATTTTGGGGTTAAACCATCAGTCCTTTGGGTTACTTGGGTTAGTCTGGGAAATCCCTTTATTTTCTGTAAAGATAGACTGGTCTTTGTTTGGGAGTTTTCATTCATTTTTCATTTGTTTTTTAAGGTCATCGCTAAAAAAGCCTTAATAGTCGCGTCGACGTCACCCTGTATTTGTTTTAAAATTCTGTACATTGCTGAATCCTGTCATAGAGTCGCGACGATTCCTAAAATCGGCCTGTCGCGGAAGAGACGTGTACTCTCACGACGACGTTGCTCTGTTGCTACGGCTAGTAGCTGATCGTCACTAGTTGCTGGTGTTATGCCTGCGGCGATTCCTATAGAATTGTTTTTTCAATTCTACCTCCTAAATTTACCATTCTGGTTAATCCCTTGATGTCTTTCTCCTACCTATTAGTTTGTTTTAATTGCATTTGGTTAAGGCACTTGCTCTTTAGATTCATTGAGTGAAACTTGTATTTTTGGCTTTGTGGCCTAACTTTTTCAAGTTTTGAATTACTTGGCTTGGTTACTTGTCTGTCCAAGGTTCATCTGCAACCGTCTTGTTGGTTTGCTTGAGATTTTTTCCATTGCTTGTTTCTTGCTGGTTGATGCTTAGTGTCAATTATTAAACCAATTTTGATATTTGATTCGATTTTTCAATACCAGACATAGATTACAATTGTTTGGATCAATCGATTTGTGTTTGATTGTTTGTTTCTTTAGAATTCAAAGCTATCAAAATCAAAATATTGCATTCATTTAGTATACGAAAGTGAAAGTACATTTGCATTTCAAGTTTTCATGTTTGGGAAATTGGAAGGAAAACTTTAAATCTGTCATTAGTAGTATCGATGCATTATAGGGATTGATGTGTTTATGCATTGTGTATCTTAGTGATTGCATTTGCTAGTCTTGGTTTAGTCTTGGTCTGGGAATGATCTCTCTACCTTTCTGTAAGTAGGTGTTCATCGAAGTAAAAGATGCTTTACTCATTCTAGCTGCATCCTAGGTTTTAATATACATAGGTAAGGCCTGGAAATTGAAACATAATTCAAGATCAAATCGAAAATGAACTGAATGAGCTTAACAACGCATTGGAACATAACGCACATTATTTAGAGGTCTAGGCTAGAGGCATGCTCCGGCGTCGTTAAACCTAGTCATTATTGCTTTCACTTAAGGTTGGGTGATTCCTCCTTCTGTGACTCAATAGCTGCTAGTATGGATTTGCGCTCCCAGTACCGTCGAGTATATATCGAGAGACACCACTAGGTTATCATCCTTTATCGATAGGAAGTCATGTCTGCAGCCCTACAAACCGTAACGCATCGAACACAACATTCGGGAAGATTGACTGTCATATGGAAAGTCATTGTTTTTCATATGATCGCCAAGGTGTATATCCAGTTTTACGAGTTGTTTGGTAAACCTTTTGCCTAGTTCTCCAGAGTAGTCACTTTCGTTCCTTTTCAACTCCTTAAAAGAAAAGGTCCATCTGGGCACTTGTCCTTTCAGGCTCATTAAACCTCGAAAGAGATAGAGTCACATTTTTGTCCTTTTATTGGCTCTTGAAACATGAAAAGGTCAAGTTTTGTTCCTGTGTCATAAAATTACTGCCAACAAAATATTCCTGATTATAGTGCAAGTGTTTTTCAGGCTCGTTCTGAATGGCAACCTTCCCCGAGTCTACCAGCCAAGGTCTTCTCCCAGATGGAACTCCTAGTTCGTTTCCTCCATTTGGAAATGCTGGTGCTCCATATATGGCAACATTGCCCTTGCCTGGATTAACCATCGGTTTGCCCGTTTGGTTTTTTTCAACCTCAGTGGTCCCGAGTATCACGACCCCTGTTCTGACATCTCCTTCGTTTGAATCATGACACGATGATTCCAAGGTTGAGCCTGCGCCTTCTTCCCCTATTTCTTCATCTTCGTCTCCTGCTTCCCCTGGTGAAAGTTCCACATCTAGTAACCAAGAGACTAAGAAGAAGAAGAAGATGAAGATGAAGAAGAAGAATTCCGATAAGCATGAGGCCACCCGTGCAACTCTTTCCCCAATTACATCTCAGGTCGGAACACCTTCTACTCCTCCACGGAAGGTTAAATTTCCTTGTAAATTGTGCAAGGGCGACCATATTCTTCGTGATTGTCCTGGAATTCCTAGGATCTTAGAAGTATGGTCTCATGATCTGACTTGTCCCTCATCATCCTTTGAAGCTCATGTCAATGTTAAATCCTCAATTGGCAGTGGTAAGAGGAAAGGGAAGATTCGATTGCCCTGTAGACTGTGTGAAAGCAACCATCCCCTTCACCTTTGTTCGTTCATGGATAAAGCTTCTGCCGTTTTGGAAAATTTTACAGCTTCTTCACC
This sequence comes from Pinus tabuliformis, assembly GCA_031772625.1. Lineage (NCBI taxonomy): Eukaryota > Viridiplantae > Streptophyta > Pinopsida > Pinales > Pinaceae > Pinus > Pinus tabuliformis. The sequence goes on along the minus strand of CM062818.1, from coordinate 14,945,710 downwards.
TCAACTTCCCATTGGTTATCAGAGGCTCTCTTCAAACCATCTCCCCGTTGACAAAGAAATTGACTTAGATTCTTCTCTTGTCCGTCCTCCTCTTTCCGAACCTGGCTGTGCTAAGCCTGCTCCAGACCAACCATTGGTCAGAGAGAGTGTCAACTTGGATTCTCCACCTATTGATCACTCTGTTTCGGAAGAGCATCATGATTATACTACTCATGTCCTTCTCGTCTTGTCAGATTCTCAAGAGTCCAAGAATGACCCTCCTATCCCAGCTGACTCAAAGAGTCCTTCTTCGATTCCTGTTGTGCATGGGGGTAATCATATGATGCCCCCACCAAGTAGTTCAATCGTTTCATTCGACTGGAGTCATTTAACTGCATTCTTCCTTCCATCCTATGTGTCGTTCCATATTATAGTACATGCCTATGATAAGGCAATACCTGGCACTATCTTCGATGAGGGTGCATCGGTTTGCCTCATTCCTTTCACTACTTAGCAAGCTTTAGGTTCCCCACAGCTTGTGCTGGTCACGCAAAATTTGTTGGCATTTGACGGAGGAACCAATCAACCTTTAGGGATCCTTCCAAAGTTTCCTGTTACTTTGGGAGGCAAAATCGTCTATATTGATGTAATGGTTGTCCAAGGTGCTTTAGATTTCAGTCTTCTCCTGGGCCGTGATTATATTTATGCCATGGGAGCTCTCATTTCTTCACTTTTCCATGTGGTTTTCTTTCCGCACAATGGAAGAATGGTGACTATAGATCAATTATCATTCTTTAGTCCCTCGGTGCCTCCTATGCAGCTATCATCCCCTATTGGTTCTTGCTTGCAAGCAGTACCTTCCCAGCCACAAGTCAAGTATGTGGCTACTCATTCTGTCTCTGCCTCTACTGATGATCATGCAGATGGTCTCGTACATCATGTACTGGGGGCATTGGAACCTGATCTGTCATTTGTGCCTCATGACATGTGTTCCTCCCAGAGTGCATTTCTTCCATCTAGTGAAGACCTCTTGGGAGCCATTTTCTCATCTAGCCCATGAACAGATGACAGAGGAGAGTGCTTGTTCTTGTGTCAACCTCGTTAAAAAATGAAAACAAGGGTGCTAAGGAGAGTTCTTTTCTTGTTTCGACCTCATTAAAAAATGAAACAAGGAGTCCCGAGGATAGTTTGGCCCTATGTCAACCTCGTTAAAAAATGAAACAAGGGGTGTGGAGCATAGTTCCGTGTCTTGTGTCAAGCTCATTAAAAAATGAAATAAGGAGTGTTGGGGAAAGTTCTTGATCTTGTGTCAACCTCGTTTAAAAATGAAAAAAGGGTTATGAGGATAGTTCTTTTACTGTGTCAACCTCATTAAAAAATGAAACACCTCCCCTTCCAAATCAAGTCTTTGATTAAGATCTCGTAAAATCGAAGTCGAGTCTTTCCAATATCTTGAAAGTGAACCTTCATTCGATCCACTCCATTGAATGCAATGAAGCTTGGGGGTCATGTACCTTGATTTGCGTCATTATTCTGGGGGCATGCGAACTCATAATAAGCATAGTTTTTCGTTTCAAGCTTATGTAAACATGAACCCATACCCGATTTACATCTCGTGATTGTCGTTTTTATCCACTAAATTCTGCTAGATGAGCCTTGGTTGTTTTCGTTTCATCATCGCCATCTCTTTGGCCGATCATATACTTTCACTTGGTTGTTTTTCCTTTCCTGAGGGACCACAATGATGAGTAGTTTTATTAGCCAGCCTCTTGACCATTACATGTTTTAAGCAGTTCCACCATTGCCAGAACCAGTTGCTACCCTTTATACCACTCGTTGCTCTAGGAAGAGTCACCTTTAAGCTCTTTTTTGACTCGTAAAATATGAAAAGATTGCTGGAATTTTGTTGTTTCGAGTTCGATACTAGTTATGAAATGATGTGCCTTTGATTTTTTTTTTACTTTTTTAGATCAGAGCCACTAATTACGAAAAGTACTCCTTGATCATAATGGTCAAGCGGTTCTCTCGGGTATTGTTTCATACCTTTTAGGGCTTGAAGGACACAAATTTATGAAAAAGGACCCCCCTGGAGTTTTCTTTTCCATGTCTTTTTCAAACTCTATAAACATGAAAAAGACTTCGAGTTTTCCCTATGTCAGACTCATTAAACCTTGACGACATTGGACTCGTCACCATGACGAGACTCGACCTTCTCCTCCCTAGGGCTCTTTAAACTATTACTAGGTTGGATTCGTCCAAAGTTCAAACTTATATTATAAGCATATGCTATCCCCTTCAAGCTTGTTTTCAAAAATAATTGGGTTACTCACTAGAAATGGTGGGGGAAAATTTGGAAGTCCTCATTGGTTACTTGCGACAGCTAGTCACTCTTGAACATCGACACTTTAGCTTCTTGTCGGGTTGGGATATCCACACATCGTCAGTTGGCCTTCAAGGGGTTTGGGTTGCCATTTTTCCTTATTCCATCTGATCCATGTTGTCTCTGTTAGACCTCTGATCCTTTGGTACCAAAATGCTACCACATTTCGGAGTCGTGTTGTCGATATGTTCAAGAGTATAATCCTTCTGTAATTCACACCCTTACCTCCTTCTCTAATGCTCTGTTTCACCATCTACCACTTGTTCCTTATCTCGCGTTGTTGAGTCTTGAAAATGTCATTTATTTCCATTACACTTTCACTATTATGTCTATTATATCACCTCCATTTCACCTCCATTTCACTACTATGTCACCACATTCATCTCACTTTCATTATCATTTGGCCACCTTTATGTTTTTCCAATATTTATTATTTCTAAGCCTTTTAAGTGAATTTGTGGTTAAACATTAGAAAATAATGTGCATATGCTTATACCTAACAAATGGGTTGAGATTGTTGACATGTGTAGGTTGAAAGGAGGCTTCTAGAAGACCCTTATGTGGCACCCCAAGGCCAAATTCGAATTTGAGTGGAAAGAATCATGGGATCATGAGGATATGTGTCACATCTCCTAATTGTATTGTAACTCTAAAAGGACATGTGTCTTATCAGTTCCTATTTTGATTAGGACTCTAGAGGTAGAGGGAGAGATTCATGGACTATCATTAATGAGATGGCTCTCATCTTTTTGTATAAATAGGAGATCTCTCTCCTTCATTTGTTAGTCTTTTAGTCCCTAGTTCTTAAGTTTGTAGTTCTTCTTTGATGGCTTTTGAAAGCTTTGGAGAACTTTGTTGTACTTTGTACTTTTGAAGAATTTGAATAAAGCTTTGATGTTCTCAACATGGAAGGAGATGTGAAGTAGATGTCATGGAGCATATTAGAATGTAAGGTAGAGTAGATTTCATTTTGTAAATATTGCTTTGTAGAATGTAAGGTAGAGTAGATTTCATTTTGTAAATATTGCTTTGATTTCATTATGTTATTTAATTGCTTTCAAGTTTGATAGATTAGATTTTTCATTCATGCAATTTTAATTCATGCAAGTGGCAGAGGGCCCCTGCACACTAAAGTCTTGTATAGTTGTCATTTAATTCTGCATTTAATTTTGTTATGCTTTTGTACATTAGCTGTACATAACAAGCTGTTTTGATTACTGTTGTTTTACATTAATTTTGTTATGCTTCTGTATATTAGCTGTACATAAATTGCTTTCAAGTTGATTGTAGATTAGTGATGCACATAGCCTTTTAATGACTAATGACATGATAGAATCATCTTGTCCTTCTGCTGAAACAACAAGGATACTGGGTCTCATAGTCACTAGCTCATTGTTTGGTTATTGCATTTTATTTTGATTGTATATTAGTGATGCACATAGCCTTTTAATGACTAATGACATGATAGAATCATCTTGTCCTTTTGCTGAAGCAGCAAGGATACTGGGTCTCATAGTCACTACCTCATTGATTGGTTATTGCATTCTATTTTGATTGAAGTAGCTGCATATTTACACTTTTGTTTAAATACTAATTCCATCAATAACATGTTTTAAGATCTTTTGAAGTGCTAAGTTTTGGAATTTACCATTAGGAACATAGGCCTTGTCTTGAAATCTTTATCCATACTTGTCCTTTAAAAGTATTCTTAAGACCTTAGAATAGGATTTCCATTTGCATTAAACACTTTAGAAAACCAACAAGAACAAAACCCCAAAAACAACATAAACTATAAAACAACGAAGTAAGAGAAAGGTTAACTAAGCACATATGGTGCACCACACTTCATCAGTTTACGATACCTGGATTGATAATTTATGTAGAGCAATTTAAGACATTAAATTGACTAGACATTTTGGCGCCGTTGCCGGGGAAGTGTAATTAGGAGACCTTATTTCTTACATCTGAAAAAAAAATTAATAATTCTTGAGTATGCTCTCCTCTTGCACTTTGTGTGATCTGGAGGATTAGAAAAAGAATTATTATGTAAAAAAAAAAAAAAAAGGAGACAAAATAAACTTCAACATTTCAATTGATTCAATAAAAAAAAAAAAAAATGATGAAAAAAATGAAACTCAACTGCTGTGATAGGTTCAAATTGTCCAAAATTGTCTGGTTATGCTTTGTAGTGGTCTTCAAAACACTGTATCCTGTTTTAATAAGGTTTTGCAACTTAGCTGCGGAAACTGCCCTGATTCCGCAGCTAGCTGAGAATTCCGCAGCTGTTTCAAGGTTTAGCAGGTTACAGGCATCCAATGGAAAAACCGACCACATGGGCATCTTCAGAATTTTCCCGACATGGATCCTATCCTAGTCACCCAGCTCAGATCGATGAAAAACTAGCATAAGACCTCAGTCAAAGTCATGTTTTTAACATGTTTTTCTTGAAGTATTTGCTGCCTGAAATTGAAAAGCATTAATCCTTTTCATAAAATTTTACAATTTCAGAGAAGAAAAGAGAAGAAAAATAATCTATGGTTATCCTCAATCCTAGCTTTTCATTGTGGCTTCAACAAGAAAATCTGCCTCCCTGTTCAAGCTTTGGCCTGAAACAAACCTGAAAGAACATTTAAGAAAAAAATAGGTCAAATTGCATGGAATGCTGTGTTAAAATAAAAACTCTATGTTTTTGGGATTTGGTTGGACTCTTGCTGATATGGCTTTCAAAGAAAGGATATGAAGGATTAACTGGATATCTTGTAGAATATAATAACAATGAGCCAAGGAAAACGATTAATTTTAATGATTTTGAAATTTTTGAGAATCTAAGAGAAGATGAACTCTGTATGAGAGATTCTCTTGCTGCTGTTCGCCTTACTACTGAGGCAGCAGCAAGATTCAAGTTGCATTTCAAGAAAACTCATTTAAATTAAGAGTAAAGACATTTGAATCAGCCGAGAATTGTCTAACCAAAGAAGAAACTTCTGAAGTGATCGCTATCCTTAAGATTTAAAAGGAATTTTGGTAACACAATAAAAAGAAGTAGATTGTTGCAGTCAGCCGTATACCGTACAAATTCTGCGATTGGAAGGCTTGTGAAGAATTTTTTTTAGCATCTCCTTCCCTGACTGATTCATTTGTTATTGACTGCATCTGAAAACAATTTTTTCCCCTCTGAGATTTATCTTAAGGCCAAATGCAAATTCATAAAAGGCAAAACAGTGAGAACAGTAAAACTCAGAAAAACGTAATAGCTGAAAAAAATGTCTAACTTCAAACGTTCGATTTGCCCAAACAGAGATGAATTTCAAGAAAATAAAACATGGGTTTTTTTTCCAGGTGGGTTAATTAGATAACCTAGAAACCGTTTGAAGAAATTTGTGGCGGTCTGGGAGAAATCTTCAGTTATTTGGAGACCATTTTTGTCTGCCGCGTGTGAAAAAAATCAGTGTTTTTTTTTAACAATTGTGACCATATTTCGTTTTCCTTGAGAAATCTGCTCAGATCCGTTTTTCTTGGCAGCCAAGTCATCCACGGTGTCACTGAATATGAGGAAAAAAAGAAGATTTTTATTAAATGAACAGAGAACAATTCATACACGGCACGCTTTGGTTGTTTGAGATAACACGTCTTCCGCCACCCGTCTTCCATTTTTAACTCAAACTCGTCCACGTCTCCCACCATGCCTCACAACTTCCGTCTTTTACTCATACTTCATTATGCCAAGGCTGATTCCGTTGTTTGTTTGGTTGAATCCGTGAATGGTTTCTTCAGGCAGTTTCATGTTACGCTGTGTCAAACCTTCTCCATTTCCCGCTAACACTACTGTTATCACTTCACGTGCTTTTGTTGAAAAAGTCAATTCGTCAACACCTTAACTTTCTTTTGGCTGATGGTATAAACTATAAATGTCACACACAAACAATCTGAATCTGTATTCAAGTGATTTGTATTATATGAATATCAAAAGGCATGCGATGATACAAAATCCGTCAGCACACGAAAAATGCAACAAAAGAGTAAGTACCATGGTTTGCTCCATATGCCACTGCAATTCACAGAGTTCCTACATGCAAAAAATGAAGAAAATAACTTGAAACTGATGGTTTACTGTTGCAGCCATTTTCCACAGCTAGCTTAACTTTCCGCAGCTGGCTCAACTTTCCGCAGCTGTTTTGTTAAACTCTAGGTTGCAAGTGTCATCAAGCAAAACAAGCCACATGGGTAGCTAGGGGAATGTCAGTACATGGATGGTGTCCTATTCATTTGGTCAAATTTGATGAAAAAGACCCCGGTCAAAAGGAAGTCAAATTGTGTGTTATCACTAAGTCGCCACACTGAGTCACCACACTAAGTCGCTGCATGTCAAGAAAAAATAATAATTTTGAATCAATGAAATGAATAAGTTATTTGCTCACTTTTCTGAAGGTATTGATTAATTTTGGATTGATGATGAAAAATGAATGGCTAACTTTGTATCCAAGATTTTTAGCTACAGAACTGTGCACATTCCGCAGCTAAAGTCCAATTCCGCAGCTGTTCTCCAATTCCGCAGCCAGAAAAACCTCATTGTTCAAATCAGCCTAACTTTTTCATACAAAATCAGATTTTGATGATTTAAGTACCATTGGAAAGATCTTAACAAGATATACACAATGAGAAATCCATCATTTGAGTTTGAAATGGCAAATAATAAAATAAATTGCTGAAAAGAAGCAACATCAACTTGAGGCACTAATTCCAAATCAGGTATAAATTCTTTTGATTTTTCCTTTGAGAACTTGTTTCATTAATACAAATTCTTAGTTTTGTGTGTAAATATCATAACTAGAGAGATTGGCCATCTCTCTCCTTTGATAATCTTACATTCCATTGCAGAAGAAGTATTAGTTTTTTTGCAGGTTCCAGGAGGAAGGACAAATGACTATAAGAGAATGGTGTCTCTCTAAGAGACCAATTTGTTTCATAAGAGGATGATCAACAACAAAGAGGAAATATGCTGATGCAAAATCAGATCCAAACACTTGAAAAACTTTCAGATACTATTGTCTCCATCACATTCATCCATCACATCCATACTTCATAATAAACCATTCACCTCATTCCACTCCATACTTTCCATTTACATTCACATACACTTTCCATATCTTTTTGTCCATTCATAACCCACAAATAAAAGCAAGAGGCTCATTCATATGCTTATTGCCCATTGCCATTTCTACTCTCCATTGCCATCTTCCATTTTCATCTTCCATTTCTTGTCATTTTCATTCCGCAAATAAGCCCTGGTTCAATGCAAATTATTGAGTCCATAGTCCTTTGAGTCTAAGTTCTTTGTAAAAACACCTTGAGGCTTGCATGCCTTAATGGCAAGTTCTCATGCTGACAAGCAATGGGAATACATTAATGTCCCTTATTCGTCAGATCTTCTAGGTGACTCGACTTCAGCAAATTCATTCGTACCTAGCAAGATGTGTTTGGGCATCTTGACTCTCATTGTCATCAATGGTGAGAGTTCTCGTGTTGACTAGTGGCATCCATTAATGGCCACTAAGCCAACAATTTCCTACTATGTTCGACATCAGAACATCTTTTCACATAGTAGGAATTGTGCCAATGAGTTTTGAAGACATGAAGACTATTATTTTCAGCATTTTGGAGCAGATTCAGCAAGTTTTAGTAGAAGCAATAAAAAGTCATCTTATCTCTCTATCCATGACTCCTCTTGTTCAGCCACTTGAAGAAGAATATAATCAGAATTTTTCAGCCACCACACATACAACTCATCCATTCCAAAGGGTAAGTGAAGGTACGTCATTTTCTAACTTTTGACCATAGAATTCCATAAAAAGCTAGAATGATAATTGTTGGAAAAACATTTCTCTTCCTCATAAAATTGCCAATACCATCAGTTGAGGGGGGGGAATACATTCATATTCATATCTTGCCATGTCCATATCATATTCAGGAGCTCACATACCTCCAACATATATTAATTGTTACATTGCTATTATGAGCATACAATGGCTTTTGAAAAAGTGCTTAAAGGATAAATTGGATACAAACAAAATCATGGTTGTCACACAAGAACCAACCATCATGCAATCCAATAAAGATATACTTTGCAACAATAATCAAAATAGCATTATGCAAAGTTCAAAGATCAAAGTAGAAGGCAAAAACAAAGAAAAAAAATGGTTGTAACACAAGAACCAACCATGTTGCAATTCAAGTAAAACACTTTGCAGAAATATGAAGTTATCAAATGATATCATGCAAAGTTAAGCCAAAGCTCAAGGATCAAAAGAGTTAATGTAATATATATTGCATGAGGACATGCAATAGCTTCAGTTGGGGGGTATGTTGAGTCTTGAAAATGTCATTCATTTCCATTACACTTTCACTATTATGTCCATTATATCACCTCCACTTCACTACTATGTCACCACATTCATCCTCATTGGGCCACATTTATGTTTTTCCAATCTTTATTAATTCTAAGTCTTTTAAGTGAATTTGTGGTTAAAAATTAGAAAATAATGTGCATATGCTTATACCTAACAAATGGGTTGAGGTTGTTGACATGTGTAGGTTGAAAGGAGACTTCTAGAAGACCCTTATGTGGCACTCTAAGGCTAAATTCGAATTTGGTTGGAAAGAATCATGGGATCATGAGGATATGTGTCACATCTCCTAATTGTATTGTAACTCTAAGAAGACGTGTGTCTTACCAGTTCCTATTTTGATTAGGACTCTAGAGGTAGAGGGAGAGATTCATGGACTCTCATTAATGAGATGGCTCTAATCTTTTTGTATAAATAGGAGATCTTTCTCCTTCATTTGTTAGTTTTTAGTCCCTAGTTCTTAAGTTTGTAGTTCTTCCTTGATGGCTTTTGAAAGCTTTGGAGAACTTTGTTGTACTTTGTACTTTTGAAGAAATTGAATAAAGCTTTGATGTTCTCAACATGGAAGGAGATGTGAAGTAGATGTCATGGAGCATACTAGAATGTAAGGTAGAGTAGATTTCATTTTGTAAATATTGCTTTGTAGAATGTAAGGTAGAGTAGATTTCATTTTTTAAATATTTCTTTGATTTCATTATGTTATTTAATTGCTTTCAAGTTTGATAGATTAGATTTTTCATTCATGCAATTTTAATTCATGCAAGTGGCAGAGGGCCCCTGCACACTAAAGCCTTGTATAGTTTTCATTTAATTCTGCATTTAATTTTGTTATGCTTCTGTATATTAGTTGTACATAAATTGCTTTCAAGTTTGATTGTAGATTAGTGATGCACATAGCCTTTTAATGACTAATGACATGATAGAATCATCTTGTCCTTTTGCTGAAGCACATAAACTATAAAACAATGAAGTAAGAGAAAGGTTAACTAAGCACATATGGTGCACCACACTTCATCAGTTTACGATACCCGGATTAATAATTTATGTAGAGCAATTTAAGACATTAAATTGACTAGACACGCATCGTCGATGGGGGAAACATTATGGCCCTCCTATGACGGATCGCCTCCTGTCGACACTAGCTCATTATCTAGGAGGTTGATCTAGAGATCCCCTTCGGTACCTTGGAGCTTGCATGCCTCAATGGCAAGTTCTTTGCACCTAACGATAGACTTTCAACATTGGTCTTCGATTGGGTGATTCCATGGGTGTTTGACTTCAACTCATTTTTCACACTTAGTGGGTTTTACTAGGTAGTACCTTGAGAGCCATTAGCATTATTGGTCATTTCTCTTGTGCTTGTTAACAGTTTTCATCATTGACCGGTAATCAAGCGAATTTCTATCATGCTTGACCTCAGCACATCTATTCGCATGCTAGAATTTGTACTATGATCGGTTTGTTTTCAAGACCCCGGATTGAGATTACATATGTTCGGGCTATGTGGATTGGTTCGTGATTACGTATATGACTGTTTGATGGATGGCTGCGACCATACCTTTATCATTATCATGGTCTTTTCAACTGGATGGCTATGTCCATACCATAGACCTAGTTTCATATGTATTTTGGATGGCTACACCCATGCCTAGACTACATTTATTTCACTATCAGAGATATCAGTTATACTTGCGCCTGCAAGATCTTCGAAGTGGTATTCTAGTTTAGCAAATTTCGTAAAGCATTTCACCCCTCGCACTCTCTCGGGCTTCATGCTTTAGGGGGCATCTGTTACACAATAATTTGTCACTGTCCTCATCTCAGTCCCTCTGCTATGTCATGTGTCAAATAAACATGTTCATATCTTCCCCCCAATGTAAGAATATTAAGAAAATGCTCTCTGAAGCTGCAAATTGACCCTCATTCACTAAGTTTCTGCCTCATCGCAGAAACATTATGGCCCTCCTGCAATGGATCGCCTCTTGTCGACACCATCTCATTATCTAGGAGGTTGATCTAGAGATCCCCTTCGGTACCTTGGAGCTTGCATGCCTCAATGGCAAGTTCTTCACACCTGATGATAGACTTTCATCATTGGTCTTCGATTGGGTGATTCCACAGGTGTTCAGCTTCAGCTCATTTTTCACACTTAGTGGATTGTACTAGGCAGTACCTTGAGAGCCATTGGCATTATTGGTGGTTTCTCTCGCGCTTGTTAATGATTTTCATCATTTACTGGTAATCAAGTGAATTTCTATCATGCTCGACCTCAGCACATCTGTTCACATGCTAGAATTTGTACTATGATCGATTGGGTTTCAAGACCCCGTACTAAGATTACATGTGTTCGGGCTGCGTGGATTGGTTCATGATTACATATATGACTCTTTGATGGATGGCTGCGACCATGCATGAGTCTTCATGGATGGCTACGACCATACCTTTATCATTATCATGGTCTTGTCAACTAGATGGTTGCGTCCATACCACAGACCTAGTTTCATATGTCTTTTGGATGGCTGCGCCCATGCCTAGACTACATGTATTTCACTATCAGAGATATCAGTTGTACTTGTTCCTACAGGATCTTCGAGGTGGTATTCCAGTTCAGAAAGTTTTGCAAAGCATTTCACCCCTCCTACTCTCTCGGGCTTCATGCTTTAGGGGGCATCTGTTACATAGTAATTTGTCATTGTCCTCATCTCAATCCCTCTACTGTGTCTTGTGTCAAATAAACATGTTCATATCTTCCCCCCAATGTAAGAAGATTAAGAAAATGCTCTCTGATGCTGCAAATTGACCCTCATTCCCTAAGTTTATACCTCGTCGTGAGTAAATCCTTAATATACACGGCGATCCCATGTCATAAATGATCTCATCATGACTCCGTCGTAGGTGTACATCTATTTCCCACGACGATCGGATTTCTAGGCGTGGCGCACGGCTATGATCTATATGTCGCGACGATGGGTCTTCATGCATTGCCTCTAGCGATGCCATTGTGGAGACTTAGTTTATGACTAGCGATGATCTAGATTTGGCGAATTAGTTCAAACATTCAGCCTTCTAAATGTCTCTAGAGCTAGTTGTTGGGTCTGTTTGGGTCACCTTTCCGCCTCTGGGATGGTGGTTCCACCTCCTGTGCAACCTCCCTTGAGGATAAGCTCCCTCTCCCTCATTTCATGGAGGATCCTCCTCCTATAAAAGCACTCACCGTTGCTATGATCAACTAGTTACTGGTTCTTTTGGTTGGACAGTGCTGCTAGTACTTTTGAGTTTAGTAGATAGCTTTGGTGTGAGTGTGACAAGTGTGGGATTGCTAATAGTTTGTAAGAGGTTGTGGAGTGCCCTTAACTTTGTATTAAAGCTTGTGAGTGAGAGAGATATATTGTTATGTTGGGAGACCCATCCTTGAGAGTGAATGCTTGAAGAAACATACTGGCTGGACCCTCTGAGAAGGCTTGCGACGTCAAGACTTGGTTGTAAGCTTTGCTCTTGATTCATTATTAATACAATCAATGATGATTTCCTATGTCTTGTATGTAATTTACTTGATAGCTCATGATTTCTTGACTTTATGAGTAAATAGATCATTGTTGTTTCCCGGTTACGTGCTTTGTCGTTGTCTTGTGGTGTTTCAGGTTGATTGCTCATTAAGGAGAAGGAAACAGAAGCTGGAGCAGCGCAACGGAACTTCATCAACCATCGGTTTGAGGTAGGCCTCCAACAATGATCATTTAAGGGAATCAATTGTTGTTTTGTCTTTACTATGACTAGACCCACTCTAGGGTTAGAGGGTTTGCCTCTGTTCACAGATGGAACACTTTCCTACTTCACACCCCCTCTAAAGGGTCCAGGGTAGGGCCCTGAGGAATTTTTTTTAGACCCTATATTAGTTGGGCGGACCTACCTATGGTTTTGTGCGTGGTTTTCGCACATGGTTTTGGGCATGATGGTTTTCTGCCCATGGTATTTTGTAGATCCAGTCAAGGGAACTATGGTTATGTTCTAATCTAGGGTTAATAGATTAGGATTTATGGATGCTTCAGCATGTATATATATGTATTGTAACATTGAAAGGAATATAATGAAAAATCAATCTGGTAGTCCTGGTTTTTGGATCTAGGGGAAAATCTCGATGTATATCTATTTTATATTTATGCTCTCACCATTATTTATTTTATTTTTTTAGAATTTGTATGCAGGTATTTCTGTACGGGGTTAAAACCTACATCTAGTATGAGAGTTGTTTTGGATTCAAGGGGACGCCTTCGCTATTGAGGGGTTTTGGTCAAGCTTGTGGTAGACCTTGTTCAATGGGAGATCTATGAGATTCATTCTTGTGGTGAAATAAGATGGTGAGTAGTGGAAAGATAGAGATCTAGAAATTTAGTGGTCATAGTTTTGAGTTGTGGAAACTCAAGATGGAGGATTTGCTATTGCATAAAGATTAGTTGATCGTGGTAGATCCAAGTACTAAACCAACGATAATGTCAGCTAAAGACTGGGAAAAGTTGGATTGGAAGGCAAAGAGAAAAATATGGTCGTGTATCTTAGATTTAATATTATTGAATGTATTAGGGGAGGATTTGAAGAAGGATTTGTGGGACAAGTGAGGGACTTTGTACCAATCTAAGTCTTTGGTGAATAAATTGTTCATATGGAAAAAGTTGTATAACTTGAGGATGAAGGATGGATACTTGGCGATATAGCATCTGAATGCCTTTAATACTATGGTAAGCCAATTGTTATTTGATGATATAAAAATTTTAGATGAAGATAAGTGCATCAATTTGTTGCGTTCACTACTAGATTCATGGGATAGTCTAGTTGTTGCAATAGGTAGCAATGCGACTACCTTGCAATTTGATGAAATAGTCTCATCCTTACTATCAAAGGAGATGAGATGGAAAAATAAGGAGGTCCAGAATGGTTATGCCTTGTCTCTACAAGGATGATCCCAGAACAGAAACAAACATAAATCCTTGAGTGGGAGATCTAAATCTAGAGGGAGATCTAAATCTCTAGGAAAAGCTATAATGGCATGTTGGAAATGTGGAAAGGAAGGGCACTTCAAAAAGGATTGTATATCCAAAGCTCCTAAGAAAGGAAAGGGATCTGATCATGCTCCTTCTACAAAGGTGAAAGTCACCTTAGATGAAGGTGCGGATGTGTACTTGGCTTCTTCTTCAAGTACACATGTAGATCATGAGACATGGTTGATTGAATCAGGTGCATCCTTTCACTTCACTCCCCACAGGGAGTGGTTCTGCGAGTATGATAAATATGATGGTGGTGATGTCTTCTTAGGGGATGACAGGAAGGCTAGAATCATCAGTCGTACAAAATTCAAGTTGAAGTTGCAAGGTGTAAGGATTAGAACACTTCTGGGTGTTCTGCATATTTCTGCATTGGCTAGAAATCTGATTTATATAAGCAAGCTAGATGATGTGGGTATAAAAAAAATGTTTTAGAAAGATACCTGAAAGATGGTTTAGGGAGCACTGGTATTGATGCAAGGAGTTCGGATTGGAACTTTGTACAAGCTTAAAGGTAACACTGTTATTAATGGGTGCAACAATTTTTTGCTTCTTGAAAGTGGAGAAAAAAATCTAGTGGTCTCCAGAGAAAAGACCATGCTATGGCATCAAAGGCTTGGACATATTGGAGAGAAGGGAATTTAAATACTTCATGGTAATGGTATGGTAGAAGGTATGTCTAATTTCTCTTTGGATTTTTATTTCTATGAAAATTGTGTATATGGGAAGCAAAATCGGGTGAGTTTCCCCTCTAGTGCTAAGAGGGCAAAACATATATCAGAGCTTGTGCATATTGATGTGTTTGGACTTGTGTCGGTTCCATCACTGAGTAAGTTTGTGTACTATGTATCATTTATAGATGAATTCTCAAGGAATACATGGATATTTTTCCTCAGGAATAAATCTAAAGTCTTTGACAGGTTTAAAGAATTTAAGGCTCTGGTGGAAAAATAGACAGAGAAGAAGATGAAGGTGTTGAGGATAGATAATAGTGGAGAGTTTTTCAAGAAGGAATTTGAAGAGTTTTGTAAGAAGTGTGGTATACCATGACAAAAGACTAATCCATACACACCTTAGAAAAATGGAGTTGCAGAAAGAATGAACACGACATTGATGGAAAAGGAAAGAATCATGCTCAGTGGTGCTGAGTCAGGATAGGAATTCTGGGCAGTGGTAGTGGAGACTGCATGTTACTTGGTTAATAGATCACCTTCATTAGCGTTGGAGGATAAGACTCCAAAAGAGGTATGGATTGGTAAGAAACCCTCTCTTTCACATCTGAGGGTATTTGGATGTGAGGCATATGTACATGTTCCAAAGGAGAAAAGAACCAAGTTGGATAGTAAATTTGAAAGGTGCATATTTATTGGGTATAAGGATGGTTTAAAAGGTTATAATCTTTGGAACCCAAAACAAGGAAGGTTGTGTACAGTCATGATGTTGTGTTTAGAGAGGTGAAAGATGTTATTAAACATGAAGTCCTACCAAAGGAACCTGAGAAGATAGAGTTTGAGCTAAAGGTGGAGGAATCAGACTCTACAACATAAGAGGAATCAAAAGATGAAGAGCCACAAACTCCAGCTGTGAGAAGACTAGTTCGAGAAAGAAGGCACCCAAAAAGGTATAGTCCAGGTGTTTTTTGTTAAAATTGATCTTTATCTATTACTGATGATGAACCCAGGACTGTTAGGCAAGAAGTAGATCAGAGGATGGTGAACTCTGGAAAGAGGCCATGGTTGATGAAATGACATCTTTGCACAAAAATGAGGCTTGGGATCTAGTGGAGTTGCTGGCTAGAAGGAAACCTATTGGAAGAAAATGGGTGTTTAAGAAGAAGATGACTGTAGAAGGAAATGTGGAGAAATACAAAGCTCGGTTGGTAAAAAAGGGTTATTCCCATGTGCCAGGAATTGATTTTGGTGATATTTTTTCTCCTGTTTCCAAGGTAGCTTCTATTAGATTACTTTTATCTGTTGCTGTTGATTTTGATTTTGAGGTAGAACAGATGGATGTGAAGACAAAATTTCTTCACAGGGATCTGGAAGAAGAGATCTACATGAAACATCCTGAAGGATTTGCGGTGAAGGGTATGGAAGAATTGGTATGAAGGTTAAAAAATGTCTTTGTATGGGTTAAAACAATCACCAAGGATGTGGTATCATAAATTTGAGACATATATAAGGGGACATGGCTTCACCGGAAGAAAAGCAGATCATAATGTATATTTTAAATTAATTGGTCACCGTGTTATTTATTTGGTCTTGTATGTGGATGATATGTTATTGATTAGAAATAACAAATAAATTATCCAGGAATTGAAGACCCAATTGTCCTCCAAATTCGACATGAAAGATCTTGGTGCTGCAAACTATATTTTGGACATAGAAACTATACGAGATCAAGTAAAGAGGAAGCTCTGGTTAAACTAAAGGAAGTATTTCGAGACAATACTGTAAAGGTTTAATATGTAGGATAGTAAACCAGTGAAGGTTCCTATTCTTGTAGGTGTAAAGTTATCTACTGAATAGTGTCCCAAGACACAAGAAGAGGAAGAGGACATGTCCCATGTTACATATGAAAGTGCGGTAGGTAGCCTGATGTATGCAATGGTTTATACTAGGCCAAACATTGCACATGTAGTGGGAGTATTGAGTAGGCTTATGTCAAAACCAGGTAAGGAGCACTGGAAAATAATGAAGCAGGTTTTCAGGTATTTTTGTGGCACTAGTGATTATGGTCTATGCTACCAGGGAAGACCAAGATTGGACAAAGTTTTGGACATCCGTAGCTTTGTTGATGCATACTGGGCTGGAGATCTAGATCAGAGAAGATCTACAAGTGCTTATGTGTTTAACCTATTTGGAGATGCAGTTAGTTGGATGAGTAAGAGATAGTTTATAGTGGCACTTTCAACTACAGAGGAAGAATACATGGAAGCCACTCATGCAAGCAAGGAAGCATTTTGGTTAGAGAGATTGTGTTCAAGTATGGGGTTAGTACAACGATCTATAAGGAAAGACTGTGATAGGGAAAGTGCAATTTTCTTGGCAAAGAACCTTGCTTATCATTCAAAGAAATACCACATTGATGTTCAATATCACTTTGTAAGGGATGCGGTTGAGGAAAAAAGGTGTTTCTAGTAAAGGTGGTCACTTTGAAGAATACTGTGGATGCATTGACAAAGTCTGTGAGCATTGAGAAATTCCTCTCATGCAGAAAGAAGAAAAAGGTGGGAGAATGTTGAGTGTGTGTTATATTATTTCCATGACTAGCCCAAGTAGTGAAGTTGGGGGGTTAGAGGCGGGGTGGCCAGCTGCCCCTTCGTTGTGTCGAGTGTAGTGGAGGGGTGGTAGCCCCCCTCTACAAGATCTGGGGCAATGCCTCACAGAAATATTTTTTGGACTCTATATTAGGTGGGTGGACCTACCTATGGTTTTGTGCGTGGTTTTCGCACATGGTTCTGGGCATGATGGTTTTCTGCCTATGGCATTTTATAGATCCGGTCAAGGGAACTATGGTTATTTTCTAATCCAGGGTTAATGGATTGGGGTTTATGGATGCTTCGACATGTATATATATGTATTGTAACATTGAAAGGAATATAATTAAAGATCACTTTGGAGTCCTAGTTTTGGGATCTAGGGGAAAATCGTTGTGTATATTTGTTTTATGTTTTATGCTCTCGCAATTGTTTATTTTTTGTTTTTAGAATTCTTATGCGTGTAATTTCCATACGGGGTTAAAACCTACATTGACCAATGTATTTTCCTGCTCAATCTCATAATTATTTTAACAATAGACATGCCTATTTGTTTTATGGTCACTGCTATAGGTGTCATATCTTTGGACATAAAGACATTGATTGTAGAAGGATCAAAGTTGAAAGGAATGAATCCCTAGATATAATAGACACTAGATTTCTGAGTCTCAAGATTCCTCTCTTATAAATCAAAATGTCTTCTCTCCCTTACTAAGTGAAGTAGAATGATTCGAATATAATAATTTCGGGCACAAGTGAGTGCAGATGCAGGTTTGAACACATGTCTAAGTCCCAATATGATAGACAGTCAACTATCTAGAAGGATAATGGGAGCTGGAAACGGAAGACTAAAGAATGCATGCAGTGTGGACTTGCCTTATCAGCTCATAACCAAGGAAACAAATGGTATGTGGATAGTGGTTGTTCCAAAAATATGACTGGGGACAAAAGAATTTTTTTTTTCACTTAAGGAAAAGGAAGGAGGAAGCAATGTCACCTTTGGAAACAATGATACAACAAGAATCAAGGGTAAAGGTGTAGTGAGTATTGATAAAAAAATAGAAGCACAAAATATGCTATATGTAGAAGGTCTCAAGCACAATATTATCAATGTTAGCCAAATGAGTGATAATGGCTATGATGTGACCTTTCGATATAAAGACGGTGATATCCACAACATAAATAATGGAAACTAGTGGGAAAAGCAATCAAAACCCACAATAACGTATATGTGTTTAATGATTCGAGGGTTGATCCAAATGGATCCTAGAACACTCTCTATGTTTTCACGAACTCTCTAAAAATCATGCAAATATTAAAAATCTTGTGAAGATCGAGCTTATCAGAGGAATCCTCATGACAATTGCGAATTGCGATCAGCGCGGATCAACGAGGGTCGTCAATCTAGCGCGTAGAGTGGAGGACCATGGTAACATGCACTGACACCAACCAGCGAATGCAGGGACATATTTAAGCAGTGGAGGTAGCTTCCGATATGCAGGGCAAAGAAAATCCTTAAGCACCTAGACTCGAAATAATTATAAAACGCGGAAAATATTTTTTCGGTTTTGTCAGAGCGGGATTTGACAAAACCGGTAGGATATCAGACAGGCTTAGAGCGGTAAGTGGTTTCAACCGAGTTCTGCCTGATGCCAGACAATGATTACCATGTGCCTCGACAGGGAGAGAGAGAACTGTTCACATTGGATGGGTAAACATCATGCTACTTAGCCGCCTGATATGAACAATGACTGTAGTATCTAGGGCCTCCAGATCAATGGCGGAGACACGTTCCGATGGATGACCAAATTTGATAGGATTATAAAGCGAGATCACATAGGATTTGAAGTCCAATATGGACGATGCATTGGCAGAAGGTCATGTTTTGCAGGCTGTTAACACCCAGGTTGTTCTCTATGACTCCCAAGGGAATACGGCCGGGGTAACCACTAACCAATCTTTGGATCACAGTTTCTAGCCAAACTGTAATCAGAGAGGGCTCTCTCTTTATGATTTGTCTCTGTTATGATGGTGTTTTAGGCTAGGTATTATGCTCAGGTTTTGGTTTATGTTTTGGTTGAAGGATTTCTTTCAGGGCTTAAGATGTAGTGTTTAGAGAGTAATAGATCATTGGGCAATGGAGTCTGGAGTTGAGAAATGCTTTGAAATGCAGGACTGGTGGTGCTCAAACTGGAGGGCCAATTGTGTATCTCAGACAAACAAATTTAACTTGAATGGTGAGGCATGTCAGCCAACAGAAAGCAATTAAGAATTTTCTATTAAACTGGTGAGGTGAAAGTGAAATACGTCGAACAGGAGCAAACTTGAATTCCTGTGACGAAGGTCACTGTGAAAGATGCATTCTGAAAGTGCAACAATTAAGAATTACACTTATCAAGAGTACAGCTGAAGAAAAACATTCATTAACAACACAGATTGAACTCAGGGTATTCATTGAATAAATCCTGAAAGTTATTCTTTTTCCTTGTTGCTAGATATTCAAAATTGGAAACATATATGGATCAAAACACATAACAGAGAGAGTTACGGAGACTTATTGTATTGTGTGATACACAGGAATCCAACAGTTTTCAACAAACACCAAAACGCATTCCACACCTCAGAAATCCGAGAAATTCCATCACTTTCTTTATTAAACTTCTGAAAGGATTACAGCATAAGAACTTCTTCAGGAGAAATCAACAACAACCCTTGCAAACTCATGCGAAGGGGACTTTATAGGAAAGCTTACACAAAATATCTCAGGCATTGAGTCATCTGAGGGAGAAATATCTTCATTACTTTGTTCAGAAAGTAGAAAAGAAGTTATTACAGCTTTGAATGCAACATAAATGCTCTTTAAGTCTGTCAGAGGATATTTTGACCTTTGGAGGTCACCGAGTCGGTTGAAATGCTTTGCTTTAATGCTGATAAATGTGCTTTTGGAGCTACGCTGCTGTAGCTTCTCGGCCTGGACACCTGTAGCTTTATACTTTGCTTTTTTGGCCGAAATTTCTGCTGAGTTGGCTCAGCTTTAATCTTGAATGTATGCTGATCTTTTTAAGCTGTCCTTCGCTCAACAATTTATATTTTCAAAAACAAAATTTGGTGAACTGCTCACTGTCTATAAAATTCTCTGTATTGCATCTGTCCACCAGTCTTGCGTAGGGAGTTGATGCCTGAAAATTGCATCCATAGTCTCCTCTGCCTCTGTATATTTGAAAAAATTGGGAGCCACCTCAAACAGGTCATTGATCTCATGCATTATAAAAAATAGATGTTCTACCCTGTTGTAGATAGTCTGTCCTGTAGCTGACCCTGTTTCTTCTGAGCTGCTGGGCTTCTCATTGATTTCGTTTGTGGCAAATGCATTCACTCTTTTGGCATATTGCTCATGAATGAGCAGTCTCCCTGCGCTGTTTAGTAAGCTAGGGAGTCCTCTGTTTTGCAGCACCAGGAATTTATCCATGAACCTCTTCACCTCTGTCTGCATGTCCTGGGTTCTTCTATCTAATGTCTGCACCAAATTTCTCAATGTGAGAACCCTTTTGATCAACTGAATGGTCTCAGTTCTGTTGGGAATTCCCATTTTTGCCAACTGAGTACTTGTTTTATAATTCAGCACATTGATCATCCTGGTAGCAACTTTAGGCATGTTGCCTAGAGCAGCCCTTGACTTGTGAATTTCAGCTTGTGCTCTTGGGATGAGTTCTAGCTGCTCATGGATTGTCTCTATATACTGCCATTGGTCAGTAATAGACTGGCCAATGTTGGCCCATAGCATTGCCTTAAGCCCAGCTATAACTTTATCTAATTTGAGCTCATTTTCTAGCTCTTTTATCCTGTCTTTAAGGGCTTTGATTTCCCTGCCCTTTTCTGCCACTTCTCTCTTTGATTTATCATGCCTGTCATTTACCTTGGCTAACTTTTCCCTGGTCTCATTTAACTCTGTCATTTGAGCTTCCAGGATTTGGATTTCATTCTTCAGCTTTTGCATATCCAGGCTTTGGGCCTGCTCTGTAGTTGTTGGCGCTGCTGAAGTAGATGTTGCTGTCTGTTCGGTCTGTTGAGGAGGAGGAGCAGTGATAGGAGCAGTTTCCTCAAGATTGATGATCTGAGGAGGAGGCTGAGAGGTCTGACCCTCTTCTCTTTGTTTCAGTGCTGTCTGCAATGCTGCTTGTGCGGCCTCTGATTCTCCCAGCTTTTCTTGTGTTTGGAGGAGCTGCTTGTAGAGAGATATGAGCAGATCTGTGGCATCCCGCTCATGTCTCTGCTGAGCCACTTCATCTGTTTGAGGGTGAATTGTGGCTGGAAGTTTAATCTTTCTCCTCAAAGCTGCCATGTCTGCATCCCTCAGCTTTAGTATCTCTTGTATGCCCTTGATATCTGTGGGATCATGCCCAATCTCTATGATGATATCCTCTAAGGACCTTATTCTGTTGTCCTTTGCCTGAGATGATGCTCTCTCCAATTCTAGTTGAGAGGCTGTATTATTAAGGCTATTCTGTAGCCTGTAGTTATCCAATGTTTGGTCTGCTAAGGAAGCATAGACCATTTCACCTGTTTGCTTGTGCAGTTCTATCTTATCCATTGGGTGGATATCTTTGGCAAGGACTTCCAGGTTAGTCCTTAAGTAGTCAGAGGCAGATTGGGGCTGCACTGCTGTTGGCTTAAAATGACTCATGATCATTTTGCCTTCCTGCACATCAAAGGCAGACATGAGTCTTTGTTGATTGGTGGGATCCATGTTTAACAGATGGTTATACAACTGTATCCTGATGGGCTCATTTCTCCTCTTAATGTCTATAAATTGCTGCTTGATGCTCTTTTCTCCTTCCCTTTGCTGGCTGGAGGAGCTGACCTCTCCTCCCATAGTTCTGTCCTGTTCCTGCTGGCAGGAACTGGCCGAAGCTTCTCTGCTGGGTGGGCCCATACCAAAAGATTTCCCCATTGGCATCTCTTCTTCTGAGAAGGGATTGATTCTCTGTCTTTTCTCCCCATGAGTTGCTGATGTTGTAAGGGGAGTCTCTCTGTCCCTTTTTCTAAAAGTAAATGTATCCTCCTTTTGAGGAGTTTGGAGGATAGATGCATCAGCTGGAGTTTCTTGCCTTGGAGGCACAGTTTGTTCAGTGGTCTTGGGGTTTTCCACTATTTTTTCTTGCTGGGCAGGCTGTTCCTGCCTTTGTTCTTTCTGTTGTTGCTGTTCTTCTTGCTGCTGCACCATCTCTTCTTGTTGCTGCACCAGTGTTTCCACTTGCTCTTCTGTCATAGGAGGTGGCTGTTCCACCTGCTTTTCTTTGCCTTTGCTGGATGTCTGTGCAGTATTCACGGCAGCTTGCTGATGTGTTGTTGACGATGAGGTGGCTCCTCCGAGTTGCCTTCTATATGAGAGGGGAACCTGTGCACAAGTTTCCAAGTCAGCTTCTTTTTGAATATTTCTAGCCTCTCTTTCTAGCAGCTCTTCATCAGTAAATTCCTCTTCTAGGGTGCCCTCTGTCCATCTCAATGTATTGGCATACTGCTCAATCTCTGGCAGTCTCATATGTGCATAGGTACCCAATTTGTATTTTATTCTTGTGAGGGAAACAAAATGATTAGGGTCATAGGGTATCCACTCAAAGCTAGTTTGCAATTTGAGAGCCTCTAGGATATCATTTGCCTCTTTCCATCCCTCTTCTCTTTTATTATATAGGAAAGGGCCCAGCTGGCTCCTTACCTTCAGCTGCACTTTCTTGTTCTTGCTTTGGAAGTGGTAGCAGTCAGCGTTTCCAAATTGCCTGAAGTATTCTAAGGCAAAAAGTCTCATAGGGACATACCTGGGCAACCTATAAGGCTTCAACTCACAGCCATATATTCTGATTACTGTGTGGTGTTGGTAGAAGTACCAATCACCAATGCTGTATTTTTTAGAGAGATGGAGAACTCTCCTCATGTCATCAGTTAACCTTGGAGGAGGAACACCATACAATAATGTCATAGCTGGATGAATGAACAAGTCTACAAACTCACAGTATGTGTATGGTGACACAGAGCTGTGGTGAAAAACTGAGGTCCAAAACACAACTGACCTTGGATTCCCCTGGGCATTAACTTTCTTCAAGGGAATTGGGAAGCTGTCTGGTTGATAAAACAAGAGTAGATGGTAGATGTATGAAGAGTATCTAAACAATCTCTCCCTTTGCAGATTCATTAGCTGCTCATGGATCTTGTCTGCAATGTATGTGGCATAGTCATAATGTACAGCTGGAGGCTTTCCAGGAGAGAATATAGACAGCATTGCCATTATACTATCATCCACATCCTCAATTCCCCTGAACCCTAGGACATAGCTGATCAAGTCCACCAGCATTCTGCCCAAGTCATTCAAGTATGGATATCCAATAGGAGGAGTTCTGATGGCTTCAGAGCCTGGTTGTATAAACAACTGATTAATTTTGATGATTTGATCATTTGACAACTTGGTCCCCTTCTTTATCAAATTCTGCATGTAGAGGGGGGCCAATGATTTAGCAGTGTGGAAATGCAGCATCTCATTTATGCTCTCTGGGGTGATATGGAATAGAATTGAGCCTGTGGGGCTGAGAACAGCTCTTTGGCATGGATCATAGCACTCCTGGCATCTGTGGATCAATTCTGGCATAGGATTGACCTGAGGGAGGTTGTAGATGGGCAAATTTGAGTCCCAAATCCCTAGGATATCAGCTCCACTAAGGTGTTGGGCTTTCAACTCATTTAGCATCTGAATATTATATTTAGAGCGCATTGGGAAAATGTCTAACATTTGATAATCCATATCTCCCAGAGCTTTCCATTCCAACTCCCTTTGAGGGGCATTGAGAGGCTTGATGTTCAGTGCAATTGGAGTTTCCATGGCAAAAGAGGATTCTGAATTGAGTGTAAAGTGGTTTCAATTGAGCAGGACAGTATAGAGGAATGTCCCTTTACCAGGGAGGTAAATTTATAAGGAACAGAGAGTAGTTCTAATAAACAGCAATTGAAACACTGTTTAGAGTGTAAAATAAGACCAATGCTTGGCCATCACTCTACCTCTTCTCAGTGGTTGAACTCAGTTTAAAATGATTCTGTCGCGTTTGCGCGAACAGAGCTTGATTTCTTAATGAAAATGCAGGTAAACAAGGCTCGGCTAGTGTTCTTCGAGTTCAGAACTGTCAAAGGGCCAGGTGCAAGGATT
The DNA here is from genome assembly GCA_031772625.1 of Pinus tabuliformis. NCBI lineage: Eukaryota > Viridiplantae > Streptophyta > Pinopsida > Pinales > Pinaceae > Pinus > Pinus tabuliformis. Next base: position 14,921,457 of record CM062818.1, on the reverse strand, counting down.
TCTGCCGGTGAATTCAAGAATTTTTTCTGTTATAAGCTCTTTTGAGGGAAATAACAGACAAAGCAGGTACGTGAAGGATTTATAGCGGAGAATACCTGGTGAGGAGTAGGCAATGGTCACGGATAACTGTGGAAATGGCGCTCCACCGGTCTCCTGGTCAGGTTCTGCAGGTTGGTGGACTCTGGACGTGAAAATCGCATGCAGGTGCAACAAAGTCTTTTGTAAGAAAATGGGAAAAAACACGAAATTTCACCATAATATTGGTTTTTTTGGACTTTTGGCGCGCTTTTCTGGTGACGTCAGCATGATGTCATAGGTGAGGTGGCAGGCTTTGATTGGTCCACGGGGATGATGCTGTGGCAGGTGAGTTGGCCCAGATGCGGACAAAAGTGCTGATGCGATGGCAGGACGGAGATGTCGTGGGCATGACGTGGGGCCAGCAAACCGGGTGGGAGGTACCCTAGCGGTTACGGTTAAGCGCTAGCTGTTACAGTTTCTCGGGACGGTTATGATACGGCCTGGCTTGTGTCATAGTCTGACCCGAGAAAACGAGAAGGGGACGTGTGGCAGAGGCCTGACGTACCCCTTCGTCACTTTCTCGGGCGCTAAAGGGTGGACGCCGGGCCCAATCCGATATCAATGAGGGCCGTCGGATCCCGTGGGTCCGATCTGACGGTAGTCGGGAGGGTGAGATAATAGGTGGATACGGACGCGGGCGGAGGAATAAACAAGTATTTCTTTTGGGATACGTGCTTAGCGGGGAAGGTTTAGATATAGTGTTCTTCAATGTTTTTTTTCAATATATTCCGAAAAATCAAATATATGCGCCAACTTTGGTTAAACGGCAGAAAGTGGGTTTTTTGGTAGTTTCAAAGGGGTTTCATGGGTAAAGGGGATTTGTAAGGTTTTTCCAATGCGCAATAATACAGCCCCAATACTTTGGATAAGAGAACCAAGTGGGTATTTAGGGGTTATTTTTGCAAATGAAGTGGGTATAGGTAAAACAAGGTTTTTACAAAGTTTATGTGCAAACGAGGGGTAATGAGTTAAAAAGTGGATTTGGAAAGGGGGAGAAGTTTAGGCTTAGGTTAATCAAGATGACCAGGTGTCATTTGATCCCTAACATAGGACTTATTGGCTATAATGCCAAGGGGAGGGGATATTTATACAAAATTTGGGGTTTATACACCATGGTGTTAATACTAGTAGGGGAAAGGTAATATAGGGGATTTGCATAGTAAAGTTAGAGTTAATATGGGGGGAGATGTGAATGAGGGGGGAAAATCACTAAGTTTATTTGAAACTTACTTAGTTTAGGGAGTAGATCAAAATGAAAAGAGTTTAGACAAGAAATGTGGCTTCTAAAAGATTAAGAACCACCATGAAACCATAATCTTCTTCCATGAGTCTCAGCTGATGAGGGAGTGTTAGTAATGAAATGGAAAGGGGAAGAAGGGAGGTTAGACATGCTTTCCTGCTTGCTGCAACTTGATGAAGAAGAAAACCTTCTCAATTGTTTTGACTTTGCTTTAGTAAACAAAGTTAACATACCTGCAATGGTAAAGATAACCTTTCTGCAACCCCAACTACTTACCCAGCTACTTTGCCTAGCATTTTTTATTTCTTCTTGGAGGGTGCACTTGGACTTGCAGACCCTTACTTGCCTTTTCTTTTCTCTGGCTTTTTCTCTTGTTTTTTCTATCTACTTCTACCCTTATTTCTTCCAAGGTCCCAGATTAAGCAGTTGGGAACCTTAATTTCTCTACCTAAGCTACTTGTCTGCCAAGATTAAACAGTTTGGACAGACTTCTTTCTCTATTCTACAACTGGAAATTTAAACCATGGAATGATCCAGATTAGACTGTTGGACCGTCCATCAAAATTGGGACTACATCAAGCTATTTACACACCTTGTATTCTCTTGGAAATATGTGATCTTTGCATCATCAAAGCAGAGCATATTTGGAATTTCCCTTGTCCATCATGAAATATGAAACCTATTGGTATAGGTAGCTAACAGTGGCTCCACATGGGGATGGTTTTTCATTTGAAAGACCAAGAATAGCAGGTCAGATTGCCTTGGTCCTTGACATGTTTTATCCAAAACTTGCCGTATGCTGCTTTGAAATGCCAAAATTGTGCTTTTCCTTCTTGGTTTATCTCTGATTCTATGTGCCTTCTGCTGATAGTCAATAATCTTCAAAAAACTGTAATTTTACAATCTAAACTAAAAATAATATATACATCTGCATATATACAAGGGAACCTCAGGCTGCAGTCATGGGAAATAGTCAAAATAGTGCTTCAGCATCCTGCCATTGACAGGACCTTCATCCAAGTCAGTTTCACTAAGACTTTTTAGGAAGTAAGTGTTGTTACCTTGCACTGCTTGGACAGCAAATGGTCCTCTCCACAAGGAATCAAATTTTCCATGTTTTCCCTTGTCTTCTCTCCTTGCATCCCACTTGAGGACTTTGTCACCAATGTTAAAATCTTCTGCTTTGGTTCTTCTGTCAAAGGCCTTCTTCAATTTCTCTTGTAGAACTTGAACTCTGCTGAAAACTTGGTCTCTAGTTTGCTGCAGACATATGATTTGATTGATTCTCCTTTGCATATCATTTGGTTCAGCTTGGCTTTCTTGGAGAAGTTTCATAACAGGCACTCCTAGTGATGAGGGAAATTTGGCTTCTAGTCCATAAACCAACTCATAAGGGCTGGTCCCAATTGATCTTTTGGTTGTTAGTCTATCTGCCCATAAGGCATTGACTAGTTTCTTATGCCAATTCTTTTTATTTTCTTCCAACACCTTCTTTATGATGTTCACCAGGCTTTTGTTTGATGACTCAGCAAGGCCATTTCCTTGGGGATAGTATGCAGTAGAATGGCCCAAAGTAATATGAAATTTATGTCAAAAGTTCACCATTTTCTTGGATCTGAAAGCAGCAGCATTGTCTGTTATTATCTTGTCAGGACAGCCAAATCTAGCCAGTATGTTGTTCTCCAAGAACTGAATGATTATTGAATCCTTTGCTTGTCTACATGGGGCAGCTTCAATCCACTTAGTGAAATAGTCTGTTGTTGTTAAAATCCATCTGTGCTGTCCTGAAGATGAGGGATGAATTTCCCCAATGAAATCCAAGCCCCATTGCTGAAAAGGTCTCTCTGTTGCAATAGGTTTTAAGGGAAGAGGCAGTAGCTTTCTTTTTCCCTCAAACACTTGACATTTATGACATGAGGTAGTGAATTTCTTGACATCAGAGAACATGGTGGGCCAGTAATAACCGGCCCTCAGTATTTTGTCCACAGTGGACTTCCAATACAAATGTCCACCACAATCACCTGCATGAAATTCTTCCATGATTTTGTTAGTTTCATTTTCAATTAAACAGTGCAGCAATATACCTTCATGGTTTTTCCAAAACAAATTGCCATCCATTACACAAAATCTCGATGTTTTCATTTTTAAGAACCTACACTTAGTTCTGGACAGTCCTGGAGGAGCACACAGGTTTTGTAAGACATAACAGATATCAGAGTACCAAGGAGATTGTTCAAAGGCTACATTGATCTTTGGAGTCGCCAGCTCTGTTTCACTGTCCAGCTGATTGATATCTAGGGCTTGGAAATTTGCTTCTGTCATTAACTTCGCCAGACCTTGCCCTTTTATTAGTTTAGTTGGTTTTATCTCAATATCAAATTCCAAAATGTTGGCAATCCACTTTCCTCTTCTGCCCTCTAAGTTTTCTTGGGTGAGAATGTCTTTGACAATAGGACTTGGTACATAAGCCACAACATGGGAATAAAGGATGTAAATCCTAAAGTCTTTAATGGCCTTGACCAAAGCATAAGCCTGCTTTTCCATGATCTGATATTTCAGAGGTGCATCTCTAAGAGCTCTGCTAAAGAAGGCAATAGGCTTCTCATTTCCTTGGTCATCTTTCTGTAATAAAACAGCAGCAATAGTATGCTGGGAGGCAAAAGAGAAGATGATGAATTCCCTGTCAAATTGAGGATTGGTCAGGATTGGGGTCTGGGTAAGGGCCAGTTTTATACCTTCAAAGGCTTGATTTGCTTCAACTGTCCATTTCACCTTTGAATCTTTCTTTAGCATATTATTAAGCAATCTGATCAACTCGGCCAGATTTGGGATAAATCTCCTTAAGAAGTTGATTTTTCCCAAGAATCCTTGCAATTCTTTTATATTTCTTGGGTGGGGCATTTGTAGGATAGCTTGTATCCTATCTGGATCAATTCTTATGCCATCTTTAGAGATGATGTGGCCCAATAGTTTACCTTCCTCTAAACCAAACAGGGATTTTTTGGGATTCAACGAAATTCCATATTTCCTACATGTTAGGAAGATCTGTCTCAAATGTTTCAAATGTTCTTGGTCAGATTTGGAAAAAGGTGTGAGGTCATCTAAATAAATGACAAGGAAATCATGAATCTCCTTCGCAAAAGCAATATCCATTGCTCTTTGAAATGTTGCCCCGGCATTCTTCAACCCAAAAGGCATTTTAACATACTTGAAAGTTCCCCATGGGGTTGTAAATGCAGTTTTGTCTTGATCATCAGGGTGCACCAGGATTTGATTGAATCCTGAGAATCCGTCCAGTAATGAGATCCTTGAGGCCCCTACCACTCTTTGAAGAATGTGATCCATCTTGGGTAAGGGATAGTTGTCTTTGAGGGATACTTGGTTCAGATTCCTTAAGTCCACACACAGCCTAATTTCACCGGTCTTCTTTCTTGTAGGGACTAAGTTGGAGATCCATTCAGAGAATCTAATTGGTGCTATGATGCCTGCCTTAAACATTTTCTGTACCTCTTATTCCATTGCTGGGAGAAGCATAGGATTGATTCTCCTCAATTTTTGTTTAAAGGGCTTTTGATCAGGCTTGAGAGGGATAGTATGCTGGATAACAGAGGTGTCATAGGACTTTAGGTCCTCATAACTCCATGCAAAGACATCCTGGAACTCTTTAAAGAGGTCAATGTATTTGGGCTTTTGATCAGGCGGCAAAGATGCAGACAATTTAATTATTTTGGGTTTGTCAATTGTACCTATGTTGCATTCTTCAATGGCTGCATTTAAGGGCTGCATTTTTGGTTTTCTGGGAATATCATTTGAGTCAAAGATGTCTTCTAGGGGAGTTAGGCCTGTTGGTAGAAAATTGTCTTTCAACTCTATGATTTCAGTTTCAGCATTGGCTACTTCCTCACAATTGTTTGATTGAATTTGCTGAATGTTGTCTATGTTGAAAATAGTTGGATTTAGTATTTGCTTTGCTGTTCTGGGTGATATTGGGTGAGTAATCTGTTGGAACTGTATTTGTGATTGACTTGCTTTGTCAAGTATTTGTGATTGACTTGCTTTGTCATTGTCAATATTTAGTCCTGAAAATTCTTGCTGCAAAGTCAAGAAATTTTTTATTTGCTTGTCATCATCAAACACTTGCCAATCATTGACATTGTTTGGGACAGATGGTCTGTGTTTTACCTCAGCTGTAAAACAATGATGGGGCTCAAAAGGTAACTTGCAGGTACTTGCAAATGTGGCCAAACTATGAGCATGCAGATTATGGGTCCTAGAAATTTTGGTGATTTGGAATTCAATGAAGGAGTTTAGTACATCAGCAACAGCAGACCTATAAGACCTCAATCTTTTATCATTGGTGACAAAATTTCCCTTCACTTGTTGGATAACTAGGTCTGAATCTCCTAGGATTGACACTTTTATAGCTTGTAGGGACTTTACTAACTTGAGACCTAGTAAAAGAGCCTCATATTCAGCCATGTTGTTAGTGCATCTGAAGTTTAATCTATAGGCTCTGCCTTCTGCATGACTGTTTTCCTTATTGTGTACCCAAACTCCAGCTCCCGCCCCTAATTTGTTGACTGAGCCATCAAATTCAAGGAACCATAGAATGTCCTGTTGGGAAGGAGTTTTAATGATCTTTTCATGGGCTGGCAATGTGAGTAGAAGTTGTGGTTTTTCCTTTAGCTCGTCTTCTAGGACAGTTTTATCATTTGATTGGGTATGCTTGAGATTTAGAACAGCAGCAGTATCTAGTGTTTGATTGACTGCTGTTTCATGGGTGGTGATACTTTCATTTGAGTCTTTCTCTTGTATGAATATTTTGGTTTCAACCTCACCTTTTGAGGGCGTTGTGGTGTCATTGAAGAGAATGTATGAGTCTATGTCTGAATGGACAGCATATATAGGAAAGTTTTGAGGCTTTTCTTCACTGCTGACCATGTATTTCATTAGTGTTTCTCTGTATAGTCTTTTTGGTTGCCCAAAAACAGAGATGGTGGCATATGACATGTCTAATTGTAGGGAACCTTGGAGTTTAGCTCCCCATGATCTTGATAACAACATCCCATACTTAGGTGGGATATCAGCAACTACCACATCCATTAGGATTGTCTTGTTTGGGTATTGAACCAAAGACACACATAAATCTTTTATAAGACCTAGACACTTGACTTGGCTGGAGTCAAAGGAAAACAGGTCCTTGTATGGTCTTGTTATGTCCAAATTCAGTCTTTCCATGACTGCTTTTGGCATGAGGTTGTGAGAAGCACCTGAATCAAACATTGCATTGTGTAGTATTTTGTCACGAATATGTAGGCTGACATAAAAAGGTAGTACCCCTGTGACTATTGTTTTTCCATCCACTTCTGGGCCAAATAACAATTCTGGAGTGTCATCCAGCACATTAACATCATCTATGTTGCTGGTGAGTTGAAGGGACTTTTTGATCTGTAGCTTATAGATGTCATGCTTGGCTAGTTCCAAGAGAGGAATAGCTATCTTTATTTTGCCAATTTCAGTTTCTAGATCAAAGGATTTTTCAGATTGGGTCCTGGGGTTATAGGTGACAGTCCTCTCCTTATTCATTAAATCTTCTTGTTGATTTTTATCTTGATTTTGGGACTTATCCTTTTTACTCATCTCTTGAGGAGAAATAGTTGAATAAGGATGAGACAGGGGAGTGACCATAGGCTGCTGTTTTATGGACAGTGGTTCGGTGATCTGCTCAACAATCACTTCTTGTGTATGTGAATTTATTTTGTCATTGGGTTCTGTGCCTGTGACTCCTTCAGGCTGCCGATTATCCTTTTTCTTTTCAGGCTGGTTAACATTCACAGTTCTTCTCCTCAGCTTGTATTGTTTATGGACTTCATAAACAGCAGTGTCATAGCCTTGTTTAAAGTCAAAGGATTCACCTGATTTAGTTTGGAACAGTTTGATTTCATCATCCTCATGATCTTCTTGTGTTAAGAAAACTTGACTTTCACCGTCTAGACCCATTAAATTAATCTCAGGATCTTCATTGGGCTCTGTTGATGTGGAAGTTTCTGCATAATTTTCTTGGAAAGGGGGTCTTATGTCTTGGTCAGCACTGGCCTTGCCAATGTTTGGGTTTGGATTTCTCCTAAAATTTGGATTCCTAGGAGGATGGTTTTGTGGTGCTTCCCATGATGCTTTTCTCTCAACTGATTCTACCCTATCACCCAATCTCTTCATACCATTAAGTATTGCATCAAGTTTTTGATCAAGGGCTGTAGGTTCTTCTTTGTATATGCTTCTCTTTTCTAACCTTGCCCTGTTTCTTTTGGCAATCAGGTTTGCCTCCACTGTGACAGCAGCCTTTTGAGCGTCTTCAAGGGTTTCAGGTTCTCTTTCCTTCAACTGATATGCCATGTCAGGATCAAATCCATCAGGGAATTTGTACAAGGCCAAATTAGGAGGAGGTCTTAGGTTTTGTGGTATTGCATTGTACACATTGTTGAATCTAGCACAATACTCCAGAACGGTCTCTTGAGGACCTCTCTTGATTGTTTCATATTCACCAAGTATGTGCAGGGGATCTTTCTTCTTTTCCCATCTAGTAGTAAAGGCTTGATACAGTTCATCAGGAGTTGTAATGGAGTTGGGATCTAAACCAAGTTCTTACATCCCCGGTTAGGCTTTGAACAAACATCCTCATTCTGACACTGTCATCATCTATTTCATAGGTCTCAAAATGGTCTTGCATCTTCTTCGCATGCTGGACAGCTGTCAGAGGGCCATTGGAGTCAAAATATGAGATTTTGCTTTGGTAGTCTTGAGGTAGAGCTGCATCATTAGTTGGTATCTGCAAGGGTGCATATCTGTTAGCCATATTTACAGGATTTAGAGGATTAACAGGGGAAACTGGGATAATAGGAACAGTGTTAGGATATTCCGACACATAGGATATAGTTAAGTTCAACTTGGTCTAGTATAGAGTTAGGTTAGAGTTAGGTAAAGTGTGTTTCTTTACCGTTGTACATTTTGTAACTTACAATCCGACGGTCACGATATGTAGTGATCTGACGGTTCACTCTCACCTCGGTATTACCGACACTTGATCCATGGCTTGACACCCGATTGGTCCATGAGTTCTATTTAAAGCGCATGGAGGGTCATTGTTCGGGTAATCCGTGTATGAGAGAAGCTTATGTAAATTTTCATTCTTTGATTAATAAATTGCCTGTAGTACCCACGTTGGGACAGGCCGTGGACTGTTTCCCTCCTTGCACTCTGAGGGTTTTAACCACGTCAAAAATACTGGTGTATTGATTTGAGATCTGGTTGTGAGTGGTGTCCTTTTGGTATTCTTTCTGTGGAACTTACCCTGTAAATTCCTACTTGGTATCAGAGCTATTTGAGGGCTGCATCTGTTGGTGATCCAAATCTGAAGCCGGTAGAACTGCATGCGGCTGTCGTTTCCTAGATCTGCTGTTTCTGACTGCTTTCGGGCCGAGAGGACTGCTCTGTTGCGTTCGGAGCATCTGTTCCAGTGAGGAACCCCTTTCGTTTCACGCGAAAAGGTTTCCGGTAGCCCTAGTTGCGTCATTTTTCAGATCGGGAGGTATACAGTGTTTTTTTTTTTTGCAGTTTACTGTTATTTGCTCTCTGCTTATTTCGGTCTCAGTTTATTTAGCCTTTTTTTTAACCGGATCTATACCTTTCATTTCTGCGTATGCTCTTTGCCCTGCGACTCTATGCGATCTGGGCAAATCAGAAACAGAAAGGAAGGATTTTTCTCATGCGTATGCTCTTTTCCCTGCACCTTAGTGTGATCTCAGAAAATCAGAAACATTGAGAAAAATATTTAGTTTTTCGGGTAAAGCTAACTTTGAGATTTTTTTTTTAAATTTCTAGTTTTTTGGCTAAAGCTAACTTCGAGCCGCAAGGTTCGTTTTTCTTTGCATGTTCGTGTTGGGTTTTGTGTTTTGTGTTTTGTAGGGAAAAAGAGCTTTCTCAAGGCAAGCACGCAAACCAAGCCCCCCCCCCCTCTCTCTCTCTCTCTCAAATTTTTTATATAGATCAATTGGTTCAAAGCTATTTTAAGAGAGTAGAGGTCTTGGGTTCAAGTCTCCATTTTGTGGGGGCGGATTTTTTCATTCCCGCACATTCGCGCACTTTGCCGGCAACGTCAACAATTTTTTTTCAAAAAGCCATAATTTCTTCATCCGGAAGCCTTTTTCAGAGCCGTTTTTTTTAAAACCGCCTATTTTTTCGAGATCTATCCGTTGGAACACTTACTTTCAGCATCTTCAGCTTCAGTTTTTTTTAAAAAAAATGGAAAGTCCATGCCAAGTCATTCTTGACAGCACTAACTACTTCCAATGGGTAGACTACATGGAAGATTTACTTAGAAGTAAAGGTCTCTTCAGAATAGCCACAGACCAAGAGAAGAAACCAAAAGATGAAGACAAGGTGGCAAAATGGGAAAATAGACAAGATCAAGCACGAGGTTTGATAGGGATGTCTATTTCTCCTGATCTTAGATTCCACATTGCAGGACTTGAGACTCCTCATGAAGCATTAGAAAAACTTGCTAAAGTTTTTGGGATTAAAAATGTAATTAGAGCCCATCAACTTGAAAATGAGTTGCTTACTTTGGATCCTAATAATTTTTCTTGCATTGAAGATTTCTTGTCCAAATTCAAGACCCTTAGATATCTCTTGGAAGGTGTTAAAGTTAAGAAAGAAGATGGTAACCTTATTTATTCCATCCTTACTAAGTTGGGACCAGCCTACTCTGTATTTGTTTCCACTTTCCATTCTACAAGGGAAGCTTTCATTTGTCAAGGACAAGACTACAAGGCCCCTTCCTTTGACTCCTTTTGTGATTCCTTAATAAGAGAACAAGAAAAACTCTTACACCTTGGTCTTCTTAATCTTGGAAACTCTTCCACGAAAGCGTTAGCCGCCCAACAGCAACCAAATTCAAAGAATCCTAAGAAGTCATATCCTCAAAAGAATGGTCCTAAACCATCTCAGCCTCAAATGAAAGATCATTTCAGCAAAATGATAAGACCAATAAAAACAAATGGAAGAAGACTGATAGACATTGTAACTTTTGTAATCGAGATGGCCACTTAGAATCTAAATGCTTTAAGAAGATGGAAGCCTTGGAAGCCGCAATGAAGAAACATAACATCCATGTGGAGCCTACTTCAACTTCAACTTCCGGAATGGCACTTTCTGCATGTCGTTGTCAATCATCTCAGTCTGGTTATGCATTAAATGTATCTTCTTCTTCTTCTCATTCTCATGAGTGGATCATTGATTCTGGAGCCTCTTATCACATGGCCAAAAACCAAGCCATGTTTTCTTCTTTAAATGATTGTAACACCAAAAATATATATGTTGGTGATGATAGATCTCTTAATGTTGTAGGGACTGGAACTGTTCATCTAGACAATGGTCAGTTTAATGATGTATTATGTGTTCCAACCTTATCCTGCAACCTTCTATCTGTCTATCAGATAACTCATTCAGGTGAAGGTAAAATTGTTGAATTTTCACCTCATGATGTTCTAATCAAGGATCTAAAAGATCCTAAACAGATTCTAGCTACTGGTCTTGCTGATGATTCCATAAGGTTGTATAAGTTTCACAACTTTGGGTCATCACATCTTCCCTCAGTATTTGTTGCTCATAATGATGAAGTGAGCAAGCTTTGGCATGAGCGATTTGGTCACTTAAACTATCGCTCCCTTCAGCATCTATGTAAAGAAAATATGGTGACAGGTCTTCCTATGGTATCTTGCAGAGATGGTGTTTGTTCCGGATGTGTACTCGGAAAACATCATCGGGACAGTTTTGACAAACGTGCCTCTTGGCACGCCTCAGCCCCTTTACAGCTTGTGCACAGTGATTTATGTGGTCCTCTTCCTGTTGCTTCATTCTCTGGCTGCAAGTACTTCTTAACTTTCATTGATGATTTCTCCAGACGCACTTGGGTATACTTCTTAAAACTCAAGAGCGAAGTATTTAACACATTTTTGGCCTTCAAAGCCTTTGTTGAAAACCAATCTGGACATCAAATTCTTAAGCTAAGAACTGATAATGGTGGAGAATATGTTAAAAACACATTCATCAACTTTTGCACCGAAAATGGAATTCAAATGCAACATACTGTTCCATACACTCCACAACAAAATGGTGTAGCTGAAAGGAAAAATCGCACCTTAAAGGAAATGGCTAATTGTATGCTGCAATCTAAAGGACTCAGTCTTAGTTTTTGGGCCGAAGCAATTAATTGTGCAAATTATATAATCAATCGCACTCCTACTAAGGTTCTAGAGAATATCACTCCAGAAGAAGCTTGGAGTTCCATTAAACCAGATGTAAGTCACTTTCGTGTGTTTGGAAGTGAAGCATGGGCCCATATTCCAGATGAAAAGCATAAAGCTTTAGAACCTAAGAGTGAGAAATGTACTTTTGTTGGATATTCTGAAGATGTAAAAGGTTATAGACTTATTCCATTTAAGTCCAAAAATGTTATCATTAGAAGAGATGTAAAATTTGATGAAAATAAATCGGCCTGCGAGCCTAGTCCGGCGGATGTGCCACCTCTTCCTATCTCTTCTACTTTTGAAAACATTTCTTCTTCAGATGATGAAAGCGAGGATGATAATCCTCCCCCACCTTCTTAGGATCCTCAACTTCCAAGATGGGTCCGTGCTACTCGGGATGCAGCAGGTGATCTTGCCAGTGATCCTACAGATCAGCGACGTACACGTTCTCAGTTTGAAAGAGCCTCTTCTTTACTGGCTCAAGCTCCAGTAAATCATGATCCTGACACTTTTGCAGAAGCTTCAGGCCATCCACATTGGGAAGCAGCTATGAATGAAGAATATCATTCATTGATGACAAATGATACATGGGATCTTGTTCCTCTACCAAAGGGACGAAAACTTGTAAGATGTAAATGGGTTTACAGAACTAAGTATGGACCAGATGGCAAAGTTGATAAACATAAAGCTCGTCTTGTTGCTAAGGGCTTTTCACAGGTTGAAGGCATTGACTACACTGAAACCTTTGCCCCTGTTGCCAAAATGAACTCTATCCGCCTTGTTCTTTCCCTTGCTGCCTCTTTAAAATGGGAAGTCCATCAAATGGATGTTAAATCTGCCTTCTTGCATGGGGACTTGCAGGAAGAAATCTATATGGAACAACCCATTGGCTTCATACAAACAGACTCCAGCCTTGTGTGTCGACTTAAGAAATCCCTTTATGGTCTCAAGCAAGCTCCTCGGGCTTGGTATGCCAAAATGGATAGCTTTCTTCTAGAATCTGGCTTTTCTAGGTGTCATTCTGACAATACTGTCTACACCAAGAAAGTGGGCAACTCTCTTATCATCCTTGTTCTTTATGTTGATGATCTTATCCTTACTGGTAGTGATCCCAATCTTATAAACCATGTGAAGTCTATCCTTAAAAGGAAATTTGAAATGACAGACTTAGGACACTTACACTACTTTCTCGGTCTTCAAGTCTTGCAATCCAAGGAGGGTATTTCCCTTTCCCAGTCCAAGTATGCTTGTGATATTCTTCGTCATTTTCACATGGAAGACTGTAAGCCAGCCCCTTCTCCCTTTCAGTTTGGAGTCAAACTTTCAGTCTCTTGTACTTCTCCTGAAGTTGATGCTACCTTATACCGTCAACTTGTCGGAAAACTCTTGTATTTAACCCATACTCGTCCTGATATTTCCTTTGCTGTTGGCCTTGTTGCTCGTTTTATGCAAAACCCCCGTGAAAGTCATTGGAAAGCAGCTAAAAGAATACTTCGTTATGTTCGAGGTACAGTACAGTTTGGGATTCATTACAGTGCCAAAGCAACTCCTCTGTTAGTTGGTTTCACTGATTCTGATTGGGCTGGTGACCCTGATGATCGGAAGTCTACTGCCGGTTATGTCTTCACTCTTGGTTCAGGACCTATTACATGGGCTTGTAAGAAACAGGCCGCCATCTCTCTTTCGTCAGTAGAAGCAGAGTATCGTGGTGCCGTGGAAGCTAGTAAGGAAGCCTTGTGGCTTCGTCAGATCCTATCAGAGTTTGGCTTTGAGCAGCAGCATCCAACCACACTTTGGTGTGATAATCAAAGTGCCATTCAGCTATGCAAAGATCCAGTCCAGCATCAGCGCAGCAAACACATTGAACTACACATGCACTTCATCAGAAAGCTCATTCATGACCATGTTCTTGAAGTGCAATATTGTCCAACAGATGATCAGGTTGCAGACATCTTCACAAAGGCTCTCACAGAGGCGAAGTTCACTAAACTTCGATATATGCTTGGAGTTCAGGAAGTTGTCACTAAGGGGGGATAGGCTCTAGTGCCTCCTTCCTTCTCCTATTGTGTCATATTTGTAAATCCTTCAATCCTATCCCAAGTTGTTCTTAAGGGGGGATGGTAGGATATTCCGACACATAGGATATAGTTAAGTTCAACTTGGTCTAGTATAGAGTTAGGTTAGAGTTAGGTAAAGTGTGTTTCTTTACCGTTGTACATTTTGTAACTTACAATCCGACGGTCACGATATGTAGTGATCCGACGGTTCACTCTCACCTCGGTATTACCGACACTTGATCCGTGGCTTGACACCCGATTGGTCCATGAGTTCTATTTAAAGCGCATGGAGGGTCATTGTTCGGGTAATCCGTGTATGAGAGAAGCTTATGTAAATTTTCATTCTTTGATTAATAAATTGCCTGTAGTACCCACGTTGGGACAGGCCGTGGACTATTTCCCTCCTTGCACTCTGAGGGTTTTAACCACGTCAAAAATACTGGTGTATTGATTTGAGATCTGGTTGTGAGCGGTGTCCTTTTGGTATTCTTTCTGTGGAACTTACCCTGTAAATTCCTACAAACAGCGGGTACCACAGGGGTGACAAGTGAGGGTGAACCTAGAGTGTTGATCAAGGGGATATGAGCAGTGGATGATGATGTGAGAGGAGGAGTTTGAGATGTGGATGGTGAACTAGGGGAATTAGGGGTAGATCGGAAAAGGACCTTGCATGGAGTAGGGATGAGGCTGGGATGATCTGACTCTAAATTCAAATCAGCAGGTTGCTCCTGCCTTTGCTGCCTCCTAATGTTTTTAGGGATGGTATTTGGATTATCAACAATGATGGGTGGATTAGGGTCAGGATTTGCCCTAGTATGCCGTGGATTTTTCTTAGGAGCCAGCTTCTAACTGTTTTTTGGAATTTTGCAGGAAATTTTTATATCTGAAAGGACTGGATGAAGATTTTTAAAATGGCTATATATTCTCAGAGCTGAGATGAAGATTCCCTAAACAAGCTCCTCCCTAAAGCTGTTAATGTGATACAGAAACAGATTAAAGGCCTCTTGGCTGATTTCAGGCTTGATAGTAGCTATGAAAATATATGGTAATTGAAAAAACTCAAGCAATCCCCAGTGGAGTCGCCAATTATGTTAACACCCAGGTTGTTCCCTATGACTCTGTTGTGCCCTACAACAACCCCCCATTTCATATCATCTGTATTTACAAATGATTAACATATGAAATGGGTCCCTTTTAAAAAAATTAATTGGTATTAATGAATTTGATCGAAAAAGGTATGATAATCAAAAGTGTTAGTGAATTGGAGCCTTTTTCGAATAACAATGTTTCCAAAATAAAACAATCTTTGTTATTGCGATAAAGCGATCGCAAGATCGCATATCGCAATGACAAGAGAGATGCATTTAAATGGCTCTTTGGTCTTTGCCGATGCGATATCGCTATCGGCGATCGGCGGTATTCGATGCATACACAAAAAGAGCACATATCTTACACCCCAATGCGACGCTATATCGGCGATCGGCTATCGGCACGACCTCTTATGGGAAAACGCTTTAAGTTTTAAACCCCGACCCGATGCGATATCGCTATCGGCCGTCGGCGGTATCCTATGCACTCTCATAAGGCGCTCAGGTCTTTCCCCGATGCGATGCGATATCGCTATCGGCGTTCGCCAGGGCTACTTTCAAACGATAGTGTAACTCTTTCCCCCATGCGATGTGACATTATTCATCGGTAATCGGCATTTCCAAAAAAGCGATTGCTTTAAGCATTAAAGTTATATTTAAATCCGGTGGATAAAGCGCAGTTTTCAAAATGCCGTTAAATGCAGGGATAAGGTAATGCATGCGTATTTAATAACTTTGCCCCTTCGATTAACGAATACTTCCGTCTAAGGCATATCATATCTGTTGCACGCGTTGGGAGGTCATTCAACTGAATAACAACGTAAAGGTCATTTAATGGGTAGCAGGCCTTAAAATCACCATTAATGCATATGCGATCTCTTACCAGTGATTGGATCCGCAGCCATTTTTGAAAATTAATAGCGCCACGCTTCAAGTGATATATATCTTTCCCATTATGCTTTGTCTTCATTATTTCTTGTGTTACGATTTCTCTTGCACTTGTGTAGAGTTCGTTTGTTGAGAAAAGCCTAAACGTGATGGGGAAGAAAAATAAGAAGAGTTCTGGTTCTACTACAACACCTGTTGCAGGTCAAGCTGCTTCAATTTCGAAGAAAGGCTTAATCTCAGACACTACATGTGCTGGTCTTGCTAGGACCACATGGCAGGGCACATATAATCTGTTGGAGGCCGAGCAACCAAAAGTGACAGTGAGAACAGCTAGTGTTGATGTACTAAGGAAATCTGATGCAACGCTCAAAGACTTGGCCGACTCCTTTTTACACAGAATAGCGGCCAGAGAGCAGGTTCTCCCTTACACATAAGTGGTGCGCTGGGCAATTGAAGAAATCCCCATCACTGATAGAACTTTCCATACAAGGGACGGAAGGATTTTCGGGTCATTCAAGCCTGATGACCTGAGGCGAATGTATCATCTGCCTGAACCGGAGCTAGTCTACAACAGAACCTTCGTGGAGAAATTCGCAAATGAAAATGAATCACCATCCGAACCCCTCCGAGATTGGAGGCAGAACCCAGCCAAGCACAAGCATGAAAGTTCGGGTAAGTACTCCAACGTTTCTTTGGCTTCTCCCTATTGCTATGCGGGGATTATGATGTGTAGACTGTGGGGATTACATGACTCTGTTAATATCAATATTGACATGGTTCCCTTAATGGAAGCAGCTATCAATGCTATAATCATGGATTGGGCCACTATTCTTTCTGATAAGTTGGTCGTAGCTGTTCGTGAATTCAGAAACAAAACTATAGTCTCCGAAAGGAAAATCCCGCCATTTTATTATTCTGCTTACATTATGGATACTCTGTGTCTTAATTCTAAGTTTCCTCTCCTCGGTTGGAGATGGACCACCCAAGATCCAACACCCATTCATCTATACCATCAGAAATTGTGGAAGTCCTCTTACAAGGACCATTTGTACCAAATTTGTAATGGTTTCATGGTGCCCATTTACTATTCTATTTATGACAGACCCATTTCCAGAATCTCCTATGAAGCTTCTTTCGACTTACCAGCCATAGCAAGTTGGTTCGGGGAGGAGTATTTCACCTATATCAGAGTTTTTGGGAGTAAGGCTAGGCCGCATGTCCTCCCTTTATATATCCCAGACAAGCTGTTAGCCCGGGAAATCTGTTACCAGATTATGGCCGAGAGTGTCACACAAACTCTCAAAGAAGAGAAGAAGAAAGGTTGGCCCTCTTTTCCTTTAAGAATTGGGGTTTTTACTCTGCTTAATTACAAGCACGCAGAAAAAGAAGCGACAAAAATCCAAGCTTTATCCTTGGCCACTCTCCCAAGCAGACTCTATGATCCAAAGCAAACTGCCTACACTGCCCTAGAACAAGCAAAATTGACAAAAGTTGATCATCAAGAGGATATGTTTGATGACCTGTTCGTAGGTACAGAGACAATAAGCCAAGCCAAATAGCTTGCAATAATGAAATACAATGATGAGGCGTTGACTGAGTTTAATAAACTTAGGGAACAGAGGTTGCAAACTCTGCCCCTAGAGTTATTATCCACAACCCCAGCGTCTTCCTCAAGCGAGCCTGGTCGGCAACAGATACATTCACCTCCGGTTACAACTAAAGAACAGGAGGAAAGGCAGAAGAAGCTGCAGGCTGAGAAGCAGAGAAAAGAGCAAGCAGAGAGGCAGAAAAAGGAGCAGATAGAAAGGCAGCAAAAGGCAAAGAAGGAAGAAGAGCAGAGGAAGAAGAAGGAAGAAGAGCAGAGGAAGAAGAAGGAAGAAGAGAAACTAAAGAAAGAACTGACAGATAGGCAGAAAAAGGAATTAGAGGAGCAACAACGGAAAGCGCAAGAGGAGCAGCAGCGGGAAGCACTTGAAGAACAGCAGAAGTTAGAACAAGAAAAAGAACGGAGCAAAGCCCCTACAGAGCAACATAAGCAAACCTCCACCGATCCTGAATTGATTAAACAATGGAACCAATTCGATTCCATTATCAGTGGTAAGGAAGGCTCCAAAGACAAAGGCTCCTCTAAAACAAGCGATGCGCCTGATACCACTTCTTCTCAGGTTCTAGGAGGGACCAGCGGCCCACCCATTTCACAGGATGTCGAGGTAATCAATAAGGACCCTTCCGATCAAATTGTTCTCTAGGTGGAAGAAATTCCTCCCCTGGATATTTTCTACAGCCCAAAGCATAGAGCCGTTATTAAGCGCTCTAAGAAAAGACGAAGGCTTGATCAACCTTCTATCTTGCCTGAGCAAACAGTCACGGGCAATATGGTCTGGAAGGAGGATTTGGATCCCTCCGATGATCTGACAAAGCTGTCGCAATTCGCGGGAGCTTATTCTGCAGCAACCATCGACAAAGCATCGGAGGTAAGTCTTCTGTTGAAAGACAAAGGATAGACCAAAGTGAAACTCAGAAGGCAAAAGAATTGTCGGAGGCATTGTCACAGTTGAAGACATCAAATGAGCTGATGATGAAATCAAAAGATGAGAAAATAGCTCAACTATCAGCACAGCTCGAAGGTATCAAGAGCACACAGAATGTGAAAGTCTTCAGAGCAGAGGAAACTCAAATAAATGGCGCATTAATATCTCAGATCAGACTTTTATGTCAAAAACTTACTAAGGCTGAGCAATTATGCGAAATATCTACAACAGTGTGTGAGCAAATAGAGAAGGCCAGGAATGAGCTAGATCAGGCCGAAGAAGCCATATCCGATTATATTGAGTGGCAAGACACTAACGAAGGGAAAGCGGCGAATTTGTCCCGAATCCATGAAGCATACAAAGACATCCTCTTCACGGAATGGAACACTCAGGTAATGAAAGCAGAAAGGGCGGCTTCCAGGTGTAAAATAATTGCCAGCAATATGACTGACCTAGTCAATGATACACTTTATTTGGCTAACATGATTTCCAAGTGCACACCTGGAAGCATAACAACAGCAGATATGCTTGAACAAACAAATTACCATGACTTGGAGGAACAGAGGAAGTTAATTACAGGAGTAAATACTTTAACCTCTGATACATATTGGCTCTTTCTAGTCAAGCCACATACTCAAAGGTCTGCTCTCAAGTGTTTAACAGATGCCCTCGGATGCCTGATCCCCGACATTCAAGATGCTACATATGATGCCCAGCTAACTTCGCGTCTCAACACTCCACCAGAAGTAGAGCCAATGCTGGCGATATGTCAGCTAAGGAGTAAAGGCAAAGAACCCACCGAATGAAGCATTGCCGCCAACTGCCAGATTGCCAAGAAAGATGGAACAAACATTTATTGATGCCAATTTAATAGCTTTTCAGTTGTTTAGATATTTAGATTAGTATAGTATTTATAGACCCTTTCATTGTTTTGGAAAGGGTCGTAAAATTTTGTAATAAGACTTAAAGGCTGAAGTTTGCACTATTGTGCTTCAGTCTATATTCTTTTTGTGAAACTCGACCAACGGTTCTTAATTTTGATTAGAAGGCTGTTTTATACAACTGCGCACGACTGTCTGTTGTTTGGAATGCTTTCCGATTTGAAGGAAGGACTGCGACATAGTGATTAACATATTGGATTGATCGATCAGCTTACATGGTACTATTATCTGTATCTGTGTTCTTTCTTATTATATGAATTGCTGTGTTATTATCTTTGCTATTGTTGAATGCATGTATGCGATATAACAACGAATCTTCATTTCGTTTCACTATTGAATGTTTTGGTGATTTGTTATCTCTTTCACTCATGTATGTATCAATGATATGAATGATTAAGTGTAGTAATTCGCTCTAATCGCTCTGCATAACTAATTATGCAGAGCAATGTTTAAATGGTTTAAACGTCTATGCTTAAAGTGTTAGAGTCATCTATATGCCTGCCTTAAAGCACAGACCATCAAACGCTACGCTTTACCAAGTGATAAGTCCCGGGATCCAATTATAGTTATTACATTTTGTTTGTAGTTTAGCTGTCTGCTTATTACCATCTTATGTCATAAGTCATTCACCCATCCCATTCACTTATAATTCTTGGGAAACTGGTCCCATTATCCCCAGTCGGAACCACTATTCCAAACGGAAAAGGAGCTGCACTAAGGTCCGGACCGGGTGGTTTCCCCTTTGTTGTGGCAGCGATCTTCGAGGCCTCAACAAAATTGGCGCTAGAAGGAGGGCCTTGACTGTGAATGGCAAGCAGACCTAAATCGGCAAGTCATTCTAAGAGTAATTCTCCCTCCAAATCTCCTCGTTCTTCTCAATTACACGCTGGTTCACCAGCCCATAACCAAGAAGAAGAGGAATCTACCACCACTGCTCAATCCCATCATATCCCAGAACAACTAAGTCTTGAATCTCCTGAAGTTCAGTCTCTAATCCATAAACTTCAGAGCTTCTCGATTTCACCACAGAAATCTGAGATATCAGAAAGCAGTGCGACTTCGCAGTTCAACCTCACTCATCCTCTTACTAGACTTCAGAGCGAAAAACTTGGTATTGAACCTACTGAGTTTCCTTTACCCAAAAGGAAAAAGCCAAAGAAAAATACTGAAGGATCTGATAGTGGGGATTTTTCTTCCACATCCTCCATTTCATCTCCTCATCTGCAAAGTCAACCACCCACCCCTCCATTACAAATTGTTGTTCATCAGGGAGCAGGAGCCTCAATATCCCAACCTATTCACTCTTCATCTCCAATATCTCACCCAACATCTGGAACCCCAACAGTAGTGTCAACCACTGTCGCTAGCATAATGGCAGACCCATGGACTAGGCCTGGTGCAGTCAACATGCCCGGACCATTACATGATCTACCAGATGCTCCCGAAAAATGGCTGCCTAAATTTAATCCAGATAACGGAACCCAAGCTGAAGAACATATTAACAATTTTATGTTGGCAGTTAACTTAAAAGGAGTGACAGAGCAAGATGTTGTTGTAAGACTCTTCCCCTATACCTTACAAGGATCAGCAGGATCCTGGTATTTTTCCTTACCTGCTAGTTCAATTACCAGTTGGAACACATGCCAAGAGCAGTTTCTTACCAAGTATGGAGATGATAGGTCCTTAGCTACTTTAATAAACGATCTCTCCAATCTAAGGATAGAGCACAGGGAACCAATAAAGGAGTTTAACGCCAGATTTAATAAACTCCTGAATAAAATCCCTACTGATTCTAAACCAAGTGAACAAATTCGAAGCGAATGGTATATTACCGCCCTACCTGCTAACATAGCTATTTTTGTAGACAGGGCTGGGAAACCTACCTTAGCCGAAAACATGAAAGAAGCACTTGCTGTTGAAAAGCGCATTAATGCTCTTGAGAAGAAAGCTGCTCTAGAAGACCGAAAAGCTAAAAAAGTCTCGTTTAAAGAAGATTCCAAGAAGAAAACCCCAAAGGACCCCTATGACATGGAAGGTTTACAAAAGGTCCTTAAAACATTGTCTAACGAAATGGTTGACATCAAGAAGCAGGTGGCCGAAACCTCAAATAAAAGACCATTTAGAACTTACAAGAAAACTGAATCAAAGCCACCCAATGTTATATCCAATGCAGACTCAGACCAAGAAGAAGAGGAAGAGGAAACAACTTTACAAACCGATGATGAAGAAGAAGTAGCTGAATGCCATGGTATGTGGGATTTTATACTCCCAAACTCTGATACTGAGAATGAAGAAGAAGCCTTTCCGGTTACTACAAGAAGTAAAAGTACTTCTGAACCTGCTCAGGCAACATCGAAGAAAAGAAGTGCAGGTGCTTCTACAGCAAAAGAAAAAGTTCCCCCTAAGAAATCGCCTGTAGTAGCTCCCCAAAATCAGCCTTCAACTTCTAATTCTCCTTCAACATCCAAGACATTAGTGATATCTGATTCAATGGAATATAACATTGTTGATGACATGAAGAAAACTAAGGCAAATATAACTATGTTTGAGCTTAGCAAATTAAAACATCAACAAAAGTTACTTCTCAAAGAATTGAATGTTGTTCCCTCTACTCCCCTTCCCAGTACAAGAGCTGCCAACGATCAAGGCCAGCCTCCTGCAGGTATGGTTGAAGCTACCGATTCAGTTCTAATTGGAGATAAATCAAATTCTCACACCCCACCCTTCCTGCTGACATACGAGATTTATAATAGAAACCTGCACAACTGTTTAATTGATTCAGGGGCTTCATCTAATATAATGCCAGCTTCAGTTTGTTCTAAGCTGAATATTGAGCCACAGAAGTCAGCCACTCATATTGTGCAGTTGGATAGGACTAAAGTGCAGGTAGTGGGTGAAATTAATTCTGTAACCATCAGGTTGTCTGCCGACCCCAGGGTTGTACAGAGAATTGATATTTTAATTGCCGACATACCTGAATTCTATGGTTTAATATTGAGCAGAGATTGGTCCGAAAAACTGCACGGGTATATTTCTACAGATTGGTCACATATGTGGCTTCCCTACAAGGGAAAGCCAAATCAAATAAGAATTGACCGTGAGAAGCATATGACCCACACAGTTACTGAATTCGAGCAAGAAAACCAACCTGTGGCATTCAACAACAACATTTTGGGGAATTATTCGGCAGAATCATTCTTTGGCAACTTTGTTGCCCAACCATCTCCTTTTTCAGTCAATCATTTTACATCTCAAATAGAAAATTTTTCACAAACTGATAGGTCCAGATGTTTTAATGGTGCTGAGAAAAATGTAGAAACTTTTGTTAATATTCCTTTATTTTGGTCTCTGTATTTTGATGGCTCTAAGTCCACTGAAGGTTCAGGAGCTGGATGTATATTGGTTAATCCGCAAGGAGAAAAGACAATGTTGTCTTGTAGGTTAGAGTTTGAGTGCACTAATAATACAGCCGAATATGAAGCTTTAATCCAAGGATTATACAAAGCAATCGACTTGGAGGTGCGATATCTAAAGGTATTCAGCGATTCGGAAATCATTGTCAAGCAAGTTAGAAATGCAATTCATTGCCTTTCGACTCACCTTAAACATTACCAATCGCTCGTTCAAGAGCTTACCTCACATTTTTTGGCATTCAACATTTCTTCTATACCTCGATCTCAAAATTCAGCCGCAGATTTACTAGCCAATGTAGCTTCAAAGCTTCTACCTTCTGAAGACTACAGCCTTGATAGATTTTCTGTAGAATTACTTTTCAGACCCTCAATTCCTGACAATGTCACTAATTGGAGAGTATTTAATCATGATGATGATATTTTGCAATTTTTAACTTCTGAGAATTCTTATGATAAGCAAGTTATTGACGAAGATGATCATGATTCCCAGATGAAAGAAGTGCTCAAAGAAAATTCGATCCCCAAACCAGTGGTAAAATTAGAAGATCTTTATGATATTAAAGACAGGTTTAAACCTGTAATTAACACAAAGCTTCAAAGTTCTACCCTTAGGTTTGAATTGATAAATCTAGGAACTAAAGAGTCTCCTCAAAACATCAATTTAGGAACGGGACTATCTCAGAATGAAAAGGACGCATTTATTAAATTGTTGAGAAAGAACAAACAGATTTTTGCTTGGAAATATGATGACTTAAAGACATATGACACATCTATTATCCAGCATACCATTCCTATGCTTCCTGATAAAAAACCAATTCAGCAAAAATTAAGAAAAATACACCCAAATTTGGAGAGCCAGATTAAGTCGGAACTTAATAAGCTTTTGAAAGCCAAAATTATTTTTCCAGTCCGACATTCAAACTGGGTCTCTAACATGGTGCTAGTCAGGAAGAAAAATGGCGACATTCGAATTTGTATTGATTTCAGGAATTTAAACAAAGCGAGCTTAAAAGACAACTTCCCATTACCCACTATGGAGCAAATTCTCCAATCGGTGGCAGGTTCTGAATTGATGTCTTTTCTAGATGGTTTTTCAGGATATAATCAAGTTCTGGTACAACCCGATGACCAGCTTAAAACTACATTCAGAACAAAATGGGGAACCTATGCATATCAGAAGATGCCTTTTGGTCTTATAAACGCCGGAACGACATTTCAGAGAGCTATGGACATGGCCTTCAGAGGGTTAATTAATCGATCAGTAGTCATCTATCTAGACGATATTACTGTGTATTCTAAGAAGAGAGATAATCATTTGCACGACTTAAATCAGATCTTTCAGAGATGCAAAAGATATGGTATTTCTCTAAACCCAAAAAAGTCCTTCTTTGCTCTAGACCAAGGAAAACTCTTAGGATTTATAGTATCCAAAGATGGTATTTATATTGACCCTGATCGGATTAATGAAATTGCTGAAATCCCTTTCCCACATAACAAAAAATCAATGCAGTCGTTTTTAGGTCAGATTAATTTTGTCAAACGATTTGTTCCAGATTTTTCACAGATTGTATTACCACTTCAGACAATGATCAAGAAGAATTCAGTCTTCAAATGGGGATCAGAAGAAAAACAAGCTTTTGATGTTATCAAACAGTCAATAATTAATTCCCCAGCCTTGAATACTCCAAATTTTTCTAATCATTTTACACTATATACTATCGCGTCCAACACTTCATATGCCGCAGTACTCACACAACTGAATGATAACAACTTAGAAGCACCCATATCATTTTTCAGTTCAAATCTTCAAGGTGCCGAATTGAATTATTCAGACGTTGAAAAACAAGCCTTTGCTGTATTCAAAGCAGTCAAGCATTATAGACCCTTCCTTCTAAAAACCCATACAAAAGTAATAGTTCCTTTCCCAGCAGTTAGGCAATTATTAATTCAGAAAGAATTGGGTGAAAAAAGAGCCAATTAGGTTACAGCGCTTCAAGAGTATGACTTAGAAATAAAGCCAGCAAATATTGTTAGGGGCCAAGGTTTTTGCAGGATATTGGCAGGAGCATCAAACATTCCTGAATCAAGCGATATGGATCAGACTGAATCAATCAATCAGATAAGTGTCACTGATTATGAATCTCAATATGCTGATTTGATATTTTATCTGAAGAACGGTTATGCTCCTCCAAATTTATCTTACAAGAATAAAAGGGCCGTTAGGTTAAAAGCTAAGAATTTCACTCTCATTGATGATGTGTTGTTTAAACAAAATTATGATTCTATCCTGTTAAGATGTCTTGAGAAACCTAAAGCTCAAAAGGTTTTGCAGGAGCTACATGATGGACCAGCTGGGGGACATTTTGGAGCTGACACAACAGCTCACAAGATTATTCATGCTGGATATTATTGGCCTACTCTATTCAGAGATTGCCATGAGCACGTAAGAAAATGCCTTAATTGCCAAACATCTGGTGGAAGACAACGAAAATCAGCTTTCCCTCTTCAACCTGTCAACATTGAACAGCCATTCGAACAATGGGGGTTAGATATCATCGGGGAAATTACTCCACCATCTTCCAAACAACATAGGTATATCCTTACCGCTACTGATTATTTTACTAAATGGGTAGAGGCTATTCCTTTGAAGGCGGCAAATGCAGAGGCAATCATCGAGTTCATTGACCAATTCA
This sequence comes from Pinus tabuliformis, assembly GCA_031772625.1. Taxonomy (NCBI): domain Eukaryota; kingdom Viridiplantae; phylum Streptophyta; class Pinopsida; order Pinales; family Pinaceae; genus Pinus; species Pinus tabuliformis. The sequence goes on along the minus strand of CM062818.1, from coordinate 14,896,224 downwards.
TCATTACCAGGTTTGGTGTTCCAAACGCTCTTGTTTTTGATAATGCTTCTTATTTTTCAGGAAACGCTATATATGATTTTGCTATTAAAAGAGGGTTTAAACTGAAATATTCTTCCAATTATTATCCCCAGGGGAACGGTTTAGCCGAATCTACTAATAAGAATCTCATCAAAATCATTAAGCGAACTGTTGAACAGAATCATAGAAACTGGCATAAATCTTTGGTCTTTGCATTATGGGCTGATAGAATAACACAAAAGGCTTCTATAGGGACCTCTCCTTTCAATCTGGTATATGGAAAATAAGCCGTGTTGCCTACAAATCTTGTTCTTCCATCTTTAGCCCTAGTGCAGTTCATTCAAGAGACTCCGTCTTCTTCTATCCAACTTAGACATGACCAAATTCTCAAATTAGAAGAAGAGAGGGAAAAAGCCAGAATCACTCATGCCAAACATCAACAAATCATCAAAGCATCTTTTGACTCAGCATCATCCGGTTCCAAACAACTTCAAGTTGGTGACTTGGTTCTCAAATGGGACAAGGCCCATGAAGATAAAGGTAAGCATACTAAATTTCAGAAAATGTGGCTTGGACCATTTCAGATCTGTGAAAAGATAGGCCATTCAACTTTTATATTGCAAGACTTATCAGGGATGAGAGATTCTCTCCCTGTCAATGGCCTGATCCTGAAGAAATTCTTTAATTGAGAAGGTAACCCCTTCTCCTTTTGTAGATTTGCGTAGTTTGTAGGATTGGTAGGAAATAAAACTGTAGAGTATCTCCATTGACCGTTTGTTGTGTTTGAGGAAGCTGTTTCACAAAAATAATATAAATATTTGTTTTTAGATAATAGAACCCTCAATCAAAAGAAATAGTTTCTAGGAAATTAGATATCATTGTGTTCTGAAACTATAATCTAAATTTTGAAGACTCCTTTCAGGAGGTAAAAGTTCCGAATCATTTTCTGTTTCCAAAACTAGTCTCCAAAGGTTATCTGTTAAAAGATAGAGGCTAACCCATTTTCAGTATCTTCAACTCTTCACCTGTCATCCACCTACTCTTAAGGAGAAAATTGTTCACCCCATTCACTAAAGGTTATGATTACTTAGAGTGTAATTCTAAAATATAAAAGATTAAAGATAAGAGGTCTTATCATAAGCCTGCTTACCATGTTCATAGGGAAATAGGTTAACTGACATTACCAATACTGCCTACCAAAACAGGGTAATGGCTTGAAATTTCAAGACAAGGGGTCTCATCACGAGCCAGCTTGATCAGTTAAATTATTACTAGTGAATGGCATTGTCATAAACTGGCTACCAAACCAGGACAGTGGCTTTTTATCTTATTTATTACAAAGAAAAACAGATGAAAAATAAAATATGAAAACATTTTATGGATTCATTCTGTTAATCACACTCTTATGTGAATGGAAAAGTGGACAATACTATGGTTAAAAGGTATCCCTGTCGAGACTATAAATGTTTGCTGGCAACAGAGGCTCTACCTATGACAGAGGGGTTAATTATAAAAGCTGATTTGGGAAAGTTTTCTATTCTATCACTATGAACCAATAAAGACTTATTTTTGAAACTTATTATGTATTTGGTTTCTTGAAACTAAATGGGACAAAGTTAACAAAATGGAGTTCACTTTATTCAGAACACATGAATATCTAGTTATATTAGAAGTTTCTCCTTCTGATTGAGTTTCTATTTTTGAAAAACTTGAGTGTTTGTATTAATTTCAGAGATAACTGGTTCTACCAACGAATCGCCAATTGTTGTGCCCTACAACAACCCCCCATTTCATATCATCTGTATTTACAAATGATTAACATATGAAATGGGTCCCTTTTAAAAAAATTAATTGGTATTAATGAATTTGATCGAAAAAGGTATGATAATCAAAAGTGTTAGTGAATTGGAGCCTTTTTCGAATAACAATGTTTCCAAAATAAAACAATCTTTGTTATTGCGATAAAGCGATCGCAAGATCGCATATCGCAATGACAAGAGAGATGCATTTAAATGGCTCTTTGGTCTTTGCCGATGCGATATCGCTATCGGCGATCGGCGGTATTCGATGCATACACAAAAAGAGCACATATCTTACACCCCGATGCGACGCTATATCGGCGATCGGCTATCGGCACGGCCTCTTATGGGAAAACGCTTTAAGTTTTAAACCCCGACCCGATGCGATATCGCTATCGGCCGTCGGTGGTATCCTATGCACTCTCATAAGGCGCTCAGGTCTTTCCCCGATGCGATGCGATATCGCTATCGGCGTTCGCCAGGGCTACTTTCAAACGATAGTGTAACTCTTTCCCCCATGCGATGCGACATTATTCATCGGTAATCGGCATTTCCAAGAAAGCGATTGCTTTAAGCTTTAAAGTTATATTTAAATCCGGTGGATAAAGCGCAGTTTTCAAAATGCCGTTAAATGCAGGGATAAGGTAATGCATGCGTATTTAATAACTTTGCCCCTTCGATTAACGAATACTTGCGTCTAAGGCATATCATATCTGTTGCACGCGTTGGGAGGTCATTCAACTGAATAACAGCGTAAAGGTCATTTAATGGGTAGCAGGCCTTAAAATCACCATTAATGCATATGCGATCTCTTACCAGTGATTGGATCCGCAGCCATTTTTGAAAATTAATAGCGCCACGCTTCAAGTGATATATATCTTTCCCATTATGCTTTGTCTTCATTATTTCTCGTGTTACGATTTCTCTTGCGCTTGTGTAGAGTTCGTTTGTTGAGAAAAGCCTAAACGTGATGGGGAAGAAAAATAAGAAGAGTTCTGGTTCTACTACAACACCTGTTGCAGGTCAAGCTGCTTCAATTTCGAAGAAAGGCTTAATCTCGGACACTACGTGCGCTGGTCTTGCTAGGACCACATGGCAGGGCACATATAATCTGTTGGAGGCCGAGCAACCAAAAGTGACAGTGAGAACAGCTAGTGTTGATGTACTAAGGAAATCTGATGCAACGCTCAAAGACTTGGCCGACTCCTTTTTACACAGAATAGCGGCCAGAGAGCAGGTTCTCCCTTACACAGATGTGGTGCGCTGGGCAATTGAAGAAATCCCCATCACTGATAGAACTTTCCATACAAGGGACGGAAGGATTTTCGGGTCATTCAAGCCTGATGACCTGAGGCGAATGTATCATCTGCCTGAACCGGAGCTAGTCTACAACAGAACCTTCGTGGAGAAATTCGCAAATGAAAATGAATCACCATCCGAACCCCTCCGAGATTGGAGGCAGAACCCAGCCAAGCACAAGCATGAAAGTTCGGGTAAGTACTCCAACGTTTCTTTGGCTTCTCCCTATTGCTATGCGGGGATTATGATGTGTAGACTGTGGGGATTACATGACTCTGTTAATATCAATATTGACATGGTTCCCTTAATGGAAGCGGCTATCAATGCTATAATCATGGATTGGGCCACTATTCTTTCTGATAAGTTGGTCGTAGCTGTTCGTGAATTCAGAAACAAAACTATAGTCTCCGAAAGGAAAATCCCGCCATTTTATTATTCTGCTTACATTATGGATACTCTGTGTCTTAATTCTGAGTTTCCTCTCCTCGGTTGGAGATGGACCACCCAAGATCCAACACCCATTCATCTATACCATCAGAAATTGTGGAAGTCCTCTTACAAGGACCATTTGTACCAAATTTGTAATGGTTTCATGCTGCCCATTTACTATTCTATTTATGACAGACCCATTTCCAGAATCTCCTATGAAGCTTCTTTCGACTTACCAGCCGTAGCAAGTTGGTTCGGGGAGGAGTATTTCACCTATATCAGAGTTTTTGGGAGTAAGGCTAGGCCGCATGTCCTCCCTTTATATATCCCAGACAAGCTGTTAGCCCGGGAAATCTGTTACCAGATTATGGCCGAGAGTGTCACACAAACTCTCAAAGAAGAGAAGAAGAAAGGTTGGCCCTCTTTTCCTTTAAGAATTGGGGTTTTTACTCTGCTTAATTACAAGCACGCAGAAAAAGAAGCGACAAAAATCCAAGCTTTATCCTTAGCCACTCTCCCAAGCAGACTCTATGATCCAAAGCAAACTGCCTACACTGCCCTAGAACAAGAAAAATTGACAAAAGTTGATCATCAAGAGGATATGTTTGATGACCTGTTCGTAGGTACAGAGACAATAAGCCAAGCCAAACAGCTTGCAATAATGAAATACAATGATGAGGCATTGACTGAGTTTAATAAACTTAGGGAACAGAGGTTGCAAACTCTGCCCCTAGAGTTATTATCCACAACCCCAGCGTCTTCCTCAAGCGAGCCTGGTCGGCAACAGATACATTCACCTCCGGTTACAACTAAAGAACAGGAGGAAAGGCAGAAGAAGCTGCAGGCTGAGAAGCAGAGAAAAGAGCAAGCAGAGAGGCAGAAAAAGGAGCGGATAGAAAGGCAGCAAAAGGCAAAGAAGGAAGAAGAGCAGAGGAAGAAGAAGGAAGAAGAGCAGAGGAAGAAGAAGGAAGAAGAGAAACTAAAGAAAGAACTGACAGATAGGCAGAAAAAGGAATTAGAGGAGCAACAGCGGAAAGCGCAAGAGGAGCAGCAGCGGGAAGCACTTGAAGAACAGCAGAAGTTAGAACAAGAAAAAGAACGGAGCAAAGCCCCTACAGAGCAACATAAGCAAACCTCCACCGATCCTGAATTGATTAAACAATGGAACCAATTCGATTCCATTATCAGTGGTAAGGAAGGCTCCAAAGACAAAGGCTCCTCTAAAACAAGCGATGCGCCTGATACCACTTCTTCTCAGGTTCTAGGAGGGACCAGCGGCCCACCCATTTCACAAGATGTCGAGGTAATCAATAAGGACCCTTTCGATCAAATTGTTCTCCAGGTGGAAGAAATTCCTCCCCTGGATATTTTCTACAGCCCAGAGCATAGAGCCGTTATTAAGCGCTCTAAGAAAAGACGAAGGCTTGATCAACCTTCTATCTTGCCTGAGCAAACAGTCACGGGCAATATGGTCTGGAAGGAGGATTTGGATCCCTCCGATGATCTGACAAAGCTGTCACAATTCGCGGGAGCTTATTCTGCAGCAACCATCGACAAAGCATCGGAGGTAAGTCTTCTGTTGAAGACTAAGGACCATGAAATATATGCATTACAGGCAGAGGTAATTGAAGCGAAAAACAAAGCAGCGCAGGTGGAAGAGCAGTTGCTGGCTCAACAGCAGGAAAACAATTTGTTAACCCAGCAACTGCAAATTGAAAGACAAAGGATAGACCAAAGTGAAACTCAGAAGGCAAAAGAATTGTCGGAGGCATTGTCACAGTTGAAGACATCAAATGAGCTGATGATGAAATCAAAAGATGAGCGAATAGCTCAACTATCAGCACAGCTCGAAGGTATCAAGAGCACACAGAATGTGAAAGTCTTCAGAGCAGAGGCAACTCAAATAAATGGCGCATTAATATCTCAGATCAGACTTTTATGTCAAAAACTTACTAAGGCTGAGCAATTATGCGAAATATCTACAACAGTGTGTGAGCAAATAGAGAAGGCCAGGAATGAGCTAGATCAGGCCGAAGAAGCCATATCCGATTATATTGAGTGGCAAGACACTAACGAAGGGAAAGCGGCGAATTTGTCCCGAATCCATGAAGCGTACAAAGACATCCTCTTCACGGAATGGAACACTCAGGTAATGAAAGCAGAAAGGGCGGCTTCCAGGTGTAAAATAATTGCCAGCAATATGATCGACCTAGTCAATGATACACTTTATTTGGCTAACATGATTTCCAAGTGCACACCTGGAAGCATAACAACAGCAGATATGCTTGAACAAACAAATTACCATGACTTGGAGGAACAGAGGAAGTTAATTACAGGAGTAAATACTTTAACCTCTGATACATATTGGCTCTTTCTAGTCAAGCCACATACTCAAAGGTCTTCTCTCAAGTGTTTAACAGATGCCCTCGGATGCCTGATCCCCGACATTCAAGATGCTACATATGATGCCCAGCTAACTTCGCGTCTCAACACTCCACCAGAAGTAGAGCCAATGCTGGCGATATGTCAGCTAAGGAGTAAAGGCAAAGAACCCACCGAATGAAGCATTGCCGCCAACTGCCAGATTGCCAAGAAAGATGGAACAAACATTTATTGATGCCAATTTAATAGCTTTTCAGTTGTTTAGATATTTAGATTAGTATAGTATTTATAGACCCTTTCATTGTTTTGGAAAGGGTCGTAAAATCTTGTAATAAGACTTAAAGGCTGAAGTTTTCACTATTGTGCTTCAGTCTATATTCTTTTTGTGAAACTCGACCAATGGTTCTTAATTTTGATTAGAAGGCTGTTTTATACAACTGCGCACGACTGTCTGTTGTTTGGAATGCTTTCTGATTTGAAGGAAGGACTGCGACATAGTGATTAACATATTGGATTGATCGATCAGCTTACATGGTACTATTATCTGTATCTGTGTTCTTTCTTATTATATGAATTGCTGTGTTATTATCTTTGCTATTGTTGAATGCATGTATGCGATATAACAACGAATCTTCATTTCGTTTCATTATTGAATGTTTTGGTGATTTGTTATCTCTTTCACTCATGTATGTATCAATGATATGAATGATTAAGTGTAGTAATTCGCTCTAATCGCTCTGCATAACTAATTATGCAGAGCAATGTTTAAATGGTTTAAACGTCTATGCTTAAAGTGTTAGAGTCATCTATATGCCTGCCTTAAAGCACAGACCATCAAACGCTACGCTTTACCAAGTGATAAGTCCCGGGATCCAATTATAGTTATTACATTTTGTTTGTAGTTTAGCTGTCCGCTTATTACCATCTTATGTCATAAGTCATTCACCCATCCCATTCACTTATAATTCTTGGGAAACTGGTCCCATTATCCCCAGTCGGAACCACTATTCCAAACGGAAAAGGAGCTGCACTAAGGTCCGGACCGGGTGGTTTCCCCTTTGTTGTGGCAGCGATCTTCGAGGCCTCAACAGACTCCCAAGGGAATACGGCCGGGGTAACCACTAACCAATCTTTGGATCACAGTTTCTAGCCAAACTGTAATCAGAGAGGGCTCTCTCTTTATGATTTGTCTCTGTTATGATGGTGTTTTAGGCTAGGTATTATGCTCAGGTTTTGGTTTATGTTTTGGTTGAAGGATTTCTTTCAGGGCTTAAGATGTAGTGTTTAGAGAGTAATAGATCATTGGGCAATGGAGTCTGGAGTTGAGAAATGCTTTGAAATGCAGGACTGGTGGTGCTCAAACTGGAGGGCCAATTGTGTATCTCAGACAAACAAATTTAACTTGAATGGTGAGGCATGTCAGCCAACAGAAAGCAATTAAGAATTTTCTATTAAACTGGTGAGGTGAAAGTGAAATACGTCGCACAGGAGCAAACTTGAATTCCTGTGACGAAGGTCACTATGAAAGATGCATTCTGAAAGTGCAGCAATTAAGAATTACACTTATCAAGAGTACAGCTGAAGAAAAACATTCATTAACAACACAGATTGAACTCAGGGTATTCATTGAATAAATCCTGAAAGTTATTCTTTTTCCTTGTTGCTAGATATTCAAAATTGGAAACATATATGGATCAAAACACATAACAGAGAGAGTTACGGAGACTTATTGTATTGTGTGATACACAGGAATCCAGCAGTTTTCAACAAACACCAAAACGCATTCCACACCTCAGAAATCCGAGAAATTCCATCACTTTCTTTATTAAACTTCTGAAAGGATTACAGCATAAGAACTTCTTCAGGAGAAATCAACAACAACCCTTGCAAACTCATGCGAAGGGGACTTTATAGGAAAGCTTACACAAAATATCTCAGGCATTGAGTCATCTGAGGGAGAAATATCTTCATTACTTTGTTCAGAAAGTAGAAAAGAAGTTATTACAGCTTTGAATGCAACATAAATGCTCTTTAAGTCTGTCAGAGGATATTTTGACCTTTGGAGGTCACTGAGTCGGTTGAAACGCTTTGCTTTAATGCTGATAAATGTGCTTTTGGAGCTGCGCTGCTGTAGCTTCTCGGCCTGGACACCTGTAGCTTTATACTTTGCTTTTTTGGCCGAAATTTCTGCTGAGTTGGCTCAGCTTTAATCTTGAATGTATGCTGATCTTTTTAAGCTGTCCTTTGCTCAACAATTTATATTTTCAAAAACAAAATTTGGTGAACTGCTCACTGTCTATAAAATTCTCTGTATTGCATCTGTCCACCAGTCTTGCGTAGGGAGTTGATGCCTGAGAATTGCATCCATAGTCTCCTCTGCCTCTGTATATTTGAAAAAATTGGGAGCCACCTCAAACAGGTGATTGATCTCATGCATTATAAAAAATAGATGTTCTACCCTGTTGTAGATAGTCTGTCCTGTAGCTGGCCCTGTTTCTTCTGAGCTGCTGGGCTTCTCATTGATTTCGTTTGTGGCAAATGCATTCACTCTTTTGGCATATTGCTCATGAATGAGCAGTCTCCCTGCGCTGTTCAGTAAGCTAGGGAGTCCTCTGTTTTGCAGCACCAGGAATTTATCCATGAACCTCTTCACCTCTGTCTGCATGTCCTGGGTTCTTCTATCTAATGTCTGCACCAAATTTCTCAATGTGAGAACCCTTTTGATCAACTGAATGGTCTCAGTTCTGTTGGGAATTCCCATTTTTGCCAACTGAGTACTTGTTTTATAATTCAGCACATTGATCATCCTGGTAGCAACTTCAGGCATGTTGCCTAGAGCAGCCCTTGACTTGTGAATTTCAGCTTGTGCTCTTGGGATGAGTTCTAGCTGCTCATGGATTGTCTCTATATACTGCCATTGGTCAGTAATAGACTGGCCAATGTTGGCCCATAGCATTGCCTTAAGCCCAGCTATAACTTTATCTAATTTGAGCTCATTTTCTAGCTCTTTTATCTTGTCTTTAAGGGCTTTGATTTCCCTGCCCTTTTCTGCCACTTCTCTCTTTGATTTATCATGCCTGTCATTTACCTTGGCTAACTTTTCCCTGGTCTCATTTAACTCTGTCATTTGAGCTTCCAGGATTTGGATTTCATTCTTCAGCTTTTGCGTATCCAGGCTTTGGGCCTGCTCTGTAGTTGTTGGCGCTGCTGAAGTAGATGTTGCTGTCTGTTCGGTTTGTTGAGGAGGAGGAGCAGTGATAGGAGCAGTTTCCTCAAGATTGATGATCTGAGGAGGAGGCTGAGAGGTCTGACCCTCTTCTCTTTATTTCAGTGCTGTCTGCAATGCTGCTTGTGTGGCCTCTGATTCTCCCAGCTTTTCTTGTGTTTGGAGGAGCTGCTTGTAGAGAGATATGAGCAGATCTGTGGCATCCCGCTCATGTCTCTGCTGAGCCACTTCATCTGTTTGAGGGTGAATTGTGGCTGGAAGTTTAATCTTTCTCCTCAAAGCTGCCATGTCTGCATCCCTCAGCTTTAGTATCTCTTGTATGCCCTTGATATCTGTGGGATCATGCCCAATCTCTATGATGATATACTCTAAGGACCTTATTCTGTTGTCCTTTGCCTGAGATGATGCTCTCTCCAATTCTAGTTGAGAGGCTGTATTATTAAGGCTATTCTATAGCCTGTAGTTATCCAATGTTTGGTCTGCTAAGGAAGCATAGACCATTTCACCTGTTTGCTTGTGCAGTTCTATCTTATCCATTGGGTGGATATCTTTGGCAAGGACTTCCAGGTTAGTCCTTAAGTAGTCAGAGGCAGATTGGGGCTGCACTGCTGTTGGCTTAAAATGACTCATGATCATTTTTCCTTCCTGCACATCAAAGGCAGACATGAGTCTTTGTTGATTGGTGGGAGCCATGTTTAACAGATGGTTATACAACTGTATCCTGATGGGCTCATTTCTCCTCTTAATGTCTATAAATTGCTGCTTGATGCTCTTTTCTCCTTCCCTTTGCTGGCTGGAGGAGCTGACCTCTCCTCCCATAGTTCTGTCTTGTTCCTGCTGGCAGGAACTGGCTGAAGCTTCTCTGCTGGGTGGGCCCATACCAAAAGATTTCCCCATTGGCATCTCTTCTTCTGAGAAGGGATTGATTCTCTGTCTTTTCTCCCCATGAGTTGCTGATGTTGTAAGGGGAGTCTCTCTGTCCCTTTTTCTAAAAATAAATGTATCCTCCTTTTGAGGAGTTTGGAGGATAGATGCATCAGCTGGAGTTTCTTGCCTTGGAGGCACAGTTTGTTCAGTGGTCTTGGGGTTTTCCACTGTTTTTTCTTGCTGGGCAGGCTGTTCCTGCCTTTGTTCTTTCTGTTGTTGCTGTTCTTCTTGCTGCTGCACCATCTCTTCTTGTTGCTGCACTAGTGTTTCCACTTGCTCTTCTGTCATAGGAGGTGGCTGTTCCACCTGCTTTTCTTTGCCTTTGCTGGATGTCTGTGGAGTATTCACGGCAGCATGCTGATGTGTTGTTGACGATGAGGTGGCTCCTCCGAGTTGCCTTCTATATGAGAGGGGAACCTGTGCACAAGTTTCCAAGTCAGCTTCTTTTTGAATATTTCTAGCCTCTCTTTCTAGCAGCTCTTCATCAGTAAATTCCTCTTCTAGGGTGTCCTCTGTCCATCTCAATGTATTGGCATACTGCTCAATCTCTGGCAGTCTCATATGTGCATAGGTACCCAATTTGTATTTTATTCTTCTGAGGGAAACAAAATGATTGGGGTCATAGGGTATCCACTCAAAGCTAGTTTGCAATTTGAGAGCCTCTAGGATATCATTTGCCTCTTTCCATCCCTCTTCTCTTTTATTATATAGGAAAGGGCCCAGCTGGCTCCTTACCTTCAGCTGCACTTTCTTGTTCTTGCTTTGGAAGTGGTAGCAGTCAGCGTTTCCAAATTGCCTGAAGTATTCTAAGGCAAAAAGTCTCATAGGGACATACCTGGGCAACCTATAAGGCTTCAACTCACAGCCATATATTCTGATTACTGTGTGGTGTTGGTAGAAGTACCAATCACCAATGCTGTATTTTTTAGAGAGATGGAGAACTCTCCTCATGTCATCAGTTAACCTTGGAGGAGGAGCACCATACAATAATGTCATAGCTGGATGAATGAACAAGTCTACAAACTCACAGTATGTGTATGGTGACACAGAGCTGTGGTGAAAAACTGAGGTCCAAAACACAACTGACCTTGGATTCCCCTGGGCATTAACTTTCTTCAAGGGAATTGGGAAGCTGTCTGGTTGATAAAACAAGAGTAGATGGTAGATGTATGAAGAGTATCTAAACAATCTCTCCCTTTGCAGATTCATTAGCTGCTCATGGATCTTGTCTGCAATGTATGTGGCATAGTCATAATGTACAACTGGAGGCTTTCCGGGAGAGAATATAGACAGCATTGCCATTATACTATCATCCACATCCTCAATTCCCCTGAACCCTAGGACATAGCTGATCAAGTCCACCAGCATTCTGCCCAAGTCATTCAAGTATGGATATCCAATAGGAGGAGTTCTGATGGCTTCAGAGCCTGGTTGTATAAACAGCTGATTAATTTTGATGATTTGATCATTTGACAACTTGGTCCCCTTCTTTAACAAATTCTGCATGTAGAGGGGGGTCAATGATTTAGCAGTGTGGAAATGCAGCATCTCATTTATGCTCTCTGGGGTGATATGGAATAGAATTGAGCCTGTGGGGCTGAGAACAGCTCTTTGGCATGGATCATAGCACTCCTGGCATCTGTGGATCAATTCTGGCATAGGATTGACCTGAGGGAGGTTGTAGATGGGCAAATTTGAGTCCCAAATCCCTAGGATATCAGCTCCACTAAGGTGTTGGGCTTTCAACTCATTTAGCATCTGAATATTATATTTAGAGCGCATTGGGAAAATGTCTAACATTTGATAATCCATATCTCCCAGAGCTTTCCATTCCAACTCCCTTTGAGGGGCATTGAGAGGCATAATGTTCAGTGCAATTGGAGTTTCCATGGCAAAAGAGGATTCTGAATTGAGTGTAAAGTGGTTTCAATTGAGCAGGACAGTATAGAGGAATGTCCCTTTACTAGGGAGGTAAATTTATAAGGAACAGAGAGTAGTTCTAATAAACAGCAATTGAAATACTGTTTAGAGTGTAAAATAAGACCAATGCTTGGCCATCACTCTACCTCTTCTCAGTGGTTGAACTCAGTTTAAAATGATTCTGTCGCGTTTGCGCGAACAGAGCTTGATTTCTCAATGAAAATGCAGGTAAACAAGGCTTGGCTAGTGTTCTTCGAGTTCAGAACTGTCAAAGGGCCAGGTGCAAGGATTTCTGCCGGTGAATTCAAGAATTTTTTCCGTTATAAGCTCTTTTGAGGGAAATAACAGACAAAGCAGGTACGTGAAGGATTTATAGCGGAGAATACCTGGTGAGGAGTAGGCAATGGTCACGGATAACTGTGGAAATGGCGCTCCGCCGGTCTCCTGGTCAGGTTCTGCAGGTTGGTGGACTCTGGACGTGAAAATCGCATGCAGGCACAACAAAGTCTTTTGTAAGAAAATGGGAAAAAACACGAAATTTCACCATAATATTGGTTTTTTTGGACTTTTGGCGCGCTTTTCTGGTGACGTCAGCATGATGTCATAGGTGGGGTCAGGGCCGGCTGACGTCATAGGTGAGGTGGCGGGCTCTGATTGGTCCACGGGGATGATGCTGTGGCAGGTGAGTTGGCCCAGAAGCGGACAAAAGTGCTGATGCGATGGCAGGACGGAGATGTCGTGGGCATGACGTGGGGCCAGCAAACCGGGCGGGAGGTACCCTAGCGGTTACGGTTAAGCGCTAGCTGTTACAGTTTCTCGGGACGGTTATGATACGGCCTGGCTTGTGTCAGAGTCTGACCTGAGAAAACGAGAAGGGGACGCGTGGCAGAGGCCTGACGTACCCCTTCGTCACTTTCTCGAGCGCTAAAGGGTGGATGTCGGGCCCAATCCAATATCAATGAGGGCCGTCGGATCCCGTGGGTCCGATCTGACGGTAGTCGGGAGGGTGAGATAATAGGTGGATACGGACGCGGGCGAAGGAATAAACAAGTATTTCTTTTGGGATACGTGCTTAGCGGGGAAGGTTTAGATATAGTGTTCTTCAATGTTTTTTTTCAATATATTCCGAAAAATCAAATATATGCGCCAACTTTGGTTAAACGGCGGAAAGTGGGTTTTTTGGGTTTTTTGGTAGTTTCAAAGGGGTTTCATGGGTAAAGGGGATTTGTAAGGTTTTTCCAATGCGCAATAATACAGCCCCAATACTTTGGATAAGAGAACCAAGTGGGTATTTAGGGGTTATTTTTGCAAATGAAGTGGGTATAGGTAAAACAAGGTTTTTACAAAGTTTATGTGCAAACGAGGGGTAATGAGTTAAAAAGTGGATTTGGAAAGGGGGAGGAGTTTAGGCTTAGGTTAATCAAGATGACCAGGTGTCATTTGATCCCTAACATAGGACTTATTGGCTATAATGCCAAGGGGAGGGGATATTTATACAAAATTTGGGGTTTATACACCATGGTGTTAATACTAGTAGGGGAAAGGTAATATAGGGGATTTACATAGTAAAGTTAGAGTTAATATGGGGGGAGATGTGAATGAGGGGGGAAAATCACTAAGTTTATTTGAAACTTACTTAGTTTAGGGAGTAGATCAAAATGAAAAGAGTTTAGACAAGAAATGTGGCTTCTAAAAGATTAAGAACCACCATGAAACCATAATCTTCTTCCATGAGTCTCAGCTGATGAGGGAGTGTTAGTAATGAAATGGAAAGGGGAAGAAGGGAGGTTAGACATGCTTTCCTGCTTGCTGCAACTTGATGAAGAAGAACACCTTCTCAATTGTTTTGACTTTGCTTTAGTAAACAAAGTTAACATACCTACAATGGTAAAGATAACCTTTCTGCAACCCCAACTACTTACCCAGCTACTTTGCCTAGCATTTTTTATTTCTTCTTGGAGGGTGCACTTGGACTTGCAGACCCTTACTTGCCTTTTCTTTTCTCTGGCTTTTTCTCTTGTTTTTTTCTATCTACTTCTACCCTTATTTCTTCCAAGGTCCCAGATTAAGCAGTTGGGAACCCTAATTTCTCTACCTAAGCTACTTGTCTGCCAAGATTAAACAGTTTGGACAGACTTCTTTCTCTATTCTACAACTGGAAATTTAAACCATGGAATGATCCAGATTAGACTGTTGGACCGTCCATCAAAATTGGGACTACATCAAGCTATTTACACACCTTGTATTCTCTTGGAAATATGTGATCTTTGCATCATCAAAGCAGAGCATATTTGGAATTTCCCTTGTCCATCATGAAATATGAAACCTATTGGTATAGGTAGCTAACACAGACATTCTTGGAGTTAATGGAAAAAATGGTCGTTTCAAACATGTCCAAGAGAAATGACACTCATCCGTTATGAAATAGGTGGCCACCTCCCTGTGAGGCGTTATACAGTGATTGATTACGCAGGACAGAGGGATTCAAATGGACAGAGGTAGGGGAACCAGAAAGCTGGGAAGTGGAAATGAACAGTCAGGAAGCAGATTGGCTTTAAAGCCACAAACTGACAGAGAGAGAGGTAGAGTAGTAAGTAGTAGGTAGTAAGCTGAAAGTAGAGAGAAGAAGCCGAGCTGACCTATAGAAGGAAAGGCAGCATCAAGCTAGAGTTAAGACAGAGACAGGGAGAGTCAGAGAGTCTATGTACTCCAGAGAATGATTGAGAGGTTCAAGCGCACTCCTTTGTAATGCCTGTCATGTATGAGTCTCAGATTGGGCTCATACTACTGTGACTGTTGGGTCCCTATAATACTAGTGATTACCCCATTAATATTGTAGTTATACCCCTTATTTATATTGTTGTGCCCCTATTACCCCCATGTTGTTATTTCTGTGCCCCATAGAATCCCTCTATTGTTATTTTTGTGGCTTTATATTATTATTGTTAGGTTGGCTGGATTATATTGTGACTCCTTAGACTCCTATATATAGAAAGGAGGTTTTGTCATTTGTATCATCCAAGAATTGTTCATTTATGTAATGAACAGGAGGTTGCCCCCTCGAAGAGGCTGAATTATAAGGCGTTGATCTATCTTTTCTATCTTTTCTTGAGCTGGTTTCATAACATTTGGTATCAGAGCTTTGGATTCTAGGGTTTCGCTGTTCCAAACAGGTCATCGTGGCATTTTCGCTATAACTTTTTTTATGTGACGTTTCAGAAGTTGCACAAAAAACCCATTTGAGAAGAAATCGTGCTGAATCTTGGTTCCAAATTTCAGAGCTTTTCGCGTGATATTTGCGGAGATATGATCTGAGGAAGTTGGTCTTTTTGCAGACTCTTGAATTACATTCAAAACAGGTGACCTGGGGAAAATCGTCATAACTTTCTCTCTGGGGATTGGATTAAAATTTCGTAAGAAGGTGAAAAAATAGGACGGACTGTAGTTTCTTTTATATGTGTTTCAGATCCAAAGGTTGAAACAGTGACTCGTGGCACGTCGTACAAGTTCTCTCTACTGAACTAGTCTAAAAGCAAGTCACTGTGGGAGATTTCACATAACTCTTCCTTAGAGAATCCAATTTGGATCAGACTTGTGGCATTAGAAAGAGGATGCAGAAGGCTACTATAGGTCACAATTTTAGAATTGGATGATCTGAAATTACAGAGATACATCAGATTCAATATCAATATTCTATAAAGTGAAAAAAGGTGTGTAGTTTTTTTTTTAAATTTTTGTGTAAGCTTGGTTTAACGGAATTCAAAGGGCATAGTAAAGCATTATTATCAGTAACTGATGCCCCGAGGAAAGAAATTGCAAACACCTAGTAAGGAACCTGAAAGCTCTAGCATGACTCATGAAGAAGAGGAAGAAATGCTACATGATATATCAAAATTACAAGAACAAGTGCAACAAATGTCACGCCCACAAAAGCTAACAGAAGCTAAGATAAATGGCGTGGAATCTAACATAAATGGCGTGGAATCTAAGATAAATGGCATGGAAGCTAAGATGGATGATTTGAAGACAGAATTGAAGAGAGACATGGTAGATTTGAAGACAGATTTGAAGACAGACATGGCAGATTTGAAGACAGATTTGACAAATTTTCTACAAGAAATACTTACTAATGGTGAAAAGGTTGTAAAGGAAACTCATGATGTGAACAAAAGTAATGTTAATCATGATTCCATAGACTCTAATGTTGGATTGAAGACCCACCATATTCCAAAAATCGATATAAGGAAGTTTGATGGCAAGGATCCCGCCACATGGATATTACAGATGGAGCAGTTCTTCGATCTCAATAATGTGCAAAACACACAAAAGGTACATATGGAAACTGTATATTTGGAACCAAATCAGTTTGTATGGTATCAATGGCTTTTCTCTCGTAAACAATTTATCACTTGGGCAATTTTTACGGAAGAATTGATAGCACATTATGAAGATACAAAAAGCAACACTTTTTTTAGCCAATTGATAAGTCTCAAACAAAAGGGTTCAGTAATGGAGCACATTGAGGAGTTCCAAAAATTGAACATAAGGGTAAAAGATATTCCAGAGGAGCATAGGATTGATGTGTTCATAGGGTCTTTAAAGGATAATATCCAACATGATGTTCGCCTTTGGGAACCTGATTCATTAGAGAAGGCATTCAGGTTAGCAAGAAAAATGGAAAGCAAAATTATGGCAACCAGGAAGCATACCACTCACAACTATAAAGACGGAAGTGTTGTTGCCCCTAGTCTTCCACAACCTATAAGGTTGACACCACAACAATTGGAAGAAAAAAGAGCAAAAGGGCTTTGTTACAGTTGTGATAGCAAATACACTAAAGGTCATAAGTGTGCTGAGAAGAAATTATTCTACATAGATTGTGAAGAGGAAGAAGAAAAGGAGCAAGAAAGGTCAAAAGAAGAAGATATACTCCAGGAACAAAGCCTAGATGAAGAACAAATAAATCCTACCATATCTTGTAATGCATTGGTGGGAATTACCACTCCTCAAACCATCAAGATAGAAGGACAAATCAAGAAGAAAAAGGTAATAGTGTTGATTGATTCAGGAAGCACCCACAATTTTATTCATTGTAGGGTAGCAAAAGAATTGAATTGCTTCCTATATCCAGCACCAGAGTGTCAAGTGATGATTGCAAATGGAGGAACAATAAATTTCTCTGGAAGGTGCCATAATATCAAGCTATCCATGGGAGAATATGTATTGACTAGCCCAATGCTTTCCATTCCAATGGGAGGTGCTGATGTTGTACTAGGAGTCCAATGGCTACAATCCTTGGGTACAATAGCTTTTAATTTTCAAGAACTTTTCATCAAATTTTCTATGGAAGGAAAGGAAGTTGAATTAAGGGGTATTGCAGGGAAACCAGGAAAGATAATCAGCTCTAATGGTATGACAAAGCTTCTAAAAAAGGAGCAAAGAGGTGTAATTGCACAATTATGTTCGCTAGATGTTTCCACATCGGAATCATCTATTTCTCCAGATCTCCAAAAAGTCCTGGACAATCATTCCAAGGTATTTGAGACTCCCAAAGGTCTCCCACCTATGCGTGATCATGATCATGCTATTCATCTGATTCCAGGAAGTGTTCCTCCAAACATCAGGCCGTACAGATATCCCTATGTCCAAAAAAGTGAAATTGAACGTATGGTTGCAGAAATGCTAGAGGCTGGTATAATTCAACTAAGTCAAAGTTCTTTCTCTGCTCCAGTAGTATTGGTGCACAAGAAGGATGGATCATGGCGCATGTGTCCGGATTATAGGGAGCTCAACAAGCTCACTATTAAAGATAAGTTCCCCATTCCTGTCATTGATGAATTACTGGATGAATTGCATGGATCAATTTACTTCACCAAGTTGGATCTTCGTTTGGGATATCATCAAATCAGAATGAAGATTGAAGACATTCCAAAAATGACATTTAGAACTCATGAGGGTCATTATGAATTTTTGGTCATGCCTTTTGGCCTTACCAATGCACCTTCAACATTTCAAGGTTTGATGAATTCAATTTTCAAACCATTCCTTAGAAAATTTGTGTTAGTATTTTTTGATGATATACTAATCTACAGCAAGTCTTGGAAGGATCATGTTGAACATGTTGACAGGGTGCTACAACTATTGGAGGAGAAACAATTATATGCAAAAAGATCCAAATGTTTCTTTGGAGTCCAGGAGGTGGAATATTTGGGTCATATTGTATCTCATGAAGGAGTTAAGGTAGACCCTAGCAAAATTAAAGCCATTAAGGAATGGAAAATCCCCACATCCATAAAGCATCTGTGAGGATTTCTTGGGTTGACAGGGTATTATCGCAAGTTTGTTAAGAATTATGGGAGAATAGCAGCACCTCTAACAACATTATTGAAGAAAGATGCATTTTCATGGACTCCGGAAGCAACAAAGGCCTTTGAACATCTTAAAGAGGCAATGTGCCAAGCACCAGTCTTAGCTACACCGGACTTCACAAAAACCTTTATTGTGGAATGTGATGCTTCAGGAAATGGAATTGGTGATGTTCTAATGCAAGATGAAAGACCCATTGCTTTTGAAAGTCGTCCAATCAAGGAAAAGTTTTTAAGAAAAGCTATTTATGAGAAGGAAATGTTGGCAATACTCCATGCACTTAAGAAATGGCGACCCTACCTAATGGGAAGACACTTCAAGGTAAAAACGGATCATGATAGCCTTAAATACTTTTTAGAACAAAGATTATCCTCTGAAGAGCAACAAAAGTGGGTCACAAAGATGTTGGGTTATGACTTTGAAATCATCTACAAAAAAGGGAAGCAAAATGTGGTGGCAGATGCACTCTCAAGAAAGGATGAGGATGTGGAAGCATTGTTGTGTGCCATTTCTATTATCCAACCAGATTGGATAAACGAAGCAAGGGAGGAATGGAAGAATGATGAAGAAGTGTGGGCACTTATTCGAAAGCTACAACAAGATTCCAGTACGTCTGATACATTTAGCTGGCAAAATGATTCATTATGGTACAAAGATCGCTTATACCTCTGTAAGAATTCCCAGCTAAAACAAAAGATTCTTATGGAATTGCACACTTCTCCCTTAGGAGGGCACTCAGGATTTTTAAAAACTTACCACATGGTTAAGAAGGAATTTTTTTGGGATGGCCTTAAATGAGATATTCAAAAGTTTGTGGCGGAATGTTTGGTTTGCCAACAAAATAAAGTTGAAACAATTAAGACACTGGGTCTATTACAACCTTTATCCATTCCAAGCCAACGTTGGGAGGAGGTTTCAATGGATTTTATCACAGGTTTACCCAAGTCTGAGGGGAAGAGTGTCATCATGGTGGTAGTTGACAAACTTACCAAGTATGCACACTTTTGTGCATTATCACATCCATTTAAAGCTAGTACAGTTTCTACTGCATTTATGGAAACAATTCAAAAGCTACATGGAAACCCAAAGATTATTGTAAGTGACAGAGATCCCATTTTCACTGGAAATTTTTGCACAGAATTATTTTCTTGTCTTGGTACTCAGTTAGCTCATAGCTCATCTTATCATCCTCAATCTGATGGGCAAACTGAGATAGTAAACCAATGTTTGGAAGGATATCTTCGTTGCTTTGTATCTGATAAACAGACATAATGGGTCAAATGGTTGCCTCTGGCTGAATGGTGGTATAACACTTCCTTCCATACAACAACAAAAATGACCCCATTTATGGCACTTTATGGGTATCAACCACCATCCATCACATCATATTTAAGAGAAAATTCTAAGGTTTAGGCAGTGGAACATCACATCGAACATCAACAACAAGTCCTCTAACTCTTAAAGGATAACCTCGTGTTGGCACAAAATAGAATGAAACAACAGGCAGATCAACATCGCAGTGAAAGAAGTTTTGATGTAGGTGATTGGGTATTCCTACGGCTACAACCATATAAGCAAATGTCCCTAAAGCAAGCTAAGAAGGATAATAAATTATCACCAAAGTATTATGGTCCGTACAAGTTGTTGCAAAAGATTGGTACTATGGCATACAAATTGGAGCTTCCTGCAGCTTCTCGATTACACCCAGTTTTCCATGTTTCATGTTTAAAGAAGGTTATAGGCAACAAGCTCCCAATTCAAACAATATTTCCAGAAGTTGACGAGGAAGGAAAAATTATATTGGAACCGGAAGCAGTCATAGAAACAAGAACTCGACAGCTACGAAATCGATCAATTTCAGAGTATCTTATCAAGTGGAAGAACTTATCCGTTGAAGATTCCACATGGGAGGATGAGAATTTTATGCAGAAGTATCCATAACTACTCAAGCATTGAGGACAACACTTTTTTGAAGGAGAGGGGCATGTTGGGTCCCTATAATACTAGTTATTACCCCATTACTATTGTAGTTATACCCCTTATTTATATTGTTGTGCCCCTATTACCCCCATGTTGTTATTTCTGTGCCGCATAGAATCCCTCTATTGTTATTTTTGTGGCTTTATATTATTATTGTTAGGTCGGCTGGATTATATTGTGACTCCTTAGACTCCTATATATAGAAAGGAGGTTTTGTCATTTGTATCATCCAAGAATTGTTCATTTATGTAATGTAAAGGACGTTGCCCCCTCGAAGAGGCTGAATTCTAAGGCGTTGATCTATCTTTTCTATTTTTCTTGAGCTCTTTTCATAACAGTGACCAATAGAGGTCAAGAGTCAGTAAGGAGAGTCTATGTACTCCAGAGACTTGGGGGATCCAAGTACAGTCGTACTGATTTATACTTGTTGAGTGAGACTTAAATTGAGCTCACTATTGTAAAAACACTTTGCTTTGAAAACATAATAGAGAGGCCCCCACTGAAGGCTGGACCAGGAGACATAGCCCAGGAGTATTGGGTGAAATCTGTATTAAAATTGTTGTGTTTATATGCTTTCCTATTATGTTTTCCTTAACTGCTTCATTGCCTGTGTGTTTTGCAATCTTATTGATCCGTTGCACATATCGATCTGTTGCACAAAATAACATAGGCACATCCATGCACATGAGTCTGTAATACCTTATTAATTGTCTTAGATCAATTACAGATCAAGGGTTAACTGCTATTTAAGAAAAACGAGTGAAGCATAGTTGTGGCACAAGAGGCTTGGGCATATGAATTTTGAAAGTTTGATAAAATTAAGCAAGATGGGAGTAGTGAAAGGATTACAAGATTGTCGAAGCTCGATAACAAAATATGCAAGTCGTGTTAGTTTGGCAAGTAGAGTAGGACTCATTTCAAATCAAAAGAGTTCTCCTCATCCAAACCTTTAGAGATGATTCACACAGACATTTGTGGCCCAAGACGAGAAAGAACCTCAAAAGGGGAGAGTTATTTTATGTTACTCATTGATGATTTCACTAGGGCCACTTAGATTGTCTACTTAAAAGAAAAGTTAGAAGTGCTCAAGAATTTCAAGAAGCTTAAAACTTAAGTAGAAAATGAGAAACATTTAAAGATATAATTCTTAAGATCAGACAAAGGGGGAGAGTACGCGTTAATATAATTTGAGGAATTTTGTGAAGAGCATGGCATCAGGAGGCAATACTCAGTGGCTAGAACTCCTCAGCAAAATGGACTAGTAGAGAGGAATAAAACAATCCATAAAATGGGCAGAGAAATGTTAGATGAAACAGGAGTGTCTCACAACTTCTGGGGAGAAGCAACCTAGGCCATTGTATATCTATCAAACATAACTCAACTCAGGCCTAATAGTGATAAAACTCCCTATAAGTTATGGAAGGGAAGACCTGTATTAGTTAAACACCTCAAGGTGTTTGGAATCAAGTGCTTCACTAAAAAGGAATGAAAAGAACCCTGGGAATTTTGATTCACGCGCTAATGAAGGTATATTGCTTGGATACTCTATTTGACGCAAAGGTTATAAATGTTACAAAAAGAAAACAAGGAATATTGAGGATTGCATCGATGTAATTTTAGGTGAGGTAGGTTCACAACCTGAATCTTCTAAAATAAATATGAACTCAGATGATGAACAAACTTCATATTTGAGGCCCACGTATATGGAAGAAATAGATTCAGACAATGAAGATGAGGAAGTAGGCACAACTTCAAGGCCAAAGACACCCTCCAGGTGTGTACATAAGGAACATCTTGAGAATTAGATTCTTGGAGATCAGAGACATGGTGTCAAAACTAGAAGAAAACTTGTTGGAAATATAAGAAATGTGAATTTGGACCTCCTATCATAGATAGAACCCGAGAGCCTCCGTTAAACAAGTGAAGATAATTTCTGGGTGAAAGCCATGAATGAAGAACTTGACTAGATTGAAAAGAATCATACATGGGAGCTTGTTCCAGGGCAAAGAGAGAAAAATGAACCAAATGGGTTTTCAAGAACAAACTAAATGAATAGGGTTAAGTAATCAGGAACAAAGCTCGATTGGTATGCAAAGGGTATGCTCAAATAGAAGGGGTATATTTTGAAGAAACCTTTGCACCAGTAGCTTGAATGGAAGCTATATGAATCTTTCTTTCTCATGCCATCCATAAGAATATCAAGGTATATCATATGGATGTAAAGTCCACCTTTATAAATGGATATTTAGATAAAGAAGTCTACCTTGAGTAGCCAGAAGGATTTCTACTTTCCTTCGATTAAGGGCTCATATGAAAACTGAGGAAGGCCCTATATTGTTTAAAACATACCCCCAGAGATTGGTATGAAAGGCTAGATAGGTATCTTCAGCAACAAGGGTTTAAGAAAGGCACAATTGATAGTAACCTTTATGTAAAATCTGAAGGCGACCATCTACTAATAGTAGTTTTGTATGTGGATGATATAATATTTGGCACTGATGAGTTTGAAATGTCCATGATTGGAGAATTGTCCTTCTTTTCGGGCTTGCAAATTACTTAGTCTCCAAAAGGAGTGTTTATATCCCAATCCAAATATCTCAAGGAAACTTTGAAGAAATTTGGAATGGAAGATTGCAAACCTATCAGCATGCCTAATACTATAGGCTGCATATTGTGCAAATAAGATGGAACAATGCTGGTAAATCAGAATGAATATAGTTTAATGATAGGAAGCTTACTGTATCTGACAGCCTCAAGGCTAGACATCATGCAAGCAGTGGGGATTGTGTCTAGATTTCAGGCTTTTCCACGAGAAAGTCATGTGGTTTCTGTCAAGAGGATATTCAAATATGTTTAAGGAACAAAAGAGTATAGAGTGTGGTATGCTAAGAGTGAATATTTCAAGTTGGAAACCTACACGGATGTAGATTGGGCTAGAAGTCTTGATGACAGGAAGAGTACTTCTGGTGCATGTTTCTTCCTAGGAAAATGCTTGGTTTCGTGGGTCAACAAGAAACATGGCTCCATTTATCTGTCGACTACTGAATCAGAGTATATTACTACTGCTACCCACTGTAAGTAGATTCTATGGATGAAACAAACCTTGAAAGATATACAGGTCGAGTTGTCTGATCCCATTCCAATAATGTTTTGACAACACAAGTGCCATCATCATCTCCAAAAACCCTGCCATTCATTCAAAGACTAAGGATATTCCTATAAAGTTTCATTTCTTGATGGAATAGGTTGCAACCAACACTATCAGACATGAATATGTACCCACTAAAGAGAAACTGGTAGATATATTTACCAAGCCACTGAAAAGAGAGCTATTTGAGTATCTCTAGCAACAAATAGGATTTGTGGCTCCGCCCTCCAAATGACCTCATTTTGGAAGGTGGTGGTCGCTAATAAACATGTGGAACTCATGGGAGCATAGGATGCAATTGTTCAGGGGGAGTACTCATGAAGTATTCTTTGCCATTGATGTCAAAGGGGGATAATATTGACATTAGAGTAGGCCATGCCTAGCCTGAGGGGGAGCTTATGGTGTTTCCATCAATGCAAAAGGGGGGGACTGTTTGAAAATTGATGGTGGTTGTGCTAGTATTGTTCATGAATGTTGGCACTAATGTCAGCCATTATGACAAGAATGCATGGCTCAAAAGGATTCATATGATAGTTGCAAGCTTCATGGAGAATATCATTATGGTGGGTGTGATTTCCTCTTTCCAAGGAGTCAATGAGAAGAGAAGTTTGCAGTCATCTTCCAAGCATAACAAGGAACTAAAGCCTCCATTAGACCGTCTCTGTTGGAAATTTCTCTAAATAAGATTTCCAACAATATGTGGAAGTCCGGAAATGGATTCCTAGTTCAAAAGTTATGGCCTGTTCAATTTCAGGGATTTGAAGCCTTATGCAAGAAAGAATATCGGCATATTGGAGATTGGTGGTCCAAGATATCAGCATATCTGAGATCGATGGTCCAACATAGCATCATATCAGAGATCATAGGTCTAGCATATCAACATATCGACATATCAACGATCAAAGGTCAGCATATTAACATATCAACGGTTAGAGGTCAACATAGCGATGCATTGGAATGTCAAAGATCGACATATCGAAATGTCAGAGGTGTGACACATTAGAGCGGGATATATAAGATATTAGAGGATATCAAAATCTTGGAGATCGGCATTTCAGAACATCGACATATTAGGGATCGTAATATCGAAACTTTTCAAGTGAGGAACCTTTAAAAGGTTGCTATATCGCTAAGTACTGATAAGAATTTAAAAGCACCAAGGAATGCTAAAGGAAGATTAGGAAAGGATTTTAATGCAAAACCAAGAATGGTGGGTCCTCCTCTCTCTCTCCTCTACTAGGACACATGGAAACATGTGATTAGCTCTGATAAGGACACATAGAAACATTTGATTGGCTCTGATAAGGTACAGTGGCAGCTGACGTCAGCATGACATGGAAGTATGATAGGACATGTGGTAGGCTTATTCAACCTTATTAGGTAGGCTAATGGGCCAGAACCGGGTGACACATGTCACCACTGAGGAGTCGCCATGTGGAGTGATGATTTCATATCAGAAGTCAGCAATCAGAGGATTGAAGATATAAAAACTCTATAACAATTAGAGTGTTGAAAAGTTACAATATAGAAGGGCTTTTGATATTGGGTTGGCACACGGTCGTAAGGGTTCAAAGAACCAAGGGCTGAGAAAAAGGAGCCAAGGGTATGAGGAATATCAAAACATAGTGCCACCATGGAGTAATAATGTGAAACTTATCTAGTATGAAGAGTTGATGGCATATGGGTCGGCAGCTGCGAAGCTCAATGCAGGAGCAGAGGAGTTGGTCTTAGGAATAATGGCAACTATCAAATATCACTGGGTCGAGGCAGGAAGGACCATCATCTTTAGGAAAGAGTGTTGGGATCCACCTTGAGAGGAGAAAAGACATCAATGTGCTCTAATGCACCTCTTAGTGAGTTAAATGGGAACATGGGACTCATGAAGTAGTGTGCAAGTCATCTGACAATTAATATCTCAGCATGCAGGTCCATGCATTCAAACAATGAAGGACTACAAGGTCGATCTCTATTTCTACACTATGACCAAAAACTGATAGGAGAAGCAATAGTGGCAAGGGAGGCCATGCCTAAGTACAATTGGGAAGCCAAAGGAGATGTAGCAGAGTCTACCTTGCTCAGAGTTCATTAATAGAACAAAAATATCATCTGTAATGGAGAAGAGTGAGGAGTTGAGAAGATGTGTGAGAGTATTGAGCTGTGAGTGAAGTGCATAGTAATAGTGAGGTTGAAGCACCTAATAGGAATTTTTCTAATAGTGTAGCAAGAGTAGCGAGAGTGTTGTGTGGAGAATGGCAAGGGTAGTTCCGAATAGAAGTCGGTGAAGATCCCTTGATGGTGAAGGTAGAGCGCATAGGAAGTTTTGCTGAGAGAAGCAAGAGGAGATCTGCTGCAAGTGAGCATAGAAAGAAGAGTGTAGGAGTTGAATCTACAGACAAACATTTTTTGTTATTTTACTTGTATAATTGTATGCCTCTATTTTCAATTTGAAAATTGTATGAAATAGTAGAATAGTGGCAAGGGAAGATTGGTGCCTACATACTTAAGAGGTTGGTTCCTCTTGGCAAGTTGGTGCGTTCTAACCAAAGGAAGGTTATGTTGTGGCCAGCAACAACCCCCCCTTTTTATTTAGTATTAGTAATAAAACTAAATAAATGGGGACCCTTCTAAAAAATAAAAACTAGCACTTATATTTCCCTTTGAATAAAACACACTATCATAAACTTAGGAAAACACCCGCAAAACCTAAAAAACTTAAGTTTTATGATAAGTTCCAAATAAAATCATTCTCTTAACAATAAAACATCGCATCACAAAGGGTAATGGAGGACATCATATAAACAAGCTTTCGAAATTGCGAAAACGCAATGCGAGATTGCGCGCCTTAAAGACTCATCACACATCACAGATTTCATATGCCGCAAGTATCACTTACGATGAAATATCCCAATCCAGCGATATGCGATAAGGCATCTCGCAAATCACATCTCATAGCCACCTAACGAAATAAATGATTGTTAATGAAAAGGATTAACGATATTGTGATCTGCGATATTGCGAAGCAAATCGCAAAATTTCTTTATCGCAGATTGGCAGGGCTCATTGTTCAATAAAGTATTTCTCGTAATCCGATACCAAGTTATGGGCATTAATGTCAATTTAGTGGTTAGTTGATGGTCATTTATGAGATAATATTTAGATTTGATCGAAAGGTTGTTTCACGTAGGGTGATATATCTAATATGATTTCAGAATTAAAGAGCTTTCCCGTCACCTTATCTCTTACCATTATTCTTTCATTACTTGTAAACTTGCAGGAGCGGCAAGTAGAATAATATACGCAGCAGTGTTCAGAGCGTAATGGGAAAGAAGGGAAAAGCTCTGGTTGCTGAGGACAAAGAGATGACGCCCTTATTCACAGACACCACCTGTACCAGGGATGCTGGCATAACCACTTGGGAAGGCATGTACAGTCTGCTCGAAGAAGAAAACCCCAGAGTCATGGAAGTTAAAGCAACAATAGACTCATGTGGGTCATTTGAGGCATCAATTACTGAACTTGTATGTTCATTCTTGCACTGAATAGCGGCAAGACCTAAGATACTTCCATACATAGACATGGTCAAGTGGGTACTAGATAGTGTTGATATAACAGACAGAAAATTCAAGTCTCGGAGCGAAGATCTCATTGAGTCATTCACTCCACAAGATTTAAGGCTTATGTATCATCTACCAAAGCCGCAGGCAAGCTACAACAAGTAGTTCGTGGAGAAGTTTGCCAAAGAAAATGAAGATTTGGCAGAGTGCACCAAGAACTGGTCGGCAAGGGAAGAATCATTAAAAAAGGGCAAACATGGTATGTACAGTACTGGTTCCCTCTCCTCCCCATATTGCTTTGCTGTGCTATGCTATATAGGCTATTTGGAAGGCCCGACATCAACAAGTTTTCATCTGAGTGGCTGCCCCTATTAGATGCAACCACTAACACCATTATTATGGATTGGGCTCAGATATTGTCTGATAATTTAGCCTTGGCTATTTGGAACTACCGGTCTAAAAGAACTCCCTCTCAGAGGATTTATCCTCCTTTCTTTTTAGCTACTTATGTTATGGATGCAATCTGTTTCGTTTCCAGATTTCCTTTAATGGGTTGGAAGTGGACTATACAGAATCCCTTGCCCATTCACATTTATCATAAGGAATTGTGGGATTCCAAGTTTATCCCATATTTTTACAGAATTTGTCATGGAATTATGTTACCTCTTCACAGAATGTTGTATAATAAGGACACCCCAAGATTTTCCCCTGAAGCAGAAGTTGATATTCTCCCTGTCGGAAGATGGTTTGGGGAAGAGTTTTTCACCTATGTCAGAGTATTTGGAAGCATTTCTTCCCCTCATGTGCTACCCTTATATGTTCCTGATAAGTTATTGGCTCGAGAAATTGCCTACCAGACCTGCGGGGTGGGAGGAATGAGCAAAGAGTTGAAAGACAAGAAGAAGGCCATCTGGCCGCAATTTCCTGTGGCCTGTGGGGCCTTTTCACTATTTGATTTAGGTCATGCATTCAAAGAAGTAGACAATATGTTGAGTCTATGACTGTTCAAGTTTCCAGGGAGACAATTCGACCCCTTTGATGTCATTAAGAATTTTACTACTGTTGTCAAGATAAAAGTATTTTCTAAAGAAGATGATCTTTTTGATGATATCTTCCAACAAAAAAACACATTGAAAGAAGTTTTTCATATGGCTCAAATTCAATTTCCCCCAGCAGAATTCCAAGAATTCAAACTGTACAGAGAAAGGAGACTAGCAAACATCCCCTTGGATAAGTTGCACTTAGAACCAATAAGGGAGCCAACTCCCAGTATCAGTTTAAGTGGAAGCTCGGGTACAGATAAGTCTAGGTCTAAGTCTAGGAAAGAATCACCAGAATTCTCTAAATGGTCCGAGAGTGACCATAATAAAAGTGAAGGGTCAGTTAGAGATACTACCCAGTCTAAAGAGCACCCAGAGCAATAGGTCTTGACTACACCATAGGTAAAGGTTCCCCCTCCCCTCATCCAACCACCAAAGCCAGTAAGAACTGAGCTGGAAAAATAGTGGGAAACATTCAATGAATTGATTAATACTGAGGAGCAGAACACAAAGACACCTGAGAGTATAGTACAAACAATGACAGATATGGTCATTGGAACAGTTAGCAATGCTCCAAAAATGGAGCATATTCCTACTACCCCATCATCTGAAATCATTCTCAAGATAGAGGAGATTCCTCCTCTAGATGTATTTTATAGTCTGCAGCACAAGGAAGTGGTAAGAAGGCAAAGAAAGAAAAGGAAATTGGACAGCGTGCTCTCACCTGAGGCAGAGCAGCTAGATGTCCTTTGGCGAGACCCTACCACTGACCCTACTGAAAATCTGACTAAGTTATCCTAGATTGCAGGAGCCTATGCTTCTGCTACCATTGATAAAGCATCTGGAGTACAACAATTACTTAAGGATAGAGAGGAACAAATCCAAGTTTTGTAGCAACAACTACAGTAGGCTAGTGCCAACTGCGAAGCAGAGGAGAAGTTAGAAAAATTACAACAGGAATTTCAACAGATGCAGCTGGGGTATCAGAGCAATTTGGCCGAAAAAGAAAATCAATTACAGACTATGCTAGAATTGCATAGAGATGAACCTAAAATTATAGTGTTTGTCTTAGAAGCCCTTGCCTTAAACGACCAACTCTTGCAACAGCAAGAAGCATTATGACAAATAATTTCACAATGGAATTCCCATTGCGAGATGAGCGATAAAATTACAAATCAAGTCGTGGACTTGCGACTGGACTATGATTTAATTGATAAAAGAATTTTTGATTATTTGAAATGGCAGGAAACGGAGGAAGGAAAGAAAGCAGGCACGCTCAGAATCAATGAAGCCCACAAAGAAATGTTGTTTCATAAGTGGGATGCATATATTAAAAAGGTAGAATAGGTAGTGGAAGAAGCAACTACAACAACAAACAACGTCATTGACCGAGTCAATGAAAACCTGCATAGAGCAAACCTCATATCAGAGACCACTCTGGGTTTTCTCCCAAAGGCACAACAACTGCAGACAAGCTGGAGACAAAATGCTGAGGAAAGGGCAAAGCCCACAAGAAGTTAACCAAGTTGAATTGGGACACTTACTAGCAGTACTTGGTTAAACCACACAGTCAATGCATGACTCTCAAATGCCTTACAAACTCTACCGAGAAGATAGCACCAGCACTTGCCGATTCTATTTTCGCAGGACAACTAAAATCGGAGGTCGGCCAACTGATGCTCCTCAAGCCGATGTTGAATGCTTGCGATCTTAGAGAACAGATACATAGATAGTTAATTTCCAGATATAGTTTTAGTTTTATTTTTGATTTATTTTTGCCTTAGATGAGGACGGTCATTTAAACCTCCTCCTATATTTTTGTAATAAACTATTTTTAGTATTTAGGTAGTAGTATTTTAACCCCTCTCATGCATTTAGAGAGGGGTCCTGAAATTTGTCAAAAACATTTCCTCAGAACATGCACTTCTGCACCCTCGGAGGAGGTTTTGATGAATGAATGGAACGAGATTTATTGATATATATGTTTAATGTCTGCTACTGAAATGCATTTTTGTACTCTTAGTAGATATTGAATTAGGAAGAGATAAATCTATATTGCTGAAGCTCATGAGTAGAACTTGTTATCAATGGTACTTTTATCTCTTAATAATTTCTGCTTATGTGTCAAAGTAATATTTTATGTTCAGTTATTTATATATGAAGGCTTGAATGTTTGAGTTATCATTTGGCACTTTTGTATGGTGATGACTATTCTGTTTATGCTTAATGTATGAATGACTTATTATGCGATATGCTTCTCATAATTGTTTCGGCTAATTTCTTATATGAAACAATTCATTTTTATTGAATTCTTTTCTCGTAGCGATTGAATGATCTTTATTACCAATTATTGTTAGAAACTATTTTAGATCGCATAAGTTCATTAGAATACAATCGCATGTTTTAAATTAGACTTAGATTAAAACCATTTTACTTAGAAATCTTTAGAAAAAGGAAATATCAATTCTTATCATCACACACACAAATTAGGAAACTGGTCCCATTATCCCCAGTCAGACCCACCATCCCAAACAGAAAAGGAGTTTCTTTCAAGGTTCGGACCAGGTGGGTATCCCCCTTGTTGTAGACCCAATTTTCGGGGCTTCAACAGGTTGGTCACAACATAATGAAGAGGTTGGTTCCTCTTGGAAAGTTGGTTCTTGCTAACCAAAGGCAGGTTGGTTCCTGCATACTAAAGAGGTTGGTGCCTCATGGAAAGTTGGTGCTTTCTAACCAAAGGTAGGTTGGTGCCTCTTGGAAAGTTGGTGCTTGCTAAACAAAGGGGGTTAGTGCCTTCTGTGAGTGGTTTCTCACAAACAAACATATGTAATTAAGTTTGTTCTTAATTTACATCATAAACAAACAACAAATTTGTGTTTTTTTCCCTCTAGGTTTTCACGTGAAAAACATTGGCTCAAATGTGTGATTCTCATGTGATTGTCGTTTGAATATGTGTGGATGAAATATTGTTGGTTAATTGATTTGCGAATGACTACTCTCACAAGTTAAAGATTATAAGAATAAAAATAAAAATAAAAATAAAAAGAGTTTCTTAATTACTGATTCACCCGCCCTCTCAACAATTCCTTATTTCAACAAGTAGAATGTTTGAATATATGGTATCAATCATCTATGATATGTGATGTGTATATTTCTTGCCCGAGAGGCTAGTAGTACAAACTATCCAAGGAATGAGAGGATAAACGACCATACATAGATTGGTGGGGTTTAGGTAGACACTTATGTTAATTAAGTAAGAAGGTGGCCAGGGGTGTCATCATGCCCCCAAGCATGAGATACTACAACTCCAGCATGTGAAATGGAGGGGATTGATTGGGTATGCAAAGGTGGGAATGATTCCCCTAGATGGATAACTTTGTGGAGTTCCATTGTGTTCCAAGGGCTCAAATAATGGATTCAAGCATTTGGTCCAACTAGCATGAGATCGTCCAGAGGATGATGAGTATATGTATGGGAAAAGGTTCCCCACAGTTTGATATGGATGGTTATAGCATGCTATTCACATGCCGAATGAATTTATAATAATGGACTCTAAACACATTTTGATGATGTGGTTCACCATTTGTTTATTTTATGGATAGCTTCTTATGGGAATAATGTATGATGGTTGCAATATGAGAAAGGAAATGGTGGATTACCAATCTCACTTGGCACTACATATATGAATCAAATGGACTGAATTTATGGGTTCACATACATGGTGTCACTATGCCAAACCGTGGCTTCAGCTATAATGAAATGATGCTCACTTAGACAACACTGGGGTTGAACAACAACAATGATTAAGGGACCGGGTTGTTGAGGTAAGATGGAGGAATGATTAAGTGGATCATTGCTAGAGTGATCTGAAATGATATGAGAATTTATATGTTCTTATAAATGGGGAATAATAATGGAACTAGAGTCGACACTACTAGATGTGACATGAGGGTTGGGGAGAATGGAATCTCCTAGATTCTCAAAAATGGATGTCCCCATACCCAGACATTGAGTGGAAATATAATGGACACAAGGTGTATGTGGTTCAAATTCATGGGTTCGAAATAAGGGGTTATTGAACCAATCAACCTCACCACAGATGAAGTCTTTGGACTCCACAACATATTGATTATGGGTTTACTGCGGAAGTAAGTACACATGATGGTGCATATCATTCCAAGGATGATAAAGGTTGGTCATGACTTCCATGATGTCTTCATCAAAATTAAATATGGGAGGAAAGGAGGAAGAGAGACCACATGATGAAGAGGAGCTACCCGAGGCATCTTCATGAGAGACAAGGTTCACATGCACATCATTAACAAGGTGAGATAGATGACTAGTAAATGTAACATCTACCAATGTTGAGACTGAAGTGTTCATCAAAGAAGGTTTTATAGAACCACAATAGGAATCATCAAGGGAGTCCCAACAGAACGATCCCATGGATGAGGATATGTAGAGAATAGGGGCGGAACTATCCATCAACTCGATGTCAGGAGGAGGAATCATGATGGGTGGTTGAGAGACCTCATGTTCTAGCATAAGAGTGGGACCAGAACCCACTAGAGGAGGAGAGGTGGAATCAATATGAGCGACATCCATGTCGTGAAGAACATTAGATGTATCATGAAAATCATCGAGACGGGGATAATGATGAGAATAATGGCCATAGTTGTCACACAAATCACAAGGGTGATTCATGCGGAAGGATTTCTTCTTCTTAGCTGACTCGGGTAAGGTGACATGAACCTCAAGAATGTTAGAGTCAAGAAAGGTACCAAACGCCCCATTTTTGATATGAGGGAGCTTGAGACAACTGTTGGTAGCATGCCCAACAACATCACACAAAACACATGGAGGAGTAGGCTTTGGAGGCTTAGGAGGAGATGGAGTTGTTTGGGGTGCCTTGTCTTTGATTCCCTTTTTTTGGGATTCCCCCCCTCAACAAATGCTTTAACAATAGGATTGGCTTCCTGTTGAGGTTGTTTTGGAACAAAATAAAAGGAATGGGTAGGAACAAAGGGTTGGACCAGGGTTAGAGTTGTGTAAGGTTTGATTTAATTATGAGGAGTGTTTGCGGGAGGATCAATATACCATACTGGGTGTAGGAATTTACAGGGTAAGTTCCTCAGATAGAACACCAAAGGACACCGCTCACAAACAAATCACAGATCAATAAACTAGTATCCTTGACGTGGTTAAAACCCTCAAAGAGGGAAGCAATCCATGGCCTGAGCCAACGTGGCCACTTCGGGAAATTTATTAATAAAATAAAGAAAATTTACATAAGATTCTCTCATGAATGGTCACCCTACAAATGACCCTCCATGCTCTTTAAATAGATATCATGGACCAATCAGGTGTTAAGCCATAGATCAAGTGTCAGTAATATCGAGCAGAGAATGAACCGTCAGATCACTTAATGTCTAGAACATAGTGTGACCTTCGGATTGTATGTTACAAAAGTACATAGTAAGAACACACTTTACCTAACTCTACACTAGACCAAGTTATACTTAACTATTTCCTATTTGTTAGAATATCCTAACATCCCCTCTTAAGAACAACTTGGGATAGGATTGAAGGATGTACAAATATAACACAATAGGAGAAGGAATTAGGAATTAGAACCCATCCCCCTTTAGTGACAACTTCCTGAACTCCAACCATAAATTGAAGCTTAGTAAAATTCGCCTCTCTAAGAGCCTTTGTAAAGATGTCTGCAACTTGATCATCGGTTGAACAATATTTCACTTCAAGAACATGGTCATGAATGAGATTTCCGATGAAGTGCATGTGTAGTTCAATGTGTTTTCTGCACTGATGTTGGACTGGATATTTGCATAGTTGAATGGCACTTTGATTATCACACCAAAGTGTAGTCAGATGTTGCTGCTGAAAGCCAAACTTTGAAAGGATCTGACAAAGACACAGGGCTTCCTTACTAGCTTCTATGGTGCCATGATACTCTGCTTCTACTGAAGAAAGAGAAATGGCACTTTGTTTCTTACAAGCCCATGTAATAGGTCAAGAACCAAGAGTGAACACATAACCTGTAGTAGACTTCTGATCATTAGGGTCACTAGCCCAATCGGAATCAGTGAAACCAACCAATAGAGGAGTTTCTTCTACATTGTAATGAATCCCAAATTGAATTGTACCTCGAAAATAATGACGTATTCTTTTAGCTGCTTTCCAATGAATTTCATGTGGGTTTTGCATAAACCGAGTAATAAGGCCAACAACAAAGGAAAGATCAGGATGGGTACGGGTTAGATACAAATGTTTTCCACCAAGTTGACGGTATAAGGTAGCATCAGCTTTAGGGGAAGTACAAGTGACTGAAATTTTGACTCAAGACTAAAAGGGAGAAGGGGATGTCTTACAGACTTCCATGTGAAAGTGGCGTAGAAGATCACAAGCATTCTTGGATTGGGAAAGGGAAATACCTTCCTTGGATTTCAAGACTTGAAGATCAAGAAAATAATGCAAGTGTCCTAAGTCTATCATTTCAAACTACTTTTTAAGGTTGGACTTCACATGGATTATAAAGTTGGGATCACTACTAATAAGGATAATATCATCAACATGAAGAGAAATAATGATAAGAGACTTACCCACTGTCACACGGAATGAGTCGTTCTTACGGACAAGATCAACCTCCCTAGTATCTAAAGATATCTAGTGACAAGCAAGCCAATCAAATCATATCTTTCTCTAAATATGGAATTCATAAACAAAGGAAAACAAGTGTTTTAGGCCTACCTTGGGTCCAATGCAAGTTTGTGGAAGCCTCGCTCCTTTGATCCAAATGAGCTCCCTTGTAGCAAATCTACAAACACAAACAAGCACACAAATTAAATAGCACCTGAAAAGCCAATATCATAAAGCATACTTATCATGATGATCAAGGAATTCATGAAACAAATGACATAAGACAATTTGTTGAGAAAAATGAATCCTATTGTATTAATTCA
Organism: Pinus tabuliformis; assembly: GCA_031772625.1. Taxonomy (NCBI): domain Eukaryota; kingdom Viridiplantae; phylum Streptophyta; class Pinopsida; order Pinales; family Pinaceae; genus Pinus; species Pinus tabuliformis. Next base: position 14,861,156 of record CM062818.1, on the reverse strand, counting down.
AATCAAAGAAGAACTTTACAACCTGTTCCTTGATGCTGTACAAGCTCCTCCCAGGGTCCAACAAGAAGTCTCCTCTACTTTTACAAGTTTCAATCTCTTCCCAATGAAGCCAAAAGGTATGTGATCTCTCCTCTCAAGCTTAACTAGGAAGTCTCAATTCCACCAGCATTTACCCTAAAAAATGTTCAGCTTCTAACCTCCCTAGCAACCACCCCAATGCCTTAATTTATAGTGCAATGGAGGGAAGTTACTAAGTCCTCCTTCAAAGGGATAAAGCCCTCCTTCAAAGGGATAGCTCCTCTCATCAAGGGATTAGCTCCTTCTCTTTTGGGATGCATGAACCACCTAAGAGCAAACCATCCACGTCAAAATTCCCTCTAGAATGATCTAGAATTAACCCAAAGTGAGTTTTTTAGAATAAACTTGCGCCTTTTTGACTTTCACAGGGGTCCAAACCCACTCCTTTAGAGACAGAGCGGGTAGGTCCGTAGGTAACATGAACAAGGAGTGCGGGACCGCAGGCAATAGTGAGAGAAAGTGTGGAACCAGAACTTTATTGATTTTGAAAGGTCTTTCTCTCATTTTCAAATCTTGACATGAAGAGCTGAGGTCTGAGACGTGCTTGGGAGGACAGTATGAATGATGATAGACCCATACTGACTGCAAATAGTCATGGTGACAATATTTTGTGTAACAGATTGCCCCATAAAGTGCGAAGTCTGTAGTAGATGAGGATTTCATTTATCATCTAGGAAGAGTGAAGTACTTTATCATTTCGAGGATCATCTTGTGGAGAGCCCGGTTGGAACTTGTAAAAACATTCAATGCAAAATATATATATGAGATCATATCATCGCTGAGGTAGGCATTCCCATACTCAGATCAAAACTGACTAGAAAACTAACTACTGCTCTAATATAGGAATGATCTTGTAATACATCACGAGGATAGACACATGTAGACACAGTATGGACGCAACCATCTGTTTATAAATAGTCCACTATATAATGAATAAAAAATTCCTCGTAGCCTGGATGGTGGAAACTAGATCCAGGGTCTTCATTTCTACTTCTCGAAATAGTACGATTCTATCCATGCGAATGAATGTGTTGAAGTCGAACATGGTAGAAACCACTTGATTACCAGTCAATGATGTAAACTGTTAACAAGTGTGAGAGGAACCACCAGTAATGTAAATGGATCTCAAAGTACTCAGTACAATCCATGAGATGTGAATAGATGTGTTGATGTCGAACATGCCACAGAATCCTTTGATCGAAGGTCAATGATGCAACCTATCGTCGAAGGTGAGAAACCTTCCATTGAGGCGTGCAGATCCCAAGGTACTGACGATTTCTAGATCATCTTTCTAGATAATGAGCTGAAGTCGATAGAAAGCGATCCGTCGTAGGCAAGCCCACAACATGAAATCATAGATCAAGTTTGAAGAAATTTAGTTGCAAGGACTGACTCAAGGATGGTCAAGATGGATGACAGATATTTTGCAGATGAATGGCTTATTTGTACTGACCTCTTGAACACATAACGACACAACAGATGGTTTGGTGACAATTGACCCAAAGTTAATACCCAAAAACCAGCTGAAGACTTTCAATATGGTTTGATAAAGTGTTAGGGAAAGGATTTCCCAACCCAGTTGAATAAAGTGTCGTGTTCAAGAGTGGTTACAAAGTATGACAAACAGGCTCATTTTCCTCTCTTTTCCCCCACCATTTCTGGCAAGTACCTCTTTATTTTTGACAAGCTTGAGGAGGATAACATTTGCTTGATTATAAGCTCATCCTTCGGATGAGTCCAACTTAGTTTAAATTAGAAACCTAAGAAGGAGTGGTCCTTTCCTGTTTGTAATTGAACAGGTCCTTTACTGTTAAATTTTAACGAGTCCAGTATAGGAGAAACTCGGCGTTTTTCAATTTTAGAGAGTCTGGAAAAACTTAAGAAGACTCCATGGTTGTCCTTTCTCGTAAATTTATGTCTCCCAAGCCTGAAAAAGTATAAAATGATACTTGAGAGAACCGCTTGATCTTAACGACCAAGGAGTACTTTTCGTAATTAGTGCCTCTGATCCGAAAAAGTAAAAAAGCGATCAATGACACGTTGTTTTATAACCAATATCGAATTTGAAACGACAAAAATCCGGCTATCTTTTCGTGTTTTTACGGTCAGAAAAAGAGCTGTAAGTGGATTGTCTTTTTAGTTCCGTTTTAACGAGTTTAAAAAGAAAAACTCGGCGATCTTTTCATGTTTTAGGAGTTAGAAAAGAGCTTAAAGGTGACTTGTTACACTAAAATTTGTCACCATGACTATTTGTAGTTAGTATGGCTCCATCAACTGTCATACTATCCTCCTTGGCAAGCCTCATACCTCTGCTCTCCATGTCAAACTCCAAGAAAGTGAGAAAGTCATTAAAAATCTATATATCTCTGGGTACGCAGTTTCTCTTAGCCTTACCTGCGTGTACGCACCCCAAGTTCACAATATCTGCGTACTTGTATGCTCTGTATGTAAAGGGATGGGTGCGTACCCCTGTAAAGGTCAAAAGGCGCGAGTTTCATCTTAAAAAAGTTACTTGTGGTCATTTCTAGAGCATTCTAGAAGCTTGTTTGACGTGTATTGAGCGCCTCCAGATGGTTCATGTATCCCTATGAAAGAGGAACTTATCCCATCAAGAGGGGAGCTAACCCATCCAAAGAGGGGCTTATCCCATTGATGGTGGACCTGTTTAACTTCCTCTAGAGCACTATAAATACAGGCATTGGGCCAGAAGGAGGGGAGGTTGAAAGCTGAACATTCCTAAGGGTAGATGCTGCTAGAATTAGGACTCCCTTATAGAGCTTGAGAGGAGAGATTCCCATCCTTTCCTAGCCTTATTTGGAAGTGGGTGAGCTGATCAAAGTAAAGGAGAACTCTTGCTGGATCCTAGGAGGGACCTGCACAACACCAAGGCTAAGGTTGTAATTATTTCTTTTTGTTTCCACTTAATACAAATAAACTCATTTTTCTCAACAGATTGTTATTCATGATTTGTTTCATATACTCCTTGGTCTGTATGATGAATATGTGTTATTTTATAAGTTTATCAGGTGCTATTTAATCTTTTGGCTTGTTAGTGAATGCAGGTTTCGAAGAGAAGGAGGAGCTCATCCGGATCGGCGAGGCTGGACTACTACAAAGCGTTGGACTAAATGTATGTTATAATCACCTGATTACTTGTATTCTAAATGCATGTTTAGAGAAAGGTAGTGTTTATTTGTCTTGTTTGTCACTAGAAAGCCTTAGCTTCTAGGGAGGTCGGTTTTGTCCGCAAAATCGACTCTTTCCACATGACAAAATGGCGACTCCACTGGGGAATCCATTGATGTGAATGATTTTTCCTTTGTATGAAACTTTGGTCTGAGAAAAGTCGTTTGTTTTCTGGTTTTTGGCTGTCTGACTGTGTTTTTGGGTGGGCTAGCTTAGGGTTAAATTAGATTTTAGTTTTTCTTGATTTTGCTAGAAGTACGCAGCCTCTGAGTTAAGCACAGTGCGTACCTGTACGCACTGCAGCTTTGTGCACAGAGCGTACACGCACCTGTGCAAACAGGTTGCCTGCGTACCCTGTCAAAATTGAGAAAATTTCAATTTTCTCCTTTTTTGCCTCTTAGATTTTGTTTTTAATTTGTTTTCGCTGCCCAGATCCACTAGTTACCTGTCAGAAGCTTTTACCTTGGTTAATTTCATTGGCATTCCTCCTTAAAGCTTTCATCAATTGGGTGTTTTGAGTCTCTTTTTTTAGAAATTCTTAATTTGATTTCCTTTGGTCATTACTTGGAGGTTTGTCTCAGTCTTTTCACAATTTTGCATCTTTTTGCTTTTGTTTTTGCAAAAAAATTTCCCCCTCATTTGCCGGGGGGGCTAAATTGTGTATGAGTGTTAATCGCCTTTGAGTGTTTCTATTTTTTGATCTTTGGAACTCTCACCCAATTTTCTCGACCTGCACTTGATTGGTTCTTAGATTACATTAGAATCATCTTGTGTTTGATAATTCTCTTGCATAGATCACATTTGCATAATTAGAATTCTCATTTTCAGAATATGAATGAAAAATGTGCATAGATTACATTTGCATACTTTTCAAGTGAATTGTGCATAGATGACAATTGCATAGTTTACATTCTGAAAAATCAATCATAGATTTAGATTAGTTTTCTTTGATTTGAATTTACACAAAAGTAAAAAATAAAAAAAAACTAGTTTGGAATTGATTTGCATTAGTTTTTCTTGATAAAATTAGTGCATTAGAGAATTTGTTATATTTTCTCTTAGTGATCAATTTTTTGCATTGTTGGAAGTGAATGGAAACTCTCTCCTTACTTTAGTTAGGATTCATCGAATTGAAAATATTACATTATCATATTCGATTGCATTCAGTTGAGTCGGGTCATAACACCATTGGTTTCATATCCATTTACCCATTTGAGTAATAACATCCTTAATAACACAACGCTTAATTAAAATTCGTCTAGTAATTTTTACATTTCTAGGGCTCTGAAACACCAACATAGCTTAGGCTAGTGTCTTGGAGTAGGAGAGTAATTAACTCTCCAAGACAGCAAAACCAAACAAGTAGCTCATCTTGTGGTAGGATAAATCCAGCTGTTACATTTATGCTCTGGGAAAGCTCCTCTTAAAGGAGAAGCACGAGACCGTGTCCGAACCAGTGAGGGGATCAATCCTCCTTCATTGGGAAAGACGCTAGATACGCACGTACTACAAATGGTAAACCTCGGATTATTGTCGAGGAGCCTGGGGTCACTTGTCGGTAAACCTTGGATTATTGTCAAGGAGCCGGCAAGGGGATTGAGCTTGTTACTCTGCCCTTGCGTGCTATCGGGTCGTAGACTGTTCCCCCAGGTGTATTTGTTGTTGTTGGTGACCTTAGTGACCATTATCTGTAGGGTTCTACCCAAGGTGACGGTGGAGGGAAGATCCCACTGTACCTAGAGCAGACGTCGGCTAGACTCACTTGGATTTTCTGGGGGGTTCACTTCACTCGAGACGGTTAAAGTGGAGGAACTTGGTCCGGTCTATTCATTTAGTAGGCTGCCGGGGTAACTGTTCCACCTGCCACTTCTGTACTGAATTCTGCGATGTTGGATTTCATCACCAACTAGTGTTTTCGGTCCGGAAGGCTACTGTTTGTGTGTGGTTTGACTCCTAGATTTGATAGCGTGTGTTAATTTGTTTGTTTTTACTTTTAGAGACCATAGGTGTGAATTGTGAATTTTAATTGTTAGGTGTGAATTGTGAATTGTTAATTTTAGTTTTAGATTGTTAATAAAATTCACTGAAGTTGAATATAATGGCAAATGTTCCGGAATTTACCAACCTAGGAACCCCTCCTAACGAGAATCCTAGTACTTTTCCTTACTTTGGAAATGTTGGTCCTCCTTATATGCCTACTTTGTCATTACCTGGATTTACAATAGGTTTACCGATATGGTTATTTTCAACTTCGTTGGCCCAAAATACTCCAATTGTTCCATCTCAACTGGATGCTTCACCTCAACAGAGTTCACCATCTCAACATCACCAACCTTCTGTTGACCCTTTACCTTCTTCGCCTAATTTTTCTTCCTCCATTTCTTCCTCTTCGCCTGGTAAAAGCCTTGATGCTAGTAACCAAGAGGCTAAGAAGAAGAAGAAAGGGAAGAAGAAGAAGAAGAAGAAGAAGCAAGATAAGAAAGAAGTCAACCAACCAACCACGACTATAAGTGTTAGTTGTGTTGAGGAAAACTCCGACATGCATCGTAAACCCAAATACCCTTGCAGGCTTTGTAAGGGTGACCACTTCCTTGTCAATTGTCCTAGTATTCCAAAGGTCTTGGAAGTATGGTCAGAAAAATCTCATCAACTTTCCATTGATCCATCAACCAGTGATAGTCAGGTTCCTGGGAAAAAGGGTAAAGTTAGGTTTCCTTGTAAGTTATGCAAAGGGAGTCATCAAACTCACATTTGCCCTCACATGGATGAAGCCTCAACATTGTTGGAAAACCTTACTGTTCCACAACAAGAATTTCCAACTGGTTACCGTAAACTTTCTCCCAACCTACCGTCAACTGACGGAGTGATTGATCTAATTTCAAGTACAATCGATCACACTCTTCCATTGGAGAGTGAAACTCATGTCACTCAGGTTGATGATCCATTAGTTGATCAAGTGGTCGATTCAATTTCACATTCGGTCGATCCCACTTTCCCTTTAGAGAGTGAACTTCATACTGCTCAGGTTCTTCTTGTTACATCAGATTCTTCTATGCCGGGGGGCATTTCACCCGTTTCTACAAAACCCCCTCCAAGTACTAAGGTCTTTTCCTTTGATTGGAATAGACTGACAGAACCTCGTCTTCCTTCCTCCATCCCTTTCCAAATCATTGTCAAGGCTGGTGGTAGGGACATACATCGTACTCAGGTAGATGAAGGTGCTTCTGTTAGTATTTTATCCTCAACTGTTTGGAAAGCTTTGGGTTCCCCTCAGCTTGCGCCTATTACGCAGAATCTGAAAGCTTTTAACAGAACCATTAGTGAACCTTTAGGGATCCTTCCTAAGTTTTCTCTTACCTTGGAAGGTAAAACTGTCTATATTGATCTTATGGTAGTTCAAGGTCCCTTGGATTTTAATTTACTCCTTGAGCGAGACTATGTTTATGCAATGAAAGTTGTCGTATCGACACTCTTTCACGTGATGTCTTTCCCTCACAATGGCAATATTGTGACTGTAGACCAGCTTTCGTTCCCTAGTCTTGTTTCAACTACCAATAATATGACACCCCTAAATGTTCCTGATTCTAAAGTGGTATCTACCCTGCCACGGGTTAATTATGTGGCAACTGGTCCCATGCTTTTAGTTACCGATGTAAGTCAGCCTCTCACTGTTGGCTCATCTTCCTTTGATTTAGATCCGGTAATTGACATGGAAAACTCTATGGGATTACTTGAACACGATGTTCTTATCCCTTTTGAGTCCCTTGACATGTGTCCCTTCCAGAGAAGTATTCTTCCTTCTGATGAAGATCTCTTGGAAGCCATGATCAAGGTGTGTCCACTGACATGTCTTTCTTCCAGTTGGAAGCCATGATCAGAAGCGAGGATAGTTTTTTTTTCCTGTATCAACCTCGTTAAAAAATGAATCAGGCTAGTATGAGGAGAGTTCTTTTACTGAGTCAACCTCATTAAAAAATGAATCAGGTAGGTTTTAGGATATGTAGATAGATTGTAGAAAGTAGGGTTTTGAGGATAGTTCCTGTTACTGAGTCAACCTCGTTAAAAAATGAATCAGGTATGAGGATAGTTCTTTTCTTGTGTCAACCTCCTTAAAAATGAAACAACTCCCTTTTCAAGTTAAATATTGAAAGTAAACCTTCATTCCATCCATCTGGTTGAATGCAATGAAGCCTGGGGGGCATGTACCTCGCTTTGCATCATTATACTGGGGGCATGCGAACTTTTTGAGCATAGTTCCTTGTCTTGTGTCACGCTCGTTAAAAAATGAAACAAGGAGTCATGAGCATAGTTCCTTATCTTGTGTCAAGCTCTTTAAAAAATGAAACAAGGGTAGGTTAAGTTGGTAGATTGTAGAGAGTAGTCATGAGCATAGTTCCTTGTCTTGTGTCAAGCTCATTAAAAAATGAATCAAGGATTTTAGAGCATAGTTCCCTGTCTTGTGTCAAGCTCGTTAAAAAATGAATCAAGGTTTTTAGAGTAGAGTTTTTTGTTAGGTAGATTGTAGAGAGTAGTTACGAGCATAGTTCCTTATCTTGTGTCAAGCTCGTTTAAAAAATGAAACAACTCCCACAAGTCTTTCCAAGATCTTGAAAGTAAAGCTTCATTCCATCCACCTCATTGAATGCAATGAAGCTTGGGGGGCATGTACCTCGTTTTGCATCATTATGCTGGGGGCATGTGAACTTATAACAAGCATAGTTTTTCGTTTCAAGCTTGCGTAAACATGAAACCGAATCCGAGCATAGTTCTTTTCCTGTGTCAAGCTCGTTAAAAAATGAAACAAATCCTCCTCTACTTGAGTCGAGAGATTGACTAGATCTCATAAATGTTAAGTATTTAGGTTAGTTATTTCAGTTTTTTGCATAATTTTCTTACAGTTTTAGGTCGAGTCTTTCAAATGATCTCGTAACTCAACCTTCATTTCATCCAACTGGTTGAATGAAATGAAGCTGGGGGGCATGCGCTCTAGCAGTTATGCTTAGGGGGCATCAAGCACAGTTTTCTCTCTGTTTCAAGCTTGTGTAAAAATGAAACTACTTTGAAGCATAGTTTTTCTCTGTTTCAAGCTTTTGTAAAAATGAAACTTATCTTGAGTCAATTTCAGTTATTTTCAAGACTCGTTAAACTCATGAAAATCCCGAGATTATTTTGCTATCTTTCATTCTCGTAAAACAAATGAAAATGCTGAGTTCTTTCTGTCTTTTCCTGCTCGTAAATTAAATTGAAAGTCGGCCATATGAGTACATTTTTATCATTTTTTCAAACTCATTAAAACTTACGAAAATGTGAAAACCATAAGTACATTTTTATCATTTTTTCGAACTCGTTAAAACTTTCGAAAAAGTGAAACCTTGGAGTTCTCTTTTAAGCCCTTTTTAGACTCTCAAAATATGAAAAGATTGCCGAGTTTTTCTTTTAAACTCGTTAAAACGGAATTAAAAGACGGTCCTCTTACAGCCCTTTTCTGACCGTAAAAACATGAAAAGATTGCCGGATTTTTGTCGTTTCAAATTCGATATTGGAAATAAAACGACGTGTCCTTGATCGCTTTCTACTTTTCAGATCAGAGACACTAATCATGAAAGTACTCCTTGGTCGTAAAGATCAAACGGTTCTCTCAAGTATTATTTTATACTTTTTCGGGCTTGGGAGACACAAATTTACGAAAAAGTTCAACCCTGGAGTCTTCTTTAGTTTTTTCAGACTCTCTAAAATTGAAAAACGCTGAGTTTCTCCTATACTGGACTCGTTAAAATTTCACAGTAAAGGACCTGTTCGATTACAAACAGGAACGGACCACTCCTTCTTAGGGTTCGAATCTAAACTAAGTTGGACTCATCCGAAGGATGAGCTTATAATCAAGCATATGTTATCCTCCTCAAGATTGTAAAAAATAAAGAGGTACTTGCCAGAAATGGTGGGGGAAAAGAGAGAAAATGAGCCTATTTGTTATCCTTTGTCTCAGAAGAAACCTTATCACCACTCTTGAACACGACACTTTTCATTCACCTGGGTTGGGAAATCCTTTGCCTCACAGTTGATTGAACCACATTGAAATTCTTCAGCCGGGTATTAACTTTGGGTCAAATGTCACCAAGCCATCTGTTGTGTCGTTATGTGTTCAAGAGGTCGCTGCAAATAAACCATTCATCTGCAAAATATCTGTCATCCATCTTGACCATCCCTGAGTCAATCCTTACAGCTACATTTCTTCAACTTGATTTATGGTTTCGTGTTGTGGGCTTGCCTACGACGGATCGCTTTCTATCGACATCGACACATTATCTAGAAAGATGATCTAGAAATCGTCAGTACCTTGAGATCCGCATGCATCAATGGCAGATTTCTCGCCTTCGACGACAGTTTACATCATTGACTTTCGATCGAAGGATTCCGTGACATGTTCGACATCAACACATTGATTCACATCTCATGGATTGTACTGGGTACTTTGAGAACCATTGACATCACTGGTGGTTTCTCTCACACTTGTTAACAGTTTACATCATTGACTGGTAATCAAGTGGTTTCTACCATGCTCGACATCAACTCATTTATTCGCATGGATAGAATCGTACTATTTCAGGAAGTAGAAATGAAGACCCTGGATCTAGTTTCCACCATCCAGGCTGCGAGGAGTTTTGTATTCATTATATAGTAGAATAACTATAAACAGATGGCTGCGTCCGTACTATGTCTACATGAGTCTATGATTATGATGTACTGCGAAATCATTCCTATATCAGAGCAGTAGTTAGTCAATTAGTTAAAGTTTTCAATCTGAGTATGTGAATGCCTACCTCAGCGGTGATATGATCTTATATATGTATTTTGTGTTGAATACTCGCAGGTTCCGACTGGGCTCTCCACAAGATAATCCTTGAAATGATAAAGTACTTCACCCTTCCTAGATTATATGAAACCCTAATCTACTACAGGCTTCGCACTTTAGGGGGCAATCTGTTACACTAAAATTTGTCACCATGACTATTTGCAGTTAGTATGGCTCCATCAACTGTCATACTATCCTCCTTTGCAAGCCTCATACCTCTGCTCTCCATGTCAAACTCCAAGAAAGAGAGAAAGTCATTAAAAATCTATATATCTCTGGGTACGCAGTTTCTCTTAGCCTTACCTGCGTGTACGCACCCCAAGTTCACAATATCTGCGTACTTGTACCCTCTGTATGTAAAGGGATGGGTGCGTACCCCTGTAAAGGTCAAAAGGCGCGAGTTTCATCTTAAAAAAGTTACTTGTGGTCATTTCTAGAGCATTCTAGAAGCTTGTTTGACGTGTATTGAGCGCCTCCAGATGGTTCATGTATCCCTATGAAAGAGGAACTTATCCCATCAAGAGGGGAGCTAACCCATCCAAAGAGGGGCTTATCCCATTGATGGTGGACCTGTTTAACTTCTTCTAGAGCACTATAAATACAAGCATTGGGCCAGAAGGAGGGGAGGTTGAAAGCTGAACATTCCTAAGGGTAGATGCTGCTGGAATTAGGACTCCCTTATAGAGCTTGAGAGGAGAGATTCCCATCCTTTCCTAGCCTTATTTGGAAGTGGGTGAGCTGATCAAAGTAAAGGATAACTCTTGCTGGACCCTAGGAGGGACCTCCACAACACCAAGGCTCAGGTTGTAATGGTTTCTTTTTGTTTCCACTTAATACAAATAAACTCATTTTTCTCAATAGATTGTTATTCATGATTTGTTTCATATACTCCTTGGTCTGTATGATGAATATGTGTTATTTTATAAGTTTATCAGGTGCTATTTAATCTTTTGGCTTGTTAGTGAATGCAGGTTTCGAAGAGAAGGAGGAGCTCATCCGGAGCGGCGAGGCTGGACTACTACAAAGTGTTGGACTAAAGGTATGTTATAATCACCTGATTACTTGTATTCTAAATGCATGTTTAGAGAAAGGTAGTGTTTATTTGTCTTGTTTGTCACTAGAAAGCCTTAGCTTCTAGGGAGGTTGGTTTTGTCCGCAAAATCGACTCTTTCCGCATGACATGACTCTAATGTTTTTTTGTCGAAAATGACCGATTTCGCCTGAAAAATATGTTATCCTGAACAAAAACTCAAACATTGCTCATACCTGTTTAAAATAGATAAAAATGTTGCAAAAGTTACCTTTCTAAAGTGAAACATAAACAAATTAACAACTCATTTATTCAAAAAACTTATAAAAAGTGCTTCGTAAATTCATTTTTACCATTTGAGTTTTGGGTGAGAAAATATAGCTTTTGGTCAGAAACTTCCTGTGAAGATTGTGGAAAATCCGTTCATTGGAATCGAACACCATCTCCTCCAGGTAATCCACATCATCTTACTCTTCAATTTCATCCATTTCAAATTTGTTTCTAGGTTTTAATTTCATTTTTTAGGAGCTTTTAGGTCAAAAAACCCGCGCGCGGGGGTCCGCAGGTATAACACAGGGGACCCGCGGACCCCGACTTTTTTGCACAAGGAAAAAAGTCTCGGGTCTGCACCTACCCTTAAGGCAACGTGTGGACCCATGCACTATCTCTAACAGAGAGGGTGTGTACCCCGCGCAAAGGTTTTTTAAACCTAACAAACTCAAATTTCACCCAAACTCAAATTTCACCCAAAAATTTCAATTTTACATATTCTAATTCGCCTTTTTACTGAATGTAGGGTATACATCATGCTTGATTGGTGAGAACAGGAGCACGAGGATGTAGCTCTCACCGCGATAAATAATCAACCTTCAATCGATGCATTGAAGGCATGCGGCTTATACAAATTCTAGGCCATACCTGGCATGAGGGCCCAGGTGGACTTTCTGCAGTGGCTGGTAGACAGGTGGAGCATACAGGACTAGTGCTTCTTCATTGGTGGTCACCAGCTCGAAATGGAGCCAGCAGACATATACTTTTTGACTAGTTTCCCTAAGAGAGGTGAACACTTGACTCTATTCAGGACTAGGCCAGGTGGCCAGTGTGTCGATAGCCTCCGGCTAGAGTTCTGTAACAGCCAAACTAGAGACAAAGGGATAGATATCAAAACCATATCCCTTCCTGAACTCAAGGTAATCGCGTGACTCTGTTATCCCAGCCAGATCCTTCCTCACCCATATGAATGAGTGAGCAATCCTTTCAATTTACTTATTGGGTGGGGGGGCTTATGGTCGAGCGGCCTTACTGTTACCAGGCTCTGTGGGAGCGCAGCACTACATGTAGCCACTGGATCCCAGATGCGGATGGCAGTTGACTGCTTTCGAGGCACCATCTTCAACTGGTGCGATGCTGTGTTGGCTAATATAAAAGGCCAACTGACTAGAGCCAAGAACGGACAACTGAAGACCTTTGGATATGGTGCTTTAGTCGTGAGCTTTGGTCTGGAGAGGGTTCTAATGTTGGTCCCATAGCACCTCACTATTGGAGCTGGACTTCCTCGAGAGCCCAAACTAATGCGATGGGTTGCAGTTATGGCCCGTCATCCTGAGGAGGGGACAAAGGTCATTCTATTCACTCCTGAGTATTTCCATTGGTTGGAAAACTAGGTTTTTGCTATTCAGGACTTTCCTTATGCCGTGGGTAGATTTTCGCGGTGACCCAGACATGGCTCTTCCACCAGGAGAGCAATGGGATGACTCAGGTAAAGTCATTTTCAACATTTTCCTAATTTAATTTTTTTTGTTTTTATCTCATCCCAAAATTGATAGTAAAAGTTTCAAATGCAGATGTGGGTCCACGGCGACCAGCCGCTCTCCGACCCTATGAGAGGAAACAACCAGCTACAGCGGTACCAGCCCCACAGGACAAATCAACAGAGACCTTGGCTGAATTGGAGAGCCATCTAGAGCGTTTGACAGGAGACATTCCGGAGACCGGCATAGATGACATTCCTCTTCGACTACAACGCTATGTGATTGGGGTCCCAGGACCTTTCAGGAGGTTCCTTTGTAAGGTGGCCCGTACAGTGGTTTCTTATCGAGATCATCACCAGTGATAGGATGATCGCCTGTTGTAGACACATATGAAATTTTTTGCTTTTTGTGCTATCATTTTTGCTGATCATAAGGTGTTTTTCAACCTATGATCGAAGACGATGTATATTTTGACACACTCCTATATTATACTATATCACTATTACCGGCTTATCTTGTAAAACATGTTATGGAATGTTTTTAAATTTACTTGTATGATTATTGCAAATGTCTACTTAACATTCGAGAAGCAATTGCATCTGCTAATGTATTTAAATATCTTGGAATATGCTGATATTCAATATAGTCAAATTCACGTTCCAAGAGACGCACTCTCAAAAATAATCTCAATAACACTGGATTTATAATGGCATATACTCTATTAAGCTGTAATACAACGAGTTCAGAATCTAACCTCACTATCAAACTCCGAATCCCAAATGAAATAGATTCAGATAATAACTCAATCATTGCTCTATACTCGGCAATGTTGTTCATTGTTTGACCGAGGCTTACCCCATGCATAGATACCAACTCGTTAGAGGGCGGATAGATAACCCAAGCTGCGGAAGAAATGTTTCGTGTATTACGACAAACACCATCAGCAAAACCAATGTATGTTTGGAGAGGCATCGACATCTGCAATATCAAGAGTAAAACCAAGATAAGCAGGAATAATGACGAAAAACACTCTCTAAGCTAAGCACGCTTTTTAAACTAAAACACACTAGCTAGAAAGAAAACACTAACCTAACTAAAAGTCTCCACACCCATTTTTAAGCATAATACCTGTTTAGGTAAAGACCATTTCTGGGTTTACCTAAAGAGACCCCGTCAAAGGCTACCAATTCATAGGACCCTTTTGCTAGCTTTCGCTTAACAACATAAGGACCATTCCACATAGGTACAAATTTCCCAGCGCCTAATTTATCATTTGCTTGATCGTACAATAAGACTAGGTCTCCTTCCGAAAAATTTCGAGGGGTCACATTTCGATCATACTGAGCTTTAATACGTTTTGCATGAGTTTCGATCGCTAATGCAACATCATGTTGATTCTCATCTAGTTGAGCCAAGTATAACAAACGTCTTTCCTCTTCGGAAGTGGCTGGAAGTAATTCGATGGCCATTTTCAATGACGGGATTTCGCATTCAATGGGTAACACAGCTTCCAGACCATAAACTAGTTGGAAAGGAGTGAACCCGGTTGACGTTTTTACTGAGGTTTGATATGCCAAAAGTGCTGAAAATAGAGTGTTATGCCAATTCGACCTATGAATCCCAATGATTCGTCGGATCATGATGACTAGAACTTTGTTGATGGCTTCAACTAGACCATTAGCCTGTGGATAATGTGGAGTTGAACTATCATGATGCAAGCCAAGTTGGCCTGTAAGTTCAGTCATCATAACGTTTCAAAATTGACGCCCATGATCAGTGATAATCGCTTGTGGAACACCAAACCTAGCAATTATATGATTGAACACAAAAATCGCAGCTGCTTTACTGTCTGCCTCAAATGTAGGCATCGCCTTGGCCCACTTGGTAAAATAATCTACCGCAAGGATGATATACGCATGCCCCTCGTCCGAGTGAGGGTTACATGTAATAAAATCGATACCCCATTTCGCGAAAGGACCAACGACAATTATAGGGTGGAGAGGAGCAGGTGGAGCACACATCTTTCGATAAAAAATTTGGTAGTTGTGGCATTTTCGGACCGCGTTAATACAATCTTTAAACAAAGACGGCTAGAAGTAGTCGGCACGCAATATCTTTTGGGCTGTGGCAAACCCAGACATATGACCGCCACACGCTCCAGAGTGAGAGTCATTTAGAACCCTTTCAGCTTCCTCGTGAGTTAAACAACGTCGAAAAACAGAGTCTGCCCCATGACGATAAAGAGTATCTCCAATAATTCTGAATTGTTGGGACTGGAATCGTATTTTTCGACGTTCTGACCTTAAAATTTCTGGCCGAAAGCATTGGGTCTGGAGATAAATGATGATATCCCCATACCATGGATCTAAAGTGCTGATTAGAAACAAGGATTCATCCGCAATGGGATCCTTCGCCACATTTTCCATGTCAGCATGCGGGAAGTCACACATTAACTCCGCAAAAACTAAAGATTTCTTCGACTTAGACTTTTCAAATTCCAATTCGAACTCCTGCAGGATGACGATCCATTTGGAGTACTTGCCCCCTAGCAATTGTTTGGTCAAATTATAGATCATAGGGTTGCAATCAGAAATTACTGTAGTTTTACGTAGTAAAATGTAATGACGGAAACATTGGACAACTTGAATAGCTGCCAATGCCAATTTCTCCACATGTGAGTATTTTCGCTCAGTTGGATTTAAAGTTCGACTAAGGTAATATATCACATGTTCAGTACCGAATTCATCTTCGTGAACTAACACCATTCCAATGGTGGAATGGGAAGCGGCGAGATACAAGAAGTAGTCCTGGTTGTAGTTGGGAGGATGTAATAACGGTGCATGGGTCAACGTGTGTTTTAGTGCATCAAAAGATTTATCAGCTATCTCATCCCAAAAGAATGGAGTATTCTGTTTCAACAACCGGGTAAAACCCTTTGTGATCTCGGCGTAGTTAGGAATGAATCGGCGTAAAAAGTTTGCTTTCCCCTCCAAACTTTGGAGTTGGTGAAGACTCGAAGGAGGAGGCAATTTGACAATAGCTTCAACCTTCGAGGGATCGACGCGAATGCTGGCTTTCGAAACAACAAACCCTAGTAACCGACCCATTTCTATACAAAAAACACACTTGTGTGGATTCAACCTAATTCGATAATGCCTACACCTCATAAAGATTGCTCGTAAATGGATGAGATGATCAGCTCGATGTAATGAATGAGTAGGTAAATCATCGAGATAGGGTTGCACAATGTGCTTGATGTCATGAAACGCATAAGACATGGCCCTTTGAAAAGTTGCCCCGGCATTCTTGAGCCCAAAAGGTAATTTGCAATAAGCAAATGTCGCCCATGGACAAATGAAAGCCATTTTTGGTTGACCAGCAGGTAGAATATTGATTTGATTGTATCCAGAAAAACCATCCATGAAGGAGAATATTTCACTGCCGGCACAATCATCAATGATTTGATCGATATAGGGAGTTGGGTAATTGTCTTTTGGACAGGCTCGATTAATGTCCCTATAATCGATACATATTCTTATTGTCCCTTGCTTTTTGTTAACAGGAACAATATTCGATACCTAATCCGTTAACGGAATCAGATAAATGAAACCTGCTTTGAGTAATTTTTCAGCTTCCGCTTTAATAGCAGCAACTTTTCGTGGGTGGATCTGACGCAAACATTGCCAGACGGGTTTAGCATCCGGGTAAGTTTCGATTTCATGAACAACAATTGCGAGGTCAATTCCTGGCATTTCCTCATATGACCAGGAAAACACGTCACGGAATTCTTGAAATAGGGCCTTATATGTTTGAAGTTCATCTTCCATACAAAAGGCACCTATATGAATGTTTTCAACAATACCAAGCTTAACCGAAATATCAATAGGAATATTTCGAGAAATGTTTCCCAAATTTAACTCTGAATCAGGATTTTTCATTGGATTATGAGGTTCCTTGACATATTCAGTCATAAAAATAGATGAAAAATCATTTTCAAAATGATCACTCTCGGGTAAAAACGAAGATCTATGATGAAGATCTTCCCATGGTAAATCATCGACACATAGGATTTCACGAATCTGCTCATCAGTGTGAACAAGTTCAGAAAACATTGTTGTTTCCGAGTTTGATTTTGAAAATGATTCCTCATGGACCACATTCATTGAGTCAATTTTGGTTGAATATGGGTCGGAAAGCGACTGCACGGCCTGATACACAATTTCATATGGACTCAAAGGCATAACATCACCAAATGAGTCTATCTTAGATTCAGAAGGTACGATCCAAGGATCATCATAAACAATAGTGTCTGACGAAATCATATGAATGGTTGCAGTAGAAGACGATGTGTTGATAGGAGGAAAAGGAAAAGTTCCTAGTAAACCAGAATCTTTAAGTAATCCTACTCCAACATCCTTATATGGGATAGTTGTTTTTCTGACATGCTAAATACTTTTAGATGAGGCTGGGTCGGACGAAAAGTAAGTGAGATGGTCTATAGTTATAATCTTTCCATTATGAGGGAACTTTATAAGCCGAAAGACTGATGAAACGACAACTGTCATAGCGTAAGACTAGCTACGACCCAAGAGAAGGTTGTAATCTAGAGGGGCATCAACCACCTCCACATCTAGATTAACAATTTTGCCTTCAACCCCTATAGGTAAATCCTGTAGAATGCCAAAAGGATGAAACCCATGGCCATCAAAGGCCTTTAGAATTGTTAGGGATTGATTTAGCGAAGGAGAACCAAGCGATCTCCAACACTGTATCGACATAATACACGTTGAGGCTCCTTCATCAATCACAATCCTATAACAAGGTCTGTTTTTGACTAACACTGGGATCTGGAAAGCCATTTAATGAGGTAAGCATGGTGTATTATTTTCTAGATCGAAAATTATAAGGTTTGAGTGCTGAACGTCCACAGCTCCTATAGCTGATAATAGTAATTTACGCTGTGCTAGACACGATTGCAGCACTTCCAAGCCGACATTGCTGAAGGTGAAACAGCCAAATCTTCAACAATATTATAGTTCTGAGCCGCTCTCGCATGTGGATTGAAATTTGACTTTCGAAGTATACCCTTGGCGGGCGGTTTGATTACTAAGTCTGGGTTAGGCTTCTCGATCTGTAGTGGATCAGAACTAGGAGCTGAAGTTGATGGGTCCGAATGAGAAGATTCTGCTTCCTTACCATCAACAGGACTTTTACTTCCATAATCTTGCGATCGAGTCGCAATCCTAACATGGGACATCATCATTATGGGTTCTTCGGAGGCATTTGAGGAAGAACCTATCATCTTACTGTCTTGACTTGGAAAAGGATCCTTCAAAACAGTAGGTGTTTGGGAACCTTTGACAATTTTCGCAACCTCTGCATGATGAGGGCGGTCTCTTGTAAAATGCTCTTCGTCACAAATGAGACAAGGATAACGAGGTTTGCGTTTCTCATCAGTTGATTCCGCTTTTTCTAGTTTCTCTTTCGAATTTTTATCTATTTTATTCTTCTTCTTCCCTTTCTTCTTACTGCCGGATTTTGATTTGGCTGTAGATGACTCTATAACATGAATATCGATAGAAATTTCCGCGGATGAATATTCTATCGGGGAATCTGGTAGAGTTATAATAGGAGAAGAATTCTTGGAAGATTTCTTCTTACTTTTGGTATTAACCGTACCAATCATACCATCAGCGACATGAGACCCTGAAGGAGCTACAGTTATTTTATTTTGCTTAGGAAGATCGGGGATTTTCTCGTGTAACGTACCTGACTGCGTATAAAATAAGTCAAGGTACTGTGCTTGAGCAATTACTTGCTCCTCAGTAATGACTCCGACCTTAGCTACATCCTCAGTGACCTTCGGCAGTAAAGATTTTACAAACCATTCAGCTAAGATCTGATCCGGAATAAAAACCTTCACTAAACACCATTGACGTCTCCATTCATGAATGTGATCTGAAATGTGAGTGGACGTCGACTGCTTTAATGAAGTTAATAATTCCATGCCATTGTCATATCTGACTGGCAACTGAAAATGAGTTAAAAACGAAGTAGCTAACTGACTAAAGTTATAAAAAGTGGCTCGTGGTAACTCAATGTACCACTTGGCCGCAAGACCAATTAGAGTGCACTGGAAAAGCCTTAAACGGATTGAATCATCTGAAATGGAGTTAGACGCAAACCAGAGGTGATAAGTCATCACATGATTCGACGTGTCCTCTCCTGATTTGCCTTCAAACTTAGGAATATCACTAGGCAACTTATTCGGCATTGGCAACCAAAACGGAAGATAGTTAATTGGATCGTTCGTAAGGCGCGACAAGTTAGGCAAGTCCAAAGTTGCAATAAACGGTAACTGACGATTAGGGTCCCTAAAATCATGGGTCATGAGACCAGCCCCAGGAGGAGGATATCCATGATAACTAGGAATTGCAATTGCATTTGGGATATTATATCCTCCCGGAAAACCAGGATGAACTGGATCGTACTGGGGTTGTTGAGGTTGTTGATATGTATACCCAGGGTACGGTTGATACTGATAGACTGGCTGCTGCACAGCAGGACCGAATTGGTACTGTCCCTGGTACAGTTGATAAGTAAATTGAGGTTGACTTGTGACAACCATACTTGGACCGGGTTGTCTTACAGGCATTTGAACCAAAGTTTGAATTGTGGATCCAGTCTGAGGTAAAGATGTCTGAGGAGTTGATACAGGAACAGTAGAAACCGGAGCTGTCGATACTCCAGAAGTAGGTGGGGTAGATTGAACAGATGTTGCAGCAGTTGCAGCAGTCGTTTGAGGCGGAGTACGTGGCATACTAGGCCCAGACTAAGAAACTACAGAAGGTGCAGAAGTTTGAATAGTAGACTGGACAGGTTTCTGGGGTGAACCAGAAACCAAGGGTTGTCCAGTTTGAGATGACAACTGTACATTCGGTTGCAAGACCTGTTGAGATTGAGATGGATCCCACACTAAGTTCATTTCGGGGTACGGACCCATAACAGGTTGAGAATATTGAGGACCATAACCGGTTGAGGGTAGGGTTGATAATTCAAAGGTACATTTCCAGTTCCTTGGACAAATGATTGACCGGAAGGTGGTTGGTAACCTTGGGTTGGGTATTGACCTTGAGGTTGATAACCTTGAGGCACGTACTAATACTGGGGTTGACCTTGAGGTACATATTGATACTGGGGTTGACCTTGAGGTACATATTGAGTCTGGGGTTGACCTTGAGGAACATATTGAGTCTGGGGTTGACCTTGAGGAACATACTGTCCCGTAGGTATGTATTGTCCTTGAGGTTGCCCCCTAGGCGTAATTTGGGTACCTTGAGGTTGCCCCCCAGGCGATACATGAGGACTTTGAGGCTGCCCCCCTGGCGGTAACTGGCCACCTTGAGGTTGAGGATTAGGAATAGTACCTGACATCATGAGAATATCTTCTACACTCAATGGCTTAGTTCCATTATTTCCAGTTAATAACCCTTGTTCAATAGGTTGAGGAGATGCTCCTGAAAATGTACCAGTAAGTGACTGATACCCAGAGGGAACAGAAGGACCGCCATACAAAAATGTTTCTGGAGATTGAGAAAACATGGACGACTGTCTTGACATATTTAACGGAGGATAGTAACCCCTAGGTGTTGGGTGAAAAGGAATGCGAGGTGGTGAAAAACTTAGTCCTGGGTTTTCCAAAAAATTGGTCAATGAAAGATACCAAGCACTGCTCCTAGGTGGACTGTAAAAGATTGATTCACGCTCCCTAAGTTCTATAACAGGTTGATTTTTAGGGATAGGGATACCTTCTTCTTCTGGAGTAGCAAGTTCTTCAATAGCTATAAGTCCAGAAGGAAGATTTTGGGTAATTATTCTTTCTACCCTGGGTGAACCAGGACCACTAGAAGTTGGAGAGGTAAATCCTGATGTTGGAGTAGCAGCAAATTTAGTTTCAGGTTCAGATATTTTAGGTTCCTCACCTAAATCACTAGTAGATGAAAAACTACCAGTAACTTCGGAAACAGACACAGATTGTGGATTATAATCTGCTACTAGAGCTTGATAATCAGGATGTACCACTAAAGAATATTCTCCTTCTTCAAGTGACCCAACTCTACTGTCTCTAGGAGTTACGAGGGCTCGTATCCCTTCAGGTTGGCTTGGCGAAAACTCAGGAGGTTGGCCCCGAAGTCTATGGGACTTCCTCGGTAATTCAGCCACGGTTAAATATTTTAACTACTTCACACACAAACAAAGAAAAACCTCAATGAAAACCACCTAAAGCCTCTAAAGAACCAAACAAATTGAATCACACGCCTAAAGAATCTAGGAGATCAAACTACACACAAACAATAACTTTCCGTACTGAAAACACTAGTTGGTGATGAAATCTAATGTCGCAGAGTTCAATATAGAAATGGCGGTTGGAACAGTTACCCTGACAACCTGCTTAATGAATAGACTGGCACAAGTTCCTCCACTAAACTGTCTCGAGTGAAGAGAACCCCCCAGAAAATCCAAGTGAGTCTAGACGACGTTTGCTCCAGGTACAGTGGGATATTCCCTCCACCGTCACCTTAGGAAGAATCCTATAGAATATGGTCACTATGGCTACCAACGGAAACAAATATACCTGGGGGAACAGTCTACGATCCGATATGCACGCAAGGGCAGAGTAACAAGCTCAATCCCCTTGAAGGCTCCTTGACATAATCCAAGGTTTACCAACAAGTGACCCCAGGCTCCTCGACAATGGTTAATCCAAGGTTTACCGTTTTTAATACGTGAATATCTGGCATCGTTCCCAATGAGGAAGGATTGATTCCCACACTAGTTCGGACACGATCTCGTGCTTCTCCTTTAAGAGGAGCTTTCCCAGAGCATAGATGTAACAATTGGATTTTTCTCCTACCGCAAGATACAGCTACTTGTTTGTTTTACTGTCTTGGAGAGTTAATTACTCCCTACTCCAAGACACTAGCCTAAGCTATGTTGGTGTAATAGAGCCCTAGAAATAAAAAGATTACTAGATAGATTTTACTTTAAGCGTTACTTTTATTGGTTTTTCTTTAAGTCAATAGGTGCGGAGATGAAACTTATGGTGTGAAGACTCGACTCAAAATCACTAAAAAATGCACTTAAGATGATAAGCAATCTTTTCCCTTCAATTAATTTCTAGCTAGGAAAGAGTTTGAGAATGCAAATGCTTGTAAACACAAATCCTTCTTAACAAACAAATCAAAAGAAGAGCTTTTTGTCTTTTCCAATGCACTCAAAAACGAGACAACTAGTTATATTCCACAAAAATTTCCCTTTTCTTTCAAACACTCAAATACTACAAAAACAAACTTTTTCCAAAAGAGATTTTTTTTATTTTTATAAAACACTCAAAACTATGGAAATAACCAATCTTGAGATCTATAAATTTTAACAACTATTTGAAGTAAAAGCTTACAAGATGTCTTTTCAAGGATGTTTTACTTAGCTATAAGCAAACTAAGGAATAATTTGTCCAGAATCACAAATCAGTCAAAAAACAACCAATTCTTTGTTTTCTTTTCTAAAAATGAAATCCAAACTTTTAACACAAGCCTTTTCGAAGTTTCGCAAAGAGAAAACACAAGATGGATTCCTCAACAAAGGTAGATTTTGCAAACAGTCAGACTCATAAGAAGGCCAGTAAAAACCAAGGTGATCTGAGGCTCCTATAGCTTCTAAGCTCTGATCTACTATAAGACCAAAATGAAAATCAAGCCCGGCAACCAAACCTCTAGGAATTTCACCTAAAACCATAACACCAATGGAATTAACCTAAGAAAAGTTCCTGACAAGTCACATGTAGGTCTGGGCAGGCGATAACAACATCTAAACAAAAACTAAGTTGACTAAAAGAGAAAATCTTAAGTTTTTCAAAATTTTAGCAGGGTCCGCAGGCCCGCAGTTCACACAGGTGTGGTACCGTTCTGTGTGAAAAGCAAAAGTGCGGATAGGTCCACACTGTGTTGCAAACCGAGGGTGCGGTCCTCTCCCAAAAGTATGAAAAACAAAAAATAATCCAAAATCTACTAAATCTACCCAATTCCACACACAACAAGCCAAAAACAGAAACAAAAACACAGTTATATTAATAATAATAATAATAATAATAATAATAATAATAATAAATATTATAATAATAATAATAGTAATATAATAATAATTATTATAAATATTTATTAATAATAACAATATTATTAATATTACAATTAATATTAGTAATAAATAATAATCAATATTAATGATCAAACATTTATTATAAAAATTAAATATTAATACAATATTCTAAGATTAATATTAATTATGATTATTATATATTATTAATACGAATTATTATTAAATTATAATTCTAATTATTTATTATATTAATAATAATAATTAATAATATAAGTAATATTAATAATAACTATCATATTATATTAAAAGTAACTAATTATTAAAAGATTATTATTAATTAATTTAATATTAATAATTTTTTTTAATTATAATGATCAATCTTAAAAAAAAAAATTAAATTAATTAATTTATTAATTAAAATAATCTGTAACAGCTGACTCTCATCAATCAGATATTGAGAGCCAAATTTCATCTCATTTTACTCTCCTCATCACTATTTAATCTCTCAGCTAAGCTCTTCTTCTATCAAGCATTCAAGTTGTCCTGATGATGGATCCCAGTTGGGATTTGAAACGTTGGCAGAAAATGGTTCTTACTGTGGATTCTCCGGTAACTAAGTCGAAAGCAGTTTCTCAGGTCAAAGTAAAAACAAGGAAAAAATCAAGTCCCCAGCGGAGTCGCCATTTTGTCACATGGAATGAGTCATTCTTGTAGACAAGATCGACCTCCCTAGTATCTAAAGATATCTAGTGACAAGCAAGCCAATCAAATCCTATCTTTCTCTAAATATGCAATTCATAAACAAAGGAAAACAAGTGTTTTAGGCCTACCTTGGGTCCAATGCAAGTTTGTGGAAGCCTCGCTCCTTTGATCCAAATGAGCTCCCTTGTAGCAAATCTGCAAACACAAACAAGCACACAAATTAAATAGCACCTGAAAAGACAATATCAAAAAGCATACTTATCATGATGATCAAGGAATTCATGAAACAAATGACATAAGACAATTTGTTGAGAAAATGAATCCGATTGTATTAATTCAAATCAAAGAAGAACTTTACAACCTGTGCCTTGATGTTGTACAAGCTCCTCCCAGGGTCCAACAAGAAGTCTCCTCTACTTTGAAAAGTTTCACTCTCCTCCCAATGAAGCCAAAAGGTATGTGATCTCTCCTCTCAAGTGATGAGCCCCAATTTTTGGTAACAATTTGGGCTCATTTGGCCTACTTACCTTGCTCAACCCTTCATCTTTTATCACTTATGCATTCATTTCTTGGTATATTCGTGTTATTTGTAGGAAGAAGGGCAGGCATTATATCTATGTGGCTAATACATGATGATTTCAGGTTTTTTGGCATTAAAGGGAGCAAAGACCACGCAAATGGAGACAAGGAGACAGCCAAGGTGGCATTGGGGGTTTTTAGGGAGGTTGTCCACATTCTTGATGACCTTCCTCGTGATTTCCACCCTAACTCTGAGCTCCAACAGCTCTCCCCACCGAGCTTAAAGGCAGGCAACGGATTCTACAGGAACAACAATTTAACTTTCAGTTGGACAGCCAAGCTCCACTAATTGAGGAAGCCAACGTGGTCCTCATCATGTATAAATATTAAGGCCGTAGCCTTTGATAGGAGCTTTTTGAACCCTTGAACTATTGTTGCAATTTCTAAGCACGAGCTACAGCTCGGTTTTTGCTTTGTGTAAGCCAGTTTTGGCATGTTGTTAGACTCATGATTATTTAATAAAGGCAGGCAGATTTGGATCCAATCCTGAGTTCTTAAGAGGAGCTATAGCTCTCAGGTTAGGGCCCAACCTGAGAGCAATAGACCTCCTTTTCCTTGTATTGTTACTTGTCTTTCCTTTCAGCACTTCATTTCTTTGCTTTGACATGCATTTGAAAAACACAGTCTGCTGATTTAATTTCTTTAATGTGATTGAGTAGGATTAGTTCATGGTTAAAGTGCTTTCAATAGCTTAGATTAGAGTAGGAGGATTAGCATTCATTAGAGCTCCAAGAAAAGGTTGACAGTGCACTCACTGCCATCTCTGTTTAGAGATTGGGGTGTAGACCGTACCAACCACCAAAAAAAACGCAGTCTTATACGTTCATGCAAGCTGCAACATAATCATTTCAGTCATAGAACCGTCCATGCATTCTGATCTTGAGCAATACTTTTTCATTCCAACACCATGCATGATTTTTCTCTGAAGCTTACATTGCTGTTCGTTGGTTTAATAACACAGTTAGAATAGGTGAATGAATTCTCGGTTTTGTGCAGATTTTTTTCCTTTACACTACGTTGCATCACTCTGTTATCTTCTTCTTCTTCTCAACCGCGCCCAAGTCACCTACCCATCCTCTGTTCAGCTCGTTTGCCTTCCAACCCTTCTACTTTTCACGTAGCTCCATCTTTTTAACCTTTCGTTGCTTCCACACTTCTACTCACCAACCAATTGTACCCACTCTTTCTCCATCTCATCTCTCTGTCCCTGAGCCATCACAAGCTCCCTTTCCATCCTACCTACCCACCCATACAGCTCTTTGACTTCTCCATCACCCAAAACTCCAACTATAAAACATCCTGTAGAAGTTAGCAGAATTCCTGTAGAAATCCCGAGCTTCCTGTAGGATCCCCTGCAGACATCCTGTAGAAGCCTGCAAGCTCGGTTGCCGAGCACCTGAACGTTGTGGACTTCTGTGGAATGATGTTTTGGATCCCCTGGAACCTCTCCTAGCCCTCCTGACATTTCCCAAGCTTTCTTTCCCTTCGAACTACCCCTGCACAGTCAAAACCCAATCAGAAACAAAATCATAATAACTCCAACCACTTAAGCAAAAATATAAAAACATGTTTTCCTCAATGGAAGTAGTTTAAATTCATGCATCTCATATCACTAGAAGTGATGGCATCATTGTTAGAAGTTGCATTCTCATCGTCGCATTGTAAGGATTAAGCTAGTCAGATTAGGGTTTACTAGGGTTTCCATGTTTGGTTGGCTTTTAAGTTCATTCTTGCAAAGTAGGTTAATTTCCTTTGAGATAGTCTTCGTCCATCATCTAGAAAGCTTCTTCTAAGAACATATAGAAGTTGGCTTGAGCCCTAGCGGACTTGTGCCAGCTGACCAAGTGACAATTGCGACAAGAGCTAGTACTTGTGCATATAGCACCGTCGCTTCCAAGTTTGTTACGAACTACCGGGTTGATAAAATTAGAGAAGGAAGCCCCAGGAGTTGTAGCATTATTGCTACAATACTGGAGCCCACCATCTTTTTGGCGCCGTTGCCGGGGAAGCGTCAGAGTATTAGTAATTGTTGCTTTTCTTCTACTTTCTTACTCTTGCCTTCTGCCAAGTAGTTTATTTCATTTCCATTCTGCAAAAGTAGCATAGACATTTCCTGCTTTCATAGATTAGCCTTTCAATTCCGCAATTTCAATTCTGCAAGCGTAGATTAGCATTTCAATTCTGAGAGCGTAGACTAGCATTTCCATTCGTGCAATTTCATTTGAGCAAAGTAGATTAGTTCTTTCCTGCTTTCAATTCAATTCTGCATCTTTATTTCAGTAAGATAGTTAGTTGTAGATCAATCTGTTTCAGTTTTGCAGGTACCAAAGAAAAAAAGACAAAAGCAATAAAAAAAAAAATCTTTCCATTTCATGCCTCGTAGGAATCGAGATAAAACAGGCAAATTCTTACCCAACACCCCCACCACATCACTGAGTCACCCTTCTCTCTTCTTCGGTGACAGTGATCCAGAAGAACCTATAGGTGAACCTCCTGAGATATACGAAGATCCTATAGCAGAAGAAGAATTAGAGACCATCCCATCTGAAGCTATGGCTGACAATAGAGGAGAAGATGAGAGGATAGAAGGTGCCTTCCCCATCCGAGAGACCAATGGGGACATGAAAATGAAAAACATTAGTCCCTTCGCTCTACCTCACTTCCATGGACTGACTACTGAAGATCCTGATACCTTCCTGTTTGAGTTTGCTGTCCTTTGTAGAACCTATGACTATACTGAAGATGAGCAGAAGCTGAAACTCTTCCCTTCAACTCTTAAGGATGCGGCATTACGCTGGTTCATGGGCTTACCTAGGAATAGTATCACTACTTGAGCTCAGATGCAGCAAGCTTTCAATACCAAATACCGGGACTACTGTAGGTCCAAGGAAACCAAGGGAGAAATCTTTTGGATGACCATGGGAAATGATGAGTCCTTAGAGGATTATGAGGAGAGGTTCCAGCTTAGCTATAAGCGGGCCAGGTGCACACTTGACCCTGAATCCCTCAAGTTGGTCCTGCTCCGAGGAGTCCCTGAAGACCTCTTAGATACCCTTCACATGTTAGCTGGGGGGGATATTTACCAACTGCCTTATGAGGACATCAAGACTGTGTTTAGAAACCACTCCAGGGAAGCTCGGAAATGAGGTAGAGGAAACCTCCTCTCAGCTGGTGTCCCTTTCTCCAAACATGAGTTTGCAAATCAATTAGAAGATCTTAAGAGTGAGGTGAGACAGACCATTGCCATGCAGCTAGACACATTCAGGATCCAGTAGAAGAAGGAAGAAGCTGAGAGAGCCTTGGCTATCTTCTGCCCTAGATGTACAAGGAGACACCCTAAGAACGAATGCCCATTGCATTCAGTTGAAGAGTGTTTTGTTTGTGAGGAGGACCATCCCACAAACCAATGTCCAACCTTACCTGGATTTAAAGCCATGTACCAAGGGACAGAAGCTCCCACTGAACCTCTCTATTTCCTCAACCAAAGAAGGCCACAAGGACCTAGACCTTACTAGCAGGGGATGCAAGGGGCACCCCAAGCTTATTACAGCCCCAACCAATCGACTCCTATGCCTTCTTGGGGTCCCCCTGCTCATCCTTCTTGGTCCATGCCGCCTCCATGGTCTTACCCACCTCAGTACCCTACTCAACCCACTACTCATTCATATCACTCACATGCCCAGCTGCAGCCTCAGTGGAATGCACCTCAGTCGGGGTGGAGGCCCCAGTACAACACTCCTCCTGCCATTTTGCCTCCACCACCAGTTCAACCTCAACCATTACCTCCTGCTCCTCCAAGGCAACCTCAAATACCTTCTCAACCGAACCCGAACCCCAACAATAGACATGCCCAGCAGGTATACACTGGGGAAACATCATGCCCTACTTATGCTGTGGAGATCCAGGAGATCAATCTTCGATCTGGAAAGACTCTTCCGGATCGCCAACCTCCTCCCCCAGAGG
Source organism: Pinus tabuliformis (assembly GCA_031772625.1). Classification (NCBI taxonomy): domain Eukaryota; kingdom Viridiplantae; phylum Streptophyta; class Pinopsida; order Pinales; family Pinaceae; genus Pinus; species Pinus tabuliformis. The sequence goes on along the minus strand of CM062818.1, from coordinate 14,832,859 downwards.
ATGAGGAAGATAAACAGGGAAGTGAACAAAAGGCTATTCCACCATTTCCTGAGAGACTAACAGCCACCACACAACCCAACCCAGAGGAGGATGAGCTTCTGGGTGAGCTCAAGCAGTTGTGTGTGAAAATACCACTTCTCCAAGCCATCAAGGATGTGCCAATATACAACAAACTGGTTAAGGAAAAGTGTTTCAAACACCCATGTAGGCGAAAGAGAGATGCTTCAACCATCAATGTCTTAGGACAACTGTCTGACCTTATGTTAGGGCAAGTCATCTGCCCAAAGTATCTAGATCCTGGGAGTCCTGTAGTAGATGTCCACATCAATGGCACCATCATACCTCACACCTTGATTGATTTGGGGGCTGCCATTAATGTGATGACCAGGGATACCATGCTCAAACTCAATCTTCAGGGTTCCTTGAGGAAGACTTCGACAGTTCTGCAACTTGCAGATCGCTCCACTGTGACTCGCGAAGGGATTGTGGAGGATGTCTTGGTCTCTGTCGACTCTTGGGAATACCCTGCAGATTTCTTGGTTCTGCAACCCAAGGCAAAGCTTACTGGATATCCTCTTATTCTGGGAAGGCCTTGGTTAGCCACTGCAGATGCTTACATAAGTTGTCGTGCAGGAAACATGACCATCAAAAATGGTCCTATGTCCAAGCAGCTAGTCCTATACCCTCCTGCCCAAACCTCCTTAGAGCATGACTTACCACTTTGGTTGGAGGAAGGAGAAGAGGATGAAGTGTACTAAGCACCTCTGTGCACCCTAGATACCACTAGAAGAGACCCCCCAACCGAGGATGACTTGATTGAGACCTTGATCCAGAATCCACCTTCCAGTGCACTATCCTTAGAGAAATTGGTGGAGGATGCGCAAGCCAGCACCTTAGTGGATCTTTGTACAACCAACCCTGTCACTCCCAGAGTCAAAAATGTGGAGTTCGGCCCTGAGAAAACGTTAAAGATCAGCTCCTCCCTATCTCCTTCCCAGGAAAAGGAGCTGTGTAGCCTGTTGGCCAGCCATCTAGATGCTTTTGCTTGGAGCTATAAGGAGATGAAAGGAGTTCATCCTTCGGTCTGTACCCATCACATATACATCAAAGAGGATTGTAAACCGGTTAGACAACCTCAGAGGAGAATGAATCCAGCCCTTAAGGACATTGTCAAGGAAGAATTGCAAAAAATGTTGGATGCCAGAATCATTTACCCCATCTCAGATAGTGAATGGGTGTCCCCTCTGGTGCTGGTTCCCAAGAAAAATGGGAAGTGGAGAATCTGTGTGGACTACCGAGAACTGAACAAAGCTACCAAGAAAGACCATTTCCCTCTACCTTTCATAGATCAAGTGTTGGATGGACTGGCAGGAAAGAAGTTCTTCTCTTTCCTGGATGGGTTTAGCGGGTACAACCAGATTCAAATCAGCCCGGAAGACCAAGATAAGACCACCTTCACTTGTCCTTGGGGTACCTTTGCCTACCGAGTTCTTCCCTTTGGGCTATGCAATGCTCCTGCTACCTTCCAGAGAGCTGTCTTAAGCATCTTCTCGGAGCTGGTCCATGATGCAGTGGAAATCTATATGGATGACTTCACTCCTTATGGAGTCAACTTCCAGGAAGCATTGTCCAATCTGGGAAAAGTCCTAACCAAATGCATTGAGATGAACCTGTCCCTTAGTCCTGAAAAATGTGAATTCCTGATGACTGAAGGGACCGTGCTAGGCCATACCATTTCTTGCCAAGGGTTACAGGTGGATCCTAACAAAATTGCTCTCATCAAGAAGGTTCCACCTCCTCAAAAGGTAAGGTATGTTCAGAGTTTCCTAGGATTAGCAGGGTATTACAGGAGATTCATTAAAGACTTCAGTAAGCTAGCCTCACCATTGTTTGGCCTGTTGGAAAAAGATGTGGAGTTTAGATGGACTGACGATTATCAGAGGGCTTTGAATGAATTAAAGGACAAGTTGGTGTCAGCCCCAATCTTGAGAGGTCCAAACTGGGCCCTACCTTTCCACATCCACACTGATGCCTCGAACAAAGCCATAGGTGCAGCTTTAGGACAAGTTGAACAAAAACTTCCATATGTCATTTACTTTGTTAGCAAAAACTTGTCCAAAGCTGAGCTGAATTACACTGTAACTGAGAAAGAGTTTTTGGCTGTGGTCCATGCAGTGAACAAGTTCCGACATTATATCACTGGCTATCAAACATTTGTACATACTGACCATGCTGCAATTAGATATTTAATGAATAAACCAGATGTGAATGCTCGTATTATTAGATGGTTATTTTTGTTGCAGCAGTTTGATTTGACCATTGTTGACAAACCAGGTAAAGAAAATGTTGTTGCTAATTTTTTATCTAGATTGGATTTGTCTGCAGATGAGGATGGAATAGTGGATGACCAGATGCCCGATGAGCATCTGTTTGCTATCTCAGCACTCTCTCCATGGTTTGCTGATATTGCAAACTACCTTGTTTCAGCACAGTTCCCTCCGCACCTATCTTCAATAGAGAAGAGCAGAATCATCAGAAAAGCGCCTCATTTACTTGGATCGGGGGCAATCTGTTCAAGCTTGGCCCCGATCAGATCTTAAGGCGTTGTGTAAGGGAGGAGGAAGTCTTTGATATCCTCTTCACCTGTGATGATGGGCCTTGTGGACGACATTTTGCAGCAAAGAGGACTGCCTTCAAAATCCTGCAGGCAGGCTACTATTGGCCCACACTTCATCAAGATGTCAGAAGATATATCGGCCAATGTGACCAATGCCAAAGAATGGGGAAACCGACTCAAAGGGATGAGATGCCTCTCCAACCTCAAGTGACTCTTGAGTCATTTGAGAAGTGGGGTATGGACTTTGTGGGTCCAATCAACCCTCCTTCAAGGCAAAGGTCTTACATCATTGTGTGTACTGACTACCTGACAAAGTGGGCAGAGACTAAAGCAATCAAAGCAGCAACAGAAGAAAAGGTGGCCGAGTTCTTAAGAGAAAACATCTTCTACAAGTTTGGCTACCCAAGAGAGCTGGTCACCGATCAAGGGAGCCAGTTCACATCCAACCTGGTTGAAGACTTACTAGCTCATCACAAGATCAAGCATAGGACTTCCACCCCCTATCACCCTCAAGAAAATGGGCAGGTGGAAGTCACCAATAGAGCATTGGAAGGGATCTTGACTAAGGTGGTGAGCAGCAGCAGAAAGGACTGGGCAGATCGCCTGGTTGAGGCCACATGGGCTTACAACACAACCTGGAAGACCACCACTGGCTTCACACCTTATGAGCTGGTCTATGGGAAGAAAGCTTTGTTGTCCATTGAATTTGAATACAACACTTTGAGGATGGCAGCTCAGCTGGACCTAGATCTCAGCCATGCACAGCAAGAAAGGTTATTGCAGCTGAATGGACTGGACGAGCACCGGATGCAGGCCCTCCTTCACTCGGAAGTGGTTCAACTTCAGAGAAAGGTGTGGCATGACCAACACCTCAATGACAAGCAATTCCAGCCAGGAGAATGGGCATTGTTGTATGACTCCAGATACAAAGATTTCAAGGGAAAGCTGAGAACCAGATGGCTGGGGCCATATGCAGTGGAAAAATGTCATGACAATGGATCTGTTCTTATTCAGACCATTGATAAGGAAGCCATCCCCATGCTTGTCAATGGGCATCGATTGAAGATCTACAGGAAACCTCTCTCAAGACAAGAGTTCATCAAAACTATGGAGAAATCAGTGTTGGTCATAGAGAAGGGTTCTGCCTCTGCTTTGGGCATACCCTGAAAGATCTAAAAAAAAAAAAATAATAAATAATAAAGATCCTTGGGTGAAAACCTTTCTGAGGCGCCCAAGGCAGGTGGTAGGGGTGAAAACCTCATTGAGGCGACCCTATTGTCTTTCAAAAAAAAAGAGATTTGAAAAAGATCCTTGAGTGAAAACCTCTCTGAGGCACTTAAGGCAGATGGCAAGGGTGAAAACCTCATTGAGGCACCCCTATTATCTTTCGAAAAAAAAAAAAAAAAAAAGAGAAAAAAGAAAAAAAAAAAAAAAACAATGAAAAAAGGCAAGGATAGCAAGTTCATAATGTGAAATTGCATGCAGGTTGCAGGTGTTCTATGGAGGAGAGGAAGCCTCTCAACTCAAAGCTAAGGATCCTTATCATGCTGTCAGGAGACCTCACCAGCACCTCCTCCAAGAATACTCCTTTTCTCCAAGGTATGTGCACAATTTCATCACGGCTTGAGTTTTCTACAGGAAGATGCAGATTTTCTACAGGAAGGTGCAGACTTTCTACAGGAAACACAAAATTTCTACAGGAAGCTCTTTCTTTCTACAGGAAACTTCCTGTAGAAGTTCGGGATGGCCTAGAATCCATTCTATGAGGAGATCTAACGACTAAGGATCGGTTCGGACGCATGCGAGCTATTGTTGTCACCGTTGCACACTGTTGTCACCTCGTTCTACCATCCTTGTCGACATGCAATGAAGTTACCTGCACTAGCAAAGCAGATCGTTGAGTATCAAAGAGAAAGTAATTTTTAAATGGAAAAAAGTGCTGAGATCTCATACCATATCCATCCCAGTCATCCATGAGCTCTGGAAGCGGGATCGTGAGGCCAAATCCTTCGTCGTGCAGCATGCACCCGAGGAGGAAGAACGGTTACAAGACATCCTGCGGGAGTCCTGTAACACTTAAGCCCGCTAGGGTGTACACCAATCACAGCGCTGGCCATATGCAACGAAAACGCGGGTGCATGCAGCCAAGCATAAAATCCATCGTCGGCAGCCTGTAAACATGAACCTTCGGGCCTGTGCAAATTCATCAGCGGCAGATAGATCCACTCATCATCGTCCAAAAACTGAAAAATCACGTTGCAGCCGCACAGGTAAGTGTCTCAACCCTTTCTTCCGTCAGATTGCATGAATTTTACTTTGAATTGTTTGCAAAGTGTGAAGTGAATGGGTTGAGCGGCTGTATGGCCAGTTGACTGGCCACATCGACTGGTTAATGGTCCAGTCGGATGTTTGGGTGGTGGCCGTGACAAAAGGAATGGGCAGCACACACGTGAGAGTAATCCCGTCGGGAAAAAACGTATTTAGCAGAAGAGACGGCGGTGGATCTGCTGGGGGATGATGCGGCAGTAAGTGAACTCGTAGACAAATGATGGAACGACGTCATCCAACGGTCCGGCGGGGACAGCTCACCCCCGCGCCACGGATTCCGCCGATTCAAATCTAATCGACTAGATTGCCCCATGCATTTATCATTCACCGTTTGGAACTCGAGTGATCATCCGGATCCCTCTGCAGTTCGATACGCCGAGCCTTTGGCTATCAGAATGCCTATGAAGCAACACCGAGAGCGTAGACCAACTGCAGTCTTTCCCAGAAATCGCGCGCTGCTCCTATAGGAAAGTTGTTTCTATAGGAAGGCGGGTTCCTCACGTAAAAAAGTGGCAGATAAAAAGGTAAACCTGAACTCTCCATGCAATTGGCTTTTGAAGGTGGCATAATCGTCGTCTACAGTCTGGTCATAGGAAATTGTTGCAATTGTTGTCTGCTATGCATAAACTGTCGTTCTACAGGATGTCAGTGTAATTAAGCTGTGTTAAGGTCCTCAGAGATAAGCTTCGTGGATTATGTGCATGACAGAAGCGTAATTCTACGCTCTGTCTCAGTAGACCAAATTTCTTCCGCATTTGCCACCTCTAGTTAAAGCAACAGTTTTCATCATGCCGGGTGGGTTTATTAGACGGGAACCCACTGATTCAACCAAGTTAAGGGAAAATCTTGAGGTAGTGGAGCTCTTCACACGGGTGCAATGGATATCCTTCTGTGACAAATTGCAGGGTTATGACGACGAAGTGGCAAAAGAATTTTTACAAGCTCTGAGGCCGAAATCTAAAACATTGGCCACCGTGAACTTCAGGGGCCTAAGCCTCAAGCTCACCCCGCAATATATCAGTCGAATTACTAAACTTCCAATGGGTTTGCCATGGGATAAGGAAGAAAGGAAGTTGAGCCAGCAGGCCAGGAAAGAATTCTTTCCCCCAGAGGAGGAATTCTCGGAGGACAAAAATGGGGTGCGTAGAACCAGTTTGCTGCCACCATGGAATGAAGTTAGCCTGCAGATCATGAAGTATATAACCTATGAAGGCCGTTTTAACATTGTGTACGGGTATCACTTTCGGTTGCTCACTGAATTAAGGCACCAGATTGATCTTCCTGTAGAAAACAAACTGAGCATCCCTTATTTCCTGCTACAGTCTCTAATTGAGTGTGCCACAAAGTTAAAAGAAGGCATACCCGACCAGGTAGCCCACCATGGATTGATCAAACTTCTCGTGGAGGATGCGCTTCATTCATACAAGGTTCCCCTCTCATGGGAAGCATTCAGAAATTTGACAAGAGATGGAGACATAAGGATGTTGACTGAAGAAAGTGGTTCCTCCAGCAGTGAGGAAAAAGAATCAGTGGCCGCGGGAAAGAAAGAAACAGGCCAGAAGACCCCGACCACAGTGTAGAAGAAAGAACAAAGGAGGAAGCACGAGAAAAAGGATGACAAAGAAAAAGGTGACACACCCATCTTGTCAGCAAGAGAGAAAAGGTTGCAAGGAAGAACGGACAAAGCTGAGAAGGTCCACACCAGCAAAAGTACCTCATCAGCACCCGCAACCAAACCAAAAAGAAAAACTCATGCAGCAAAGCAAGCCAAGGTGGTGACACCTGTGTCTACAGGAAAGCAGAAACAGGCTTCTACAGGAAGCCCGAAAACAGAAAAAGGGTCTTCTACAGGAAGCCCGAAATTGACTAAAACAGGGTCTTCTACAGGAAGCCCTAAAAAAGTGAAGCCCAAGGAGAAGAAGGCGGACATTCTAGCAAGGGAGGCAGCAGCTGTGCTGGCCGCCCTCAGCACGCCACCTAAGCCAAAAGAGAAGAGAAAGAGGGAGACCCCTCTATACTTTAGAGCTCGAAGAAGTGACAGAATAAAGACGGGCAAGCCACAGCCTCCATCCAGCAACCAAATCACTACAGGGGATGCCCCTACGTCGCCTAGTGAGAAGTCCCCCTCGAAGATATCGGTCACCTACGAGAGGGGGAGCCCAAAAACAACTACTTGGAAAGGAAGGTTAGACCAATCGGCTTCAAAAGCCCAGCCCAAGGTCAAGAAAACAGAGAAGAGGGAAACAACGGCACCCTCATCGCCACCAAGGGCAGAACAGGTAGAGCCACCAAAGGTAGGAAAGAAAGAGCGTATTCCGGAGGCTAGTTCTCGGCCAAGTACAAGGAGCTGGAGCAAAATTGCTCAAGGATGAGCAAATATTTTAGCTGGGGGGTGATGATGAGCCCCAATTTTTTGTAACAATTTGGGCTCATTTGGCCTACTTACCTTGCTCAACCCTTCATCTTTTATCACTTATGCATTCATTTCTTGGTATATTCGTCTTATTTGTAGGAAGAACGGCAGGCATTATATCTATGTGGCTAATACATGATGATTTCAGGTTTTTTGGCATTAAAGGGAGCAAAGACCACGCAAATGGAGACAAGGAGACAGCCAAGGTGGCATTGCGGGTTTTTAGGGAGGTTGTCCATAGTCTTGATGACCTTCCTCGTGATTTCCACCCTAACTCCGAGCTCCAATAGCTCTCCCCACCGAGCTTAAAGGCAGCCAACGGATTCTACAGGAACAGCAGTTTAACTTTCAGTTGGACAGCCAAGCTCCACTAATTGAGGAAGCTAGCGTGGTCCTCATCATGTATAAATATTAAGGCCGTAGCTTTTGATAGGAGCTTTTTGAACCCTTGAACTATTGTTGCAATTTCTAAGCACGAGCTACAGCTTGGTTTTTGCTTTGTGTAAGCCAGTTTTGGCATGTTGTTAGACTCATGATTATTTAATAAAGGCAGGCAGATTTGGATCCAATCCTGAGTTCTTAAGAGGAGCTATAGCTCTCAGGTTAGGGCCCAAACTGAGAGCAATAGACCTCCTTTTCCTTGTATTGTTACTTGTCTTTCCTTTCAGCACTCCATTTCTTTGCTTTGACATGCATTTGAAAAACATAGTCTGCTGATTTAATTTCTTTAATGTGATTGAGTAGGATTAGTTCATGGTTAAAGTGCTTTCAATAGCTTAGATTAGAGTAGGAGGATTAGCATTCATTAGAGCTCCAAGAAAAGGTTGACAGTGCACTCACTGCCATCTCTGTTTAGAGATTGGGGTGTATACCGTACCAACCACCAAAAAAAACATAGTCTTATACGTTCATGCAAGCTGCAACACAATCATTTCAGTCATAGAACCGTCCATGCATTCTGATCTTGAGCAATACTTTTTCATTCCAACACCATGCACGATTTTTCTCTGAAGCTTACATTGTTGTTCGTTGGTTTAATAACACAGTTAGAATAGGTGAATGAATTCTCGGTTTTGTGCAGATTTGTTTCCTTTACACTGCGTTGCATCACTCTGTTATCTTCTTCTTCTTCTCAACCGCGCCCAAGTCACCTACCCATCCTCTGTTCAGCTCGTTTGCCTTCCAACCCTTCTACTTTTCACGTAGCTCCATCTTTTTAACCTTTCGTTGCTTCCACCCTTCTACTCACCAACCAACTGTACCCACTCTTTCTCCATCTCATCTCTCTATCCCTAAGCCATCACAAGCTCCCTTTCCATCCTACCTACCCACCCATATAGCTCCTCGACTTCTCCATCACCCAAAACTCCAACTATAAAACATCCTGTAGAAGTTAGCAGACTTCCTGTAGAAATCCCGAGCTTCCTGTAGGATCCCCTGCAGACATCCTATAGAAGCCTGCAAACTCGGTTGCCGAGCACCTGAACGTTGTGGACTTCTATGGAATGATGTTTTGGATCCCCTGGAACCTCTCCTAGCCCTCCTGACCTTTCCCAAGCTTTCTTTCCCTTTGAACTACCCCTGCACAGTCAAAACCCAATCAGAAACAAAATCATAATAACTCCAACCACTTAAGCAAAAATATAAAAACATGTTTTCCTCAATGGAAGTAGTTTAAATTCATGCATCTCATATCACTAGAAGTGATGGCATCATTGTTAGAAGTTGCATTCTCATCGTTGCATTGTAAGGATTAAGCTAGTCAGATTAGGGTTTACTAGGGTTTCCATGTTTGGTTGGCTTTTCAGTTCATTCTTGCAAAGTAGGTTAATTTCCTTTGAGATAGTCTTCGTCCATCATCTAGAAAGCTTCTTCTGAGAACATATAGAAGTTGGCTTGAGCCCTAGCGGACTTGTGCCAGCTGACCAAGTGACAGCTGCGACAAGAGCTAGTACTTGTGCATACAGCACCGTCGCTTCCAAGTTTGTTACGAACTACCGGGTTGATAAAATTAGAGAAGGAAGCCCTAGGAGTTGTAGCATTATTGCTATAATACTGGAGCCCACCATCTTTTTGGCACCGTTGCTGGGGAAGCGTCAGAGTATTAGTAATTTTTGCTTTTCTTCTACTTTCTTACTCTTTCCTTCTGCCAAGTAGTTTATTTCACTTCCATTCTGCAAAAGTAGCATAGACATTTCCTGCTTTCATAGATTAGCCTTTCAATTCCGCAATTTCAATTCTGCAAGCGTAGATTAGCATTTCAATTCTGCAAGCGTAGACTAGCATTTCCATTCGTGCAATTTCATTTGAGCAAAGTAGATTAGTTCTTTCCTGCTTTCAATTCAATTCTGCATCTTTATTTCAGTAAGATAGTTAGTTGTAGATCAATTTGTTTCAGTTTTGCAGGTACCAAAGAAAAAAAGAAAAAAGCAATAAAAAAAAAAGTCTTTCCATTTCATGCCTCGTAGGAATCGAGATAAAACAGGCAAATTCTTACCCAACACCCCCACCACATCACTGAGTCAACCTTCTCTCTTCTTCGGTGACAGTGATCCAGAAGAACCTATAGGTGAACCTCCTGAGATATACGAAGATCCTATAGCAGAAGAAGAATTAGAGACCATCCCATCTGAAGCTATGGCTGACAATAGAGGAGAAGATGAGAGGATAGAAGGTGCCTTCCCCATCCGAGAGACCAATGGGGACATGAAAATGAAAAACATTAGTCCCTCCGCTCTACCTCACTTCCATGGACTGACTACTGAAGATCCTGATACCTTCCTGTTTGAGTTTGCTGTCCTTTGTAGAACCTATGACTATACTGAAGATGAGCAGAAGCTGAAACTCTTCCCTTCAACTCTTAAGGATGCGGCATTACGCTGGTTCATGGGCTTACCTGGGAATAGTATCACTACTTGGGTTCAGATGCAGCAAGCTTTCAATACCAAATACCGGGACTACTGTAGGTCCAAGGAAACCAAGGGAGAAATCTTTCGGATGACCATGGGAAATGATGAGTCCTTAGAGGATTATGAGGAGAGGTTCCAGCTTAGCTATAAGCGGGCCAGGTGCACACTTGACCCTGAATCCCTCAAGTTGGTCCTGCTCCGAGGAGTCCCTGAAGACCTCTTAGATACCCTTCACATGTTAGCTGGGGGGGATATTTACCAACTGCCTTATGAGGACATCAAGACTGTGTTTAGAAACCACTCCAGGGCAGCTCGGAAACGAGGTATAAGAAACCTCCTCTCAGCTGGTGTCCCTTTCTCCAAACATGAGTTTGCAAATCAATTAGAAGATCTTAAGAGTGAGGTGAGACAGACCATTTCCATGCAGCTGGACACATTCAAGATCCAGCAGAAGAAGGAAGAAGCTGAGAGAGCCTTGGCTATCTTCTGCCCTAGATGTACAAGGAGACACCCTAAGAACGAATGCCCATTGCATTCAGTTGAAGTGTGTTTCATTTGTGAGGAGGACCATCCCACAAACCAATGTCCAACCTTACCTGGATTTAAAGCCATGTACCAAGGGACAGAAGCTCCCACTGAACCTCTCTATTTCCTCAACCAAAGAAGGCCACAAGGACCTAGACCTTACCAGCAGGGGATGCAAGGGGCACCCCAAGCTTAATACAGCCCCAACCAATCGACTCCCATGCCTTCTTGGGGTCCCCCTGCTCATCCTTCTTGGTCCATGCCGCCTCCATGGTCTTACCCACCTCAGTACCCTACTCAATCCACTACTCATTCATATCACTCACATGCCCAGCCGCAGCCTCAGTGGAATGCACCTCAGTCGGGGTGGAGGCCCCAGTACAACACTCCTCCTGCCATTTTGCCTCCACCACCAGTTCAACCTCAACCATTACCTCCTGCTCCTCCAAGGCAACCTCAAATACCTGCTCAACCGAACCCGAACCCCAACAATAGACAGGCCCAGCAGGTATACACTGGGGAAACATCATGCCCTACTTATGCTGTGGAGATCCAGGAGATCAATCTTCGATCTGGAAAGACTCTTCCGGATCGCCAACCTCCTCCCCCAGAGGATGAGGAAGATAAACAGAGAAGTGAACCAAAGGCTATTCCACCCTTTCCTGAGAGACTAACAGCCACCACACAACCCAACCCAGAGGAGGATGAGCTTCTGGGTGAGCTCAAGCAGTTGTGTGTGAAAATACCACTTCTCCAAGCCATCAAGGATGTGCCAATATACAACAAACTGGTTAAGGAAAAGTGTTTCAAACACCCAGGTAGACGAAAGAGAGATGCTTCAACCATCAATGTCTTTGGACAACTGTCTGACCTTATGTTAGGGCAAGTCATCTGCCCAAAGTATCTAGATCCTGGGAGTCCTGTAGTAGATGTCCACATCAATGGTACCATCATACCTCACACCTTGATTGATTTGGGGGCTGCCATTAATGTGATGACCAGGGATACCATGCTCAAACTCAATCTTCAAGGTTCCTTGAGGAAGACTTCGACAGTTCTGCAACTTGCAGATCGCTCCACTGTGACTCCCGAAGGGATTGTGGAGGATGTCTTGGTCTCTGTCGAATCTTGGGAATACCCTGCAGATTTCTTGGTTCTGCAAACCAAGGCAAAGCTTATTGGATATCCTCTTATTCTGGGAAGGCCTTGGTTAGCCACTGCAGATGCTTACATAAGTTGTCGTGCAGGAAACATGACCATCAAAAATGGTCCTATGTCCAAGCAGCTAGTCCTATACCCTCCTGCCCAACCCTCCTTAGAGCATGACTTACCACTTTGGTTGGAGGAAGGAGAAGAGGATGAAGTGTACTCAGCACCTCTGTGCACCCTAGATACCACTAGAAGAGACCCCCCAACCGAGGATGACTTGATTGAGACCTTGATCCAGAATCCACCTTCCAATGCACTATCCTTAGAGAAATTGGTGGAGGATGCCCAAGCCAGCACCTTAGTGGATCTTTGTACAACCAACCCTGTCACTCCCAGAGTAAAAAATGTGGAGTTCGGCCCTGAGAAAACGTTAAAGATCAGCTCCTCCCTATCTCCTTCCCAGGAAAAGGAGTTGTGTAGCCTGTTGGCCAGCCATCTAGATGCTTTTGCTTGGAGCTATAAGGAGATGAAAGGAGTTCATCCTTCGGTCTGTACCCATCACATATACGTCAAAGAGGATTGTAAACCGGTTAGACAACCTCAGAGGAGAATGAATCCAGCCCTTAAGGACATTGTCAAGGAAGAATTGCAAAAACTGTTGGATGCCGGATTCATTTACCCCATCTCAGATAGTGAATGGGTGTCCCCTCTGGTGCTAGTTCCCAAGAAAAATGGGAAGTGGAGAATCTGTGTGGACTACCGAGAACTGAACAAAGCTACCAAGAAAGACCATTTCCCTCTACCTTTCATAGATCAAGTGTTGGATGGACTGTCAGGAAAGAAGTTCTTCTCTTTCCTGGATGGGTTTAGCGGATACAACCAGATTCAAATCAGCCCGGAAGACCAAGATAATACCACCTTCACTTGTCCTTGGGGTACCTTTGCCTACCGAGTTCTTCCCTTTGGGCTATGCAATGCTCCTGCTACCTTCCAGAGAGCTGTCTTAAGCATCTTCTCGGAGTTGGTCCATGATGCAGTGGAAATCTATATGGATGACTTCACTCCTTATGGAGTCAACTTCCAGGAAGCATTGTCCAATCTGGGAAAAGTCCTAACCAAAAGCATTGAGATGAACCTGTCCCTTAGTCCTGAAAAATGTGAATTCCTGATGACTGAAGGGACCGTGCTAGGCCATACCATTTCTTGCCAAGGGTTACAGGTGGATCCTAACAAAATTGCTCTCATCAAGAAGGTTCCACCTCCTCAAAAGGTAAGGGATGTTTGGAGTTTCCTAGGATTAGCAGGGTATGACAGGAGATTCATTAAAGACTTCAGCAAGCTAGCCTCACCATTGTTTGGCCTATTGGCAAAAGATGTGGAGTTTAAATGGACTGACGATTGTCAGAGGGCTTTGAATGAATTAAAGGACAAGTTGGTGTCAGCCCCAATCTTGAGAGGTCCAAACTGGGCCCTACCTTTCCACATCCACACTGATGCCTCGAACAAAGCCATAGGTGCAGATTTAGGACAAGTTGAACAAAAACTTCCATATGCCATTTACTTTGTTAGCAAAAACTTGTCCAAAGCTGAGCTGAATTACACTGTAACTGAGAAAGAGTTTTTGGCTGTGGTCCATGCACTGAACAAGTTCCGACATTATATCACTGGCTATCAAACATTTGTACATACTGACCATGCTACAATTAGATATTTAATGAATAAACCAGATGTGAATGCTCGTATTATTAGATGGTTACTTTTGTTGCAGCAGTTTGATTTGACCATTGTTGACAAACTAGGTAAAGAAAATGTTGTTGCTGATTTTTTATCTAGATTGGATTTGTCTACAGATGAGGATGGAACAGTGGATGACCAGATGCCCGATGAGCATCTGTTTGCTATCTCAGCACTCTCTCCATGGTTTGCTGATATAGCAAACTACCTTGTTTCAGCACAGTTCCCTCCGCACCTATCTTCAAGAGAGAAGAGCAGAATCATCAGAAAAAGTGCCTCATTTACTTGGATTGGGGGCAATCTGTTCAAGCTTGGCCCCGATCAGATCTTAAGGCGTTGTGTAAGGGAGGAGGAAGTCTTTGATATCCTCCTCACCTGTCATGATGGGCCTTGTGGAGGACATTTTGCAGCAAAGAGGACTGCCTTCAAAATCTTGCAGGTAGGCTACTATTGGCCCACACTTCATCAAGATGTCAGAAGATATATCAGCCAATGTGACCAATGCCAAAGAATGGGGAAACCGACTCAAAGGGATGAGATGCCTCTCCAACCTCAAGTGACTCTTGAGCCATTTGAGAAGTGGGGTATGGACTTTGTGGGTCCAATCAACCCTCCTTCAAGGCAAAGGTCTTACATCATTGTGTGTACTGACTACCTGACAAAGTGGGCAGAGACTAAAGCAATCAAAGCAGCAACAGAAGAAAAGGTGGCCGAGTTCTTAAGAGAAAACATCTTCTACAAGTTTGGCTGCCCAAGAGAGCTGGTCACCGATCAAGGTAGCCAGTTCACATCCAACCTGGTTGAAGACTTACTAGCTCATCACAAGATCAAGCATAGGACTTCCACCCCCTATCACCCTCAAGCAAATGGGCAGGTGGAAGTCACTAATAGAGCATTGGAAGGGATCTTGACTAAGGTGGTGAGCAGCAGAAAGGACTGGGGAGATCACCTGGTTGAGGCCACATGGGCTTACAACACAACCTGGAAGACCACCACCGACTTCACACCTTATGAGCTGGTCTATGGGAAGAAAGCTTTGCTGTCCATTGAATTTGAATACAACACTTTGAGGATGGAAGCTCAGCTGGACCTAGATCTCAGCCATGCACAGCAAGAAAGGTTATTGCAGCTGAATGGACTGAACGAGCACCGGATGTAGGCCCTCCTTCACTCGGAAGTGGTTCAACTTCAGAGAAAGGTGTGGCATGACCAACACCTCAATGACAAGCAATTCCAGCCAGGAGATTTGGCACTGTTGTATGACTCCAGATACAAAGATTTCAAGGGAAAGCTGAGAACCAGATGGCTGGGGCCATATGCAGTGGAAAAATTTCATGACAATGGATCTGTTCTTATTCGGACCATTGATGAGGAAGCCATCCCCATGCTTGTCAATGGGCATCGACTGAAGATCTACAGGAAACCTCTCTCAAGACAAGAGTTCATCAAAACTATGGAGAAATCAGTGTTGGTCATAGAGAAGGGTTCTGCCTCTGCTTTGGGCATACCCTGAAAGATGTAAAAAGAAAATAATAATAAATAAATAAATAAATAAATAAATAATAAAGATCCTTGGGTGAAAACCTTTCTGAGGCACCCAAGGCAGGTGGTAGGGGTGAAAACCTCATTGAGGCACCCCTATTGTCTTTCAAAAAAAAAAAAAAAAAAAAAGAGATTTGAAAAAGATCCTTGAGTGAAAACCTCTCTGAGGCGCTTAAGGCAGATGGCAAGGGTGAAAACCTCATTGAGGCGCCCCTCTTATATTTCAAAAAAAAAAAAAAAAAAAGAGTAAAAAAAAAAAAAAAAAAAAAAAAAAAAACAATGAAAAAAGGCAAGGACAGCAAGTTCATAATGTGAAATTGCATGCAGGTTGCAGGTGTTCTATGGAGGAGAGGAAGCCTCTCAACTCAAAGCTAAGGATCCTTATCATGCTGTCAGGAGACCTCACCAGCACCTCCTCCAAGAATACTCCTTTTCTCCAAGGTATGTGCACAATTTCATCACGGCTTGAGTTTTCTACAGGAAGATGTAGATTTTCTACAGGAAGGTGCAGACTTTCTACAGGAAACGCAAACTTTCTACAGGAAGCTCTGTATTTCTACAGGAAACTTCCTGTAGAAGTTCGGGACGGCCCAGAATCCATTCTATGAGGAGATCTAACGACTAAGGATCGGTTCGGACGCATGCGAGCTATTGTTGTCACCCTTGCACACTGTTGTCACCTCTTTCTACCATCCTTGTCAACATGCAATGAAGTTACCTGCACTAGCAAAGCAGATCGTTGAGTATCAAAGAGAAAGCAATTTTTAAATGGAAAAAAGCGCTGAGATCTCATACCATATCCATCCCAGTCATCCATGAGCTCTGGAAGCGGGATCGTGAGGCCAAATCCTTCGTCGTGCAGCATGCACCCGAGGAGGAAGAACGGTTACAAGACATCCTGCGGGAGTCCTGTAACAGTTAAGCCCGCTAGGGTGTACACCAATCACAGCGCTGGCCATATGCAACGAAAACGCGGGCGCATGCAGCCAAGCATCAAATCCATCGTCGGCAGCCTGTAAACATGAACCTTCGGGCCTGTGCAAATTCATCAGCGGCAGATAGATCCACTCATCATCGTCCAAAAACCGAAAAATCGCGTTGCAGCCGTGCAGGTAAGTGTCTCGACCCTTTCTTCCGTCAGATTGCATGAATTTTACTTTGAATTGTTTGCAAAGTGTGAAGTGAATGGGTTGAGCGGCTGTATGGCCAGTTGACTGGCCACGTCGACTGGTTAATGGTCCAGTCAGATGTTTGGGTGGCAGCCGTGACAAAAGGAATGGGCAGCACACACGTGAGAGCAATCCCGTCGGGAAAAAACGTATTTAGCAGAAGAGACGGCGGCGGATCTGCTGGGGGATGATGCGGCAGTAAGTGAACTCGCAGACAAATGATGGAACGACGTCATCCAACGGTCCGGCGGGGACAGCTCACCCCCGCACCACGGATTCCGCCGATTCAAATCTAATCGGCTAGATTGCCCCATGCATTTATCATTCACCGTTTGGAACTCGAGTGATCATCCGGATCCCTCTGCAGCTCGATACGCCGAGCCTTTGGCTATTCGAACGCCTGTGAAGCAACACCGAGAGTGCAGACCAACTACAGTCTTTCCCAGAAATCGCGCGATGCTCCTACAGGAAAGTTGTTTCTACAGGAAGGTGGGTTCCTCACGTAAAAAGGTGGCAGATAAAAAGGTAAACCTGAACTCTCCATGCAATTGGCTTTTGAAGGTGGCAGAATCGTCGTCTACAGTCTGGTCGTAGGAAATTGTTGCAATTGTTGTCTGCTATGCATAAACTGTCGTTCTACAGGATGTCAGTGTAATTAAGTTGTGTTAAGGTCCTCAGAGATAAGCTTCGTGGATTATGTGCATGACAGAAGCGTAATTCTATGCTCTGTCTCAGTAGACCAAATTTCTTCCGCATTTGCCACCTCTAGTTAAAGCAACAGTTTTCATCATGCCGGGTGGGTTTATTAGACGGGAACCCACTGATTCAACCAAGGTAAGGGAAAATCTTGAGGTAGTGGAGCTCTTCACACGGGTACAATGGATATCCTTCTGTGACAAATTGCAGGGTTATGACGACGAAGTGGAAGAAGAATTTTTACAAGCTCTGAGGCCGAAATCTAAAACATTGGCCACCGTGAACTTCAGGGGCCTAAGCCTCAAGCTCACCCCGCAATATATCAGTCGAATTACTGAACTTCCAATGGTTTTGCCATGGGATAAGGAAGAAAGGAAGTTGAGCCAGCAGGCCAAGAAAAAATTCTTTCCCCCAGAGGAGGAATTCTCGTAGGACAAAAATGGGGTGCGTAGAACCAGTTTGCTGCCACAATGGAATGAAGTTAGCCTGCAGATCATGAAGTATATAACCTGTGAAGGCCGTTTTAGCATTGTGTACGGGTATCACTTTCGGTTGCTCACTGAATTAAGGCACCAGATTGATCTTCCTGTAGAAAACAAACTGAGCATCCCTTATTTCCTGCTACAGTCTCTAATTGAGTGTGCCACGTTAAAAGAAGGCATACCCGACCAGGTAGCCCACCATGGATTGATCAAACTTCTTGTGGAGGATGCGCTTCATTCATACAAGGTTCCCCTCTCATGGGAAGCATTCAGAAATTTGACAAGAGATGGAGACATAAGGATGTTGATTGAAGAAAGTGGTTCCTCCAGCAGTGAGGAAAAAGAATCAGTGGCCGCGGGAAAGAAAGAAACAGGCTAGAAGACCCCGACCACAGTGCAGAAGAAAGAACAAAGGAGGAAGCACGAGAAAAAGGATGACAAAGAAAAAGGTGACACACCCATCTTGTCAGCAAGAGAGAAAAGGTTGCAAGGCAGAACGGACAAAGCTGAGAAGGTCCACACCAGCAAAAGTACCTCATCAGCACCCGCAACCAAACCAAAAAGAAAAACTCATGCAGCAAAGCAAGCCAAGGTGGTGACACCTATGTCTACAGGAAAGCAGAAACAGGATTCTATAGGAAGCCCAAAAACAGAAAAAGGGTCTTCTACAGGAAGCCCGAAATTGACTAAAACAGGGTCTTCTACAGGAAGCCTTGAAAAAGTGAAGCCCAAGGAGAAGAAGGTGGACATTCTAGCAAGGGAGGCAGCAACTGTGCTGGCCGCCCTCAGCACGCCACCTAAGCCAAAAGAGAAGAGAAAGAGGGAGACCCCTCTATACTTTAAAGCTCGAAGAAGTGACAGAATAAAGACGGGCAAGCCACAGCCTCCATCCAGCAGCCAAATCACTACAGGGGATGCCCCTACTTCACCCAGTGAGAAGTCCCCCTCGAAGATATCGGTCACCTACGAGAGGGGGAGCCCAAAAACAACTACTTGGAAAGGAAAGTTAGACCAATCGGCTTCAAAAGCCCAGCCCAAGGTCAAGAAAACAGAGAAGAGGGAAAGAACGGCACCCTCATCGCCACCAAGGGCAGAACAGGCAGAGCCACCAAAGGTAGGAAAGAAAGAGCGTATTCCGGAGCCTAGTTCTCGGCCAAGGACAAGGAGCTGGAGCAAAATTGCTCAAGGATGAGCAAATATTTTAGCTGGGGGGTGATGATGAGCCCCAATTTTTGGTAACAATTTGGGCTCATTTGGCCTACTTACCTTGCTCAACCCTTCATCTTTTATCACTTATGCATTCATTTCTTGGTATATTCGTGTTATTTGTAGGAAGAAGGGCAGGCATTATATCTATGTGGCTAATACATGATGATTTCAGGTTTTTTGGCATTAAAGGGAGCAAAGACCATGCAAATGGAGACAAGGAGACAGCCAAGGTGGCATTGCGGGTTTTTAGGGAGGTTGTCCACAGTCTTGATGACCTTCCTCGTGATTTCCACCCTAACTCTGAGCTCCAATAGCTCTCCCCGCCGAGCTTAAAGGCAGCCAACGGATTCTACAGGAACAGCAGTTTAACTTTCAGTTGGACAGCCAAGCTCCACTAATTGAGGAAGCCAGCGTGGTCCTCATCATGTATAAATATTAAGGCCGTCACCTTTGATAGGAGCTTTTTGAACCCTTGAACTATTGTTGCAATTTCTAAGCACGAGCTACAGCTCGGTTTTTTCTTTGTGTAAGCCAGTTTTGGCATGTTGTTAGACTCATGATTATTTAATAAAGGCAGGCAGATTTGGATCCAATCCTGAGTTCTTAAGAGGAGCTATATCTCTCAGGTTAGGGCCCAACCTAAGAGCAATAGACCTCATTTTCCTTGTATTGTTACTTGTCTTTCCTTTCAGCACTTCATTTCTTTGCTTTGACATGCATTTGAAAAACACAGTCTGCTGATTTAATTTCTTTAATGTGATTGAGTAGGATTAGTTCATGGTTAAAGTGCTTTCAATAGCTTAGATTAGAGTAGGAGGATTAGCATTTATTAGAGCTCCAAGAAAAGGTTGACAGTGCACTCACTGCCATCTCTGTTTAGAGATTGGGGTGTAGACCATACCAACCACCAAAAAAAACGCAGTCTTATACGTTCATGCAAGCTGCAACACAATCATTTCAGTCATAGAACTGTCCATGCATTCTGATCTTGAGCAATACTTTTTCATTCCAACACCATGCACGATTTTTCTCTGAAGCTTACATTGCTGTTCGTTGGTTTAATAACACAGTTAGAATAGGTGAATGAATTCTCGGTTTTGTGCAGATTTGTTTCCTTTACACTGCGTTGCATCACTCTGTTATCTTCTTCTTCTTCTCAACTGCGCCCAAGTCACCTACCCATCCTCTGTTTAGCTCGTTTGCCTTCCAACCCTTCTACTTTTCACGTAGCTCCATCTTTTTAACCTTTCGTTGCTTCCACCCTTCTACTCACCAACCAACTGTACCCACTCTTTCTCCATCTCATCTCTCTGTCCCTGAGCCATCACAAGCTCCCTTTCCATCCTACCTACCCACCCATACAGCTCCTCGACTTCTCCATCACCCAAAACTCCAACTATAAAACATCCTGTAGAAGTTAGCAGACTTCCTGTAGAAATCCCGAGCTTCCTGTAGGATCCCCTGCAGACATCCTGTAGAAGCCTGCAAACTCAGTTGCCGAGCACCTGAACATCGTGGACTTCTATGGAATGATGTTTTGGATCCCCTGGAACCTCTCCTAGCCCTCCTGACCTTTCCCAAGCTTTCTTTCCCTTCGAACTACCCCTGCACAGTCAAAACCCAATCAGAAACAAAATCATAATAACTCCAACCACTTAAGAAAAAATATAAAAACATGTTTTCCTCAATGGAAGTAGTTTAAATTCATGCATCTCATATCACTAGAAGTGATGGCATCATTGTTAGAAGTTGCATTCTCATCGTCGCATTGTAAGGATTAAGCTAGTCAGATTAGGGTTTACTAGGGTTTCCATGTTTGGTTGGCTTTTCAGTTCATTCTTGCAAAGTAGGTTAATTTCCTTTGAGATAGTCTTCGTCCATCATCTAGAAAGCTTCTTCTGAGAACATATAGAAGTTGGCTTGAGCCCTAGCGGACTTGTGCCAGCTGACCAAGTGACAGCTGTGACAAGAGCTAGTACTTGTGCATACAGCACCGTCGCTTCCAAGTTTGTTACGAACTACCGGGTTGATAAAATTAGAGAAGGAAGCTCCAGAAGTTGTAGCATTATTGCTACAATACTGGAGCCCACCATCAAGCTTAACTAGGAAGTCTCAATTCCACCAGCATTTACCCTAAAAAATGTTCAGCTTCTAACCTCCCTAGAAACCAGCCCAATGCCTTAATTTATAGTGCAATGGAGGGAAGTTACTAGGTCCTCCTTTCAAAGGGATAAAGCCCTCCTTCAAAGGGATAGCTCCTCTCATCAAGGGATTAGCTCCTTCTCTTTGGGGATGCATGAACCACCTAAGAGCGAACCATCCTCGTCAAAATTCCTTCTAGAATCATCTAGAATTAACCCAAAGTGAGTTTTTTAGAATAAACTTGTGCCTTTATGACTTTCACAGTGGTCCACACCCACTCCTTTAGAGACAGAGTGGGAAAGTCCGCAGGTAACATGAACAGGGGGTGCGGGACTGTAGGCAACAGTGAGAGAAAGTGTGGAACCAGAACTTTATTGATTTTCGAAGGTCTTTCTCTCATTTTCAAAGTTTGACATGAAGAGCTGAGGTCCGAGACTTGCTTAGGAGGACAATATGAATGATGATAGACCCATACTAACTGAAAATAGTCATGGTGACAATATTTTGTGTAACACCCACTTTCTTGGTGTAGACAATATTGTCAGAATGACGCCTAGAAAAGCAAGTATCTAAAAGAAATCTATCCATTTTGGCATACCAAGCCCAAGGGGCTTGTTTGAGACCATAAAGAGATTTCTTACGTCAACATACAAGGCTAGAGTCTATTTGTATAAAGATAGGAGGTTGTTCGATATAGATTTCTTCATGCAAGTCCCCATGCAAGAAGGCAGATTTAACATCCATCTGATGGAATTCCCATTTGAAAGAGGTAGCAAGGGAGAGAACAAGGAGGATAGAGTTCATTTTGGCAACAGGGGAGAAGGTTTCAGTATAGTCAATGCCTTGAACTTGTGAAAAACCCTTAGCAACAAGATGAGATTTATGTTTATCAACTTTCCATTTGGTCCAAACTTGGTTCTGTAAACCCATTTGAATCTAACAAGTTTTTGTCCCTTTGGAAGAGGAAAAATATCCCATGTATCATTTGCCAATAATGAATGATATTATTCATTCGTAGCTACGTCCAAATCTAGATGGCCTGAAGCTTCTGCAAAGGTGTCAGGATCATAATTTGTTGAAGATTGAGCCAGTAAAGAAGAGGCTCTATCAAACTGAAAACATGTACGTTGCTGATCTATAGGATCACCTGCAAGAGAACCTGCTACATCCCAAGTAGCATGAACCAATTTTGGAACATGAGGAGATGAAGGAGGATCCTCAAAAGGTGGGGGAGGATTATCATCATCACTATCATCATCGTAAGAACAAATGATTTTATAAGTAGAAGGGATAGAGAGAGGTGGCACATCCATTGAACTATGCTTGTAGGTGATCCAGGTTCGAGTGTGAAGAAGGACCTTTCCAAGACCTTTTACTTTCGTGATGTGTTAAAATTACTTTTTAAAATAGCATTAACAAATACAACTACAGACTGTAAAGAAGAGGAACATAACAATCATCAGCACATGAAAACAACAGTCGTTGATAACGGAGTTCGTCTAGGAGGGACTATGTGTTCGGGCCTCGGTGTCAAGATGGTGTAGGCCGTTGCATTATGTGTTTTCAATAAAGATGATGTACATAGATATGATGACTTGATCATACTAGGAAGAATGCCCTCACGCAGGAGTGGCTCTAAGAGATATTGCACAGCTAGAACTCTCAATCAAAAGACTCTTATCAGTATGACACAAAAACAAGCATGGTGCACATCCCAAAAACATGGCACAAAAGGGATGTCAAAGCAAAACACATGCATGATGACAACAAGAGTATCCCAACAACATACAAAAAGGATCTCAAAGCATAACATGGTAAGTTATGACAAAAAGTACATCACATAAAAAGATTTCGCATAACATGAAGTAAGGAATCATGACAACATGAAATAAACAAGATCCTGCATCAACATCAATCATGGATCTGTACAACATAATGCAGAAAGAAGAAGTACATGAACACATCATATACCTCACAACCAAGGGCCATCTGAAGAAGTGGATGTCTCACTGCTAAAGCTTCTATGACCATTGCTCTCACAACATTGATCTCATGAAGATGGTTGCTCGCACATGAATGTGGACATCTGCACTAGTAGTTATAAAAGTGACTAGAATAAGAAATCTGAAGCCACCATCAGATTTTTGGTTTTGAGTAGTGCTGAATCGACTGTCCAAAATCCAAATTCTAAGAAGTCGAGAATTTTGGGCTCAAGGAATCTCCTAGATTCCCTTGTAATTCCTCAAAGATTTTGTTCCATGGATGGACTGTAAATATGAAACTTAGATGAAAAATCTGGTCTTACCATTGCAATCCTTGTGGAAAGCCATGAAAAACAAGTATAAACTTGACTATATTTTGAAATGTCAAAATTTTACCTCCTTGGGAAAATTTCATGGCTCATGGTTCTGCTTCCTGTTTTTGCTAAAATCATGGTTCCAGGTGCATTCTGGAACTGACTGGAAAATGCAGACCTCTTATGAAGAAATGAACAACACCATTGTGTTCATGGCGATGAGAGGTGTAAAAACTATATAAAACTTGTCTCTGACAAAGTGAAAATTTTGCCCTCCTGCAAAATTCATGGTTCTTGCATTAAAATATTAATTAATCTGCTGCCTTGAAATTCGTGCCTACATGCTGCCTCGAAATTCGTTCTTGTAATCTTTCTCCTCCTCTTCGAACTGTGTGCAGAGGGAAAAATGATTGTTTAAGTAGAAAACCTTGGGCGGATTTACCAAGGTCAAGTGGTCGGCGCAATGGCAAAATAGGCGCATGGTTGAGGAGAGGTTTGGGGATAAAATCCCACCTCTCCCATATATAAGCCTTTTAACGACAAAATAATTGAAAAAGGGTGGCACATCCCTTGAACCCTGCATGATAGCTTATATGCGCTTTATTAATGCATAAATCACACGCATAAATCGTAATCGGCGGTCGGCACAAGGACCAGTGCTTATGTCGGCGTGAAGTGTGAGGTCCCACCGATATCCATATCGTGATCGAAAGTTATGATTGCACATATATCGACACTTTATCTGAGATGTCGCCGATATCCATATCGGTGGCTAGACTTATCGACGGTTGGCACACGGAGGTATCGACGCCCTAATCGGGGTTACGCCGATATATATATCGGTGATGTCACAATCGGCGATCAGTGTGGCGATTTTATATGGGCACACACACACACACATATATATCTATATCTATCTATCTATATATATATATATATATATATATATATATATATATATATATATATATATATATATATATATATAGATATATATAGATATACGGGGCCAGGGATATATGTTATAATATATATATATATAGTTTGGGGTGTGATAGATGTGGAGGGTTTGGCAGAGGGTATTGCCACCGATCCCAAGCCCAAACAGAAATACAATAAGGTAGTTTTAAAGGGTTCAGCGGGGTTTGTTGCTGCCGATCCCGAAACCATGTCCTGATGCGATTTTTGGGGTTTAAAGGGGTTATTGCAATTTGTTTATATAGTTATTAATAACTATTAAACAACATTTTGTTATATGGTTATTTATTTAACCATTTCCCATGATTTTTGTCTCTTATGCCAATTTATGAGACAAATGAGAGAATGCCACATGTCAATGGCTGATGGGCTGCCATGTGGGTCCCATTTGCTTACTGGGATGCCATGTGGCATGCTGTGGGCCCCACTTTTGCCCTGCCATGTCAAACTTTGAAGAGCTCTATCTTGCACATACGAGCTCGGTTTGACGAGCCGTTCACACCTCCACGATCAGGATGATGAGGTCTTCGATCTGGTCCTGGTTTGAGCACAATCCAAACACTTTGATTTTTGAGTCATCTTTGTCCTGTGTGTCTCTCTAGAGCCACCTAGACCAATCCTCCCCACTGAGGAGATTTTGGTCCTCCAAAAGCATGGAAAATAATTTTCATCTTTCTTTGTGCCCTATCTGCACCACAAGTGTCCTTAAAAGGTCTCGCTTCCATCTCCTTCACCTTTGTTCTTCGGAGCCTTAAGTGACGGACCAACACTTGCTACTTTTGCAACCTGTAGTACATGGTTTGCAAATTACATGCTTGGAATTACATGAACAACCTAAAGACCCAAACATCCCATACTTGCCATGATTTTATAACACATACTCGGTGGTCAAGTTTATAACAAGATGGACATAATACCCCAGCTATGACAACAAGGCCAACTGATCATGGTTGCTTCAAAATGTGATGGAAAAACAACGTCAATGCAACACATGATTTACATTCATAAGGAAAACACTATTGTTTTGACAAGTGATGGATACATAAGATCACTTTTAGAGTTTTAACATGCGACTCAAAAGACGACTCAAAACATGACTAGACATCATTGTTGCTGACCAAGTGATGGAAACTAATCATCACTTTTACACTTTAAAAATGCAACAAATGATTTACAAAGAATGGCCATGAAATGACATCATGTCAAACAAACTACTTTTCACTTATTAATGTGAATGGGTCACCTCTTTGAGGTGGTTTTGGTTGTCGAACAACTGCTTTTCCTAGTTCACGCACGGACGCTTTGTCTTTAAGGTGCTGCTCTGGATGGAGCTTCCAAAAAGTGGCTCTCTGATGGCCATTTCTGTCGCAATGACTGCAGTAGGCTTTCTTCCTCCATATCTACTTAACCTGTTTCTTTTCATGCTGTTGAGAAGGTATTTCACGCCTCATGAGTGCTGCCATTCTTTTACAACACTTAGAAAAGGTATGGTCATGGAATCCACAAAAGGTGCATGTTTTTCGATGCCTTGATCTTCATTCATTATTAATAACATGATCATAATCAAAATGAAAATTCGATGATCAAAAATGGTTATACCTTCCTTTGTTGTTTCTGATGTCAGTATGACAATGAGAGCTTGCCTCTGCTCTCTCCCTGCAACGAAAACTACCATGGGATGATGGGGATGTTTTCCCATCATTCTCTTTCCTCGACGATGTCTCGGACGAATCTGATGCCTTTGAGCACTCTCCTTTAGTGTATCTCGAGCCTGAAAATTGATGTTCATGCACAACCTCCAAAGGTTGAGTGATGCCTTCATTGTTAGCACCAAGCTCTTTCTCGTCATGCCTTGTCTTTGCAAGGAGCCTCATATTTGTCCCTGTAATTGGGATCTCCAAATCTCGAACAAAAATCATACTATCAGAAGATGAAATCAAAAGGAAATCAACATCTTTTACCTTCTCTTTCGATTTGGAAAGAACTGATGAGGGCTTCTCATCATTTGCTGTTGGTGGATCACATTCCCCAACTTCTTTCCTGACATACCCAAGTCCTGCTTGACACAGTAATTACTCTACTTGGATGGGATTGATAATGCCTTGGCCATTAACACCCAAGCCTTTTCCTTCATATCCCATTCTCTTCAGCAGTTTGGAGCCAATTCCTGTGGTATGATTTTCAAACATAATGAAATCAACATCAGGAAACATACATGAAGATGGAGAACTACTTTTTATCTCACATGGGTCTCGCTGCAGCTTTTCCAAGGCCTCATCCTTTGCTTGCAACTGTAGTAGCAAACTTTGCTTCTCCTCTTTCTCTTCATGTAGACGCATATTCAATTCATCATTCTCTGTTTGAAGGTTATGTCTATTTTTCTTTAGTTCTTCCATGGCCTCTTTTGTGGCTTTCAATTGAAGCTATAACCTCTCCTTTTCCTCAGTTTCTTTCTGTAGAGTTTTATACATAGTTTCCACTTTCTTGGAAATGTTAAGCATGGCATTGTACATTGCTCTTTCATCATCTGTCATTGTTCACATTGCAATTCACATCAATGTTAAGACCTGCTCTGATACCACTTGATCCAGGTTCAGGTGTGAAGAAGGACCTTTCCAAGACCTTTTACTTTCGTGATGTGTTAAAATTACTTTTTAAAAGAACATTAACAAATATAGCTATAGATTGTAAAGAAGAGGAACATAGCAATCACCAGCACATGAAAACAGCAACCGTTGATAACGGAGTTCGTCTAGGAGGGACTACGTCTCCGGGCTCCAGTGTCAAGATGGTGTAGGCCACTGCATTATGTGTTGTCAATAAATATGATGTACACACAGATGATGTCTTGATCATACCAAGAAGAATGTCCTCACGCAGGAGTGGCTATAAGAGATGTTCCATAGCTAGAAATCTCAATCAAGAGACTCTTATTAGTATGACACAAAAACAAGCATGGTGCGCATCCTGCCAACATGGCACAAAAGGGATGTTAAAGCAAAACACATGCATGATGTCAACAAGAGTATCCCAACAAAATACAAGAAGGGATCTCAAAGCATAACATGATAAGTTATGACAGAAAGTACACCACATAAAAATATTTTGCATAACATGAAGTAGGAATCATGACACCATGAAATAAACAAGATCCTGCATCAACATCAATCATGGATCTGTACAACATAATGCAGAAAGAAGAAGTACATGAACACATCATATATGATCCGAATTGGATCCTAAAACACTCTCTAAGTTTCATGACTGTTTCAAATTATGCTGAAATATGCAAGTCCTACAAAAATAAAGCTATTAGAAGGAATCCTAGTAATAGATGTAGTTGTGGAAAGAGCGGAGCAATGAGGACCCTCGGTCGAGTGCGCAGACCATTGGCCCGCGGTAACGTGCTGTCGCAAACTAGCAAAACCGGAGGCCAAATCAAGAAATGGGGGTGGTTTCTGATACATGATTAGTGCTAAAGCTCTAATCACGTATTTCAAGGCATCTCCCTCAGTGAAGGAAAGACCTAAAGCACCCAGACCTGAAATCGCTATAAAATTTAGAAAAAATAACGCATTTGGTTCTGTAGCGCAGGATTCCACAAACCGGCAGGATATCGGAAGGCCTCGAGGCGGTAAGCAGTTTTGACTAAGTCTCGCTTGATGCCACACATCGAGCGACACGCGTCTGGTGGATGAGAGAGAAAACCACTCGCATTAGATGGTAAACATCGTGCAACTTTTCCACCCGATATGAAGGACGATTGTAGGATTTGGGGGCCCATATCAATGGTGGAGATGTGTCCCAATGACTGAGCAGATTTGACAAGTCAAAAAGCAAGATGACAGGGGATTTGAAGTCCGACGTGGATGATAGGTTGGAAAACGATTCATGATTCGTGAGCAATCTTGAAGCAAATGAAATTAACAGCCATTCAAATACTATTCAACAAATATGACACCCAGTTCGTTAGGAAATAGGTGGCCACCTCCCTGCAAGGCATTACCCAGTAATGATGAGGCAGAGCAGAGGAATTCAAACGAACAGAGGTAAGGAAACTAGAAGGATGGGAAGTGGAAATGAATAGTCAAAAAGAACAAACTGGCTTTAAAGCCATGACCTGACATAAGCAAAGAGGGGACAAAAACACAAGAAGGTAGATAGCTAAGAGCAGAAAACAAAGAGTAGAAGTCGAGTTGACCTGAAGGCAGCATCGATCCAGACAGAGCTGGACAGAGTCAGAGAGTCTGTGTACACCATAGAAGGCTAGAGAGTTTCAAGCAAACTCCTTGGTATAGGCCTGTCATACTACTATGACCATCAGAGGTCAGATTTCAGTAAGGAGAGTCTATGCACTCCATTCCTACTGACTTTTATCTGTTTAGTGAGACTCGAATTTAGCTCACTGTTGTAAAAAAATTGCTTAAAAACATAATAGAGAGGCCACCACTAAGAGCTAGACCAGGAGACATAGCCTAGGAGAATTGGGTGAACTCCTTATTAAACTTGTTGTCTTACATGTTTTCCTATTATGTTTTTCTCTAACTACCTCAGTGTCTGTGTATTTTGCAACCCTATCGATCCATTGCATAAAGTAACATAGGAAAATCCATGCACATAAGTTTGTAATACCTTTAATTCTTTGTCCTGGATAAATTCCAAGTCAAGTGGTATTAGAGCTCTAGGTTACTAAGGTTTGACAAGCTTGTGCTGGATCTTGTTGTTGAATGCTAACTAGATCAAAGCTTAAATTAGGAGAAGGAGAGTTGGCTGAAACTAACCCATAAATTGGAAGAGTCTATTCTAGGAGGAAAATGTTAGAAGAAAATCCCTTGGAATCAGACCCCCAGTTCATGGATAGTTTTATTAATTGAGATCCATGGTGGAGGAAATGTATAAGGAATTTAAGAAAAATAGAGATGAAGATTCATCAAACTCCAAACAAGACAAAGGAGTAGAAGAATCTCTCCTCCATGACCACTCTAAAGGCAAAGGGAAAGAAGAAAAATTTCTCATGCCTCCTAATAGCCCTAAAAATAAAAATAAGACATCTTTGATTAAATTAGATGTTAAATTTGATTTACCAATATATGATGGAGAGTTGAATGTAGAGAAGCTAGATAATTGGATCAGACAGATTGATGTTTATTGCAGAGTTCAGAGCATTGACTCAGACAAGAGTAAGATTCAAATGGCTAGCCTACGCCTTGGAGGCACTACCTTGGTATGGTGGGAAGGTAGGACACAAGCTGACATGAAGAAACATGGTAAGATTCTTTCTGTTTGGAGTGAATTTTTTTCTGCAATTAATTTTTTTTTCTATCCACTAGCTTACATGCAGCAAGCCATGATGAGCTGGCAAACTCTTTGACAACTAAAAGGGAAAAGTGTACAAGGTTACACCCAAGAATTTAGGAAAAAATATTTGATTCTAGGAATTTATTTAGACTCACATGAGACTCTGTTGAAGTATATAGGTAGTCTACACAGCTACATGAGGCACACCATACTCATGTTTAATACCACTAGCATAGATGAGGTATCCATTCAGGCTACACATCTAGAAGCTAGAGGTAAGAATGGGAACCTAGAAGTTGGGGGATCATCCAAACCCACTGCAAGCAAAAATAAGGAGAAAAGAAAACAGAAACGGAAAGGGAGGAAGACAAACACTGTCCAGAAAAGCAAGTCTTCATGCACTCACTGTAAAAAGGATGGGCATGATGATGAACACTGCTGGATTCTGCATCAGGAGCTGAAACCTAAGAAGTTCTAGGGCAAGAAGAAGAAGACTGTTGTATCTATTCAAAAGGATTTGGGGTCATACTTACGAGATGAAGCAACAATAGTAGCCACATGTATGACAGGTAAAAATTCTGAAGCATCTACTAGTAATTCTACACAATCTATTGATAATGAAGAAAATGAGAGAAAAAGGCATGAGCTTTTTCATATTCGATATGTTTCCAATCATCAAAAGATTGATACTTTGTTTGATAGTGGCTCACAAGTAAATTTAATTTCTGAAGCAATTGTAAATAAGTTGGGATTACTAACCACACCTCACAGGAAACCATATCCATTAGGTTGGTTATGTGATAAAGCAAAGCTACAAGTGAATAGACAATGTAAACTTAAGTTTCTTTTTGGGTGAGCATTTGTAGATGGGGTTGAGCTAGATATAGTTCCTTTGGATATATGTGGAATTATTTTAGGAAGTCCTTACTTGTATGATAGAAAAGCTATTTTCTATAGAGCTGAGAACAAGTATCTACTCGTTAATGATGGAATCGAATATATTGTAAGAGCTCATAAGCTGAAGAATAACTATACTCTCATAAACTCAGGGCATATGAAACGAATTGTAAATTCATGCAAACAATTTTTACTGATGGTTGTAAAGGGAAAGAAACCTAATAAAACCAATGTATTTGAGGGTTGTGATGCTAAACAGAAAGCTAATTTAGAAAAAATAGTTTCAGAATGTGATATATTGTTTCAAGAACCTAAAGGTCTGTCGCCCAAAAAGGAAATAGTGCATGATATTAATTTGCAGCAAGATGCTCCATTGCCTAACATCGGAATGTACAGGTTGTCCGCTTTAGAGAATGTAGAAATCAAGAAGCAGGTATAGGAGCTTCTCGAGAAGGGGTTCATCAAACCTAGCACATCACCATGTGGGTCTCCAATTGTCTTGGTGAGAAAGAAAGATGGCTCGTGGAGAATGTGCATTGATTACCTAGCACTGAATAAGATAACAATAAAAAATCGTTATCCCCTTCCTCGTATAGATGATCTATTAGATCAATTGAAAGAAGATGTTTATTTTTCCAGGTTAGACTTGCATAGTGGCTATCATTAGGTCAGAGTTGTAGAGCAATATGCATGGAAGACTTCTTTCAAAACAAAGCAGGGATTGTATGAGTGGTTGGTTATGCCTTTTGGCTTAACTAATGCTCCTGCTACTTTCATGAGAGTAATGAATGATGTACTCAGACCTTTTCTTGATGATTTTGTTATTGTATATCTGGATGACATTCTTATATTCAGCAAAATGTGGGAAGAACATTTAAAGCATGTTAAGCAGACTCTAGATGTTTTGAAAAGAGAAAATCTTTATGTTAAACTCTCAAAATGTGAATTTGGCAAAACATCTTTGAATTATTTGGGGCATATAGTAGGGGGTGGTGAATTGAAGATAGATCCCTCTAAGGTTGTAGTCATTGTAAACTGGCCTAAACCCAAATCTGGTACAGAAGTTAGAAGCTTCTTAGGAGCAACACAATATTGGAGAAAGTTTATTTCTAACTTTTCCTTAATTGCAGCTCCCTTACATGCTTTAATAGGATTGAACAAGGTGTTTCAATGGGGATAAAAACAACAGAAAGCCTTCGACACCTTGAAAGAAAAGATTAGTACAACACTAGTACTAGCACTGCCCGATCTTCAAAGATCATTTGAGATTGAAACAGATGCCAGTGGCTATGCCATGGGAGTAGTGTTGATGCAACACAATAAACCCATATGTTATCATTCTGAGGCATTTAATTCTGTAGCAGTTAACTATCCCACATATGATAAAGAATTGTATGCATTAGTCTAGAGTGTGAAAAAGTGGAAACATTACTTAAAGGGAAAGGAGACAATTATACATACTGATCATCAACCACTTCAATATCTACACTCCCAAACTAAGTTGCAGCAATCAAGACACTATAGATGGATGGGTTTTCTACAACAGGTTCATTTAGTCATCAGATATAAAAAGGGCATACACAATAAAGTTGTAGATATGTTGTCCAGACCAATTATAAATGCAACTACTATACTTAAGCATAATTCAGTATTGCATGAGAGCTACATTGAACAATATTCTCAAGATATAGATTTTAAAGATGTATATGCAACTTTAAGTCAAGGAAAACGAGTAGAAGAATTGGATTATCATGTTAAGGACCAACTCTTGTATCATTTTGGGAAGCTATGCATTCCACAAACTAAAAGAGTAAAGATAATTCGAGAAGGACACACTTCTCTAACATCAGGTCACTTTGGTGTAAGTAAAACAGTTGCACAGCTGCAAAGATTTTGTTATTGGCCAAAAATGAATGAGACGGTTTCTAGATATGTAAGAGGGTGTACCATGTGTGCTAAAAGCAAGCCCAACAATAGAAAATTAGGCTTCTACACTCCACTACCAGTTCCTTCTCATCCTTGGGAAAGTGTTTCCATGGACTTTGTTGGAGGACTACCTAAATCTAGGAAAGGTCATGACTATTTATATGTTGTTTGTGGATAGGTTCAACAAAATGTGTATTTTAATACCTTGTAACAAACATATTACAGCTGAACAAATTGCAAAGTTGTTCTTTCAGC
Organism: Pinus tabuliformis; assembly: GCA_031772625.1. NCBI lineage: Eukaryota > Viridiplantae > Streptophyta > Pinopsida > Pinales > Pinaceae > Pinus > Pinus tabuliformis. The sequence continues at coordinate 14,800,294 of CM062818.1, read as the reverse complement.
ATGTATGGGTTCATTTTGGATTACCCACTTCCATAATATCTGAATGAGATACTCGATTTGTTGGGAAATTTTGGTCAAGTTTGTGGGAGTTGATGGACACCAGGCTAAAGAAGAGCGCAAATTTTCATCCGCAAATAGATGGCCAAACAGAAGTGGTCAATAGGACAGTAATCCAGTTGCTCAGAGACAATTGCTGCAAGCATCCCAAACTTTGGGATGGAAATTTATCTTATGTGCATCATGCTTACAACCGAGCTAAACATTCTTCTACACAGAGATCTCCTTCCGAGAACTGTTTTGGTTTCACACCAAGGTCTCCCTTGGATTTGGTCTTTGGTAAAGACATAGCAGTTGATGGACACAGTGATGTGGACAAGGAAATCAAGTTCAATGAAAAAATCCAAGAGATTCACTAGGCAGTACAGGAATAGCTGGAAAAGAGCCAAGCCAAGTACAAGGCAAGGCATGACAAGAATCGGATGGAGCATAGTTTCCAAGTTGGTGATCAAGTCTGGTTGTATATCAACAATGATAGGATGCAAGGTGAAGGTAAGAAGTTGAAGCCAATAAGGTATGGACCTTTCAAGATACTTGAGAAAATTGGTGAGAATGCTTTTCGCCTTGATCTACCAGCTTACATGCACATCTACTCAGTTGTTAATGCAGACAGCTTGAGACTATTTGAACCTTCATTAATTGAAGATCCTGAAGAGCAGAGTCAATTACCTTCTATTGATGATCTGTTGCCTAAATATCTTAATGAATTGTAGGAATATACAGTTCTGGACCGTAAGGTAAGAACTACGCGCAGAGGGGATGTTGAATACCTCAGGATTGGACTCAAAGGCTCAAAGCCAAGCAGTGCGAAATGGATAGAAATTGAGCAAGAGAGGAAGCAATACCCTCATTTGATTGATGCTTAAAGAAAACCAACTTTTGGTGGTCCAAAATCTTTTTCAGTGGGAAGGCCATGATCTAAATTGGATCCTAAAACACTCTCTAGTTTTCATGACTGTTTCAAATTATGCTAAAAGATTCAAGTCCTAGAAAAATCAAAGCTATCAGAAGGAATCATCGTAACAATTGCAGTTGTGGCCACAGCAGAGCAATGAGTACCCCCGGTCAAGCGCGTAGACCATTGGCCCATGGTAATGCGTGTTGGTGCAAACTGGTAGAACTGATGGCCAAAGCAAGAAATGGGGATGGTTTTTGATACACAATTAGCGCTAATCACGCATCGGAGGGCGTCCCCCTCAGTGAAGGAAAGCCCTGAAGCGCCCGGACCTGAAATTGCTATAAAATTCAGAAAAAGTAACACAGTCGGCTCCGTAGCATGGGATTCCATAAACCGACAGGATATCAGAAGGCCTCGAGGTGGTAAGTAGTTTTGACTGAGTCCCGTCCGATGCCACACATCGAGTGATGCACATCCGGCAGATGAGAGAGAAAACTGCCCACATCGGACTAGTAAACATTGTGCAACTTGTCCACCCAATATGAAGGATGACCATAGGATCTAGGGGACCCAGATCAATGACGGAGATGCATCCCGATGACTGGATGGATTTGACAAGTCAAAAAGCAAGATGACAGGGGATTTGATGTCTGACGTGGATGATGAGTTGGCAAACAATTCATGATTCGTGGGAAATCTTGAAGAAAATGAAATTAACAACCATTCAAATATGATTCAAGGAATCTGACACCCAGTTCGTTAGGAAACAAGTGGCCACCTCCCTACGACGCATTACTCAGTAATGATGACACAGAGAAGAGGAATTCGAACGGACAGAGGTAAGGAAACCAGAAGGTCGGGAAGTGGAAATGAACAGTAAAAAAGAAAAGATTGGATTTAAAGCCATGACCTGACAGAAGCAAAGAGGGGACAAGAACACAAGAAGGAAGATAGATAAGAGTAGAAAATAGAGAGTAGAAGTTGAGCTGACCTGAAGGCAGCATCAAGCTAGATAGAGCTGGAGAGAGTCAGAGAGTCTGTGTACTCCATAAAGGGCTTGAGAGGTTCAAGCAAACTCCTCGGTATAGGCCTGTCATACTATTGTGACCATCAGAGGTCGGATTTCAGTAAGGAGAGTCTGTGCACTCCATTCCTACTGACTTTTATCTGTTTAGTGAGACCCGAATTGAGTTCATTGTAGTAAAACTCCTGCTTAAAAACATAATAGAGAGGCCACCACTGAGAGCTGGACCAGGAGACATAGCCCAGGAGCATTGGGTGAACTCCTTATTAAAGTTTTTGTCTTACATGTTTTCCTGTTATGTTTTTCTCTAACTGCCTCAGTGTCTATGTATTTTGTAACTTTATCGATTCGTCGCATAAAGTAACATAGGCACATCCATGCACATAAGTCTGTAATACCTTTAATTCTTTGTCCTGGATAAATTCCAGATCAATATACCTCACAACCAAGGGCCATCTGAAGAAGTGGATGTCTCACTGTTGAAGCTGCTTAGACCATTGCTCTCACGGCATCGATCTCATGAAGATGGCTATTCACACATGAATGTGGACATCTGCACTCATACTTAGAAAAGTGACTAGAAGAAGAAATTTGAAGCCACCATTAGATTTGTGGCATCGAGTAGTGCTGAATCGACTATCCAAAATATGAATTCTGAGAAGTTGAGAATTCTGGGCTCAAGGAATCTCCTAGATTCCCCCAAGATTCCTCAAAGATTCTATTCCATGGATGGACTGTAAATCTGCAACTCAGATGACAAATCTGGTCTCAGCATTGCAATCCCTATAGGAAACCATGAAAAACAAGTATAAACTTGACTATAGTCTGAAATGTCAAAATTTTACCTCCTTGGGAAAATTTCATGGCTCATGGTTTTGCTCCTTGTTTTTGCTGAAATCATGGTTCCACATGCATTCTATAACTGACTGGAAAATGCAAACCTATGATGGAGAAACGAACAACACCATTGTGTTCATGGCGATGGGAGGTGTAAAAACCATATAAAACTTGTCATTTCTGACAAAGTGAAAATTTTTCCCTCCTGCAAAATTCATGGTTCCTGCATTAAAATATTAATTAAACTGCTACCATGAAATTCGTGCCTACATTCTGCCTCAAAATTCATGCCTTCAGTCTATCTCCTCCTCGAATTATGTGCAGAGGGAAAAACAATTGTTTAAGTGGAAAACCTTGGGCGGATTTACCAAGGTAAAGTGGTTGGCGCAAATGGTTGAGGAGAGATCGGGGGATCAAATCCCGCCTCTCCCATATATAAGCCTTTTAACCATAAAATAGTTGAAAAAGGGTGGCACATCTCTTGAACCGTACATGATACCTTATAGGTGCTTTATTAATGCATAAATTGTGCGCATAAATCGCAAATGGCGGTCGGCACAAGGACTGGTGTTCATATCGGCGTGGAGTGTGAGGTCCCGCCAATATCCATATCAGCGATTTGCAATTATGATTGCAGATATATCAGTGCTTTATCCAGGATGGCACCGATATCCATATCAGTGGCCAGACTTATTGGCGGTCGGCACGACGGAGGTATCGGTGCCCTAATCGGGGTTACGCCGATATATAGATATAGATATATATATATATATATATATATATATATATATATATATATATATATAAATATATATATATATATATATATATATATATATCAGAAATGTTGAAATTGATGATCGGCGTGGCGATTTTATATGGGCACACACACACACACAGATATATATATATATATATATATATATATATATATATATATATATATATATATATATATATATATATATATATATATATATATATATATATATATATATATATCTATATATACGGGGCCGGGCATATATGTTATGATATATATATAGAGTTCAGGGTGCGATAGATGTAGAGGGTTTGGCGGAGGGTATTGCCACCGATCCCAAAACCATGTCCTGATATGGTTATTTATTAAACAACATTTTATTATATGGTTATTTATTTGACCATTTCCCATGATTTTTGTCTCTTATGCCAGTTTATGAGACAAATGAGAGAATGCCAAGTGTCAATGGCTAATGCATGTGGGTCCCATTTGCTTACTAGGATGCCATGTGGCATGCTATGGGCCCCACTTTTCCCCTGTCATGTCAAATTTTGAAGAGCTCTATCTTTCGCATACGAGCTCGGTTTGATGAGCCGTTCACACCTCCAAGATCAAGATGACGAGGTCTTCGATCTGGTCCTAGTTTGAGCACAATCCAAACACTTTGATTTTTTAGCCATCTTTGTCCTATGTGTCTCTCTAGAGCCACCTGGATCAGTAGGCCGATATATTTTTAGCAAACTTTACATCTCTTCTAATGATAACATTTTTGGGCTTAAGTGTAATGAGTTTATATCCTTTGACATCTTCAGAATATCCAACAAAAATACAATTTTCACTCTTAGGTTCTAAGGCTTTATGTTTCTCATCTGGAATATGGGCCCATGCTTCACTTCCAAAAACACGAAAGAGACTGACATCTAGATTAATTGAGCTCTATGCTTCTTTGGGAGTGATATTCTTTAAAACCTTAGTAGGAGTGTGATTTACTATGTAATTTGCACAGTTAATTGCTTCTGCCCAAAAATTAAGACTAATTCCTTTAGATTGAAGCATACAATTAGCCATTTCCTTTAAGGTGCGATTCTTCCTTTCAGCTACACCATTTTGTCGTGGAGTATATGGAATAGTATGTTGCATTTGAATTCCATGCTCAGCACAAAATTTGATGAATTTTTTGTTAACATATTCTCAGCCATTATCAGTTCTTAGCTTAATAAGTTGATGTCCATATTGTTTTTCACCTTAAAGGCCAACAACATGTTAAATACTTCACTCTTGAGTTTTAAGAAGTATACCCAAGTGTGTCTGGAGAAATCATCAATGAAAGTTAAGAAATACTTGTAGCCAGAGAATGAAAAAACTGGAAGTAGACCACATTAGTCACTATGCACAAGCTATAAAGGGGCTGAGACGTGCCAAGAGGTATGTTTTTCAAACTATCTCGTTGATGTTTTCTGAGTACACATCTGGAACAAACACCATCTCTACAAGATACCATAGGAAGACCTGTCACCATATTTTATTTACATAGATCTTGAACGGAGTGATAATTTAAGTGACAAAATTGCTCATGCCAAAGTTTTCTCACTTCATCATTATGAGAAACAAATACCGAGGGAAGAGTTAATGATCCAAAGTTGTTAAACTTATACAACCTTGTAGAATCATCAACAATGCCAGTAGCTAAAATATGTTTAGGTGAAAATTCAATGGTTTTACCTTCACTTGAATGAGTTATCTGATATATAGATAGAAGGTTGCAGGATAAGGTTGGAACACATAATACATCATTAAATTGACCATTGTCTAGATGAACAGTTCTAGTCCCTACAACACTAAAAGTTATATCATCACCAACATATATATTTTTGGTGCTACAGTCATTTAAAGAAGAAAACATGGCTTTGTTTTTGGCCATGTGATAAGAAACTCCAGAATCAATGAGCCACTCATGAGAATGATAGGAAGAAGATACATTTAGTGCATAACTAGGCTAAGATGCTTGACAAACACATGTAGAAAGTGTTATTCCTAAAGATGAAGTTGAAGTTGAAGAGTGCTCCAAATGGATGTTATGCTTCTTTATTACTACTTCCAAGGCTTCCATCTTCTTAAAACATTTGGATTCTAAGTGGCCATCTCAATTACAAAAGTTGCAATGTCTATCAGTCTTCTTCCCTTTGTTTTTATTTGCCTTGTCATTTTATTGAATTGATTTTTCATTTTCAAATTGAAATTGCTTAGGACCCTTGTTTGGTTTAGGACCATTCTTTTTAGGATACTGATTCTTAGGATTCTTTGAATTTGGTTTTTGATAGGAAGCTAAGGCTTTCTTAGAAGAGTTTCCAATATTAAGAAGATCAAGATGTAAGAGTTTTTCTTGTTCTCTTATTAAAGAATCACAAAAGGCATCAAAAGAGGGGTACTTGTAGTCTCTTCCTTGAGAAATAAATGCTTCTCTAGTAGAATGGAAGGTGGAAACAAACACAGAGTAGGCTGGCCTCAACTTAGTAATAATGGAATAGATAAGGCTACCATCTTATTTCTTAACCTTAACACCTTCAGAGAGAAGTCTAAGGGTCTTGAACTTGGAAAAAAAATCTTCAATGGAAGAAAAATTATTGGGGTCCAATGTAAGAAACTCATTTTCGAGTTGATGGGCTCTAATTTCATTTTTAATTCCAAAAATTTTAGTGATTTGTTTCATTACTTCATTAGGGGTATCAACTTCTAGGATATGGAATCTAAGGTCTAGAGAAATAAACATCCCTATTTACAGGGTAAGTTCCTCATATAGAACACCAAAGGACACCACTCACAAATAGATCATAGATCAATACACTAGTATTATTGATGTGGTTAAAACCCTCAAAGATGGAAACAATCCATGGCCTGAGTCAATGTGACACTTCAGGTAATTTATGAATAAATGAAAGAAAATTTACATAAGCTTCTCTCATCAACGGTCACCCTACAAATGACCCTCCATGCTCTTTAAATAGAGATCATGGACCAATTAGGTGTTAAGACATGGATCAAGTGTCGGTAATACTAAGGAGAGAATGAACCATCGGATCACTTAATGTCTAGAACATATCGTGACCATCGGATTGTAAGTTACAAAAGTACATCGCAAAGAAACACACTTTGCCTAACTCTATACTAGGACAAGTTATACTTAACTATTTCCTATTTATCAGAATATCCTAACACTGGGATCCCCAAGGTAATGTTAGGTAAACTCAACGTAGCCATGAAAGGGGCAGAATAGATTCCAGGAGGCAAGGATAAGAAGCTTATCTTATTAGAAGGGTAATGCCCTAGGGGAACTACTCCGAAACGGTTAAGACCTAAGGGAACAATTTCAGACTAAAAAGGGGCAGGAGAGATACCAATATAAGGAAATGAGCAGAGAGGAATTGTACTTAAAGGCTAGGTTGAGTTAGGAGTAGGAGGTTGCAGAGGTGTTGGTTGTTATGAAGTAATATTAGAATCCTTATGGGCAGTCTGTGATGCTTGAAGCATGAAAACACTAGAAGAGCTAGGCTCTGAGGGGGTAGGCGGTGGACCATAATAAGTACCAAGAAACGTGGAATCTTTATAGACTCCAGGAGAAAAATTATTGAGGGACGAGACACTTTTATTGCTGGTCATCGGTGAGATAATGAACTAAGGGGAAGTATGAGACTTAAGATCATAATAAGTCAATTGATCGATAGTGATGATCTTTTGATAATGAGGAAAAAACATTTTTGAAAGACCATAGATGTGAAAAGGGACGTGGAATAATTGTAAGTACAGACCAAGAGGATTCAATAATCTAATGGGGTGTCAATGAACTTAATGTCAATGGATATTGTGCTACCAAAAAAAGAAATTGGACAGGTTCGATATAAGTCGACAGGCTGCGAGGGATGACTGTCCCAAGCACAAAGAGTGATGGTGGATGGGGACAGGCTAGGTGAACCAAGTTGCTTCTAAACATTTGCAACCATCATAGATGTGGAGGCACCTTCATCTATGATACACCGCTGAATAGTGACATTTCTTATGGATACTAGTATTTGAAAGGAAACAAATGAAGGAAGGGGGGGATGTTCCACTTTGTCAATGTCAAAGAAAATCATACAATCGTCGAAAGTTTCCACAACTCCCAAATCAGATAATAGAGCTTTCCATTGGGATGAGAACATCTGGAGGACTTCCATTGTTGACATGGAAGCATGAGACTACACCAAATCATCTAATATGCTATAGGTATGTGTGGATTTAGAAGAAGCAATGTTTCGATGTAATGGACCTTTTTGGATATTAGGGAAAACGTATACCTTATGTGGAGCGATCTGTAAGGTACCATTTGATGACAACAGAGGAGCAGTGGAAACTTGAGGTTGGGAATCGGTTGTTGACTTTGCTGGAGGCTTACCATATTGTGCAACCGATAATGAAGGTTGACTTGTTCGGTATTGCTTCGTCAAAATTCATCATAAGGATACGGTAATTGTTTGGTCAATTTAGTGTCCTAAATTGCTCTACATAAATTATCAATCCGGGTATCGTAAACTGATGAAGTGTAGTGCATTGCTTGTGCTAGATAACCCTTTTTACTTCGTTGTTTTTGTGTTTTATGTTGTTTTGGAGGTTTTTGGTCCTTTAATCTCTAATGATTTACAATGTAATTATCAAAAACTTAAGTCTAACTTTTGTAAAGACTACTCAAAATGGAAAAAAAAAGCTTAAGAAAGACTTGGAAGCAAAGCTTAAGGAAAAAATGAAAAGAAATTTTCTATTCCTGTTTTACCATTATTTCCAAATCATGAATTAAAAATTGAAAGTGAAATTTGCAATTGATGTCTAATTAATTACATAAATAAAAAAAAATGAAATACTTAGTTACTCAGCCTCTCAATTTTGGGAGAAAGTCTCCTTGTGATGACATTTGAAGAATTCTGTACTTCATTATTCTAAGAGAAAACAAATACAAAGATGCAGCAAAGACTCATCGCATAAATGCAATGCTCAACCACTTAGTTTAGGATGAATTATCAACTTGAAGGGTTTTTTAGAAACATTCACTAACACCATGATTCAGTAAACTAGAAATAAAATGGCAAGGACAGTAAATGGCACTGATCAGTTTAATTGAGAATTTAAAGACTAGTAAAATAGTGAATGAAGTAAACTAAATTACATTACTGAGTTTCAACTTCTAAATACTGATAAAAACTAGAAAGAGATCAAGCAAAAAGAAGCTACTCTAGATTATGAATACTATTAGTAAGAAAATGATGAAAATTGCATTATAAACATTATTAGTACGAAAATGATTATAAACACTGTGAAAGAAATTATGAATTTATAGTTTAACTAGAAGAGGAAAAGTAAAATGAAATGAAACCTTCTTCAGTGCAAGGTCACTCTGCAATTGATTAGGCTATGCTTGCGTAATCAACTCCAAGAAAACATCTTCATATTTCCATAAAACACGCGGTCTTCATATTAAAAATAGGGACATAAAACGCCTAGGAATTACAAAGTTTAAAACTTCGGCTTCACAATAAAATTATCACCATTACTACTAACTTCTTCTATCCTTTACACAGGTGTTTATAAGAAAACCATACAAATGTTTGTGGAGAAAAATACACTATAGCTAAACACATAGAAGACAAATGTTCGGAATTTCTTCCTTGGCTGCTAGAGACATAAATCCAAGACATGGTGGCTGTTGGATTCAGTTGTATAGGTGGTTGTTGGAGTCCGTAGGTATAGGTAGTTGTTCTGGATAACGCTTCCCATCACTGTGAAATGTGTAATTAACCACGAAACATAGTCTTGTTACCTTTGGTCTCTGCGTTTGACTTCTTCATTGACCATAGTCTTATGCCATCTTCTTTTTCGACCTAGGCTAGGTGAATAGGATAGGGTCCATTTCATGATGATTTCCAAGCCACCCATGTCGCTAGCTTCTCCTTCTGACACCTAGAACCTGTTAAAGCATGAAGGTAGCATCGGAACAACCGATTAGCTGCAGAATAGGCTGTGTTCCATAGCTAATATACAAAAATTTATTCAAACAACAAAACATAAAAGAATAACATGTAAACCACTAAATGTACTCCTTAAGATAGTATATACCAGTCATTGATGATGAGAATGCATCTTTTTCATGGAAATACAAAGAAAAGGAATGAGAAGAGTTGCTAGGGAAAGAGTAATTTTGAGGCTCAACATACCCCCACTGCAAAATCATTGCATGTCCCCATGCAATTTTCAAAAATGTTAACTTCTTTCTCCTATTGCATCTATTCTGGCACTTCTGCCAGCACATCCAACTTCCTTTTCTTACTTCTCTTTGCACTGACTGCCATCCTAGGCTTTTTCATAAGAAGTTTGTATTTGAGGTTGATAAGTGTTCTGCTCAGCTTCCTATTTTTCCTTTTCAACTTCCTATTTTTCTCGTACGATAATCCTAGTTGTAGCATTGTGTTGTCATGAATGGCTCTATCTAGCTTGTTCTGTTCCCTCAAGGTTTCATTTTCTTTTTGAATGTGCCTGTTCAAAGTCTCTAACTCAAAGATTTCTTGTTTGAGAGAGCTAGTTAGAGATTCTTGTGGATTGACAGCTTGCTCTAGATTGGTTGAGGATCCTAGGTCTATTGAGGTATTCTTTTTCTCTAATGACTCTATGTAGTCATAGATTTGCTGCTGTACTGGATCTATGCTAGGAGAAGCTTTGCTTAGGCTACCTTAAAAATTATGTGGAAGAGATTTTTGTGGACTGTGTTCATATGGAATACTGTCAGGAGATTAAACTGGGGTTTCTTCCTCTAAGCTTATGAACTGGGCTTCTTTTGATGTTTTCTTCTTCACCTTACCTCGGAGTCTAGAGCTCCTTCTCAGGTTTTGGAAGCTTATGGTTTCTTCTCATGTGTCCTTCTTCCTCTTTCCTATCTCCTTATTTTTCTTGATTTGCTCAATCTTAGTCAATATTTTAGAGAGTAATTGTTCATCTTCTTGTGGTGATGAAGGTTCATGAATGTCTTCTTTGATTTCTTCAACTCTCTTTTTCATTTTTCTTTTCTGTTTAGTCTGCTTCCTAACCTCTGGTTTAGAAGCTATCTCTACATCATTCTTTTGTGAGGAGGTTTGAATATTAATGCTGATCTTTCTCCTCCTACTTTTCTTAACATGACTCTCCTCAGGTGACTCTGGAGCATCTTGGAAAAAATTTCTTACCAAGAAATCTTCCCATGTATCCCCTATGCTTCTCACATGGAATTCAACTAGTAGTTTCACTAATCCACGATGATACATAGTTGTTTCTATGGATTAAATTTTCTTTTGGACATTTGTAGCCATCCTTCTCAGGCTGTTTAGAAGGAAGAAGGGAAGGTTGATGGTTCCATTTTCTAAAAAAATTATTAATAAGCGTATATGGTAAACATACATAGACCCAAATCTTCCTTCAAATGTAATGATTTTTTGCAATATTAACAACATATTACTCCATTTGTTCTTGAGTTCTGAAATAGGAATCCCCTTTCTAAATATTGTAACATCCATACCTGGGTTTCTAAGAATCACTTTCTAAGATTCATCATGAAATTCCTTGTTTTTAAACCATCTTTCTCCTTGCCTTGGTAGCTCTGTTGCTTCTGCTATGAAGGATTCTGTGACTGCAAATTTGATATCTCCTATCTCCACTTCTATGCCATCAAATGAACTTGCAAAAGACTTGGTAATTTCCTTGTGGTAGTCGTCAATTTTTTCAATAAAATTTAACCATCTAGCCTTTTGTAGCATCCCTTTAAGCTGAGGATACCCCTCCATATACTTTACCCCTACAGGCTTTGTTTTCACAATAAGCCCCATATCCCCTATTTTCGGTTAACCTTCAAAATTACTCTCACTGTCTATAAAACGAGTGCTATTTATGAATGGAATGACTACGTATATGGAAAGACTGTGTGTATATGAAAAATGGAATGATTGTGTATATAGACAGGGAAAGACTGTGTATATGGAATGACTGAATCAACATGAGAGAAAAACTTAAGAGTTTTCATGTAATAAATAGACAGTAAGGGTTTAGAGAGTCATAGATAGATCGGTGACATCATTGTCTTGACCGTTAATAGGTGTAGTTGTGGAGGACCGTTTGAGTACAGGTTATGGAGTTTGAGGCGGAGATTTGTTATGAAAGAATCATTGAGACTGTTTGTCATTAAAGACGGAAGATATGGCAGAGACATCGTGGTGGTCAAACGAAATGATGATTGATTAAGGAGACATGTGATTATACATACTATACAAACTTATGTTTTCACATTGCTTTTTGAAATAAATTTTTGCATTTACCTTTGGAACCTTTACCTTTCGCTTTCTAATTTATTTATTTATTTTTTATGTTGATGCACAGGTACCTTGAGCATGATTGGCCTTCAAAAATTGATTTTTATTCAATTCCCCGCATACATGGTTTTATTATGAACTATACGCTTGTGCCTGAACTGATAAACAAATTGTAGTTGTAGAATCAGATTTGCTGCAGAACAGAATCTGCCGCAGAACGTGAAACAAAAAGTGAAATATGGCTTATGGATCATGAATGAAATGGAAATGGCTATGTAAGTGAAAATAAAATGAGATGTAATACAATATGATAAATGAAATGGAGATGGAATGAATACTGAAAAAGGAAATATTTATTGATGAAATATGACAATGGGATGAAGTGAAACTATAAAAATAAAACGGAGTGAGGTGAGATGAGATGATGGATTTTGCAAAATCTAAACTATAGAGTGACTATGGCTTTTTGTCACTACTTATTACAGAAAGAAAATGGAAAATATAGGGTGTCAGAAACCTTTCATTTTCACCCTATATTTTCTGTATAAGTATGCCAAGCAATGATTGGTTTTCAGCCTTATACAATTATTATATATATATATATATATATATATATATATATATATATATATATATATATATATATATATATATATATATATATATATATATATATATATAGGAGAAATAAAGACTAAGTTAGTGGAGAAGAAGGATTCTTCTTCACTAACTTCATTTGAGGATTTTCTTGGAAGATCTTGATGAACTCCTCTTTTGAAATTGGTTTCTGATATATTTTTAATCTATGACCATTCACAAGAAGAGGAGTTTTACTTTCATCTATTGTTTTGATCCTCACTGCTCCATTACTAATGACTTTTTCAATGTCATATGGCCCAAGCCAATGAGTTTGAAACTTCCCTTGAAAATATTTAAACTTTGAATCAAATAATAGCACCCAATCTCCCACTTGAAACCTCTTGTCCTTGATATATTTGTCATGCCATTTAATCCTCTGTTGTTGGATTATACCAGTCCTTTGAACTACCTCTTGCCTGATTTCATCAAGTTCATTTAATTGCTCCAATCTATGCTTTTGTGCCTCTAAAAAATCTAGTCCCAGTTGGATGGCCATCTTGAAAGTTCTGATTTGGAACTCTATAGGGAACAAGACTTGTTTCCCATAAACAAGTTCATAGGGTGTATGTCCCGTTGTGTTCCTCCATGTAGTTCTATAGGCCTATAAGGCTTCAGGAAGCCTTTTTTCCCAATCTCTTCTATGTAGATGCACAGTCTTGGTGAGGATTCCTTCAATCACTTTATTTGTAGATTCCACTTGACCATTTGCTTGTGGATGATAGGGAGTAGATTTTATATGCTTGATCTTGTATTCTTCCACAAGACCTTCCACCATGTTAGATGTGAATTGAGATCCCTTATCTGTCACAATTTATCTTGGAACACCAAAACGAGTGAAGATGTCCTCAAAAAGAAAATTAATTATAGATTTTTCACTAGCAAAAGGTAATGCTTTGACTTCGACCCACTTAGTGACATAATCAGTGCATACCAATATATACTTTTTTTGCTTAGATGGAGGATTAATTGGTCCAATAAAGTCTAAGGCCCATTTTTCAAAATGTTCGATGAGTACCTAAGTTTGTAACGACATTTCATTTGAGGGAGCAGGTTCCCCTACAACGATGCCAAAATGTTTGGTAATTTAGTGTCCTAAATTGCTCTACATAAATTATCAATCCATTCTTTGTCATCTATTTTTGTGATTGATTTTGCTGGAGGATACAGAGTAAATTTCTTTGTTGAATTACCATCAGAAAAATACATGTCACCAGATCTACAGCTAATAAAAGCATCAATTGTGGCCAGCCAAGGTCTTCCTAATATGAGTGGATGTCCTCCTAGATTGTTCTTCGGATTAAGATCATGAAATCAATAGGATATTCCCAAGAATCTAAGGATACTGAAATATCTTCTAGCACACCATCTGGTTTGATTACTAATCTATCTACTAGTTGTAGTGAGGTTGGTGTGTAGAGAAGATTAGGAAGTTTAAGCTTCTCCATAGTTTGTTTACTTATGATGTTTATTGCTGCCCCTAAGTCAATCAATGTATATGGAATTTCAATTCCATTAATATGTGTTTTGACAATTAGACTTCCTAGATCCACATATTTTTGTAAGGCAATTTTTCCCATCATTATGTCTGCTATTTTTCCTATCAGGTGAATTCTTTTTGTTTCTTTTTGCTTTTCTTCTTGGTTTTTTTATGCTCAACTCCTTTATTGTTTTGGCTAGAAATGGAATTTCTCTAATGGCTTGTAGGAAAGGAATTTTGATACAGACATTCTTCAATTCATCTAGAAAATCATAGTTGGGCAACAAGATCTGTTTTTCTACCCCTCTATCAATTTGTAGTCTTTCAGGAAAAGGAGGTGTAGAAGTAGATGTTAGTTTCTCAATGATAGGAGTTGTGTTCACTGATTCTTTTTGTTTTTCTTTTTCAATGTTTTGGTTTTGGAGAGATGTTCCCTCAAAACGTTTATTAACTTTTAGAGAATCTTCCTCAGAACTGTCTTGTTCTTGAATAACTACAAAAGGTCTTTCCTTTTCTAATATCCTTCCAGATCTTAGTTCAACATCATTAAGATCTAGAGGAGTAATCATGTAAGTTGGAAATTTTTGTCCTTCTACCATGTAAGCATTCTGAGGGTTTTTATTGTTGGGGTTAGGTAATGGTTGGGTAGGTAGTTGATTTGGTTTCTGCTGAAATGGCAGTAAGAGTTGAGGATTTTGGTTTTGTTGTTGAGGTTGTTGTGGAAATGACAATGAAAGTTGAGGGTTATTATTTTGAAGTTGTGGCTATGGATTTTGTTGCTGAATATGTGGGGGAGGCTAATTATGATATGATGGAGGATATTGGTAAGATTGAGAAAATCTCCCATAAGGATTTTTTACTCCTTGTGCTTACGGTTGAGATTGAGATTGAGACCAAGGTTGCTGCCAAGAATTCCAATTCATTGGGGGTTAAAGATACATTTGATTGTTAAATCCATAATTTTGTGGCCCCTGCCAAGGTCTTCTAGCAACAAAACAAAGAGGTTTTGCAGAATTTGGGACTGTTTCTTCTTGAAAGAGAACCTTAAGACCTAGTCTTGAAGGTCAACCCTTGGTCTCATGGCTTTCTAAGAAAATCATACAATTTTCTACAATTTTTGCATCTAAAGGGCATTCCCTTAGAGCATGTTTTTTTTGCATTTTGGACAAA
Source organism: Pinus tabuliformis (assembly GCA_031772625.1). Lineage (NCBI taxonomy): Eukaryota > Viridiplantae > Streptophyta > Pinopsida > Pinales > Pinaceae > Pinus > Pinus tabuliformis. The sequence continues at coordinate 14,785,072 of CM062818.1, read as the reverse complement.
AAATGGCTAAAGCATCAGCCTCAGTTTTCTACTTGTTTTGTATTTTAAGGGTGTCTAATTTCCCACTAAGGCTCCCTAGAATGTCAGTTTTAAATTCATCAAGCATATTGCCAATTTCTGCCCTACTTACAGATCCAGTTGCAGATTTGTTTACTCTAACAAGAGAAGGATCTCTCAGCCCTTTCCCTGTTTTAGATTTCCCTCTTGAGAGATGAACACACAGTTCTCCTATATCATTTAATGGAAGTTGAGAGATATCTCCCTTCCCCATCATGTTAAGGATATCTATCCACTCATCTCTAATGGCTTTTAATAAAAGAGCTTTCAAGGTTTCTTCATCTAAATTGTTCATCTTAGCTCTTTTCAAATTAGAGTTGAATCTCTCAATCAAATCTTCTAATTTTTTATCCTCTCTTTGCATCATTTTGAACGATTCATCTTTGTGATTGGTAGGCATGCAATAATCCAAGTACCTATCCGAAAACGTCTTTTTCATGTCATTCCATGTTCTAATGGATTGAGTGAATAACCCCATGAACCATTTCAATGTAGCTCCTTTCAGTGTTGAAGGAAACAATTTAAGTTTTCGAGAGTCTTCTAGATAGTCATAAGTTCTGCATAAGACTTCAAACTTAAACAAAAATGTTTCAGGATCCTCAATTTTCAACCCATAGAAGTTTGGGAGGATAGAAGGTGAGATATTTTTTATTTTGGCATTTTTTTCCTCATCCACTATAGGGAATCCAAAAGAATTATCTATTTCCCTATTTCCTCTCCCTCTACCCCCTCCTCCAAACAGTGAGAATTCTCCATCTTGTTCTTCTTCTGCCATTATAGTTTCTTCAAAGTCAGTATAGGGTTCAACCTACAAGGTTACTTCCTCCTCCTCTGGTTCTTTTATTAATGGAATATGGGAGAGAGGTTCTACTTCTTCTTCCTCACTAGGTATTCCTAATTATTCAACTACAATGTGCTTTCATGTGGAGGTGAAAAAGGCTATTCCTGCTATTGGAGATTTGAAATTTTTCTCTCCTAGGAATGTCTTGGTAGATGAAGTAGGAGATTCTTCTGATTGGATTTCTGCCCCTGGAATTCCAAAAGTCCTATGGCTGGGAGTATGAGTTTGGGATGGAGGTGTGTCTTTTATTGTTCTTGGTGGAGTAGGTGGTGTTGTAGGAATTGAACTTCTACCCCTAGCTATAAATGTACCCCTAGAGTCTCTTTCTCTATGCATGTCATTGTTTTTTTTTTTTTGAATGTAAGAGATAAGGCTACCTAGTTACACTTCCCTAGCAACAGCGCCAAAATGTTTGGTCAATTTAGTGTCCTAAATTTCTCTACATAAATTATCAATCTAGGTATTGTAAACGAAAGAAGTGTAGTGCACTATTTGTGCTAGATAACCCTTCTTACTTAGTTGCTTTTGTGTTTTATGTTGTTTTGGGGGTTTTTGGTCCTTTAATCCCTAATGATTTACATTGTAATAATCAAAAACTTAAGTCTAACTTTTGTAAAGACTACTCAGAATGGAAAAAAAAAAGCTTAAGAAATACTTGGAAGCAAAGTTTAAGTAAGAAATGAAAACATAGTTTCTATTCTTGTTTTACCATTATTTCCAAATCATGAATTAAAAATTGAAAGTGAAATTTGCAACTGATGTCAAATTAATTATAGAAATAAAAATAAATGAAATACTTAGTTACTCTGCCTCTCAATTTTGGGAGAAAGTCTCCTTGTGATGACATTTGAGGAATTTTGTACTTCATTATTCTAAGAGAAAACAAATACAAAGATGCAACAAAGACTCATTGCATAAATGCAACATTCAACCACTTAATATAGGATGAATTATCAACTTGAATGGTTTTTTAGAAACATTCACCAACACCATGAGTTAGTAAACTAGAAATAAATTGGCAAGGACAGTAAATGGCACTGATCAGTCTAATTGAGAATTTAAAGACTAGTAAAACAATGAATGAAGTAAACTAAATTATGTTACTGAGTTTCAACTTCTAACTACTGATAAAAACTAGAAAGAGATCAAGCAAAAAGAAGCTACTCTAAATTATGAATACTATTAGTAAGATAATGATGAAAATTGCATTATAAACATTGTTAGTACGAAAGTGATTATAAACACTGTGAAAGGAAATGATGAATTTATAGTTTAACTAGAAGAGGAAAAATAAAATGAAATGAAACCTTCTTCAGTGCAGGGGCCCTCTGCAACTGATTAGGCTATGCTTGCTTAATCAACTCCAAGAAAACACCTTCATATTTCCATAAAACATGTGGTCTTCATATTAAAAACAGGAATATAAAACGTGAAGGAATTACAAAGTTTAAAACTTCGGCTTCACAATAAAACTATCACCATTACTACTAACTTCTTCGGTCCTTTACACAGGTATTTATATAAAAACCATACAATTGTTTGTGGAGAAAAACATGCTATAGCTAAACATGTAGAAGAAAAATGTGCAGAATTTCTTCCTTGGCTGTTGGAGACATAAATCCTAGACATGGTGGCTGTTGGATTTGGTTGTACAGGTGGCTATTGGAGTCCGTAGGTACAGGTAGTTGTTCCGGATAACTCTTCCCATCAATGTGAAATGTGTAATTAACCATGAAACAGAGTCCTGTTACCTTTGCTCTCTACGTTTGACTTCTTCATTGACCATAGTCTTATGCAATCTTCTTTGTCGACCATAGTCTTATGCAATTTCCAAGTTGCCAATGTAGCTTGTTTCTCCTTCTGACACCTACAACCTGTTAAAGCATGAAGGTAGCTACAGAACAACTGATTAGCTGCAGAATAGGCTGTGTTCCGTAGCTAATATAAAAAAAATTTCAAACAGCAAAACATAAAAGCATAACATGCAAACCACTAAATGTCCTCCTCAAGACTGTATATGCCGGTCATTGATGATGAGAATGCATATTTTTCATGGAAAAACAAAGAAAAGGAATGAGAAGAGTTGCTATGGAAAGAGTAATTTTGAGGCTCAACAGTAATCATTGTGAGACGATTATGAAGGTTGGGGAGTTGCATGACCTTTTGTAGGTTGAGTAGTGATATATCCTTTATGAGGAAAAGGATTGGTAAGCATGGTCAATTGAGATGAAGCAGGAGTAGGAGGAGGTGGAGCAATGGGATGAGGTCCTCTAGAAGAAATTTCTTGAGCTTCCCCTACTTGGCACATCTGAAATAAAAGGGGACACTCATATGGGTATAACGACCAAATACACTCCAATAGGTACGAAGAACCTTGTTTTGCTTAGGTTGATCACCCTAATGATGGGTTGTGGGATTAAGTTGGTTTCCCTAAGGGGCATTAGGTGGTGGTCCCTGGTTACCTTGGTTATCTTGAGATGCCTGGTTCTAGTTACCTTTCCCCTTGTTCCATTTCTTGGGATTGGGGGGATTGGTTTCGCTCTGTTGAACATACACTTTACCTTGAGGAGGAGGTGGAGTAGGCATGGGGGGCTGGGGCATTGTTGCTAGAGGGGTTGGAGTGTTAGGTGATGCATACTAATAGTAAGGAGAGGGTGCAACATTAGGATAAATAGGGGGAGCAACAACTGGCCCTCACATATGCTGATGTGGATGGGGATATGAATATGTGTGCTACAAATTGGATAAGCATTGCGATGTGAAGTATTGGGAGGGGGATAGGTGTAAGAGAACTAGCCCCCCCTTGGGGTTGACCATAACTCATCAAAGGCAAAGTGTATGGTGGATGTTGAGGGTGTGAGAGAGATCTGACGACACCATTAGTGGCATGACATGCCCCTGACACATTAGCAGTACCAAGTCGAGGCAGATCAAGAATGACAATATAAAGATATCTTGATTGTTCATAGATCAGGTCGCATTTCAAAGCTACTTGGAGTGCATATTTCTCAGATTGGGGGAAATGGAAGTGACATTTTTTCCAATGGGGGAAAAAATTGATCTAAGGAACCAATCCATATAGACACGGTGTTCAAATTTAGGAGCTTAATAAATGCTACTCGTTCTATGCCATTCTTGAACATGGTCAGATAGGAGAGTGGCAAAATTTTGATGCAAAAAGGTCAAAAGTTAAATACTAGTGTAATATTGGAGAGGTAATTGGAAGTATGACATAAAAAATTTGGCTAGAGTCACAAAGGTAGAACGGAAGGCATGGGGTTGGACCACATACCACTTGGCAGGAGCTCTAGTCAGGGTGCATTGGAAAAAATGAAGATGAATGGAGTCTTCAATGATGCAAGTAGATGAACACCACATATGAAATGAGAGAACATGATTTGTGGGATATTCTCCAAGATTACTTTTGAACTTAGGAATGTATGAAGGAAGCTTGGTAGGCATCGGAGGCTAACTGGGGTCATGGAGAAGAGTGTTGTTGATGAGTTGGCTAAAATCAAGGAGGCTCAAACAAGCCATAAAGGGAAGCAATGGAGTAGGAGTGACCATACCGATAGAGGCTCCACTTGTGGGGTTACCTTGGTTATCACCTTGGTTTATCACACCCACGTTCGTGCTGAACATGGTGGTAGTACAGGGTTGGGAAGACGTGGAATCAAAGGAAGAACTAGAAGAATACGTAAAACCAATGTCAGAAAGAGGACTCAATTCAGGACTAGGAGGATGAACTCTAACTTGACCGGGGGGTGTAAGATGTCCTAAATGAAACTAGGGGTGAAGGCCATGAAGTCTCTTCGATAGACACCTAGGGGGAACAATGATGTCATGAAAAATATGACTCAATAGAATAAAAGCGGATGATAAGAGAAAAAGAGCAACAAACAACAAGCAAACACCTAGTATAGTGGTGCAGTGTGTAAAATAACTATATTAATATGCTACTCTAATTCAAGCAAACATGTCCTATCAAAGAAAAATGGCCTCTAGCCTATAGGTGATCTAAATCCTCAAAGAAGTCCTAAATCTACTGTTTTCAATGGCCTTCCAAAATAATTCTTACTTGACAGAATTTGTTCCCCGCAAGTAGATATGTCCAAAGAAAGGTGGGGTAGAGAACCAACTACTTCCCAGAGCTAGTCCTATAGGGTGTTTTCCTAAGATTGGTCATTATGGTTACCTTCATCCCACGAGGTTGGTGGAGTCTTGAGATTCTCGGTGATCAATCACCACACGGGATTCCCTGCCATGGGTTGGGTAGCCTCGAGGAGAACCACTCACACAATTACCTAGCCTAACCCCATCTGACTCGGGTTTCTTACACAGTTCATATTTTAACCGTGGGATGGTGAAGGATTTTAAGCTCCCTAATATGTCAACTTCTATGTCTCAATGTAAATGATCAATATTGAAAGCCTATCCCATTGATCCTTCACCTAAACTACACATATTGTTTTGGCCTTGGTGCCCAAGTAGGATTCATCTATGTGTGTTGAATTATTAAGGTGTAGTGTTTCAAGTCTTGGCTTGGTGGTGTTAACCAAGATCACATTCACTTAGGATGTGAGTGTGTGAAGATGACGTGTCAAATGGATGAGTTAATTGAACATTTTTTATGATTCCATGTGATACTAAAAATAAAGTGTTGAAACACTAAAATAATGCTAAAAATGTACAAAAAAATAAACAAAAAATCAAGCACGCAAAACCTCACTCAAAAAGGCTATCAAGCAGCTAAGAAAGAGAAGGCAAACAAGCTACTCAAAGACACATAAATGGATTAAAATATCTAATCACAAAGGGACTGTGATCTAGACACACTAATCTGCTGTAAATGGCGCAGACAAACAACAAGAATCAAAGGTGAAACATGCTACAAAGGATATGAAAGAAGCTCTAAAACCTAGGATACTCCAGGGGATCCTAAGGGGGAAAGGAAAAAAACAAACTCTAAAAAGAGTAAAAAGGTGAATAAACCTATCAAAAAGGGTTGTATAATAGCATAAACAACCCTAAAAAATAGTGGCTGAAAATGTTATACCCTAGACTCCTTAACTCAACAAATCTCTTCTTAAAAGGTGGAGGTGTAATGTAAACCGTAGGGGGATTTTTCCTTCCCCAAAGAGGAAAAAATAAGAGAATGTAGGCCTAGGGGAGGCTCAAAATAAAAAATAAACCCTTCCCAGTCAACACACAACACATTTGGTAGTTCTAGAAAAATTCTGATTTGTTGTTGTTTTTTTTTTTTTTGAAAAAGTACAAAATGTAGTTAGTGACTTTCAATCAGTGCAAAACGAAATAAAATGAGCCAAATGTGTGTTATAGAATTCAGAAAAGGGGCTAAAAAGAGAATTTTGATCCCAAGACTCTCGGTTAACAGATCTTGCCCTGATTGTGTCATCTCTTGCTTGGTTGGTACCTGTGACCTGTAGAAAGATGCAGAAATGAACAGAACCCAATAATTTTCTAGAAAACAAGGTAGACATAAAAATAGAAATTGGGAGGCTAAAAATAGATGGAAAAACGTGAAAATCATTGAAATGATAGTCACCAAGGATTTGAATTACTACACCAGTGGAGTCACCATTTGTTGGTATGAAAATTATTAACGTGTGTATAAAAAATATTTCACTTAAATCACTGGTGACAAGTAACCCTAAAAACAAGATGTGGCTATTCAATCTTTAGAGATGCAATAATAAAATCAGAAAAACTTGCAACAAAGAGATCATATGTAATCCAAAACAGAGAACACCTAGAAATATCCGATGTAATAATCCAATAGATGAAGACTTTTTAAATGAATAAAATTTTATTAAAAGCATCTGGTGAAGTGGATCTACAACAAGGGTCTACAAATCCCCCTCTGTGGGATGGGTCCTTTGATGTCCTTGTGCTTCAGCAATCTGTTTCTCTCTCTCAATATGTGAAAAACCCTAAACAAAAGAGAAACTCAAATTGGGAGCTCAACAATGAAGATATGATAACGGTGACGATGATAGTGATCATGGTGAAGAATGAATGGAAAACCATGTTATTTATAACAAAGTATTGGGTTGATCTCGAAAATGGAAAGTAATAAAATAATATTGACCAAATCAAGATCTAACTGTTAGGAATACTTTATTATATTTTTTGGAGATGGAAAAGATATTCAAAATGGTCAAATATATTTATTTAGAAATAATTAACAAATACAATGATTTATTAATTATGTTGCGAGGATTAAGAAGGATGTGAAATTGAAATAATTATTAAATAATGATTTAACAATTATTCCAAAAATAGAATTAAGGAATAATAAATAAATAGTCATTTATTTAATTATTCCTAGGTGATTTAGTCAAATGTGACAAAGAATAATTATCAAATAATGGTTTTATAATTATTCATAGATAAAATTAAATAAATTATGATTTATTCAATTATTCTCATGGTTTTTTTTTTAATTTTAATCAGAAATAATTTAATAAAAATGGTTTACTAAATTATTTCCCATGGTGAAAGTGATTAACCATGATAAAATTAATACTACATGGTGTATTTCGATCCACCTAATTAGAAATGGCTAGGTGATCATTTTTTAGGTGATAATAATGTATTCAAATTCTATAGTTGAGAGTGCAACTACAGGTTGTCTCTTTCTCATCCAATTGATTAATTCTCCAGGTAGGTTAAACACATATCCACTTGTAGATTTTCTATAACATAGACCTCCAATCTAGTGTGCATTGACAATGCCATATGTGTCCAAGAGTACATCCAACCATGGTCTTCCTTGGTAACAAAATCCATAACCACTAGTTTCATCAAAATCATTGAAAACCCTATTTATATTGAAAAATGCAGTAAGAAATTCTCAATTCGATTTTTCCTCGAATAAATTGAGAAAAATAGAAATTCCACATCAACAAACAACTTGGGTGATGTTAACTTGTTTGATATGGCTTGTGTCACCCAGTTTACTCAGTAAATTCGAGTTGGAGGAGTTAGAGTTTAGTTTTTCATGTGTTAATACTAATTTGTAGCAATCAAGGTGAGTTATCTCAAGTTGTTTTCAGTTAAACTAGTTCCAAATTTTGGAGGAACTAGTGGAAGGTCAGTTAAGCAATAGGACTCCATTAAAACTTAGGAATCATCTATTTAACTGATCAATCAACCCAAAATAGCTAGTGCATGCAGAGAATTTGAGTTACCCAGTTGACGTGGATATTCCAAGGCAGTGGAACATCAATTGTAGACTAGTCTTGAGTGTACAGGTGTTACATACAGTTAGATGATTAGCCTAAAGGAATTGTGCAATTCAATTAAGGGAATTTCCTCAATAATATGGGTAAATTCCTCAAGGAAAAACACAAGGAAATAAGAGCTCAATCTGAGGCAAAAACTTGACTAATTTTGGGTGAAAGGTTTGTAGTGAGTAGAGAGATAGGCTGTGCGCTTGGAGGGTGAACTCAGTTGAGAAAATGAATTGTAATACATCTCTATTTCATTTTATTAGTGAAAGAGGAATTGGGGTTTTTAGCAGATTTCTTTCCCTAGATAAAAAAATACTTGTTGTATGTGTGTTATTTCTTCTTGCATGTCTTATATTTTTGTTATAAATTATGAATTAATGTTCATAGAGCAGTATTGTAGATACTTTTATTGTGTTTTTAATTAAAACTTCATGAGAAATTGCAAATATACAACCTAATTTCTACATGGTGTCATAGATGGATTCACATTAGATTGGAAAATTCAAAGATGTTTCTCAGAGGTTCGATTTTTAAGATTAGTGCAGCAGGATTTCTTCAAAGATGAAAAGATGGCCTTCAATGTATTAAGGCTAGAGTTTGCCATGGAAATCACCTCTAATTTTGTTGCATGGAAGGACCACATGGAAGAAATATTGGATGATCAATGGATTGCTAGAATACATCAAGTTAGATGTTCAAAAACCTTACTTAGTGAAGAAAGATGTAGCCAAGGCGAGGAGAATCATCTTGGAGGGAGTACGAGATCATACTCTCTTGAATCTCTACGGAAAGGAAAATTCGTTCGTGATGTGGAAGGTAATGAAAAAAATTGTTCAAGAATAGTAGTGACCCCAGGAAGTTGGCATTGAAGGATAAACTTTGAAGTATCGAGATGTAGAAGAATGACACAATTTTGTAGTATCTGAGTAATTTTAATAGTGTCATGATGAACTTGGTGAGGTCAGTGTCAATGTCCCTCAAGAAGACTTGGTAACCTTAGTTCTTCTGGTCCGTCCCAAGAGCTGGAATAGCTATCAGAATTTAGTGAATGGAAGGGACAAACTACTGAGTTGGGTGTGCTTATGGTCTGACTTGGTACAGGAGGAAATAAGGTGGAATACTAGAGATGGGACTTGATCCAAGCACGACGATGAAGAAAAGTTTTCATTGGATGGAAAGGAAAATAAAGGAAAAGGGAAGAAATCCCAGTCCAAACTAGAATCCAGTCAAGGGGGCAAGAAGAAAGATTTTTCAAAAATTAAATGCTTCCATTGTCATGAATTCATGCACTATGTCACGAAGTGTCCATACGAGAAGGAAAATAATAAGACCTCAAGAGGAGAAGAAAGTGAAGCTTTGGCTTCATAGTTTGAGTTGAATTTACCCTCATTGCATGCATATCCAACATAGTGATGTAGAGCATGTGGCACCTGGACTCAGGCGCCTCGTTCCACTTGACAAGAAATAGATATTTTTTCAGTATCATAGAGGAGAAAAATTTACAGATGCACATCGATATGGGGGCTGAAGGAAGGTATAGCAAAACCGATATTGGTACAATCACCTTTCATAGGGAGTCAGGATCCCCCTTGAGGCTCAAAGATGTCATGTTCATTTCAAGCCTAAAGAAAAATCTCATCTTTGTTGGAGTCTTGGAAGATCGTGGTTATGATGTGATCTTAAACAAAGGAAAGGTATTCCTGAGACATATAGCCATGGGAAAAGTTAAGAATATTGGGGCTCATGTAAAGAACCTATACAAGATAGATGTGGAGGATTGTTTTGCATTGAGCACAAAGGCGGAGAAGGTGTAGTGTTGTGATGCTAGTGAAATTTGGCATAAAAGACTTGGCCATTTGCATTATGGAGCTTTGAAGATGATGCAACAAATAACCACAAGCCTCCATAAAGGAGAACTTCAGCAGTAAGATGTATGCAAAGGATGTACCTTGGGGAAGTACACAAAATAAACATTCCATGATCAGGATAACAAAAAACATACGGTCCTTGAAATGATACACTCTGATGTCTGTGGACATTTCTCGACAGCCTTCACTACCAAAAAAAAACTATTTTTTCATTTTTATTGATGACTTCTCATGGAAGTGTTGGATCTTATTCATGTGGAAGAATTATGAGACATTCTCCAAGTTCGTAAAATTCAAGGAACTGGTTGAGAAAGAAATGGGAAAGAAGGTGAAGTCTATTAAGAGTGATAATGGAGGTGGGTACATGTCGAATATATTTAAAAATTTCTATGCAAATCAAGGCATTCGACGAGAGTTAAAATATCCCCATAACCTACAACAAAATGGGGTGGATGAGAGGAAGAGTTGTAGCATTGTGGGAGAAACGCGAGTGATGTTGCATGATCAAGGCCTACCTTTGAATTTGTGGGCTGAAGCATGCAACAAAATAATATATTTTTAGAACCAGAGTCGTCATTGGATTCTGGGCATGATTACACCTGAGAATCCTTTCTTATGGAGAAAGTTGGATGTCTCACACTTTAGGAATTTTAGAGCCTCTATTTACTACCATGTATCCATATAATCAAGGAAGAAGCTAGAGCCAACAACAAAATTTGGGGTATTTGTAGGTTACAAAGAAACTCCCCACAACTATCGTGTGTACTTTCCATCCCTAAGAATGACAGTTGTGTGAAGGGATGTAAAATTTGATGAAGATAAAGCCATGAGACACTCTCTTAAGAGGGATCTTTAGATCCCACCAGAATAGGATCTTTTAGCTCCAAAGGAGGAACCTCAAGAAGTTGTGGAGCAGGCACAAATTCATGAGCAGAGAGTGGAGACAGACACTTAAGAAGGACCATTGAGAGAAGGTAGGAAAAGGACTACAGAAGCTAAGAGACTTGTGCAGAATGTGAGGGAGAATGTGGGTTCTCCTTCAAATCAACGCATATAGATAAGGTCACCAGATCGATACACTGGCTACATGGCTCTAATGACTAAGCTTGTAGAGACTAATCCTTCCTCTTTTGATAAATCAATAGAGAAATATTTATGGGTTGATGCAATGGTGGAGGAATATGAATCCATTGTAAAGAATAGTTTTTGGGAAGTGGTTCCAAGACTAGCGATAAATTAGTTTGTTGGCATTATGATTCAAGTGTTGTCCTTGATGGCAACTCTCTCAGAGGTTGGTACAGGTGCTCAGAGGTTGGTACAGGTGATGGCAACTTAATCAGAAGACAGATCTTAGTACAGCATGCCAAGGAAGTTCATATACGCAGGTTCGTTAAGCCCAAGTCGCGTGTACACGCTAGTTGGATTCAGAAAAAGCGCGTGTATGTGGAAAAGTACCTTTGGTCCATGGTGGTTAGTCCTTGGAAGTTGTGCCTATGGTTTCGGACCATTGTGTCTCGACGGGCGTGTCGATCTCTAGTTTTGAAGTTGATGGTATTGTATTACTATGGTTTTGGCTCTTGGTATTGAGCAAGGCCTAAGGCTATATAAGGAGAAGAAGATCATTAGGCAGATATATCTTTCGACAAGGCTTGAATATCTAAGAGAGAAAGAGATCTGATATGCAGGTTCTGGGTTGCTTGATCTAAGCCAAGGAGAGATCACATCGGTTGATGGAAGACTAGATCTAAGGATAGATCGGGATCTAATGGTTTGAAATGCACTATCATGATATGGTTGATTATGCGTATTTCTAGATCTGCATATTGTCGCAATGTTATGTTCTGGGTCTAACTAATGTCTGGTACAGCTGCAAATTGAGAAAGTTTATTTTTAGATCTGTACGCAGGTTGGCTTCGGTAAAAGCGCGTGTATACGCGGGTTTTGCTCATTGAAGTAGCGTATATCTTTTGAAGCTTGATTTTGGGTTTACAGTGGGGTCTGACTGTTATTGCAGAGTTCTGTAGTCTGCTCTGTGTTCTGGTAACTGGTGATTGACAGGGTTCAGTGGTTCAGTGATTCAAAGTTTGGTTGTTTTATGCTTCAATGATCTGTTGTGGAAATTGAATGAATTGTGGTCTTCAGATTGTAATGTTGTGCTTCAGGAATATCCAAGTCTGAAAATGTATGAAAAGTGATACCTGAAAGAAAGAAGATTGTAGGTTAGCACCTACGTACTAGTATCTTGGCTAGTACAAGAGCAAAGGGGGTTAGAGCTCCCTTCCAAGGAAGTTTGGAGAACGAGAGAAGGTTGTAGCCTTCTGCAGGTTGTAGCCTGCGTACTGGTATAAGGCTGCACCAGTACAAAAGATTGTAAACTGAAGTTTCATATTAAAGAAAGATAGAGACAACTTGCAGCAGGTGGTTTTCACCCACATTGGGTTTCCACCTTATATCTTGGTGTTCATGTGTGTGGCTTTTGATCTATTCTGTTATACTGCACATGTTTACTGTTAATGTGGTGAATAATGTCCTGATGCACTTAACTGAAGAATAAGCTAACTAAATTGTGAGTTTTCTTCTTATACGCTGTTTTACTTAGTCACAGTAGCGTGTACACGCTGGTTCACTTAACTGAAGTAGCGTATATGTTTCTGAGCATTGAAAAGTTTGATTGATCTGATAATACTGATTCACCCCCCCTCTCAGTATTATTTCCAACAATTGGTATCAGAGCAGGTCCTTCAGAGAAGCTTGATCGCTTGAAGGTAGATCATTCATCATGAGCAACTACGAGAAAGAAGCATCAATCAGGCCACCGGTTTTTGATGGAACAAATTTCAATTATTGGAAGGTAAGAGTTACTGCATATCTTCAATCTCTTGGTACAGAAGTTTGGAACATTGTAGAAACAGGCTATGCTTTTCCTTCAGCTACTCCTACAGATCCAGCTGAGAAAAAGACATATGAAACAAATGCAAAAGCAGTCAGTACTCTATTAGGAAGTATATCCCAAACAGAATTCATGAAGGTCATGCACTTCAAATCAGCAAAAGAGATATGGGACAAAATGATCACTAGCTATGAAGGAGATGAACAGGTAAAGCAAGCTAAACTTCAAACTCTCAGGATTCAATATGAGACTCTCAAGATGTATAATGATGAAAGTGTGGCTAATTATTTTCTTCGGGTAGATGAGATTGTTAATTGTATGAAAAATTTGGGTGAAGAAATAAAAGAGACTATAGTAGTTCAAAAGATTCTAAGATCATTATCCCCCAAGTTTGAATCTAAAGTATCTGCAATAGAAGAAAAGGAAAATCTCAAAGTTCTCACTATGTCTCAGCTACATGGAATTCTAACTGCTTATGAAATGAGAAAGGGAGGTCCATCAGACAGAAGGGAAGCTGCTTTTAAGGCATCAGGAAAAGAAGATTACTATGAAGCAAGCCATGTTCCAGAAGAAGAGGAAGAAGAATCAAATTTTGTCAGAAATCTTCAAAGGGGTGCTGGAAGGTTCAGAGGTAAGCTACCTTTCAAATGCTTTGCTTGTGGAAGAGTAGGTCATTATGCTGCAAAATGTCCTTATAAGGATAAAGGAAAAGAACCTGCTAGATGGAACAAGAAACAAAGTGCAAATAAGAAAAGCTACTACACCCATGAAGATAGTGATGGCTTATCAAACAGTGATGAAGATGAACAAGGTAATAAATATAAGCTGTTAATGGCATTTGAAGATGATGATTATGAGGATGCTGTAGATGTGGATAATCTCTATAATGAAATTACTAGACTCAAGAGATGCATAGAAGAAAAGAGTGTGATCATTGATACTTTGCAATTTCAAATTGATGAAAAGGAAAAACATCTTGAAAAACTAGAAGGTGAAATTGTTGGTCTCAGAAAAGAAATTGAGAAAACAAAAGCTATTAATCTTAAGTTTGTCAAAGGATCTAAAACTTTGGATGAGATTATCAATGTGCAGCGGTCTCCTCTAAACAAGACAGGTTTGGGCTATAATGGAGAAACCTCTCAAGCATCCACCTCAAAAAGTTATCTTGATGCAGCAAGAAGAAATGAGCAGAAGAACAATGAAGATAATCAGGTAAAGCAGGGACGAATTACAAACAGAAACTATCAGGGACAATCCTTCTTAAGGGTGAACAAAAGCTACAACCAACCACAGGTAAAATCTTCTCAGTTTGGCACAAGAATAGATGAAAATAGAAATTACAATCAGTTGGCTGGTAGATTCAATAACCGCAGAAGCTTCTTCAATGGACAATGCTTTTCTTGCCATAACTTTGGTCACAAAGCAGCTCAATGTGTTGCATATAAAACAATCATGACTAGGGAAGCTCAAAAACAAAGAAGTATGACAGGGATTGCAAAGAGGACCTATAACAACTTTTCGGTTCTTGAAAATGAAGTTGAATGTTCTATTTGCAATAATTTTGGTCATAAAGAATCTGAATGCAGGAGCAGGTTTCAGGAGAAAAAGGAACAAGCCACGAGCACCAAAAAATGGAGAATAAAAGAACCTCAGACAGAAAGATGTGGGATAGCTTTTTATGCAGAAGGACAGGAAAATCTATGGTACATTGACAGTGGATGTTCGAAACATATGACAGGTGATAAAGAAAAACTTGAATCTTATTCTACTTTAGAAAAGGGAAAGAAAGTTTCTTTTGGAAATGATACTCCTGCAACTATAAAAGGAAAAGGTATTGCTCCTTTGAAGGAAAAGGTCAAGGCTGGAAATGTTTTGTATGTTGATGGATTGAAGCATAATCTACTAAGTGTCAGCCAGATGTGTGATCAAAAAACCGAGGTCATTTTCAGATCGAATGGATGTCTTGTTCGTGATCTTGATACAGGTAAAACAGTTCTCAAAGGCAAAAGAACTCCAAATAATCTGTACATATTTAAAGAAGGACAAAAACAATGCTATCTTAGCAAGGATGAAGAGCACTGGTTATGGCATCGAAGGTTGGGACATCTAAGCTTCTCACAAATAAGGAAAGCATGCAAATATCAGGCAGTTCGCGATCTTCCAGATATCAAAATTCCAGACAACACCATATGCAAATCTTGTCAGTTTGGAAAGCAAACCAGAACTAACTTTCCAGAGAAGGAAGGATCAGCTAGCTTGCCTCTTGAGCTAGTCCATACAGATGTATGTGGTCCATTTAGGAAAAGGACACCTCGAGGAGAAGAATATCTGATATTATTCATTGATGATTTCTCAAGGTTTGTTTGGTTAGGGCTTATGAAGCACAAAGATGAAGCATTCGAAAAATTCAAATCCTTCAAAGCATTGGCTGAAAATGAATCAGGACACAAAATTAAGTGCCTCAGATCTGACAGAGGTGGAGAGTTCACATCAAATGAATTTTTCGATTTCTGTGATGAACATGGGATAAGAAGAGAATTCTCTACAGCTAGAACTCCCCAGCAAAATGGGGTTGTGGAAAGAATGAACAGAACTATCCAACAAATGGCTCGTGCTATGCTCGATGAATCAGGTACTCCTGCAACCTTCTGGGGTGAAGCTGCACATGCTGCTGTTATCATTCTTAACAAAACAAATGTCCGAGTAAACAGCACTCAAACACCTCATGAGCTTTGGAGTGGTAAAACTCCTTCCGTGAAGCATTTCAAAATCTTTGGGAGCAAATGTTATATTAAGAATACTGATGAGCAACTTGGCAAACTTGAACCTAGAGCAGATGAGGGCATTCTTCTTGGTTATTCTCCACATAGCAAAGCATACAAGTGCTACAATAAAAGACTTGGCAGAATTGTTGACAGTATTGATATAGTGGTTGATGAGAAGGGATATATTCCTAGGCAAGTTCATCATGAAGACATTGAAGAAGATGAAGGTTACTCTCAAAGACGAAATGATGAAGAAGAAGAACCTCAAGAAGAAGAAGAATCTCAAGAAGAACCAGAGGAGCAGACAAGAATAGAAGAGAAGACTCCATCCAGATATGTCCAAAAGAATCATCCAGAAACTCAGATTGTGGGGCAGAAAGAAGCAGGAGTACAAACAAGAAGGACACTTGCAGAAGCTTCAAGCTACTTGGCTCTACTCTCCTCCATTGAACCACAAAATGTGAAAGAAGCATGCAAAGATGAATGTTGGGTCAAAGCAATGGATGAAGAACTTGAGCAAATCGAAAAGAACAACACTTGGGAATTAGTTCCTAGACCAAAAGATAAGAATGTAATAGGAACAAAATGGGTCTTCAAGAATAAATTAAATGAAAATGGAGAAGTAATTAGAAACAAGGCCAGACTTGTTTGTAAAGGGTATGCACAGCAAGAAGGAATAGATTTTGAAGAGACCTTTGCTCCTGTGGCAAGACTAGAGGCCATCCGAATGTTCCTTGCTCTCTCAAGCTTTCAAAACTTCAAGGTATTTCAAATGGACGTGAAATCAGCCTTCCTGAATGGAGACTTAGAAGAAGAAGTATATATTGAGCAGCCAGATGGTTTCATTCTTGGGAATGATCCAAACCTTGTATGCAGATTGAAAAAGGCACTCTATGGGCTCAAACAAGCTCCAAGGGCTTGGTACTATCGGTTGGACAAATATCTTCACCAACAAGGCTTTTCAAAAGGATCAACAGATAGCAATCTCTATATAAAAGTTGAAAATAACAAATTGCTAATTCTTGTTGTTTATGTAGATGATATTATTTTTGGCAGCAATGAAGAGACTATGAGTCAAAACTTTGCCTTGGTTATGCAGAAAGAATTCGAAATGTCACTTCTTGGAGAATTGACATATTTTCTTGGATTGCAAATCCAACAAAATGAAGGAGGTATCTTCTTGTCTCAAACCAAATACCTCAAGCAGATCTTGAAGAAGTATGGCATGGAAGAGTCAAAGCCAGTTTGTACACCCATGGTTACAGGATGCAGCCTCAGTGCTCATGATGAATCAGCAGTAGTTCACCAACCCACTTATAGATCCATGATTGGGAGTTTGCTTTATTTGACAGGTACTCGACCAGATATTACACATGCAGTAGGAATGGTTGGAAGATTTCAAGCCAACCCAAAGGAAACTCATCTTCAGGCAGTCAAAAGAATCTTCAAATATCTTCAAGGGACCCAAAACTATGGCTTATGGTATCCTAGAAATACAGATCTCACTCTTCATGCTTACACAGATGCAGATTGGGCTGGAAGTGTGGATGATAGGAAAAGCACAAGTGGTGGTGCTTTCTTCATGGGTTCCAGATTAGTATCTTGGTTCAGCAAGAAACAGAGTTCGATTGCCTTATCTACAGCTGAAGCAGAATATGTGGCTGCGGCATCTTGTTGCACACAACTTCTTTGGATGATGCAGACCTTGCAGGACTTTCAAATCACTTGCACTCCACCAGTGTCTATCTTATGTGATAATACTAGTGCAATCAGCATTTCAAAGAATCCAGTCATGCACTCAAAGACCAAGCACATACCAATCAAGTACCATTTTCTCCGGGAACAAGTGCTTGAACAGAAGGTCAAGTTGGAGTATGTTCCTTCTAAGGAACAAGTTGCTGATATTCTCACAAAACCACTGCCCAGGGAAACTTTTGAATATCTCAGACAAAAGCTGGGAGTAGTTGATGCTTCATCCTGCTGTTGAAGCTTGTCTGTTCTACAGAAAAGTTGGTATACGCAAGTTACGAAAGGTATATACGCGTATACACGCGGATTTATGCTGGGAAAGTCGCGTGTAAGGTGTACGCCTGTTGCAGAGATTATATCCGCGTACATACGCTGTTTTATGCAGGAGAAATCGCGTATATGAAAGTTCTAAACAGCAAGGGAAAACTCTGGAGTTCTGAACAGCAATGGGAATGTCAGAATTCTTCAGGCACAGTTTCAGGGGGTGCAACAGGCACAGGTTCAGGGGGAGCAGCTTAAAAGTCTCATAAAGCATTGTTGGCATTCAGATGTTTTGGTTGTTGGTTTCAGGAGAAGGAGCTCAGAAAGAAATCCTGGTTGCTGATCTAACAAGATGTTTATCAGATGTTGCTGGTGCCTTTCCTAAGTCTTGGTCTAGATCTGTTGTCTCTATGTCATGTATCTCTCTTGTCATATCTCTTTTATGGTGTCAAGGTCATGTAACTATGTTGGGCCTGGGATGAATGCTGTAATATAATTGGTTGTTTCTGATATGTCCCCTCTTGGTAGGGAGTATGGATGTATGTATTGAGTCTTTTGGTGATAGGAAGGTCTCTTATGATGTATAAGTCTTGGCTCTTGTTGAAGAACATCTTTTGCAGATCTGGCCTACTGTCAGGGGGAGCACGAGTCAGCACAGCCAAGCAGAGGTATCAGCATGTCCTCAGGGGGAGCACAGCCCTTTGCCCTTGATGTCAAAGGGGGAGAGTGACTTGGTGTGGTGGTTGCCATCAAGTCCAAAGGGGGAGATTGTTGGCATTATGATTCAAGTGTTGTCCTTGATGGCAACTCTCTCAGAGGTTGGTACAGGTGCTCAGAGGTTGGTACAGGTGATGGCAACTTAATCAGAAGACAGATCTTAGTACAGCATGCCAAGGAAGTTCATATACGCAGGTTCGTTAAGCCCAAGTCGCGTGTACACGCTAGTTGGATTCAGAAAAAGCGCGTGTATGTGGAAAAGTACCTTTGGTCCATGGTGGTTAGTCCTTGGAAGTTGTGCCTATGGTTTCGGACCATTGTGTCTCGACGGGCGTGTCGATCTCTAGTTTTGAAGTTGATGGTATTGTATTACTATGGTTTTGGCTCTTGGTATTGAGCAAGGCCTAAGGCTATATAAGGAGAAGAAGATCATTAGGCAGATATATCTTTCGACAAGGCTTGAATATCTAAGAGAGAAAGAGATCTGATATGCAGGTTCTAGGTTGCTTGATCTAAGCCAAGGAGAGATCACATCGGTTGATGGAAGACTAGATCCAAGGATAGATCGGGATCTAATGGTTTGAAATGCACTATCATGATATGGTTGATTATGCGTATTTCTAGATCTGCATATTGTCGCAATGTTATGTTCTGGGTCTAACTAATGTCTGGTACAGCTGCAAATTGAGAAAGTTTATTTTTAGATCTGTACGCAGGTTGGCTTCGGTAAAAGCGCGTGTATACGCGGGTTTTGCTCATTGAAGTAGCGTATATCTTTTGAAGCTTGATTTTGGGTTTACAGTGGGGTCTGACTGTTATTGCAGAGTTCTGTAGTCTGCTCTGTGTTCTGGTAACTGGTGATTGACAGGGTTCAGTGGTTCAGTGATTCAAAGTTTGGTTGTTTTATGCTTCAATGATCTGTTGTGGAAATTGAATGAATTGTGGTCTTCAGATTGTAATGTTGTGCTTCAGGAATATCCAAGTCTGAAAATGTATGAAAAGTGATACCTGAAAGAAAGAAGATTGTAGGTCAGCACCTACGTACTAGTATCTTGGCTAGTACAAGAGCAAAGGGGGTTGGAGCTCCCTTCCAAGGAAGTTTGGAGAACGAGAGAAGGTTGTAGCCTTCTGCAGGTTGTAGCCTGCGTACTGGTATAAGGCTGCACCAGTACAAAAGATTGTAAACTGAAGTTTCATATTAAAGAAAGATAGAGACAACTTGCAGCAGGTGGTTTTCACCCACATTGGGTTTCCACCTTATATCTTGGTGTTCATATGTGTGGCTTTTGATCTGTTCTGTTATACTGCACATGTTTACTGTTAATGTGGTGAATAATGTCCTGATGCACTTAACTGAAGAATAAGCTAACTAAATTGTGAGTTTTCTTCTTATACGCTGTTTTACTTAGTCACAGTAGCGTGTACATGCTGGTTCACTTAACTGAAGTAGCGTATATGTTTCTGAGCATTGAAAAGTTTGATTGATCTGATAATACTGATTCACCCCCCCTCTCAGTATTATTTCCAACATAGTTGTGGGTACGTTATGGATCTTCAAGGTAAATAATGCAACATATGGAAGAATAGAAAAGTACAAGTCTAGATTTGTGGCCAAGGGGTGCACTCAAGTTGAGGGGATTGACTATGAGGAGACCTTTTCTCCTATAGCAAGGTACTCATCTAGTAGATCAATTCTTGCTCTAGATACATAGATGGGGTGGAAGATACACTAGATTTATGTGAAAACAACATTCCTCAATGGAGTTATTGAGGAAGAGGTGTATATCGAGCAAACAGAAGGATTTGATACTTTTGATTGGGATTATCAAGTGTGCAGACTCAAGTGAGCATTGTATGCTCTCAAGCAAGCACCTCGTGCTTGCTACACTAGGATCGATATTTATCTCACTATTTTGGGCTTCACCAAAATTGAAGGGGATGAACACCTTTATCATATCTTGGTAGAAGGTAAATTGTTTATTATTGTCTTATATGTTGATGAATTGATTTTAACTGGTGATGAGAAACTAATTAGATCTTGCAAGGATGATCTTCTAAGAGAGTTTTAAATGAAGGACATGGGTCTCATGCACTACTTGCTCGGGTTGAAAGTACGGCAAGGCAACGAGGAACTGATTTTCTCTAAAGGAAAGCATGGAAATGAGATAGTTCAGAGGTTCCATGTGGATAGTTGCAAACCCATGGAGACACCTATAATGACAAACTAAAGGAAAGAGGATGCCACTTTAGGTGAGGAAGTGGATTCTACTGTTTACCAATAGTTAGTGAGTTCACTAATGTATCTTGTGAAAACATGACCATATTTGCTATGTAGTTAACCAACCGAGTCAAGCTATGGTTAGGCCAACCAAACTATTTTGGATAGTAGCTATTATGTGGACTTATCCCTCATGCAGACAAGAGTGATCTCCCTAGACTTCAAAGAAACCTACTAAAAAACAATTAGAAATTGATACCTTTCTTTAGACTATGATTGATTGAAACCAATATGATGATAGAGGCCACTTACCATTTAAACGAAATTATTGATGAAGTACCTTTCAGATCTTTCATTCATCTACTCCTTGATACTTCATATATCCTCCTATTGCTCCCCACAACTTCTCCATGACATCCTGAATAAGATTTGCATTAACAGAAACAAACAAGATATCAAAGCATCCCATACATAATCATGAGATAAATCGACTAATTTACCAATTATATAGCATAAATTGATCAATATGAAATCATAATCTATGTAGATGATCAAGAAATCCTACAAATTATGATGTAATTGAGAAATAACAACTCCCTTATATTAATAAAATGGAGAATAGCCTTAAAACCATGTAGCCTTGATGTTGCAAGCATCTTCCCACAATATCGAACCCTCTCTTTGAATGAATAGCCTTCCAACCTGAATCCTGTAGCATAAGACTACTTCCAACAATCCTTCTCAATCATTAGGCCCGATTTAGCTTTATAGGCCAAGACTCGAGATGTTTTGGATCCATTTTCCAAGGAATAAGATTCACTAAATGTGGGATAGGGATTCCACAAAGAGAGGGAGTTGCTCCATGATGCGAGGGATGAGTACTAAATATGCAACCATTCTAAGATTGTTGGTTTGGATAGATTCTACCAACAATTCTTCTAGACTTTACTTTTTATTTTTACATGCGTTAGGTCATGTTGGCAGGTCACAGTGTAAGATAGTGCGTACACATGACACTCCAAGTCAACATTGTTATAGGCCATTTTGTCACATCTTGTCAATAGGCCTTCAACTGGAACAATCAACATCCTTTTACCTCATTTAAATCATCCTTGCACAAATACCTAATCATGAATCATTCTAATCCTTGAGTTTCTTCCTGAGAACACCTTGTTTCAAACATTTTAAGGACAAACACTCTTTGGCCTCCTACTAGACAACTTCAACTACTAGGTTGCTCCACTATGTCCTGCATTGACCAGTTACAGGTTGCTCCAATATGCACCTGTGTTGGTTCTAGAAATTGGAGAAAAAGAGAGAGAATCCCGAAGCTTCTTATTCTAGAAGCTTCTAGGATCTGTTGTAACCATTTACCTCAGATAAAAGTCTCGAATCCTATCCTATCATACCTTGGAGTTTTCATCCCTTATACTTTGAGCTCATCCTCCCATCAAGAGTAGATCTTAAGTCCTAATTGGTAAAAGGATAAGAATTCATGAACTACCTCCTTCACCTATATATTTACTTCCATCCATAGGAAAGGGGTTGGATTTTTGAGAGTGATTCTACCCTTATGCTGTTGATGTGAGAGATATCTTTCCATGCATTAGGGTGATTAGAGGTGCACTTTGTGACAAGGAAAGGACAAGTAAACTTGGAGGAGCACTTTTACAGGATGAACACCTATATTTGGTTGTAACTCACTCCATTTATATTAATGCAAAGAGTTTTTTTTCCCTATATATGATGTTATTGTGTCATATATTTCAATAGCATGTTGATCTATTAAATAAAGTGATTAGATGATGCTACATATATTTCATGGGATGTTGGCTTGTGTTATTTGACTGTGAAGGTTCTAATAATAATGACTAGGGCATTTAAGCCAAGGAAGGAGCAAAGAATATGAAATATTCTAGTTAGGATTCATCCTATTATATATTTACTTTAAGGAAAGCATTAGTGCCTTTGTCTTTCTATTGTTCTAGGCCAGTCCACCAGACCTAGGGAAGATACCTTTGTCCATAGTCGTAGATTCTGCATAAAAAATTTGTGAACATATTGGGGAATGGTGTATTCCCTTGGTGGTTTCTCTGTCCATTGTGCTTGTATTACCTATTCTCTAGACTTTACTATTTTATCGAGTCAAGAAAATACCTAGGAAGATATTTCATTGAGTCTTAACTGCAATTCTTGTGTCATAACTTTGTTTCCCTAGACCAACACACCCTTTTTTCTTCTGACAGAACATTGCACCTTACATGAGACTTCTCTATGCCTACATTTCATAGACTTGGTTCCTCCTTTGCACATACATTGGCCTTTATTCATGCGCAAGTTTTTCTTTGCCTTGATTTTTTTCTGATCAAAACCTTGTTCCAACTTCTCTTCCTTGAGTCTCTGAGTATATTGTGGTCCCTCCGAAGCCTCCATTTGGTTTTCTTTTGTTTTAATACCTTTGGTAAGGATTTTTTTTAAATATTTTCCTTTGTTCTTATCATTAGGTTGCTTGCAAACTGATTTTGTTTGATCATTCAGTGCGTAGATGATTTGGTGTTTTAGTCATCATTCTGAATAAGCTTGTTTGAATAAGAAATTAGACTTTTCATCTTAGTTTTATTCAGTTTCAAAACTTAACTGAATTGAAAATAAATAATTTTGCATTGGAATTTATGGTTTTGTGCATGCATTGAAATCAAAATAGTTGCATTGAAAAGTTAATTTCATTTTGCATATTGTTTGATGCATACTCTTTGTCACTTCCCTTAGATAGATTTTCATTGAATGAGAAATATTCCATTTCCTCATGCTAGTTTGAATTTTAGGATTTTCAGGTGACATTCATGATAATTAGCACTATAATTTAAACTTAATTGAAGATAAATAGTAAAATTTATTGAATGAAGCTAAGGAACATTTGTAACATTAATACAAACATTTATAGGTCTAGGCTAGAGACGTGTTTCACTGTCATTAAATATAGGATATGTTGTTGTTTTCCAGCATTGTATCCCAGGGGTTATTTTTTTTTTTTACGTATGTGAGTGTATATGATCATTCTACATGTACCTTTGGGTATATTGGATGACTCTCCACACACGTGAAGTATATGGGAACACTCTCATCGAACGGTTACACATTAGACAACACTACTATGGACTGCACTTCCACGTACCCTCGAGTATATTTTAGAAGTCCCCTATAGGTTGTTATCCTCGCCATAGGTAACTGATTCAGCCGCCTTGTGTATCGTGATACACCAAACACAACATTAATTTCAGTTCATGGTTTCTTGATAATATTTTATGCCTATATTACTCTCCTTTTTTGTGTGAATTTCTAAAATTTATTATCCAATGTGGAAGAACAAAATCCCCCACTTAGTCGCTCGTAAGGAATGAAAAATAATCCCCCACTTCCATGAGAGGCTACTCCTGGACATCGTCAAAAGCATAATAAGGCGCAAAATACCAAATCAGGAAATTTGGGAACTACATCTAGTCCTCCTCCTAAATTTGATCAACCATAATCATCTTTCCCTTTGAGTATTGAGCTAGAGATCACCTCTACTCTTTCTAGTGAATTTGACACAATTGAAATAGAAGCTCCTGAAAACTTATTGCCTGAGGTTATTGAGCCTTACTTTCTTGAGTTAGTTACTTTACTTCCTAAGGAACCTCATCAATATTCATCTGTTACTTCAGGTCCATCCCCTTCTCTTCCTTTTTCTTAGACATAACCTCCAGCTATATATCTTGGACCTGAAGGTGAACCTCTTCCATACAGACTTGTGAGTATTGAAGAGATCCAGGAAGAATAGCCTCATCTGTCGACTCATGTTCATTGGACTAGACTCCATTTTTATCAGACTGATCCTCTTCCTCCTCTTCAGAACCCAACACAAACTCCTTTACCTAATTCTTTGGAGCCACCCACAAATTTATTGAGGAAATCTTCATTGGGATTATTAACCATGACTGTATCCAATTTTATCTCCTGACCTGTGTCTTCCACTATGGTTGAGACATCAAATATTTCTTCCTCCTCCATGTATGCAAGATCACTAGAGGCACATCTGCGTGGTGGACCATCCGTCGCACCTAGTTATCAGTCTTTATCTGGTACCTTCTATGGTGCATCTTCCAGTCCTTAGACCTCTCCCATGTCATCCATTTAAGGAATTCCATCTAGTACTTCTCTTATGAATGATACACAACCTGCTCCTTTTCCTCCGCCTACAACTATGATTGAAAAACATGTTGGCCCTTATGTTAGTGAGAAAGGTTATCTTCAACAACCTAACTTTCCTTATGATGGGTGCTGTCCATCTAGATTTCATTTTCCTCCATCATCCCCTCCTCCTGTAGTAGGGGGGTAACCTATTGTTGGTATACCTCAAATTGGTAATAGGCTTTATTATAATCCTACTTATCCTGGGATGGATTCCAGTGTTTGGAAACCTACTTTTCCTATCCAACCTGGTTCATTTTGGGATTGATTATTGAATCCTCAACCTGTGCAATCTTCATCTAATATTCCTACCCATCCATTTGTGCCTCAACAAGTTCAAATTCATGTCAGTCAACCTTCATAGGATTTCATTGCATCTAAACATATTCATTCGGTATTTGGTACCCCTCAAATTCCACATACCCAGCCTTTACAAGGTACCTTACAGTCTCAGCCACTTGGGCAAGGTACTCCACAAATTCCAATAGGAAAGAATGTGTATATTATGAAAAAACCCCAATAATATACACCTTATCAGGGTGTTCCTCAAGTACCTTTTCAAGGCCAACATATCCAAACCCAACCATTTCAGCCTTTGTAGTATTATCCTGGAGTTTTTCAATAAGGTTATGCATATGCTAGTTACCAGAATCCTCATTATTCTGGTGCCCAGGTTCCTGTTTCTCAGAACCCTCCTTATCTAGGAATGAAGGTACCTATTTCTCGAGCTATTCCTTCTTATCTAGGCTATCGTCGACCAGATTTCAACCGAATATTACCTTTTCCAGTGACTCTTAAATTTCTAGATTTGGCTAAGCTTACCAACAATCCCATCGCTCATTCACGTTGGTGGTCGATAATTCCCACCAAATTTCCATCTGACATCCAAAAATTCAATGCGAATCCTAGAGAAGACTCATCAACCCATGTCATGACGTATCATCTATGTTTTTCTTCAAACTCCCTTAGTGATGATTCCATACGATTACATCTTTTCCAATGTACTCTTATAGGTATTGCAACTAAATGGTACATTGAGTTACCTAGAGCTTTGTTTCATGATTTTAGTTCCTTGGCTACCACCTTCCTTATGCATTTCCAGTTACCCATCCGGTATGAAACTGGAATGGAACTTCTGACCAACTTTAAACAAACTAAAGCCACTCACATTTCAAATCACATTCATGAGTGGCGACGTCGTCGCCTGTTGGTTAAGACCTCTATTTTGGATCAAATTTCTAGTGGAATGGTTTATTAAATCCCTATTTCCATCTATGGTAGAGGATGTAGATAAAGGTAGAGTCATGACTGGAGAACAATTGATTTTTCATGCTCAGTATTTGAACCTCATCTATACCCAATCTGGCATGCTCTATGAAAAGATACAAGATGTTCTGAGACCTTCCAACACTATTCCTTCCACTCCTGGTAAAGAATCTCATGCTGTTGATGGAATCATTGGTTCTGCCAGTTTGTAGGAAGTGAGAAAACCATCTGGTGCTACTCTCACGGCTTCTTCCCAAAACTCTTTATTCAATCCTCCTATGGATTTTTCTTCCAAGATAAATTCTATTTCATCTAATAAAGGCAAATCGTAACAACAACCAAGAAGCAAAAATAAATGGAAAGGTAAAAAGAAGAAAGATTCTTCACCGTAGGATAAACAAAGAAATAAATCCTCTGATGAGAAACTAAAGCCTTGCTACCCATGTTTGATTTGCAATAACGAGTAGTTTACTCATGATTTTCCTCACTGTATGGAAGTGATTCATTTTATGAAATATTCCACTTCTCTCGCTGTGTTTACTGGCTCGTTTCCCAATCAGGAGACCCATATGGCTTCTTAGGACCCATCTTCCTCTAACACTGTTTTAATGCTCTCCTCCACGAAGCATAATTCTGATGTTATTGTGGCTACTCAAAACAAGGACAATGGTAATGTGAATCCTTTGAACAGTTAGGCTATTGATCAACCTGCTAGTTCAAGATCATCTCCATCCAAACCTCCTTTGGCCATGTTTCCTAAAGAGTTAACTCTTAAGCCTCCAAAGGCTATTATTCATAAGTTTTCTTTCAACCCTCATGCCAGGGCTGATCAAAATTATAATGTAGTTAAGAACTTGGCTTAGTCTCCATCAACTATGTCAACACTCGAGGTGTTGCAAAAATTTCCCGCCCAGAAAAGGGATTTTCTTTTAGCTATCAGATGTGTGGATTCTGCGGATTCCAACCTAGTTTTCTTCAGTCATTAAAACTATATCCCTTGCCTTCCAACTCAATCGGATTTTATCATTCAAGTCATCATCCATGGTAAGAAAATTCATCATTCTATTTTGGACGAGGGAGCCTTGACCAGTATCATGTCTTTGTCTTGCTGGAAAGTGAATGGTTAGCCTCAACTAAGCTAGTCACCTACCACATTGAAAGCTTTTGATGGGAGAACATATAAGCCTTGTGGTGTTCTCAATTCCTTACAAGTTGAATTAGGGGGTAAAACCATATCCATAGAAGTGGAAGTTATTGATGGACCTCTTGATTATAATCTTCTATTGGGTCATACGTGGGTTTATGCCATGACTACAGTCGTTTCAACTTATTTCTGTATGATCTCCTTTCCTCATAAGGGAGGGATTGTGGCCATTGACCAAATCACCTTTTTTGCCTCCAATTCTCATGTTACTAGAAGTGTCCCGCTTGTAGGGAAAATTCTACATTCTTATCAACATGTTAGGGTTGGACTGTTGGAGGATTCCTCTATCATGGGACCTTTTCGATTCCTCCTCCTCCTCTTCCCTAAAAATCATATTCAGTTGCTTATATAAATATAATATCATCTTCTACTTTGAAGACCGATCCATGGATTATACCAGATGAAACTAAAATCCATAGTTTTGACGAATGAATGTTGCTTAGCCCTATTTAACTAGATTAAGAAGCTATCTATTTGGCTTGTGTGGCCCATACCTTCTCTTCGATCAATTGTCTTGATCGATCATTGGATTATGGCACATATTCTGACCAATTCTCTCATGTATTCTCTACTGATGAGAGCATCATGGAGATCATGATGCAAGGCAATGCACCGTGGGATTATCATCACCATCATTCCTCCTTACCAGATTCCATTAAGGATAATCTTAGTGATGTGGATCTATCCAATTTCGTTGAATCTTTTATGAGTTTTGTTTCCATCCACAAATTCGATTATGAGAAGAATATCTCAAATATCGAAGAGATGATATCTCTTGATATCTCTATTAAACGGGTTATTGTTTCAAATATACACATTGGTGGTATATCTTGCTCTTCTTCCAAGATTGATACCTATAAAGACCTATTTCAGGAGTTTCATAATGTCTTTTCCTAGACCTATAATGAAATGCCAGGTATCGACCCAAATATAGTAGTGCATGATATTTAAATGTATCATGATGCTAAAACAGTCTGGAAACAACTTCATCTGGTTCGTCCAAAGAAGGTTCCTGTGATAAAGAGTGAAATTGAAAAAAAATCCTTCATGATGGTTTCATCTACCCGATTCCTCTCACTAATTGGGTGTTGAATATTATCTATGTCATGAAGAAATAGGGGAAAATTGTTGGAATTATGATACATATGTTGTACTTGATGGCAACCCACTCATCTCAGATGATAAATTATAGTGCAGAAAAGTTCACGCACTTTCATGAAGATAAAATTTTCTTTCATGTAGAGAAAAGTTCATGCACTTTCATGCAGAGAAAAGTTTCTTTCACGTAGAGAAAAGTTCATGCACTTTCATGCAGAGAAAAGTTTCTTTCATATAGAGAAAAGTTCACGCACTTTCATGCAGAGAAAAGTTCCTTTCATGAAGGAAAAAGTTCACGCACTTTCATGGTTGGCTCATGGTATTAGTATGACAGTTTTTGATCCTATGGTTTTGGTCCATGGTATTGCATCCAAAAGTGTTGACCCCAAGTATTGGGTTCATGGTATTGTGTTATTATGGTTTTGGACCATGGTATTGTGAAAGGCCTAAGACTATAAAAGAGGAAGGAGATCATTTGGCAAGGCAATCTGTTATGAAACCAGCTCAAGAAAAGATAGAAAAGATAGATCAACGCCTTAGAATTTAGCCTCTTCGAGGGGGCAACCTCCTTTCTATATATAGGAGTCTAGGGAGTCACAATATAATCCAGCCGACCTAACAATAATAATATAAAGCCACAAAAATAACAATAGAGGGATTCTATGGGGCACAGAAATAACAATATGGGGGTAATAGGGGCACAACAATATAAATAAGGGGTATAACTACAATAGTAATGGGGTAATCACTAGTATTATAGGGACCCAACATGCCCCTCTCCTTCAAAAAAGTGTTGTCCTCAATGCTTGAGTAGTTCTGGATACTTCTGCATAAAATTCTCATCCTCCCATGTGGAATCTTCAGCGGATAAGTTCTTCCACTTGATAAGATACTCTGAAATTGATCGATTTCGTAGCTATCGAGTTCTTGTTTCTGTGACTGCTTTTGGTTCCAATATAATTTTTCCTTCCTCGTCAAGTTCTGGCAATATTGTTTGAATTGGGAGCTTGTCACCTATAACCTTCTTTAAACATGAAACATGGAAAACTGGGTGCAATCGAGAAGCTGCAGGAAGCTCCAATTTGTATGCCATAGTACCAATCTTTTGCAACACCTTGTACGGACCATAATACTTTGGTGATAATTTATTATCCTTCTTAGCTTGCTTTTGGGACATTTGCTTATATGGTTGTAGCCGTAGGAATACCCAATCACCTACATCAAAACTTCTTTCACTGCGATGTTGATCTGCCTGTTGTTTCATTCTATTTTGTGCCAACACGAGGTTATCCTTTAAGAGTTGGAGGACTTGTTGTTGATGTTCGATGTGATGTTCCACTGCCTGAACCTTAGAATTTTCTCTTAAATATGATGTGATGGATGGTGGTTGATACCCATAAAGTGCCATAAATGGGGTCATTTTTGTTACTGTATGGAAGGAAGTGTTATACCACCATTCAGCCAGAGGCAACCATTTGACCCAT
Organism: Pinus tabuliformis; assembly: GCA_031772625.1. Taxonomy (NCBI): domain Eukaryota; kingdom Viridiplantae; phylum Streptophyta; class Pinopsida; order Pinales; family Pinaceae; genus Pinus; species Pinus tabuliformis. Next base: position 14,755,171 of record CM062818.1, on the reverse strand, counting down.
TGTGTCTGTTTATCAGATACAAAGCAACGAAGATATCCTTCCAAACATTTGTTTACTATCTCAGTTTTCCCATCAGATTGAGGATGATAAGATGAGCTATGAGCTAACTGAGTACCAAGACAAGAAAATAATTCTGTCCAAAAATTTCCAGTGAAAATGGGATCTCTGTCACTTACAATAATCTTTGGGTTTCCATGTAGCTTTTGAACTGTTTCCATAAATGCAGTAGAAACTGTACTGGCTTTAAATGGATGTGATAATGCACAAAAGTGTGCATACTTGGTAAGTCTGTCAACTACCACCATGATGACACTCTTTCCCTCAGACTTGGGTAAACCTGTGATAAAATCCATTGAAACCTCCTCCCAACGTTGGCTTGGAATGGATAAAGGTTGTAATAGACCCGGTGTCTTAATTGTTTCAACTTTATTTTGCTGGCAAACCAAACATTCCGCCACAAACTTTTGAATATCTGATTTAAGGCCATCCCAAAAAAATTCCTTCTTAAACCTGTGGTAAGTTTTTAAAAATCCTGAGTGCCCTCCTAAGGGAGAAGTGTGCAATTCCATAAGAATCTTTTGTTTTAGCTGGGAATTCTTACAGAGGTATAAGCGATCTTTGTACCATAACGAATCATTTTGCCAGCTAAATGTATCAGAAGTACTGGAATCTTGTTGTAGCTTTCGAATAAGTGCCCACACTTCTTCGTCATTCTTCCATTCCTCCCTTGCTTCGTTTATCCAATCTGGTTGGATAATAGAAATGGCACACAACAATGCTTCCACATCCTCATCCTTTCTTGAGAGTGCATCTGCCACCACATTTTGCTTCCCTTTTTTGTAGATGATTTCAAAGTCATAACCCAACATCTTTGTGACCCACTTTTGTTGCTCTTCAGAGGATAATCTTTGTTCTAAAAAGTATTTAAGGCTATCATGATCCGTTTTTACCTTGAAGTGTCTTCCCATTAGGTAGGGTCGCCATTTCTTAAGTGCATGGAGTATTGCCAACATTTCCTTCTCATAAATAGCTTTGCTTAAAAACTTTCCCTTGATTGGACGACTTTCAAAAGCAATGGGTCTTTCATCTTGCATTAGAACAGCACCAATTCCATTTCCTGAAGCATCACATTCCACAATAAAGGTTTTTGTGAAGTCCGGTGTAGCTAAGACCGGTGCTTGGCACATTGCCTCTTTAAGATGTTCAAAGGCCTTTGTTGCTTCCGGAGTCCATGAAAATGAATCTTTCTTCAATAATGTTGTTAGAGGTGCTGCTATTCTCCCATAATTCTTAACAAACTTGCGATAATACCCTGTCAACCCAAGAAATCCTCGCAGATGCTTTATGGATGTGGGGATTTTCCATTCCTTAATGGCTTTAATTTTGCTAGGGTCTACCTTAACTCCTTCATGAGATACAATATGACCCAAATATTCCACCTCCTGGACTCCAAAGAAACATTTGGATCTTTTTGCATATAATTGTTTCTCCTCCAATAGTTGTAGCACCCTGTCAACATGTTCAACATGATCCTTCCAAGACTTGCTGTAGATTAGTATATCATCAAAAAATACTAACACAAATTTTCTAAGGAATGGTTTGAAAATTGAATTCATCAAACCTTGAAATGTTGAAGGTGCATTGGTAAGGCCAAAAGGCATGACCAAAAATTCATAATGACCCTCATGAGTTCTAAATGCCGTTTTCGGAATGTCTTCAATCTTCATTCTGATTTGATGATATCCCAAACGAAGATCCAACTTGGTGAAGTAAATTGATCCATGCAATTCATCCAGTAATTCATCAATAAAGGAATGGGGAACTTATCTTTAATAGTGAGCTTGTTGAGCTCCCTATAATCTGGACACATGCGCCATGATCCATCCTTCTTGTGCACCAATACTACTGGAGCTGAGAAAGAACTTTGACTCGGTTGAATTATACCAGCCTCTAGCATTTCTGCAACCATACGTTCAATTTCACTTTTTTGGACATAGGGATATCTGTACGGCCTGATGTTTGGAGGAACACTTCCTGGAATCAGATGAATAGCATGATCATGATCACGCATAGGTGGGAGACCCTTGGGAGTCTCAAATACCTTGGAATGATTGTCCAAGACTTTTTGGAGATCTGGAGAAATAGATGATTCCAATGTGGAAACATCTAGCGAACATAATTGTGCAATTACACCTCTTTGCTCCTTTTTTAGAAGCTTTGTCATACCATTAGAGCTGATTATCTTTCCTGGTTTCCCTGCAATACCCCTTAATTCAACTTCCTTTCCTTCCATAGAAAATTTGATGAAAAGTTCTTGAAAATTAAAAGCTATTGTACCCAAGGATTGTAGCCATTGGACTCCTAGTACAACATCAGCACCTCCCATTGGAATGGAAAGCATTGGGCTAGTCAATACATATTCTCCCATGGATAGCTTGATATTATGGCACTTTCCAGAGCAATTTATTGTTCCTCCATTTGCAATCATCACTTGACACTCTGGTGCTGGATATAGGAAGCAATTCAATTCTTTTGCTACCCTACAATGAATAAAATTGTGGGTGCTTCCTGAATCAATCAACACTATTACCTTTTTCTTCTTGATTTGTCCTTCTATCTTGATGGTTTGAGGAGTGGTAATTCCCACCAATGCATTACAAGATATGGTCGGATTTATTTGTTCTTCATCTAGGCTTTGTTCCTGAAGTATATCTTCTTCTTTTGACCTTTCTTGCTCCTTTTCTTCTTCCTCTTCACAATCTATGTAGAATAATTTCTTCTCAGCACACTTATGACCTTTAGTGTATTTGCTATCACAACTGTAACAAAGCCCTTTTGCTCTTTTTTCTTCCAATTGTTGTGGTGTCAACCTTATAGGTTGTGGAAGACTAGGGGCAACAACACTTCCGTCTTTATAGTTGTGAGTGGTATGCTTCCTGGTTGCCATAATTTTGCTTTCCATTTTTCTTGCTAACCTGAATGCCTTCTCTAATGAATCAGGTTCCCAAAGGCGAACATCATGTTGGATATTATCCTTTAAAGACCCTATGAACACATCAATCCTATGCTCCTCTGGAATATCTTTTACCCTTATGTTCAATTTTTGGAACTCCTCAATGTGCTCCATTACTGAACCCTTTTGTTTGAGACTTATCAATTGGCTAAAAAAAGTGTTGCTTTTTGTATCTTCATAATGTGCTATCAATTCTTCCGTAAAAATTGCCCAAGTGATAAATTGTTTACGAGAGCAAAGCCATTGATACCATACAAACTGATTTGGTTCCAAATATACAGTTGCCATACGTACCTTTTGTGCGTTTTGCACATTATTGAGATCGAAGAATTGCTCCATCTGTAATATCCATGTGGCAGGATCCTTGCCATCAAACTTCCTCATATCGATTTTTGGAATATGGTGATTCTTCGATCCAACATTAGCGTCTATGGAATCATGATTAACATTTCTTTTGTTCTCATCATGAGTTTCCTTTACTACCTTTTCACCATTAGTGACCCTTTCTTGTAGCAACTTCTTCAATTCTTCCATGTCTGTCTTCATATCTATCTTCAAATCTGCCATGTCTCTCTTCAAATCTGTCTTCGAATCATCCATCTTAGCTTCCATGCCCTTTATCTTAGATTCCACACCATTTATCTTAGATTCCATGCCATTTATCTTAGATTCCACGCCACTTATCTTAGCTTCTGTTAGCTTTTGTGAGCGTGACATTTGTTGCACTTGTTCTTGTAATTTTGATATATCATGTAGCATTTCTTCCTCTTCTTCATGAGTCATGCTAGAGCTTTCAGGTTCCTTACTAGGTGTTTGCATTTTCTTTCCTCGGGGCATCAGTTACCGATAATAATGCTTTACTATGCCCTTTGAATTCCGTTAAACCAAGCTTACACAAAAATTAAAAAAAAAACTACACACCTTTTTTCACTTTATAGAAGCCTGATATTGAATCTGATGTATCTCTGTAATTTCAGATCACCCAATTCTGAAATTTCTATCTGTAGTAGCATTTTGTGTCCTCTTTCCAATGCCACAATTCTGAGGCAAATTGGATTCTCCAAGGAAGCGTTATGTGAAATCTCCCACAGTGACCTAGTTTTAGACTAGTTCAGTAGAGCGAACTTGTACGACGTGCCACAAGTCACTGTTTCAACCTTTGAATCTAAAAAAAACACACAAGAAACTACAGTCCGTCCTATTTCTGTACCTTCTTATGAAATTTCAATCTGATCCCCAGAGAGAAATTTATGACGATTTTCCCCAGGTCACCTGTTTTGAATGTAATTCAGGAGTTTGCAAAAAGACCAACTTCCTCAGATCATATCTCCACAAATATTGCGCGAAAAGATCTGAAATTTGGACCCAAGGTTAAACATGATTGCTTCTCAAATGGGTTTTTTTTGTGACTTCTGAAACATCACAGAAAAAAAGTTATAGCGAAAATTCCACGATGACCTGTTTGGAGCAGCGAAACCCTAGAATCCAAAGCTCTGATACCAAATGTTATGAAACTAGCTCAAGAAAAGATAGAAAAGATAGATCAACGCCTTAGAATTCAGCCTCTTCGAGGGGGAAACCTCCTTTACATTACATAAATGAACAATTCTTGGATGATACAAATGACAAAACCTCCTTTCTATATATAGGAGTCTAGGGAGTCACAATATAATCCAGCCGACCTAACAATAATAATATAAAGCCACAAAAATAACAATAGAGGGATTCTATGGGGCACAGAAATAACAATATGGGGGTAATAGGGGCACAACAATATAAATAAGGGGTATAACTACAATAGTAATGGGGTAATCACTAGTATTATAGGGACCCAACATAATCAATCTGAATGAATTGAATATCTAATAAGTGCTAGATCTGAAATATTTGTGATTGGGGTTATGGTGCAGATCTGGATCTGAATGAAGGAGGAACCTTAGCACATAAATAAGGATAAGTTCTATTGATGGGTCATAATATTTAAGCTTGAATAATAGTATCTTTGTATGATTTTGATCTGTTATATGAGGTGCATGCTTGATCTATAAATCTAACAATCTGGGTTAATTAGTGTCTGAATATTTGAAAGAATGAATTATCCTTTATAGATCTGTATGCAGGTTCAGTGAAGTGAAAGAGCGTATACACGCTGGTTCAGTGAATGAAAACGGCGTATATGCAGGTTGGTCCAAACACAGGAGCGTATGCACGCATGTTTCAGGTTGTTGAAGTAGCGTATATCTTTTAAATTATGATCTAGCTGCCTCTGTTTATTGCTGCAGTATTCTGGGTTCAGAATTTGGTGTGTGGTTACTGTTACTGTGTTCTGGGTACAGCTGTCAGAGAAGTGTTTACTTGATTCAGTGCTAATTGGGGAAAAGGAGATTGTTTGATGTAGATATACTTGATGATTGATTGATGTTCATGGATCCAGTTTGAAAATTTATGAAACGAGGTCCTTGGAAGAAAGAGAAGGTTGTAGCCTTCAGTAGGCCAGCACCTACGTACTAGTATCTTGGATAGTACAAGAGCTAAGGGGGTTGTAGCTCCCTTCCAGGAGAAGCTGGAGAACGAGAGAGGGTTGTAGCTCTCTGCAGGTTGCAGCCTGCGTACTGGTAAAGGACTGCGCTAGTACATTGTAAAAAGAAGTTTCTAATTAAAGGAAGATAGAGATGAATTGCAACAGGTGGTTTTCACCCACATTGGGTTTCCACCTTATATCTTGTGTTCTTATGTGTGTGATAGTCTTAAGATCTGTTTTACTGTCTCTGGTTACTGGTTATTTGATTCTGATACACAAATTAATAATTAACTTCTGAAAGATAAAGTAAATTATATGTTTGCATTGTATACGCGGGTTTCCTTCTACATAGTTGCGTATATACGCGGTTTTAATTAACTGAATTAGCGTATATTATATGGATTTGAAAAAGGGAATATTTGACTTGATAATACTGATTCACCCCCCCTCTCAGTATTATTTCCAACAACAATTTATATAGGCATTGATTATCGGGATGTGAATCACACTTTTCCAAAGGAAAACTACTCGACCTAGTTCATTGACCATATTGTTGATGGCTACATCCATTGTGAAATATATTTGTTCATGGATGGTTTCTCCAGATATAATAAAATCAACATTCTCCCATCGGATTGACCTATGACTACATTTATTTGTCCCCGGGTACATTTTCCTACTTGAAACTCCCATTTGGTATGAATAATGTTGGGGCCACATTTCAATGGGAAATGGATTACTCTTTTCATGATATTAAACATATCGTGCAACCCTATTTGGGCGATCTCTCTGCTCATTCTAAGTATCTAGTTGATCACCTGATGCACCTTAGGGTCATTTCCTTACAGTGTAGACATTATAATATTCGACTAAATCCACATAAATGTGTGTTATGCATTAGTTTTTGTCATATTCTTGGTTTTTTTATTTCAAAATACAAAATTTGTATCGATCATTTGAAAGTCTAGGAAATTGTCGACTTGCCTGTACCTTCTTCACTCATTCAACTTCAACAACTTCAAGGGAAAGCTAACTTCTTGCAATGATTTGTCACGAGTTATGATGAGTTGACAAAAGGATTCACTTCCCTGCTTAAGAAAGGGGTTCCCTTCCATTGGGATAACACAACTCAGAAAGCATTTGATGCCTTGAAATATGTACTCGTTCGGTATCTCGTTCGTTAAGCATTTCCTATATCTTGTTGCTTCCATTTCTACTATAGCAATGGTATTGGTCCAAGAAGATGAAGTAGGGATAAAACACCCCATATATTATCTGAGTCACAGTCTCAATGATATCGAGATTAGGTATACCCACATAGAAAAGTTGGCTTTAGCAGTTGTTCAAGCCATCCAAAGGTTCTGCCATTACATCTTGCTTTGGAAAACTACGGTTGTTTCAGATTGAAACCCTATGACATACATTTTTTCGTGTTAATTAATGGGGGGGAAATAATTTAAATGGATCATCATCTTGCAAGAGTTTGACTTGGAATTCATCAAATCCATGTCAAAGAAATACTTTTCGTTGAGATTATGTACGATCTCCCTTTCCCTAATTCTGAATCGACGTCTGACAATACTATCCAAGATGAGTCATTGTTTTGATATCATCATTTGACTTGTGGCATGGAGACATTATGACTTATCTCTAGACATAGACTTTCAAGTCTAATGCATCTCGCTCCAAGAAGTGACGTATTTGATACCAAGCCAATAATTACATCATCATTGGCAACACTCTTTATCGACATGGTATCGATACGATTTTACAAAGGTGCCTCAGGCATGAGGAGGCTGAGAAAGTCCTTAATGAATGCCACTTGGGGGCATGTGGTAGTCATTTATCTAGTTACGCTACCGCATAGAAGATATTATGTGCTGGATACTTTTGGCCTACCATTTTTCGAGACTATTTTCTCGTTGTCCATAAGTGTCATGCATTCCAAATTTATGATCATAAGTCTCGTGTTCCACACACTCCATTAAATCCCATTGTCATCATCAAACCATTTATGAAATGGGGTATAGACTTCATAACATCTAACCCTCACTCAGCTGAGGGGCATTGCTATATCATTGTCGTAGTAGATTATTTTACTAAATGGGCCAAGGACATAGTTACAGATCACGGAAAGCATTTTTGGAATCGTATGATGACAGAACTAACTGCTAAGCTGGGAATTTCCCATGAAAGTTCCACTCCCTATTATCCACAGGCTAATGGATAGGTTGAGGCTATCAATAGAGTTCTCAAAACTATGCTTCAACGTATGGTAATGTGCCATAAATCAGACTGGAATTTTCTCCTTTATGCTTCCTTGTGGGCATACCGAACCTTAGTGAGGATTTCTACCGAATTTACACCTTGTCAGTTGGTTTATGGTTTGGAAGAAATCCTTCTAATCGAAGGTGAGATTCCATCACTCAAACTAGCTATTTAACTTCTTCCTAGCACTTATGTAGAAGAGCAAAGTCTTTTACATCTGACCTAATTAGATGAGACATGGCACGATGCTGCTATATCTAATGAAGCTCATAAAATATGTGTCAAGGTGCAACATGACAAAAGTTTCAAGCCTTGTCTCTTCTCAGAAGGAGACCTTGTCCATTATATGACCAAGAATCTGATAAGTTAGGCTCAGGAAGTTCCAACCTATGTGGTCAGTCCATATATTGTCAAGCGTGTCCTTGCAAAAGGGGCCTATGTGTTAGTCGATTTTGATGGAATTCCACCTAGGAATGGGATGTGCCTAAATAAATACTATTCTTGATCTCATGCATAGTAACATTGTGTACATACTGTCTATAGGTGTGTTGAGTGTGTTTGCAGTTTGTCTCTTTAGAGTTTCCTAATGTTTTTGTTGATTCCTTTTACATTTGGTTTGCATATGTCGGCATCCCTTGAACCATTTTTTGGTTATGCTGATGGTGCTAGTCATGGTACTCAGAGCCTATCCTACGATGCATGGGCTATATTTTCTCTGAATGACGAGTTAGTGAGTCTATAACGGATTTGTATTGGTTTCACTACCAGCAATATCGTTTAGAATAGCACAATAGTTGAGCTATTGTTTGATGCTATTTCACATGGTAACCATCGTTTAGTTGTCAGACTTGACTCACAACTCGTAGTACTACAACTTGGTAATGTTTATTCAGTTAGAAGTCCAACCATGTTGCATATTTTTTAAGGGTTTTCCTTCTAGAAGGACATCTCGATTTCATACAATATGAACACATTTTTAGAAATCTAAATACATTGACAGATGCGATTGCTAATCATGTTTTAGATAGACATTTATGATGATTTTAAATAAATTTCAATACACATCATATCATTGAAAATAGAATAGGAATGTGGAAACACTATATATATGTGTGTGTGTGTGTGTATATATAAAGTTTGATTTTGCAAAATTTGTGCCCGAGACATATATGGCCACATGACCCATATACAAAACTACATGTAAATATCTAAGTAGACTAATCAAATTTCTCATTATAACAAGCCACTGCATGTGCTATCTTGTGTAGTAGCTGACCAATATTGCTAGGCACTCCGATGGCGTGTTGTTGAAGTCACAATAGAACCTGGTCAATTGTTGTTTCATCTATCTCATGAGTCAACCCCTCCATGTGGTTCTCTACCTCAGTTAGTATCTCATTTACATTTAGATCTTGTAGTGCATCTTGTCCTACTGCAACAACCTCAGCTAGTTCTACTACTTCTTGTGGCTGTTCTCCTACATGATGGAGATATGAAGCACCTATTGGTCAAACAGGCCTAATATCTACATGAAAAGTCAATAGTTTAAGTCTCATAAACATCAAAAACACAAAACATTTGTAAAACTTTCAAAAATTCAAATGGTCAAAATATATTACCTATAAAATCCCATTTCTCACCCTCAGGAAGCACGAGCTTAGGGTGGTCACGAAAATCCATCCCTACGTATGGATAATCATTGACCATAATGAACTATCTGCACAACCACCCAAAGAAGGCTAGTGATAATATAATCTCCAATTTGCCAGCATGTCGAGACATATGATCTATCCACTTCCTCATCAATGGTACCCTCGGATCGACGGGCTCAAGCCTAATCTGCTGAGGCTAAATTAATGGAATATTTTCTAAGGAAAAAGAGAACAAGATGGAACTGTATCCAAATTTTTTCAACTTTCCCTCTCTTTCTTTAGTAAGTTGTTCTTTCATATTGGCTAATACTCCCTCACTCCAGTTGAAGTTTGCTTGCTCTAAGCACTCCACATCATACTGCATGTATGATCTCCTAGCCACATGAAGTGTTGAGATACCTGCCAATTTAGAAATAATGAACAAGATCATTCTTAAGGGAAACATGGTTACATATTTTATTTCGATCTTTCCATATCTAGTTGGTTTATATCGAGGTTTGCAGTAAGTAGTGATATAATGTTTCATTGTTTCTCCACCCCTTCTCCCACCTAGGAGAGAGATGGGGGAACCTCTCCTAGATAAATCAGTTTGAAAATGTATTTCCTCTACTGTAATCACGAAAAGATGTTACCCAAATCAGAATTCGTGTGCTTTCACATCCCATGCATGAACAAGATATGCTATTATCTCCATCTATTTCCTCATGCTAGGGAGCTAGAAAAATTTCAACAATCCACAATATTTTAGTACTTGGATGGTAGCAGAATCATTAGCTACATTTAAATCTTGTTCTTCATGTTATCTTTTTCTCTATATAAAATTCCTTTTATGCTAATGAAGACCTGAAACGTCAAAGGGAAACTCATTAGGATCCATTCCATGTAAAAAAACTCAAATTATGAAGGTAAATTGGGCAACAAATTTTGGATTTTCTCCCAACGCACCCCCAAGACAGGAGATAGAGAATTGTACTCTTGCTAGTAGTGTATCCCGACTTAGGTGCAACACATTTTTTGACTCCCTGGGCCTGTGTTGGTCCTAGGTTGAATTTTTTGAACCCCGGGGCACTAAAAAATACCTAAAACTTGCATGAAATCATAAAATGGGACCATGAATTTAAAGATAAATGTATTAGCTCCTACCTAGAAGTGACAATACTTGCAATGATCAACTAGATTGAGTGCAATCAACTACAGAAGACCAAGAACAAAAAAACCTTTGAACTCTCATTGTTAAAGGTAAATGTGAAATGATAAATATGAATAGTCATTTTGGATATTTATGGTTGTTTCTTCCATATTCACATTTAATTTTTTGACCTAGTCACAACCCATTTTTTACCATGAAACAGGTATTTTAAATCCTCTTTGTGATTTTCTGAGCAGGCTGACAACTGTTTGATGAATTTTTCCATGTTTTGAATAGATTATTTTGACCAAGGAGTACACGTTTATCACTTTTTTGGACTCTGCAAAATTATGAAAAAGGAACCCCCTGAAGTCCTCTTTCAACTCTTTTCAGACTCCCAAAATATGAAAATACTGTTGAGTACTTGTATTTTTGAACTCGTTAAAGTAAATGAAAAGATCTCTACTCAGTATAAGTCTGACCCTTTTCTAGAAAGAGATAGACTAACTACGAAAAAAAGTACCTTAGTCGAACATGGATAAGAGGTTCTCTGGGTTATTATTTTCTAGATTTTCAAACCTAAGGGACTATCTATGAAAAGGAAAATCTGGAGTTTTCTACACGCCTCTTTTTCAAACTCTCTAAACATGAAAAAGATGCCAAGTTCTACATTCACTGGACTCGTTAAAACATTAAACAACAATGGAGTCGTTGTTCATGACAGGACCAAACCACTCCTTCTTTGGGTTCATTAAATATTCTCATAGGCATTCATCTGAAGGACAAGATTACAGATCAAGCATTTATTATCATCCTCAAGCATGTTAAAAATAAAGAGGTACAAACTAGTATGGTTAGGGAAATTGGGAAAATAGGGTACTTCTTTTTGCTAATGGCAATGATTCTCTCTTGAACATGACACTCTTCCCCTTCATCTCCATGGATATTGGGTTCAGAAATCTGTCTATCTTTTGGTTTATCATATCGTTTCAAACCCTCCTCTTTTGGTTTCAGGTCAATGCTTCCAAATCCATTCAGTGTCACCATTATGTTCAAGAGAAGTCATTCAGTTATTATCTGCTACAATACTATTAAGCCAAAATTCCATGTTTTCATTTTCTAATCCAGTTCCATACCAACATCATTCTAATCATTCTATCTCAAAGAATCATACTCATTTTGTGTCATTGATGGGGGATACATCAAGACCCTCCTGCGATGGGTCGCTTCTTGTTGAAATCATCTCGTTATCCAGGAATTTGAGTTAGAAACACCCCTTGGTACCTTGGTACTTCCATACATCAATGGAAAGTTTCCTCACTCCCAGTGATAGGTTGAAATCATTGGCCTTCGACTGAAAGATTTTGTGTGGTGCTCAAAATAAACTCATTTATTCGCACCATACTGATTGTATCAAAGTACCTTGAGAGCCATTAATATAATCAATGGTTTCTCTCGCATCTGTGAATGACTTACATCATTGGCCGATAATCAAATGGTGTCTACCTTGTTGGACTCTAGCTCATTGATTCACATGGTTATACTTGTACATTGGTTGGTCGTGTGAATGAAATAGAAGACTTCGAGTCACAATGTATGATCGCTATGATCATACATGCATTCATCCAATCAAGGGTCCACCACCAGTCATCCATGGACGTGTCTTTTGATCATTGTACATGTAATGTTAGCTTATGTGTTGAGTATGGGTATGCCTCCCTCAATAAAGATATCATGATGAAAATGTATTATAACAGATGATGATCTCGTTGGTTGTTCTTGATCCCGACTTGTCGCAAGGTAAATCACTTCAATGATCAGTTATCATTCCTAGCTTTGTGCTTTTGGGGGGGATCTGTTATACACCATTTTTTCACATCTGGTCAATAGGCCTTAAACTGGATCAATCAACATCCTTTGACATTATTTTCATCGTCCTTGTGCAAATCCCTAAGAATGACTCATTCTAATCCCTGAGTTTCTACTTGAGAACATCTTGTTTCAGTCATTTTAAGGATCAATGCTCTCTAGCCTCCTACTAGACAATGTTGAATACTAAGTTGCTCCACTCTGGCTTGCATTTATCACCTACATGTTGCTCCACTATGCACCTATGTTGGTTATAGAAATTCTGGAAAAAGAGAGACAATCCCGACGTCGCTTCTGGCAGAAGCTTCCAAGATCTGCTATAACCATTTACTTCAGATAAAAGTATAAAAGTCTATCCTATCCTACCTTGGAGTTTTCATCCCTTATCCCTTGAGCTCATCCTCCCATAAAGAGTTGATTTGAATCCCTAATTGGTAAAAGGAAAATAATTCATGAACTAGCTCCCTCACCTATATATTTATTGCCATCCATTGGCAAGGGGTTGTATTTTGGAGAGTGATTCTACCCTTATGTTGTTTATGTGAGAGATATTTTTCCATGCATTAGGGTGATTAGAGGTTCACTTTGAGACAAGGAAAGGAAAGCTCAACTTGGAGGATCTCTTTTATAGGATCAACAACTATTTTTGGTTCTAACTCACTCCATTTCTATTAATGAAAAGAGTTCTTTGTTTTCATATACATGATGTTATGGTTTCATATATTTCAATATCATGTTGATCTATTGAACAAAGTGATTAGATGATGCTACATAGATTTCATGGGTCATTGGCTTGTGTTATCTAAATGTGTAGGTTCTAATACTATCAACTAGAGCTAGGATTAAAGTATTCAAGCCAAGGAAGGAGCAAAGCATACAACAGATTTCAGGTAGGCTTCATCTTGTTATATATTTACTTTAAGGAAAACATTAGTTACTTTTTCTTTATATTGTTCTAGGTTAGTCCAGTAGGCATATGGAATATAGTTCTATCCACAGTCATAGATTCCGCATAACAAGCCTTACATCACGATGATGTCATCTTTGGCATCTCTAAAACTTTCAAAATTTTCATGTGATAAAAATAAAGTGGCTTGGATAAAGAAAAGAGGAAAAATGAAAGCCATTTTATTGTGACGAAATACTAAGAGAAATTCATGACCTAATTGTCAACTCAGCTAGCATGCCACCCCTCATAGGGTATGCCCAACTCCACTTCAACAACCCTTGTAAATAAATTCTTGGGTAATTTCTTTTCCTTCTCTCATTTTTTTAAAGACAATGACTAAGTCTAAGAGTTCAAACACTGCACTCTAAGATATTGTGAATTTTGATAATATGCAATTAGTAGATAATGAAGCCAATATATATGACACCTCTTGTAAATTTGATTTCTTCCAAGTTAGAGAAGGGAATCTTAGCAAAATCATCCACCCTATTGATTCTTTCAAATATGGGAGTCTTGTTTGGGTTTTATGACCATTCCTTAAACATATGACTTCCTTGAGTTTAGCTATTGGTGTGGAATGTCATGTGTATCTAATAGCCAAGATATTATATCAAAATAATTTCATGTCATTTCCCATATTTCACCAAGCTCTATCCATAAAAATTTTTGTTCACCACCTACTAAAAACCCTCAAGCTCTTACTGAAGGAAGTGTAGTTAAAATATACAAAGAGTTATCAGAAAATAAGAAGGAGACCATGCTCGAGGCAATGTTTCCTCTTGGTATTCCTATTCCGAAACTGACTCCAAGTTTTCCACTAAACCTATTTTTAAGTTCATTCAAGAAGTTTTGTCTACCATTGCTTATCTATTGGGGGTTGATGATGTAAATGTAATTGAGGAAATTGTTTTAGGATTTTTTAGTACCCTTTCTACTATAATCAAAACCAAAGTGAATTTTGACCTATTTGTATATATTTAAGATGATATTAGCTTTCAGTTGACCAATTTCGGAGAAACCATATATTTTAGTTACCCATCCTTTTTAGTGTATCTCATACTATTCTCCCAAGTAACTAAATTTACTATTTTGGAACTGCAAGTTCAAAATTCTGATGGTTAGTAGCAAACAATGACTTATTGGAACAATGTGATGAGGAAGAAGAAATATAATAATGGGTTCTCTAAATATTTAAATCATTTTGTCTCAGTGGATTTTTTACTCATTTTTTATGAACTCTCGCCAAGGTTTTTTCCAAAAATAAAATAGATTTTGCAGCTGAGTCTGAAACAAAATTAGGATATTGGTTTGTGTACAAGGATTACATATAGATTAGAATATATAGATCATAAGTGTCTCCCTACTATTTCTAGTATTCTTTCCAATTAGAGTGTTTGCATTCGAGTATATTAGGAAAAGAATAAAGTTTGACCTAGTTCATTTTGCTCCCAAAATGAAAGAATTGGATCCATTTATTGTAAAAATCAAACAAACTTTTAAAGTAGTGGACTTAATGTTAGTTGTTATGATGTTTCCTAAAGGAAAGGTGGCTTATGACCCTCATCACATAATTTCAAATAGAATATCAAATTTTTATTTAGCTCTATATCAACATAACAACAAACTCGACAATGAAAGATTGGAAAATAGAGATTCATGGATAGAGGAGGAGGTAATCCGATAACATCCAACTACTAAATTCATCATGGAAAATCAATATATGGTAATTAATACCCTTGTACCCAAAGAGAACGATATGAAATAGAGTAAATCATAAAATGCAAAAAATTACTTAGACATTGATCTGAACTTAAACAAGAATGCAACAAATTACAAGTATAATGATAAATACAGAAATGCAACATAAATAACACTTAATTTCATTAACATCAGAATACTGAAATATGCTTACAAACATAATGGAAATAAAATTTCTCGTGTGATGGTAGCTTATCTCTGAGAAGCGATCTAGTGGCTACATGACTATGAAATGTGTTACAATGAGGCTCCAAGGCCTATTTATTATTATGAAACAATGGAAAAGCATAAACATCCAGAAACCTAACCCTAGGAGATGAAGCACAAAAACTATGGGCACTATTTGGGTAAATTGGTACATCAATTTTTTGGGGTCATAACTTTGGCATACGATCTCTATTTTCCTATCATAATACCTCATTTTGAATATATCAAAGAATAGGCCAAAAATAAATGACAAATTTTTTTTGGGACTCTTCTAGTCTCTCGTCCTAAAAATGTCGTTTAGGGCCTCAAAATGACTCCCGAAGTTCAAGACCAAAAAAATGCCAAAAATAGTAAATTGTGCTACAATTAAGGAAACTAAAAAAACTAAAAGAGATAATGTTTGGGGTCCAAGTGGAATAGGAGGGTGGCCACCAATATGCACCTGGATTAGACACTCACCCTGCCAAAATCCCAAAATTGAAGAAGCAAAGACCAAAATAGACTCCAATAGAGGCTTCTAATCAACTAGGACTATATATGATTTTGAAAAAAACCTTTGTTTTCAGTTGGAGTTATTGAGTCCTAAGGCAATGTATTCTTTTGTAAAATAGTTTTGAAAAGGGTCTTCAAAGTAAAAACCTTAACTAGCTGATAAGATTCATTATTAGTCCTTATATATAAAAGAGAAGAGTTTATAAGTTAAAACTAATTTGTCAGTTTAGATATGGGCATGTACAGCTGATCCACCCTTGACAAGCTACTCTTTATGATGGATTTTGAAAAGAACCAGTTGAGGTTGGCTCTAATACCGTTAACTAATCCTTCAGGATTATGATTCTACATTAGTAATTAGTTGCTAGTTTTTAGTTTTCCATTAATAAGTTATCAGGACCCCGATTATTCATAAACTCCATGCTCTTTTTTGTGCTATGTAGAGGTTGGTAATGCATTTGTATGAAGATCTCACAGATAGTTTTGTTGGTACATTGTCACAAAAGATCAGACTAGCATGGAGAGAAATCACATCACAAAATTTGTTGCAAGAGAAAGGAAATTTGTTGTAGGAGATTAATTATTGTGGAAGAATGACAGACTTTGTACATTGTTGGCATTACTGTGTGTGTGACCAATGTTTTTTTGTAAGGATTTGTTGATTGAGTTGTATTCTTTGTGTTGAGCCTTGAATTCCATGGAATGTAGTGTGAGAATGCAGTAGTCGTGGTTTTTGTGATCTTTTCTTTCATTGAATGATGCGACCGTGAAGCCTAAGAAATTTTTGATTCATTTGTTTTAGTTTATTTTATGCTTTGAAGAGGGAGAGGAGTTTTGTGTTTATCTCTTGGATCTAGTACTTTCATTAAGTGCAACATCGTGGCCTGAGTCAAGTACTGGAAGCATCGAGTGCATTAGCTCTTGACATTGAAACCCGGTATCAACTGTTAAACCTGTCATCGATTATTGGATCAAATCTAACCATTGAGTAAGCCCCTAAGTTAATTGACAACATCTTTTTCGTGAATAAATAATAATAAGGTATGTTTCTTGTCTTTATTAAAGGATGTGGTTACAATTTTGATACATAAGATTCTATTTGACATTACATGAGATTTTATGGTTTCATATTTTGAATTTTTTAATGACTTGAATAAGATGATTGAAGGAAAAAAGAAAAAGGAAGCCAACGAGGCTTGAACCTAGCTTTACAATGGTTTATTTTTGGAACCCACTAATAAACCATTAAGCCAAGTTTTTATTTAGAATAAAATGAGAAAGGGACTTATGTTGTTTTTTTTAAAGCGTATTGCACTTAACTCGTATTTGAAAGTTTGAAAAGCATTCATTTGAAGAGTATTTTTGGTTGCAAACAATCACATTAGGAGAATTTTGAGGTGTAAAATGGGCCTCCTAAGAAAAATCTACAACAAAAATAAACTTTATAAGAACAAATAAGATTCAATATGATGATGCCAATCATGGGGGATGATTCACGATCTTTGGAGTAAAAAAGTAAAAATATTAAAAAATAATAAAATAATAAAACTACTTTTTCAACTAGTGTTCTCAGCTTATCTCCCCAAGATTTTACTCAAGTTTCAAGAGAGATTACTCATTGGATTTAGAATTTGATTACTCATCCAAGGAGTACCCATGTTACATACTTTTAATATATCCTCGTACATGAAAAATGAGAAATACATGAAAAAACATTATTGCAATCACATTTTTCATGTATTTCTCATTTTTTGTGTAGCAGGGTCCATCGAAACTATGCAAGATTGGTAGTCCTTGGATGAGGAATCAAATTTTGCATCCAACAAGTGTTTTTGCTCAAAATTTGACTAAACCCATAGGGGGATCAGTTGAAAGTACGAGTTGAAAAAATAGTTTTTGTTTTTTCCCTCTAAAATTGGATGATCTAATCTAATCTTATTTTATTTTTTCCATTTTTATTTTATAATTTTGTTAGGAGGCCCATTTTAGACCTCAAAATCCTCCTAACGTAACTTCATTGATTTCAATAATTAGAGTTGCTCTTAGCGAAAAGGAGAATTATCAAGAATGGTTTAGAAAGCTTAAAATGTACTTATTTTTAACGATTTGTGGGAAGTGTTTCAAGGAAATAAAGACAAGCATGATAAATAAATTGCACCTAACCTGCCTGATGATGAAATGTGTCATTTTGGAGAGAAAAGCCAAGAAGTCATATTCATTGATTACTACATGATGGGACCAGCCCACGCTCCAACGTAACCTTAGTTGTCAACCTGTCCGGGGTTAATTATGTTGGTGGATTTGGTTTGTTGATTTGGCGGTTGATTGTAAATATGAGTTTTGGATATTTTTATTGGAATTGGCAATCATTAATGGGGACTCGTAAATGCGAACCTGCTGGTACCCAGCCTAGGGCTTTGTTTTCCCGCTTGGTCTTTTAAACAAAACCTTTGTGCTTTCCAGTCATTATATGGGTTTTGTTCTACTGTGGGAGATATGCGAGGGTTCCTGTCAAAGTGTTTTACCTCATTCTGGTTCTTATGGAAAACTCTATTTTTGGGTGTGGCTACGAATGAATGTTAGTCTTCCTAACTTTCTTGTGCTTTTGGCAACGAATTTTCCCTGTTGCATGAAATTGTTTTGGCTCTAGAGGTTAGTTCGCTTGAATTCTTTTACACAGTGAATTATTTGTCTATTCTGCTGATGCTTGGATTCGATGCCTGGTCTCTCGGGCCACCAGTTGTTCTTTCCTGTTGTTGACAATGCTCTTTATTACTGTTATGGTGCTAAAGTTGCTTTAAGTTCTAGTTCTTGTATGCGCAGGTGACAGCATAATGACTCGCTCGGCTACAACTCAGGTAATTTGTCCCTCCGTGTTTTATATCCACCCTCTTCTAGTTTAGAAGCTGACCAACGCCTGCTCCTCTTGTCTTGGGCTTCTTTTGGTTTTCTACGGCTCTATTTCATGAGATTCTTGGTTCGGTCATTCCCCAGGTAAACTATGCTCTCCCTTTGCTTTTGTTATATCTCTGTTCTGGCACCACTATGCAATGTATGCTAACCGTGGCTCGTTCTGTCTGCACAGGTCAAGGGTTCGACCTTGGGCGCGAAGAATTATCACAATTTGGTCTCTAGACCCTACAACTCTTTGCTGGTAGGCTCTGTCTTCCACAGTTTGTCAACTTGTAGTTAGGGTTTTCTTGGTTCTGTGGTAATTGCTCCTCGCTGTCTGGTTGCTGTGTATAAGTTGGGTCGTTCTCACGACCTAGGTCTGTGTCTCGTTTCAAATTCCAGTTTATTTACTATTTTGGTATGGTTGTCTAGCCAAGGCTCGAGGGTTTTCTTGACATCAAACCCTGGACTAGGATTTGTTTATTCTAGCGGACGTTGTATACTCTATTTGTTTTGGACAATGTAATACTTGATTTTTATTGAACAACAACAATGTATATATATATATTATCTGTCTCTGTTTGTTTAAGAAAATGTGTGATGGTTGATCCAAAATTACCTCTGTTGTAGTTGATTTCACTGGTGCCTTGATTATGTACTCTCCTTTCGATCGATTCACTGTATGTATTTCTCCTGGTCGTGAATTTTATTTGCTTACCTGTTCGCTCTAGTTGTGGAAATTACATGTGTGTTATAGTATTCACTTTCTGTTAAGACAGGAAAAGAAAAACAACCTATAGTTGTAGGCATGCACTCTATTTGTTATCACTGAGTTCAATTAGTCAATAGATAAAACACAATGGCATAACACGTAGGCAATGATACAGATGGACGATAGAAAAAAATTTGCATTCTGTCTCTTTTATTACTTGTATCTGGAAATGTTGAACCTTTTACATGTTTTTCATTGTTACATTTATACGTTTTTGTTTACGGTTAATGAAATTGTAGTTACTTTCGGTTGTAGGTAGTATAGCTACATAACTACTAAGTACTCGGTTTCTGTTTACATGACAAGATTTACATTTAAACACATTTGTCTTTTCCTTTTAAGATGACAGGACAATTATTAATCTATTGTTTGTTAAAGTCAGATAAGTAATAACCCTAACCGACCAACTACCTTATGACTAATACAGAAATTAAGACAAAAAATGAAATCCTACCTCCTACTCTGACAAACTAAACATGAAAGACAAAACAAATACTAACTCAACTTTCCAACCTAGTAGAGACCAACACCCGGTCATGGTACCTTAGCTGGATGCTCCTGCATCAGGCTCCCGAGGCAAAAAGAAATCATGGCTCCGATCCATGAGCTTCTCGACTGAAGAACCTGTCAACTTAATCTACCTGGTAGAAAGCCACGAACTTTCCTAAATAGGACTGTTCTTCCACTTGACTAGGTATTGCAGATACTCCTTCCGTCGAGTTCGTTTGGCCACCTAAGTGTCCAGAATGCTCTCGATCTCGGGAGGTTGAACGTAAGGCATTTGTCTCATCCAAGCTTCTCCTCCATCCTGGGTATTCTGTGTGGGCCATGTAGTTCTTTCTTCGTCTCCTTCTTCTGGGTCAACGGTGTAAGGAAACAGGTCTGCTACATTGAAGATGGGTGAAATGCCTATCCCTAGTGGTAGTTGTAACTTGTAGGCATTCACTAAAAATTTCCGGAGGATTTTGCAGGGTCCTATCTTCTTACACTTTAACTTATTGTTTGCACCTCTGGGGAAGCGTTACTTGCGCAAATGTGCAAGGACTTCATCTCCTACATTAAATTGTACTTCCCTTCTCTTCAAATTTGCTTGTTGTTTATACTTTAGGCTTCTGTCCTGCAATTTAATTTTTACCTGCTCATACAAATCCCTTATCACGTTAGTGAAATATTTTCCATCTTCACTTTGCCTTTCCTGTAGTCCAAGATCCTGCAACTCATCCACTTCACGAGGATGCATGTCGTAGAGGATCTAAAATGGACTATAACCGATGCTACGATTAGGCTAGTCGTTATAAGAGAACTCTACCTAAGCAAGCACTCAATCCCACATCCGTGAATTCACACCAACCAAGCTTCATAGTAGGTTTCCTAGACACCTGTTTACCACCTCTGTTTGTCCGTCGGTTTGCGGGTGAAAAGTAGAGTTGTAACTCAGCTGTGCATCCATCTTCTTCCACACGGTATGCCAAAAGTTCCCTATAAACTTCACATCCCTGTCTGAAAGGATAGACTTAGGCAACCCATGTAACCTAACAATCTCTATGAAAAACAAGTGGGCCACATGAGTGGCATCACTGGTTTTCTTGCAAGGGATAAAATGCGCCATTTTCAAGAATCTGTCCACTACTACCATCATCGAGTCATAACCTCACTGTGTCTTAGGTAGACCCAAGAGAAAGTCTAATCTGACTATGTCCGACGGCCTACCTGGAACATGTAATGGTGTGTACAGTCCCGTGTTCTGACGGTGACCCTTCGCCAACTGGCACACTTTACACCTGGTCACAAACCGTTGTACATCCCTTTGCATCTTTGGCCAAAAATAGAAATGATTGAGCTGCTCAAGTGTCTTGTCCATGCCGAAATGTCCGGCCAGACCTCCACTATGCTTCTCCCGAATAATATTCTCTCTCATAGAGCAGTCATGTATGCATAACTGTCCTCCCTTAAACAACAGTTTCTCTTGTAATTTGTAGTCCAACCATGGACTATTATCTCTCACCAAGGGATTCTGACATGCCTCATAGGCTTCTTTAAAATCTATATTAGTCTAGTATAAATCATTTAAGTGCTCAAAACCCATCACTTGCACAGTACTCTCCTGCAGAAGTAAAGCTCTCCTACTCAGTGCATCCACCACCTTGTTGGCCTGCCTGCTGATGTGTTTCAACACGAAGTTGAAACTCTACAAATACTCCACCCATTCGGCATGTTTGTGGTTCAGCTTGTGTTGTTGCATTACATACTGTAGTGCAGAATTATCTGAAAACAACACAAATTTGTTTCCCAGCAGATAATGCCTCTAGTGTTTTAATGCCTGTATAACAGCATAGAACTCCTTGTCATAAGACGAATATTTCTGTCTACTTTCATTTAGCTTCTCACTGAAGAATGCCATAGGCTTATCCTCCTGGCTAAGTACAACTCCAATAGTTGTACCACTAGCATCACAACAAACTTGAAAAAGCTTCTTGAAGTCTGGAAATCTCAGGATCGGACTCTCTATGATCTTTCTCTTTAATAGCTGAAAACTTCTGTCCACTGCATCCGTCCATCGAAAAGGCTGACTAACCTTTTTAATGGTGTCCAACATAGGTGCAAAAATTTTGCTAAAATTTCTTATGAATTTCTGGTAAAAACTCGCTAGTCCATGGAAGCTACGTACCTCAAATAAGCTTTTTGGAGATGGCCAGTTAACTATCGCCGCAACCTTCTCCGGATCCATCTTCAGTTCATTTTCTACTATTACAAAGCCGAAATAAATCAATTCCTTCTGCAGAAAAGTACATTTCTTCAAGTTTATTAGTAGTTTATTCTACTGTAATTTTTCGAGCACTTTCCGAACATGTTGAAGGTGCTCCTCCCTTGTCCTGCTAAAAATTAGTATGTCATCCAGGTACACTATCACAAATTTTTCGATGTACTCCTTCAGCATCACATTCATTAACCACATAAATGTATTGGGCACATTGCTTAGTCCAAATGGCATGACCAGCCATTCATACAGTCCCTCATTCATCTTAAAGGCTATCTTCCATTCGTCCCCCTCTCGTATCCGGATTTGATGATACCCTCTCTTCAAGTCTATCCTAGAAAAATATGCTGCCCTGCTTAAACAATCCATCATGTCATCCATCTATGGCAGTGGAAACCTGTACCAGATGGTGATTTTGTTAATTTCCCTCAAGTCTGTGCACATCCGCCACTCTCCTCCTTTCTTGGGAACGAGAACCATTAGGACTGTGCAAGGGCTCAAACTCTCCCTTATCAATCCTTTGTCTAGCAGTTCTTGCACCTGCTTCCTAATCTCTTCATTGTCCTTGGGGCTCATTCAGTATGCTGCCTTGTTCGACAAACTGGCTCTGGGTATGAAGTCAATATGATGACTTATGCTTCTTTTGGGGGGTAATTTATCTGGTAAGTCATCCACCACTATGTCTGTAAATTCCTGCAACATTTGCTAGATTTCTGGAGGTAAATCTGATACCTCTGTATGCAACAACACTATTTTTGTTCTTCTTACAACTGCATAACCCATCTTGCTATCCTCAACTTGTTTCAGAAACTGTTTTCCGCTAACCAACAATGCTCTTGGCTCACTTGTTCCTGTTGTCCCTTCCTCTTTGATGGGCACAAGTGTATGCTTGATTCCATCCTTGACAAACTTATAACAGTTCGTCAATCCATCATGCACCACCTTTCTATCGTATTGCCAAGGCCTGCCTAGTAGTATGTGACATACATCCATTGGCATGATGTCACAAATGACTTTATCCTTATATCTACCTATTTGAAACTCCACCTCGCACTGTTCATCCACCAACAAATGATGGCCTTTTTGCAGCCATGAGACTTTGTAAGGGGTGGGATGTTTCAACCGCTTTAATTCCAACTTTTCCACCATCTCTATGGACACCAAGTTATCTATACTACCGCTGTCAATAATTAACTTACAACACTTACCATGTGACTTACAAACTGTTCTAAACAAAGCCTTCCACTGTGTTTGTTTGGTGACCTCCTTGGCTAGTTTTAACAACTCCTTGTTTAGCACCAGGGCTTCCCCTGTCTCTAGAGCATTTTCTGATTCTTGGGGAGGCGCCTCTGCTTCCTCTGGGTGTGCAACATATGCACCCCTTTGTCCAGCTTGATCTACCTTTGGACATTCAAATGATCTATGTCCCCATTTATGACACCTGTAACACTGATAACCAACCCCTCTACCTCGGCCATTTCCTCTGCCTCATTGGTATGACCTACTGCCTCTTGCATTATCACCTCTGTCTACTGATCCAGAAGATCTGGAACTGCTACCTTCCTCATTACTACTAGCAGTCCGCCCTCTGCCATATGACTGGCCTTTTCCCCTACCTGCTCCTCTTCCTCTTCGAGCATTCCACCTTCTAGTAATTTTCTCTTCAGCTTTCATCGCTCTGATATGCTTCTTCAATATTGTTTGGAGATAAAATACTAATTTCATCTAAAATTTCTAGTCTTAAACCATTTATGTACCTGGCTTTCCTTTCCGTGGTATCCTTTGTATATCTGGCTCTTAAGTTTACTTGATAGAACTCCTCCGTGTACTCCCTTACCATCATTCTTTTCTGTTTCAGATTCTGCACTTTCCTGTGAAGTGTAATCTAATAATCTTTCGGTAGAAATTTGCCCTTCAACTTGGCCACCATCCTAGACCAGGTTTTAATTGGAAACTTGTTCAATCTCTTTCTCTCCATTTGGACACTGTCCCACCACAGGGCTACGTGTCCCTTCAATTTCGTCGCAGTGAACTTAACTCTGCAGTCTTCACTGACTTCCTCACACTTGCAATACTTATCCATCTCGCTGATCCCATCCAATAGAACCTCTATGGATAGGTTGCCATCATAGGTTGGGAGTTCTGGTTTGGGTTTACTACTTGCCAATAAAACATACCTCAATAGTCTCACTTCTGGGGTCTCACCATCTGGTCCATCTATTGCTGCTTCAGCTTCCTCTTCACTGTCATCGCCTACCTCTGGGTCTCTTCTTCTCCCTACCTCTACTGCCTCCAAACGGGCAGTAAGAATCCTGATCTCCTCTCTCAATCCTTCCTATACTATCTTTCGAGCACCTCTGCCACTACATCACCTTCCTCTCTCCATTTCTCTAATTGACCTTAAAAAAATTGCTCTGATACCACTATGATGCGACTAGCCCACACTCCAACATAGCGTTGGTTGTCAACCTGTCCGGGGTTAATTATGTTGGTGGATTCGGTTTGTTGATTTGTCAGTTGATTGTAAATATGAGTGTTGGATATTTTTATTGGAATTGGCAATCATTAATGGGGGCTCATAAATGCGAACTTGTCGGTACCCAGCCTAGGGCTTTATTTTCCTGCTTGGTCTTTTACACAAAACCTTTGTGCTTTCTGGTCATTGTATGGGTTTTGCTCTACTGTGGGAGCTCTGCGAAGGTTCCTGTCAAAGTGTTTTACCTCGTTCCAGTTCTTATGGCAAACTCTTTTTTTGGGTGTGGCTACGAATGAATGTTGGTCTTCTGAACTTGCTTGTGCTTTTGGCAATGGATTTTCCCTGTTGCATGAAATTGTTTCGGCTTTGTAGGTTAGTCCGCGTGAATTCTTTTACACAATGAATTATTTGTCTATTCTGTTGTTGCTTGGATTTTATTCCTAGTCTCTTGGGCCACTGGTTGTTTTTTCCTGTTGTTGACAATGCTCTTTGTTAGTGTCAGTCTTTCCAGCCTTCCTCCAGTGATCAAATGTGCTCTTACAAAGTGATTTTGAAGTGTCAAGGTCAAATTTTGTCATTTCAGTGAGTCTTAAAGCAAAATTTGGTCACTAGGCATTAGGTCTAGGGTTTGCCCAAATGTCAGTCCATGTCATCATTCAGCTGAGCCTATCATCATTCAGAGGGTTGTCATTATCATGTTAGTGTCGAATGAGTCATTTTACACCTTATTCATGCTTCAGTTGTGCCTAGGTAAGGTCATTTCCCTCTCCTAGGGTTTTGAAAGCTAATTTCTCTTGAAGGTCAAATCATCGGAAAAACTTGTATCCTGATGTTCATACACCTTCCCCTATCCTTAAAGTACCTTATCAAACACTTCCCATCCCTTAGATCCGCCAAATTCCTCATTTTTGCACAAACCCTAGTTTCTAGCTACAACTTGGCAATTTTCTAGGTTGGGCCTGTGTTTTGCCCTTTTGGACCCCTTCCCCTTGCTCAATCTCTGAGATTCCACTTTCCCCTACTTCCTAACATCCTTCCCCACTCCCAAAAATTTCCTCAAGAATTTAGAAGCCCCCTATCCCCTTCATTTCGCTTCATTTCGACAAAATTCCTTGTTTCACACATTGGGACAAGTTTCACTCAAATGAAGTTTCAGAGAAATAAAAGATTAATTTTTGGAAACGGAGAGAGGTTTTTGTCCAAAACATACCAAGGAAGAAAAACCTCCTTCACTTTTTACACAGGTGTCATGGTTTGAGAGAAATGTCAAAAATACCGTTGCCTCAGGAGAATCAAAGGCACCTCTGACGTGACCTTGTGAAAATCAAGTTTTCTCCTATCTTGGTTGGCCAAATGACTTGCTTGATAGGTAAAATGATAACTAGACACAAATATATTTCCAATGGGCTATCATGAGCTCAATTTGGGGTTGAGGAAGGCATTCAAAAGTTGACTGCAACAGCACTCTTCTTTCAGGAAGCCTCATTTGGTACTTTTTTACCAGTCTTGGGAGATTTGATTTTTAACAGGTCAAACCAACTCCAAATTGAAAAATTCTAGTTGGTTTGGAAAGTAGACTCAAAGAAATTTCCAACGAGCTATCTTGCACCCGATTCTGACACCGGGAAGGCCTCCAAAAGCCTCCTGAAAAAGCGCGACCCGTTGGGTGGTGCGCGACCCGTCAGAGGGTTGTTTGCAGTGTAAAAATACAACGTGCGCGACCCGTTGGGAGGGGCGCGACCCATTGAGCTGTCTCCCTGCAAATCACTTTAAATTTGCTTAAGCGCCCTCCAAATCATCAAATTTCTTGAGGAAGGGTCTCCCAACTTGGAAATGGTTGCTGGTCATGTTTATAAGACATCATGAATTTGTTTTGAAGATCAAATTGTGCAAGAAAAGAGACTCCATATGGCTGCAATGTTTGATTGTTAAAATGTGCTAGGGTTATTGCTGTTTCATATTTTTCCCTTGTAATTGTTTCCCTATTTCCCCTTTTTACTTCCCTTGTATTTTCATGCATTTTCCCCTGCTAAATTGTAAAATACATACAAACCCTACCCCTCTCCCTAAGCACTAAACACTCAAACCCTAATCCTACTTCTCCATATGCCCATGTAAACACATGAATTTGATGATGTATATACAGTAATTTTTGCAAATGTTTTCCCTATATTCCCTGTTATATACATGTATTCCCATTCTCCTTGTAAAATGTCCCTCCCCTAACATTCCCTTCATGTTCCTTGTCCCCTTGAAACAGCAAAGAAATCAGCATTTAAAGGCAGAAACAGTAGTACATTTTGTCCTCTCAGCTCTTTAAAACAATGTCAGAAACCGAAACCTATGAGCAGAGTGATGACCAAGCATCAGTTTCCGCGATTGAGGTGCAGAGGAGGCCACATAGGGGTGGAAAAGGTGGCCATCACAGGAGAAAGGAGCCCACTTCTTTGACAAGTTTACAGGCTTGTCTCATGGCAGTTTCATGTTTTCAGTACATGTCTTGTTATGAGTTTTGTGAGAGGATCTCTCGGATTCAGCACCACCGAGAGCTGGCCCGCCTCTTTGTCTTGCACTTGCATGAAGGACATGTCAACCTTGTCGGGGTGGATTTCACTTTGACACCCGAGGTGATTGCATAGGCTACAGGGATCCAAATGTTGGGGAGATATGAGAAAGTCCTTGATGAGCTATGGAGGATTCGAGGAGACCGAATCTTGAACCGAAGGAGGCCCGGTGACCTATTGCTTGCGGAACGAGAGTCCATGCTCATCCGGGTCAATGCACACTTGGAGAGGCTGTTGGCTTAGGCAAACCAAGACAAAAATTTGCTAAGAAACATGAAGAATCACTACTGGGCGAGAATGCATGTATGCAAGGCCAAAATGAAAATGTTTCAAAGGAGGTTGTCCGAGGCTCTTAAGCGGAGGAAGAAGACCAATCCTCTCCGTATCTTGGTTGAGGCATCCCTCAAAGATCATGGCACTCACTAGCTCAGCCACAGCACAAATCCCAAAAATTTTGGAGAATTTTGGGTAATTTTGGTATTTTTTGGAAATTTACAGGTTTTGGCTCCTCAACGGGTCTCACCCCCGGTGAGACCCTTCATCATGGCACCTCCTTTTCACAAAAACTCAGCATTTCCTGATTTTCTATGCAAAGTTGCATATGCCCATGGATGGACTTGAGTTTTTATGGGGTTTTGGGCCTCCGGAAGGTCAAAATACATGCAAAATTTGACTTTCTGCCCCTTTTTTGAGTTATAGAAAGAAGTCTTGGGAGAATTGAGTTTTGACTAGGCAAATGAACTCCAAATCCAGAAATTCTAGTTGGGTTGGAAAGCAGACTTGCAGACCTTTCCAACGAGCTATCCTGCACCCAATTCTGACACCGGGAAGGCCTCCAAACAGAGCTCCAATTGTGCGCGACCCATTGAGAAAATGTGCGCGACCCGTTGAGGAAACTTTGCCAGATTTCAGTGTACAGCTCAGAAAACGCAGATTTGACTGAGTTTGGCTTCTTGGGGTTGGAAATGATTATCTTTGATGTAATTTTGATAACTCTAAGACACTTTTACTCTTATTTAACACTTCTAGAAGATTCATTCATGTAAAGGGTAAAAATTGAATGTATGAACTGGTTTCCAAGTTTATAGAGGCAAGTTGTTTTGACTGCCTAGATTGTAGTGCTTAGTTTAGAAGTGGTTGAAACAGCTCCTAGGAGAGTGAGCTCGACCCATGGAGGCAGGGAAAGAGGTTAGATCATCTATATTATGTACTTTCTTTCTCATTTTCATGGTTGGACTCTTGAGGGAGAAGCTATCATTGTATATTTTCACTGTATCTCTGCAATTTTTGGCAAGGAAGACCAGGGTTTTGCAGTCATCTTTGGGATTCTTGTGGATTCATGTGTTGATGGTGTGGTTCTCAATGTTGTTGTAAGCTTTGTTATGTGATTCATTTCCTTTCTATATTTCTGCATATTAAACAAATGAAGTGTTAAAGTAAGAATTCATGCTTGCCATGCTCTGCTTTTAAGTTTGTTTAATTTTGATGTTTTCTACTGTCTAAAGAGAATTCAAAGTCATTGTTTGCTCTCTTTAGCTTTCTTATCTTTCCTTCCTGACCATCCATTTCAGTCAAAAGCATCAACACTGTCTCCTACCTCGCCCCAAGGAACCCCCTGCAGAAACTGTGTCCCATCCCCGCACCCAAAAATTGCCCTCTCCTCAATTTACCACCAAAAACCCAAAAACCCCAAATCAACCTTTTTTTAATCAGTTTACTAGCCTAATATCAGTGTTACTTTGTTGGTCATCTCTTCTATTGGAGATTTTACGAGATTGACCGGAGAGAGCCTTCTCTTGCCCCGTAGGGCTAGCTACGAGGCTAAATGGTTTGATGTAGCCTTGAGGTTTACCTTTCTCAGCCTGAGGTGAAATTTCAAGCGCTAACACTCTTTATTACTGTTATGGTGCTAAAGTCGATTTAAGTTCTGGTTCCTGTATGTGCAGGTGACAGCGTAATGACTCGCTCAGCTACAGCTCAGGTAATTTGTCCCTCTGTGTTTTATATCCACCCTCTTCTAGTTTAGAAGCTGACCAACGCCTGCTCCTCTTGTCTCAGGCTTCTTTTAGTTTTTTGTGGCTATGTTTCATGAGATTCTTGGTCTGGTCGTTCCCCAGGTAAACTATGCTCTCCCTTTGCTTTTGTTATATCTCTGTTCTGGCACCACTGTGCAATGTATGCTAACGGTGGCTCGTTCTGTTTGCATAGGTCGAGGGTTCGACCTTGGGCACGAAGAATTATCACAATTCGGTCTCTAGACCCTACAACTCTTTGCTGGTAGGCTCTGTCTTCCACAGTTTGTCAACTTGTAGTTAGGGTTTTCTTGGTTCTGTGGTAATTGCTCCTCACTGTCTGGTTGTTGTGTATAAGTTGGTTCGTTCTCACGACCTAGGCCTGTGTCTGGTTTCAAATTCCAGTTTATTTACTGTTTTGGTCTGGCTGTCTAGCCAAGGCTCGAGGGTTTTCTTGACATCAAACCCTGGACTAGGGTTTGTTCATTCTAGCAGACGTTGTATACTCTATTTGTTTTGGACAATGTAATATTTAATTTTTATTGAACAACAATAATGTATATATATATTATCTGTCTCTGTTTGTTTAAGAAAGTGTGTGATGATTCGTCCAGAATTACCTTTGTTGTAGTTTGTTTCATCGATGCCTTAATTATGTATTCTCCTTTCAATCGATTCACTGTATGTCTTTCTCCTGGTTGTGAATTTTATTTGCTTACTCGTTCACTCTGGTTGTGGAAATTACATGCATGTTACAATATTCAATTTCTATTAAGAGAGGAAAAGAAAAACAACCTACAGTTGTAGGCCTGCACTCTATTTGTTATCACTGAGTTCAATTAGTCAATAGATAAAACACAATGGCACAGCACGTAGGCAATGATACAGATGGACGATAGAAAAAATTTGTGTTCTGTCTCTTTTATTACTTGTATCTGGAAATGCTGAACCTTTTACATGTTTTTCATTGTTACATTTATACGTTTTTGTTTACAGTTAATGAAACTGTAGTTACTTTCGGTTGTAGCCAATATAGTTACATAACTATTAAGTACTTAGTTTCTGTTTACATGACAAGATTTACATTTAGACACATTTGTCTTTTCCTTTTAAGATGACAGGACAATTATTAATCTGTTGTTTATTAAAGTCAGATAAGTAATAACCCTAATTGACCAACTACCTTTTGACTAATACAGAAATTAAGACGAAAAACGAAATCCTACCTCCTACTTTGACAAACTAAACATGAAAGACAAACCAAATACTAACTCAACTTTCCAACCTGGTAGATACCAACACTCGGTCGTGGTGCCTTAGCTGGATGCTCCTGCATCACTACATCAGCAAAATAGGAGGTAAGCAAATATGTTATTTCTTGTGATAAAACATGTGAAGGGTCACAAAATTTGAAAGAACTTTATGATTATCAATTAGAAATTAAAATTATTTAGTTGTTATTGAGATGTTTAATTTGGAAATGGAATACAATGATCCTTTGAAGACGACCTCTGAAATAAAAGTTACTTTTCATGACATGAAAGTCATTGGTGTTGAAGTAGATTTGCAACTTACTACTTTTATTAAATTTCTCCACCCTATCTATTCACACTACTTGGAATCTCTCCAAGCAAGTGGAAAATCAAAAGATATTACATTTGATAAACTAGTGAACAAAATCACTGAGAGAGAAAAGGCCATTGGGAAGAAAAAGCATCCACCCAATCCTAATGTTGAAACTTTGTGCCTTGCAAAAAAATACCAAAAGTGGCATGGTGAATCTTTTAGAGGTTGTAAACTTACTAGGGGCCATGGTAGAAAAAAATTTGGAGGCGAGGGGGCAATAATAATCAAGGTGATAGGTCATACTTATTTTAATTACAGATATCCTTGGGATAATATAGTAAAAATATAGAAAAATTTAGTTACAAGAAATAAAAACCACCACTAGATAAAGTGAAATCATCTAAAACTGCTCATTATATTGTTGATCATTGAAATTTTAACATTAATGATGTTTTTAGTACTGCATTTTCTTCATGGAAAGACAATTGGATTTTTGATTCAGGAGCTACATGTCATATGACTTTTAGGAGATATTACTTTGAAACATTCAGTGACCAAATTGATGGAGCAGTATATTTTGCTGACAATATAAAATTAAGCCTTTGGGAATTGGATCCATTCGTTTAAAGATACCAAAACTTGCAGATTATGTTTTACAATATGTCCTTTACATTCCACAATTTAAAAGAAATTTAATGTCTCTTATACATATTCAACAAGAAGGGCATTCCATACATATATTCAATGACATCATTGAGATATGTAGAGCACATGATCATGCAGTCATTATGACTAGTGTTGAAGAAGGTGCACTTTTAAAAATGCATGGCACATCTTCTACTATAAATTCTCATGATAGGTATGCTCTATTGGCACAACAAAGTGATAATTTGTATTATATTTTATTAAGGCATGCTCGTTTTGGTCACATTAACTATGACAATATCAGATTTATGAGACGACAAGGTATAAAAAGATTGCCTACAATTTGAAGAAATCTTACACCATGTGATGCTTGTATTTGGGGGAAAATTTCTAAGAAACATTTCCATAGTTCTTCTTCTAGAACTTCAATAAAATTTGGTCTCATACATTCAGATTTATATGGATCCATTCATATTTCAACTAAAAATAGTAATGTGTTGGGTGTATCTATCAAAAGATAAGACACAAGTATTTTAAAATTTTAAGACTTTTCATTTGATGATCATAAATGAGATTTAAATGAATATTGACATTCTCAGAACTGACAATGGTGGTGAATATACTTCTAATGTTTTAAACAATATTTAAAGGACAATGAAATCAAACATCTGACTACAATACCTTACAACCCACAACAGAACAATGCTACAGAACATATGAATAGGACACTAGTTAATATGGTTAAATCCATGATGTTTTTTAAAAATGTGAAGTTGATGTTTTGGGAGAAGCAATTCTTTGTGCAACTTGTATTATAAATTGTTGTCCTTCTTCTATTATTAACAACAAAACTCCTTATGAACTTTTGATGTAGGTAAATTACATCTAACCATATGTCCTACACTTATGAATAAACACATACCATAAAAATTGAACTGAAATCCACACACTAAGTATGCACATAAAAATATGAGAATAATTAATTAAATAAAACATTTACAAGATAAATCATGGCCCAATGGTTGGCCTCTCAGTCTTCACACTCACTCACACAATTCTACATCTTTTCTACATCTTACATACATGCCTCAGGGCTCAACTCAATTTATACAAATGTATTGGAACCTAAGGTAGGTTCTAGATCCCTAAACTAACTCCCAAAATATCTCTCTTGATCCCTAACATCTCTCATATTATCTCTTATCCCTATATAAGAGCCAACTAATCCATAATCTTCTGAAACCTTCCACAATACTCTCGAATCTTCTCATATTTACAATAATCTTCATTCTCTCTTAAAAACTATAGAAAAATACAATAAATAATTAAATCCCCACTTTACAAACTAACTCCTATAGTAAATGATTGACCTAGGTTAGATGCACTTGCATCAGACTCCCCAGGTAAAAGAAAATCATGGTCTCCTAACCATGAATCCTCAATAGATGATAAGAATCCTCTTGGATCCCACAATTTGGTCTGTCGCTAATCAATTACTTTTCCATATTGTTGATGTTCTGTGGTTTTCTTCTTTCGTCTTCCAGGCTTCCAAACTTTATGCTATCATTGTCCTCCCTTTTTTCTGATGTATATTTGTGCAGTCAGATGTATCTTATTGTTATCCTTGATTTTTCTTTGTTTAATGGACACCTTGTAAGATTATTTCAACATTAGCTTCTTCATTTCTTCAATTTCGATATTTAACTTGTCTTTTGGTTGCACATTATTGTTTGTTTGTTGAACTTTGTTATCGATCTCTATGCTTCTGTTGCACCAAATTTTTCGATTTGAAGGCATGTTGTATTCCATCTTAATTTCTTTTGTGTCACCCTCTAGATTTGGATTATCCAACCATTGTTCTAAGAACTTTAGTTGTGTTGCAATATCTCTCGTGTTGACATTTGGCCCATTATTTTCCAATTCGTTAGCAACTTTCTTGATGTTTGTATCAATTTGATGTTCAACAACATATCCTGCATGCGCACACCAATGGCTAGATTCAAAAACATGAGGTTTGAAAGATGAATTCTTCAGGGCTTCATGTTGGTCTTTTGAAAAAATGTAGTGTTGTTTGTGGGAATCAAACCCACGTTCATTTCGTCATCTTTGTCACCAAGCAATGATCCTTGCTCTGGTTTGAAAATGTATATTTTTGTCTCGAGTTTCTCTGCTTCTAAAATTTTTAGTTTACACTTTTATTTTCTCTCCATCAATTATTGGATTGGCCATTTAACTATTCTCTTTATTACCCATCCGTGTCTCTGTCTTTGTAATAGCTCTAGAAACACGTCAAGCCTTATCTTTAATTCAAAAATATCTTTCACATCATAACCAATGCCAATTTCTATGGCACCATCATGGCCTTTTTCATGAATCGACATCTTCTGTCATGAACTTCACGATGTTCACTGTAACGTGCAACTTAATCACTTTGTGAAAATAATTTGCAGTGTGATAATTAATTTGTTCGGTGGATTACATTCTTGTGCAGATTCTTTTTTTTCCTCTGCCGGAGTATAGTGTAGTGTGTATGCGTGAAGATTTGTGAGCTACGTGAATACAAAGTTGTGCATCACATGTGAATATTAAATACACTAGCCCTCGAAATGGAGGGTGAAGAGGTCAAATTGCATCTCGAAAATTCGGATCGTGTGTTGTGTTTCAATGTGCAATGGTATCAAAGTTCTGTAGGGAGGCATAGTTCAAAGAATAGTTGCAATTGAATCTGTTGGCATTGCTATCATGACCATATTAGGTTTCATAAACGAAACGGGCTTCTGAAAGGTGATTTAGTTTAGAGAAGAGACCATGCAACAGATCGTGAGCTACAGATGTTGGGGTCGAATTCAATGTCGAGATTTATTCCTGACTCCCTCCTAGATCTGATGAGACGGTAGGGGAATGCGTAAAGGTAACCATGGAGGGTACGAGAGGCCTAGGAATCGAACACTAGGTGGGCGAGGAGTTTGGAAACGGGTCATTCCACAACACAGACAATTTATTGTACCAGACCATACTGGGATTTATCATGCGGAATCGTGGGAGGAGCTACAATATTTATCATTTGAATTTATTGGGTACCGATGAAAAAATCTTCAGTTACATGAAGTGATCAAGTCCTCTAATGCAATTTTGGTTCTCTGTTTTAGGGTTTGATATGTTAATTTATCATGATTTTATTGTAATTATATGAAATATCAATTAATGAGTAGAAAAACATGTTCAAGTTAATGGTTGTGAAGGAGAGAACATATCATTGACTTGTTTACATGACTCTGTTATATGTTGATGTATGTTGTTCTGCTTTGATCTTCAAGAGCATCACTTACATGATATTTTTGTGAGTATGTAAATGTGTATGTAAAAAAGGTAAGTTGTATGATGGACTATGTTGGGTCCCTATAATACTAGTGATTACCCCATTACTATTGTAGTTGTATCCCTTATTAATATTGTTGTGACCCTATTGTCCCCATATTGTTATTACTGTGCCCCATAGAATCCCTCTATTGTTATTTTTGTGGCTTTATATTATTATTGTAAGGTCGACTGGGTTATATTGTGACTCCTTAGACTCCTATATATAGAAAGGAGGTTTTTTCATTTGTATCATCCAAGAATTGTTCATTTATGTAATGTAAATGAGGTTTCTCCCTCAAAGAGGCTGAATTCTAAGGCGTTGATCTATCTTTTCTATCTTTTTCTTGAGCTAGTTTCATAACATTTGGTATCAGAGCTTTGGATTCTAGGGTTTTGCTGCTCCAAACAGGTCATCATGGAATTTTTGCTATAACTTCTTTTATGTGATGTTTCAGAAGATAAAAAAACCCATTTGAGAAGAAATTGCGTTGAATCTCGGTTCCAAATTTCAGATCTTTTCGCTCTATATTTGTAGAGATATGATTTGAGGAAGTTGGTCTTTTTGCAGACTCCTAAATTACATTCCAAACAGGTGACCTGGGGAAAAGCGTCATAACTTCCTCTCTGAGCGTCAGATTGAAATTTTGTAAGAAGGTATAGAAAGAGGACAGACTGTAGTTTCTTGTATATCTTTTTCAGAGCCAAAGGTTGAAACAAGGACACGTGGCATGTCGTACAAGTTCACTCTACTGAACTAGTATAGAATCAGGTCACTATGGGAGACTTGGCATAACTCTTCCTTGGAGAATCAAATTGGGATCAGACTAGTGGAATTGGAAGGACACAGAGGGCTACTATAGGTCACAATTTCAGAACTGGATGATCTGAAATTACAGAGATACGTCAAAGGCAATATCGAGCTATTACAAAGTGAAAAAAGGTGTGTAGATTTTTTAAATTTTTGCTTAAGCTTGGTTTGAAAAATTATTTTGAAGGAATTCAAAGGGCATAGTAGAGCATTGTTATCGATAACTGATGCCCGAGGAAAGTAAATTCAAACACCTAGTAAGCAACCTGAAAGCTCTAGCATGACTCATGAAGAAGAGGAAGAAATGCTACATGATATATCAAAATTACAAGACCAAGTGAAACAAATTTCACTCTCACAAAAGCTAACAGAAGCTAAGATAAATGGCGTGGAATCTAAGATAAAGGGCGTGGAAGCTAAGATTGATGATTTGAAGACAGATTTGAAGAGAAACATGGCAAATTTGAAGACAGATTTAACAAATTTTCTACAAGAAATACTTACTAATGGTGAAAAGGTAGTAAAGGAAACTCATGATGCGAACAAACGAAATGTTAATCATGATTTCATAGACTCTAATGTGGGATCGAAGACCCACCATATTCCAAAAATCAATATGAGGAAGTTTGATGTCAAGGATCCCACAACATGGATATTATATATGGAGCAATTTTTCAATCTCAATAATGTGCAAAACACACAAAAGGTACATATTGCAACTTTATATTTGGAACCAAATTAGTTTGTATGGTATCAATGGCTTTGCTCTCATAAACAAATTATCACTTGGGCAATTTTTATGGAAGAATTAACAGCACATTATGAGGATACAAAAAGAAACACTTTTTTTAGCCAATTGATAAGTCTCAAACAAAAGGGTTCAATAATGGAGCACATTGAGGAGTTCCAAAAATTGAACATAAGGGTAAAAAGTATTCCAGAGGAGCATAGGATTGATGTGTTCATAGGGACTTTAAAGGATAATATCCAACATGATGTTCACCTTCGGGAACCTGATTCATTAGAGAAGGCATTCAGGTTAGCAAGAAAAATGGAAAGAAAAATTATGGCAACTAGGAAGCAAACCACCCACAATTATAAAGATGGAAGTGTTGTTGCCACTAGTCTTCCACAACCTATAAGGTTGACACCACAACAATTGGAAGAAAAAAGAGCAAAAGGGCTTTGTTACAGTTGTGATAGCAAATACACTAAAGGTCATAAGTGTGCTGAGAAGAAATTATTCTACATAGATTGTGAAGAGGAAGAAGAAAAGGAGCAAGAAAGGTCAAAATAAGAGGATATACTCTAGGAACAAAGCCTAGATAAAGAAGAAATGAATCCGACCATATCTTG
Source organism: Pinus tabuliformis (assembly GCA_031772625.1). Taxonomy (NCBI): domain Eukaryota; kingdom Viridiplantae; phylum Streptophyta; class Pinopsida; order Pinales; family Pinaceae; genus Pinus; species Pinus tabuliformis. The sequence continues at coordinate 14,718,104 of CM062818.1, read as the reverse complement.
TAATGCATTGGCGGGAATTACCACTCCTCAAACCATCAAGATAGAAGGACAAATCAAGAAGACAAAGGTAATAGTTTTGATTGATTCAAGAAGTACCCACAATTTTATTCATTGTAAGGTAGCAAAAGAATTGAATTGATTCTTATATCCAGCACCAGAGTGTCAAGTGATGGTTGCAAATGGAGGAACAATAAATTGCTCGAGAAGGTGCCATAATATCAAGCTATCCATGGGAGAATATGTATTGACTAGCCCAATGCTTTCCATTCCAATGGGAGGTGTTGATGTTGTATTAGGAGTCCAATGGCTACAATCCTTGGGTACAATAGCTTTTAATTTTCAAGAACTTTTCATGAAATTTTCTGTGGAAGGAAAGGAAGTTGAATTAAGGGGTATTGTAGGGAAACCGGGAAAGATAATCAGCTCTAACGGTATGACAAAGCTTCTAAAAAAGGAACAAAGAGGTGTAATTGCATAATTATGTTCGCTAGATGTTTCCACATTGGAATCATCTATTTCTCCAAATCTCCAAAAAGTCTTCGGAAATTATTCCAAGGTATTTGAGACTCCCAAAGGTCTCCCACCTATTCATGATCATGATCATGCTATTCATCTAATTCCATGAAATGTTCCTCCAAACATCAGGCCGCACATATATCTGTTATGAAACCAGCTCAAGAAAAGATAGAAAAGATAGATCAACGACTTAGAATTCAGCCTCTTCGAGGGGGCAACCTCCTTTACATTACATAAATGAACAATTCTTGGATGATACAAATGACAAAACCTCCTTTCTATATATAGGAGTCTAAGGAGTCACAATATAATCCAGCCGACCTAACAATAATAATATAAAGCCACAAAAATAACAATAGAGGGATTCTATGGGGCACATAAATAACAATATGGGGGTAATAGGGGCACAACAATATAAATAAGGGGTATAACTACAATAGTAATGGGGTAATAACTAGTATTATAGGGACCCAACATGCCCCTCTCCTTGAAAAAAGTGTTGTCCTCAACGCTTGAGTAGTTCTGGATACTTCTGCATAAAATTCTCATCCTCCCATGTGGAATCTTCAGCGGATAAGTTCTTCCACTTGATAAGATACTCTGAAATTGATCGATTTCGTAGCCGTCGAGTTCTTGTTTCTGTGACTGCTTCCGGTTCCAATATAATTTTTCCTTCCTCATCAAGTTCTGGCAATATTGTTTGAATTGGGAGCTTGTCACCTATAACCTTCTTTAAACATGAAACATGGAAGACTGGGTGCAATCGAGAAGCTGCAGGAAGCTCCAATTTGTATGCCATAGTACCAATCTTTTGCAACACCTTGTACGGACCATAATACTTTGGTGATAATTTATTATCCTTCTTAGCTTGCTTTAGGGACATTTGCTTATATGGTTGTAGCCGTAGGAATACCCAATCACCTACATCAAAACTTCTTTCACTGCGATGTTGATCTTCCTGTTGTTTCATTCTATTTTGTGCCAACACAAGGTTATCCTTAAGAGTTGGAGGACTTGTTGTTGATGTTCGATGTGATGTTCCACTGCCTGAACCTTAGAATTTTCTCTTAAATATGATGTGATGGATGGTGGTTGATACCCATAAAGTGCCATAAATGGGGTCATTTTTGTTGTTGTATGGAAGGAAGTGTTATACCACCATTCAGCCAGAGGCAACCATTTGACCCATTGTGTCTATTTATCAGATACAAAGCAACGAAGATATCCTTCCAAACATTTGTTTACTATCTCAGTTTGCCCATCAGATTGAGGATGATAAGATGAGCTATGAGCTAACTGAGTACCAAGACAAGAAAATAATTCTGTCCAAAAATTTCCAGTGAAAATGGGATCTCTGTCACTTACAATAATCTTTGGGTTTCCATGTAGCTTTTGAATTGTTTCCATAAATGCAGTAGAAACTGTACTGGCTTTAAATGGATGTGATAATGCACAAAAGTGTGCATACTTGGTAAGTCTGTCAACTACCACCATGATGACACTCTTTCCCTCAGACTTGGGTAAACCTGTGATAAAATCCATTGAAACCTCCTCCCAACGTTGGCTTGGAATGGATAAAGGTTGTAATAGACCCGGTGTCTTAATTGTTTCAACTTTATTTTGCTGGCAAACCAAACATTCCGCCACAAACTTTTGAATATCTGATTTAAGGCCATCCCAAAAAAATTCCTTCTTAACCCTGTGGTAAGTTTTTAAAAATCCTGAGTGCCCTCCTAAGGGAGAAGTGTGCAATTCCATAAGAATCTTTTGTTTTAGCTGGGAATTCTTACAGAGGTATAAGCGATCTTTGTACCATAACGAATCATTTTGCCAGCTAAATGTATCAGAAGTACTGGAATCTTGTTGTAGCTTTCGAATAAGTGCCCACACTTCTTCGTCATTCTTCCATTCCTCCCTTGCTTCGTTTATCCAATCTGGTTGGATAATAGAAATGGCACACAACAATGCTTCCACATCCTCATCCTTTCTTGAGAGTGCATCTGCCACCACATTTTGCTTCCCTTTTTTGTAGATGATTTCAAAGTCATAACCCAACATCTTTGTGACCCACTTTTGTTGCTCTTCAGAGGATAATCTTTGTTCTAAAAAGTATTTAAGGCTATCATGATCCGTTTTTACCTTGAAGTGTCTTCCCATTAGGTAGGGTCGCCATTTCTTAAGTGCATGGAGTATTGCCAACATTTCCTTCTCATAAATAGCTTTGCTTAAAAACTTTCCCTTGATTGGACGACTTTCAAAAGCAATGGGTCTTTCATCTTGCATTAGAACAGCACCAATTCCATTTCCTGAAGCATCACATTCCACAATAAAGGTTTTTGTGAAGTCCGGTGTAGCTAAGACCGGTGCTTGGCACATTGCCTCTTTAAGATGTTCAAAGGCCTTTGTTGCTTCCGGAGTCCATGAAAATGAATCTTTCTTCAATAATGTTGTTAGAGGTGCTGCTATTCTCCCATAATTCTTAACAAACTTGCGATAATACCCTGTCAACCCAAGAAATCCTCGCAGATGCTTTATGGATGTGGGGATTTTCCATTCCTTAATGGCTTTAATTTTGCTAGGGTCTACCTTAACTCCTTCATGAGATACAATATGACCCAAATATTCCACCTCCTGGACTCCAAAGAAACATTTGGATCTTTTTGCATATAATTGTTTCTCCTCCAATAGTTGTAGCACCCTGTCAACATGTTCAACATGATCCTTCCAAGACTTGCTGTAGATTAGTATATCATCAAAAAATACTAACACAAATTTTCTAAGGAATGGTTTGAAAATTGAATTCATCAAACCTTGAAATGTTGAAGGTGCATTGGTAAGGCCAAAAGGCATGACCAAAAATTCATAATGACCCTCATGAGTTCTAAATGCTGTTTTTGGAATGTCTTCAATCTTCATTCTGATTTGATGATATCCCGAACGAAGATCCAACTTGGTGAAGTAAATTGATCCATGCAATTCATCCAGTAATTCATCAATAACAGGAATGGGGAACTTATCTTTAATAGTGAGCTTGTTGAGCTCCCTATAATCTGGACACATGCGCCATGATCCATCCTTCTTGTGCACCAATACTACTGGAGCTGAGAAAGAACTTTGACTCGGTTGAATTATACCAGCCTCTAGCATTTCTGCAACCATACGTTCAATTTCACTTTTTTGGACATAGGGATATCTGTACGGCCTGATGTTTGGAGGAACACTTCCTGGAATCAGATGAATAGCATGATCATGATCACGCATAGGTGGGAGACCTTGGGAGTCTCAAATACCTTGGAATGATTGTCCAAGACTTTTTGGAGATCTGGAGAAATAGATGATTCCAATGTGGAAACATCTAGCGAACATAATTGTGCAATTACACCTCTTTGCTCCTTTTTTAGAAGCTTTGTCATACCATTAGAGCTGATTATCTTTCCTGGTTTCCCTGCAATACCCCTTAATTCAACTTCCTTTCCTTCCGAAGAAAATTTGATGAAAAGTTCTTGAAAATTAAAAGCTATTGTACCCAAGGATTGTAGCCATTGGACTCCTAGTACAACATCGCACCTCCCATTGGAATGGAAAGCATTGGGCTAGTCAATACATATTCTCCCATGGATAGCTTGATATTATGGCACTTTCCAGAGCAATTTATTGTTCCTCCATTTGCAATCATCACTTGACACTCTGGTGCTGGATATAGGAAGCAATTCAATTCTTTTGCTACCCTACAATGAATAAAATTGTGGGTGCTTCCTGAATCAATCAACACTATTACCTTTTTCTTCTTGATTTGTCCTTCTATCTTGATGGTTTGAGGAGTGGTAATTCCCGCCAATGCATTACAAGATATGGTCGGATTTATTTGTTCTTCATCTAGGCTTTGTTCCTGGAGTATATCTTCTTCTTTTGACCTTTCTTGCTCCTTTTCTTCTTCCTCTTCACAATCTATGTAGAATAATTTCTTCTCAGCACACTTATGACCTTTAGTGTATTTGCTATCACAACTGTAACAAAGCCCTTTTGCTCTTTTTTCTTCCAATTGTTGTGGTGTCAACCTTATAGGTTGTGGAAGACTAGGGGCAACAACACTTCCGTCTTTATAGTTGTGAGTGGTATGCTTCCTGGTTGCCATAATTTTGCTTTCCATTTTTCTTGCTAACCTGAATGCCTTCTCTAATGAATCAGGTTCCCAAAGGCGAACATCATGTTGGATATTATCCTTTAAAGACCCTATGAACACATCAATCCTATGCTCCTCTGGAATATCTTTTACCCTTATGTTCAATTTTTGGAACTCCTCAATGTGCTCCATTACTGAACCCTTTTGTTTGAGACTTATCAATTGGCTAAAAAAAGTGTTGCTTTTTGTATCTTCATAATGTGCTATCAATTCTTCCATAAAAATTGCCCAAGTGATAAATTGTTTACGAGAGCAAAGCCATTGATACCATACAAACTGATTTGGTTCCAAATATACAGTTGCCATACGTACCTTTTGTGCATTTTGCACATTATTGAGATCGAAGAATTGCTCCATCTGTAATATCCATGTGGCGGGATCCTTGCCATCAAACTTCCTCATATCGATTTTTGGAATATGGTGATTCTTCGATCCAACATTAGCGTCTATGGAATCATGATTAACATTTCTTTTGTTCTCATCATGAGTTTCCTTTACTACCTTTTCACCATTAGTGACCCTTTCTTGTAGCAACTTCTTCAATTCTTCCATATCTGTCTTCAAATCTATCTTCAAATCTGCCATGTCTCTCTTCAAATCTGTCTTCGAATCATCCATCTTAGCTTCCATGCCCTTTATCTTAGATTCCACGCCACTTATCTTAGCTTCTGTTAGCTTTTGTGAGCGTGACATTTGTTGCACTTGTTCTTGTAATTTTGATATATCATGTAGCATTTCTTCTTCTTCTTCATGAGTCATGCTAGAGCTTTCAGGTTCCTTACTAGGTGTTTTCATTTTCTTTCCTCAGGGCATCAGTTACCGATAATAATTCTTTACTATGCCCTTTGAATTCCGTTAAACCAAGCTTACACAAAAATTTAAAAAAAAACTACACACCTTTTTTCACTTTATAGAAGCCTGATATTGAATCTGATTTATCTCTGTAATTTCGGATCATCCAGTTCTGAAATTGTTACCTGCAGTAGCCTTCTGTGTCCTCTTTCCAATGCCACAAGTCTGAGCCAAATTGGATTCTCCAATGAAGAGTTATGTGAAATCTCCCATAGTGACTTGCTTTTAGACTGGTTCAGTAGAGCGAAAATGTACGACGTGCCACGATTCACTGTTTCAACCTTTGAATCTAAAACACACATACAAGAAACTACAGTCCGTCCTCTTTCTGTACCTTTTTACAAAATTTCAATCCGATCCTCAGAGAGAGAGTTATGACGATTTTCCCCAGGTCACCTATTTTGAATGTAATTCAGGAGTCTGCAAAAAGGCCAACTTCCTCAGATCATATCTCCGAAAATATCACGTGAAAAGCTCTAAAATTCGGACCCAAGGTTCAGCGCCAATTCTTCTCAAATGGGTTTTTTTTACAACTTCTGAAACGTCACAGAAAAAAAGTTATAGCGAAAATTCCACGATGACCTATTTGGAGCAGCAAAACCCTAGAATCCAAAGCTCTGATACCAAATGTTATGAAACCAGCTCAAGAAAAGATAGATCAACGCCTTATAATTCAGCCTCTTCGAGGGGGAAACCTCCTTTACATTACATAAATGAACAATTCTTGGATGATACAAATGAAAAAACCTCCTTTCTATATATAGGAGTCTAAGGAGTCACAATATAATCCAGCCAACCTAACAATAATAATATAAAGCCACAAAAATAACAATAGAGGGATTCTATGGGGCACAGAAATAACAATATGGGGGTAATAGGGGCACAACAATATAAATAAGGGGTATAACTACAATAGTAATGGGGTAATCACTAGTATTATAGGGACCCAACAATATCCCTATGCCCAAAAGAGTGAGATTGAACGTATGGTTGCAAAAATGCTAGAGGCTGGTAGAATTCAACCGAGTCAAAGTTATTTCTCTGCTCCAGTAGTATTGGTGCACAAGAAATATGGATCATGGTGCATGTGTCCGGATTATAGGGAGCTCAACAAGCTCACTATTAAAGATAAGTTTCCCATTCCTATCATTGATGAATTACTGGATGAATTGCATGGATCAGTTTACTTCACTAAGTCGGATCTTCATTCAGGATATCATCAAATCAAAATGAAGACAGAAGACATTCCGAAAATAGCATTTAGAACTCATGAGGGTCATTATGAATTTTTGTTCATTCCTTTTGGCCTTACCAATGCACCTTCAACATTTCAAGGTTTAATGAATTCCATTTTCAAACCATTCCTTAGAAAATTTGTGTTAGTATTTTTTGATGATATACTAATCTACAGCAAGTCTTGGAAGGATCATGTTAAACATGTTGACAGGGTGCTACAACTATTGGAGGAGAAACAATTATATGCAAAAAGATCCAAATGTTTCTTTGGAGTACAAGAGGTGGATTATTTGGGTCATATTGTATCTCATGAAGGAGTTAAGGAAGACCGTAGCAAAATTAAAGCCATTAAGGAATGGAAAATCCCCACATCCATAAAGCATCTGCGAGGATTTCTCGGGTTGACAGGGTATTATCGCATGTTTGTTAAGAATTATGGGAGAATAGTAGCACCTCTAACAACATTATTGAAGAAAGATGCATTTTCATGGACTCCAGCAGCAACAAAGGCCTTCGAACATCTTAAAGAGGCAATGTGCCAAGCATCGGTCTTAGCTACTCCGGACTTCACAAAAACCTTTATTGTGGAATGTGATGCTTCAGGAAATGGAATTGGTGTTGTTTTAATGCAAGATGAAATACCCATTGCCTTTGAAAGTTGTCCAATCAAGGGAAAGTTTTTACACAAAGCTATTTATGAGAAGGAAATGTTGGCAATACTCCATGCACTTAAGAAATGGCGACCCTACCTAATGAGAAGACACTTCAAGGTAAAAAACGGATTATGATAGCCTTAAATACTTTTTAGAACAAAGATTATCCTTTGAAGAGCAACAAAAGTGGGTGACAAAGATGTTGGGTTATGACTTTGAAATCATCTACAAAAAAGGGAAGCAAAATGTGGTGGCAAATGCACTCTCAAGAAAGGATGAGGATGTGGAAGCATTGTTGTGCGCCATTTCTATTATCCAACCAGATTGGATAAACAAAGCAAGGGAGGAATGGAAGAATGATGAAGAAGTGTGGGCACTTATTCGAAAGTTACAACAAGATTCCAGTACGTCTGATACATTTAGCTGGCAAAATGATTTGTTATGGTACAAAGATTGCTTATACCTTTGTAAGAATTCCCAGCTAAAACAAAATATTCTTATGGAATTGCACACTTCTCCCTTAGGAGGGCACTCAGGATTTTTAAAAACTTACCACAGGGTTAAGAAGGAATTTTTTTGGGATGGCCTTAAATCATATATTCAAAAGTTTGTGGCGGAATGTTTGGTTTGCCAACAAAATAAAGTTGAAACAATTAAGACACCGGGTCTATTACAACCTTTATCCATTCCAAGCCAACGTTGGGAGGAGGTTTCAATGGATTTTATCACATGTTTACCCAAGTCTGAGGGAAAGAGTGTCATCATGGTGGTAGTTAACAGACTTACCAAGTATGCACACTTTTGTGCATTATGACATCCATTTAAAGCCAATACCGTTTCTTCTGCATTTATGGAAACAATTCAAAAGCTACATGGAAACCCAAAGATTATTGTAAGTGATAGAGATCCCATTTTCACTGGAAATTTTTGGACAGAGTTATTTTCTTGTCTTGGTACTCAGTTAGCTCATAGCTCATCTTATCATCCTCAATCTGATGGGCAAACTGAGATAGTAAACAAATGTTTGGAAGGATATCTTCGTTGCTTTGTATCTGATAAACAGACACAATGGGTCAAATGGTTGCCTCTGGTTGAATGGTGGTGTAACACTTTCTTCCATACAACAACAAAAATGACCCCATTTATGGCACTTTATGGATATTAGCCACCATCCATCACATCATATTTAAGAGAAAATTCTAAGGTTCAAGCAGTGGAACATCACATTGAACATCAACAACAAGTCCTCCAACTCTTAAAGGATAACCTCGTGTTGGCACAGAATAGAATGAAACAACAGGCAGATCAACATCGCAGCGAAAGAAGTTTTGATGTAGGTGATTGGGTATTCCTACGGCTACAACCATATAAGCAAATGTCCCTCAAGCAAGCTAAGAAGGATAATAAATTATCACCAAAGTATTATGGTCCGTACAAGGTGTTGCAAAAGATTGGTACTATGGCATATAAATTGGAGCTTCCTGCAGCTTCTCGATTGCACTCAGTTTTCCATGTTTCATGTTTAAAGAAGGTTATAGGCGACAAGCTCCGAGTTTAAACAATATTGCCAGAACTTGATGAGGAAAGAGAAATTATATTGGAACCAAAAGCAGTCACAAAAACAAGAACTCGACAGCTACGAAATCGATCAATTTCAGAGTATCTTATCAAGTGGAAGAACTTATCTGCTAAAGATTCCACATGGGAGGATGAGAATTTTATACATAAGCATCCATAACTACTCAAGTGTTGAGGACAACACTTTTTTGAAGGAGAGGGGCATGTTGGGTCCCTATAATACTAGTGATTACCCCATTACTATTGTAGTTGTATCCCTTATTAATATTGTTGTGCCCCTATTGTCCCCATATTGTTATTACTGTGCCCCATAGAATCCCTCTATTGTTATTTTTGTGGCTTTATATTATTATTGTTAGGTCGGCTGGGTTATATTGTGACTCCTTAGACTCCTATATATAGGAAGGAGGTTTTTTCATTTGTATCATCCAAGAATTGTTCATTTATGTAACGTAAAGGAGGTTGCCCCCTCGAAGAGGCTGAATTCTAAGGTGCTGATCTATCTTTTCTATCTTTTTCTTGAGCTGGTTTCATAACAGACTACTGGATAAACTCAGTACATAGAAAACTTACCTATATAAATGGAAGTATGTATTTCGATGCATATTACTAGGAAGGAAGCCTATCCATAGAGATATTCAGTGTCTAAGCTATTTTTCCGGGTAGTGAAGAAGTGTAAATTATACAAAGTTCAACAACTATGGTTAGAGGTAGTTAAGTTTTAAATAGAGTTAAAATCACAACGTGAAGATGTGGTGGTGAAAGAGGACTGTTTGCGAGATTCCAAAGTGGATGTGGGTGCTGATCAAGACCGATGAGACAAAGATTTATTTATTGTTGTAATATGTGTTTTTAATGTTATCCATGTAAGCATTAAGGGAGGGTGTTGGAAGTAATGCTTCCATGTCATGTGTAGTTTTCATTGTGATTCCTTAGGTGTGAGTCTACAAGGTGGTGATTCCTATGTAGTGAGTTGGAGTAATGATCTAGATGTGTCGAAGTTAGTGTGTTATGTCCTATATATATATAATTGTTGTGATGAATAAGAACATAATGTGATTTGTAATTTATGTGCAATCTCTCTATGCTCATATCTTCATATTTCTAATAATTGAAACCTTACACATTTAGAAAACTAAATGTGATTTTAGAGTTCCATCATTATATATTTATTTAATATCCAAATAGCCAAACAAAAAATAAATTTTGTCAATGTTCCATCATCATGGAGTGGTCATTGCATGAAACATCAACATAAGATGAAATAGAAAATTTTTCTAATAATAAACATGTGCATATAAAAAATACTTATTTAAATATTCAAGAGAATAAGCAACCTATAAATCTATATATTTAAATATGAGGGAGGATGTACTCAAAGTAGAAATTTCCATTGTTGCATGCAAAATATCCTCGGCACATTATGCACTCACTTTGTAACAAGATCAAAGTTGGCACCTCATTGTGATGAGCAAGAGTGGGATGGAAATCCATAGAATAGTGACCAAAACTAGCTTAATCACATGCTTCCTCATCTCTACAATTTAAAAGGAAAAAATAAAATAGTTAGTGGCCAAGGGTGGATACTTGGCTATGGTTTATAAAACCATATACTAATGTAACATTTAGTGTATTAAGCCAAAATGAAAATGCAAAGAGTTGTGATTGCGTAACAATGGAAACACTAATCCTAGAGCAACTTAAAACCTAAAAACAACTCAGTGCCAAGTAGAACCCTCACTATGAAGAAGTGGAAGACCACATTAAACTCATATCTGACTACACACTATCACACGTAAATCCCAATATTTGAAGTTACAAAAAAATTGTTAGAAAAAGTCTTACCTTGTAAATGTATTTGTATGGTTCACAGTGTTAAAACTATATAGAAAAACTCCATTATATAGCAATGAAGTGTAATAATTTATTGGAATATTACATTTCTATTGTAACAATTTATAAATATACTAGATCCATCTTAAGTCATTGTCTACCAAGCTTCTAGAGAGATTAAATTTCTTGTGACTTTATAGTGGTTTGCATCTCAAGAAATTTGATTCCTCTAAACACTTGGTAGATATATATCTAGGCTATGGATGTAGGCTAGTTAAATTATTAATTCTAATTCTAATTATAAATATAATTTATTATTTATTTATTTATTTTATTGTTTGTATTTTCATCTTGAGGAAGTCAAAATGTTAAACATTATAACATATGGGTTCAAGTGTTTACATAGGAGTTAAGTTTACTTATGAATCTCAAATACAAAGTTTTTTTTTTTTTTAATAAAAATTGGATGGGATGAAGAAAATCTTGGATGAAATATAATATTATCCAATATTTCCATTCACGACTTAGTCATCCTTCCACCCCTCTTAAACTTTTTAAACCTTTTTTTGTGTAAGCTTAGTAGGACTACATCTTCATCATGTCCAATTTCTCACACAGATAGAGGGGATAGCTCAAGATTTGAACCCAAGACTTTAAGTTCAGTGAGAGTTCATTTCCATTGCCATTGCCAATTTAGCTATCCCAAGGGCACTTTAACTCATTCTCAATATATATGTAGTCATTAGAATGAGTTATATATGCTTAGCAATAGTGCTTAACCCTACTCTTCTTAAATCTCTGAAGCTTCTAACCATATATGCACACTGTATTTATCCATTTCAACTATAGAAACAAAATGTAGAAAAATACATAGGGCCACCGAGCATATCCATACAAAAGCGAGCCAGAAATATCCATAAGAACATCACAAATGAGGAGTCATAAATATCCATAACATTTTACCCATATTTTTCTACACCTAATTATGTATCTAATTATAACATCCAACTAAAATGGATTAGGCTTGTTTAAATTTCCACTTAAATGTGATTTTTTATTTTATTTTATATTCACTATGTCAAAATGTTTAAATTATGTTTACATTAAGTTACACATCTCTACCATATCATATTTTTATTTTAAGTTTAATTTTATTGAGTTAAATTGTTTAAATTACATTATGTTACACATCTCTAGTATATTGGGTTAGAGAGGTCAACCCAATAAAAAAATGAGTAAATTTATTAAAAAAAAAAAAAATTATTATATTATATTTTAAAATAAAAATACTATATTCAAAATTTAAATTCCAAAAACTAGCATAGCTAAATTAAATATTTTACTTTATTTAATTTTAATTTAATTTTATGTCAATATAATTTGATATAGTCAAAATGTAAAATAAGAGAGGATAGGACAAGACATTATAATTCTCTACAAAATATAAAATAGGAGAGGACAAGACATAGCATTACAACTTCTCTACATATTACGCTAGAGAGGCCTATCAACCCAATAAAGGTCTATAAATATATAAGTTTATATAATTTATATATGAATGATATAAATAAAAAATTAACACACACATATAAGTTAAAAATCATTTTTTTAGTATACATATACATATACATATATATATATATATATATATATATATATATATATATATATATATAGATATATATAATTTTTATACTTTATTGAAATATTACACTTCTAATCTAACTATTTTTTTATTTAAATATGTTTCTTTTATATATTTAACTTTTATATTTTATTGAAATATTACATTTTTTTGTTGAGGGGTCTTGGATAGAGTACTAGTGGATGTCAAGTGAACATGACCATGATGTATCTCACACATGTGGAACTTGCAAAAAAAAAATTACAATTTAACTCATATATTTTTTTGAAATTTTTTTATAAATATAAAATTTTCTATTAAGGTCGTGGAGGCGGCGTAGTGGTAAGGTCGACCTCGTCATGACGGACCGGTCTTGTGTTCGATCCCGAGCAAGGTCGGTGCTCGTCGTGCGAATAGTAACCGAACCGGGCCAAGCCCACTACCTTTTAAGGTCGTGGAGGCGGCGTAGTGGTAAGGTCGACCTCGTCATGACGGACCGGTCTTGTGTTCGATCCCGAGCAAGGTCGGTGCTCGTCGTGCGAATAGTAACCGAACCGGGCCAAGCCCACTACCATTTGGCACAAGGAAGCTGCTGCGCGCGCCCTCTCCTGCATGGCTGCCCTCTGACCGTTTCGCAGTCCCGCGCCTGGCAGCCTCGCTGCTAGGCTCTGCGCTCCCTGGCCTCTGGGCCTCCTGCCCTTCGAGACCCCCTGCTTTGCATTTCCCCTTTCTCTCCGGGCCTCCTGCCCTTTCCTAGATCTTCTTTTCTCTCTGTAGTGCCTGCATCCTGGTTCTACCCCCGCTGAGCCTCTGCGCCTAGCAGCGCAGCTGCTAGGTCGCTCTCCTTTTTGGATTCCCTGAACGCCCCGATCATGGCGGCTTCGGACCCTTCCTGTCAGGATCCTGATGAGCTGGTGAAATCCTTTGCTTCCCTCATTCATGAGAACTCTTCAGAAAGGATCAGGCCCTCTGCTTCTCGATTCACCAAAAAGTTGGACGAAATCCCGGAAGTTTCGCTCCCTCCTGCCCTTCCAAGGAGAGCAGCTGTTGCATTAGCTGACAGAGGTCTAGTCAGCCAGTTCACGGGTCTATGGCCCTCCCCCCGCATGGTCCAGCGCTGGGTGGAAAGAAATTGGAACTCGATGGTCCAAGGAAAGATAGCAATTCGATTCTGCGGAAGAGGGTTTTTCACCTTTCTCTTTGAATCAGTGGAAGACCGCAACTTAATCTTCAGAAATGGGCCATACTTTATGGACACAAGAGGCCTCTATTTGAATAGATGGACCCCTGATTTCGACCCGGAGATGGACGTCCCTAATGCAGTCCCGGTTTGGGTCCGTCTCCCACACCTGCCTCTTCATTGCTGGGGAGACGAGTCAGTGAAAGCAATAGGAAACGCAGTGGGGAAGTATATTGATAGATCGGAGCCTAAGGAGAATATGCATGCATGCGCAAGAATATGTGTAGAAGTCGATCTGGGAAAGGGATTGCCAGAAGCTATCAAACTCAAAGTAGATCAATGGACGCACATTCAACAAGTGGACTACGAACAGCTACCTTTCAAATGCAAGGTATGTCATGAGTATGGGCATTTTGCCAATAGATGTACCAAAGTAAATACAAATGTTTCTGATTCTAACCCTGAAGCACCAGAGGAAGTCTGGGAAACAGTAAAAAAGAAAAAACCCAACCCCCCCCAAGGAAACTCCAAAAACCCTCCCGTCACCCCTACTCCCCCTTCTCATTCTAGCCCGACCTTCCCCTCATCTTCCAACCCCTTTGAAACCCTATCCGAGGAAGACCCTCCTTCCCCTCCCCCATCCCCGAGAGCTCCTCCTGTAATCCCCTCCTCCCCTCCGCCTTCCTCCCCTCCCCCAACTGTGGAGAGAATCTTAACTAGGAACAAGTCTAAGGAAAACAACTCATCTATAGAACCCCCAAGAAAAGTCGGAAGGAAATCCAACAAAGAGATAAGGGATGAGACCGCAGCAAAAGAAATGACCACAGGGATTCAGCAACCAATGGACACTTATCTGGACAAGACGAAAGGAAGTGGAGAGAAAGGGAAAGAGAAAGGCGGAACCCACAACAAGACAGGTAAATGATGAATTTGGTCTCTTGGAATTGCAGGGGGATGGGCTCCTCCCTTAAGGCAAATGCAGTCTGCAACCTTCTCAAATCAGAACAGCCAGACATCCTCCTTCTCCAGGAGACCAAAATCAAAGAGCAGGAATTCAAAAAAAATCTGAAAGGCAGCAAAATTCATGAAGGAATAGCAGTAAGTGCATCTGGCGCTTCAGGTGGTATAGGGACTATCTGGGATAAGAGAAAATGGAAATTATTAAATCAAAGGCAAAGCAGCTGGTGGATTCGATCAGATATCCAAAACACAGCCATGACAGAAGAATATACTATCTACAATGTATATGCCCCTCCTCACTACCGTGATAAAGTTGCCTGCTGGAACTCAATTGCGGCAGACCTACTGGAACCTCAAGGACGAAACATCTTCTTGGGGGGGGATCTGAACTTAATAAGGAACGCTGAAGAAAAGATAGGGGGAAATTTCTTAGCAGATCCCTCAAGGGAGGCCCTTGAAGAAATCATCCAAACCCATAATCTGGTGGACTTCCAACCTCAGAACGGGCGCTTCACCTGGTCTAACAAGAGAGTAGGACGAAACAATATCAAAGAAAGACTGGACCGCATTTTGGTTCAAGAGAGAATAATTGCTAATTTCTCAAGTATCAAAAGCCTCATCATCCAAGGTTATTACTCAGACCACAAGCATGTGGCTCTAAAATTGGACAAAGGAAAAAATATGGGCCCGCTCCCCTTCAAGTACAACAGAGCATGGGATAACCAGGAGGATTTCAGATCTCTGATAAAAGAACAGTGGACAGCAGAGATCATAGGATCCCCGCACTTCGTTTGGGAATCAAAATTAAAGCTCCTTCGACTGGCCATAAAACAATGGGCAAAAATCAAGGCAATAGAAGAGAATAAAATTAAATCAGAACTCCAAGGAAAAATAATGCAATGGAATCAGGAGAAAGAATCTAGACAAGACACGGAAGGGGATCAGATCAAAGAGATGGAACTACAAAAGGAACTGTATAAGCTGAACAGAAAAGAAGAGGAGGAACAAAGACAAAAGTCAAGGTGTCTATGGCTCAAGTCGGGAGACAGTAACACATCCTTTTTCCACAATAGTTTGAAAATGAGGAGAGCTGGGAACAATATTGAGAAAATTACAGTGGATGGAAAAGAATTAAAAGAGCAAAGGGAAATTATGGAGGCTGCGTCCTCTCACTTTCAAGACCTTCTCACAGCGGACCCGCAGTATAGAGACAGCATGGAAATCCTTGATACAATGGAGAACAAAATCTCTGATGCACAAAATATTGAGCTGGATAAAGAGATCACGGTGGAAGAGATAGAGCAAACAATTCGCAACATAGCTTCGGACAAGGCTCCGGGACCTGATGGATTCACGGTGGATTTCTACAAGACCCATTGGGACATCATAAAAAAGGACTTTATTAGAGTGGTAAGAAACTTCTTCCAAAAATGTAAGATGGGCAGTGGAATGAAATCCTCCTTCTTAGCCCTAATTCCCAAAGATCCCAACCCTCATTCCTTCAGCAGATTCCGTCCTATCTCTCTCTGCAATGTGTCTTATAAAATCATCACCAAGATCCTCGCCAACAGGCTTAAATCTATTCTCCCTTCTCTCATTTCAGAGAACCAAGGTGGCTTTGTCCCGAGGAGGCAAATATCCGACAATGTAATACTCATCCAAGAGGCTATTCAAAGCAGTATCAATAGGAAAGAAAAGGGTATGATAATTAAGCTGGATATGGCAAACGCATTCGATCGGGTTAACCACTCCTTTCTCCAGGCTGTTTTAAAAAAATTTGGAATATCCGAGCTCTTCATTAGCAGGGTGCGGGAATGCATATCAGGCAATTGGATAGCCCCCCTCATCAATGGTAGACCCAGCAAAGCATTCAAAAGTTCAAGAGGTCTGAGACAAGGGTGCCCGCTCTCTCCCTTCCTTTATATTCTCATGGCGGAATCGCTAAGTATGAAGCTGGAAAACATGAGGGAGAAAAAAGAAATAACAGGGATAGAAATAGTTAGAGGGTCGAAAGGTATAAATCACTCCCTTCTTGCAGATGATACCTTACTGATAGGAGGTGCCTCTAGCATTATGGCGAGGAGATTCAAGAAAGCATTGGACCTCTTCCTCCAAGCTTCTGGTGGCAAACTCAACAATAATAAATGTATGATCTATACCTGGAATGTCCCTAATCATATCATCCAGCGAATATCCTTAATCATGGAAATCCCAGCCCAACGGAACTGGTCCCATTTCATGTATCTAGGGCTCCCTCTGGCTAAAGAGACAATCAAAACAGAGATATGGGTTAAGATCATTGAAAAACTCAGAGGCAAACTACAAAGCTGGGGAGTGTACTGGTTAAACTTAGCTGGCAGATCTATTCTAATCAAGTCCATTCTTGCCTCGCTCCCTATTTACCAGTTTTCAATTTCTCTTGCTCCGGCCAGCATCCACAAGCACATGGAGCTGATAATCCGAAGCTTCCTGTGGCAAGGAGGTAAGCAGAATACTAAGAAGTTCAGTCTGGTTAAATGGGAAAAAGTCATCCTCCCTGTGGAGAAGGGTGGGCTTGGAATCAGGGTCCCTAGATTGGCAAACTTGGCAATGGGCTTCAAACTAATCTGGCGAATTCTTAATGAAAAAGGGGCATGGTGGACGAATGTTATAAAGAAGAAATATTTGAATAGTGCAAATAGCAATATCTTATCAGAAAATATTATAGAAAGACAAGGTACTTCAACCTGGAATCTCATCAAGAAATCGCTCCCCCTTTGCAAACCTCATATCTCCAGGGCCCCTGGAAATGGCAGTGAAATCAGTATTTGGAAAGATAGAATAATGGGGTCAAATGCCAGAGAATCGATTCCTAATCTTTATCCCCTTCAACGGTGGATGTCAGAGGCTAACCTCATTACTCTCTTTGACATTTCTCTTTGGGATCAAGACTGCTGGGCAGGTTGGAGACCTCTCAATCTCCCCTCAGACCTATCTAAGCTATGGGAAGAGCTCAAGAGTTCCCTCAGTGGCTCTGCTCCCACTAACAAAGGAAAAGAAGATAAATTCGTATGGGACCCTAATGGAGGAAATTACTCGGTCAAAGAAGGATACAAAGCTCTTCAGGATATCTCAGCTGTAAATAATTGGCCCCTGCACAAAGTTGCTTGGCGTTCTGAATGCCTCCCTAAGGTTAAAATGTTCAACTGGACTTTACTTCATGGCAAAATCCTAACGGCAGAGAACCTCAGAAAGAGAGGTATACATGGGCCCTCTATTTGTTGCATGTGCAGGGCAGCGGAAGAAAGCATCACGCATCTCTTCATTGAGTGTCCGATTGCAAAAGCATGCTGGCACCACCTTTCTGGTTCAATTACTTCAGAAGACCTTCCCTCTCAGATTTCGACCCTCCATAAAAATTGGGAAAAAAGACTCCTTCACTTCAAAAAAGGCAAATCCATAGTGAACAGGTTCTGGAACAGTATCCCTTCAAACTTGTGTTGGCAGATCTGGATTGCACGAAATAAGTGTATTTTCAGTAATGAAAAGCCAAGCATAACAGGCATTATGGCAAAATCAATTTCCCTCATTTCTGAGACGATCGAAGCCAATGGTGTATCTCAGACAGACATAGAGGTCGAGGATGAAAGGCTAAAAGAATGGCTGGGAAAATTTAAGTTTAAATCAAATCCAAGACCAGGTATTAGAGAAAAGAAAGGCAGTCTGGACTGGAAGCTTCGAGGCACCGAGGAGGAAATCAGTCAATGGATAAGAAGCCAAAAAAGGCCTGTCTTGTATTTCGACGGGGCCTCAAAGAAGAACCCAGGCCAAGCTGGAGCAGGCGAGATTATTAAGGACCCCCAAGGGAAAATCATAGCAACCTATGAATGGGGTTAGGCCAAATGACCAACAACAAAGCAGAGGCCTATAGCCTTCTTCTGGGCTCTCTCATTTCAAAGAATCTCGGTCTACAGAACCTTCTCATTCTAGGGGACTCAGCAATAATAATTGCAGCCATGATTACAGGGAAAGACTTCAAACAATTGGCTCTGAACAATATCAAGAGTAGAACACTGGAAAACATCAGAGCGCTAGGAGAAGTGACTTTCAAGCATGTTCTAAGGAATAACAACAAGGAGGCAGATGAACAAGCAAACCAAGCGGCTAGAAGGAAACCCGGACAGGTCAGAGAGAATGATACAATCTACGTCAAGGATATTCCATAAGCAAAAGCACTCCACCGCCCCATCACAAGGGAGCAGTCACCTCAGGCACTCAGGCCATCCTTTCGAATCCCCTATCAAATCCCCAAGCTGCATAATTGGGTACAAGGGGAGATCTATTCGATTTCGGGGCTCAGAACTAATTTTCATCCTCAGAGCATGCGTGATCCCTCATCTCTTCACCGCAGGCATTCTCTGCGATTCCGGCCGAGCCCACTCCTCAGGTACGCTATTGGACAGCAGAGGAATCATGAGTTTTGACCGTGCTTCAGCCAAGATCGGACTTAGCCAGTCTCAGCCCATTCGAAATATGGACCCCCTTCCTTCTATATATTGCAGACAACTTGTCAAGAATTCCACAGCCAGGGACCAAGCTACAAGAGCCCATTCAAAGTTTAGGCGCCGTCTGGAAGCTCTCTGTCCATTAAGAGTTCCTGGTTTTCGTCCTAGTTCCGGGGTAAGCCTTGTCTTGCATCAAGTGATTCTGTTTCCTGCTAATAGTGTGTTTTGTGTTTTCAGCAGCGCCCTCCCAAAGCCTCCGAGACCTCCCCTCCTCCTTCTAAAGCTCCAGCAGCTCTGTGTCCCCGCTCCCTCCAGCGCTGTCACTCCAATCCCCGCCTTTAGTGCGCACTTTGTTAACAGTCCTCAGGTAGACACGATGGCGGATCAGCAAAGTCAGTCAGCAAATCAGGCTCAGAACAGAGATCCTTTGGGGAATATCTTTAATAACAAGGAATGCACTATGTGCAAGGCACATACGGTTATGACCAACAGTCTGATCAAGCAGCTGAAGGAGTTATCAGAAGATTACCATGCTGACAGAAATTCCAAGCGCAAGAAGCTGGAAAAAAGGAAAAAGGAGATTGAAGACTTAAAGGACCGCTGCATTCATATGGAGGCGGTAATAGATCATCTTCGCTCCCTCACTGAAATCCAGCAGGCTAAAACCTCAACCAGAGCAAGCGCCCGGAAGGATCAGCCCAAGGACGACTCGGTCACTCAGCATTTCCCTTGATTTTATGCATTGCAAATTTTATTGGTTAGGAGGATCCTATGTAAGGCAGTATAGCCGTTTGTTTCTAGCTTTGTGTTCAATTAAGAGAAGCTTCGAGGATTATGGGTCTGCGTACCCGCTTTTGTGCCTCAGCTCTCAAAGCCATCTCCCTCTAGTACTAGAATTCTATTTAGAAAGCTTTTATAATATATGAGTAACCGACTTTGTAAAAAAAAAAAAAAAAAAATTCTATTTATAAATATAAAATTTTCTATAATTTAATTGCTTATAATATAAATGGAAAATTAATATGTATATAGATAAATATAAACGAATAAAAATATAAAATATTATTAAAAAAATATCTTATTTTAACCATGTAAATTAACAAAACAATCTTACTATCCTCCCAAACCTAAATGTCAAGTTTGACATTTAAAAACAAAAATCCATTAATGTAAGCCATTTGAATTTAATGGATTTTTTTATTATTAAAGCTAGAAAGTTGTTTTTTCTTTAAATGAAATCCAAACAAATTTCATGAAATTATTTGCATATATGTTTGGCTGGTTCAGGTTTATCAAATAAATTTCCCTCATGTAATATCCCTATAGCCTACATATTAACATTTAGCATTTATAATTGAATAATATGAAAATATTAATGTACTAAAATGTTTGACGTGTGGTCATTATCTTGACGTTTATGATTGGCACCAAGAATAAGTTAGAAACCCCCACCACGTTGTTTTGAAATGGTTTTGCAACAACAAGATTGCTCACCGTAAATGATTTCGATCAACAAATATATGCGAAGATGATCTGACTTCCATAGGGGCTCACATTCTGTGGTCCTTGCATTTCTTTGGTTCGTTGTATAGTCCTTGCATTAACCGCTTTCTCTCTTCATTTTTCCCATTAATGGTATTTTTCTTTCGAATATGAAATTATAAGGTAAACCCTAAACCGTTCTCCCAATGAGATCCAGCCTTGAGCATCAAAAGGAAGTGGAGTGTGCCTCTTTACTATGGAAGGGAATGTGTATTGGACTTGCAATAAGGTGAACAATCAATCTTCCATCTATATGAGAAAGTGGGTTCAATGATACATAACCTACCAGTGGTTTAAATTTTAGTAATAGTTTTTACATGGGTGTTTCTATAATCAAAATAATTAATTCGAGTGTGATAATCTCTCTTTCACAATAATAGTGGAACTTATGATTTATAGAGTCCTCAAGCGAGTGAATTGATTTGTTAGAAGTCCCTTTCACTTAACATACATCACTCAAAGTTTACTATGTGCTTTTATTCAAAGGGGTATAATGCATAGAAGTTATCAGTGATTATGACATTATAGTAATAATTGGTAGAGATTGAATCTTTGATTTAGAGAGACCTAGATTCTCTTGCATTATGTTTGGATGAAAATCCATAACATTTTTGGTTTTGATCAATTTATACTTCAAGTAATGTTAGAGTTTTTCTCACAAAAAGTGGTTGCACCAAGGAAATAGTTATTTACGAGGAATTGAGTGACAATTTTTAAAAACTAATATATTTTGTAGTAGTTGAATAATGGGTTATAACTAATACTATTATAGGATATGAGCTCATTAGGTATAACTATCATTACATACACAATGAAAGATCATTGGATGCACTTTTATAACTTGAAATTATTGAGATGTATTGCTAAATTGATACGGTTTAACAAGGGTGATGCATGATGGGGAAGATTGTTACCTTGGGAAATAGTTGGCCACAAGGATATTGTGCTTTAAGAATTTTTGGATAATGTGTTTGAGAAGTATGACAACATGTCTGATTTATGAGCCTCTAGTTAATATTAGTTGAATGAAAGTTATGATTCTTTTATAAAATCTCAGCAATGAACAAGAGATGGAATCCCTTGTGGCCATTGAGAGAGGAGTGAACTCCCTAAGAGGTTTTCATGGTAAGATTAGTGTTCATTTATGTGCTTGCCTATTTGGTTATCTTGATAATATTGTTAGTATGCATGACATTGGAAATTTCACCATTCAATGTGTTGTTAATAAGCTCTCATTAATTGGATAATGATAATGATGCAAAGCTACAACTAAATGCATTGTGCTAACAAGTTGCACTAATGATTATTCCTTTACCCAATTTGATTTTTCCATTTCCAGGATTACTTCAATTTATGATGGTGATTATATCATTTCATGATGAGTTAAGTATATGATAAGTCATTTGTGGGTTTCTATATGTTGGTAAAACTTGATACAAATTTTAATCCTCTCTAGGTTATATGAGGTGTACTAACTATTGTTACAAGTGATATGAGAGCCAAGTTGCATCACTCATACCTCTTGGATTCCATAAGAACAAGGAGTAGATGTATGATGCTATTGGGTGAAGCTCACTTATGGTACTAATAAAAATTACATGGAAATGTTTGCAATAGATTGCAATTAATATGAAATGCATGATAGTGCTAATGACTCTCTTGAAGAATGATAGTGTTAATGACTATTTGTGTTGATGGAATTTGAGCCCTCAAGCACAATTGGAAATTTTGTTGCATTTGAATATAGTTAAATTATGGACAATTTTAAGCACTCACATAGTAAATAGTGATAATGCGGATTATGATTGATTGCCATTATTCTTGTTAGATTTCAGACTTCTGTGGTTAAATTTTGTTAAATGAAAATTCTGATTGTCCACAGTAATAATCATAATATAATATTATTTCCCTGTACCTAGGGGATACATGGAATGATATCTCTCTACTCTAAAAATTAAGTATTAAGATCGAATTTCTTAAAAAATGTAGTAACAATAGCGTAATACCTTCTTTTGCTAGGGTTGATCGTAAAGTGTATAATAGCTATGATGAGAAATCGTTTTTAAAACTAAGTTCAGCCCTAGTTAGTGGAAAAATTAGGAAAATCAAGGCTTCTTTGGACAGTCCAGGGGGATTAGCTTTTACAGCTCACTTAAAACTGGCAAACAACATTAATATAGAACTTTGGTCATTAATTGATGCCAAGGCTACACTTAAGTCTCAAAGAGAAGGTTATATTGCTAGATAAAGGCATTATAGAAAACTCTCAAGATTGAAACACAACAGGTTAATGATTAAACAAGATTCACCCAACCATGGTATTAGTAGCTCATGCAAAGAGAATAGTTGTGTAGTTGGTCCTTGTAGAAGTAATGGCATTATAAATTATTATTCAATTAGCAGCTTAAAAAGTGGAAATTGGAGTTCGATAAATAGCTCATAAATCTTAATGCATGATGAGGAAAGAATGAAAAGAAGTTTGGATACCAACTAGGGTAAGATTGTTGAGTTTTCACATGTAGACATCAACACAGATAGAAACCATGAGATTTCACCTATTCAAGTGAAAATCACATAAGAAAAAATAAATAGCATTAATAAGGTTTTTTGGTTGTCCAAGGAACGCTAGCTTACCCAAGGATTCAGTTAAAAGTGTGGATGGCTCTAGCATGGATAGCAACAATAAGGTCATTAGATAACCATATAGCATTGGAAACATCAGTGAAGACAAGGATAGCCTCAGTGGATGAAGCAACATTGAGTGAAACAACAACATTAGAAACAGAAGAAGAGTCTACATTAGAAGCATAAAAATCAAAGGCAACAATATTTGTAGCAAGGAAAGTAACAAATTTGAACATATTTATTCATCCAGCAAGGAAATTGACATTGGGTAATCACGCGAGGCCAAAACAAGCTCGGTTAGTGATTCAGGAAATAGGAATTCGATGAGTGGAAAATAACGATCAAAGAGTGATGGGTTAAACAATGAATTTGAAGTGGAGAAATCAATCTAGTCTAGATCACATTCGGTTTTTGTCTAAGGATCTAAGCGTTCATTTAGGGGAAAAGAAATATCTAAGATAATCTTGATTTCATTGGGAATGGCTTAGTGATATCTAATAGCTTATATATCGACTTTATAAGCAAGTCCATCCTCGTTATCTCAGGTAATTTCAATAGAAATTCCTCTTGAATTAGCAGCTTAGGAACAAACATAATATCAAATGTTAAGCCTAGAATGAAGGTATTTAATTTTTGATCTCATGAATTAAGTTCGGAAATTATTAATGTTCTCAACAAGGGCTTGGGGTTTGGGGTTGCACCAAAGAACATTTCAGATTCTAGTAAAGAGTATCATTTGTAACATTGAGGATGGGATTAAAGGCCTTTCTTTTTAAGACAAGGAAGTATTAAGACAATAATGTGCCCTTATAATGAGAAAGGATAAACCCCCTAATAGTCATTTAAATAAGGATGAGAAAATTTCTCTTAAATCCATTTGTAATAATGAAAAAATTATGGTTCTTAAGTAAGATAAGGGAGAGACAACGGTTCTTTTGGACAAGGATGATTACATTAGTAAACAAATGAGCATATTAAGTGTGGTAGTTATAAGAAGCTTAACCCTAATCCCATTCGCAAGGTCATAAAATAAGTCAAGGGGGCAATTTTAGAGTCTAACCTTATGATAAATTAAAGAAAAGATTGACGCCTACCTGTGAAATTATCCCTAGGATTTATGGGTTTCCAAAGATCGAGAAGGAAGGCATTCCTCTTAGACAAAATAGTCAATACCATTGGATCCCCAACCTATGTTGCAAAGATCTTAAAACCTCTTGTTCGAAACACTGATTCTTTTCTTAAGGACTCCAATGATTTTGTAAATCTCATAAAAAATGAAAGGGTTGATCAATATGACATCCTTGTGAGTTTTGAGGTATTGTCCTTATTTATGGAGATTCCCTTGGGTGGGGCTATTCATGTTATTAAGGAGGTTACGAATCAAGAAACTGCAAATCTTATTGAGATTTGTTTGGGTTCTACATTTTTTAGTTTTCAAGGAAGTTATTATGAGCAGATATGTGTTGTGGAAATGGATCACCTCTCTCACCAATTGTGGCTAACTTATACGTGGAGTAATTTGAGAATAAAGATCTTGAATCCTACCCTTTAAAGCTAGCTTTGTGGAAGAGATTTGTTCATGATACCAACCTAAAATGGACTCATGGTAGGGAAGATCTTGATAAGTTTTTCAGACACCTTAATTTTATCTATTTTGAAATAAAGTTTACAATAGAGCTAGAAGATAACAAGATAATTCCATTTTTAGATGTCCTTATTATCAGAAAGCAAGATGGTACTTTGGGTCATAAAGTCTTCGGGAAGATAACGCACACAGAAAGCTACCTCCACACTCAATATTATTATCATCCTTCTCAAAAAATGTGTGTCCTTCAATACTTTTTCTATTAGAGTCCTTAGAATATCAGCCTTTGAGCACCTTGAAGAGAAAAACCATTTAACCCCACTATTTATGAGTATAGGCTATAAGGAGAATGTAATTAAAAAATATATAAAAAGGGTTTAAAGAAGGGTTTTCTCCCAAGGTCCTCAAGCTGAAGCTGAACGTGGGAGAGTATTCCTACAATATATTCATGGAGTAACAACATATAATATTGCAAAGACCTTGGATAAAAAATACATATTCAATCAATTCACAACACCAAGAACAATAAGAAAAAGTATGAAGTCTCTTAAGGATAATATTGATGGACATCAAGTTAAGGGAGTTTATAAAATTGATTGTTTTTGTGGGAAAAGTTATATTGGAGTGACACAATGCTCATTACAAAGAAGACTAAAAGAACACTCGACTCATGTTAAGAGTGGAAGATGGAATACTTGAGCCCTTGCATAACACTCCTAAAAGACTAAGCACCATGTTTGCTTGGAAGTGCCACCATTATGGAAAGGGAAGAGCATTATCAAAAGAGGAAAATTAAAAAATCTCTTGAGATTATGAAGCACTAGATAAGCTCAATACCTAATCTAGGATCCATATCAAAATAGATTAGATTTTCGAGTTCTTCTTCTCAGGTATAGAATCTCGGTTATAGTATTCTTTGTCTATCTTATTTAATCTTTAAAATTAATCATAAAAAAGTTTTTAAATATAAATTATTAATTAAATTTAAGTCTATTTATTATAAATAAATAAATTATTTATTTATAAAAAATATTTCATCTTTTAGATTAATAATTCTAATAGTATTAAATTATTATAAATAAACCATTAATAATAATAATAATTATTATTAAGCATTTATTTACAGTAATAATTAATTAATTATTTATTTAGAACTATTACTTCATATTTTAGGTTTTATTAATTATTTTAATATTATTAATTTAGGTTTAGTTTAGGTTTTACTCTTATTTTTAGGCGACCTTTTAATTTATTATCTGATTTGTTCATTTATTATCTATTTATTCATCATCGGCTTTGGCTCTTCTATCATTCATTCATAATCCTCATGATGGATCCCCTTGGGTATTCGAAACATTGAAAAATTACATTATTAATGTGGATAATTCAAACTTCCATTCCACTACCAATATTCCTTTTTGTTGGAAAATATCACACTATATTAACATTGAAATATACATAGAGTACAAACACACAATCTTGGCGGGTCTTCCCCCATCACCCATCGAGGTTCTCTACCCTAGAAAGGGAAACCAAATAATGTTTCCAAAGTGTGATTTCAAAACTAATGCAGTGCATGAGAAAAGCTTAATTCAAGACCAACATTACAAGATTTAAAATGAGTGATCTCTCGTGAAAAAAAAACCACCAATAGAAAGACATTGAAGAGTAGACAAAGCATAAAAAAACATCGGTGGAAATAACCCGAGGAATCTCACGTAACTTCGTGAGGACCTAGAAGCATGTTAACCTGCAGCTCTTGCATGTGTCCATCTCTTAGAGGGTTGGACATACCCACATGTGTAAGTGATTATTTGATGATGTAGCACCCATGCAGGCTTGGACACTTGAGAGGCACAATTGCTTCCTATTGCTTGCTAGCTTGAATGGGGTGGTTACCAGTTGCCATGAAGGTTGGAGGATGTTGGAAATGTAACTATGGTGAGTCTTTATAGCTACTATTGTACTTTATCATTATGTATTTATTGTAAAAATGGAAAAGAAGAAAAGTAATATTATTTTCAAGCATGGGTTTCATGCTTATTTCATTTATTTATTAGGTCAAAGCCTCCATTATAAGGTTATAGGGTTTCTATTCAGTCATTTGAGTTAATGTCATATTTATTAGACTCTTCTTGGGCTTTTGTATCATGTAAAGAAAAAATATGTTGAGTCAAATCATTCATATTTCAAATCCTCACAAAGTCATACCTCCGTTGATGAAGTCGACCCAGTTTGGGGCTATTCTACCTGTTGGGATTATGACACAGGTTTGGCACTATGGCACAGGTGTGGCACAAGTGTTGTCTTTGATGGCAACTCACTCTGGTAACAGATCTCAGTTTAGGCTCTCAGAATGAAGGAAAAATATATATACGCAGGTTCATTGTGATCAAGCCGCGTATACACGCGGGTTAGACGTTCCAAAGATGCGTATGTGTATACACGCACTTTCACGCAAGGAAAAGTGCATACATGTGGGAGAACTTATGTTTGGTCCGTGGCTTTTAGTCCTTGGTATTTGGACCTATGGTTTTGGACCATGGTATCTCGTCTGAAGTGTTGATCCCAAGTATTGGGTCCATGGTATTGATTTGTTATGGTTTTGGACCGTGGTATTGTGAAAGGCCTAAGACTATAAAAGAGGAAGGAGATCATTAGGCAAAGTAATGATCTGAATTATTGAATATTTGATAATGTGCTAGATCTGGAATACTGGTGATTGAGGTTAAGGTGTAGAGCTGGATCTGAATGAAGGAGGAACCTAAGCGCAAAGAAAAGGATAAGTTCTATTGATGGGTCAAAATATTAAGGCTTGAGTAATAATATATTTGTATGATTTTGATCTGTTATATGTGGTGCATGCTTGATCTATAAATCTGATAATCTGGGTTAACTAATGTTTGAATATTTGAAGGAATGAATTATCTTTATAGATCTGTACGCAGGTTTAGTGAAGCGAAGGCACGTATACACGTTGTTTCTGTTAGTCAAAAGTGCGTATACACAGGTTGGTCTTAACACAGAAGCGTATGCATGCAGGTTTCGGAATATTGAAGTAGCGTACATCTCTTAAATTAAGTTCTAGATGCTTCTATTGATTACTACAGTGATCTGGGTTCAGAATTGGTGTATGGCTACTGTTACTGTGTTCTGGATACAACTGTCAGAGAAGTGTCTAATTGATTCAGTTTTAATTGGTGAAAAGGAGATTGTTTGATGTAGAATTTCTTGATGTTTGATTGATGTTCAAGGATCCAATCTGAAAATTTATGAAACGTGGTCCCTGGAAGAAAAGAGAAGGTTGTAGCCTTCAGTCAGTCAGAACCTACGTACTAGTGTCTTAGCTAGTACAAGAGCTAAGGGGTTTGTAGCTCCCTTCCAGGAGAAGCTGGAGAACGAGAGAGGGTTGTAGCTCTCTGCACGTTGTAGCCTGCGTACTGGTAAAGGACTGCACCAGTACAAAATCATTGTAAAAAGAAGTTTCTAATTGAAAAAGATAGAGACATATTGCAGCAGGTGGTTTTCACCCACATTGGGTTTCCACCTTATATCTTGTGTTCTTGTGTGTGACTGTCTGCATTTTCCTGTTCAGAGTTATTGTTTCTATGGTTCTGGCACACATATTTAAAATCAGCATCTGAAGAATAATTAAATTACAATTCTGTAAGTTATACGCAGTTTTCCTTTACTGAAGTTGCGTATATACGCTGGTTTATCTAACTATAGTAGCATATACAAATCCGTGAAAGAATTGAAAAGAATTGTCTTAATAATACTGATTCACCCCCCCTCTCAGTATTATCTCCAACAATTGGTATTAGAGCAGGTCCTTCAGAAGAAGCTTGATCGCTTGAAGTAAGATCTATCATCATAAGCAACTACGAAAAATAAGCATCTATCAGGCCACCGATTTTTGATGGGAGCAACTTCATCTATTGGAAGGTAAGAATCACTGCCTATCTTCAATCTCTTGGTACAGAAGTTTGGGATATTGTGGAAACAGGATACACATTTCCATCAACAACTCCTACAAATGCAGCTGGTAAAAAGCAGTATGAAACAAATGTAAAAGTTGTCAATACTCTATTAGGAAGTCTATCTCAATTAGAATTTGTCAAGGTTATGTAGCTCAAAAGCGCAAAAGAAATATGGGACAAGATCGTTCTGAGCTATGAAGGAGATGAATAGGTAAAACGAGCAAAATTACAAACTCTTAGAATTCAATATGAAAGTCTCAGAATGCATAATGATGAAAGTGTGGCTAGCTATTTCCTACATATAGATGAGATTGTAAATTGTATGAAGAACTTGGGTGAAGAAATAAAAGAAGTTGTTTTGGTTGAAAAGGTTCTAAGATCTTTGTCTCCTAAGTTCGATTCAAAAGTTTCTGCCATAGAAGAAAAGCAGAATCTACAGAGCCTTACCATGTCTCAGCTGCACGGAATTCTAACTGCTTACGAAATGAGGAAAGGAGGACCATCATACAGGAGAGAAGCTGCATTCAAGGCTTCAGGCAAAGGAGATTACTATGAGTCAGGATAGAAGAAGAGGAAGAATCAAATTTTGTCAAGAACCTTCAACGGGGAACTGGAAGATTCAGAGGTAAGTTGCCTTTCAAATGCTTTGCTTGTGGAAGAGTCGGTCATTATGCTGCAAAATGTCCTGATAAAGATAAAATAGATAAAGGTAAGGAACATGTTAGATGGAACAGAAAACAGAATGTAAATAAGAAGAGCTATTACACGCATGAAGATAGTGATGGATTGTCAAATAGTGATGAAGATGAATAAGGTAATGATAATAGACTTTTGATGGCTTTTGAAGATGACGATTTCTTGGATGCTATAAATGAAGAAGGTCTTTATGAAGAAATTTCTAAACTTAAAGTTTGTTTAGATGAAACGAATATGATTATAGATACTCTAACATTCTAACTTGTTGAAAAGGATAAACACAATGAAGAGTTAGAATGTGAAATTGTGGGACTTAGAAAAGAAATTGAGAAAACAAAAGCCCTTAATCTCAGATTTTCTAAAGGATCTGAAACTCTAGATGAGATTATCAAAGTACAACATTCTCCTCTAATCAAGACAGGTCTCGGATATTCCGAAGAAGCATCTCAAGCTCATAAGAAAGTGCAGAAGCCATCCACCTCCAAAATTTATCTTGATGCAGCAAGGGGAGGTGAACAAGGTGACAATCGACAACAAAAACATAATGCAGATCACCAGGTAAATCAGGGACAATTTGCTTCAAGAATGAACAAAGATTATCAAGTAAATCGGGCCAATCTACTTCAAGGGTGAACAGAAGTTTCAATAGACCTCAGGTAAATCATTCTCAACTTGGCTCAAGAATGGATGGAAACTACAATCATATGGTTGGTAGATTTGATAATCGCAGGAATTTCTTCAATGGCCAATGTTTCACTTGTCATAACTTTGGTCATAAAGCTGCTCAATGTGTTGCCTACAAGACCATCATGACTAGGGAAGCTCAAAAACAAAGGAGTATGACAGGAATCATGAAAAGAACCTACAATAACTTCTCTACTCTTGAAAATGAAATAGAATGTTCTATTTGCAACAACTTCGGTCATGTAGAGTCTGAATGCAGGAGTAGGTTCCGGCAAACAACTCAGAACGAGCAAGCTTCATTGAACACCAAAACATGGAGAAAGAAAGAACCACAACCAGAAAGTTGTGGGATAGCCTTATATGCAAAAGGACAGGAAAATCAATGGTACATCGACAATGGATGTTCGAAACATATGACAAGTGATAAAGAAAAACTTCAATCATATAGCGCATTAGAAAAGGAAAATAAGGTCTCATTTGGAAATGACACCCTTGCGTTCATAAAAGGTAAAGGTTCTGTTCAGTTGAAAGAAAAGGTCAAAGCTGGAAATGTTATGTATGTTGATGACTTAAAGCATAATCTATTGAGTGTCAGTCAGATGTGCGATCAAGGAATTGAGGTAATATTTCGATCAAATGGATGTAGTGTTCGTGATCTTGATACAGGAAAAACGGTGATCAAAGGCATAAGAACTCCAAATAATTTATACATATTCAGAGAAGGACAACATCAATGCTATCTAATAAAGAATGATGAACACTAGCTATGGCACAGAAGATTGGGGCATCTTAGCTTCTCTCAGATAAGGAAAGCATGAAAATATTAGGTGGTTCATGATCTTCCTGACATCAGAATTCCAGACAATACAATATGCAAATCATGTCAGTTTGGTAAGAAAACTAGAACTAATTTCCCTGAGAAGGAAGGATCAGCTAGTAGGCCACTTGAACTTGTCCATACTGATATATGTGGTCCAACTAGGAAAAGTTCACCTCGAGGTGAAGAATACTTCATATTGTTCATTGACGACTTTTCAAGGATGTGTTGGATAGGACTCATGAAGTATAAAGATGAAGCTTTCAAAAAGTTCAAATCATTCAAAGCCGTGGTTGAAAATGAATCAGATCACAGAATCAAATGCCTCAGATCTGATCGAGGAGGAGAATTTACCTCAGATGAATTTTTCGATTTTTGTGAAGAACATGGCATAAGAAGGGAATTTTCTGCTGCAAGGACACCTCAACAAAATGGAGTAGTGGAAAGGATGAACAGAACAGTTCAACAAATGGCTCGTGCTATGCTCGATGAATTTGGAACTCCCGCAACCTTCTAGGGTGAAGCCACATTTGCTGCAGTAACTATTCTTAACAAGACAAATGTCCGGGTAAACGGCACTCAGACTCCTCATGAACTTTGGTATGGTAAGACTCCCACGGTAAAATACTTCAAAATTTTTGGAAGCAAATGCTACATTAAAAGGACTGATGAAAATCTTGGCAAGTTTGAACCTAGAGCAGATGAAGGCATTCTCCTTGGTTACTCTCCCCATAGCAAAGCATATAAGTGTTACAATAAAAGACTTGGAAAAATTATTGAAAGTATTGATGCAGTGATTGATGAAGAAGTAAATACCTCTAGGCAGCAAAGATCTGAAGTTTTTGATGATGATGACGACTATCCCTCAACGTCAAATCGGATTCATGATGAAGAAGAAACCCATGAGGCACCAGAAGAAAAAATAAGAATAGAAGAAAAGACTCCATCCAGATACATTCAGAAGAATCATCCAGAATCTCAAATTTTGGGGCAGAAAGAGGCAGGTGTACAAACAAGAAGAACAATTGCAGAAGCTTCAAGCTATTTGGCATTACTCTCCTCCACTGAACCACAAAATGTAAGAGAGTGTTGACACCTAATCTTCATGATTGGGAATTTTATGTAAATAAATAAATTGGGAAGGTGAACAGTCATTGAGAGATGAATTGAACAATCACTCCCTATTGTATATAACAATGGGTTACCTATGGAATATACACAAATTAGTTTTTCTGCCAAGTCTGGAGTTACTCCTGGCCTGACATGGTATCAGAGCCAACCCTTTTTTTAGCTGTTGTAACTCCCTATTCTGCTCATCTGCTCCTCTGCTTTCCATTCAAAAATGCTGCCTATTCATAAATATGGTAGCCTGCTCCACACTGTCACCTGAACACTGGTGCCTGACATTTCCTGCGCCCTCTTCTCTGACCATTTTTTTTCATATTCACTGTAAGCTGCGCTGCTCATCCTCTGAAATACATTCTACAATCGTAGGCGTTGGAGGCAGGCAGAAGCGAGCACGCATTGGAATGAGTCTATCTACATGCCAAAGGAATGTATGAACGCTGCTCCTGATTTGAATGTTGCTCCTGAGTTGAATGGTAACCCTATATTGAATATGCTGCTCTTGATTTGAATGCACTCTGGAATGCTGCTCCATTCTGAAGAACACTGGTATATATACGTTAAATGTGTTTTGGCTATACGCTGTCATGCTGTGTTAAACGCTGCTTTATATAAACGCTGCTTTATATAAATTCCAGAATCGCTGTGTTAAACGCCGCTTTATATAAATTCCAGAAATGCTGTGTTAAAACGCTGCTTTATATAAATTCCAAGATTGAATTTGTAATCACGTGAAAGGTAAACTAAGCAGTAATCCGTGGACATTGAAGAATCGATGCAATCATCTATTAACTGATCACATTTCTGAGCATTTCACAGATTCAGAATTTATGATGAGAGCTGGTTATTTATTCATCTTCATCGTACGAGCTGAATATAAGTCATATGATCCTTTTTTTGTGGTTGTCATTATATTTGAAATTACCATCTCACGTGGTAGTTGAGTTTTTTAAAGGAGACGTATGCCATATGCATATATAATAGTGGATTTATATGGATTTATATAAAACTTATATGAAGTTTATATGAGATTCATATGGTGGATTCATATGAGATATATAAGATTTATAAGGTGGAGTTTTTTTAAGATTTATAAGGCAAAGTTTTATGAGATTTATATGATGAACTTATATAAAACTTATATGAGGTTTATGTGAGGTGAATTTATACAATGATGGATTTATATGAGTCACATTGTGGATTTGAAATCCTTTGAGAATGTTTTTTTGAGTACACTGGCAGAAGTATTATTTTCTATCAGCAAAAGTTTTTTTTTACAGAATGCATTCAATCATCACTATGGTAGGAATAGTTCTCACTGGCAAGGAGAACTATCCTGAATGGTCCCGGATGATAAAAAACACCCTCATCTTCAATGAGTTGTGGAAGGGAGTGTGTGTCGGAGAAGGAGACAATGACCCAGTACAGCCTACATCAGACAAAGAGCTCGTCATTTGGGATAACAAGAACAACAAAGCATATGCATTAATCGCAGCATCTGTAAATGAAGAAGTAAGTCGCCATATTTCATCATATTCAACTGCCTTTGAAGCTTTACAAAAGCTCAAAGAACTCTATGACTCACATTCTGCACTTGAAGTTGTTCAGCTCATGATTAAACTCTTCACTCTTGAACTGAAAAATAATGATCCCCTTGCTCTTGCATCTGAAGTAAAAATCCATAATGCATGATATCAAATCCACTAAGGTTGAGCTAGATATCCCTCTTATTGCTTTTCTCAAGGCACTCCATCCTACTTACTCCAATTATCTTGAGTCTTTACAAGAAAATGGAAATCTTAAAGATATAACCTTTGACTCTCTTGTGAAAACGTTTGCTGAAAGAGAGAAAGCCTTTGGAAAGAAGACAATCCCTGAATCTTCTGAAGAGACTGTTTGCCTTGCTCATAAAGAAAAGCATCCTGCTCAAGATTCTACAAGAGGAAGAGGTGGACGAAGAGGAAGAGGAAGATACTTTAGAGGCAGGGGGGGCAGACATTCTCAAGGAGAAAAAGCAGATCTGCATTGCATTCGCTGCAAACGAAATGGATCACATGATGCTTCTACATGCAAGCTACCATGGGACAAAATTGAGCAGAAAAGAAACCAGCAGAAAGGTAAAAATGATGATACAGACAAAGGTAAAGCACCTGAATCCGCTCACTATATTGAGGCACAATGTAACATTGGAGTAAATGAAGATTTGTTTAATGCTTCACTTGCTTCTTCGAAAAATGATTGGTTGCTTGATTCAGGAGAAACCTGTCATATGACTCATAGAAAATATTTTTTTGAAGATTTCACTGACAATGTTGATGGAGCAGTATACTTTGCAGATCAGTCAAAAATCAAGCCATCAGGGCTTGGCACAATCAGGCTTAAACTGCCTGGCCTTCCAGACTTTCTTCTGGATCATGTTCTATATCTCCCACAGCTCAAGAGAAACTTGATGTCCTTGGTCCACATCCGCCAGCAAGGTCACTCCATTCATATGTTTGATGGCAAGCTTGAGGTAAGAAAAGCATCTGACCACTCACTTGTCATGAGGGGAATAGAAGAAGAAAGGCTTCTCAAACTGCAAGGAACCTCTGCTCATGCACAACATTTCTCATATATTTCTCATCATGAAGAAGGTACACTTCCATCAAGTTTATTATGGCATGCTAGAATTGGACATTTAAACTATGACAGTCTCCGCTTATTGAAGACAAATGGTGTTGCTGGTTTGCCTACAATTCCTAGGAAACATAAGCAATGTGATGCTTGCATTCTAGGAAAGCATAGCAAATAGTCCTTTCATGATTCACATTCAAGAGCACATAGGAAGCTTGAACTCATTCATTCAGATTTATGTGGTCCAATGCCTGTTCCTTCTGCAAATGGAAATAAATATATCATGACATTTATTGATGATTACACCAGAATGTGTTGGGTTTATTTATTGAAGAACAAATCTGATGCTTTTCAAACATTCAAGAATTTTCATAAATGGATTGAAAATGATGCACAATCGCATATTGGGTCTATTCGCACTGATAATGGAAAAGAATATACATCAAATGAATTTGAAAACTATCTTCGCCAACATGGGATCAAACATCAAACAACTGTGCCTTATAATCCCCAACAGAATGGTGTAGCTGAAAGAATGAATAGAACAATCTTGAATATGGTACGATCCATGCTTTTCTTCAAAAATGTAAAGATAATGTTTTGGGTTGATGTTGTTCTATGTGCTGCATATATAAAGAATATATGTCCATCTAATGCTATAAGAAACAAGACTCCTTATGAATTGTGGTATGGACATGTTCCTTCGGTAAAACATCTCCGGATCTTTGGTTCCACCTGTTATGCTTTGATACCAAAGGTACATAGAAACAAACTTGGTGCTAGAAGTCATAAGTGTATCTTCCTGGGGTATTCAAACACCTCTAAAGCATACCGCCTCTATGATGAAGTAAATAAAAAGTTTGTTGTATCTAGAGATGTCATTTTTCTGGAATCATCCAAATCTGACAATGTTGTTGAGCGGCAACTTGATCGCTTGGATAGATTCGCAAAAACGAAATCATTTCAAGAGTTTGATAATCAGATTCCACATCTTTAAGGGGGGATTCCTATATTAGAACAACATGTGGAATCTTCTTCTGAAGAACAATCTCCTCTGCATGAAAATCCAACAACAGATGATGCTTTAAGTGATGTAATTGATAGAATTGGGAGACTCAATCTTGATTCAGTCCCAACTCAATCAACAGAGCAGCCTGGAACATCTCAGAAAGGTCCCCCAAAGTGGCTGACAAAGACACTTGAAAGTGTTCATCCTGATGAAATTGGAAAAACAGGAACCAGAAATTCAAACCGACAAAATGGAGGTGATGTAGATGACTCTAATTCACCTATTGATATGGATGTTACTTATGATTGTGAATTGAACTTGTCTATAGATTTTGAACCAACTTCCTTCAAAGAAGCTGCTTCTCATGATGAATGGAAAGAAGCGATGCAAAAGGAGTATGATGCTCTCATAAAAAATGGCACTTGAAAGATGGTTGATCCTCCATTTGGAACCAAACCAATTGGCTGCAAGTGGGTCTACAAGAACAAGTACAAAGCTGATGGCTCACTTGACAAGCACAAATCTAGGCTTGTGGCAAAAGGTTTTGCACAGAAGGAAGGGGTCGATTATGAGGAAACTTTTTCCCCCACAGCAAAATGGGCCACCATCCAGACACTCTTTGCACTAGCAGCTCAGAATGGTTGGAAAGTCCATCAAATGGATGTAAAAACTGCATTCTTGAATGGAGATCTAAAAGAGAATGTTTTTATGTCCCAACCTGAAGGATTTGCTGTGAAAGGACATGAACATAAAGTATGCAAACTTGTGAAGTCCTTGTATGGCCTCAAACAAGCACCGCGAGCCTGGTATGAAAAACTAACTGAGCATCTTCTGAAACTCAACTTCAATCATTTTGATCTTGATGATGCAACTTTGTTTGTCAAGAAAGTTGGCAAAACAGTTGTGTATCTTGTGGTATATGTAGATGATCTTTTAATGACAGGGAACAATGAAAGCTACATTGCATCCATAAAGAAGGAATTGGGGAAAAGTTTTGAAATGACTGATTTGGGCTATGTTCATTACTATCTTGGCATTGAAGTAACCCAACATCCAAAATCCATATTTCTTTCTCAAAAGAAATACATTGGAGATTTGTTAAACATATTTGGCATGACAGAGTGCAATCCTCTTTCTACTCCAATGGAACAAAACTTAAAGCTCACATCTATTGAAGGAAAGGAATTTGAGGATGCAACAAAGTATAGATAGCTTATAGGAAGTCTCATCTACCTCACTACTACCAGACTAGACATTTCATTTGCTGTTGGAATCCTCTCCAGGTTTATGCAAAAGCCTTGTGAGGGACATTGGTCTGCTGCAAAAAGAGTTCTAAGGTACTTGAAGGGAACTCAAGACCTTGGAATCAAGTATACATAGGTGGACAACTTCAACTTGATTGGATACTCTGATTCAGACTTCGATGGAGACAAAGAAACTGGGGTATCTACTTCAGGATATGCTATGAGTCTTGGATCAGGAGCTGTCTCCTGGAGATCACGCAAACAATCAGTTCCAGCAGATTCCACAACAGAAGCAAAATATGTGGCAGCAGCTGAAGCAACAAAAGAAATTGTGTGGCTCAGGAAAATTCTTGAAGATTTGCAGGTAAAACAAGTACAATCAACTCCACTCATGATTGATAACACCTCTGCAATAAAGTTGGACAAGAACCCAAAGTTCCATGATCGAACAAAGCATATCAATACTAAATATCATCTGATTCGACATCATGTTGAGGCCAAAACAATCCATCTCCGTCATTGTTCCACAAATGAGCAAATTGCAGACATCTTCACCAAAGCACTTGGAAAGGAAAAGCTTGAACAATTCAGAATGATGCTTGGACTCACCAACATCCCTTCAGATTAAGGGGGGGAATGTTGACACCTAATCTTCATGATTGGGAATTTTAAGTAAATAAATAAATTGGGAAGGTGAATAGTCATCGGGAGATGAACTGAACAATCACTCCCTATTGTATATAACAATGGGTTACCTATGGAATATACACGAATTAGTTTTCTGTGAAGTCTGGAGTTACTCCTGGCCTAACAGAGAGGCATGCAAAGATGAATGCTGGGTCAAGGCAATGGATGAAGAACTTGAGCAGATTGAAAAGAATAACACTTAGGAGTTGGTTCCAAGACCTAAAGATAAGAATGTCATAGGGACAAAATGGATATTCAAAAACAAGTTGAATGAAAATGGGGAAGTTATTAGAAACAAAGCCAGACTTGTTTGTAAAGGGTATGCTCAACAAGAAGGAATCAACTTCGAAGAAACTTTTGCTCCCGTTGCTAGACTTGAGGCCATCAGAATGTTCCTTGCTCTTTCTAGTTTTCAGAAGTTCAAAGTATTTCAAATGGACGTGAAACCTACTTTTATAAATATTGGAGACTTGGATGAAGAAGTGTATATTGAGCAACCAGATGGGTTTATCCTTGGAAATGATCCAAAGCTTGTATGGAGACTCAAAAAGGCTCTCTATGGCCTTAAACAGGCTCCAAGGGCTTGGTATTATCTCTTGGATAAATACCTCTGTCAACAAGGTTTTATAAAAGGATCAACTAATAACAATCTTTATATAAAATTTGACAATGATAAGTTGCTAATACTTGTTGTGTATGTTGATGATATCATCTTTGGTAGCAATGAAGAAGACATGAGTCAAAAATTTTCCTTAGTAATGAAGAAAGAGTTTGAAATGTCTATGCTTGGAGAGCTCACATATTTTCTTGGTTTACAAGTCCAACAAAAAAAAGATGGCATCTTTCTATGACAAACCAAGTATCTCAAGCAGATCTTGAAGAAATATGGGATGGAGGATTCGAAACCAGTATGTACCCCTATGGTGATAGGATGCAGCCTCAGCACAAATGATGAATCAGCAGCAGTACATCAACCAACCTATAGATCCATGATTGGTAGTCTACTCTATCTAACAGGTACCCAACCAGACATTATGCATGCAGTGGGAATAGTTGGAAGGTTTCACGCAAATCCAAAGGAAACTCATCTTCAGGTAGTTAAAATAATTTTCAAGTATCTTCAACGAACTCAAAACTATGGCTTATGGTATCCTAGAGATATAGAGCTCACTCTTCATGCATATACAGATGCGGATTGGGTAGGAAGCATGGATGAAAGAAAAAGCACTAGTGGTGGTGCATTCTTCATGGGTCCTAGATTAGTATCTTGGTTCAGCAAGAAACAAAGTTCTATTGCTTTATCTACAGCTGAAGTAGAATATGTAGCTGCTGCATCTTGCTACACACAGCTCCTTTGGATGATGCAAACATTGCAAGATCTTCAAATCACTTGTACTCCACCTATCTCCTTTTTTGTGATAATACAAGTGCTATCAGTATCTCAAAGAATCCTGTCATGCATTGAAAGACTAAGCACATACCGATCAAGTACCATTTTATCCGGGAACAAATGCTGGAACAAAAGGTCAAATTGGAGTATGTTCCCTCTAAGGAACAAATTGCTGATATTCTCACCAAACCACTACCCAGGGAAACTTTTGAATACCTCAAACAAAAGCTGGGAGTAGTTGATGCATCATCTTGCTGTTGAAACCTGTCTGTTTTAGAGAAAAGTGGTTGTACGCGAGTTGCATGAGGAGGATCTGCGTACATATGTAGGTTTATGCAGATACAGTCGCGTATACGTTGGTTTGAAGGAAATCAGTGGGGACAAACTCTGGTTGAAGAGAGTCTAATATGGGTCTGACAGAGACCATCTAGCACAGGTTCAGGGGGAGCAGATATATTTCTAATAATGCATTGTTGGCATTGCATTAGAAACTCTTGGTTTGTGTACACAAGCTGTTTTTGGTTTCAGGTGGATCAGGTACAGAAGGAGAACATGGTTGCTGATCTAAATAATGATGTTGCTGATATTTGTTATTGGTGACTTTCATAGTCTTGCTTTAAATTTTTCGTCTCTATATATCTTTTATTGTCAAGGTCATGTAACGACCTATTTTGGTTTCCCCACTATGCCTGGGATGAATGATGTATTGTACTTGGTTGTCATATGTAAACTTCTGATGTATCCCCACTTGTTTGGGTGGATGATCCCACTTGGTTGGGTGATGGATGTTTGTATAGAGTCTTTTGGTGATAGGAAGGTCTTCTATGATGTATAAGTCATGGTTCTTCTTGAAGAACATCTTTTTGCAAATCTTGCCTATAGTCAGGGGGAGCATGCTCAGCATAGTAGAGCAGAGATTTCAGCATGTACTCAGAGGGAGCATAACCCCTTTCCCTTGATGACAAAGGGGGAGAATGACTTTGAGGTTGCCATCAAGTCCAAAGGGGGAGATTGTTGGCATTATGACACAGTTTTGGCACTATGGAACAGGTGTGGCACAGGTGTTGTCCTTGATGGCGACTCACTCTGGTAACAGATCTCAGTTCAGGCTCTCAGAATGAAGGAAAAATATATATACGCAGGTTCATCGTGATCAAGCCGCATATACACGCGGGTTAGATGTTCCAAAGATGCGTACGCGTATACACGCACTTTCACTCAAGGAAAAGCACGTACATGTGGGAGAACTTATGTTTGGTCCGTGGTTTTTAGTCCTTGGTATTTGAACCTATGGTTTTGGACCATGGTATCTCGTTCGAAGTGTTGATCCCAAGTATTGGGTCCATGGTATTGATTTGTTATGGTTTTGGACCGTGGTATTGTGAAAGGCCTAAGACTATAAAAGAGGAAGGAGATCATTAGGCAAGGTAACGATTTGAATTATTGAATATCTGATAATGTGCTAGATCTGGAATACTGGTGATTGAGGTTAAGGTGCAGAGCTGGATCTGAATGAAGGAGGAACCTAAGCACAAAGAAAAGGATAAGTTCTATTGATGGGTCAAAATCTTAAGTCTTGAGTAATAGTATCTTTGTATGATTTTGATCTGTTATATGTGGTGCACTCTTGATCTATAAATCTGATAATCTAGGTTAACTAATGTCTAAATATTTGAAGGAGTGAATTATCTTTATAGATCTGTACGCAGGTTTAGTGAAGCGAAGGTACGTATACACGTTGTTTCTATTAGTCAAAAGTGCGTATACGCAGGTTGGCCTTAACATAGAAGCGTATGCACGCAGGTTTCGGAATATTGAAGTAGCGTACATCTCTTAAATTATGTTTTAGCTACTTCTGTTGATTACTGTAGTGATTTGGGTTCAACATTGGTGTATGGTTACTGTTACTGTGTTCTGGGTACAGCTGTCAGAGAAGTGTCTAATTGATTCAGTTTTAATTGGTGAAAAGGAGATTGTTTGATGCAGAAATTCTTAATGTTTGATTGATGTTCATGGATCCAGTCTGAAAATTTATGAAACATGGTCCCTGGAATAAAAGAGAAGGTTGTAGCCTTCAATAGGTCAGCACCTACGTACTAGTATCTCAGCTAGTACAAGAGCTAAGGGGGTTGTAGCTCGCTTCTAGGAGAAGCTGGAGAACGAGAGAGGGTTGTAGCTCTCTGCAGGTTACGGCCTGCGTACTGGTAAAGGACTGCACCAGTACAGAATCATTGCAAAAAGAAGTTTCTAATTGAAAAAGATAGAGACATATTGCAGCAAGTGGTTTTCACCCACATTGGGTTTCCACCTTATATCTTGTGTTCTTGTGTGTGACTTTCTGAATTTTCCTTTTCCTGGTTATTGTTTCTATGGTTCTGACACATAGATTTAAAATCAACATCTGAAGAATAATTAAATTACAATTTTGTAAGTTATACACAGTTTTCCTTTACTGAAGTTGCGTATATATGCTGGTTTATCTAACTATAGTAGCGTATACAAATCTGTGAAAGAATTGAAAAGAATTGTCTTAATAATACTGATTCACCCCCCCTCTCAGTATTATTTCCAACACTACCATGTGGAAGAAGTATAAATAGAAGGAGAATTCACCCTATTTGACAGCAATCCATCAACAAGTTAAATTAGTAGTGGAGGAAGAGAAAAAGAAGTGTGAAGTCAAAGGACAAAAAGATCAAATCAAAGGAAGGACAAAAATTGAAGCTTTGGCACATCTTCTATCTCACACGTGCGAGTTTTCTTGGGTTTATGGGCAAATTGAATGAGCCAAAATTTCTAAAGTAACTACAAGTCCAAAATTTTGAGTTGCAAGGGGCCAAAATTCTAAATTGAAGGAGTTTTGAAGGAAGAAACTCTTGTTTACTTTGATAATGTTTTTCTACTTGGAAGGAGCACTCACTTGCTAATTTGAGGGGGTATTTGTCTTTGGAAAAAGGTCTTGGATTGTCTTAGTTTGACTTGGTTAGATTACACAACAACAATTTGACTGGGTTTTCCCCTAGAGAGGGGACTTTCCCACGCAAAGTGCCTACATCTTGTGTGTCTTATTCTTGTGATCTTCATGCATTTTTTATTTGGTAATTTCTTGACGAAAGATAACATAATAAAGAAGTAGAGAAGCGAACCCAGATCGCAAGTAATGATCAAGAAAAGAGGAATCATAACACTAATAACTATATGCATGGATTTCTCAACATGATATCAGAGCTAAGGTGAAGGAAGGATTATTTGAATTTCACATTGTTGGTTATCATTTGAAGGAAGGAAAGAACTTCTGGAAGGAATATTTCTCTCATCTATGGAAAACTATTTGAATATGGGACTCAAGACCCTTAAATATCTCTTGAAAGTTGTAAGAAGCTTTGTTTTCAAGATCATCTATAATATATCTAGGAGAGTGAAAATTGCAGGATTCATAGTTGCACTATCATGTACATTTGATGATGAAAATTATTCAGTCATTAATATTGGAGCTTCAAGACACATGATGGGAGAAAGTGGAAAACTTCAGGCCTTATAAAAAGGATCATCATATCATTCAGTGGAGCTTGGAGATGACAAAAACTATGCAGTTAAAGCTCTTTGATCTACTTCATTTAACATGGAAGAAGGCTTCATTTCAACAACATTATTTACATCCCAAGTTTGAAAAATAATTTATTTTCTATTTCATTTCTAGAAGATAAAGGAGATAGGATTTCCATTATATATGGAAAATTTCTTGTTTCCTAAAGGGACTCTAATATTAAAAAAACTACAGTTATTGGGATTCATGAGGGGAGGTTGTATGGACTTCAAACACCTCCTCCTCAAGCTCTTTTTCATATGGATACTAGTCCCTCTAAGATTTGGCATAGAATATATGGGCATCTTT
The DNA here is from genome assembly GCA_031772625.1 of Pinus tabuliformis. Lineage (NCBI taxonomy): Eukaryota > Viridiplantae > Streptophyta > Pinopsida > Pinales > Pinaceae > Pinus > Pinus tabuliformis. The sequence goes on along the minus strand of CM062818.1, from coordinate 14,675,113 downwards.
ATTATAAATAGTTCCCTCCCTAGGTCAAATGGTGAAATGCATCCCCAACTCAAAGGAGGTCTGTGAAGGAGTATGTAAGGGATTTGCTTTGGGAAAGAATACAAAGAAACCATTTAAAAGAAGTGACATAAGGTCTAAATAAGTATTAGAACTCATTAATTCTTATGTGTATGGACCAATGGAAAATAAATATCTTGGAGGCCATCTATATTATGTCACCTTCATTGATGATAATTCTATAAAAACGTGGATTTATCTTCTCAAAACGAAAGATGAAGATTTTCAAAAGTTGAAAGAATTCAAATCAGAAGTGAATTTCTTGACAAAAAAGGAAGATAAAAACCCTTAGATCCAACAATGGTGGTGAGTATATTACATCTAAGGAACTCATATTCTTCTCAAGGAAGAAGGTATTAAGAGGGAGCTCATAGTTCCCTATAATCGTCAACAAAATGGAGTAGGAGGGACAAAGAATAGGACCATTGAAGAATGCATAAGAACCATGATATATGAACAATTCCTTTCAAAAATTTTATGGTGAGAAGAAGTTATGATAGCAGTATACATACAAATAGAATTCATCATACATCTCTTGAAAATATGACACCGAAAGAATCAATCTTAGGGAAGAAACAATATGTAGATAACTTCCATATATTTGGATGCCCTTCCTATATTCATATTCTAAGGATAAAAGAAAGAAGCTAGATTCTACTAGTATGAAGGGTATCTTTGTCAGTTATAATTTTTCATCAAAGGCTTATAGAATATACATAAAGGAAGATCATCAAATTGAAGTTAGTATAGATGTCATATTTGATGAGATATTTGCATAAAAAAAGTCCAACGATATTCCTGTTGAATCCAATGAAGAAGATATACCATTCCTTAAATAACAAGAGAAACATGAAACATTACCTACAAATAAATAAAAAGAAGGACCAAGTGAACCCATTCAACCTACAATCATCCCTAAAGTAAAGAAGAGGCCAAATTGGTTAAAATCTACACTTGAAAATGTTGAAGGACATGGAGCAACAAAATATAATTGTCGAGAAAGAAAAAACCAAAGAGATACTCTGGATATGTAGCTTATATGTAAAAACGAATTTAATGAGAAACGACCATATTTGAATAAGCTTCTCATCATGACGACTTGAAGAAATCCATGCAAGAAGAATATCAATCAATCATGAAGAATGGGGTTTGGGAAATTGTTCTTAGACATAGTGACAAATCCGTTGTCACCTCTAAATGGGTCTAAAATACCAAACATGTTGTTTATGGGAGAATAGATAAATATAAAACAATATTTGTATCAATGGGTTTCTCTGAAAAGGAAGGTGTGTACTATGAAGAAACATTTTCTCCTACAATGAGGTACACTACCAGTATATACTTGATTAATTTAAAAGCTAGTATGGGATGGAACATCCACCATATGGATGTTATAACAACTTTCTTTAATGGAACCATAGATTAAAAGTGTACATTGAACAACCATAAGGTTTTGAGATACATATAAATAAATCTCATGTTTGGTTGAAAAAAGTTCTATATGGCTTGAAACAAGAATCTAGAGTGTGGTATGATAGAATCTATGCCTATCTTCTAAGGATTGGATTTGTTAAAATCTCTGCAGACCCAAACTTATAAATCAAAGTAGTAAAAATTGAACCATTCATTATTATTTTATATGTGGATGATTTTATTCTTACAAGTGTGGAGCATAGAACTCAAGAATTTAAGAGTACGTTAGTAGTATAATTTGAAATGAAAAATCAAGGACTTATACATTACTATTTGGGCTTCAAAGTTTGGAAGAAACCAAGAGAAATATATCTTCATCGAGGAAACTATATCATCAAGGTTCAACAAAAGTTTAGTATGATGGATTCCCAACTTATGACAAATCCAACGATAACCAACTTAAATAAATTGAGAAGTTCAAACTCCAACCTCATTGATCCCACATGTTATTGTCAATTGGTTCGCTTCGTGATGTATTTGTTGAATACTATACCTAATATATGTGAGACAATGAATGTTCTAAGTTAATTTCTGTTGGAGCCACATCATGATCATTGGATAGCTTCTAAGCATATATTGAGGTATGTGTGTGGGAATATTTATCACTTTCTAAAGTATGATGGAAAGGAAATCCAATTAACGTGTTTCATAGATTCTGATTGGGGTGGAAGTGAGACAGATTAAAGAAGCACTACTGGTGTTTGTTTTCTTCTGGGATCTGTGATGATTTCTTGGATGTTGTAAATATGATTTAGTTTCATGTAGTACTATAGATGCTGAATATGTTACTTCTTTTGAAGCTGAAAAAGAAGCAGTATGGCTAAGGAAGCTTCCATCATGTTTGTTTCGAGGGAACTTGGATCCCACAATTATAAATTGTGATAACCAAGGTAACATCAAAATGTTTGAAGACCCATGTTGCATGTAAGAACTAAGCATATAAATAATAAGTACTATTATACTAAGAGATTAGTACAATATGTGGTTGTGAAGCTAGAGTATGTTCCTATAGATGAACAAGTAGTCGATGTTATGATGAAATATCTCCCCAAAAAGAAGTTTTTATATTTTAGAAGCATGTAGTTTGGCTAAGGAACCTTCTATTATATTTGTTTGGAGGGCCCTTGAATCTGACAGTTATAAATTGTGATAACTAAATCAACATCAAATAGTTTGAAGACCCTGAGTTCCATGTAAGAACTAAGAATATCAATAATAAGTACAACTATATTAAGAGTTTATTACAAGATGTGGTTGTGAAGCTACAATATGTTTTGACAGATGAACAAGTAGCTGATGTGCTGAAGAAATATCTCACCAACAATGCATTTTTATATTTTATAAGCATGCTTAGTTTGGTGGATATTTTTTATTTTGTTGAGAGGGAAAAATGAGTACCATAAACTTGCTTGTATGATGGTAATTGGGAGGGAATCTTGGTTGAGTTAGTGTTGAGATCTAAGTTATAGTTTGGTCTTGATGATGTCTAGATCTCAGTGTGGGAGGGTATCTTGGTCTTGTGGAGCTTCATTTTAGTGTTTGACCTTGATGATACCTCGATCCCTAAGGGTTGGTTTCTTAACATGAAGGCCTATATGGTATCTAAATTTTGTCAGATTGATATGAGGGTTGTAGCCTGATGGTATCTATAGTGGAAAGTTTCCTTGATGACACCTTAGTCCTAGTTAGTGTCTTAGATGATTGTACTAGTGTCTTGGAAATGACACTTGGATCTTTGATGTGGTGGATATTGTTATGAAAACAACTCAGAAATAGATATATCAATGACTTAAAAATTATCCTCTTCGAGGGGGAAACCTCCTTTACATTACATAAATGAACAATTCTTGGATGATTAAAATAGAAAAAACCTCTTTTCTACATATAGGAGTTTAAGGGGTCACAATATAATCATAGCCTATATAAAATTAATAATGTAAGGGCACAAAAATAAAAAAAGTGGACTTCTATGGGATTCAATAATAACAATATGGGGACTACATGGGAAGAAAAATAACAATAAGGGGTTACACTAGTATTGTAGGGACCTAATAGGCCCCTCTCCTTCAAAAAAGTGTTGTCCTCAATGCTTTTATTTATAGATTCTTCTGTATAAGAATTTTGTCCTTCCATGTGAAATCTTCAGAGGGTAAGTTCTTTCACTTGATGAGATACTCTAAAATTGACTGATTTTGTAGTTTGTTGAATTCTTGTTTCCATGACTGCTTCAGGTTCTAATATTATTTTTCCTTCCTCGTGCGGTTTTGGAAATATTTTTTGAAATGGGAGCTTGTCACCTATAACCTTATTTAAGCATGAAACATGGAAAAATGGGTGGACTCGTGATGATGTAGGAAGATCCAATTTGTATGTCGTAGTACCAATCTTTTGCAACACCTTCCAAGGATCATAGTACATTGGTAATAATTTCTTATCCTTCTTGGCTTGCTTGAGGGACATTTTCTTGTAGGGTTGTCACCATAAAAGGAACGAGTCACCTACATCAAAACTTCTTTCATTACAATCTTGATCTTCCTGTTATTTCATTCGATTATGTACCAAAGTGAGGTTATTGTTTAATAGTTGGATAACTTTTTCTTAATGAATGATGTGATCTTCCACTACTTGAACCTTCGAATTTTCTGTTAAATATGATGTGATGGATGGTGGATGATATCCATAAATTTCCATAAATTGGATCATGTTTGTTGTAGTATGGAAGGAAGTGTTATACCACCATTCAATGCAAGGTAGCCACTTGACCCATTGTGTTTGTTTATCAGAAACAAAGATATTCTACCAAACATTTTTTCACTATCTCAGTTTTCCCATCAGACTAAGGATGATAAGATGAGTTATGAGTTAATTGAGTACCCATACAAGAAAATAATTATGTCAAAACATTTCTAGTGAAAATGGGATATCTCTCGCTTAGAATAATGTTTGGGTTTCCACGTAGCTTTTGAATTGTTTCCATGAATGCAGTAGCAATTGTACTGGATTTAGATGGATGCGATAATTCATAAAAGTTTTCATACTTGGTAAGTATATCAACTACCACCATGATGACACTTTTTCCTTCGAAATTGGGTAAACCTGTGATAAAATCCATTGAAACTTCCTCCCGACATTGCCTTGGAATGGATAAAGGTTGTAAAAAACCCAGGATATTAATTGTCTCGACTTTGTTTTGTTGGAAAACCAAAAATTCTGCCACACACTTTTGAATATCATATTTAAGGCCATCCCCAAAAAAAATCCTCCTTGACCCTATGGAAAGTTTTTAAAAATCTTGAGTGCCCTCTTAAGGGATAGGTGTGCAATTCCAAAAGAATATTTTGATTGAGTTGGGAATTATTACAAAGATATAAGTGATCTCTGAACCATAATGAATCATTTTTCCCAATAAATTTATCAAATGTACTGGGATCTTGCTACAAATTTTGATTGAGTGTCCATAATTATTTGTTATTCTTCCATTCATCCCTTGATTCGGTTATCCAAACTGGTTGGATAATATAAATGACACAAAGAAATTCTCCCACATCATCATCCTTTCTTGAGAGTGCATCTATAACATAGTTTTTCTCCACTTTTTTGTAGATGATTTCAAAGTCATAACCCAACATATTTTTGACCCATTTTTGCTTCTCTTCTGAAGATAATATTTGTTCCAAAAGGTATTGAATACTATCATGATCTATTTTTACCTTGAAGTGTCTTCCCATTAGGTAAGGTCACCATTTATTTAGTTCATGTAGTATTTCCAACATTTCCTTCTCATAAATTATTTTGTGTAAATACTTTCCTTTGATTGGACAAATTTTAAAAGAAATGGGTCTTCCTTCTTGCGTTAAAATAACACTAATTCCATTTCCTGAGGCATCAAATTCCACAATAAAGGTTTTTGTTAAGTCTGGCATAGCTAAGACTAGTGCTTGGCACATTAACTCTTTAAGATGTTCAAAGGCCTTAGTTGCTTTTGGAGTCCAAGAAAATGCATCTTTCTTCACTAATGTTGTTAGAGGTGATCCTATTCTCCCATAATTCTTAACAAACTTGCAATAATACACTGTCAATTGGAGAAATCCTCGTAGATTCTTCATCGTTGTGGTGATTTTCCATTCCTTAATGGCTTTAATTTTGTTAGGGTCTACCTTAACACCCTCATGAGATACAATATGACCCATATATTCAACCACCTATACTCCAAAGAAACAATTGGAGGTTTTTGCATATAATTGTTTCTCCTCCAATAGTTTGAGCACCCTATCAACATGTTGAACATGATCCTTCCAAGACTTGTAGATTAGTATATCATCAAAAAATACTAACACAATTTTTCTAAGGAAGGATTTGAAAATGGAATTCAACAAAGCTTGAAATGTAGAAGGTGCGTTGGTAAGGCCAAAAGGCATGAACAAAAATTCATAATGACCCTCATCAGTTATAAATGTTTTTTTTGGAATGTCTTCAGTCTTCATTCTAATTTCATGATATCTTGAACGAATATCCAACTTGGTGAAGTAAATTTCTTCATGTAATTCATCCAATAATTCATCAATGAAATGAATGATAAATTTTATCCATCCTTACTTGTGAACTAATACTACTGGAGCAGAGAAAGAACTTTGACTAGGTTGAACTATATTGACCTCTAGAATTTATGCAACCATACGTTCAATTTCACTCTTTTGGGCATAAGGATATGTGTAATTCCTGATGTTTGGAGGAACACTTGCTAGAATCAAACGAATAGCATGATCACGATCATGAATAGGTGGGAGGACGTTTGGAATCTCAAATACCTTGGAATGATTGTCCAAGACTTTTTGAGATATGGAGAAATAGATTATTTCGATGTTTGAACCTCTAGTGAGCATAACTGTGAAATTATGCCCCATTATTATTTCTTTAGAAGATTTGTCATGCCATTAGAGCCAATTATATTTCCTTGCTTCCCCTTAATACCCCTTAATTCAACTTTCTTTCCTTCCCGAAAAAAATTCAAGAAACGTTCTTGAAAATTAAAAGATATCGTACCCAAATATTGTAACCATTGGACTCCTAGTACAACATCAACACCAACCATTGGAATGGAAAGCATTGGACTGTTCAATACATATTCCCCCATGCTTACCTTGATATTATGGCACTATCCAAATAAATTTATATTTCCTCCATTTGCAACCATCTCTTGACACTTTCGTGAGCGATATAGGAAGCAATTCAATTCCTTGGCTATCTTACAATGAATAAAATTATGGGTACTACTCGGATCAATCAACACTATTATCTTTTTCTTCTTGATATGTTCTTCTATATTGATAGTTTGAGGAGTGGTAATTCCTACCAATGCATTACAATATATGGTCAGATTAATTTCTTCTTTCTCTAGGGTCGGTTCATGGTGTATATCCTCTTATCTTCAATTTTCTTGTTTCTTTTCTTCCTTCTCTTCACAATATATGTAAAGAAATCTCTTCTCAACACACTTATGACCTTTATTGTATTTCCTATCACAAATATAACAAAGTCCCTTTTCTATTTTTTCTTAAAATTGTTGTGGCATCAACCTTATAGGTTGTGGCTAGCTAGGAGTAGCAAAACTTCCATCTTTATAGTTGCTAGTGGTAGGCTTCCTTGTTGCCATAATTTTTCTGTCAATTTTTCTTGCCAACCTGAATATGTTCTCTAATGAATCAGGTTCCCAAAGGAAAAACTCATGTTGGATCTTATCCTTTAAAGTCCCTATGAAAGCATCAATCATGTGTTCCTCTAGAATATTATTTACCCTTATATTCAATTTTTCGAAGTCCTCAATGTGCTCTGCATTAAACCCTTTTGTTTGAGGTTTATCAATTGGCTAAAGAAGGTGTTTCTCTTTGTATCCTCATAATGTGATATAATTTCCTTTGTCAAAATTTACCAAGTGATAAGTGATTTACAAGAACAAAGCCATTTATACCATACAAACTGATTGGGTTCTAAATATAAAGTTGCAATACATAAATTTTGTGTGTGTGTCACGTTAGACCAATATTTGATTATTCAAGAAAGCATTATGCTCAATCTCCCATGATGATCGATTTATAGACTAGTTTGGTAGAGAGAACTTGTAGGGAGTTCCATGTATCAATGTTTCAACCTTTGGCCTTGAGAATGATACCCAACAAACTAAAGTGTGTCGTATTTCTATAATTTTTTACGAAATTCAAATCTGATGCTCAGAAAGAAAGTTATGATAATTTTACTTAGGTCACTTGTTTGAGATGGAATTCTAGATCCTGCAAAAACCCTAAAATAAAGATAGAAAATATTTCAAATTCATACAATAAGTTGACCAATATTTTGAATCCACGTGGTTGCAATTTTAGGTTACGAATCTTGGTAGAAAAATAGTTATAGCAAAAATTCCACGATGACTTGTTTGAAGCAATGAAACCCTAGAATACGAAGCTCATATACCAAATGTTATGCAACCAACTTAGAAATATATAGATCAATGACATAAAAAATATTCTCTTTGAGGGGGAAACCTCCTTTACATTACATAAATGAAAAACTCTTGGATGATTCAAATGACAAAACCCCTTTTGTATATATAGGAGTCTAAGGGGTCACAATATAATCAGAGCTTAGATAACAATAATAATACAAGGACACAACAATAACAATAGTGGGCTTCTATGGGGTACAATAATAATACTATGGGGACTACATGGGCACAACAATAACAATGAGGGACTACACTAGTATTAAAGGGACCTAACAAATATCTTTAAAGTATGGTATCCCTACCATTGCTTATGCTAATACTCTTATGTCAACTTGTCAATTTGAGTTCATCCTTCTACCTGTTTGTACAATTATGAATACCTCCCTAGTTAAGAGGAAGTTCTAGAAATGTAACTATGGTCAGTCTTCATAATTACTATTGTACTTTATCATTATGTATTTATTGTAAAATTGAAAAAGAACAAAAGGAAAATGATTTTGAAGCATGGGTTTCATGCTCATTTTACTTGTTTATTAGGTCAAAGCCTCCATTGTAGGATTCTAGGGTTTCTCTTGAGGCATTAGAGCCATTTTGATATTTATAACACCCTTATTGGGATGTTGTATCATCTAAAGAAAAAATATTTTGATTCAAATCAGTCATGTTATGAGAAAATATTTCGGCGTAAATCACATGGTAGTACATTTGTCGACGCGTTTCGAACCAGCAAGTGTGGTTCATCGTCAGGACAAGTTGAAGAATTGGATCATGGCTATATCTTAAATAGGGAGATTAGACTTTCCAATGGCTAGGATTGACTGAGAAACGACTATATTGGACTGGACTGGGCAAATGACTATAATTGACCCTCTCACGTCCTCACCAAGTCGTGCATACCTTGATGAAGTAAACCCAGTTTGTGGTTATTTGACACTATGGAAGTAGTATAAATAGAATGAGAACTCAACCCATTTGGCATCAATCTATGAACAAGTTCGATCTATAGTGCAGGAAGAGACAAATATGGTCAAAGTGAAGGAAAAAAATGTCGAATGAAAGGAAGTACATAAATGGAAGCATTGTGACATATTCTCTCTCAAATGTGCAAGTTTTCTAGGGTTTCTGTGAAAGTTACAAGGTCCAAAATTTCATTAGTAACTCCTAGTCAGAAATTCTGAGTTGTAGGGGGGACAAAATTCTAGATTGAAGAAGTTTCGAAGGAGGTAGCTCTTGCTGACTTTGAATTTTTTTATACTTGTAAGGAGGGTTGACTTGGTGATTGGAGGAGGTCATTTTCTTGGTCAAAAGGTCTTGTATTGTCTCACTTTGACTTGGTTTGATTGTAGAAGAATATTTTTACTACCTTTTCTTCTAGAGAGGGGTTTTTCCATAGCTAAGTGCCTACATCTTGTGCCTCTTGTTCTTGTTATCTTCATGCATTTTTGATTAAGTAATTTATTGATGAAAGATAAGATAATAAAGAAGTAAAGAAGCCAACAGAAATCACAAGCAATTATCAAGAAAAGAGGAATTGTAACCATAATAATTGTATGCATTCATTTCTCAATATAGGAGACGTTGAATCAAGGGGCACTAAGATGGAGGTTAAGGGGCCCGAGAAGAGGAGGAGGGGATTTTAGGAGGGAATTCAATTTCAAGGTCAAAGGAGAGGCTTCACAAGGAGGTTGTGGCTTGGTAATTGATGGCAAAGAGCTTGACAATTGAGCAGGTGGCCCTAGATTTGTCTTGTTATGAGCAAGGAGGTGATGTGGAAGAGGGTTGCAGAGAACTGAGAGAGTGTTGTGACCCTATCAAACCACTTCAGCTTCTAAATTGGAAACTCAGTGGCATATATGAGCCAAAATCACATGGTCATACATAATCCAGTCTTCTTCTGTGATAGGTGATGGGCCTCCAAATTAGACAGAAATGAAGGACCATCTAACCTTTCCTATGGAAATAAAGGATATATTAAATATCTCCTTCTACACATAGTAATGTTTTCTTATATTTAATATGTTCTTAGGAAGGTTTAGAGATAATTGGATATTATGTGCCTAATATTATTTATTTTTATAGAATATTGGCAGAATATGGAGTAAATTCTGAATGAGATAATATAGGGAATTGATCCCTACTATGGGATGGAACAATATTGGATAATAAATGAACTAAATATCACAAAATTATTGACAAATTCTAGAAATCACTGATTGAGAAAATCTAGGAATGTGTTCCCTATCATTTAATGATGATTCCAAGTGTTGGGAACCATATTCACTTTTTGAGGTATTGTGGAGGGGAAAGTTGCATCCTTTCAAGGAAAATGCTTCCTCATCCATTTTTATAAGTACCAATTCAATTTTATTCTAGGGGTATGTATTTATTAGTCTTGTTATGGATATAACTTGTTATTTAACAGCTCCTCTTTCATTACTAGGAGGAATGTACTTTGAATGATTCAAATAATGAAGTTTGGTGCCTTTTTTAGATTCTAAATCTTTGTTTACATCATAGGAATCTGATTTTCTTTGGGCTTGTCCATACAAAGGGACTTAGATCCCTCTTATACATTTTCTTTGTTTTCTTTAAATGTATTTTTCACTTGTATCTCGTATTTCTACAGTTAGTGTTCATCCCTCTTTTGTTGTAGGTTACATTAGTTAAATGATTGAAGTGATTTGTTTTATAGGTAATTTACATATTCAAAATCATGATTCATCCTCAGAACAAATTTGAAAATTCATATTCGTCATTGAGCTACTTTTATTGGTTTACTAGTTCATCAATCTAGAATTTATAGAAGTCCTATGTAGCGAAATAGAAGTAATTTTCTTCTATTTTTTAGAATGTCTTAATGAGATTTACCTGAGTTTATTCCACTTTTTTTGGCTCACGAAAAAACTCAAGCTAATAAATTTTTTTACCCCATATCATTTTCACTTGATTAGGTTATGAATTTGGTAGGTTAACTAGGTCACTAGTGCTTGAATTTCCGGTTTTAGAGTAGTAGTTTTTTGTTATTTTTTAGCATGTGTTAACATGGGTATTTTGGAGTGATTCCACTTGGAACAGAGTCCTATGACATCCTAATTAATATAAAAAAATTCCCATCTCATTTTTGTTTGATTTAATTGATCATTCGGCAAGTTATCTCACTCCTGTAGAAATCCCTCCTCTTCTATAACAACTCGCGTAGAACTCATGCAACACATATAAACTTGACTGGATTTGCTCCAAAAGCTTGGTTTTCCCTTCTTAGGATTGAATAATGATGCCTATGATCTGAAACCATGATTGATTAATAACAAAAAAAACTCTTAATCTTTTCCTCTTCTCCATTTCAATTCACCTTTGCAGTTATGGTCGGTGGATAGTGTTAGCACATCGTAATTCCTCGAGGCTAGGGAGAGGAACCCAAAGGTAACCACAAACCACTATAAAACTAGAATATAGCACTTCTAGCTTTAGAGAGGGCTCTCTATATGAATATTCAACCACTTATATGACTCATTGTTTTAGGTTTTATGCTAGGTATTAAGATCAGGGAGGAATAGGTTTAACAATATGATGGTAGGGAATATAGAAAATCAATTGGGCATAGATTCATATGGAGGTAATGATTTTCAGTGATATGATGGGAAAAATTAGGAATCCTTAGACAGGGGAAAGGTAAGAAATCCTTATAATGTTTTTCTAAAATTTCTTTTTATAGATGGTGAGTAGAGGAGAAGTGGAATTGATAACATCTAATGCATCTAGGAGAGGATGAATTTTAGAGATTACAATGGAAGAAAAAACACTAAAATGTTCAGTGAGCCATAACATAGTACTTAAAAGTGAATTATGAAATAATTTTTTCTTATCTAAAACTTGAAGACACTACATTCAAAGTATAAAAATAACATAATATAAATAAGCAAAACAGGAGATAAACATCACCATAAGGAACTGACAAATGAATCCCTGAAAAAGTAGAGTTCATCCTTCACCATTCATTTAAACTTAATCAAAATGTACAATGCACATAGTCTTCTCTATCAAACCCTAACAAACCATGTTCATACTAAAAATACCATCATGTATATATCAAAAACAAGTAGTTCCTTCCTTTAGGAAATGAATTCCCCAAAAATATTTAGTTTCTGCCTTCAGCAATGAATATAGAACTACTTTCTAGAAACTAGGAAATTGTTTTAACGAAGAAATTCTTAAACAAATTATATTAAATACATGCATAAAAATGAGGTTCGAACATCCCAAATATCTCAGGACATTTACTATAACCATGAAAGTCAATTACATGAGGTTTAGATTCAAATTTCATGGTGAAATTGTTGACTGTGTGGAAGCACGGCACATTCGCTACTCTACTTCCTTCTTCAATGGAAATGTAGTAGAAAACATAGTGAATTGATGATTAACAAGATTATGATCATGCCCTATAATTATTGATGCACCAAACAAGTAGAAAAAAAATATGACATCATTAAACACACACTGGAAAACACTTGTATTAATTGTAGTCCTCCACCCATAAAAATCACCACCCACAACAGAGGCATAGTGCATGAGCACAACGAATATCCATCTGCATATGTTTCACTTAGTGATGGAGTCTTTGGCTGTGGAAAGTAGTTTTTTATGATGATGGCAGTCTTAAAAACCTCCTTAAGCCTCCATACATAAGAAATAACACCAACGACCTTCATTCTATATCAAAATTTAATACTTTGATAGTAGCGCAACAAATTTGCTCTATTACTGTATGACTTTCCTCTTTTATAAAAAAATACCAAAAATCTTAGGATGTGATTTTATATAAGCTAATGAACTTCAAAAAAATATGAAAATATAAAAATTTGTCTTAGTTTCTTGTCGAAACACAAACATTTTTTTCCTCATGCGCCAAGTCTCAGTTTCCTCTTTCTTCCTTCTGGGTTTCCTACAATGCCTCCTACAACTATTGCATTGTAGCCATCAACTCCTTTTTCAAATTTATATTTTTCCTGCAAATGTTCTTGATTTTTCTGTGTAGGGGAAAATTTCTCTTCAACATACTTTGAGCTTCAAACAATGTTGTCTCAAAGATGTTCAAGTGATCATGTATCCTCTATTTAGCCCTCTTATCTTGTTTTGTAATCCTCATAACTTCATCTTCGGCCTTCTTCAACTCCTTCCTAATCCTATGGAAAGTGTGCTACCCTTCATCCAACTCATCCTTCTTCTTTTTTTCCATTGGCTCTTCTTTCATCACACTTTCTTTCTGTAGCTACAACTTCCTAGTTGAAGACCTAGTTACAGGAATCATTGTTGATGAACTCTCTAGCTCTTGAATATTCTATGTCTCTGACTTTTATTTACCTTTATAATTAGTAGTAGATTTAGTTGTTTTCATCATAGTTTATGCTTGATAAATCTTAGGTTTCTTCTCCAAATCATTCTTATTCAACTCCATATTATCATGTTGAAGTTGGAAAATAACTAAATGAGCCTTTTTCAATTGTTCCTATAGTTCTATAATTTCCTTATCCTTGTCATCTAAAACAACATCCTATCGTATGGTATCTAGAACTTCAGCTGGATTTCAGGTGTTTTCTAAATGGAAAATATCTTTGCAGCAACTCTTTTGAGTGGTTTATTGGGAACTTCCACCACCTCAGCAGAAAAATGAAGTTTCTTACCCTTCTTCTTATCTGATGGGTCAACTAAAGTTGATGGCATTTTTAATAATCTCTTGAATACTGATTGAGAATTGTTTCCCACAAATGAAGGTGTATCATTTTTACTCTAGGGGCTATTTGGAAATTTAGTTGTCAACTTTGATGAATCTAAGAATTCATGCCATGACTGATTTTTCTTTTTCAGCTCCTCCACTACTATAATTTGGTCGAATAAAAATGAAAGGGACTGGACTCTACTTGACTTCTTTTGCCCTAAACCCTATCGACCATCTTACCAATTCTTATGAAGAAGTAGAAGGGCATACTCAAACGGATTTTACCAGTGAAACACATGAACAACCTAAAATGATATTGATAAACTATCCCAAATTTTCCTTCACAAGTGAAATACCTATAGATTACCTTAATATGTTTTCTATATTTTTCAAGAAAATATTCTCTTGTAAAAATAGCTCCATATTCTTTGCTTTTGTTCTTTGGATTTAGGAAGTATTTGTAGTGAAATATATCTAAAGGCATGCCCATGAACCATTATTCTCCTTGCATAGGGATCTTTGCAGTAGCTGAAATGGTAACCTATGACACTAGGAAACTCAACTCTCCAACCTTAACATCTACCCCAGTTATTTCAAAAGAAAAATCTTTGGTCAGTTTAACATTGTAACACTATATATTGGATCTGAGATTATCAAGACAAGCTCTTGAGGCTTAAACCTAAATATGTCTCCATGTTTTTTCTTCTTCCTATCTGGTGTGGTCATAGCTTACAATGAAAAGATAATTCTAGGTTTTATCAATGCAATTATAGTTCTCAACAAGAAATTGCAACGAGTATGAAATTAGGGTTTAGATGAGAGTTTCTCGTAGAATTTCAATGGAAATCCCCTGTATTAAAAATTTCAAACTACAAGGTCCCAAAACACATACTAGAATGCAACAATTTGTTGTTTCTAAATGTAGTGAATTTGTCAATACATTTCCGCAACAAGAAAGTGCAGCGACTTAGTAGTTATGGGGTTGCAAGTTTTTTCGGGTGCTCTTTTCAATTGCCAAGGATGGAAATAGTAGTGAATAATGTGAATCATGCTAGAGGACAACTCCATTTTGTAAAGTTTCAAGTTATGAAATATTTAAAACTTAATGGATATAAAGATTTTAGAGATTTGTAATAGATGCAATACTAAACTTCAATGAGGGGATCGAAGATTGAGAACTGCATGATGGAGGGAGTAGGGTTCGATCCGGGAACCCTAGGCCCTAGGCCTAGGTGAAGCAGGTGTCGCAGGGATGGCCTTGAAAGTACAGGGCTAGGATCGTAGCTGGCAGAGTCAACGAGGGCGCTCGAGGTGGACAGTAGCAGAAGGTGCCAGCTGGAAAATCTGCAAACGGCGTTTGGTTACTGAAGAACGGGGTTCGGTTTTCGTTTTTGTATTATGCGGTTATTTTTCCCTATGGTGGAACCCGTTAGGCGGTATTACCATTTTCTGTGCCCTCCGGAGAGTTCGAAGATCAGGCGGTTTCTGCTGTGCCCGTCGGGTAGCGGTTGAGAGGAGGTGTAAGGCTTTTTACGGGGCTGTTTTTTACCATGGTTAATCCAAGAGAATCAGTTGATCTTGACCCATCCCCGGAAGATATTCTCTCCGTCTGGGGAAAGGAGGCCACGGAGGAAAATATCGACGAGTATTTTGGGCATTCTGTCAGCCAAGCGACCGCTTTGTTCTCGGGCGGAGGTTTATGGCGTTCAAATGCGGCTAAAGGGTTACTGGACGAGAGTTTGGAGCTCTCAAGCGGCTTCGGTGTTGGAGGCAGGGTTTCGGAGGAAGCAAACCGTGTTGGAGGCAGGGTTTTGGAGGAAGCAAACCCACATGCATGGTCAGGCTCGCTGAAAGGCAAGAATTTTGTCTCGCCAAACAGTAAGTCCCTTTCCCCATCAAAAATTTTTGCTTCGTCGGGTGGACTTGAGGATATTATTAACTTTCCCAAAATCAAAGGGGTGTGGAGGTCTGTGGGGGGTGTTCAGAGTTCTGGGAAAGAATTGGGGGACAGGAATAGTCATCCGGCCGTAAACAGAACCCTTTTCTCAAAAGAACCCTTGCAGAGATTTTCTAGGGCGGAAGGGGGTTTAGTGGATGTGGAAAAAACCTCAAATTTGGGGGCTCTTGCTAACCCTCCCGACTCAGGAAAGGCGGAGGCAGGTGTTTTTTCGGATGCAGGTGAAGTAGGGAGTCCGGTGGAAGGACTGGTTGAAACCCCCCCCGAGAATAAGGTTCTGAGAGACGTGGAAGATGGAAGCGGCCTCCTTAGGGATGCAGGTAATTCAAACCCTGTCTCAGGAGAACGAGAATCAGCTCCAGATTCAGAGAAGGTAGGGGAAAAAAGGAAGAAAGCTAAATCGTGGAAAACAAAGAGGGTCACAAATTTGGTACTAGGAATGGACGTCAAGGTTGAGGATGCTCTGGATGTGGCGGAGAGTACCCTTGTGGGCAGAGTGAGAGGAAGGTATGTATCTGGCAAATTCCTCAAGCAGTGGGCCGAGAGTCAGTGGTTGAAGACTCCGGCGAATTCCTTCACGACTGCCACGCTGGTAAAGGGTTGGTTTATGGTAAAATTTGACAGTAAGGAAGCTATGGAATGGGTCGAGGAGCAAATCTGGGTGTTTGGGAATCGGCCTGTATTCTTCAAAAGATGGTCCCCGCTATTCGATGCCTCAAAGGAGAAGGTAGATGAAATACCCGTATGGGTTAGGGCCCCAAATTTACCTCCCTTCCTTTGGGTGGACTCAGTCTTTATGTCTATTGGAAACCATCTGGGCACCTTTCTGGATGCTGATAGATCTTTCCTTCATACTTTTGAAAGAGCAGTGGCGAGGATTCTTGTAAGGCTCAACCCGTCGGAAGGTCTTGCAAAATCGGTTACTCTGCAATATAAGGACTATGTGTATGAGCAGATCTTGGACTACGAACTCTTCCCTTTCAGGTGCCACCGTTGTCATGAATACGGGCACTTGGCCAGGGACTGTCCCTTGGGAAAAAGAAGAAGGAAGATGAAGAACAAAGAAGAGGAATGGGAGGGTTTTCTGAGGAAAAACGAGGAGCCGGTGGAGGAGAACAGCACAGAAGCAGAGCACCAGAAAGCAAATCAAGCTCCCCAGGCGGAAGAGGACATGCAGCGGGAGGAAGTGATCCCGATTCGTGATGATGATGACCAGTCTCTTAAGGAAATCCCCTTGGACGTTCCAGCCGGCCCTTCTGTGGACGGTCAAACCGGTATGCAGTCTTCTACACTTAATTTCTCTTTAAATTCCGAATCATTTATCGGTGGTTTTTCTTCGGATCTTCCTATGGCCTCAAATTTAGATGATCCTTTACAAAACATTGAATCACTCTCAGAAGCTATTCCTTCGTTAAATTTGAACTGTGAGGACCTCTCTAAGATGAGTCAGATCTCGGGTAGTTCGTCTCCTGTCCGCCACTATAACCTCAGATCACACAGTAAGAGACCTGCATGTCATCAGATTGTCCCGGAAACGGTTGGTGGTCTCTGTACTGAGTCGTCTAAGAGTCTCTTAAAAAAAGGTAGAGGGCGGAAATCTCTTTTATCTAAAGCTCAAGTTAAGGCAAAATATGATGTAGCGGATGGTAAACAAATGTCGATCCCTGGGGCGCTTAGAGCAGCAAAACCCCCTGAGACGGTTATCAAATGATCTGTCTTTCATGGAACTGTAGGGGTTTAGCTAGTAAACCCAAAAAACTAGCTCTGAAAGATTTAATCTCCCGCCACAACCCGGATATGGTCTTTCTCCAGGAAACTCTGGGCAAAAGCGCTGAAGTTGAATCCTCCCTCTGCTCTCTATTTCCGGGTTGGGTTTTCACAGCCCTGGATGCTTCTGGCCATTCTGGCGGTCTTGCTATTGGTTTTAAGGAAGGAAGATTTAAGGTTTTAAATTCCTGGGGCCTGCCCCATGCTCTTGGTTTGGAGATTCTTTCCCCTGATTTTGATTTGCCTTTTCTGTTCATCAATGTGTATGGACCCTGTCAGGGCCGGGCCTCCTTTTGGAATGACTTTCTCTCGAAAGAGCTGTTAAAAAACAAAAAGCTGCTTATAGGGGGAGACTTAAATTTTTCATTGGGGATCGCTGAAGCTTGGGGGCCCTATGCAAGGGAAGATCCTCTGTCGGATTTTTTCCTAAAAGCCCTTCAGACTCATAATCTGATTGATGCTAATATCATAAAGGCTAAACTGACTTGGAGAAACAGAAGAACGGGAGAGGAGAGAATTGCTAAAAGATTGGACCGCTTCCTCATAAATGAGTCGTTGGCTTCTTATATCCCTCTCTTCAGGCAATGGGTGGGTGAAGGGGGAAATTCGGACCATTTTCCCATTTACCTTGAGCTCACAAAGACCCCTCCCAAGCCGGCTTCTCCATTTAAGTTCAATGCTACCTGGCTTCAGGAGGAGTCCTTTCTTCAGCTGTTCAGGAATACATGGAGGCATCCGGGCCCTACCCCACCGGAAAACAAAGGAGCTCACTTTATGGAGAATCTAAAAAGGCTGAAGAGAGCAACCATTGAATGGGCTTCAGACAGAAGGAGGAAATTAAACGAGGAATTGGTCAAAATTGACGAGGCCCTAAGTGCTTTAGAAGATCCTGAAGCTGATTCTTATATTTCTCAAGAGGCGAAAGAAAGAATTCTGGTGTTAGAGAAGAGCAGAGCTAAGATTCTACTGGACAAAGAAGAGGAGTGGAGGTTGAAAAGTAGGGCTATTTGGTTGAAAGCGGGGGATGAAAATACAAAATTCTTCCATAATTATGCAAAGGGGCGGAAAAACGCAAATACTATTTGGAAATTAAAGGACTCTGACGGAAGGGAGCATTCCACCTTTGAGGCTGTTGCTAATTTGGGTAAGAATCACTTTCAATCTCTTTTTGCTGACCCAGGGGGGCTCTCCATAGCTGAAATCATCAGGACTGCCCAAGCTTTCCCTCGCTTTGTGGAGGAGGAGGAAGCAAAAAATCTCTTCAGAGAAGTGACTAAGGAGGAAGTAGAATGTATCATAAAATCAATGCCAAAAGACAAAAGTCCGGGACCGGATGGCTGGACCATAGAGCTGTTTACTCACTTCTTTGATCTTATTGGTGAAGAGCTTACAGATGTTGTGGAGGAGTCAAGGAAGAAAGGAGAGATCTATGGTCCATTTAATTCAACTTTCATTGCCCTCATCCCAAAAAAAGAGGATCCGGAATCCTTTGAAGATTTCAGACCTATCTCTCTCTGCAATGCTATCTACAAGATCATAGCAAAAATTATAGCGGTCCGCCTGAAGCCTATTCTTTCTGTATGTATTTCCAACGAGCAATTTGGATTCCTGGACGGTCGACAAATTCATGAAGCCATTGGGGTGGCCCAGGAAACCATCCACAGCATCAGACAAGCAAAGAAAAAAGGGGCGGTGCTAAAAATCGATCTCTCCAAAGCCTACGACAGGATTAGCTGGTCGTACCTCAGACTTTTATTGACTCACCTTGGTTTTAAGGTGGAGTTTATAAATTGGATAATGGGATGCATTTCAAATGTATGGTTTGCTGTTCTGATAAATGGGGCTGCCTCCCAATTTTTCAAAAGTCAGCGAGGCTTGAGACAAGGGTGTCCTCTTTCTCCTTTGCTTTTCCTTCTGGCTGCTGAAGGCCTCAGCAGATTGATTTCAAAAGCCAGGAGATCAGGTTTGATTACAGGTTTGGAAGTTGCTGTAAATCTTTTCATAACTCATCTCCTATTTGTTGATGATATATTATTGTTTACAAATGGGAATATAAATGAATTAAAAGAGCTTAAAGACATTCTTGATCTATTTCTGAAAGCTACAGGGCTTCAAATCAATCCCAGGAAGTCTCACTTTATCATGGAAGCTTTCACCAGGCAAGAGGAGATCTTGATCACATCATACTTGCCCTTTGAAATTTGCAGTATGGATCAGCCTTTCAAGTACCTGGGGTTTTGGCTAAAACCGTCTTCATACCGAAAGCAGGATTGGAATTGGCTGGTGGCAAAAATTGAACAAAGGATTTCCCACTGGAGTTTCAAATGGCTATCTAGGGCTGGCAGACTGACTCTGATAAACTCTGTTCTTCAGGCCATCCCGGTCTTTTGGGCTGCTCTGACCTGGATTCCCAAAGGAATTCTTCATAAAATCAAGCAGATATGTAGCAGATTTCTGTGGTCGGGATCAAAAGAAGACTCAGTGCTTCCCTGGGTAGCTTGGGATAAGATTGCTAGACCAAAGGAATGGGGAGGATGGGGCATCAAGCATCTCGTTGACTTTAGTCAATCTCTGGCAGCAAAATCAGGATGGCGAATTATAAAAGCGGAGAACCTTTGGACTAGGGTGGTCAAAAGAAAGTATATTGATCCAGTTCCGCTTGAGGACTGGATTCGGAGCCCAAACAAAAAAGGTAGAAATTGCTCGGTTATCTGGAAGGCCACTTCAGAGGCCTTCAATATAATAGAACAAGGACTTGCTTGGCAGGTGGGGAATGGAGAAAATCTGCGGATTGGCAGGGATCCGTGGGTAGGGTGCAACGATCTTTTTGCATTATCCCCTGGTCTTCTCGCTCATCTAGATACAAAAGGAATCCATAGATTAAGTCAGATAGCAAACATGGAGTTATCTTCCATTTGGGGACAGGCATGGAAATCTGAAGAGGAATTGGGCATTGATCCCATTTGGAGAATCGAGTGGCAGGTTTTCATTCAGGAACTCAAGCGGTCAAATGTCAGAATAAAGGACAATCCAGACTCCCTAGTGTGGGCTCATGCTGAGACAGGTCTCTACTCCCCAAAGGCTGGCTATAATTTCCTGATGAAGAGAAAGGGATGGGATCCTCCTGTTTGGTGGGCAAAGCCTCTGTTCAAACTGAAATGCCCCAAAAAAGCCAGAATCTTTCTCTGGTGTGCGCTAAAAAACAAGATCCCTTCTTGGGAAATCCTACAAGCACGCTTCAAGCAGGGGCCGAGTAGATGCCCTTTATGTTTTGCAGCTTCTGAATCCATTCCTCACTTATTTGTGGCATGCTCCTTTACTAGACAAGTCTGGGATGAAACAAAAAAACTCTTGAACATTAACTCCAGATGGGAAGGGGAAGATCTCCCTTCAGCTTGGGAATTTTGGTGGTCCCACTATCCCGAGAAGAACCTGAGAAACCTTCCTCCTATCCTTTGCTGGGGCATTTGGATTGCCCGGAATCGTAGCATCTTTAAAGAAAAAGCAACCCCGGTGGAAGTAATCGCAATCCAAAGCTCAGCCATCCTTGCTAGCATTCCTGAGCCGGAAGGCCCTCCATCCATGATCCAGCGGAAGGAAATCCTCATTAAAGAAGGCATTCCTTGGGCTTTCTTTGACGGGGCAGCACAAAACAACTCCACTGGTGCTGGAATTATTATACATCTTAGCCCCTCGCACTCGCTAAAAGCCTCAGTGGGCCTCGGGACGGGCACAAATAATTTTGCCGAACTATCAGCCTTAAAACTTCTCCTATGCTGGCTCATTCATAGACAGGTCCTCACAGTTCAGATTTTTGGAGACTCTTCAAATGTTGTAAACTGGGTCAATGGAAAGTTTAGATGCCGGAATTATATGTTGATGCCTCTGTTAGAAGAAGTTCAAAATCTAAAATCTTTATTTACTGTTTTCTCTATTGGACATATTTACAGGGACAAAAATGATGAAGCAGACAGGTATTCTAAAGCAGGTTTACAACAGGCTGTGGGTTCGTGGAGGATAACAGAGCAGGTCCAGGACCAGATCCGTGAGACGGATCTGGCCCCTTACACATAAATGTTTTTTGTTCATGGCTGTAAGTGCTCCAGGATCAAATGGACATAATTTATCGATTACTGGCTGCACATGAAAATTTTGCTTTTTCTTTTACTATCTCATCTTTTGTTTAAATATGAAGAAGCTCGACAGAAACTGTTGGTTTTTATTATGCGGGTTGTTTTCCTTTTAACAAGGAGACCCAGACTTTCTAGACAGTCTTAAATACTTTTTGGTATGGCTGTTCAGGCCGAGTTCAGAAGAACTTTTGGGTTTTTGTAAAAGACATGTTCGATGACATCATGGAGAAGGATTGTTTATCTTTCTGCCTCAAGCAGTTTTCTGCTGAATGTTCATTCATCTGATTGTAACTTTTTTATTTTTATTAATAGAAAAGTTCGGCTTTTTTCTTCGGAAAAAAATGTGAATCATGCTAGAGAAGAAATATTTGGAGCCTGTGAGTGATCGTGGTACAAGAAAACTTCCATATTGAAGAAGCGCAACGGGTCCCTTGCAAAAAAAGCACACCAACTTCCTTTGGTTGTTTACAACATCTAAGGAGGAGAGACTGGTTTGATAACTTTTTGAGAGCTAAATGCATGAATTTTTCACCCTTCATGCATTACAAGCCTCCTTTGTTTACATTTATTAGTTGAATATTAAAATATTAAAGCACAACACAAATGATGAGTGCAGCATAACCTTATAATAATTATGACGTGCTGAGTCGACCTTGCAACCAACTTGAAAATACACTACTAAACTTGATTCAATGATGAAAACTTAAATTTGTTATAATTTTCACTCATGACTTGATTGAGACATTCCCCTAAAGCTTCTAAAATTAGACCATAGGAAATCAATCACTATTTCCATCATTATTTGAAAACATTTTAAGCATAACCCTACTTATAATCAAACCAATAATATGATATCACACTTATCTTAAAATAAAAAATAAAAAATTCATCTCTAAGAGATCATAGCAAAATTTTAAAATTTGACAAAAAATAAAAAAAATAATAAGCTTGCCTTTTGACTACTATAACATAGGAAACTAACATTGGATCCAATGGGGATGGAATCCTCCCTATGAGGTGTCAAAGAATACCATAGACCATGTGCCTTATCCCTTGGAGTTTATTGACTCATGACCGATGCGTGACTAACTATGATTGACTATGAATAACTATGACTCATTACATTTGGAAATCAGAAGCAACTATCAAAATCATTGATCTAGAATTTATCCAGGACAAAGAATTAAAGGTTTTATAGACTCATGTGCATGGATGTGCCTATGTTACTTATGCAACAAATCAATAAGATTGCTAGAATACATACACACTGAGGCAATTCAGAGAAAACATAACAGTCAAACATGTAAAAAAAACAAGTTTAATAAGGAGTTCACCCAATGCTCCTGGACTATGTCTCCTGGTCCAGCCTTTCAGTGGTGACCTCTCTATTATGTTTTCAAGCAGAGTTTTTACAACAGTGAGCTCAATTCAAGACTCACTAAATAGAATGAAGTCAGTAGGAATAGAGTGCACAGACTCTCCTTACTGAAACTTGACCTCTGAGGGTCATAGTAGTATGACAGGCCTATCCCAAGGAGTTTGCTTGAAACTCTCAAGCCTTCAATGGAGTACACAGACTCTCTGACTCTCTCTGGCTCTGCCTGGCTCAATGTTTCCTTCAGATCAGCTCGACTTCTACTCTCTGTTCTCTGTTATTAGCTTTCTACCTCTCTTCGTTGTCCTCTGCTTCTGTAATTTCATGGCTTTAGAGCCAGCCTATTCTTTTAACTGTTCGTTTCCGCTTCCTGGACTTCTGGTTTCCCTATCTTCTATCCATTCAAATTCCTTTGCTTTGCGTCATCATCATTGGGTAATGCCTTACACGAAGGTGGCCACCTGTTTCCTAACGAACTGGGTGTAAGATTCCTTGAATCATATTCGAATGGACGTTAAATCTGTTTACATCAAGATTGCCCGTGAACACAAATCATTTGCCAACTCATCATCCATGTCAGACTCCAAATCCCCTTTAATCTTGCTTTTTGTCTTGTCAAATCCAGTTATTCATTGGGACACACCTCCACCATTGATCTAGGCCCCCCAGATCCTACGGTCATCCTTCATATTGGGTAGACAAGTCGCATGACGTTTACCCGTCTGATGCAAGCGGTTTTCTCTCTCATCCGTCAAACGCATGTCGCTCAATGTGTGGCATCAGGTGGGACTCAGTCAAAATTGCTTATCGCCTCAAAGCCTTCTGATATCTTGCCAGTTTGTGGAATCCTGCGCTACAGAACCAAATGTGTTACTTTTCTGAATTTTATAGCGATTTCAGGTTCGGGTGCTTCGGGGCTCTCCTTCACTGAGGGGGACGCCCTGCGATACACGATTGGCACTTCAGCGCTAATTGCGTATCAAAAACCACCCCCATTTCTTGATTTGGCCTCCCGTTTTGCCATTTTGCGCCATCACGTGTTACCATGGGCTAATGGTCTGCGCGCTTAACCAAGGGTCCTCGTTGCTCCGCTCTGGCCACAACTGCAACTGTCACGAGGATTCCTTCTAATATCTTGATTTTTATCTAAGGCTTGAATATTTTAGCATAATTTGAAACAGTCATGAAAACTTAGAGAGTGTTTTAGGATCCAATTTGGATCACGACCTTCCCACTGAAAAAGCGTTTGGACCACCAAAAGTTGGTTTTTCTTTTAATCATCAATCAAGTGAGGGTATTTCTTCCTCACTTGCTCAATTTCTATCCATTTTTCACTGCTTGGCTTTGAACCTTTGAGTCCAATCCTGAGGCATTCAGCATCCACTCTGTGCATAGTTCTTATCTTCCTATCTAGAACTGTATCTTCCTACAATTCATTAAGATATTCAGGCAACAGATCATCAATAGAAGGCAATCGACTCTGCTCTTCAGGATCTTTGATTAGTGAAGGTTCAAATAGTCTCAAGCTGTCTGCATTAACGATTGACTAGATGTGCATGTAAGCTGGTAGATCAAGGCAAAAAGCATTCTCACCAATTTTCTCAAGTATCTTGAAAGGTCCATACCTTATTGGCTTCAACTTCTTAGCTTCACCTTGCATTCTGTATTTGTTGATATACAACCAAACTTGATCACCAACTTGGAAACTATGCTCCATCCAATGCTTGTCATGCCTTGCCTTCTACTTGGCTTGGATCTTTTCTAGTTGTTCCTGTACAGCCTGGTGAATCTCTTAGATTTGTTCAATGAAATTGGTTTCCTTGTCCACATCACTGTGTCCATCAACTGCTATGTCTTTACCAAAGACAAAATCCAAGGGAGACCTCAGTGTGAAACCAAAACAAGTCTCAAAAGGAGATCTCTGTGTAGAAGAATGTTTAGCTCGGTTGTAAGCATGCTGCACATAACATAAATGTTAATCCCAAAGTTTGGGATGCTTGGTACAATATCTTTTGAGCAACGGGATCACTGTCCTATTGACCACTTCTGTTTGGCCATCTGTTTGCGGGTGAAAAGTTGTGCTCTTCTTCAGCCTGGTGTCCATCAATTCCCACAAACTTGACCAAAATTTCCCAACAAATCGAGTATCTCGATCAGATATTATGGAAGTGGGTAATCCAAAATGGACCCATACAGAACAACTTTGCAGTTTGTTCAGCTATAATTTGTTTGTTACAAGGTATTAAAATACACATTTTGCTGAACCTATCCACAAAACATATAAATAGTCATGACTTTTCCTAGATTTAGGCAGTCCTCCAACAAAGTCCATGGAAACACTTTCCCAAGGATGAGAAGGAAATGGTAGTGGAGTGTACAAGCCTAGTTTTCTATTGTTGGGCTTGCTTTTAGCACACATGGTACACCCTCTTACATATTTAGAAATCGTCTCATTCATTTTTGGCTAATAACAAAATCTTTGCAGCTATGCAACTGGTTTACTTACCCCAAAGTGACCTGATATTAGAGAAGTGTGTGCTTCTTGAATTATCTTTACTCTTTCAGTTTGTGGAATGCATAGCTTCCCAAAATGATACAATAGTTGGTCCTTAACATGATAATCCTATTCTTCTACTCGTTTGCCTTGACTTAAAGTTGCATATACATCTTTAAAATCTATATCTTGAGCATATTGTTCAATGTAGCTTTCATGCAATATTGAATTATGTTTAAGTATAGTAGATGCATATATAATTGGTCTGGACAACATATCTACAACTTTATTGACTATGCCCTTTTTATATCTGATGACTAAATGGGACTGTCATAGAAAACCCATCCATCTATAGTGTCTTGATTACTGCAACTTAGATTGGGAGTGTAGATATTGAAGTGGTTGATGACCAGTATGAATAAATGTCTCTTTTCCCATTAAGTAATGTTTCCACTTTTTCACACTCTGTACTAATGCATACAATTCTTTATCATATGTGGGATATTTAAGTACTGCAGAATTAAATGTCTCAGAATGATAACATATGGGTTTACCGTGCTGCATCAACACTGCTCCCATGGCATAGTCACTAGCATCTGTTTCAATCTCAAATGGTCTTTGAAGATTGGGTAGTGCTAGTATTAGTGCTGTACTAATATTTTCTTTCAAGGTGTCGAAGGCTTTCTGCTGTTTGCCTCCCTAATGAAACACCTTGTTCAATCCTATTAAAGCATGTAAGGAAGCTGCAATTAAGGAAAAGTTAGAAATAAACTTTCTCCAATATTGTGCTACTCCTAAGAAGCTTCTAACTTCTGTAACAGATTTGGGTTTAGGCCAGTTTACAATGACTGCAACCTTAGAGGGATCTATCTTCAATTCACCACCCCCTACTATATGTCCCAAATAATTCAATGATGTTTTGCCAAATTCACATTTTGAGAGTTTAACATAAATATTTTCTCTTTTCAAAACATCTAGAGTCCACTTAACATGCTTTAAATGTTCTTCCCACATTTTGGTGAATATAAGAATGTCATCCAGATATACAATAACAAAATCATCAATAAAAGGTCTGAGTACATCATTCATTATTCTCATGAAAGTAGCAGGAGCATTAGTTAAGCCGAAAGGCATAACCAACCACTCATACAATCCCTGCTTTGTTTTGAAAGTAGTCTTCCATGCATCTTGCTCTGCAACTCTAACCTGATGATAACCACTATGCAAGTCTAATTTGGAAAAATAAACAACTTCTTTCAATTGATCTAATAGATCATCTATGCGAGGAAGGGGATAACGATTTTTTATTGTTATCTTATTCAGTGCTTAGTAATCAATGCACATTCTCCACGAGCCATCTTTCTTTCTCACCAAGACAATTGGAGACCCACATGGTGATGTGCTAGGTCTGATGAACCCCTTCTTGAGCAGCTCCTATACCAACTTCTTTATTTCTACATTCTCTAAAGCGGACAACCTATACATTCTGATGTTAGGCAATGGGGCATCTTGCTGCAAATTAATATCATGCACTATTTCCTTTTTGGGCGGCAAAC
This sequence comes from Pinus tabuliformis, assembly GCA_031772625.1. NCBI lineage: Eukaryota > Viridiplantae > Streptophyta > Pinopsida > Pinales > Pinaceae > Pinus > Pinus tabuliformis. The sequence goes on along the minus strand of CM062818.1, from coordinate 14,648,083 downwards.
CTTTAGGTTCTTAAAACAATACATCATATTCTAGAACAACTTTTTCTAAATCATCTTGTTGTTTAGCATCACAGCCCTCAAATACGTTGGTTTTATTAGGTTTCTTTTCCTTTACAACCATCAGTAAAAATTGTTTGCATGAATTTCCAATTCGTTTCATCTGCCTGAGTTTATGAGAGTATAATTATTCTTGAGCTTATGAGCTCTTACAATATATTCGATTCCATCTTTAATGAGTAGATACTTTTTCTCAGCTCTATAGAAAATAGCTTTTCTATCATATAAGTGAGGACTTCGTAAAACAATTCCACATATATCCAAAGGAACTATATCTAACTCAACCTCATCTATAAATGCTGACCTAAAAGAAAACTTAAGTTTACATTGTCTAGTCACTTGTAGCTTTGCTTTATCGAATAACCAACCTAATGGATATGGTTTATAGTGAGGTGTGGTTAGTAATCCCAACTTCTTTACAATTGCTTCATAAATTAAATTTACTTGTGAGCCACTATCAAACAAAGTATCAATCTTTTGATGACTAGAAATAACTCGAATATGAAAAATCTCATGTATTTTTCTCTCATTTTCTTCATTATCAATAGATTGCGCAGAATTACTAGTAGATGCTTCTAAATTTTTACCTTTTATACTTGTGGCTGCGATTGTTGCTTCATCTCCTGAGTCTGACCCCAAATCCTTTTGAATAGCTACAACAGTATTCTTCTTCTTGCCCTCGAAATTCTTAGGTTTCAACTCCGGATGGAGAATCCAGTAGTTCTCATCATCATGCCCATCCTTCTTACAATGAGTGCATGAAGACTTGGTTTTCTGTACAGTGTTTTTATTCCTCTCTTTCCATTTATGTTTTCTTTTCTCCTTATTTTTGCTTGCAGTGGGTTTGGATGATTCCCTAACTTCTGTCTTCCCATTCTTACCTCTAGCTTCTAGATGCGTAGCCTGAACGAATACCTCATCTATGCTAGTGGGATTAAACATGAGGACAGTGTGCCTCATGTAGCTATGTAGACCACCTATATACTTCAATAGAGTCTCAGGTGAGTCTAAAGAAAATCCTAGAATCAAAGCTCTTTGCCTCAATTCTTGGGTGTAGCCTTGTACACTTTTCCCTTTTAGTTGTCGAAGAGTTTGCCAACTCATCATGGGTTGCTACATGTAGGCTAGTGGATAAAATTGCTTTTTAATTGCAGAAACAAATTCAATCTAGACAGAAAGAACCTTAACATGTTTCTTCATGTCATCTTGTGTCCTGCCTTCCCACCATACCAAGGCAGTGCCTCCAAGGCGTAGTCTGGCCAGCTGAATCTTACTCTTGTCTGAGTCAATGCTCTGCACTCTGCAATAAACATCAATCTATCTAATCCAATTATCCATCTTCTCTACATTCAACTCTCCATCATATATTGGTAAATCAAATTTAACATCTAATTTAATCAAAGATGTCTTCTTTTTATTTTCAGGGCTATTAGGAGGCATGAGAAATTTTTCTTCTTTCCCTTTGCCTTTGGAGTGGTCATGGAGGAGAGATTCTTCTACTCCTTTGTCTTGTTTGGAGCTTCATGAATCTTCATCTCTATGTTTCTTAAATTCCCTATACTTTTCCTCCACCATGGATCTCAGGGTCATAAAAATATCCATGAACTGGGAATCTAATTCCAAGGGATTTTCTTCTGACAATTTCCTCTTAGAATAAACTCTTCCAATTTTTGGGTTAGTTTCAGCCAACTCTCCTCCTAATTTTAGCTTTGATCTAGTTAGAATTCAACAACAAAATCCAACACAAGCTTGTCTAACCTCAGTAACCTTTAGCTCTGATACCACTTGATCTGGAATTTATCCAGGACAAAGAATTAAAGGCATTACAGACTCATGTGCATGGATGTGCCTATGTTACTTATGCAACAGATCGATAAGATTGCTAGAATACATAGACACTGAGGCAATTCAGAGAAAACATAATAGTCAAACATGTAAACAAAACAAGTTTAATAATGAGTTCACCCAATGCTCCTAAGCTACATCTCCTGGTCCAGCCTTTCAGTGGTGACCTCTCTATTATGTTTTCAAGCAGAGTTTTTACAATAGTGAGCTTGATTTGAGACTCACTAAACAGAATGAAGTCAGTAGGAATGGAGTGCACAGACTCTCCTTACTGAAGCTCGACCTCTGAGGGTCATAGTAGTATGACAGGTCTATGCCGAGGAGTTTGCTTGAACCTCTCAAGCCTTCAATGGGGTACACAGACTCTCTGACTCTCTCTGGCTTTGTCTAGCTCGATGTTTCCTTCAGATTAGCTCGGCTTCTACTCTCTATTTTGTTAGTGTCAGTCTTTGAAGCCTTCCATTAGTGATCAAATATACTCTTACAAAGTGGTTTTATGATGTTACAATCAAATTTCGTCATTTCAGTGAGTCTTCAAGTAAAATTTGGTCACTAGATATTAGGTATAGGGTTTGCTTTTACTCCTGTCAAAGTTGTCCGAATGTCATTTCATGTCACCATTCAACTAAGTGTACCATCATTAAGAGGGTTGTCATCATCATGTCAGGTTCCAATGGGTCATTTTACACCTTGTTCATGCTTCAGTTGTGCCTAGGTAAGGTTCATTTCCCTCTCCTAGGGTTTTGAAGGTGATTTCTCTTGGAGGGTCAAATCATCAGCAAAACTTGTATCCTAATATTCATACACCTTCCCCTATCCTTAATGTACCTTATCAAACACTTCCCATCACTAATATCCCTCAAATTCCTCATTTTATCATAAACCCTAGTTTCTTGCTACAATTTGACAATTTTCTAGGCTAGGCCTATGTTTTACCCTTTTGGACCCCTTCCACTCACTCAATCTTTGAAATTCCACTTTCCCCTACTTCCTAAAATCCCTCCCTACTTCCCAAATTTTTCTCAAGAATTTAGAAGCACCTTATCCCCTTCATTTCACTTCATTTCGACAAAACCCCTGTTCCACACATCAGGATAGGTTTTACTCCAATGATGTTTCTGAGCAAGAAAAGATGAATTTGGGAAAACTGGGAGAGTTTTTTGTTCACAATAGGCCAAGGAAGAAAAAAAACCTTCACGTTTTACACAGGTGTCATGGTTTTAGAGAAATGTAAAAAATACAGTTCCCTCAGGAGAATTGATGCACCTCTGAAGTGACCTTGGGAAAATCAAGATTTCTCCTAGCTTGGTTGGCCAAATGACTTTCTTGAGGAGTCAAATGATAACTAGACAAAAATAGCTTTCCAATGAGCTATCATGAGCTCAATTTTGGGTTGAAGAAGACCTTTGAAAGTTGACCGCAACAGCACTCTGCCTTTAGGTAGCCTCATTTTGCACATTTTGACCAGTCTTGGGAGATTTGACTTTTGACAGGGAAAATGAACTCCAAATTAAAAAATTCAAGTAGTGTTGGAAAGCACACTCAATACACTTTCCAACGAGTTATTCCACACCCAATTTGGACACGCCTCCAAAACTTGTCTGTAAAAAGGCACTATGCACTCATCCAGCATGGTGCATTGCACAGTGATTTACAGTGTAATTTTATAACTGGCGCTACGCATTGGGGCAGCGTGGCGCATAGGTCTAAAAAGCCTGAAATCCATTCAAATCTTCCTCCAAATCTCCAAAATTGCAAATTCTTCATTCCACAAGTAAGTTAACACCTCCATATTGCCAATGTATGAGTTTCCATCAGTGTTTATGGTGTTTCAATAGGTTAAAAACAAAACCCTAGTTCCTTGCAAAGTTGTGTTGAGAAAATTGCCTAGGGTTTGCAAAATTGCAGTTTTGTTGTTGTATCCCCATTTTCATTTTTCTCTCACTACACTTCACTCATATCACTTTCCCTCTCCTCTTTCATTCACACTCACCTATCCCCTTATCCCTAAAACTAAAAGCCCTAATACCTAATCCCACTATTCCCAAACCCCAATTTGCATCTCTAAACCCTATCATTCCCTAAAAACCCTACAGCTAGCATCAAATCCTCCCCTCATCAGCCCCACTCATCCATTGATGAAAAACATAAAAGAAAACTAGGTAAGTAGCGAAGAGAAGGAAAACCATGTTGACAACACTTGAGCAAGAAATTCAAGCTGATCGTGAATCTTGGCTTGAGAGGACAAAAATGAACTTAGAAATAATGCTAGAGAAGGCCAAAAATGAGAAAAAAATGTTGAGGAACATGGCATACCACTACTTGTCAAAAAATGTGGTGTGCAAAGCAAGAATCAGGAATTTGAACCCCAAATTGAAGAAAGACATGAGGAAGAGAAAAGAGAAAAATAGACTCTACATCTTGGCTCAGGCTTCCTTAGCCTAACATAGTACTTGATGAGAAACACTTAGCCCAAATTTCAAGAAATTTGGGAAACATTTTGCGATTTTTAAATTTTTGGCCTACAAAACAGGTTTTTCTGCCCAATGCGCCGCGCCACCGGCGCTATGCATTGAGTTGGCTAGGAATTTTGCAAAATGGCTTGCTTTTTTTTATTTTTCATGGAAAAATATGAATGCCCTCACAAGGCCAAGAAATTTTGGCAGGTTTTGAGCTTCCGAAAAGGTCAAAAACACCTCAAAAATGACCTTTCTTCCCCTTTTTGGACACACAGGAAGCATTGTTAGGAGAACTCAATTTTGGATGGGGAAATTGAGGCCAAATTTAGAAATTTCACTTGTTTTGGAAGGTAGACAGGCAAAACTTTCCAACAAGCCCACTTGGAGCAAATTTGGTGCATGGGAAGACCTCCAAAATTAGCTGCAAAAATTTGCTACGCATAGGGAAATCAGCGCGGCGCATTGGAGGAAATTTGTTCATTTTGGCCAAAAAACTCTGATTTTCACCTAGTTTCTTCACAGTTTGACTTTTCTCCTTCTAATAGTCAAACTCATGATGTAATTTAATGTGAATTGATGGATTTTGATGTAATTATGCTAAATTTTCACTCATAGAGGTAGATTCATCATAAAAACGTAGTTTGTGACTGAATGAATCAGTTTCCTAGGTTTTAGAGGCATGTTGTTCTACTAACTACGTTTCAATTCTTAGTTTAGATCTTGTTGAAACATCTCCTAAACTCATGAAATCGACCTCTAAAGCCTATCATGAGTTGCTTGATGCCTATATCTAGTAGTTTTTTAGTCATTTGAGAAGGTTGGACTCTTGTGAATGCTTTAAGCATTATTGTACATTCATTTTCAGCAGTTTGGCAAAGATATTGACCAGGGTTTGCAACACTTTATGGGATTCTTGTGGCAACTTGATTTGGTATTGTGTTTCCTTCTGTAATTGCAAGTTTATATGTGTTTTATGTATGCCATCATCTCTCTCTTTTCATCTTAACTAAATAAAACAAGGATAAAGGTAGAATTCATTGAAGTTGTAGTGCTCTACCTAGGGTTTTGTTTAGTTATCTATGTTTTCAGTTGTTTGAATAGGATCCCTGAGACTTTCATGCCCTATACAACTCCTCACTAATCTAAAAGCTCTCCATCTCACTCAATTTGAAGTGTTAAACCATTTTCCTACCTCGCCCCATAGAGATCTTTGCAAAACTATATCTATGCACCCAAATCTGCCATTCACAATTGAGCCAACAAACCTATCTTAAATTAAATCAAACAACTTTGCAAACATACCTAGACTGAAATCAGTCATTACATTAGTCATCTCAAGCTTTATTGGCCCTCTTTTCCTGAGATTGATAAGGAGAGATCCCTCTCCCCACTTGTTAGGGCTAACTACTAGGTAAGTGTGGTTTGATGTTACCCTAGATCCTGCCTTTCTCAGCCTGAGGTAGATTTAGGCCCTAACATAGTGGAGACTCCATTGGGGAGATGAAAAGTTTTTGCTTGCTATATAAACTACAGATGGAGCATGAAGTTTTCCAAGTAGCCTTCGAAATTCTCTTGCTTTGCATTAGCGAAAGTAGATGAATGTTGCTTTAGTTAATCTCTGGTTTAGTTTATGAACTGAACATCTGGTTTCCTCAGCAAAATATAATAAAGTTCTGATCTAATTGTTGATGGTGGACAACAATCAGACACCGCAAGGCTGAAATCATTCACCTGGCAACTCTATATTAGTTTTGAGATCAGATCCAAGGACTCCACTGGAGGATGAACCTGACCAGCAGAAACATGAAAGGACAATATGGAAAGATCAGGTATTCAAGTTGGAATTTCATCCAAGAAATTTTGTTCTTTGTTATAATTATTTCTTCTCTTTTCCCGAGAATGTCAAGAAGGCTTTGAAAAGTATATTGTATTTGAGAGAAGATCCTTGTCTTGCATTTGATTCATTCCCTTTGAAGATTGTGAATACGAAAGAATTGCATGCCTTTGAGCTTGATCAAGACCCTTTTTCTGAATCTTGTGATGACCATCTTCAAACTGATGAGCCTTAAGAGACCAAGACTGATTCTATACTTTCTGTACATACCCCTATACCTTGTAAAACTCTAGATCGATACAAGCCTCTGATTTTACCTCCTATATCCCATGCTTTCCCTAAAAATCATGATCTATATCTACCAAGATTCGATGGTGAACGCGACAACATCACTACTGAAAGACATGTTCTGAATTTTGAGTCTTTTCTTGACCTTTTTGAAGTTGATGAAGAGGATGTGTTAGTGTCAATCTTTGAAGACTTCCATCAATGATCAAATATACTCTTACAAAGTGGTTTTAGGATGTTACTGTCAAATTTTGTCATTTCAGTGAGTCTTCAAGTAAAATTTGGTCACTAGGTATTAGGTCTAGGGTTTGCTTTTACTCCTGTCAAAGTTGTCCAAATGTTGGTTCATGTCACCATTCAGCTGAGTGTACCATCATTTAGAAGGTTTTCATCATCATGTCAGGTTCCAATGGGTCATTCTACACCTTGTTCATGCTTCAGTTCTGCCTAGGTAAGGTTCATTTCCCTCTCCTAGGGTTTTGAAGATAATTTCTCTTAGATGGTCAAATCATCAGCAAAATTTGTATCCTGATGTTCATACACCTTCCCCTATCCTTAATGTACCTTATTAAACATTTCCCATCTTTGATATCCCTCAAATTCCTCATTTTCACACAAACCCTAGTTTCTTGCTACAATTTGACAATTTTCTAGGCTAGGCCTGTGTTTTGCCCTTTTGGATCCCTTCCTCTCACTCAATATTTGAAATTCCACTTTCCCCTGCTTCCTAACATCCTTCCCTACTTTCCAAAATTTTCTCAAGAATTTAGAAGCCCCTTATCCCCTTCATTTCACTTCATTTCGACAAATCCCCTGTTCCACACATCAGGATAGGTTTTACTCCAATGATGTTTCTGAGCATGAAAATATGCATTTTGGAAACTTGAGAGAGGTTTTTGTCCACAATAGGCTAAGGAAAAGAAACCTCCTTCACTTCTTACACAGGTGTCATGGTTTTATAGAAATGTCAAAAATATAGTTTCCTCAAGAGAATTGATGCACCTCTAAAGTGACCTTGGGAAAATCACGATTTATCCTAGATTGGTTGGCCAAATGACTTCCTTGATGATTCAAATGATAACTAGAGAAAAATATATTTCTAATGTGCTATCATGAGCTCAATTTGGGGTTGAGGAAGACCTTCAAGAGTTGACTAAAACAACACTCTGCCTTTAGGTAGCCTCATTTTGCACATTTTGTCCAGTCTTGGGAGATTTGACTTTTGACAAGGCAAATGAACTCCAAATTGAAAAATTCAAGTTTTTCTAGAAACTAGAGTCAATAATATTTCCAACGAGCTATCCTGCACCCAATTTGGACACAGAGAAGGCCTCCAAAACTTGTTTGCAAAGAGGCACTATGCACTCATCCAGCGTGGCGCATTGGGTAGTGATTTACAGTGTAATTTTATAACTAGCGCTACGCATTGGGGCAGTGTGGCACATAGGTCTACAAAGCCTGAAATCCATTCAAATATTCCTCAAAAGCTCTAAAATTGCAAATTCTTCATTCCAAAAGTAAATTAACACCTCCATATTGCCAATGTATGAGTTTCCATCAATGTTTATGGTGTTTCAATAGGTTAAAAACAAAACCCTAGTTCCTTGCAAAGTTGTGTTGAGAAAATTGCCTAGGGTTTGCAAAATTGCAGTTTTGCTGTTGTATCCCCATTTTCATTTTGCTCTCACTACACTTCACTCATATCACTTTCTCTCTCCTCTTTCATTCACACTCACCTATCCCCTTATCCCTAAAACTAAAAACCCTAATACCTAATCCCACTATTCCCAAACCCTAATTTGCATCTCTAAACCCTACCACTCCTTAAAAACCCTATAGCTAGCATCAAATCGTCCCCTCATTAGTCCCACTCATCCATGGATGCAAAACATAAAATAAAACTAGGCAAGCAACAAAGAGAAGGAAAACCATGTTGACAACACTTGAGCAAGAAATTCAAGCTGATCATGAATCTTGGCTTGCTAGAGAAGGCCAACAAAAAGAAAAACATGTTGAGGAATATGGCATACCACTACTTGTCAAGAAATGTGGTGTGCAAAGCAAGAATCAGGAATTTGAAGGCCAAATTGAAGAAAGCCATGAGGAAGAGAAAAGAGAAAAATAGATTCCAGATCTTGGTTGAGGCTTCCTTAGACTAACATAGCACCTAATGAGGAACAATCAGCCCAAATTTCAAGAAATTTGGGAAACTTTTTGCAATTTTGAAATTTTTGGCCTACAAAACAGGTTTTTTTGCCCAATGCGCTACGCCACTAGCACTACGCATCGAGTTGGCTAGGACTTTTGCAAAATGGCTTGCATTTTTGGATTTTTCATCGAAAAATATGAATGCCCTCACATGGCCAAGAAATTTTGACAGGTTTTGAGCTTCCAAAAAGGTAAAAAACACCTCAAAAATGACCTTTCTGCCCCTTTTTGGACACACAGGAAGCAATGTTAGGAGAACTCAATTATGGATGGGAAAATGGAGGCCAAATTCAGAAATTCCACTTGATTTGGAAAGTAGACAGGCAGAAATTTCCAACAAGCCCACTTGCAGCAAATTTGGTGCATGGGAAAGCCTCCAAAAGGAGCTACAAAAAGGCGCTATGCATAGGGAAATCAGCGTGGCACATTGGAGGAAATTTGCTCATTTTGGCCAAAAAACTCTATTTTTCGCCTAGTTTCTTCATAGATTGACTTTTCTCTTTCTAATAGTCAAAAGCATGATGTAATTTAATGTGACTTGATGGATTTTGATTTAATTATGCTAAATTTTCACTCATAGAGGTATATTCATCATAAAAAGTAGTTTGCAACTGAATGAATCAGTTTCCTAGGTTTTAGAGGCGTGCTGTTTCACTGCCTACTTTTCAGTTATTAATTTAGATCTTGTTGAAATAGCTCCTAAACTCATGAACTCAACCCCTAAATCCTAGCATGAGTTGTTTGATGCCTATATCTAGTAGTTTTTCAGTCATTTGAGAAGGTTGGACTCTTGTGAATGCTTTAAGCATTATTGTACATTCATTTTCAGCAGTTTGGCAAAGGAATTGACCAGGGTTTGCAGCACTTCATGGGATTCTTGTGGAAACTTGATTTGGTATTGTGTTTCCTCCTATAATTGCAAGTTTATATGTGTTTTATGTATGCCATCATCTCTCTCTTTTCATCTTAACTAAATAAAACAAGGATAAAGGTAGAATTCATTGAAGTTGTAGTGCTCTAGCTAGGGTTTTGTTTAGTTATTTATGTTTTCAGCTGTTTGAAGAGGATCCCTAAGACTTTCATGCCCTCTCCAACTCCTCACCAGTCTAAAAGCTCTCCATCTCACTCAATTTGAAGTGCAAAACCATTTGCCTACCTCGCCCCATAGAGATCTTTGTAAAACTGTGTCCATTCCCCGCACCTAAATCTGCCTTTCACAATTGAGCCAACAAACCCATCTTAAATTCAATCAAACACCTCTGTACACATACCTAGCCTAAAATCAGTCATTACATCAGTCATCTCAAGCTTTATTGGACATCTTTTCCTGAGATTGACAAGAAGAGAGCCCTCTCTCGACTTGGTAGGGCTAGCTACCAGGTTAAGCGTGGTTTGATGTTACCCTAGTTCCTGCCTTTCTCAACCTGAGGTAGATTTAGGCCCTAACATGTTCTATACTATTTGCTTTCTGCCTCTCTTCATTGTCTTTTGCTTCTATCAGTTCATGGCTTTAAAGCCAGTCTATTCTTTTGATTGTTCATTTTTGCTTCCCGGCCTTCTGGTTTCCTTGCCCTCTGTCCATTCGAATTCCTCTGCTCTGCGTCATCATCACTGGGTAACGCCTCGTAGGGAGGTGTTGAGTCTTGAAAATGTCATTCATTTCCATTACACTTTCACTATTATGTCCATTATATCACCTCCATTTCACCTCCATTTCACTACTATGTCACCACATTCATCTCACTTTCATTATCATTGGGCCACCTTTATGTTTTTCCAATATTTATTATTTCTAAGCCTTTAAAGTGAATTTGTGGTTAAACATTAGAAAATAATGTGCATATTCTTATACCTAACAAATGGGTTGAGATTGTTGACATGTGTAGGTTGAAAGGAGGCTTCTAGAAGACCCTTATGTGGCACCCCAAGGCCAAATTCGAATTTGAGTGGAAAGAATCATGGGATCATGAGGATATGTGTCACATCTCCTAATTGTATTGTAACTCTAAAAAGACATGTGTCTTATCAGTTCCTATTTTGATTAGGACTCTAGAGGTAGAGGGAGAGATTCATGGACTATCATTAATGAGATGGCTCTCATCTTTTTGTATAAATAGGAGATCTCTCTCCTTCATTTGTTAGTCTTTAGTCCCTAGTTCTTAAGTTTGTAGTTCTTCCTTGATGGCTTTTGAAAGCTTTGGAGAACTTTGTTGTACTTTGTACTTTTGAAGAATTTGAATAAAGATTTGATGTTCTCAACATGGAAGGAGATGTGAAGTAGATGTCATGGAGCATATTAGAATGTAAGGTAGAGTAGATTTCATTTTGGAAATAATGTAAGGTAGAGTAGATTTCATTTTGTAAATATTGCTTTCAAGTTTGATAGATTAGATTTTTCATTCATGCAATTTTAATTCATGCAAGTGTGTTCAATTTTGCTTTGATTTCATTATGTTATTTGATTGCTTTCAAGTTTGATAGATTAGATTTTTCATTCATGCAATTTTAATTCATGCAAGTGTGTTCAACCGGTTGATTGTAGATTAGTGATGCACATAGCCTTTTAATGACTAATGACATGATAGAATCATCTTGTCCTTCTGCTGAAGCAGCAAGGATACTGGGTCTCATAGTCACTAGCTCATTGTTTGGTTGTTGCATTCTATTTTGATTGTAGATTAGTGATGCACATAGCCTTTTAATGACTAATGACATGATAGAATCATCTTGTCCTTCTGCTGAAGCAGCAAGGATACTGGGTCTCATAGTCACTAGCTCATTGTTTGGTTATTGCATTTTATTTTGATTGAACTAGCTGTATATTTACACTTTTGTTTAAATACTAATTCCATCAATAACATGTTTTAAGTTCTTTTGAAGTGCTAAGTTTTGGAAGTTACCATTAGGGACATAGGCCTTGTCTTGAAATCTTTATCCATACTTGTCCTTTAAAAGTATTCTTAAGACCTTAGAATAGGATTTCCATTTGCATTAGACACTTTAGGAAACCAACAAGAACAAAACCCCAAAAACAACATAAACTATAAAACAACGAAGTAAGAGAAAGGTTAACTAAGCACATATGGTGCACCACACTTCATCATTTTACGATACCTGGATTGATAGTTTATGTAGAGCAATTTAAGAAATTAAATTGACTAGACATTTTGGCGCCATTGCCGGGGAAGTGTAATTAGGAGACCTTATTTCTTACATCTAAAAAAAAAATAAAAAAAAAATTTAATAATTCTTGAGTATGCTCTCCTCCTGCACTTTGTGTGATCTAGAGGATCAGAAAAAGGATTGTTAAGTAAAAAAGAAAAAATAATAATTCTTGAGTATGCTCTCCTCCTGCACTTTGTGTGATCTGGAGGATCAGAAAAAGAATTGTTAAGAAAAAAAATAGGAGACAAAATAAACTTCATCACTTCAATTGATTCAAGAAAAAAAAAAAAAAAGAAGAAGAGAAAAAATAAACTTCATTTCATTTCCATTTTCACTCCATGCCATCCATTTCATCAATAAAAGATTTTTCCCCCCATGATCATTTCCATTAAGATTGCCTAACTATCTCTATTTAACGAAGTGGTTGCTGTGCCAAGTTTCCGTAGCTGAAATCAGTTTCCGCAGCTGTAATCAGTTTCCGCAGCCACCACTCTGTTTTTCAAATTTACAGTCAAGATGTTAGTGCAATAAAATGAAAAAGAAGGTATGACTAAGCATATGCTATGAAGACATGTACATGGAGCATCTACAGACATCAATAGGGAGAAATTGAGTAAGGGCTAATAGACAAACAAAGACAAGGGGCCTCGGCATTTCTCTTTAGAGGCTGAAATTTATTATTGTTAAGGTGGATTGAGCTCCTTGTTTGAGGACGAAATCATGCATTTTTGGAGATAACGCTCCAAGTGTGTCACTTCCTCTAAAGCTAAGTTCCATGCCCTGTCTCTCTTCAGCGTGCACCTCAAAGTGCCCTTTCTAATCCATAATCAAATCTGTAGGCGAGGTACATCAACATCCAAAGTAATCCATCTGAGAGAAAAAAAAAAAAACTCTTCGAGGGAGGGGTAGCTTGTTAGATGGGAGACTATTGTTTCTGTTTCCACTAGCCCTGTAATCCTATCAATTAAGCCAATCAATCCTGTTTGTCCTTCCTGCCCATGCCATGCCATTTATCAATACGCAACAAGATGTGTGTACTGTTCTGTGCATTCATTTTTTTTGGATTGTCAGCATGATTAATTTGTGGACTGTTCACTCCCGCTTCAATAATGGGGTAAAGCAAACTGAAAGGGTCATGGTCCGAATGCATATCTAGAAAAAGCTCACTTGCTATGGCGAACTGAATGGGGCCTGCTCACTGACTACGAACTGAATACGAACTTATTCGTGCTTAATGTGGATTGAAGTAAGTAAAGTGTAGTAAGGGTTTGTTCAGAGGCTACTGCATGGCATGTAAGGTTCCAAGAGGTTCAGCAAATAAAACCACCAGAAGGCCAAATGCAACAAGTCGTAATAATTCAGAACAGTAAAAAAATGTTAACTCAGAAAAACGCAAAACCTGAAAAACATCAAATTTAAAACGTTTGATTTGACCAAACAGAGATGAATTTAGAAAAACTAAAACATGGGTTTTTTTTCCAGGTGGGTCAATTAGATAACCCAAAAACCGTTTGAAGGAATTTGTGGCGGTTTGGGAGAAATATTCAGTTCTTTGGAACCTCTTTTTTGCCGCCGCGTGAAGAAAAACGGAATTTGAAGTTAATTAACTGACAGTTTGATGTATTCCGCGTGCCTGAAGAAGGAGAATTCCAATTTGGTTATGTGATGGCACCTACTCCACCTCTACCACATCTTCCACCCTTTACCACCACGTCCTCTGCCCATATGCCACCCGTTGCAATTCATTAAAACCCATTAAACAACAGTTTCAATCCAAGACGGCTCTCCATTACATGAACTGGTTGGATATGGCTCTTCACAGCCGATTGATAGACGTGGCGTGAACCTTTCTAGCATTCAATCTTGATGAATAACAGCCTCGTGATTAATCCTCGGGTTTAACTCATATTTGACTGCACTTTTACACTCCACCTGTAATCATGATAAGTGACCGGTTTCATTACGGCTCCTCTCCACCGCATAATTTCTGCAACCATTTTATAAACGTGTCTACACCTCCTCCGCAGCAGTTTAGTTTAAAGTTCTATTGGGTTCATTCCATATCTCCACTGTTCTATTGAAGCACGGTTGCATCTCCACTTTGTCCATATTAGTCTCCTTCCCATTTCGTGAATCCACCACGGCTGCCTGTCTTCTGTTTTCCGCTGACAGTCTCTGAATCTTGTTCACCCCCGCTACCTATTGTCCAGTTTACATTTTCAGTCACTGTTGTCTTTTTTGTAAACCCCGTAACCCAGCTGTCTTACCTCTGTTAAACCCTCACAGGCAGACAAATTTTAAATAGAGTAAAGGATGGGTCGGTTGTTAAGGGCAGAACTGGAAGGGCTTAAGTCTATGAAAGGGCCAAATAGTTATGATCATGGTTATAGGCTGTTCATCAACTATAAATTCATTAATAAAATTGTTTTGCTCCATTCCCAGTGTTCCTACATACAGACAATGATTTTTTTTTTTTTTTCAAAATTGATGATCGACTGTTTTAGCCACTTTCCGCAGCTAGCCCAACTTTCCGCAGTTGTTTTGTTAAACTCTAGGTTGCAGGTGTCATCAAGCAAAACAAGTCACATGGGTAGCTGGGGGAATGTTGGTACATGGATGGTGTCCTATTCATTCGATCAAATTTGATGAAAAAGACCCCGGTCAAAGGGAAGTCAAATTGTGTGTTATCACTAAGTCGCCACACTGAGTCGCCACACTGAGTCACTGCATGTCAAGAAAAAATAATAATTTTGAATCAATGAAATGAATAAGTTATTTTCTCACTTTTCTGAAGGTATTGATTAATTTTGGACTGATGATGAAATATGAATGGCTAACTATTGTATCCAAGATTTTAGCTACAGAACCGTGCACATTCCGCAGCTAAAGTCTAATTCCGCAGCCAGAAAAGCCTCATTGTTCAAATCAACCTATCTTTCTCATACAAAATCAGATTTTGATGATTTAACTATCATTGGAAAGATCTCAACAAGATCTATACAATGAGAAATCTATCATTAGAGTTTGAAATGGCAAATAATGAAATAAATTGCTGAAAAGAAGCAACATTCAACTTGGGCACCAATTCCAAAGCAGGTTCCAGGAGGAAGGACAAATGACTACAAGAGAATGGTGTCTCTCTAAGAGACCAATTTGTTTCATAAGAGGATGATCAGCAACAAAGAGGAAATATGTTGATGCAAAATCAGATCCAAACACTTGAAAAACTTTCAGATACTATTGTCTCCATCATATCCATCCATCACATCCATACCTCGTAATAAACCATTCACCTCATTCCACTCCATACTTTCCACTTACGTTCACATACACTTTCCATCTCTTTTTGTCCATTCATAACCCACAAATAAAAGCAAGAGGCTCATTCATATGCTTATTTCCCATTTCCATTTCTGCTCTCCATTGCCATTTTCCATTTTCATCTTCCATTCCTTGTCATTTTCAGTCCGCAAATAAGCCCTGCTTCAATGCAAATTATTGAGTCCATAGTCCTTTGAGTCTAAGTTCTTTGTAAAAACACCTTGAGGCTTGCATGCCTTAATGGCAAGTTCTCATGCTAACAAACAATGGGAATACATTAATGTCCCTTGTTCGTCAGATCTTCTAGGTGACTCGACTTCAGCAAATTCATTCGTACCTAGCAAGATGTGTTTGGGCATCTTGACTCTCATTGTCGTCAATGGTCAGAGTTCTCGTGTTGACTAGTGACATCCATTGATGGCCACTAAGCCAATAATTTCCTACTATGTTCGACATGAGAACATCTTTTCACATAGTAGGAATTGTGCCAATGAGTTTTGAAGACATGAAGACTATTATTTTCAGCATTTTGGAGCAGATTCAGCAAGTTTTAGTAGAAGCAATAAAAAGTCATCTTATCTCTCTATCCATGACTCCTCTTGTTCAGCCACTTGAAGAAGAATATGATCAGAAATTTTCAACCACTACACATACAACTCATCCATTCCAAAGGGTAAGTGAAGGTACAGCATTTTCTAACTTTTGACCATAGAATTCCATAAAAAGCTAGAATGATAATTGTTGGAAAAACATTTCTCTTCCTCATTTCATAAAATTGCCAATACCATCAGTTGGGGGGGGAATACATTCATATTCATATCTTGCCATGTCCATATCATATTCAGGAGCTCACATACTTCCAACATATATTAATTATTACATTGCTATTATGAGCATACAATGGCTTTTGAAAAAGTTCTTAAAGGATAAATTGGATACAAACAAAATCATGGTTGTCACACAAGAACCAACCATCATGCAATCCAATAAAGATATACTTTGCAACAATAATCAAAATATCATTATGCAAAGTTCAAAGATCAAAATAGAAGGCAACAAAAAAAAAATGGTTGTAACACAAGAACCAACCATGTTGCAATTCAAGTGAAACACTTTGCAGAAACATGAAGTTATCAAATGATATCATGCAAAGTTAAGCCAAAGCTCAAGGATCAAAAGAGTTAATGTAATATATATTGCATGAGGACATGCAATAGCTTCAGTTGGGGGGTATGTTGAGTCTTGAAAATGTCATTAATTTCCATTACACTTTCACTATTATGTCCATTATATCACCTCCATTTCACTACTATGTCACCACATTCATCTCACGTTCATTATCATTGGGCCACCTTTATGTTTTTCCAATATTTATTATTTCTAAGCCTTTTAAGTGAATTTGTGGTTAAACATTAGAAAATAATGTGCATATGCTTATACCTAACAAATGGGTTGAGATTGTTGACATGTGTAGGTTGAAAGGAGGCTTCTAGAAGACCCTTATGTGGCACCCCAAGGCCAAATTCGAATTTGAGTGGAAAGAAGCATGGGACCATGAGGATATGTGTCACATCTCCTAATTGTATTGTAACTCTAAAAAGACATGTGTCTTATCAATTCCTATTTTGATTAGGACTCTAGAGGTAGAGGGAGAGATTCATGGACTATCATTAATGAGATGGCTCTCATCTTTTTGTATAAATAGGAGATCTCTCTCCTTCATTTGTTAGTCTTTAGTCCCTAGTTCTTAAGTTTGTAGTTCTTCCTTGATGGCTTTTGAAAGCTTTGGAGAACTTTGTTGTACTTTGTACTTTTGAAGAATTTGAATAAAGTTTTGATGTTATCAACATGGAAGGAGATGTGAAGTAGATGTCATGGAGCATATTAGAATGTAAGGTAGAGTAGATTTCATTTTGGAAATAATGTAAGGTAGAGTAGATTTCATTTTGTAAATATTGCTTTCAAGTTTGATAGATTAGATTTTTTATTCATGCAATTTTAATTCATGCAAGTGTGTTCAATTTTGCTTTGATTTCATTATGTTATTTGATTGCTTTCAAGTTTGATAGATTAGATTTTTCATTCATGCAATTTTAATTCATGCAAGTGTGTTCAACCAGTTGATTGTAGATTAGTGATGCACATAGCCTTTTAATGACTAATGACATGATAGAATCATCTTGTCCTTCTGCTGAAGCAGCAAGGATACTGGGTCTCATAGTCACTAGCTCATTGTTTGGTTGTTGCATTCTATTTTGATTGTAGATTAGTGATGCACATAGCCTTTTAATGACTAATGACATGATAGAATCATCTTGTCCTTCTGCTGAAGCAGCAAGGATACTGGGTCTCATAGTCACTAGCTCATTGTTTGGTTATTGCATTTTATTTTGATTGAACTAGCTGTATATTTACACTTTTGTTTAAATACTAATTCCATCAATAACATGTTTTAAGTTCTTTTGAAGTCCTAAGTTTTGGAAGTTACCATTAGGGACATAGGCCTTGTCTTGAAATATTTATCCATACTTGTCCTTTAAAAGTATTCTTAAGACCTTAGAATAGGATTTCCATTTGCATTAGACACTTTAGGAAACCAACAAGAACAAAACCCCAAAAACAACATAAACTATAAAATAACGAAGTAAGAGAAAGGTTAACTAAGCACATATGGTGCACCACACTTCATCAGTTTACGATACCCGGATTGATAATTTATGTAGAGCAATTTAAGACATTAAATTGACTAGACAGGAGGTGGCCACCTGTTTCCTAACAAACTAGGTGTTAGATTCCTTGAATCATATTCGAATGGCCGTTAAATCTGTTTGCTTCAATATTACCTGCGAACACGAATCATTTGCCAACTCATCATCCACATTAGACTCCAAATCCCCTTTAATCTTGCTTTTTGTCTTGTCAAATCTAGTCAGTCATTGGGATGCACCTCCACCGTTAATCTAGGCCCCCTAGATCCTACAGTCATTCGTCATAATGGGCGGATAAGTCGCACGACATTTACCCCTCTGATGCAGGCTTTTTCTCTCTCATCCACTGGACGCGTGTCACTCGATGTGTGGCATCGGGCGAGACTCAGTCAAAACTGCTTAGCGCCTCAAAGCCTTCTGATATCCTGTCGGTTTGTGGTATCCCACGCTAAGGAACCGAATGCGTTACTTTTCCAAATTTTGTAGTGATTTTGGGTCTGGGCACTTCGGGGCTCTCCTTCACTAAGGGTGACACCTTGTGATACACGATTAGAAACCACCCCCATTTCTTGATTTGGCCTCTGGTTTTGCCAGTTTGCGCCATCGTGTGATACCATGGGCCAACGGTCTGCGTGCTTAACCGAGGGTCCTCGTTGCTTCACTCTGGCCACAACTGCAACTGTCATGAGGATTCCTTCTGATAGATTGATTTTTCTAAGGCTTGAATCTTTTAGCATAATTTGAAACAATCATGAAAACTTAGAGAGTGTTCTAGGATCCAATTTGGATCAATCATATGGCCCTCTCCTCGAGCTTCAAATTCTGGTGACAGCTGCCCACACCTTCATTACTGAAAATTAGAATGTCTATATATAATGAAGTGACCAAAACTAGCTGATTCAGATAAAAGACTGCTTGTGAAACCTGCGATTTAGAAGCCATCCAGCAAGATATTCTTCTGCCAACTCCTACAACAAATATGCATTACTCCCATGGAAATTTGCAACTTCGAATGGTCCTTTCCAAGAATTATCAAATTTTCCATGTTTACGTTTTTCTTCATTCCAAGAATACCACTTCAAAATGAGGTCACTATCCTGAAAATCTTTGTCTTTTGTTGATAAATACTAATTCCTTAGATAAGTAGCCATATCTAGAACAACAGCCGAAAACACTTTAGCCTTTTCCTATAAGAAATAGATAAGACAAAGAAGATGAGAAGACCTACTTGTAGTTCTACTTTCCTCTTTTCTCCTTTGTATTGATCCTGTCGCTCCTACCCGTACTTAACACACTTGAGAAGTACCTGTAAACATCAACAGAAGACAAAGAACCAATCAAAGCAAAAGATCTATTGAATACAAGTAAATAGAATCAGATACATTCACACATATAAGCATTATATAACAAGATAAGCATATGGGGAAAATGTTCAAATAGTTTATTTAAATAGAAGAAGGAATGAAAACCATCAAGTCTGATTCGAAGTCACTCCTCTACCTTGGATCCCATCCACATCACATCAAAAGCATGAAAAAGTTGTAGCATAACAATACTTGTCTCAAAGTCAATACTCATAGCAACATTATCTCATTAAAATTCAACATAGTCCAGCCCCTGATCACTTAGATGAGTGTTCAATTTATAGGAGGAAGAAGGAGGTTATGTCATAAATGGGGGTATTGAATGGCCTTCCATACATAGAATTAGTTCCATGGAGGAAGGGATGAGACGATGGGATGCATCTTAACTCATTCCTCATCCATTTTCGAGCTCATAGGAGTTGATAAGTGAGGGAAACTTTTAGATAACTCCAAAATATAAGAATATTCCCCAAACCCTATGTGAATTTTGCTCAATATTGCCCAATGCAGGTGAAAGAGGGCCTAAGTGCTCTGTAGAGCACCCTGGCATGGACTCAACTGATCTGCAGTGCACCCTTACATGGGCCTACCTACGCTGGTCCCTTTAGAGGTCATTTCAAGATTTCTTCAAGTCATGAAACTGTCTGGGAAGGAGGCATTCAAAAGGGTGACTTGTTTAGGGCATGTAGCAATTGAAAGTAGGGTTTGATAAGCCCTAAAACACTAATCTGGATGATGGAAGTGATGTGCCCAAATGGATTTGTAACAACTACCCCCTAATGCATGAAGTCAAAAAATTTAAATGTCTAATGAAATGCTTTATGATGTGATGAGGAGGTTTCAAAGTGGAAGGGGACCTGCATCAATTACAATACATATATCATGATATTTTTATTTTTTCATGAATCACTCAGGGAAGGCATACCCATGCTCAGCATATAAACTTTCATTACATGTACATAGATAGTTGTCTATAGATATAGACCCGTAAATGGATGACCATCAGTGTAAAGCCATTGTACATATGATTTAGTACTCCTGAAATCGCAGCCCGTATGGATGAAACTAGATTCGGGGTCTTCTGTCTCGTTCAATTGTTTGCTCAAGTACGAGTCTAACCATGTGAATATGTGATCTGAAGTCAAACATGGGAAGACATCATCTGATTACCAGCCAATGATGCACGCTGTTAAGAGACGAGAGAGAAATCATCTATAATGATAATGATCCTCAAGGTACTACAGTACATTCTACATGGTGTGAATAGATGTTTTGATGTCAAACACCATACAAAATCTTTCGGTCGAAGGTCATTGATGTCAACCTATTGCCAGAAGCGAGAAAATTGCCATTGATTTATGCAAGCCTCAAGGTACTCGAAGGGTGTTTCTAAGTCAACTTCTTGGATAATGTGTTGATGTCGACAAGAAGCGACTCATTGTAGGAGGGCCTTGATGTATCCCACATCAATGACACGAAATGAATGTAATGATTTTGGAGACGAAATTTGGCTGACAACACAAGGTTCAGGAATGGCGGTCATGAAAATGAAGGTTTATGGTACTGCAAAGGATGAATTTAAACTAGATGACTTCTCTTAAACATGTCAGTGACACTGAAATGAATTTCTAGTATTGACCCAAAACAAAGTGATGGATGGTATGATAGACCAACGATATGATAACCATCAAGCTGATAACCTAACCCAAGTAGTCACGATGATGAAGTGAAAGTGTCATGTTCAAGAGTGACCTGCTACCATAATGTGGTTTTCCCCTTTTTCCCTTTTCCCCAGTCATTGCTAATCAATACCTCTTTATTTTTTATCAAGCTTGAGGAGGATAACATATGCTTGTTGTATAATTCCACCATTTGGGTGAATCCATCACTATGTGATGTTTTAACGAGTCTAGCGAAGGTGAAACTCAGTCTTGTATAAATGGACAAGTTTGTCGTTATTTGATGTTTAAACGAGTTTAACGGCAAAGAAAACTCGGTCCTTTTTATGTTTAGAGAGTTTGAAAACGGACAAAAAGAAAAATCCACAAGTTATTTTTCGTTGATTTGTCTCTCAATCCTGAAAAGGCAAAAAACAATACGAGAGAGAACATATTGACCATGTTTGGTCAACGTATTCCTTTTTCGTAGTTAATCTATCTCATCCTGAAAAAGGGTTAAACTTATACTAAGTAGATGTCATTTTCAATATGTTAACGAGCTGAAAAGGACAAGCACTTAGCAATATTTTCATGTTTAGAGAGTCTAAAAAGAGCTTAAAGAGGACTCAAAGGGGGTTCCTTTTTCATTATTTAACAGAGCTTGAAAAAGAGATAAATGCATGCTCTGTGGTCAAAGGTACAATTTACAATCG
This sequence comes from Pinus tabuliformis, assembly GCA_031772625.1. Classification (NCBI taxonomy): domain Eukaryota; kingdom Viridiplantae; phylum Streptophyta; class Pinopsida; order Pinales; family Pinaceae; genus Pinus; species Pinus tabuliformis. The sequence goes on along the minus strand of CM062818.1, from coordinate 14,626,463 downwards.
AGGACGTCAAATTCTATAAGTCAGCTGCAAAACTTGCTCAAAACATCACCAAATGGATTAAAAATACTTGTTTCATAGGTAAAAATAGGCAAATACAAATGTTTACTCGATTAATGAACATGAAATAAACATAAAACAAGTTTTTACCATGAAATTTTTAGCATTTGATACTTACCATTTAGTTGTGTGCTCTAGGCTAGTTTTTTCCCTTGAAATTCATCAGCTGATTGCGAGAGATTCTATCGACCATTTCTTGTGCCATCCAGACTAGCTAGGATATCTACCTCTCCTCTTTATTTCCAGGTCATTCTTTTACTGTTTCATGTAAGTTTTAGGGTTTTTTGAGGCCTCTGGGGTTTGATTTTTTCACCCTAGGATCAACGTAGGCTTTCACAACAAAAACTATGCTGAAGAGAACCCTTATAGAAGGCTGCCTGCTCTTCATCGAACTATCTCTGTGCCTAGGATGCGTTGGGCAAGTTTCCCAAATTTGATTTAGCTGTTTTCTCCAGAACTTGTCCTGTTTTTTGCATGGAAAGGATCCTAGCTAAGCTTATGATTGGGTTTTATGCTTTCATCGGATCATAATGTCGATTACATGGCATGAAAGAGAGCATGAGGAACATGAGATGGTTTCCCTAAACAATCTGAGTACATTTGATGCCGTAAAAAACTAAGGGTTACTCAAATATTTCAGGTTGTCTGGAATGAGGCAAAAAATAGAAATATTGCAGTCCCTTGTTCATGCATGGGATCCGAAAGATTAGAATTTTCACATAAGGGACAAAATGGTGTCTATTACCATTGATGATATTTACTTTCTTACTGGATTGTCGAGGTAAGGTGCCCCCATCTCACTTTCTGGATTTTCCCGTGGAGGTGAATTGGTGAGGGATTACATTCGACAGTTTTTTTGGCCAGGTACACAGCCTAGCAAGGATGGGAAAATAAACATCAGGGATTTAGGCGATTTTCATTTGAGAATAATCCTCTTCACAATCGCAAAGATGGCTGGCAGTGTGACACTTCATCTGGTGAACAGATCATATATGCAGTATGTACTTGAGTGTCTAGAGCCAAAGTTATTCAACTGGTGTGAGGCTGTGATTCTTCATTGAAAGAACAACTGACCAAGGTGTTATCACCCTAAAATTTTTGTTTCTAAAATTTGGAAAGTTTTCCTTGTTTCTAGTCATAGTCTTATAGGTTTTGAGTCATCTCATCTCAATAAGTGTCATTCTCTTTTCCAAATCAAGTTTGACAGCCTCATTCCATGTCCTGGAAGCCTCACCATGTGTTTAGAAGTCATATCTCACATCATTTTTAATTTTTTTTGAAATTAGCTATGAAATCGTGGATTTTGAACTAGGAGTTTTCGTAGCGCGCTATGAAACCACTAAAACAGCATGTTTCAGCATAAAAGACTCTGTTTTCCGCTTTTACTAGTCAACTTCCAGAAGGGTTATTGAGCAGCTGAGAACTCAATTTTGAGAACTGAAAGAGGTTTTTCTTCCTAACATACTGAGATACAAAAACCTCTTTCATTTTCTTCAAATTCGTTATAAGGTAGGAGAAATTCATGGTTAAACTTGCGCTATGAAACTACGGAAAGCCAAGTTTTGTCTTCTGGTTTTAGCAGTCTTTTTCACGATCAGTTTCTGGTCACAGGAAAAGGTATTTTGGAACTATGAAGGAGTTTTCTCTTCATCAACTCTCCATATACAATAACCTATCTCAATTTCTTCATATGTGTTATCAGTTGGGAGATACTAAGCTTTCTTTGAAACCCTAATTTTAGAGAACAAATTTTTCCTGTTTTACATGTGTTTTTCAAGGACAGATTCTGGACAGCTGGAGAAGTGTTTTAAAAAACCAAGAGAATTTTTTGTTCTAGACAGCATGGAATACAAAAACCTCCTTCAGTTTCATAAAATATTTCATGGATGAGAAGATAAAGGCTCTGTCCCACGTGCCAATTTTCAAGGATCCTAAACCTAAAAACAGGGAAACATGTTCCCTAATTTCTAGGGTTTATCATCAGTAGTAAGGTGACAACGTGGGAGGCTTCATAAAATTCGACCTCATGAGGTTGTAGCTGTCAAAGAATGCATTCAATTTTTAGCTAGTGGTTTAGTCATAATAAGGAGTTACACTCCTAGTTGTATTAGGTCTCTAGGACTGTTAGTTAATAGCTAGTGGTAATTAATAGTTTGTTTAAGCATCAATAGGTGTCAGGTCAAGTGAAATTCGAATTCCCCTCATGATGGAGGAAGGAATACAAGCTTGTAATGAACTCTATATATGACAAGAGATGTAATGCATCAAAGGAGGGAAATTTTCAAATAAACAAGCACATTGTGTTATTGTATGTGACTGTATGTTTTCATGTTAATACAAAGAGTTGCTTTCACTACTTAGGATTCAGAAAGGGTTTTAATGTTTGATTTTCCTCATGGCTTCCTTCATATACTTACTTGTAGTGGTATAGACACATGTTACTTAGAATTCATTGATGATTTTCTAACTTCCTTCATGTGTTTGTAGGCTGTGTTCTTTACATTATATGTCTATTTTTCTTTTATGTTAAAACACTCTATGCCCTGACTTCCATGTGAAATTGATCTTACTGTTGTACTGAAACACACTTTGACTCCATAGCCCAATGGAAGTTTTTTAATTAGTATTTCAACCATTTATACATTGTTGTTCGAATTTTCCATAGAGTTAGCCATCTTATCTTCAAAGTAAAATCTTTAACCTAGTGAGAGAGCCCTCTCAGGTTGAGGAGGCTAAGCCTCAGCCAAAAGTTTGGTTTGAAATAGTTACACTGAGATAGTCTGATCAACAGCCTATCAGGGTCCTATTTTGGTGATAACACAAGGTAAAAAGTGGTAAGATGAAGAATTGATTCTATCGTTCCATCTTAATCTCTTTTACCTTAGAGAGAATCCCATTGATGAAACCACAACATGTATTACTCGATGTAGCTGGTCCTAGAGATCCATGTATGCAGAGGTGGGTTGAATTAATTGCTCGAAATGTGGGTTAGTCAACAATCATTTTTTCCACTGCATTCTTCAGTTGGCTCGATCAACAAAACCTTGTCATGGAGGAGCATCCATACTTAGGGATGGATTTCGATGGAGATCCAAACTTGATTCTACTAGTTGGAGCACAATGGGGTGCTATAGGTAAATTGTTTGACGAAAGTATTTTTGATTTTTCAAGTTTCTACATGTTTTTGTGTTTTTAATGTTTCCAAGCCAAAACTAAAATCATTCTCATGCATGTAGATGTGGGTACTGTTCGACTTGTGGGATGCCAACATGGTGCAGGTGGGTCAGCATGGAGAAATATTGGGAGAGTGGTCCTCCAGGACTTGGATTTGGCCGAGACCTTGGCAGAGTTGTAGGATCACATAGAGGGATTAACCCTTGGTATTCCAGATGTCCGGATCGAGGAATTACCTAAGAGGCTGCAACGCCACACTATTGGCTTTCCTAGCCGTTGGATGAGGCTTTTGCACATGATAGCATAGGCTCTAACATGTTTTCATGAGCATTACTAGGTCTACTTAGGATATTTGCATGCATTTTGAGTTTTTGGGTCAGATGACCAAACTTGTCTTGGACACAAATTTTTTAAAATTTTTTAAAACATCTATCTATTTTACTTTCAGAGTTTTCTATGGTTATGTGTAATCCTATTCATCTAATTATGTGAATTGAAAATGTTACTTTTACATGTGTGGCAAAATGTCTATTTAACACATAATTCACTAGAGAATCAGTTAATGTGTTAAATTTTTTGGAAATATGTTGATATTGAATGTATTCAAAATTCCTTTCCAAAATATGAAATCTAAGGAGCATATGAAGAATTGTTGGGTCTCGGACAGTATACACACTTGTAAGTTGTCGTACGACAAGTTTTGAGTCCAGCCTAATGATGATTCGACAAATTCCAAATGAAATGGAATCAGAAAGAAGTTCTATCAACACACTATACTCAGTGATATTGTTTGTCGATTGATCGATACAAATCCCTTGAAAACTCACTAACTCACCACTTGGATCAAAAATAGCCCATGCTACAGAGGATAGGTTTTGCATACTATCACTAGCACCATCGACGTAACCAACAAATGGTTCCGAATATTCCAAAATCTACAACAAATGCAAAGTGGATTACTAACCAGATAAAAAATTCTAAAAGACACACACTGACACACACACATGCAATGAAAGCATATATACGTGAGTTTTACTACACTCAATTAAGCATAGTAATGTTTGAGGTATAGCCCAATGGAATCCCATCATAATCTACTAACTCATAGGCACCTTTTTCCAAAACACACTTGACAATATAAGGATGCATCCACATCGGTTCAAATTTCCCTTCTCCAAGTTTATCAGCTTCCTGATCGTAAAGAAAGACTAGGTCTCCTTCCAAGAAGATACGAGGCTTGACATTTCTGTCATATTGCGCCTTGATTCATTTCTTATGTGCTTCGTTAGCCAATGTGGCATCACAACGAGTTTTATCTATATGGATAAGTTCCAAGAAATGTGCTTCTTCTTCAGAAGTGTTGGGTAACAGGTCAATTGCGAGTTTGAGAGATGAAATTTCACATTGTATTGGTAAGGTTGCTTCCAAATCATACACTAACTGAGAGGCTGTGAATCTAGTTGCATTTCTCACCGATGTTCAATATGCCCACACAGTAGAGTACAGGATTAAATTCCACTTCCATTCATGAACCCCTATCATTCTTTGTAACATTTGCTTCCAGATTTTGTTGATGGCCTCAAATTGTCCATTCACTTGTGGATAATAAGGGGTAGAACTATCATGCGAAAGTCCTAACTTTGCAGTCAACTCATCTATCATGTGATTGTGGAAATGCGACCCATGATCTGTAACTATGGCTTGTGGTACACCAAAATGGGCAACCATGTGGTTGAAAAAGAAAAGAGCTGCTGTTTTTCCACTGTAGTTTAATGTTGGCATCATCTCGACCCATTTGGTAAAATAGTCAACGACGACTATAATATACCCATTCCCCTTGGCCGAGGTGGGGTTACATGTCATGAAATCAATGTCCCATTTAGCGAATGGTCCAACATCAATGACTAGATGCAATGGTGTAGGTGGCAATCTAACTTTACGGTCATAGATCTCGCATGCATGACATCTTCTAACGGAAATTATGGAATCTTTGAATATACTATGCTAGAAGTAACTGGCACAGAGAATTCTCTACGTGGTAGCATAACCAGATAAGTGTCCACCCCAAGCATTTGAATGGAAATCATTCAATGCTTCCTCGGCTTCCGCATGTGTGAGGAACCTCCGTAAAACTGTATCGATACCACGATGGTAAAGAGTGTTGCCAATGTTCAGATAATATTTGGCTTGGTATTGGATACGTCATTGTTGCGAGCGAGAGGTATCATGCCAGAAATTTTGGGTCTGGAGATCGATTAGTATATCTCCATACCACGGGTTAGATGATGGTATCAGGAACAGAGACTCATCCAAAATCGATGGTTTGGATTTTGAATCAACAGAAGTCGAGGGAAGGTCACAAAGTAGCTCGGTGAAAACTAGATATTTCCTTGATTTGGACTTGATAAATTCCAGGTCAAACTCCTGCAAAATGACTATCCATTTTGAGTATATCCCCCCCAAAAATTGACGTGAAAAAATATATGTCATAGGGTTCCAATATGAAATGACAGTGGTCTTCTAGAGTAGGATGTAGTGGCGAAATCTATGAACAATTGCACAGCTACCATAGCCAACTTTTCGACATAAGAGCACTTACTTTCTATATCATTGAGATTGCGGCTCAAATAATATATCAAATGTTCAATCAGATATTCCTCTTGGACTAAAACCATGCCAATGGTTGTATCTGCAATGACGAGATACAGGTAATAGTTGTTTTGATAATTCAGAGAGTACATTAATGACAGTCTAATCAAGGTATCTTTAAGACCATCAAAGGAAGCTTGCGAAACCTGATTCGAATGGAAGAGTATCCCCCTTTTCAAAAGACGTGTAAAACCTTTAGCCATTTCAGTGTTTTTGGGAATGAACCTCCTTAGAAAGTTATCCTTCCCTTGGAGTCTCTGTAACTGTAAAAGATTTGAAGGTGGAGGCAAGTCAAGAATTGCCTGAACCTTTAATGGATCCAGTTGAATTCCATCTCTAGACACTACGAATCCAAGAAATTGACCAGAACCAACACAAAACAAACATTTGTGTGGATTGAGTCATATCTTGTAGTGTCGGCACTATAAAAATATTTCTCTCAAATGTTGCAGGTGATTAGTCCACTTTCGTGAATGAGCAGGCAAATCGTCAAGGTAAGGTTGAAAAATGTGCTTGATTTCATGGAAGGCATAGTTCACTGCCCTTTGAAATGTGGCCCCTGAATTCTTCAAACCAAAAGGGAGTTTCCTATAAGCGAATGTTCCCATGAACAAATAAAAGCTACTTTAGATTGGTCCTATGGGAAGATATTGATTTGATTGTCACCAGAAAAACCATCCATAAATGAGAAGATTTTGCATATGGCACATTCATCAATTATTTGGTCGATAAAAGGACTAGGATAATTGTCTTTTGGACAAGCGTGATTTACATCCCTATAATCGACACACACTCAAATTGTCCCTTGTTTTCTTCATGACAAGGAAAATGTTGGAAACCCCGTCAGTAAGAGGTACAGGGTAAATGAAGCAAGCAGATAAAAGCTTTTCAACTTCTACTTTAATGGCAATGACTTTCTTTGGATGAACAAGTTGAAGCCACTGTCGTACTGGTTTGATATCAGGATACATTTTGATTTCATGTTCAACAATACTAGAGTCTATACCAGGCATCTCCTCGTATGACCACGAAAATATATCTTGAAATTCATGAAAGAGAGTGTGGTAATTATCAAGTTCTGATGGAGAATAAGATTTTTTGACATGAATGTTTTCTACAACATTAGGTTTGGTATAAATATTAATAGAAACCATTTCTTCACTATTCGATAGGTTTCGCTCGTAATCTACTGTGTCTGTGGAAACAAAATTCGAAAGAAAATCAACCATTGAAGGGTGGTTAAGTTCGTTTGAATAATTTGCAATGTCATCTGGAAGATGGGAATGATGATGATAATCTTCCCAAGGTTCTTCTCATATCATCATTTATTGGAGAATTCCTTCATCTGTAGAAAATATATGTGAAAAAGGATTCGAAGAAGTACCATATTCTAATGAACAGTCTACCCATACAATTGGTGAAAGTGGATTTGGGTTTGCCACACAAGCTATAAAAATTGATTTCTATGCAACTTCAATGGGGCTTAGTGGCATAACTTCAGTATTACTATCAACTTCAAAATTGTTGGTAATCCTCCTTAAATCATATGATGTGGAGGAAATCATGTTGCAAGTCTCTACTGTTGTCACTTCTGCCAAATCATATGGTGACGGTAGTGTAAAAGTACCCATTAGGGAAGGATCTTTAAAGAGACCCACACCAACACTTTGAAGTGACAACGGGGGTTCGTGTACCAATGGAATGCTTCCAGTAGCTTGATAAGTACATGTAAAGGAGACAAGTTGATCGATAATAGTGATTCCACCTTTATGAGGGAATGCAATTGTACGAAATACATGGAAACCACAACAAACATAGCATACACCCATGGCCTTCCCAGTAAAATGTTGTAGTCGAAAGGTCCGTCAACTACCTCAACTTCAACAGTAACTTTTCCCCCTAGTTCAATTTGCAGGTTACTCAAAATCCCACAAGGCGTATATGTTCGTTCGTCAAAAGCTTTTAGCGTTGTTGGTGATCGTCACAACGACAGTGAACCAAGTGTTTTCCAGCAGCTCATTGACATAATGCAAGTAGATGCCCCCTCATCAATAATAGTTCAGTGAAATTTTTTATTGAGAGCCTTTGCTTCAATTAGGAAAGCTAATTGTGCCGGTAACTGTGGTGTATATCCCGCATGGCTAAAAACCACAAGATTGGAATCCATAGGGTCTATTCCACCAATTGCTGGTAGTAAAGCCTACTTCTGGGAGGGATAGTTTTATAACACCTCGAGTGTCGACATAGAAGAAGGTGATTGAGCAAGGTCTTCTACTATGTTATAATTCTGAGTTGCTCGAGCTCAAGGGTTAGATGTTGATTTATGCACAACTCCCTTTGGTGGTTTTATTTCAATTCTAGCACAATAGGTGGTGGAATATTTTCCGATGAAGTTGAAGTCGAAGGATTAGGTTGATCAGTGGCCTGATTATTTGATGATGATGGTGGATTTCCATAATATTTATTTTGTGTCAACACCAAAACTTCATTTTTAGGTTTTTCAATGGATAATATAAGTACTTGGGATGTGGAAGCATGGTCTGTAGCAACCAAATCTGTTTCCGAGTTTGGAAACAAATCAGTCAACATTGAAGATGTGTTAGAAGTCCTTAAAATCCTAGAGACTTTCGAGTGGTGTGGGAAATATCTTGTAAAATACTCTTCATTATATATTAAACATGGATAACGAGGTTTCCTTGCCAAAGTAGAGGAATCAGATGATTTCTCTTGAGGGGAATTATCTTACTTCTTCTTCTTTTTTCCCTTCTTCTTGCCTCCTGGTTGCTTTCGATTCTTGCCTTTATCAGATGGCACAGCATTAACTTCAGAAGCAAGAGTGTTTTTGGATGCATTATAAGTTTGATTGGAAATGGTGAGTGTTTGAACACATGGTTTACCTACTGTTTGCATGCTCGAAGAACCAATCACACTCTCACTAGCATGAGAGTCCTTACTTGATTGTTGAGGAGGAGGAATAGTGAAATTTGGTCCGAGTGCATTAGGAATCTTTTCGTAGAGCGTGCAGGAATGTGTATAAATCAAATCCAAATATTGGGCACGAGCAATTACTTTCTCTTTTGTGACAACTTCACCTTTCACCACATCCTTGGTGATTGATGGCAACAAGGATTTTATAAACCACTTAGCCAAAAGTTGACTAGGAACATAAGTCTTAACCATTCGACAAAGACATCGCCACTCATTAATATGATCTGATATATGAGTAGTAACAGTCTGTTTAAAGTTGGTTAGTAGTTCCGTTCTAGTCTTGTATATGATAGGTAACTGGAAGTGGGTCAAAAATGTGGTGGCTAGAGTCATAAAGTTGTTCAAAGAAGCTCGTGGTAACTCAATGTACCACTTCACAGTCAGACCAATAAGCGTTATTTGGAAAAGATAGAGTCTAACTGAGTAATCATTTAAGGAGTTTGATGAACACCACATATGAAAAGTCATGACATGATTTGATGGGTCTTCTCCAGGATTTCCATTGAATTTAGGAATGTCAGAAGGTAACTTATGTGAAATCATCGGCCACCATGGTGAATATAATATTGGATCATTAGTGAGACAATTTAAATCTGGTAATTCAAGAGTTGCTAGAAACGACAACTGTCGATTCAAGTTAGGTTGAGCATACCCAGGATATGATGGAATTGCTTGAGCAATAGGACTTTTCATACCAACATAGGGAATTTGTATCTGGTAACCTTGATAAGGTGGTTGTTGAACAAATCCGGTATAAGGTGGTTGTTGATAACCAGGTTGAATTTGCAGTTGTCCATAACCAGCAAAACCTTGTTGACCAGGACCTTGGTAAGCTCGATATTGTCCAAACCCGGGTTGAGCTTGTTGGGCAGGTCCAAATTTGGGTTGGAATTGCTAGAATTAAGGCTGTTGATATTGGGACTACCACGATTGTTGAATCAATTGTTGTAGTTTTTGGTAAATCTATTGTTGATTTAACAGTTCTTGTTTCCCAGTAATGTAAGGTTGACCAGGTTGTGAATAAACTACAACAGTGTAAGCCTGAGTCACTCCAGATAAAGGTACAATAACTTGAGGTTTTTGGACCCTAGACACAAGTGGTTGTTGTATAACAGCCTGAGAAACTTGGGCCTCTTGACCCACAACTTGTGGTTGCGAGGTAGAAGGACCAACTTGTATAGGTTGATATACAACTATTTAAACCTGTGACTACGGTATAGTGGTAACAACAAGTGTACTAGGAATAGCTGACACAGTTTTCATAAGTTGTGTTGGATACATAGGCCTTGGTTGAACTAGCAATGTTGGATGTGATTGACAGGCTCGCATTCCAGACTAACCTGAATACGATGGGGTACTACCATATGATGGTCGTCCAAGATATGGAGGATAAGGTGAATAAGCATATTTCTCTCCATATGGTGGCAATCTAGTATGTAATGGACACATAGGTCATTGTTGACTAGATTGCTGAGTTTGATATTGATATGCAAGATGAAACTGTTGAGTTCCCATAAATGAAGAACTAGGTAAAATTCTGGTTGAGGACATGGGTGATGACTATGGTGTAGAAGCAACCCCTGAGTAGGTTCCAGATAAATATTGGTAACCAACTGGAATGGATGATTCACCATATAGGTGTGATTCAAGAGTAGTAGAAAACATCGAAGAGGTTGCAACAAAATATTCTATCGCAGCTGCATCAGTTGATACAGTTTGGGATGTTGAAGGTTGTTCAACCATAGTTAACTAACTGAATAGATGTCCTAAAGAATCAACGGGTACTTGAAAAGAAGCAGGATCAAAAGGAGCAGCAAAATGTGGAGTATAAGGGTAAAGATAAGGCTCGGTTCCAAAATGGAGTGTGGTTCCAAGTGTAGTATATTCTTCAAATTCTTCCTCAACATCAATTAAACCAGGCAGAAGAACTTCAGTGGTGTTGGTAAAGTGGAAGTTTCAGTAGTTACTGGTGTCTGACAGTTAATCGGTTGATCGTCTTCCGGTAAAGTAACAACTTTTGAATGTTCGAATTCGAAGTCCAGATGTTTTGGTAAAAGAACAACAGGTTTAGGGGGAGGTTCCTGAATAACTTTAGGTTCAGAAGTAACTTCTCTTTGAACTGTGATAGGTTCTAGATTAACTTCTGGTCAAACTGATTCAAGTTCAGAAGTAATTTCTTGTTGAGGAACTTCAAGTTGAGGATCAACTTGTTCTTGAACAACTTCGGTTACTGTTTCATTAGTATCAGTTATAGTGTCCTCAAGTAATTGTGAAATTTCTTCTTCAGTAACGGATGTAGCAAAAACATTTGGAGTAACTGGAGTCTTAATACATATAGAAATGGATGATTCTAGTAGTTTAGATGAAGAACCATGAGTTCTTGATGTACTTGACTCAGTTAAGCGAGACCGCTTTGATTGAATAGGTGTAGCTTCAGGTGGCAAAGGCGGTTTACTCATTGTTCTCCACGAACGACGGGGTAAGGGTTGATGTTCCTCTATGATTTTTGATTAATTTTATTACAAAAAAGAAATTAAAAAAAGGGGTAAGCTAGGAAAAAGGTTTACCAAGCAACTGTGAACTGTAAAATACCTCCTGGCAAAACAAGAAGTACAGGCATGCAATCTCCCTGAATGTTGTGTTTAGTGTATCACAGTGTACAAGGCGGCCGACTTAGTTACCTAAGGATGTATATCAACCTATTTTTGTCCTCCCATCTATACCCAAAAGTATGTGGAGGCTAAATCTGTATAGGCACTGTCTAATGCAAAACCACACAATGAGAGCATTCCCATATACTTTACGTACTGTAACACTACCCTATATACCCGAAGGTACGTGGATGAGCTATGATATACTCACGTATGTGGAATGAGGTCTCACACTTGGGATGTATTGTAGACAAGTTAGTGGTAGCTGCTTTGTTTTACGATGCCGAAACACGTCTCTAGCTTAGAACCACTAAATGCTTTTCGTTAGGTGAGAATTCTCCATTATGTAAAATAATGTTAATTTCAAGCTGATATTGCTTAGGAATTTTCCTTTCAAGTTCACCATGTGATGTATTATGAAATTCCTAAGAATGCAACTATTATGATAATAATTCTTTCCATTCAATTTAACAATGAAAATCTTAGCTAATAGGGATAGAGCAATTAGATTTCTTTTGATCAAAGAGAAAAGAGCACAATCTAATGCAATTTCCCTAAACTATTCCTATGAGCACACACAATTTTTTTCGATGCAAAATGCATGTATTTCTTTTCAATTTCATTAATGTGAATATGAACAAAAGGAAACTAATGCACATACAATCAATCAATCTTTAACAAGAACGAAGACTTTACGACAGTTCTGTTTCGAAGCAAAAGAAGACTTTTACAACACTTTCTTTCGAGAAAAGATAAATCGAGTATAATATAACTTTGGCTATGGATCGATAATGACAAACAAAAAATTTAAGAAACATTAATCAACCAAGTCAAAGTAGGGCTAGCAAAGGAGATAAAAACTTGTTTTCTGAGACATGACATTCGTTGATCAATCAGCAAGCAATCAAATAGAGAAAAATTGGCAAAAAACTCAATCTAAAGGTGGGAAACTGACCCTAGGAGGATCAGTGCAGCCTTGAATGGGAGACAGTGCACTTCAGAGCATTGTCCCTAAGCCAAGGGTGCTCTGTAGTGCATTGTGTCCCTCACAAGCCTGCGCTGGTGACAGTAAGCCATTTCAAGAGGCAGTTTGACACAATTTTGATGAAAATTCAATGCAAAAGAGCTAAAATACAATCAATGAAGACAAGTAGGGTATGCAACAATGTCCTAGGAGGTGGATATGCTACTAGGAAGGATGATCTCTCCCCAATGGAGTTGTCAATTCGTTTTGGAGAATTTGGTATCTACACATAAATACTAATTCCCTAGATAAGTAGCCATATCTAGAACAACAGTTTAAAGCACTTTAGCCTTTTCCTATAAGAAATAGATAATACAAAGAAGATGAGAAGACCTACTTGTAGTTCTACTTTCCTCTTGTCTCCTTTGTATCAATCTTGTCGCTCCTTCCCGTACTTAACATGCTTGAGAAGTACCTGTAAACATCAACAGAAGACAAAGAACTGATCAAAGCAAAAGATCTATTGAATACAAGTAAATGGAATCATATACATTCACACATATAAGCATTATATAACAAGATAAGCATATGCGAAAAAGGTTCAAATAATTTATTGAAATAGAAGAAGGAATTACAACCATCAAGTTTGATTCGAAGTCACTCCTCCAGCTTGGATCCCATCCACATCACATCAAAAGCATGACAAACTTGTAGCATAACAATACTTGCCTCAAAGTCAATTCTCATAGCAACATTATCTCCTTACAATTCAACATAGTCCAACCCCTTATCACTTAGATGAGTGTTCAATTTATAGGAGGATGAAGGAGGTTATGTCATAAATGGGGGTATTGAAAGGCCTTCCATACTTAGAATTAGTTCCATGGAGGAAGGGATGAGAGGATGGGATGCGTCTTAACTCATTCCTCATCCATTTTTGAGCTCATAAGAGTTGATAAGTGAGGGAAACTTCTAGATGACTCCAAGAGATAAGAATATTCCCCAAACCCTATGTGAATTTCGCTCAATCTCATCCAACACAGGTGAAAGAGGACCTAAGTGTTTTGTAGAGCACCCTGGCATGGACTCAAATTCTCTACAATGCACACTTACATGGGCCGACCTGCACTAGTCCATTTAGAGGTCATTTCAGGATGTCTTCAAGTCTTGAAACTATCCGAGAAGGAGGCATTCAAAAGGGTGACTTGTTTATGGCATGTAGCAATTGAAATTAGGGATTGACGAGCCCTAAAATACTGATCTAAATGATGGGAGTGATGTGCCCAAATGGATCTGTAATAGTGAAGTGTCAAAGAATACCATATACCATGTGCCTTATCCCTTGGAGTTTATTGACTCATGACTGACCCATGACTAACTATGACTGACTATGAATAACTATGACTCGTCACATTTTGAAATCGAAAGAAGATATCAAAATCATATGGCCCTCTCCTCGAGCTTCAAATTCTGCTGATAACTGCCAACACCTTCATTACTAAAAATTAGAATGTCTATATATAATGAAGTGACGAAAACTAGATGATTCAGATAAAAGAGTTCTTGTGAAACCTGCCATTTAGAAGCCCTCCAACAAATATGCATTACTCACATGGAAAGATGTAATATCGAATGATTCTTTCCAAGCATTTTAAAATTTTCCATGTTTACTTTTTTCTTCATTCCAAGCATCCCACTTCAAAATGAGGTCATTATCCTAAAAATCTTCAGCCTTTTTTCTTTGATAAAAAATATTCTTAATTTTATCCTGTATTGCTTAGGTATTATTATATACTCCTTGTATTGTTTTCTATAATTGAATCATTTGATGGATTCTTCTTTGCAAGTCATTTCGCTCAAAATCTACTTCCAACAACAAATTCATTAGTGGAATCCTCAGGTAAGAAGGAAAAACAACATATGTTCCACATACTAGTTAAAAACATGACATACCAATTGACTTTTTAGTGGTCACCCTATCAATCCATAGTGCATGGATCAACTTTTTATGCCATGTTTTCTTATTTTCTTGTAGAAACTTCTTTATAATGTTCAAAAAATTCTTATTTCAAGACTCAGCTAAACCATTTCCCTGTGGGTAATATGTAGTAGAGTGACTGAGTACAATATAATATTTATGACAAAATTCAATCATTTTCTTGGACTTGAAAGTAGAAACTTTATCAATAATTATAATATGGGGACAACCAAATATTCAGAGGATATTACCTTCCAAAAACTGAATGATGACCACGATTGTTTCCTTCCTAGTTGGTATTTGTTACACTAAAAAATGTCACCTTGACTACTTACAGTTAGTATGGCTCAAATCAACAGTCATGCTACCCTCTTAGGCAAGTCTCATGCCTCTGTTATCCATCTCAAACTCAAAGAAGAGAGAAAGTCTTGTAAAAACTATGTTTATCTCTGGGGTCGCAGGTTCTCTCTAGCCTTACCTGCGGGGACGCTGACCATGTTCACAAAATCTGCGTCCATGGACGCTCTGTATGTTAAGGGACAGGTGCGTCCCTCTGTAAAAGGCAAAATGCGCGAGTTTTATCTTGAAAAAGTTACTTGTGGCTACTTCTAGAACATTCTAGAGGTCGGTTTGATGAAATGGATGCGCCTCCAGTTGGTTCATGTATCTCTATTAAGGGGGAACTTATCCCATCAATAAGGGAGCTATCCCACCCAAAGAGGGGGATGATCCCATTGATAGTGGACCTGAATAACCTCTTTACAGCACTATAAATAAAGACATTGAGCCAGAGGGAGAGGAGGTGGAAGCTATACATTTTCTTTGGGTAAATGCTGCAGGAATTAGGACTCCCATTTAGAACCCTGTGAGGAGAGATTGTCTTTGCTTGATTCTACTTGGAAGTGGGTGAGCTTTGTCAAAGTAGAGGAAAACCCTTGATGGACCCTGGGAGGAACTTGCACAACACCAAGGCCAGGTTGTAAGAGTTTCTTTGTTTCGTTATTAATACAAACTGGTTCATTTTTCTCAATAGCTTGTATTAATGAGTTATTTCATGTGTTCCTTGGTCTGCATGTTGAATATATGTTTTATTATATGAGATGCAAGTGCTTGGTAATTGTTTGATTGTTTGTGGTTGCAGGAATTGATGTGAAGGAGGAGCTCATCCGGATCGGCAAGGACGGACTACAACAACAGCGTTTTGGAATAAGGTAAGCCTAAACACTTGTAGTTTTCATGTTGTAAAAGGTGTATTTAGAGAAAGATCACTCCATTTTGTCTTGTTTGTCATTAGAATGTCTTAGACTTCTAGGAAGGTCAGTCATGTCCGCACCCTTGACAAATTCCGTGTGACAGTATTTCCTCTATCCACTTTGTAAATTAATATGTAGTTCTTAGAATCTATTTATGCTCAGTTCAAGATGATGGAGGGATTTCCCTAATGAAATCCAAATGCTACTAATGGAATGGTGCTTTAGTTGTAATTGGTTTCATGGTTAGAAGCAAAAGCTTCCTTTTTTCTTAAAAAATTTGGTCTTCATGGAAGCTTGAAACCTTTTTATGATCATCAACAAATAAGGTAAGCCAATAAAATCCAGCCCTCAAAATTTTGTTAGTTGTGGCTTTCAAAAAATTGTGGCCTCCACAATTCTCGTTTTGAAACTCTTCCATAATTTTTTGTGCTTCATCCTCCAGTGAACAAATCAGCAAGATGCCTCGTCATTCTTTATGCTATCACTCTATAATTTCCTAAGGTTGTGAAAGAAACCCAGAGGGCTTAGAAGCTAGCGCTTCTAAACTGAGAGAGGGGTCTCTCTATTGGATTTTGATTTGTTGTTGTGGGATTTTAGGCTAGTTATTAGGTTCAGAGTTTTGCTTTTTGAAATTTTTGGTTAAAAGTGCAAGGAAAGGCCATTGGCCAATGGAGTCAAAGTCTTAGGGTGATCAGATATAGAAATATAAAAAAATATTGAAACAAGGCAAGGTATGCAGGCTATTGGATCTTTGAAGCTTTTTGGAGTGAAAGGGGGGAAAAGATTCAGATTCAATTAAACATGGAGCATTTTAACATGAATTATATATTTAATCTCAGTTTGAAAACATATATATTTTTTATAAGTTAGGACAAAGTGTAATTAAACAAGTTCACCCTTAATCTTCTTTTAAACAATACAGATAAGAAATACATATGAAAAACAGAGATATAACAAGTTTACAAGAGAAAAAACATCACCAATTTTCCTGACACATGAATCCTAGAACAATCTTTTGTATTAATGAAATGATCACTTTTAGCTCAGTCAACAACTTTACATCAAATTATGCTTTCATGATACAAGTCCCAACATTTGTACTTTGATTTATGAAGTATTTATACACAATATAACAAAATATATCTATTTCAGAAACAAATATTTTTACAAAATATCTTAAAAAAAGTTTACAAAAATAGTATAGAAATGTAGGCCACTAAAAATGTCATAGTCCTCTGGCACTATCTTCAACCTGAAAAAATGTTTCTTTTTTGTTTAAGGTGAAAAAAGTCTTTACCCAAGTAATTGGCACAATTTGTCCCATCTGTCTTCATTTGGAGTGGAGAATTTAACTAGATTCCTGTAAGTTTCATCAACCTTGGTGTACTTTTGAAAAGTAGGTTTGACGATGAATAAATGATTTATCTCATGTTTGATAAGAAATTCAATATAGAAATCTTCCATGAAGGCTTTTCCTAGGATGCTTCCTTTGATGGTGGCAAACTTTGACTTATCCCTGCCTATAGTATACGGCTTCTTCTGACAATCATCTAACTTGACCAATTTGTCTCCAATTCCTTTCGAACCTAGCAACCCCTTTAAATTTAGCACATTGAATTTCCTATGGAAATTTTGAATGTTGGATTCTAAATTGTGGCACTTCCTTTCAAGTTGAAGCATCAAGTTCCTTTTTGTAAGGGCCCTCCTTACATCCATAATTGTCTCTTTCCTATCGGTAATTTCAAACTTTTATAATTCCTCTTTGGCCTTTGACTTTAGAATCTTCATCAAAGCAGTGGTTTCACCTAGATTCTGTCCTAAATCTTCTTTCACCTCTTCATTGACCTCTTTAGATCTTTGTACTAACTCCTCCAACTAAAAAAAATCTCAATAGAGGGCCACATTTCAGTGATGGCCTCATTTATTTCTATCCAAATAATGTCATGTGCTTGTGCAAGTGTTTGTCCCATTGCAAACTCATTTTCCAATTGCTCAATTTTCTGGGTTAATTTATACGTCTTTTACAGCTCTGTTAGGTACACATTGTCAATTTTTAACTTCTTCTCCTATATATTATTTAGGTGATCTTTCAGCTTCTCAATTTCCTTTCGTCTGATAGAAAGGTCCTCCATAACTTTGACTAGGTCTCCTGAAGAGTCTGTAGATTGTGCCTCAAATGTGATGGTTGCTAAAGTGGATGCTCATGCTACTGATATAGATGCAATAGGAACTGTTGTGAGTGGAATGGTTTCCAAATGTGTTGATTGTTCTCTTATTTAGAAATTTCTCCATCTCAGTCTTAATTTCTTTGATCTGTCAACTTTGCTCAATAGTAATTCTAAACGTGTCTTCCTTTTGTCTCTCTAGCTGTCCAACTTTTATTTGTGGGTCTTCTGTAGAGGGAAGCTTGAGTTTTTTCTTGAGTGCTATAATGTCAACATTATTCCTTCTAATGATCTCCTCTGCAACTTTCACAGTGTTGGGATCATATCCCCATTTAATTACTAGATCCTTTAAAGAATTTCTTTTTGTGTCTTTAGCTAGAGAAGAAATCTTCTCTAATTTGAGTTGTGGCTGAATGTTGTTGATAGAATCTTGTAGCCTAGAACTTTCCATTGCTGAAGTTGTCAAGGTAGAATACAAAATCTCTCATGTTTTCTTATGCAAGTCTATTTGATTAATTAGATGAATTTGGTCAACATTGAAGGAAAATATGGATTTCTTGTAATCTTCTAGAGTTTTAGGGAAAGGAAATTCAACCTAGAGGAAGGCCATCTCCATTTTTCCTTTCTCTATTTCAAAGGAAGTGAGTAGCCTATGTTGTGAGGATGTTATCTCCTTCCAAAATTGTGTATAAGTTATATCTTTTAGCATCTCATTCTTCTTTTTAATTTCTCTATACTTGGTGAATATATTTGGTTCAACTTGGTCATGAACCAATTCCATTGACTGAGAGGTATCTAGTGGCTCTTGGGAGGTCGAAGAGGATGGAGATCCTACAAAAATATCTTCAATTCTGGTAGAATTATGGGGGCCTGTAAAAACAATGGTGGACTCTACATTTTCCTCCTCCAAAAATTCTACTATTGGATTGGTCTTTTGTCTCTTCTTGTAAATTTTGAATTCTTTCCCTAGATTTCTGTGACTAAAGCAGAAATATCTTCTCTTGGCCTCTTGTCCTACTTCTCTTGTGGTGTTGGAGTCTGTGATGTTGTTATTGAGAGTACATGTTCTTCTGCCTCCTACAAAATATTCTCTTTCCATTTATCCTTATTTTCCTGGGAGTGTGAGTGTAAGGAGTAGTCTTTTGTTCTACTCTCAGCTTTGAAATTATTCCCATGGGGTCATATGACGAGGTGAAATTTAGTTTGAAGTTCATCTTCTTAAGGAGGACTTCTTTGGTTGCTACCCTGGTATTGTAGATAGATGGGCCAACCTGTGTTTTTTGTTTTAAATTCATATTGCTTCTTGGTTGCGACAAAGTGTAGGTCACACATGTTAATCATGTGTCTCATATACTCTAGTGAGAAATTTTCATTAGGAAAAACTAGGTAATATGTATGGTTGCGATTCACACCCATACACTATGATTTCTCTATAGTTCTGGTAGAGGTACCAGTCAACTATCTTTGTCTGCTCATTGAGATGAAGAAATCTTATTTTCTCAGGTCATATCCTTGGCTCAACATTACTATGCAATAGGAAAGAGATTGTATATAAAAATAGGTCAACGTAATCACCAAAGGTAAATTCATTAGAGTGCTTCCTTTCCAAGGAAGTCCAATGAATTACAAATTGGGCATTTCCTTGCTCATCCAATTTCTGTAAGGGAAACTGAAATCTATCTTCCTGATCGAATAAAAATAAATAAACTAGAACTGAACCATAATTAAAAGTATCCTCTGTAGAAAATTTTAGAAACTTCTCATGGATAGCATCTGCTAGGAACTCGTTGTAGTTGAATATGTTGGAGGGCTTCTCCCCTATTGAAAATACTAAAAAAAACATATGATGGTCTCATCAACCCACTGATTGGATTGATAAACTAGTAAACAAGAAACAATGGAGATAATCTATTTTATCATCTCAAGGAACATTGAGGATGAATAAGGGGGAATTTTCTTAGGCAATTGAGCATCCTTACGGAGAAATGTTTCAAACATATTTTCTTTGTGTGGGAAAGTGAGGTTCTTGTAGAGTTCCATGAGGGAATCTACTGAAAAGCGTTTCAGGGGCATAATTCTGAATTTGCAGCATCTAGGAAATGGAATTAGTGGTAATTGTAAAAAGGGTATCATTGTTTGGGTGACAACTTCCCTATGATTGGGGATGTACCAAAAGTGGCACCATGAAATGAATTTATGGAAATTTTAGGTTTGAGGAAAAATGAATTGGGGTTAGAAAGAGTCCCACACACCCAATTCATCACTAAGATCAATAGAATTCTATTTTAACCAGTTGTGGAGTTCGTAGAGGTCAAACTCACAATTGGTTTCAAGGATTTTGTATTCCTGGTATACCAGCAGTTGATGGTCCAAATCAATTACAGGAGGTAGAAGGGAGTTTTCATCTATAGCATTATATTTTCCTTTAGGAGCCATGATGGAAAGGAAAGAAGTAGGAAATTAGAATTACTCGGGAATCGATTGGAAGAAAACCAGTGGTTGGGCGACTGGTTGCAGTGGTCATTTGCTTGCTAACTGGGTGTTGTAGCAGTTTAATGGTTGACTAGGCGTTGTAACAGTTTAATTGTTAAATGGGAGCTGGAAAAGGTTTTTGGTCTATAGGTGTCTTGGAAACACAAAGGAATGGAAAATGAATGGGTCATGTCTTTATTTATATACAAATATCTTACCGTTGATGGATTACCCATTTAATGGAGCGGGTCCATTATTCTGGGCTAGGTAGGTTAGATAACAGGTGCAACGGAGGTGCCATGTGGTGGGAGTGAATTGGATTGGAGCAGCAAAGGATGTGATGGAGATGAGAGAGGAACGGATGGGGAGTGGCATGTGGTGGAAAAATCATATTGGAGCAGAGTGGGGATGGAGGCACCACTTGCCAAGAGAGTAATCGAGTGGGAAGGGAGGGGTCTTCAGTCAAAAAAGGTGGGAGGCGGAAAGGTGGATTTCAGAGGGGGGGGGGGGGGGGGGGGGTAGTAACATTTTTTAAGTGGGGGTTGTCCAAAATGCACCTAAGGATGACACGTTGCAAAAGCGGTAGGCGTGGAAACCACTTTTCAGATCCTCCCCCCCCCCCCCTCCCAACCCCCTTGGTTAACCGTGGGAGGGGTAGGGTGTGGTGGGGGGGGTGGTGATTTCATCACCACTTTTCAGACCCCACCCCTTGGTTAACCATCAGAGGGGTTGGGGGGGGGGGGGGGGGGGGGGGCGAAGTCATCACCCATCATTGAGTTGGGTAGGTGAGATCATGACCCTTCATTGCTACACCAACTTTATTACAAAATGATTAACTATCGTATCAACAAAACTTTATTTAAACTAGTAATCACGGTTATACAGTGTGATTTGACTAATTAAATAACTTAATTAAAACTAATTTGACTGCGTTTAGACTATGCAATCAAATACTTAATTGTAACTAAACACACTTTATTAAACAAATCTAATCACACTTAAATGGTGTGATTAAAAAATTAATCCTACTTATTTAAGACTAATGTGGCATTTTAACTAAATGGACATTATTTAAACTTTCTAAAGGTATTTCTCATGCATTTTTTTTTTGAAATGCAGTGGCATTTGAATTTTCTCACTTATTGGGGGTATTTTTATTTCTTTTCATGTTTTTTAATTTCTTTGATTTTCTCACATATATATATTTTCTTTTCTATCCCCTTTCTTTTATTTTCGTTTCTTTTCTTTTTCTTTTTATTGGAAATAATTTGCAGAATGAAACATTATTTACAATATCTCATATAAAAATCAACAGATAATCATCAATTGATCCTATAAATTATAGGACCCTAACAATGGCTCCAATGGGAATGTCGTCCTCCTTGTGAGGTGTCAAGAATGTTGTAGATCAGTAGCATTTATCCATTGGGAATGTTGTCCTTATTCTACACTTGAACTGATTTAACTGTTGTTATTGTTAAATATGGGCAAGAAATCACCAAAAGCTTAGGGCCTTCTCTTCGAGCTTCAATTCCTGATGCTAGCCACCTTCTCTCTTGCAGTATAATATTAAAATGATATTTACAATAATTCTAAATGAAAATTGATCTAGCCTTGAGAAAAGTAGTGTTTGAGAACTCTGCCATTGACAGGTCCACCTGATAGTCCTTCTCTCTAGTCAAGTCTTTCAACAAGAATGCATTGTTACCTCTGAAAATCTAAATTTTGTAGGGCCCTTTCCACAAACTATCAAATTTTCCATGCTTAACTTTGTCTTCATTAATTGAGTCCCATTTTAACTTAAGATCATCTATTTGGAAGTAATCGATTTTTTTCCTTCTGTCATGGATCTTCTTAATTTTATCCTGAATGAGTTGAGTTTTATTGCAGACCTCCTCCCTAGACTGCTGCAACAGTATGGCTTCATTGGTCATTCTTTGTAAACCATTTGTTTCCACTTGTGATTCTTGTAGTAATTTTAGCACAATGATTCGCAGGGAAGTAGGAAAAATTACATCTACTCCATATACTAATTGAAATGGAGACATCCCAATAGATTTCTTAGTGCTAATTCTGTCAGCCTAAAGGGAATTAATCAACTTATTATGCCAGTATTTTTTATTTTCCTGCATTAATTTTTTGATGATGTTCACTAGAATTTTATTACAAGACTCAGCTAACCCATTCCCTTGTGGATAATAGGTAGTAGAGTGTCGTAATTTTATATTATACTTATGGCAAAAATCAATCATTCTCTTTGATTTGAATGCAATAGAATTATCAGTGACAAGCTTATTTGGAAATCCAAACCTAGACAAAATATTACCTTCTAAAAATTGAATGATTATAATGTATGTTGCTTATCTAGTTGGAATATCCTCAATCCACTTGGTGAAGTAGTCAGTGGTTGTCAAGGTCCATCTATGTTGACCGGAAGAGCTAAGATGGATTTCCCTAATAAAATCCAGACCCCACTATTGAAAGGGAACCTCAACTGAAATGGGTTTCAAATGTAGAGACAAAAGCTTTCTCTTTCCTTCAAATATTTGGCACAGGTGGCATGTGGTAACTTTCTTATGCACATTTGCAAACAGAGAAGGCCATTAAAAACTAGCCATCAAGATTTTGTTTCTTTTGTTCTTCCAGTATAAATGTCCTCCATAGTCTCCTTGATGAAATTCTTTTTTTTTTTAGTCAAGTAAGTATGGAGATTTCTATTAACCGAAACAAGTAAATTACATATTTTACAAGGTAAACCAAACTTCCTTGCGTTTATCAAAAAATGGTCCACATGACCTATCTGAAGTAGAATTGGATTTAAACCTTTTAAAACTTGGAACCAACCTCTCAATCGGGAGACATGGCTAGCACAGGTAATACATAAAAACCCGACCTACAACCCATAAGGTTGGATTTCAAAATTAACACATTTGTGACCATAAAAAATGGCAGGTCCGCATTCCCGGTACAACGCCCTTCCACTACACTCACCGAATCCTGATCATCGATCTACCTGACATCCTCTGTCCATCTCATTTAATGATAAATGGCTAACATTGAATCGTATAATCACATCCGATCCTCCACTTGCAAAATCGACCCTCCACCATTGATCTACTCTTCGTGGATCCAACGGTCCACGCAAATTTTTGGTGGACAAGAAGCTCGAGGATTACCTGCCCGAAAAGCGGTATCCTCTTTCCTTCTTGGTGCTACGCGTCGTTTAAAGAGTGGAATCAGAAGCCTTCCTCTCAATACCAGTTACCACTTAGACCCCTTCAGAAATACCCCTTGTGGTAGGAGAAACCACTTCCTCGTGAATTGACTTACACACTCTTCCATTGAGCGATGACCCTCGATCCAACCTATTGGATGCTTCCTATTCCTTACTCCATACACCATTGATCTTTTGCTTTTCAATGTATTTACACTTAAACCCCAGTTTCTCTACATTTTGATGAATCACAGTATCGCCATTGTTCCATACAATAATCAATGAGTGGGAAAACCTGTAGCCCTTCCAGACTCGGTTCACACGCCACTTCATTCCTGGTCTTCCTCCGCTGATCTCAACCTTTCCCATTGCTCCATATCTTTGGTGGCCTAACAGAGACAATCCTCTAACAATTTACTTGGGTGTAGCAACTCCCAGACATGCCGGGTGTCCCTCTCGTTATTAATCACTCCTTCATTCGCCAAACGATTTGCTACCATGTTAGGTTTTATTTTCACATGGACAAAGCATGCAATTTTTAAGGTTTGAAGGTGGGAGTATATATGGTGAAAGACTTGTGCAAACCTCCAGTGTTTTGATACTTCATTCAGTGATGTACCATTGCATATTTTCTTGGCCACTCTGATAATCAATTCTAAATCTGCTTCAATGATGACATTATATGATTCTAAATCCACCAATATTTCCAAGCATTGCTCTAGGGCCATGAGTTTCGCCATGTTCTTAGTGGCCTTGCCCAAGTGGCCATGAAATATATTCTTTATTTGCCCCTATTCATCTCTTATAACACCTCCAAAACCAGCTAACCTTGGGTTGCCCTTAGATGCTCCATCTATATTGACTTTTAAGAAACCACATTGAGGAGGCTTCCAAATGTTTATATCTGAATTTATTTGGCTCACTCCCTTGGTAATGCCCTGTGGGCTTATGGACTGGAGACCCAAACGTAGAAGAATACTCGCATCTTGGGGTAGAGGAGGGTCCTTAGTAAGTGTTCTTAACAAGCTACTAACTATGTCTTTGAGCTGCCTTAAAATTTGGTCAATTATGTGCTGGGGCTTGCTTGCTTTGTTCTTGAAGATCCAGATGTTGCGCTCTTTCCATACATTCCAGATGAAAAATCCTGGAATCAAAGTCCAAGATCTGTTAACAATTTCATTCCCTGAGAAGTTTTTCCTCCAATTCTTCAAATTGTTGGAGATGCTGAGTCTATCCCTATAAGTGTGCCTAAAGATTGAGGCCACCCATTCCCACATAATGGAGGTAAAAGGAAAGAGGTTAAGAAGGTGATCCAATGTCTCCTCTTGTGAGTCACAAAGGTAGCATTTAGATGGTCCAGTGAATACTTTTTCCAGGAGATTCTTCCAAGTTAAGATTTTCCTTTGATGAACTAGCCAAATAAATAATTTTATTTTCATCTAGTGGGGGCTTTGCCAAAGATTCTTCCAAACTTGATTAGGGTTGGGATAGTTAAATCCTATTACTACCTGTTTAGCTTTTTTGAGGTTAAAGTTTCCTTCAGTGTTCTTTCCCCATCTTAGTTGGTCAGGCAAGAAGGATACCTGAATCCTCCTATGCTCTAGATCCTAGGTAAGGGAGTCTACCTGGGCCCTCAGAGGACTCTCTTCATTGTGGCCTAGATACTTCCAAGTTCTCCATTTTCCATTGTTTCTTTCATGGTCCCAGAAGTATTTTACCATAAGTAGAACTTTGTTGTCTATTTCATTCTTGAGAGTTGCTAATTCATCCTTATACAAGTTGGGTTCCTGCTGCCAATCATCCTCCTAAAATCGTGCTAGGTTCCCAGCTCGAATTTCCCAGAAACTATGTTGCTGAACAATACGTTTATTTTCCCAGGCAAGGTTCCAAATGTGGGAGCCTTTAATGTGCCCTGACATTCTAATGCAATCTTTCTCTTGCCAATTCTTGGCATATTTTTGTTTCCAAAGCTGAGCCTAGGGAGTTGCCGATTCCTTGATCCATCTCCACCAGAGTTTAGCTCTCGAAACCTTGCTGATGGTTTCAGGATCATGAAGCCCCAAGCCAGCATGGCTCTTGGGTTTGCAGATCTTGTCCTAGGCTACTAAAGTCCATTTCTTTTTCACTTCTCCTTTTCCCCATAGAAAGTTCCTCTGGATGCTACTGATCTACTACTTAACTCCTTTAGGTGCAGGAAGAGTTGAGAACATGAATATGGGAATGGTCTATAGGAAAGCCTATATGAGCACAAGGTGCCCTACCAAGTTTAAAGACATACATGTCCATTTTCAGATCTTGTCCTACAGTTTGATTATAATTGGCTCCCATACTTCCTTGCTGAGAGGTTTATCTATGAGAGGTATTCCCAGATACTTGGAAGGTAGTTGGTTGCTTTGAAACCCAAGAATTCTGGTGATATTTCTTTGAATAGCAATGTCAATGTTAAAGAAAAAAACCTTTGATTTGTTGAGGCTTACTTCTGTGCCAGCAGCCATAGCAAAGTCATTCAAAATTTGTTTGATCGTTATGGCTTCCCTGACTGTGGGTAAGCCCTACAGCATTGTGTCATCCACAAATTACTGATGTGTTTTTGCCGCTCCATCCAAGGTGAGTTTGATGCCTTAGATTTTACCTTCAACATTCGCCATTTTAATCGCTCTACGAAGCCCTTCCATCATGAGAACAAAGAGGAATGGTGAGAGCGAATCCCCTTGTCTGAGACCTCTAGAGGGTGTGAAGAGTCTTGAATGAGCACCATTAAGCAGGATGGAGAAACTAGTCGTGGTAACTAGTGCCATAACCCATCTTATACAGTTTTGGTCGAAGCCAAAGGATTTTATAACTGCGCTTATATAAGACTATCTTAGCTTGTCATAAGCTTTCGCTAGATCTAATTGAATGATCATACCAGCTTGTTTATTTATTTTGAGAGAGTGTACCACCTCATGAGCTTCGATGATATTATTGAGGATTTGTCTTCCTTCCACATAGCCTATTTTCTCCTTTGAGATGAGAGATGGTAAAAGTGTCCTGAGTCTATTGGCAATCACCTTGGAAATAATTTTATACACTACATTACATAAGGCTATGAGTCTGAAGCCATCCAAAGTCATGGAATTTTCCCTTTTTGGGATCAAATCTATGAGGGAAGCATTAAATGCCTTCAGAAACTTTTTGGATCTTCTTGAGTCTTCCACCACCTCAAGGATATCCTGTTTGACTTTTTTCCAACATGTTTTGAAGAACTCTACATTAAACTCATCCGGGCCTAGAGATTTTCCATTTTGCATTTCATTGATCACCTCACTGACCTCCTCTTCCAACACTGGCCTGTTAAGATTGTGGTTATCTTCTCTGGTGACCAACTAAGGGATGTACTGAGTGAAATGGTTGATGGACCTGGATCTGTCCTCTAGAGGCTCCTCTGCAATACTGAGGAAATGTTGCACAAGGAGAGATTCCATGTCTTTGTGAGAGAAAATCTCTCCCTTGAGAGTCTTTGAGATTTGTAATTCTGTTATGTGCTCTGAGATCCATGGTGGATTTGTGAAAGAAATTAGTGTTTCTTTCTCCCTCTCTAATCCAATGTATCCTTGACTTCTGTCTCCAGAAAATCTCCTCTTTTAGACACCGATCTTCCCATTCTTCCTGCAAAGAATCAACTAGCTTTTTCCGTTCCTCGGTAAAGCCCTCTGTGATGTTGATCTAATTGATTTCCTAGAGTTTCTGCTTAGTTTTTCTCTTGGCTTTGAATATATTTCGAAATTCCTTTTTGTTCCAACCTTTAAGCTTGGATTTGATATGTTTAAGTTTCTATTGGAGCATGAACATTCTAGTGCCTTTGATGTTTAGATCCTCTTTCCACCATTTGTCAATATTACTGTTGAATTCAGGGTGAGAGAGCTAGGCATTCTCAAATCTGAATGGTCTGTTTCTTGGTGTACCCATAAAAGTGGCTTCCAGCTATACAGGGCAATGATTCGAACCTCCAAAGCGAAGAATAGAAGCTGTCATGGCAGGGCCTGAGAGAAAGTGTTCCTCTGACATAATAAATCTATCCAATTTAGAGGCTACTTGTGAATCCCCTCCCCTCTTGTTGTTCCAGGTGAAGGTCCCATTTATTGTTTCTGTGTCCACTAACCCCATCTTCATTATCAAGTTCTCGAAGGCCATGGAGTCTCTTCCTAGCTACCTAATGGACCCTTTTTCTCTGTAAGAGATCTTATCATATTGAAATCTCCTGCAATGATCCGGGGCATATTAGGGTATCTTGCCTTTATACCCTCAAGGAAGGTAAGAAGCTTGAATTTTTCTTCTTGATTTTGAGGGCCATAGACATTTGTGATCATGTATCTCTCCTTATCCCCTAAAGGCTGACATACCAAAGAAAGATAGTTCCTAGATGCCTCAACATCTAGGATTCCAAATTTTTGTGGATCCCACAGTGTGAGAATCCCCCCCGCTGAGTTTTTTACTTTAACCTCTAGATACTTAGACTTGATTAGCCATTTATTATGTATTTCTCTAATCTTATCCTTTGAACATTTTGTCTCCTGAATAAACACCATATCTGGTTTTTCTTATTTTATTCTATTACTGAGATTTATTTGTTTCCTTCTATTTCCTATAACTTTGATATTCCAGGTTGTGAGCTTCATCAAGAAAGATTAGTAAAGGAGTAACTGGTGAGCTCTTTCATCTTATCTGAGTTAATCAATAGTTTCCCACATTTGTTCAGCAACTCCTTCTGTCTTTTTCTTCCTCTTTTCCTTCCTGGGTTCTTTGGAGATTGTGCCTGTGTCTCCTCCATCATTTTGACCCCTCTATAATCCTAGTTTCATGATTTATTTTGATTCCAGTTCCCTTTGATTGTGATCTTCATAGAAATAGTTGTTGAACCCTATCATATTCATCTTTTGGCATGAAATCCAATCCTTTAGTCGTTCCTTGTTCCAGAAATTTTTCTAGATCTATATTTTCCCTATCTAGAATCTCTTGTAGTTCATGGTCCTTTGTTCCCATCTCACTTGGAGTCATCTCATGGTCCTTATTTATCTCCATCATGGTTTCTATGATATCTTCCATGCTTTCATCCCTTTCCTTTTCATCGATAATGTTCTCCATTTCCTGGTTTGTTTCTTTGTTTTCTTCTTCTTCTTCTAGGATCTTGAAGCTATTATGGCTCGTTTGTTTTTCCTCGTTGATCTTCTTTTGCAGCCTCTTTCTACCTTTCCCTTTGCCCCCAACCTTGGTAAAACCCTTAGGATTTTTATCCACCGTGGTTTTCAAATTTCTCCCCATGTTGTTTGTTGGGCAGTCTCTATACAGATGCCCATGCTCATGGCATTTTCTACATCTAAATGGGATGTGCTGATAGTCCACCACTTGTAGCCATTATTCATCATATACTTCTAGAATTATCGTGTCCAACAGTGCTCTAGAAAAGTCCATTTCCACACATATCTGGGCGAAGGAAGTATATTTTCCTTTTAGAGTCGCATCTGAGAACTTTAGAAAATGCCCCAGTTTGTTGCCTATTGTTTTTAGAGATTCTGGTAGCCAATAATCCAGAGGAAGGGAGTATAGTCTATCCCATACCGGTACCGATCTCGCGTTCTGGGACAAAGTTCTCATCCATGGCTGCATGTAGAGGCCCGTCGCAGCATAGAAATATGGTCCTCCTTTGAACACTTTGTCTTTATCCTCTAGGCTCATGAATACTACTCTGAAGAAGCCCTTAGATCCCAGATGAAGTTGTATTTCCCCCTTTGGCTTGCAGTGGCTCCTTATCCATACATGTAGTGCCCTCTCCATCGGCCATATCCCCATGAATTTGCATATGACCGCATGTTCTGTCATATGATCTCTATGTGCTTGAATCGCTGGGTCACTCAAGATGACTCGAGGAATGATGTTCGAATTAAGTTTTCAAACCCCAGTTGTCTTTATAGAAGTGGGCATTTGACTGCTACCCCCTGTATCCTCTTCCTTACTGGCTTCCTATTGATCCCCTTCCTGTTCCTGAGTTTTCTTCCCTCCCAATATGTCTGTGTTACTTGCCATTGTTGTCTTCTTCAGCGGTTTCTTGAAATGCTACTTTCCGGCGTTCTTGCCTCTATCCCTAACTACTTGACTGTAGGAGGAAGCATCACTCCCCCCTACGTGTCCCATCATGGAGCCCAACGTCAAAATCCTAACCCTAAGATCAAGTTGCAGAGCCTCTCTTTCTCAGTATCATCATCTGACGAGTCCATTATATCAAAAGCCCTCATGATTGTGTCAGATTCATCCTTCAACAAATAATTTAGAAAAATACCTTGATCATCCTTCTAATATATAGTCTGATCTAAAATGAAGAATTTTATAGATTTAAACTTGAGAAACCTAGCTTTCATCTTTGTTAAACCTAAAGGATGTTGTAAATTTTGTAATGTAAATATAATATCTACATACCAAGGAGAGGTAGCAAAGGCTTCTAATACCTGTGGAGTCACCATCTCTTCATGTTCATCAAGTGCAGCTATAAAATTAATATCTAGTACATGAAAATTGGACTCACCAATTAGCTTAGCCAATCCCTGACCTTTGATGAGCTTGGTAGGTATTATCTCAATGTCATATTCTAGGATAACTACAATCCATTTTCCTCTTCTCCCATCTGGGTCAGATTGTATAAGGATATCTTTTACCACAACACTTAGAACAAATGCAATGATAGGGGAATGTACGATGTACACCCTAAAGTCTTTAAATTCCTTCACCAAAAAAAAATCTTGATTCTCCACGATATTATACTTTAATGAGGCATCCCTTAAATCTCTGTTGAAGAAAATTATAGGTGTTCATGCCCTTCACTGTTTTTTGTAACAAGACAGTTGCAATAGTATGCTCAGATGAAAAAGAAAAAATCACAAAATCCTTTGTAAAGTCAGGGCTAATACAAATAGGAGCAGTGGTTAAAGCTAAATTTACTACACTAAAATATTTCTTGGCTTCAATA
The DNA here is from genome assembly GCA_031772625.1 of Pinus tabuliformis. Lineage (NCBI taxonomy): Eukaryota > Viridiplantae > Streptophyta > Pinopsida > Pinales > Pinaceae > Pinus > Pinus tabuliformis. The sequence continues at coordinate 14,595,898 of CM062818.1, read as the reverse complement.
TTCCATTTTATTTCGATATCTTTCTTTAGCATGTTTGTAATGGCTCTTAAGATTTTGGTCAGATTTGGAATAAATCTCCTGAGGAAATTTATCCTACCTATGAAGGATTGGATTCATTTCTTGTCTCTAGGAGAGTCAATTTTAGTATGGCTTCAACTCTATTAGGGTCTATTCTTATGTCTTCTTTCGAAATGATATAACCTATAATTTTTCCCTCCTCTAATATAAAAATAGTTTTCTGGGGTTCAAGGAGATATCATATTTTCTGCATTTTTCAAAAACCGTTCTCAAGTGTAATAGATGTTCTTCATCTATTTTTGAAAAGACAGTAATATCATCTAGGTAAATTAAAATGAACCTATCTATTTCATCAACAAATCAGTTTCCATTTCTCTTTAGAAAGTGGCCCCAGCATTCATAAGGCCAAAGGTCATTTTTACATACATAAAAATTCCCCAAGGTGTAGTAAACGTTGTTTTGTGTTGATCATTAGGATGAACCAGAATCTGGTTGTATCTTTAGAAACCATCTAGAAAAGAAATTCTACTTGAACTAACTACTTTTTGCAAGATGTGATCCATTTTAGGCAGAGGGTAGTTGTCCCTAAGAGAGACTTTATTTAGTTTCCTAAAATCTACATAGAGACTTATTTCTCTTATTTTCTTTCTTGTAGGTACTATATTAGAGACCCATTTTGAAAATCTTAGTGGTACAATTATTTTTGCATCAAATTTTTTTTTGACTTCTATTTCTGTCAAAGGTAATAAGATTGGATTCACTCTCCTCAATTTTTGTTTGAAGAGTTTTTTATCTTCACTGATGGGAATGGTATGATGTATGATAATAGTATCATATGATTGTAAATCTTCATAGCTCCAAGAAAACACATTAGAAGATTCTTTAAAAAGTTCAATGTATTTTTTTTTTTCCTTTAGGAGGTAAGGATTTAGAGAGTTTCACAATTTTAGGACTCCCTTCAGTTCCTATATTACAATCCTCTACCTCGGCTCCTACTGGTTCTATTTTTGGCTTCTTGGTTACATCATTGAAATCAAAAAGCTCTTCCAATGGCACCAATCCTCTTCGCAACACATTGTCTTTTAGTTGGAGAACCTCAAGTTCTTCTAGATTGACATCACTTTCATTTAACATTATTTCCCTTTTATTCTCATCTACATCATTGTTTGTGTTAGTATGTACACACTCAAATTCATCTTTCAACTGTAAAAAATTTATAACTGCCTATCACTACCAAAAACCTGCCAATATCTTACATTATCTGTAACATCTGGCTTTCCTTTTATCTCGACCTCATATTTTCTATTAAGGTGTAATGGAAACTTACAAGTATTGGCTGAAGTAGCCAAAGCTTCAACCAAGAAATTTTTCCCTCTAGGGATAAGAGACAATTGATATTTAGGAAAGCACTAAATAAAATCTACATCTGCATTTCTATAGGCTCTTAATCTAGGGTGTTTGATTGAGTACTCACCTTTAATCTAGCCAATGACAAGTTCTGAATCCCCTTACACATAAATTATTTTTGCCTCTAACCTCTTTAAAAATTGCAATCCTAAGATTAATGCTTCATATTCAGCTATATTGTTTGTACATTGAAAGTTTAGCTTGTAAGAATGTCCCTTAACTATATTTGTTTATGAGTTTACAATGAAAACACCTTCCCCTGCTCCTTCCTTGCTCATATCCCCATCAAAATCCATATTCCATAGGGCTTATCCCTCTTCATCGTGTTTCTCAGTGTCTAATTTTATGTCCACTGTCTGACTCAATTGAGATTCTCAGTGTGACACTTCCTCCTTTACACAGTCTAAATCTGAAAGCACCGAGTATAGGGGGTAATTGTTGGGTTTTTCTTAGCTACTAACCATGTACTTCATTAATTTTTCCCTGTATTATCTTCTATGCTAACCAGAAATAGGAATGGTAGCATAGGTCACATCCATTTTCAAATTACCTTGTGACTTTTCTCCCCATGATCTTGATAGTAACATTCCATACTTAAGAGGTATGTATGCTACTACAATGTCCATGACCAGGCTCTTTGATGATATTTGGACCAAAAAACGGCTCTGATACCAAATGTAGGTTTTAACCCCGCACAAAAATTACCTGCATATGAATTCTAAAACACAGAAAAATAAACAATGCGATAGAATAACACATAAAACACATATACACAGAGATTTTCCCACTGGATCCCAAAATTGGGACTACTAGCTTGATTTTCATTATGTTCCTTTCAATGTTATAATACATATTTATACATGCCGAAGCATCCAATACCATGGACCAAAAACCATTGTGTCCAATAACATGGACCAAAAAGCCATCGCGTCCAAAAAACATGTGTGAAAATCATGCACAAAACCATAGGTGGCTCTGCCCAACCTAACATAGGGTCCAAAATCAAAATTTTCCAGGGTATTACCCTAGACCCCATAAAGTGGGGTTACTGGTACCCCTCAAACCCCCTGTTAACTATGTGGAAAGAATATAACACAACCCAACATTCTCCCACTTGTTTTTTTCTTTCCACATGGGCCACAAAAGAGCTTAGTCATTTTTCTAGCCTTGAAACGCCCATTGTTTCTCTACACCAGGAGAACTTCTGAGAGCTCACAGATTTTGTCAATGCCTCTATAGTATTCTTCAAAGTGTCCACTTTTACCAAAAACACCTTTTTTCTTCTATCATATCCCTCACAAAGTGATACTGAACATCAATGTGCTTTGTCTTTGAATGATAAGCAGGGTTCTTTGCCAAGAAAATTGCACTTTGGCTGTCACAGCCTATCCTTATAGCTTCCTGTACTAACCCCATACTTGAACACAATCTCTGCAACCAAACTACTTCCTTGCTTGCATGAGTGGTTGCCATGTATTCTGCCTCTATAGTTGATAGTGCCACTACAGATTGTTTCTTACTCATCCAACTAACTGTACCTCCAAATACGTTAAAGACATATCCACTTATAGATCTTTTCTGATCCAAATCTCTAGCCCAGTCTGCATCAAAAAAGCAGGGATATCCAAAACTCTATCCAATCCTGGTCTTCCTTGGTAGCAAAAACCATAATTACTAGTGCCACGCAAATACCTGAAAACCTGCTTCACTGTTGTCCAATGCTCCTTCCCTGGTTTTGACATAAACCTGCTCAAAACTCCCACTGCATGTGCAATGTCTGGTCTAGTATAGACCATTGCATACATCAGGCTACCGACTGCACTTGCATATGGAACACAGGACATGTCCTCTTCCTCTTCTTGTGTCTTGGGACACTGTTCAGCAGATAACCCCACACCTACAGGAATAGGAACCTTCACTGGTTTACTATCCTGCATATTAAACCTCCGCAGTATTATCTCAACATACTTCCTCTGGTTTAACCAGAGCTTCCTCTTTTCTCGATCTCTTTTAATTTTTATGCCCAAAATATAGTTTGCAACACCAAGATCTTTCATGTCGAATTTGGAGGACAATTGGGCCTTCAAATCTTGGATAATTTGTTTGTCATTTCCAACTAGCAACATATCATTTCCACATAAAAGACCAAATAAATAACACGGTCACCAATTAATTTAAAATAAACACAATGATCTGCTTTGCTTCTGGTGAAGCCAAGTCCCTGTATAAATGTATCAAATTTCTAATACCACATCCTTGGTGACTGTTTTAACCCATACAGAGACTACTTTAACTTGCATACCAGTGCTTTCTTACCCTTCACCACAAAGCCTTCAGGTTGCTTCATGTAGATCTCCTCTTCTAGATCCCCATGAAGAAATGTTATCTTCACATCCATTTATTCTACCTCAAAATCAAAAGTAGCAGCAAGAGATAAAAGTAATCTCATAGAAGTTACCTTGGCAACATGAGAAAAAATATCACCAAAATCAATTCCCGGCACTTGGGAATAACCTTTTGCTACCAATTGAGCTTTGTATTTCTCCACTTTTCCTTTTGCATTTTTCTTCTTTTTGAACACCCATTTGCTGCCAATGGGTTTCCTTCCAGCTAGCAACTCCACCAGATCCCATGCCTCATTTTTGTGCAAAGATGCCAGTTCATCAACCATGGCCTCTTTCCAGAGTTTTCCATCCTCTGAATCCACTGCTTCCTTCACAATTCTGGGATCATCATTAGTAATATACAAAGCAAAATTCGAACAAAAAGTAGATGGACTATACCTTTCTGGTTGCCTTCTTTCTCGAACTGATCTTCTCACAGCCCGAGTTTGTGGCTCTTCATCTTCTGATTCTTCCTCCTTTAGCTCAAACTCTATCTTCTCAGGTTCCTTTGGTTGGACTTCATGTTTAATAACATCTTTTACCTCTCTGAACACCACATCTCGGCTGTACGCAACCTTCTGTGTGGCTGGGTTCCAAAGCTTATAACCCTTTAAACCATCCTTATACCCAATAAAGATGCACTTCTCAGATTTACTATCCAACTTGGTTTGTTTCTCCTTTGGAACATGTACATATGCATCACCTCCAAATACCCTTAGATGTGAAAGAGAGGGTTTCTTACCGGTCCATACGTCTTGTGGAGTCTTATCCTCCAACACTGATGAAGGTGACCTGCTGACCAAGTAACATGCAGTATCCACCACCCATGATCAAAATTCTTGTCCTAACTTGGCACCACTGAGCATGCTTCTTGCCCTTTCCATTAACGTCTTATGCATTCTTTCTGCAACTCCATTTTGCTAAGATGTATATGGAGTAGTCTTCTGTTGTGCTATACCATACTTCCTATATAATTCTTCAAATTCCTTGCTACAAAACTTTCCACCATTATCTGTCCTCAACACCTTTATCTTCTTCTCTGTTTGATTTTCCACGAGAGTCTTAAATTCTTTAAACCTGTCAAAGACTTTAGATTTATTCTTAAGGAAATATATCCATGTATTCCTTGAGAAGTCATCTATAAATGATACATAGTACACAGACTTTCCCAGTGATGGAACCTTCACAGGTCCAAACACATCACTGTGCACAAGCTCTAATATCTGTTTCGCCCTCTTACCAATAGAGGGGAAACTCACATGATTCTTCTTCCCATATACACAATTTTCATAGAAATCAAAATCTAGAGAGCTATTACTCATACCTTCTACCATACCTTTACCATGAAGTATTCGAAGGCCCTTCTCTCCAATATGTCCAAGCCTTTAATGCCACAACATGGCCTTCTCTCCAGAGACCACTAGATTTTCTGCTCCACTTTTAAGAACCACAGAACTATTGCACCTATCAACAATAGTGCTACCTTGCAGCTTGTACAGAGTTCCAATCCGAACTCCCTGCATCAATACCAGTGCTCCCCGAACCATCTTGCAGGTATCCTTCTCGAACACTGTTTTTACACCTGCATCATCCATCTTGCTAACAGAAATGAGATTTCTAGCTAATGCAGGAATATGCAGAACACACGGAAGTGTTCTAACCCTTCCACCTTGTAGCTTCAACTTTACTTATCCACAACCAATGATTCTAGCCTTCCTGTCATACCCCAAGAAGACATCACCACCATCATATTTCTCATACTCGCAGAACCACTCTCTATGGGGAGTGAAGTGAAAGGATGCACCTGAGTCAATCAACCATGCCTCATGATCTACATGTGTACTTGAAGAAGACAAGTACACATCCCCACCTTCATCTGAGGTGGTTTTTGCCTCTGTAGAAGGAGTATCATCAGATCCCTTTCCTTTATCAGGAGCTTTATATTTACAGTCCCTTTTGTAGTGCCCTTCCTTTCCACATTTCCAGCACACCACCTTTACAGGTTTTCCTGGAGATTTAGATCTCCCTCTAGATTTAGATCTCCCACTCGATGACTTATTTTTGTTTCTATTCTAGGACCGTCCTTGTACAGACAAGGCATCACCATGCTGGCTCTCCATATTTTTTCGTCTCATCTCCTCCGTCAGCAAGGCTGAGACTATTTCATCAAACTGTAAGGCAGTTGCATTGCTACCTATTGCAATAACCAGACTATCCCACGAATCTAGTAGAGAACACAACAAACTAATGCACTTATCTTCATATGAAATTTTAATATCAACAAATGCTAACTAACTTACCACAGTATTAAATGCGTTCAGATGCTCTGTCATCGAGTCTCCATCTTTCATCCTCAGGTTATACAGCTTTTTCCACAGGAACAGTTTATTCACTAGAGACTTAGATTGGTACAAAGTCCCTAACTTGTCCCACAAAGCCTTCGCTGTAGCTTCTCTTGATACGTTCAACAATACTGCATCTGAGACACACAATCATATTGTGCTTTCTGCCTTCCGATCCAACTTCTTCCATTCTTCATTGGACACTCCCGTTGGTTTAGTACCCGGATATACCACGATCCACTAATCTTTATCCACCAACAGATCCTCCATCTTGAGTTTCCACAACTCAAAACTCTAACCATTAAATTTATCGATCTCTATCTTTCCACTGCTCGCCATCTTCTTTCACCACCAGAATCGATCTCGTAGATCTCCCACTGAACAAGGTCTACCACAGGCCCAAGCAAAACCCCTCAGCAACAAAGGCATCCCCTTTTAGCCAAAACTGCTCTGATACCAAATGTAGGTTTTAACCCAGTACAAAAATTACTTGCATATGAATTCTAAAACATAGAAAAATAAACAATGCGATAACTCATAAAACACATATACACATAGATTTTCCCACTGGATCCCAAAACCGGGATTACTAGCTTGATTTTTCATTATGTTCCTTTCAATGTTATAATACATATTTATACATGCCGAAGCATCCAATACCATGGACCGAAAACCATCGCGTCCAATACCATGGACTAAAAACCATCGCGTCCAATACCATGGACCAAAAACCATCACATCCAATAACATGGACTGAAAAACCATCGCATCCAAAAAACATGTGCGAAAATTATGCACAAAACCATAGGTGGGTCCGCCCAACCTAACAAAGGGTCCAAAATCAAAATTTTTCAGGGCGCTCCCCGGACTCCATAAAGTGGGGTTGCAGTTACCCCTCAAACCCCCTATTAACTACGTGGAAAGAATATAACACAACCCAACATGTGACACATAATTATTTAAAGAGGCCTAAGCATCTCACTTTTCTGGAGTCAAAAGAATACTAATCTTTGTAGGGTCTTGTTATGTCTAAACCTAGTTTTTCCATGATGGCTTTGGGCATCAGATTGTGAGATGCACCATAATCAAGCATTTCAATGTGCAATATTTTTTCATGAATGTCTAAACTGATATAGAAAGGTGGCACACTACCCTACTGAGACTTCCCTTCAACTTCAGGTCCAAACAACAACCCAGGTTGGTCATCAGTTAAGTTGACCATGTTTGTCCCTTCCACTATCTTTAGAGCCTTCATCACTTGAGGTCTCTATGCATTTTTGTTGATTAATTCTATTATAGGAATATATATATTCAATTTGGCCAATTCATTTTCAATGTTGAGAGTTTTATATGGTTTATATATCTCTTTGACATTTAAATCCTATTTTGTAGAAGTCTCCTTTTGAGAATCACCTTTTGACTGAATAGTAGAAGTGTTACACAGTAATTTGTCACTTTCTCCCTGTCATTCTTCCTGCTGTGTCATGGGACCAAATCAATCATGCTCATGCTCTCTAATGTTGCCAAATGACCCACTTCGCCAAAGTTTTGCTATCGTCATGACTGTTGTAAAAATAAACGCGCTGATGAGCGCTCCAAAACAGACCGAATGCACTACCAGCGCGGAAGTACACGTGTTTCCCGCGCTGGTCGAATTTCATGAGACAGCGCGTCTGTTGCTTATATTTTCTCGCGCTGATATGACTTTCTTCATTATTCAGTGGCGATGTCAGCGCTCCAGTGTAGTTATGCACCCGCGATGATCCAGTCTGGGTGAGTTTGTTCTAACAGCCAGCCTTCCAGATGACTCCAGACCTGGTTGTTGGCCTTGTAAATGTCACCCTCCCTTCTCTGGCATGTCTGTTTCGTCATTTGAGCGACCTTCCTTGGGGATAAGCTCATCCTCCCACCATTCATGGAGACTCCTTCTCCTATTTAAGCCTCCACCATTGCCATGAGCTGCGAGTTTGGAATTCATAGTGTTTGGAGTGTTGTTGATAGTGTGTGAGCCTGATAGGTAGCTGGTGTGACAAGTTTGGAATTGCTAGAGAGCTTAAGGAAGGTTGTGAAGTGTTTCCATCTTGTGTAAACTTGTGTGAGAGAGAGTTGTGTCTTGGGAGATCTACCTTCAAGGGTGAATGCTTGAGGGACTTGCTGGCTGGACCCTCTTGAGAAGGATTTGACATCAGAACTATGGTTGTATTCTTCTTTGTTTATCAATAATAGACGACTATCATTATGGTTCCACTCTTATTGTCCTTATGATGGTGTTTGAGTTATATCCTTTCTGACTGATATATAGTTGCATCTATTGGATTTTATGCTTGTGTTTTTATTGTTCTTTGCATGTGCAGGTGTCCGTGCACGAGGATCATGAGGATTGTGACCAGCCGAAGCAAAGGAACGGGAGCATCAACTCTTCTACAAGTACTAGCGTTGGAATCCAGGTAGGCCTTCATCATTGGTCTTTAATTTGCAATTAGGAACCTGCATGTTAGCGTTGTTTGATTTTTCCTAGACCCTATTTGGACTAGTAGGGATCGCCTCTGTCCGTAGAGGGGATTTACCTCCACAACAATTTCGAGACTCCGCTGGGGAGTTTTACCTTGTTGTTTGATTTGTAAACTTTAGATGGAGCCTAAAGCATGGCCAGATAGCCTTCGAAACGCTATTGCTCTGCATTAGAGAAGTATATCAACACCACTTCAGTCAATCTCAGGTTTGGTTTACGAACTGAACAGCTTGGAGCTGGCTTTTGTCCTTTTTGTTCATTTTTCCCTTGAGTTTGATTTTTGCTCTCTTTTCAAAGATTGGGGATTAGTTCTCTGTTTTTGGGTTTCCTGGTTCGGTCTGGGAAGTGCCTTGATTGTTTAAAGAGTGATTGCCTTGGTTTGGGAGCTTTTGGCTTGATTGTGGCCGTTTTTTAGCTTCATCGCGGTTTATAATAAAATAGTCGCACTACCATCACATAGCCCTTTCTGTGACTTTTCGATCATCATGTTAATACACCAAACAGTCGTGACGGTTCTGAAAATCGGACCATCGCAGATAAGTCATGTACTTCCGTGCTGACATCGCTTTTTTGCTACGTGTGATTTCTGATCAGCGCATTGTTGCTGTGCACCACCCACGCTGATTCCTGTAGAATTGAATTTCTTCAATTCTGCCTCCTGAGCATGTTGGTCTTGCTATCCCCTGCTGTTTTCACTTGGTTTATGACTTGATTTTCATTCTCTGAAGATTGAAACACTTTCTTGTGAGTCTTGTTGAGCGAATCTTGGTTTTTGTGTCTTGTGACCTAGTTTTATCATTCCAATTTTGTTGGATCAGCTTTGCTTGGTTACTCGTTTGCAAAGGTTCGTTTGCTGCTCGCTTGTGGTTTGGTGAAACCTTCCTCTTTTCTTGCTTTTACTTGGTTGCTTAAGTGATTGTTGTTGAACCAGTCTTCACATTGTTTCGATTACTTCTCACTACCCGGACACAGATCACAGTTGTTTGGGGTCAACTGGTTATTTTCACATTTGTTTGTTACTATCTCTCAAAAGTTTGTTTAATGCACTCTGCCATCAACAAAAAGAAAAATCTCTTTTGCTTTGCATTAGTTAATGAGAACTAGAAGCTTTTCATTTTGATTAATGATTAGTGATCTCAAAGAAAAGTTTGTGAATTTCCATTAGCTGCATTAGGGAAGCTATTTGTTGTTTTGTGATCATTTCGTTTGTGTGAAAGCCCTCTAACTCTCTTGTAATTAGCATTCATTGAATGGAATGACATATTTTGGCATATAGTTTGCATTTAGGCAATTTTGAGAGATTTCATACGGTAAAGCCTGAAAACCGAAACCTAATACAGGATCAACCTTAAAATGAACTGAATGAACTTAAAAATGCATTGGAACATAACGCTCACTGTTTAGAGGTCTAGGCTAGAGATGTGCTCCAGCGTCGTTAAACCTAGTCACTTTTGTTTCACTTAAGGTTGGGTGATTCCTCCTTCCGTGATGCAACAAGTGGTCTAGCACAGACTTGAGCTCCCACGTGCCATCGAGTATATGGGGAGACCCCACTAGGTTATCATCCTTTATCCACAGGAAGCCGTGTCTGCCGCCTTACAAGCCGTAACGCACCGAACACAGCATTCAGGAAGATTGACTGCCATACGGGAAGTCCTTGGTTTTCATATGACTGCCAAGGTGTATATGCAGTTTTACGGATTTGTTTGGTAAACCTTTTTGCCTAGCTCTCCAGAGTAGTCACTTTTGGCCCTTTTCAGCCTCCTTAAAAGAAAAGGCTCATCTGAGCATTTGTCACTTCGGGCTCATTAAACATTCGAAGGAGACTAGAGTCATCTTTTTGTCCTTTTCTTGACTCTTAAAAAATGAAAAGGTCAAGTTGTGTCCTTGCATCTTAAAATTTATTTGACCGTGATTAACATTACCCGGTTAGATCTTGTGTGCATTAGTTTGAGTAGGGTCCTTTCTCATTAGTTTCCCTAGGTTTTGTTTTGAAGTTTGTCATCCTGGTTGAATCATTGATCCTGTCTCCTGTTCCAAGTGATCAAGGGTCTCCGTCTTCTGTTGCTCCTGAGGTACCGGTTGTGAGTGATACTCTCCCTGTTATCTCGAGTATCCAACCGATTAACTCTCGTGCTCCAGACGACGAGGATTACGAAATTCATTAGAACCCCATTTGGGAGCCTGAAGACGATATTCCTTTTACCCCTCCTGGTGTTTTGACTCCAATGTCTACCTCTTATATGGATGATACATCTCCTAGAGTGAGTGAGACACCTGTTTTGTCGAGTATCGAAACTCCTATCCCAGCCACATCTCCGGTACCTTCACGCTATAAGTCGTTGAGGGATAATGTGAGTGCTAGGATCCCCGCTTCAAGTACCATGTGGGACCTCCGTATCACTCCCACTACGGGATCTTTTGTTTCACAAGTTCACAGTACACCCGTCACTTCAGTTCCAACTAATCTGACTGTTTGTGTAGCACATTCAACTCCGGTTGTTAGTGTTGTTATGGCATCTTCAGCTGTGACTACTAGTGTTGGTCTGCCTCATGGCCAAGTGAGTAGTGGCCAGCCAGCACATACACCCAGAGTTGTTCACCCTGCACAAAGTGCACCATCCTCTTCTGGTCCTGTTCCAGGAGGGGGGCCATATGATCAATATATGCAAGTTGTCTAGGATCTGAACGCGCAAGGTCCATTTTATTACTACGATTCTACTGGTCAGTTCCTTTATCTTTCTAGACCCTTGCCTACTCAACCTGTTGTTGAAGTCTCGGTACCATTATCCGTTGCTTGGGGCGCCACCACTTACCATGGGGGCCAAGCAATGCCTGCACAGCTTCAGGGACCACCTAACCAAGGCCAGCCGTGTTACGTGCAAGCCCCCCAAGGGTAGCAATATTATGGCCAGTCTCACCTAGGGCAACCTGGGGGCCCACAAGGACAACCCTATCAGGGACAACCTTCGGCCGCCGGTGGTCCATCTTTCACTTATCTTACTCAACCCTCTGGTAATCCGGGGCAACCTGGTATCCAGCAAGGTTACCCGTCTAGGCAACTAGGAAAACCTTACATCCAAAAAGGTCAACCTGGTGTCCAGCAAGGTTATCCATTTGGACAAGCAGGACAACCTTATATGCAACAAGGACAACCTGGAATCCAGCAGGGGTACCCTTCTGGGCAGGGTGGTCAGCCTTACATGCAGCAAGGCCAACCTACTGCCCAGCCTAGTCATCCTTCTGGACAAGTTGGTCAACCTCAGGGTCAACCGGCCGTCCAGCCCACTCAACCATCTGTTCCGCAAGGACAACCCTCGGTTGCACAAGGACAACCTAGTACCCAGCAAGCTCATCCTTTGGGGCAAACGGGTCCGTCCCAAACCCAACTAGGACAACCTTCCGGCCAGATGGTCCAAGCTCAACCTGTTCAAGGACATCCTTCTCGGCCCCAGGCTCAAACTGGTCTTCAGATGCAAGGTGGGTTGCAATCCCAACCTTCTTACCAAGCGTAGCCTAGTCACCAGGCTCAGTATGGAGCTCAACAACCGTATGGTTACCAGCAACCCCAGGGGCAAACTCAGTTAGCCCCGTATCAAAATTATCAACAAATGCAGGTCACCCCTTATCAGAATTATCAGTAACAGTATGTTGCTCCTGTAGGTCAAGTTGCTAATCCATGGGGTGTTGGGGGGTAGATCCGGAGTCAACCATCTAGTTATGGACAGAACCCCTATGGATAGAACCCCTATGGGCAGAATCCCTATGGGCAGAACCCTTATGGGCCAAGCCCGTCCGGACAAAGTCCATGGGGGCAACCGCCACCCGGTTGGAACTCTGGTATTACCGCTTATCCACAGCCACAGATGTCCTTCAATCCTCATTTACCTTTCTTAGCAACATTGGAACTGTCAGATGTGTCCAAATTGACTAATGATCCCATTCTTCATAATCCATATTGGCCACCAGTTCCAACCAAGATACCCGGTGATTGCCCAAAATTCGATGGCAAAGCTGGAGAGGACCCTCAAGCCCATGTCATGACCTATCACCTTTGGTGCTCGTCAAACTTATGGCTTGATGATTCCATCTGGCTCCGCCTCTTCCAAAGGACTCTCACCGGCTCGGCTGCTAAGTGGTACATTGAGTTGAATCGCAGAACATTTCAAGATTTCAACTCGTTGGCAATGGCATTTCTAACTCACTTTCAGTTGCCCATTCGGTATGAGACACGGACGCATCTCCTTACGTCTCTTAAATAGGACACGACCACGCATATATCCGATCATATACATGAATGGAGACGGCGTCGTCATTTGATCAAGTTCTGGATTCCTGATCAGCTCCTGACCGATTGGTTTACAACCTCCTTTGTCCCTACAATCGCGCGAGACATTGCTATGGGAGCTTGTGTGACTGAAGAGCAAGCTATCGCGCATGCTCAGTACCTCGACTTAGTTTATTCTCAGTTAGGATATGATTATTTGCCAGATGCCCCGAGACCCGGAACATCCAAAGCTCCGCCAAAGCCATCTGTTGATGGTGTTATTGGCTCTGTGAATGCATCTTCAAAGAAATCATCTGCGAACCCTGGGAAGCAAAAACCGAATGCTCCTAACGAAAACACTTCTCAGGGTCAATCTAATTCTGGAAACACTTCTGAGGTTAACGTCATCCAGTCCACCACGGCGGATAAATCCTCGAAAGGAAAGAAGAAAGGGAAAGCCAAGAATAAATCTGAGTAGCCCAGACAGGACTCCCCTAAACCTCCACCCGAGGAAGGAGCCAAACGTAAACCTAAGTATCCTTGTCTTATCTGTGATGAGGACCACTATACTAAAGACTGCCCCAGGCGGTCTGAAGTTAGTCGATTGTTGAAAGGTGCTCCTGGGACTCCTGCTATGCTTAAAGAACCTTTCCCCTCACAGCAAACTCAAATGGTGGCAGATCCATCACAACCCTCTTCTTCATTTGGCTCTCAAGTATTTATGGCTGGGACGATTCCCGTCCACATCACTACTCGGGCAAAAGAATATCCGTCGCATGCCGGGAAAGAGCCTGAGGTCCCCTCCAGCACTCCTCCATCCAGTTCTGGTCCACTCCATATCGAGAGACCTAGCACTGAGACGCCTATCCAACCCCCTCCAAAAGGTGTACTCCAGAAGTCTTCTTACAACCCTAATGCTTGTGCTACCCAGCACTACAACATCGTTGAGGACTTAGCTCAGGCTCCGTCTGCTATGTCCGCCTTAGAAGTGCTACAGAGCTGCCCCTCCTAGAGGAAGTCCTTGCTATCGGCCATCGATGGCATAGACCCGGCTGACTCGGATCTGATTTCTTTTGACCTCAAGGGCCATACACCGAGACTGCCTCACCAAATCGCTTTCCTCATACAGGTCATTATCAATACTAAAATGATTCATCGTACAGTCATTGATGAAGGTGCTTCGACTTTCATCATGTCTGTTGCCTGTTGGAAAGCTATTGGTTCTCCAACGCTGAGCCAGTATCCTATAACATTGGAAGCCTTTGACGGAAGAGAATCCCGTCCTTATGGTATCCTCCAATGGTTGCCCATCACTTTGGAAGGGAAGATGGTCGAAGTGGAGGTCGAAGTTGTCAATGCTAATCTTACTTACAACTTCCTCCTTGGACATAGCTGGACATACGCCATGCAAGCTGTGGCTTCCTCTCTTTTCTGTGTCATTCATTTCCCTCATCAGGGGAAGATTATCACCGTGGACCAGCTCTCCTTCTTCGCCTCCTCTTCTGAAGGTAACGTGCCTTTCGTGGAGCATACCTCCAAATCATGTGAGAGTGTGGGAGCCAGACTCTTTAAAGATCCCGCCTTGATGGGTGTCTTTTCCCTCCCACCTCCTAATCTCACTCCTATTAATATTATTTCCATGCACTCTAATCCGTGGGTCCTTCCTCCCGCTAATCAGATAGAATCTTGGGGCGATATGATGCCGTTGAGTCCCGCCGAGCTCAACTACATTGAAATCGTTATTGCATCGGCTTCCCCTCTCAAACCTGCTCCTCCGAGCAGCGCTCCCGACTCGTATGTTCATTCCCCTTGGCTTGGAGATGACGCTACTTCGGATCCATTAAAGGAAATATTTCCTTCCGATGAAGCCATTATCGAGACTATGTCTCTTGAGGAACCTCCTTGGTCTGATCATCACCACCATTCCTCGTTTCTCCCTACCCATCAGGAAATGATCGCCTGTCTCGAACGGTTTGCTTCTTGTCTCCCATTTAAGCCCCTTCAAACACCTATTCAAGTTTATCAATTGTCCTCTGAAGGCAATATGGGAAACATTACGCAGACCCAACCCATTGACATCTCTGTGAAACCAGGGATTGTCGAGCATATTCACATTGGAGTCACTTGTACTCCGGAGGAAATTCAGCTCTACACCGATCTCTTTCGCGAATTTCGTGATGTCTTTGCTTGGTCCTACGAAGAAATGCCCGACATTGACCCTAGCATAGTTGTGCATGAGATACCTATGTACCCGGGTGCTAAGCCTGTTTGTCAACGTCTATGCCCCGTGCACCCCCGAAAGGCTGCAGCCATTAAAGCAGAGGTTGAAAAGCTTCTCAAGGCTGGTTTCATTTACCCCATTCCACTTATGGATTGGGTTTCTAATATTGTCCCTGTGAACAAAAAGCAGGGTACCATTCGAGTCTGTGTTGATTACCGTGACATCAACTGCGCCTGTCCTAAGGATAACTTCCCCACGCCCTTCATCGATCAGCTCATTGATGAGTGTGCAGGGAGCAAAATCTATTCATTTATGGATGGTTTTTCTGGGTATAACCAGATCAATATTGCGCCCGCTGATCAGCATAAGACTGCTTTAATCTATCTTTGGGGCACTTTTGCTTACAAAAAGCTCCCTTTCGGTTTGAAGAATGCCGGTGCTACCTTCCAACGTGCAATGTCCTATGCTTTTCATGACATCCGTCACATTGTACAACTGTATCTAGATGATCTACCAGCTCATTCAGTCAAACGCCAGGACCATCCTTCCCATCTTTGTGAAATCTTTCTCCGTTGTCGACACTACCGTATCAGGCTCAATCCTCATAAATGTGTCTTCTGTGTCGAATCAGGCCGACTACTCGGGTTTATCGTCTCCCGAGAGGGCATCCATCTGGATCCCCTCAAAGTCGAAGCTATTATGAATCTTCCTCCCCCCGCTTCTTTGCAGCAGTTGTAGAGCTTGCAGGGCAAAGCAAATTTCCTAAGACGATTCGTTCCGAACTATGCTGAGGTCGCTAAAGGTTTTACACGGTTATTGAAGCGAGATACCCCTTTTCATTGGGATGCTATCGCTCAGGAGTCTTTCGAGCGTCTCAAGGGTCTCCTTGTTTCTGCTCCATTATTGTGACCTCCGAATTACCATCGCGATTATACTTTGTATCTGGCCGCCGCCGATACTACTATCGGCATGGTTCTCATGCAAGACGACGATGATGACACTGAGCACGTTATATACTACCTCAGCCGCAACCTTTTAGACATGGAAACTCGATACGCTTACGTCGAGAAGTTGGCATTGGCCGCTGTTTGTGCCGTCCAACGTTTCCGGCATTATATCTTGTTGCGCACCACGACTGTGATTTCTGATTGCAACCCGATGACGTACATTTTGTCACGTCAGTTGCTGGGGGGCAAATACTCAAAGTGGATCGTTATCCTCCAAGAGTTTGACTTGGAATTCACTGCTACCAAGTCTATGAAGTCCCTGGTCTTTGCTGAGTTACTTTGCTCTTTGCCATCTCCTTCTGCACCCTCTCACTCAGAGGATCATATCCCGGACGAAACTCTTTTTCTGATTAGCACCCTCGATCCCTGGTATGGGAATATTATTGTATATTTGCAGACGTCCTCTTTCCGTCCCGCTGTATCCAAGGATGCTCGGCGACGGATCCGTCATCAGCCTCAACCCTACTGTATTAGCGGGGACACCCTGTACCGTCTCTGCGTTGACTCCGTCCTCCGCCGATGTCTAACTCTCAAGGAAGCTGAGAGAGTCCTGAATGACTGCCACTCTAGCACCTGTGGTGGTCACATGTCCGGATATGCCACAGCTCAAAAAATCCTCCGTGCCGGTTATTTCTGGCCCTCCATTTTTAAGGATTGCATTCTTGCCGTCCGTTCGTGTCATGCGTGCCAGATATACCCGCGGAAGATGCGTGCGCCACCAGCTCCGCTGCACCCGTTGTCACCGTTGGCCCTTTTGCAAAATGGGGCATTGATTATATGACTTGTAAGCCTCGCTCGGCCAGGGGGCATGGGTTTATTATCGTTGTCATCGATTACTTTACAAAATGGGCTGAGGCGATGCCTACATTAACTGAAGACGGTCACATAGCGGCGCAGTTTTTGTTCAACCATGTTATTACGTGGTTCGGAGTTCCGCAGGCCATCGTCACGGATCACGGCAAGCATTTCCATAATCACATGATGACCGAACTGACAACCCAACTAGGCTTACGACATGATAGTTCGACCCCGTAATATCCTCAGTCCAATGGCCAGGTTGAAGCCGTTAACAAGATTTTGGTTACGATGCTTCAATGTATTGTTGACATGCATAAGTCTAATTGGCATCTGATGTTGTTTCCCGCCTTGTGGGCCTACCGAACCTCTGTGAAGGATGCCACCGGTTTCACTCCATTTCAACTAGTTTACAGACTGGAGGCTACCCTTCCTATAGAATGCGAAATCCCTTTGTTAAAAATAGCCGTCGAGTTGCTTCCCAACACTAATCTGGTAGAGGAACGACTTCTTTACCTAGAACGGCTGGACGAGACCCGTCGCCTAGCCTCTCTAGCTATCAAAGCACAAAAGAAGAGAGTTAAAACTCACTTCGACCATATCATCCATCCTCGTTCCTTTGTTGAGGGAGATCTAGTCCTGCTATACGACCAAGCAAATGACAAGCTGGGGGCAGGCAAACTTGAGCCCATGTGGCTAGGCCCTTATATTGTAAAGAGAGTTTTGCAGAAGGGGGCATATGAGCTAGTTGACTACGAAGGTAATCCTCTCGATAAGCCTCGCAATGGGCTATACTTGAAAAAGTACTATGCATGATTCCATGCACTTTGATTTATACATGCGTGTGTTTTAGCAAGTGTGTTGTGTGTGTGTGTTTTCATGTTTTTGGCTTGGCGTGAAGGTGTGATTGCCCCTTATTGTGTTTTTTCTTCTTGTGCAGATGTCAGGTGCACCTTATGTTGGTTTCGCTGATGGTGCCTGCCGCAGCACTCGCAATTTGTCCTCAACGGCGTGGGTGATCTACGATCCTCACGGTGAGTTGATAGATCTTCAAGGTGTGTGTTTAGGCTGTACTACAAACAATGTCGCTGAATATAGTGCTGTGATTGAATTATTAGTCGAGGCAATTAATCTCAATATTCGTACATTGGTTGTTAACCTAGACTCTCAACTTGTCGTCCATCAACTCAATGGGCGTTATTCCGTCAGAGACCGTCACATTTTAGGGTTGTATTTACGTGTTAAATTGTTAGAAAGGAATTTCAATTTCATTACATATCAGCATATTCCACGACGATTAAACACATTATCTGATGCATTGGCTAATCATGTATTAGATAGACATTTGCGTAATTTATAATCAAAACATCATACAAGCAAGCACATAAAAGCACAATAATAAACCATAGGAATATGTATATATATATATATATATCGTGTGGCGCACCAAGACACTCAAAAATAAGTGTACATGTCTAGATAGGGCCTGTGTTCTCTGTACATCTGAGACAAATGTCTCTCAAAAAATTACTAGTAGGAAATAAAGACCTAGATATCTACTGTGGTGGGTTGTGCTCCCTATAATCTGTAGTTTCTCGTGCCACCCGCATCAAAAGGCGGTGCATCCTAGGTTATACTCCCACTGTATGGATCTGAGATGCTATGGGGACCTCCTCTATCCCCTGGTAATTTGGAATCCCTGCCAGCAAGCCCTTGAGGTTCCGTATCACGATCTCCATCGTATTGTCTCCCGGAGGAGCCAGGGCCAGAGCTCTAGTGCCCTGTGCATCCCTCCACGCCTCTGGGGCCAGGCCAAGGGGTCTCGTCGGTCCTACATCTGCATACCATAGCATTCATCATTAAGACATGTACATGAAAAATCAAAAACATCACAAAATGAAAAAATCAAAAAATGAGATCAAGTGGCTTACCACCATCATCCCACTGCTCTCCAGTAGGTAGCAGCATGTCTGGGTCTCCATGGAAGTCTAGGCCAGCATACGGCCAGTCCTCCACAAAAATAGTCTGCCTCTCCAACCACTCTCGGAAGTATACTCCCCATGCCACTGGTCGACCGCCACCTCCTCGTGGCATGACATGGCCCCATCGTGTGGCCCTCGTCTCTCGAGGGCCTCTAGGTGGGTCCATGACCATATCCTGCAGCTGCAATGCCGGTACCCACTCTAGCATGAGCGGGACTAAAATCGACCCGTAGCCAAACTGCTTCGGCTCACCACGATGGCAGTTGGTCAGCTGTCTCTTCATACTTGTCGTTATTGCCACTGCCCAGTTGAATATGGTAGGATTCAAGCATTCGAGAGCCAATCGAAGATGGGCCTTCGAGGCCTCATGATTGGCCAAGGAGCCCGCTGCCTGAGTCACCATGAAGAGTATAGTTCAAAGGATGATGTCCTCCACTGTAGGAATTGCTACCTTCTCGCTCCGCGTCTTGCGTGCCCGTGGGCACACCTGGGCCATCAGCATGTCTAGAGTATCACCACCGGGTCGCTGCCCCTCCAGAATAGGCATCTCACCTTGACGTGATAACCCAGTCAAAAAATAGATGTTTGTGTAGTCAAACTCGATTTCTCGGCCTCGGATCACAAACTTCCCATCAGTGGGATTATAGGCTCTGATCAAGAATTCAAGAAGGTCAGCCTGTGCTTGCAGGCACGGAGTTAGGAAGAATTTAAACAACCCACACGCCTGCAATGCATTTCGACACCCAGCATCGGCGAATGCCGCTATGTCCTCATTATCATGAGCTCGTTCTTGCCAAACGAACGCCATTTTACCCTGCATGATTAAAAAATTTCATTACGGCCCTGTTCATAAAGTTTCATACGTTCAATTTGTCAAAAAACTTGTTGTGCGGCGCTAGCACAACTGTTTTTAAAACAGTCGCGCTAATCATGGCGCCCTTTGATATTTTTTCTGGGTCAGCGCGGAAGTACATCACTCTTCCGCGCTGATCCAGGAGTGGCCTGTGGAAATTTTTTCGATCAGCGCGGACCCGATAGGGAAATCCGCGCTGACCGAGAGCGGAATGAGTTTCAAAAAATCCGCCCAAACCGCCACTTCCCACTGTTAAAATGCAGCAAAAAGACTTCAAAATGGAGCGTAAGGGAAGATGAACCTACCTAGAATAGACTGCAGGATGGTTGATGCACGTACAGGGTGGAATTTGGCTCATCAACCTCACAGCTCCAAGTCATTCTCCAAAGCTCCAAATGGTAACAATGGTAAAAAAATTTGTTTACCCCCCTATTTATGGTAAATTTTGAAAATTAAATATTATTTTTCATCAATATGGGTTTTTTATAATGGTTTTTACCATGCGCTTGGTTCCGATATAGTTTCACTATGTTTTTATGCATGTTGTCTATATTATTTCGAACAGGTTTACGCGTGCGGTGTTCCTTGTGCAGATTCTCATGTTGGTGGAATTACGACAGTTCTATACACACTTGGTCCTGAAACGTCGTCTTTAAGCTCTTTTTCAACGTGAAATAAGAAAAGATAGCTGAGTCTCCCTCTCGACTCGTTAAAATAAGCGGTAGGTGGTCGCCTTTAACGCCCTTTTTTTGACCGTTTAAAACTTAAAAAGATCGCCGGGTTTTTGTCGTTTCGAACTCGTTATTGGCTACAAAACGACATGCTTTTGACTGCTTTTCTACTTTTTCGGGTCGAAGTCACTACTTACGAAAAGTACTCCTCGATCATACTGGTTGGGAGGTTCTTTCGAGCATCATTTTATACTTTTTCGGGCTCGAGAGACACAACTTTACGAAAAAGGACCCCCCTGGAGTTCACTTTTCTGCTGTCTTTTCAGACTCTCTAAACAGGAAAAGACATCGAGTTCTTCCTTTGTTAGACTTGTTAAAACTTCATGACATCGGATTCTGTCGAAATTATGCCTTCCAAGCATATGCTATCCCCGTCAAGCTTGTCATCAAAAAATAATCGGGGTACTCACCAAAAATGGTGGGGAAAATGGAATCATAATCGTTGTCGTGTCGGTAGTATGTCGCTCTTGAACATGGCACTTGTCTGCATTCGTGTCTGGGTGGGAACCTCTCATCTTGTTTTTCCACTGGCCTCCATGAGTTTGGGTTATCCTATTTGACCTTTCATCTGCTCATTGCCTTGTCGCCATGACCCTTGATCATTTAATGTCAAATACTGCCAAGTCCACTGTCGTGCCACCGATATGATCAAGAGAAGTTGACCTCTGCAAGAATACTCACCCTCCCTCTGATACCTCACACAAAATATCTTATCCTTCTCTATCTTGTGTCGATGATGTGGGAAACATTATGGCCCACCTTCGATCAAGGTCACTTCCTGTCGACTTCAGCTCATTATCTAGGAAGTTGACCTAGAGACTCCCTTCTGGTGCTTTGGAGCCTGCATGCCTCAATGGTAGGTTCTTCGTGTTCGATGCGAGGTTTTCATCATTGGCCTCCGATCGAATGATTCTGTGGGTGTTCGACGCCAGTTCATTGATTCACACGCTGTAGATTGTACCTATAGTACCTTGAGGACCATTGTCATTATTGGTGGTACCTCTCACGTTTGTTAACAATTTTCATCATTGACTGGTAATCAGACGATGTTCTTGCATGTTCGACTTCAACTCCCATATTCACGTGCTTGAACTTGTACTTTGTTCGGGTCAAGATGGAGCGTAAGACCCTGGATTTTGTCTATTGAGATCCAGGTTGCAATTTTGTGGATTATTATGATCATTACGTGACTCATTGATGGATGGCTGCGCCCATACCCGAGTCTTCATGGATGGCTATGACCATACCTTTACTATCATCACGATCTCATTAGTTGGGTGGCTGCATCCATACCACAGACCTCTTTCATATGTCTTTTGGATGGCTGCGCCCATGCCTAGACTACATGTAATTGATTATCAAAGATATCAGTTGTACATACGTGCAGGTTCTTCCTGGTGGTGTTCCAATTCAGTCGGTTTCGTAAAGCATTTCACCCCTCCCACTCTCTCGGGCTTCATGCTTTAGGGGGCATCTGTTACACAGTATTTTGTCATTGTCTCCCTGTCAGTCTTCCTGCTGTGTCATGGGACCAGATTAATCATGCTCATGCTCTCTAATGTTGCCAACTGACCCACTTTGCCAAAGTTTTGCTATCATCGTGACTGTTGTAAAAATAAACACGTTGATGAGCGCTCCAAAATAGACCTAATGCGCTGCCAGCACGGAAGTACACGTGTTTCCCGTGCTGGTCGAATTTCATGAGACAGCGAGTCTGTTGCTTATATTTTCTCGCGTTGATATGACTTTCTTCATTATTCAGTGGCGATGTCAGCGTTCCAGTGCAGTTATGCACCCGCGATGATCCAGTCTGGGTGAGTTTGTTCTAACAGCCAACCTTCTAGATGACTCCAGACCTGGTTGTTGGCCTTGTAAATGTCGCCCTCCCTTCTCTGGCATGTCTGTTTCGTCATTTGAGCGACCTTCCTTGGGGATAAGCTCATCCTCCCACCATTCATGGAGACTCCTTCTCCTATTTAAGCCTCCACCATTGCCATGAGCTGCGAGTTTGGAATTCATAGTGTTTGGAGTGTTGTTGATAGTGTGTGAGCCTGATAGGTAGCTGGTGTGACAAGTTTGGAATTGCTAGAGAGCTTAAGGAAGGTTGTGAAGTGTTTCCATCTTGTGTAAACCTGTGTGAGAGAGAGTTGTGTCTTGGGAGATCTACCTTCAAGGGTGAATGCTTGAGGGACTTGCTGGCTGGACCCTCTTGAGAAGGATTTGACGTCAGAACTATGGTTGTATTCTTCTTTGTTTTTCAATAATAGACGACTATCATTATGGTTCCACTCTTATTGTCTTTATGATGGTGTTTGAGTTATATCCTTTCTAACTGATATATAGTTGCATCTATTGGATTTTATGCTTGTGTTTGTATCGTTATTTGCATGTGCAGGTGTCCGTGCACGAGGATCGTGAGGATTTTGACCAGCCGAAGCAAAGGAATGGGAGCATCAACTCTTCTACAAGTACTAGCGTTGGAATCCAGGTAGGCCTTCATCATTGGACTTTAATTTGCAATTAGGAACCTGCGTGTTAGCATTGTTTGATTGTTGCTAGACTAGGCTATTTGGACTAGTAGGGATCGCCTCTGTCCGGAGAGGGGATTTACCTCCACAACAAGAAGGGTTTTTAGGCAAATCCAAATTGGAAAATTGTTGGCTATGTGGGGCCTGACCAAGGTTCAATAGTGAGTTTAGCCAAGCAAATCCCAATACTACTGGCCCTTTCGGCAACAGTGCACGGAGCGCAGACTGAGGTCTCACCCAAAGTAGTATGGGAGGGTGCTAGAACCAAGTTTCCACACACTATGGATGTCTTGATGTGGGATATCGATACCTGATTCAACCTTCGAGCTTACTAGATTACGCGTACCCACAAACTTCTGGTATTCTGTGGGACTACCTTTGCATGGGTCCTACCATAGTGCGATTAGTGTTAATTACCCAAGTCTCCCTTAATTAGAGTTTGTTCGTTAATTACTAAGAATATTATCATTCATAAGCATACATATAAGTGCGTGTAGATAAATAAATAGATATCATCAACACATAACATTCAAATACAGATCTATGAACTAGATGCACAATATGTCAAACCAATTGATCTTTATTAATGATGTCTTGAAAGTTTGAACCAGTATAGGCTCGATTCCACCCTGCGCACTCAGCTGCTGGGGTCCACACACTCAGCTGCGGACTCTACTAGTCCTCTGTGCACTTAGCTGCAGAGCCTCTAACTACTACTATGACCCAATACCTTTAGATATACTTCTATCTTCTAACTGCTATCACTTAGGTTGTCCCCAGGTTGGAGTAAGGGATACGGCCAAGGTAACCACAAACCAACTTTGGATTGCAGGTTCTAGCCCACCTGCAATCAGAGAGGGCTCTCTCTTTAGGATTTAGCTTTGTTGAAAATGATCTTAGGCTAGCTATTGAGTTCAGGGGTTTCTTGTTCTAATTTTGGTGGGAAAATTGATGTTTCAGGTAGAGAGGTAGAGCATAGTCTGAAAATTTCAAACCATTGGGCGTGGAGTCGAGGAGGAGGACTGCTGGTGTGTTTTCTTGGTCACCATAGGGAAAATGGAGCAAGATAGCTTTGCATGAAACAATGTTTCAGGTTTAAATGATGGAAAGAATGCTAAGTAACGAGAGGCAGTTAAGAATCTCTCAATCAGCTTAACAGATGGAGGTAACAGAGCTCTACCCAGGGGCAGTGAAGAATCCATAGATAATTGGAAAAACACAGGTGAATCGGGGTAAATATGAGCCAAAAGGAATTCATATTCATGACCAATTCATTCAGAGGAAAACATAAAGCAACAACAGAAATTGAGCATAGAGTGTATTTAAACAAATTCTAAGCTATTCTTTCTTTCTGCTATTTAGATAGTGGTGAACAACAAAACAGAGGTAAGATGCACTTATTGTTTTAGGTTGCAGCACAAGAATTCCATCTTCATATCTTCAAAACATTCATTTACAACAGGCAGTTTGCTCTCCAAGCTTTCAACAATCTTTGGTTATAGAAAAAACTCAGGTATACACTGCGAGTCTCTAGTGAGAATTCTCAATTGACCAACCCTTGAAACAATGTAGAGAGCGGTATATATAGGGAAAAACTCTCTACAACTGCTTTTATTACAACTTGACCTAATCAGGTCCTAAAGAATAATTAATTTGACCTAATCCTATCAGAAATAAATGCGCGAAAATATCTCGGGCTGCGCTGAGGGCAGCCGTATCAAAACTGAGTAAATGATGTTGTCCTCGGTGGCTTGGTGCAGTGTTTTCTAAAATAAATGTGTATGGGTTTCTGCTTCTTTGGTGTCTTCCTGCATTTAAAGCTTTAACTGTGATTTGAGGGCAAGGATGGGCTTATGCCTCTTGATTTGACTTTCTGGGGGCTCATCAATGTTCAGGTGCTTCGAGCCCCTAAAAAATCTTGGCTGATACTCTTTGGCTCTTCTTCTCCATCTAATACTCTTTGAAAAATGAATTGGGTCGCTTTTCTCCTTTGCTGTGGGTATAATCACAAATTAATGGCCACTGTTCGGCCTCTATTTCCTTTAGAACTATCTTCTGCTCCTTTCGGCAGGCTTCGCGAAGAAAAATGGGTCATTCAGCAGCTTTCGGGCTTGCTGGGGGCTGCGTAATGAAAAGATTCCCTAAAGATTCCCCATTCAGGCCTAATTTATCCAGCTAGGCGCAAATCGCGCATCAAAAATTGCCTCAAAAACTGATTCCGAGGCTCTGGGGTGCGATTTTCCCCCTTCGTGCTAAAATTGCTGATGACGTTAGCATGACGGACTTTGTACGATGGATGACGTCAGCGATGATGTCAGCATGATGACGTGACGGGATGACGTCAACATGATGATGTCATCACGTACGGAGGTGACGTGGCAGTATGACAAGGGACACGGTGGCAGGAGACGTGGCAGGGTGACTCGGTGATACAGTGGCAGGAGGCCACGCAGGCGGATGATGCGGCAGGTGACGTGGGGCTTACATCACAGGGGGAGGGCGGTAAGTGGTTTCTGGGCACACCGCCTTTGGACAGAGGTGGTTTCGGGGAAGGGGGCTCTGCCACAACCCAGGAGGTGACGCGTGGCGGGAGTACGGCGGCAATACCGCCCATCTCCCGGACGCTAACCTTCGGGTGCGTTGGGGGATAGGAAGGCCCGCCCACCGTAGATCTATGGGGCAGGCGATCTAACGGTTGGCAGCGAAGGTGAGGTGGCGGAGGGATAAGGGGCGGGGATTTCGCGGAATATTCGGATTTAAATAAAGCGCGGCGGGGGTTTAGACTTAGGTTTTGTGGGTTTGGGGGGTTAATAACAGGCGGGTTAATATATTTACGTTCGTGACTTTAGCATAAGGGGTAAAACATGGGTTTTTGAGGGTTTATGAGCGGGGTTTAATGATTTATGCACAAAAACTTAGGATAAGGGCGGAAATGTGGGTTTTTGAGGGTTTTAGGGCTAGGGGAGAGGTTGTTAGCATGACCAGGTGTCATCTAACTCCTGTTATGACACGGATGGGTTAAAAACAGCCCCAGATCAACCATTGTTTCCCTGACTTTAGAAGAAATATGGCTATATTTCCAGGGAGGGGATATTTACATGTGGGAGTTTTATATACATAGTTTTAGTAAGGGAAAGGGAAAAATGATAGGGAGTTATATACTAGAGTTAGTAGTTAATGTGGAGATGGTAAGCAGGTGCTAAGGTAAGGGACCTTAGGCTGTTTTTTTTGGGTAAAGTGACTCATAAATGAGAAACAAAGAATCCTTGAGTGAAGCAGATCTTCACCAAGACAAATGACATGGAGGATGATGAAACTAAGAGGAATCAAGCAGATCTTGACCTCTTTGGGGAAATTAGTAAGTGACTTGGGGAATTAGAAGAAGGGGGAGTTAGTGATGTCCAGATTGAGATCCTCCAGATGAAAACTGACTGATAACTGTGATCTGAAAAGATAAAACACTTCGTAACACAAAATTGATCATAAATCATCATTCTGCAACTTCACAGCTACCTACCCAGCCTACTCACCTAACATTTTTTCTTCTTTTGATTTTGGTGCACTTAGACTTGCAGACCCAGCTTTACAATTTTTCTTTTGAATGTTTCATATCTAAATCTACACTTATTTCTTCCAGGGCCCAGATTAAGCAGTTGGGTCCCTTTGATTCTCTACCTATCTACAAATCTGCCAAGATTAAACTGTTTGGACAGATACATTCTCTATATTCTAAAACAGGAAATTGAAACCTAGGGAGACCAAGATTAGACTGTTTGGACTTCCCTTAACTAAATGAGCTCTTCAAAATGGAATGACTCATCAAAATTGGAATACAGTAGTGGCATTTGGACTGGCACACTTCATGGCTTTTTTCTTTGGTCTCTTCTGGAAATATGGAACACTGCAGCTTGCAAAGTATGACATATTTGGCCTGTAAAAATGTCAATCATGAAAAATGAACACCTGTTGCAATAGGAGGCTAACAGTGGCTCCACTTGGGGATGGCTTTCCCTTGTGAAAAGCCAAGAACAGCAGGTCACACTGCCTTGATCTTCTATGGTTGATGTAAACTGGAAACATTTGTTCTAGCTGCTAAAAAATGTAAAACTTTGAACTATGAACAATCTCCTTCTCAACTGAATTACTGTGAACTGTATAGCATCGCCTGCTTTCTTCTGCATGCTTGAAAATTATGTACAATGCTGCTGGAGCACTGCCTTTTAAATCATGGGTCTAAACTGATGTATTTGCCTTGTTTCTTGCTTTGGGCAAGTATGCTGATATGAACTGGAAATACTCCTCTGTTTCGATACTTTTGACTGCACACAGTTCTTTTCTACCATGAATTGCTTGTAGCGTGATATTTCTCTTCTTCCTGTTTTGCTGAAATTGGTGTGGAGATAGAGTTTTTAGAACTGGACTACTTGCATCAGTTGTATCTTTACAATTTACTGCTGCTCCTTAAACAATTGGCCTGTTTATAAATAAAAAACAGAGTGCTGATATATACAAATAAAACTATACAAAGATATATACAGGGCTGCATTGTTTCCTTTAAAAGGATCATGGTAATGTTTCAGCATACGGCCATTGACAGGGCCTTCTTCAGCAAAACTATCCTCTACAGATTTGAGAAAGTATGTGTTATTTCCTTAAACAGCAGAAACAACAAATGGACCTCTCCATAAAAAATCAAACTTTGCATGTTTTCCCTTGTCTTCTCTTCTTGAGTCCCATCTTAGAACTTTGTCACCAACATTGAAATCCTCAGCCTTAGCTCTCTTGTCAAACATCTTTTTGAGCTTTTCTTGCAAAATTTGAGCTCTGTCATAAACTTGTTCTCTGGTTTGCTGAAGATGAATGGTCTGATTGATTCTTCTTTGAATGTCATTTGGTTCAGCCTGAATCTCTTGTAACAGCTTGATAGTAGGAAAGCCCAGGGATGAAGGAAATATGGCCTCCATGCCATATACTAGCTCATAAGGACTCGTCCCAATGGATCTCTTGCTCGAGAGTCTATCTGCCCATAAGGCGTTCACCAGCTTTTTGTGCCAGTTCTTCTTGTTTTCTTCCAGCACTTTCTTTATGATGTTGATGAGGCTTTTGTTAGATGATTCGGCCAAGGCATTGCCTTGAGGGTAATAGGCTGTAGAGTGGCCCAAGGTAATATGAAATCTGTGGCAGAAATTGATCATTTTTTTGGACTTAAAGGCAGCGGCATTGTCAGTGATGATTTTCTCAGGGCAGCCAAATCTAGAAAGGATATTGCACTCAAGGAATTGGATAATGACGGTGTCATTGGCTTGTCTGCAGGGAATGGCTTCAACCCACTTGGTGAAATAGTCAGTGGCTATTAGGATCCATTTGTGCTGGCCTGAGGAAGAGGGATGGATTTCTCCAATGAAGTCAAGACCCCATTGTTGAAAAGGTTGTTCGGTTGAGATGGGTTTCAGGGGCAGGGGTAACAGCTTTCTCTTGCCCTCAAAAATTTGGCATTTGTGACATGACATGGCAAACTTCTTTACGTCTGCAAAAAGAGAGGGCCAATAGAAACCAGCCCTTAAAATTTTATCAGTGGTGGACTTCCAGTATAGATGTCCTCCACAGTCACCTGCATGGAATTCTTTCATGAAATTGTTAGTTTCATTCATGGTTAAACAATTAAGCAATATACCTTCATGATTTCTCCAAAATAATGCACCATCTATAACACAAAACTTTAAAGCCTTCATTTTCAAAAATCTTTTCTTGGTCCTGGACAATCCTGGGGGAGCACACAGGTTTAACAATACAAAGCAAATATCAGTGTACTAAGGGCATTGCAGAAATATTTCACTAATCTGTGGAGTCGCCAGCTCTGATTCCTTGTCTAGTTGGTTAATGTCTAAGGCTTGAAAATTTGTTTCTGACATCAGTTTGGCTAACCCTTGTCCCTTTATCAGCTTGGTTGGTTTTATTTCTATGTCATACTCAAGGATTCTTGCAATCCACTTGCCTCTTTTGCCTTCTAATCCTTCTTGTGTCAATATGTCTTTTACAGCAGCGTGTGGGACATAGGCAATCACATGTGAATATAAAATGTACACTCTGAAATCCTTGATGGCCTTAACAAGTGCGTAGGCCTGCTTTTCCATGATTGGGTACTTCAAAGGGGCATCTCTTAAGGCTCGCCTGAAAAAAGCGATTGGCTTTTCAGCTCCTTGTTCATCCTTTTGTAAAAGGACAGCGGCTATTGTGTGATCAGATGCAAACGAAAATATGATAAAATCTTTCTCAAACTGCGGGCTAGTGAGTACAGGGGTTTGGGTTAATGCAGCTTTGATACTTTCAAATTCTTGCTTGGTTTCTAGGGACCATCTTACCTTGGCATCCTTCTTTAACATGTTGGTTAACAATCTTACCAGTTCAGCTAGATTTGGAATAAGTCTTCTTAAGAAGTTAATCTTTCCAAGGAATGCTTGCAGCTCTTTTATGTTTCTTGGATATGGGATTTGGAGGATGGCTTGGATTCTTTCAGGGTCAATTCTGATCCCATCTTTTGATATGATGTGGCCAAGTAACTTGCCTTCTTCAAGGC
Organism: Pinus tabuliformis; assembly: GCA_031772625.1. Classification (NCBI taxonomy): domain Eukaryota; kingdom Viridiplantae; phylum Streptophyta; class Pinopsida; order Pinales; family Pinaceae; genus Pinus; species Pinus tabuliformis. Next base: position 14,566,274 of record CM062818.1, on the reverse strand, counting down.
CAAAGAGAGACTTTATGGGGTTCAAGGAAATGCCATATTTCCTACATGTCATGAATATTTGCCTGAGGTGCTTGAGGTGTTCTTCATCAGATTTTGAGAATGGGGTTAAGTCATCAAGGTAAACAACTAGGAAATCGTGTATTTCTTTAGTGAATGCAATATCCATTGCTCGTTGAAAAGTTGCACCAACGTTTTTAAGCCTGAATGGCATCCTTACATACTTGAATGTTCCCCAGGGTGTGGTAAAAGATGTTTTGTCTTGGTTGTCTGGGTGAAAAAGTATTTGGTTGAAACCTGAAAAACCATCTAGCAAAGAGATTCTAGATGACCCCACTACTCTCTGCAAGATGTGGTCCATTTTAGGCAAAGGGTAATGGTCTTTTAGGGAGACTTGGTTTAAATTTCTGAGATATACACAAAGTCTGATTTCACCTGTCTTTTTTCTTGTAAGAACAAGATTGGATACCCATTCAGAAAATCTGATGGGTGCTATGATGCCTGCTTCAAACATCCTCTTTACTTCCTTCTCAATCGGTGGAAGAAGCATAGGGTTAATTCTTCTAAGTTTCTATTTGAAGGGTTTCTAGTTTGGTTTTAAGGGGATTGTGTGTTGGATCACCGAGGTGTGATATGATTTAAAATCCTCATAGCTCCAAGCAAATACATCTTGGAACTCTTTGAACAAGTCAATGTATTTGGGCTTTTGATCGGGTGGTAAATTTTTGGACAGTTTGATCATTTTTGGATTTTTTGCCATCCAAATGTTGTGTTCTTCTATATCAGTGTTAATGGGTTGCAATTTTGGATTTCTAGGAACGTCATTGGCGTCAAACATGTCTTCTAATGGGGTTAGGCCAGCAGGCAGAAAGTTATCCTTTAAGTCAATGATCTCTGCCTCTGCTTTGGCAATGTCTTCCAAATGCATTTGTTTCAGCTGTTCTATGTTTTCTTTGTCAAAAACAGTCGGGTTCAGGATTTGCTTGGCTGTTGCAGCTGTTATAGCTTGCTGATCTTTATTTGTTTGTTGTTCTGAATCTGTCATAGTATCCAAGTCAATGTTGATATTGGAAAACTCATGCTCAAGAGAGAGGAAATTATTAATCTGGGTATCATTTTCGAACACTTGCCAATCCTTAACGTTATTTGGGACAGCAGGCCTATGTTTTATCTCAGCTGTGAAGTGATGGTTTGGGTCAAAAGGAAGCTTGCATGTACCAGCAAAGGTGGCTAGGCTGTGTGCATGAATGTTATGTTCTCTTGAAATTTTGGCCAGCTTGAATTCAGTGAATGCATTGAGTATATTAGTGGCAACAGTCCTATAGGCTCTCATTCTGTTGTCATTGGTTACAAAATTACCTTTCATCTATTGTATGATTAAATCAGAGTCTCCTAAAATAGACACTTTTGCAGCTCCTAGAGATTTGAGCAGTTTAAGGCCTAGCAGCAGAGCCTCATATTCTACCATGTTATTTTTGCATTTAAAATTCAGTCTGTAGGCATGACCTTCTGCATGGTTGTTATATGTATTGTGAATCCAGACACCTGCCCCTGCTCCTAACTTGTTAACAAAGCCATCAAACTCTAAATGCCATGTGATTTCTTGCTCAAGGTTGGCACTAAGAGTTTGAGTCATTATTGGATTGGGCAGATTTAAAGTTTCTGTTTGGGGAAGTTTTTCTAACATGCTGGTTGTGTTAACTGTTGTAACAGTTTCACTAGTGTGTGCAACTGATTCTTCATTGATGTGTGCTTGTTGTTCTAGAGCCAACGGCTCATTCTTGGCTGGAGAATTTGTGTCGTCATTGAACAAAATAAAGGAATCCATATCAGAATGGATTGAGTAAATGGGAAAATTTTCTGGCTTGCTCTCACTACTTACCACATATTTCATGAGCGCTTCTCTATACAGTCTCTTTGGTTTCCCAAAGACTGAAATGGTGGCATAGGAAAGGTCTAATTGAAGGGATCCTTGAAGCTTTGCTCCCCATGATCTTTGATAGGAGCATACCGTATTTTGGTGGAATGTCGGCAACCACTACATCCATGAGGATGGTCTTATTTGGATATTGAACTAAGGAGACACACAAGTCTTTGATGAGGCCTAGACATTTCACTTGACTTGAGTCAAATGAGTACAAGTCTTTGTAAGGTCTTGTAACGTCAAGGTTAAGTTTTTCCATAACTGCTTTGGGCATTAGATTGTGCGATGCCCCTGAGTCAAACATAGCATTGTGCAAAACTTTGTCATGTATATGCAAACTGACATAAAAGGGTGGGACAGGTCCGTGTGTTGACTTTCCATTGACTTCTGGGCCAAACATCAGTTCAGGGGAATCATCCAAAACATTAACATCGTCCTTGTTTTCTGGAATTTGAAGTGACCTTTGAATTTGTTGCCTATATACATCGTGTTTGGCAAGTTCTGAGAGGGGAATGGATATTTTCAACTTAATTATTTCTGCCTCTAAATTAAATGGCTTTTCCGATGGAGTCTTGTTGTTGATAAAGGCAATTTTTTCCTTTTCATTTAAATTATCTGCGATTTGCTCTTGTTTATCAGCGTTGTGAGGACTGATAGCTTACGGTTTTTTAGTTTCAGGAAAGTGTTTTGGAACACTGTTCGAGCTTTCTTTCGAGGGAGAAGGTGGCAAAGGCTGATCTTTGGAAGGTTGTATTTCTGTTATGTCTTCTACAGTCACTTGATGTAGGTTTGGAACATTTGTATCAGCTGGTTCTGTTATGACAGCCTTGTGTTTGGTCTTGTTGGGCTATTTGCCCTCCTTTTCTTTACTAGGTTCTGAAATGTCAATGGTCCTAGTTCTCAGCTATATTGTTTGTGTACTTCATACACAGCAATATCGTAACCTTGTTTAAAATCAAAAGACTCGCCAGACTTAGTTTGAAACTGATTGTAATCGAGTTCATTTTGGTCTTCTTGGGACAGGACAGTTTGGTGCTCACCCTTTAGATCCATCAGGTTCATGTGAGTGTCCTCTATGGGTTCACTAGAAGTAGATCCTTCAACATAGTTATCTTGAAAAGGGGGTCTTATGTCATGGTCTTGGTTAGACCTACCAGTATTTGTGTTCTGCGTTTTCCTAAAATTTGGATTCCTTATGGTATTGGACTGTTGTCCTTCCCATGATGCTTTTCTCTCAACATTTTCTACTCTTTCTCCTAGCCTTTGTAGGCCATTGATAATAGCATCAAGCTTTTGATCAAAGGCTGAGGGTTCTTCCTTAAAGGTGGTTCTTCTTTCCATTCTAGCTCTGTTTCTTTTGGCAATTAAGTTAGCTTCTACGGTCACAACAACATTTTGTGCATCTGCAAGGGTCTGAGGAGCTCTTTCTTTTAACTGGTATGCCATATCAGGGTCAAAACCATCCGGAAATTTGTACAAGGACAGATCAGGGGGAGGCCTTAGGTTCTGAGGTATTGCGTTATATACATTATTGAATCTTGCACAGTACTCCAAAACAGTCTCTTGAGGACCTCTCTTAATTGTATCATATTCTGCTAGTATGTGCAAGGGATCTTTCTTTTTCTCCCATCTGTTGGTAAAGGATTGGTACGGCTCATCTGGGGTGGTTATGGAGTTAGCAGCAAGTGATCTGAACCAAGTTCTTACATCACCTGTTAAGCTCTGAACAAAAATTCTCATTCTCATGCTATCATCATCTATTTCGTAGTTTTCAAAATAGTCTTGCATCTTTTTGGTATGCTGAATGGCAGTAAAAGGGCCAGTACTATCAAAATATGTGATTTTAGATTGGTACTCTTGAGGTAAAGCCCCAGCATTAGCAGGTAATTGCATGGGTGCATATCTATTAGCCATATTGGCAGGGATAAGTGGAACAACGGGGATAAATGGAACAACTGGAGTAACGGGGATCACAGGAGTAACTGGAACGCTGGAAACAACAGTAGTGGTAGTATGTGCAGTGAATGAAGGTGTGGAAGGAGGAGTTCGAGGTGTAGATGATGAACTAGGGGAAACAGGGGCCGAGTGAAACAAAACCTTGACAGGAGTCGGAATACTGCTAGGGTAAGCTATTTCAGGAGTTTTATCAGCAAAATTTTCCTGTCTTTCTTGCTTCCTAAGGATTTTCGAGATTATGTTAGGGTTTTCAAAAATAGCTGGAGGGTCGGGATTTGGATTTGACCTTGTATATCATGGATTCTTCTTGGGAGCCAGCTTCCGAATTGTTTTTGGGTATTTTTATGGGAATATTTTTGTAATTAACAAGGGACAGATCAGATTTTGGAATGGTTGTGTATATCTTAAAACTAGCATGAAGATTGACTGAAGCAGCTTTTATTTACTTCTGTTAATGCAAAACAGAAACAGTTTCAAAGGCTTCTTGGCTAACCTTCAGGCTTCATCTGTAGTTTTAAGAAATATACAGAAATTAGAAAATCGACCTTTTTACAGGGGATCTTTCCAACCTTCTTTGTGAAATTAACTGAGGATGTTCCCTAATGGAGTCGCCATTATGTTATCACTCAGGTTGTCCCCAGGTTGGAGTAAGGGATACGGCCGAGGTAACCACAAACCAACTTTGGATTGCAGGTTCTAGCCCACCTGCAATCAGAGAGGGCTCTCTCTTTAGGATTTAGCTTTGTTGAAAATGATCTTAGGCCAGCTATTGAGTTCAGGGGTTTCTTGTTCTGATTTTGGTGGGAAAATTGATGTTTCAGGTAGAGAGGTAGAGCATAGTCTGAAAATTTCAAACCATTGGGCGTGGAGTCGAGGAGGAGGACTGCTGGTGTGTTTTCTTGGTCACCATAGGGAAAATGGAGCAAGATAGCTGTGCATGAAACAATGTTTCAGGTTTAAATGATGGAAAGAATGCTAAGTAACGAGAGGCAGTTAAGAATCTCTCAATCAGCTTAACAGATGGAGGTAACAGAGCTCTACCCAGGGGCAATGAAGAATCCCTAGATATTTGGCAAAACACAGGTGAATCGGGGTAAATATGAGCCAGAAGGAATTCATATTCATGACCAATTCATTCAGAGGAAAACATAAAGAAACAGCAGAAATTGAGCATAGAGTGTATTTAAACAAATTCTAAGCTATTCTTTCTTTCTGCTATTTAGATAGTGGTGAACAACAAAACAGAGGTAAGATGCACTTATTGTTTCAGGCTACAGCACAAGAATTCCATCTTCATATCTTCAAAACATTCATTTACAACAGGCAGTTTGCTCTCCAAGCTTTCAGTGATCTTTGGTTATAGAAAAAACTCAGGTATACACTGCGAGTCTCTAGTGAAAATTCTCAATTGACCAACCCTTGAAACAATGTAGAGAGCGGTATATATAGGGAAAAACTCTCTACAACTGCTTTTATTACAACTTGACCTAATCAGGTCCTAAAGAATAATTAATTTGACCTAATCCTATCAGAAATAAATGCGCGAAAATATCTCGGGCTGCGCTGAGTGCTGCCGTATCAAAACTGAGTAAATGATGTTGTCCTCGGTGGCTTGGTGCAGTGTTTTTTGAAATAAATGTGTATGGGTTTCTGCTTCTTTGGTGTATGCCTGCATTTAAAGCTTTAACTGTGATTTGAGGGCAAGGATGGGATTACACCTCTTGATTTGACTTTCTGGGGGCTCATCAATGTTCAGGTGCTTCGAGCCCCTAAAAAATCTTGGCTGATACTCTTTGGCTCTTCTTCTCCATCTGATACTCTTTGACAAATGAATTGGGTCACTTTTCTCCTTTGCTGTGGGTCTAATCACAAATTAATGGCCGCTGTTCAGCCTCTGTTTCCTTTAGAACTGTCTTCTGCTCCTTTCGGCAGGCTTCGCGAAGAAAAATGGGTCATTCGGCGGCTTTCGGGCTTGCTAGGGGCTGTGTAATGAAAAGATTCCCTAAAGATTCCCCATTCAGGCCTAATTTATCCAGCGATGCGCGATTTGCACCTAAAACTGCCTCAGAAACTGATTCTGGGGCTCCAGGGTGCGATTTTCACCCTTCGCGCTAAAATTGCTGATGACATCAGCATGACGTCAGCATGACGGACTTCGTACGGCGGATGATGTCAGCGATGACATGGCGGGATGACGTCAGCATGATGACGTCATCACATACGGAGGTGGCGTGGCAGTACGGCAAGGGACACGGTGGCAGGAGACGTGGCAGGGTGACTCGGTGGTACAGTGGCAGGAGGCCACGCAGGCGGATGATATAGCAGGTGACGTAGGGCTTACATCACAGGGGGAGGGTGGTAAGTGGTTTCTGGGCGCACCGCCTTTGGACAGAGGTGGTTTCGGGGAAGGGGGCTCCGCCACAACCCAGGAGGTGACGCGTGGTGGGAGTATGGCCGCAATACCGCCCATCTCCCGGACGCTAACCTTCGGGCGCGTTGGGGGACAGGAAGGCCCGCCCACCGTAGATCTGTGGGGCAGGCGATCTAACGGTTGGCGGTGAAGGTGAGGTGGCAGAGGGATAAGGGGCGGGGATTCCTCGGAATATTCAGATTTAAATAAAGCGCGGCGGGGGTTTAGACTTAGGTTTTGTGGGTTTGGGGGGTTAATAACGGGCGGGTTAATATATTTACGTTCGGGACTTTAGCATAAGGCGTAAAACATGGGTTTTTGAGGGTTTATGAGCGGGGTTTTAACGATTTATGCACAAAAACTTAGGATAGGGGCGGAAATGTGGGTTTTTGAGGGTTTTAGGGCTAGGGGAGAGGTTGTTAGCATGACCAGGTGTCATCTAACTCTTACTATGACACGGATGGGTTAAAAACAGCCCCAGATGGACCATTTTTTCCCTGACTTTAGAAGAAATATGGCTATATTGCTAGGGAGGGGATATTTACATGGGGGAGTTTTATATACATAGTTTTAGTAAGGGAAAGGGAAAAATGATAGGGAGTTATATACTAGAGTTAGTAGTTAATGTGGAGATGGTAAGCAGGCGCAAAGGTAAGGGACCTTAGGCTATTTTTTTTGGGGAAAGTGACTCATAAATGAGAAACAAAGAATCCTTGAGTGAAGCAGATCTTCACCAAGACAAATGACATGGAGGATGATGAAACTAAGAGGAATCAAGCAGATCTTGACCTCTTTGGGGAAATTAGTAAGTGACTTGGGGAATTAGAAGAAGGAGGAGTTAGTGATGTCCAGCTTGAGATCCTCCAGATGAAAACTGCCTGATAACTGTGATCTGAAAAGATAAAACACTTCGTAACACAAAATTGATCATAAATCATCATTCTGCAACCTCACAACTACCTACCCAGCCTACTCACCTAACATTTTTTCTTCTTTTGATTTTGGTGCACTTAGACTTGCAGACCTAGCTTTACAATTTTTCTTTTGAATGTTTCCTATATAAATCTACACTTATTTCTGCCAGGGCCCAGATTAAGCAGTTCGGTCCCTTTGATTCTCTACCTATCTACAAATCTACCAAGATTAAACTGTTTGGACAGATACATTCTCTATATTCTAAAACAGGAAATTGAAACATAGGGAGACCAAGATTAGACTGTTTGGCCTTCCCTTAACTGAATGAGCTCCTCAAAATGGAATGACTCATCAAAATTGGAATACAACAGTGGCATTTGGACTAGCACACTTCATGGCCTTTTTCTTTGGTCTCTTCTGGAAATATGGAACACTGCAGCTTGCAAAGTATGACATATTTGGCCTGTAAAAATGTCAATCATGAAAAATGAACACCTGTTGCAATAGGAGGCTAACACTAACCATCGCTTCGCCTCTATCTATTACTTCTCAACTAAAAAACTGAGACTCTACCCTTAGAGCCTCGCTCTATTTATACAATCCCATGTTCCTCAAAACATGGATAGGCTGACACCCTTTACATTGAGTTACATTATTTTAGGGTGGGCAACCCTAGACTCTCGCACTCCATGCCCGCATTTCGCAGGGTTTTTACATTACATTGACCAAAACTTGGGCTTTAAGCCTCAAAAATTTGCTATGGGGGGATTTGCAGCCCAGCAAGCCCCAACACAATCATCGTGACTCGTCTCGAGTCACTCGGCTGGTGCAACGATATTTGTACGAAGTCTGTCCAATTGTGCCTGTGAGGTGAAAAGGTATGCAACGTATCATTATGCTATCGGTTGGATTGGCTCCATTTCAGCTTTTGAATCCTCTATGCCTGACTTGATTCTCTGCTTTGATGTTGGCTTCCTGTACCTGTGTTTATAGTCCCGCACCTTTGTCTGGTTGCTCGGGTCACGAGGACTATGCTTTGGTTGGTTAGTCAGACAGTTTTCCCGCCTGTGTAGGGCTTCAGGCGACTGCCATTTACTCTTCCTGGGAAAGGTTCTCCATTAAGTTTGACTAGCTGGACTGCACTTCCGTCTGTGAAGTCTTTTACTACGTATGGTCCCAACCAATGCATTCTAAATTTTCCAAGAAATTTTTCGAACTTGCTGTCATACAACAACACTAAATTGTTTACCTTGAATGTGTGTAACTTGATATGGCGATCGTGCTAGGTTGTCTCGCACTGTTTCTATACCTGCCAATGGAATCCTGCCAGAAACCTTTCTTCCTCGATTTCTTCTAGTTGTGTGAGTCTCTCTTCCAAGGCTTCACGGTTTGACATGCCTGTAAGGGCTGCTGTTCACAAACTGGGTACAATGTATTCCATTACCATGATTGCTTCCATGCCATAGACTAACCTGAAAGGTGTCTAACCCATCAATTTTTTGCACGTGGTTCTGTATGCCCATAAGATGGAAGGTATGTGCAGGTCCCAGTCATTTTGCTGCACGTTACATACCTTGGTCAGCGAATTCTCCAGAATTGTGTTGAATGCTTCTACTTTCCCATTGGCTTGCAGATGGTACTGTGTACTTTTCTTATGATACACCTGGAACTCTTCGGTGAGTGCACTAATGGTTTCATTCAGGAAGTGCATTTCGCGGTCACTCATTAAGATTTTTGGGAAACCAAACCATGTCAACACATTGTCAAACAAACATTTTGTAGCCGTAGCAGCTGTGCAGTCCTTAATTGACTATGCTTCCACCCATCGAGTCAGGTACTCTATCGCGGTGATGATGTAGCACGCACCCATATTTCCTTGAGGTTTGATTGGCCCCACAAAGTTGATTACCCATTTTTCGAATGGCTATAGTGTCACCTACAGATTGAGTGGCATCTCATCCCTTCGTGATGGTTTTCCAATCCTTTGACATATGTCGCAGGCCCGACAGTGTGCTTTTTAATCTTGGTATAGGGTTGGCCACCATAGCCCAGCATAAAGAATCTTCTGTGTCATCGTGCATCTGGCATAGTGTCCTCCTACAGCCCCCCATGTGCTTCCATGAGGATCTGTCCACGTTCAAATTCAAGTACATATCTATGCAATATCTCATCATTGCCCATTTTGTAGAGGTTTCTTGCGATGACAGAAAAGTTCGTCGTGCACATCACCAACTCCTTCTTCTACTGAACTGAATATTCCTTCAGCGTGGTCCCTGTGGTTAAAAAATGGATTATATATTCAAAATGGTCGTCCACGATGCGTACTGCAAAGAGTTATGCATTAGGTAATCCCTCCTCCAAATTTGTGGGCTCCTCGCCTGTCTCAATTCGTGATAAGTGATCTAGTCCTCCATTTAGGCATCCTAGCTTGACGATGACCTCAAAGTCATATTCTTGAAATATTAATAGCCATCTGCATATGCGCCCCCACAACACAGGCTTGTTCACCAGGTATTTCAACATGGAATGATCGGTATACATATTGAAGTGCCTGCAAAGTAGATAGTGTCAGTATTTCTGGAGCGCATATACCATTGCCAACCCCTCGCGCTTAGTAGTAGAGTAGTTCTTTTTGGCTTTGGAAAATCGTCGACTCCCGAACATGATCGGGTGATCCACGCCTTCCGTGCCTTCCTGCGTGAGTACAACTCCCAGTGCAATACATGACGCATCAACATGTACATGAAATTCCACGTCCCATTTTGGGAAGACCAAGATGGGAGCGGATGCCAGTTTCTCCTTGAGAACATCCAAACTTTTCATACAATCATCATTCCAACAATATGTAGCATCCTTTTTCAATAGTTTCTCCATTGGCGCTATTATTTGGGCATAACTCTTAATAAACTTTCTATAGTAACCTGTGTGCCCCAAAGTAGCGCGTAGTTGTTTGACACTTTGTGGCACCTCCAAATTTAGAATAACAACAATCTTTGCAGGGTCCACCATCAGGCCTTGTTTGCAGACCACATGGCCTAGCAAGTTTCCAAAGGGAATAAGGACGGTGCACTTTTTAATGTTCAACGCAAACTGGTCTCGGCAACAAGTATCCAACATCAATCGTAAGATCACTATATGGTGTTTAACTAACCCAAAAATAGTCCAATCGTCAAATAGACCTCCAAGAACTTGTGGATGTATTCCTTGAACGTAGCTACCACTATGCGCAAAAATATCGATGGCGCATTCTTTAGTCCAAAGGGCATAACAGTGTATTGAAAGCAGCTCCATTCTGTTGCATAGGTTGTCTTTCTCCTATCTTCCGACGTGATCTTGAACTGATGGTACCTGAAGAAGCCATCCCTAAATGAGTAAGCTTCTTGACCACCTACATTCTCCAATACTTCATCTGTGAATGGTGTTTGGAATGGATCATGAACACAGGCATCATTAAGCTTCCTGAGGTCCACGCATATTCTAATTTTTCCCTTCTATTTTTTCTCCTGCACTACCATTGGACTCACCCAGCCAGATTCTTCCATTAGTTCAATAATTTCGGCTGTGAGCATTTTGTCTAATTCATTACGAACCTTTTCTTTATACTTTGGATTCAAGCAGTAAGGTCATTGCTTAACTGGCTTTGCGTCTAGTTTCAGGGTGATCCTCATCATCCCCAAGTCATCAATGATCCCCTTTAAGTCATTGATTGGTCGGGAATAAGTCTTGATATTCACAGAGTAATTCGGTGACCTTATCTACCATAGCATTGTCCCAATAATCTCCAAGGGTCGCGTACTTCGGCTCCGCTTATATGCCAATGTTTACCTGCTTTGCTTTTAGCAGCACGATGATGTCGTGATCATCAATTGATGGTCCTCGAATCTCGTGACAGCCTTCGGTTTCTGGAATATTAATATTTCAGGGGTCGTCCTCATCCTCCTCTACGTGCACATTATAACATTCTAGGGCACTGCTTAACTGGGTCGTCCATGCTAGTTGAATCACTTCCAGTGGCTTCTGTGGTATTTTGAAGATGACAGCTTTTACTGCTTGCAGCGCGTCATCAACAATATCTCACCATCGGTCTTCAAATGTGAATGTTAACAAAAATCCCTGGTGCAAGACATCCCAGTTGCTCGTATCATGTCGGAGTTCCATCTTAGTATACCAATTCATGGGTATGGTAGAATAAATGTACCCATTCAAGCTATGGTTCTTCACCATAGGCTTTGGTCCATTTCACGAGGTGCATGCATGGGTCATCTTGTCCATCATATTTATCTTCTATTCGTAGTTACGGTTTCCCAAATCGTAGGTGCATCATCCTTTTACATCTACACCAGTTCTCAAAACTTCCTTGTTGTGTTCCCCACCAGCACACAGGTGTACTGCGCTTTCAAACTTGCTAAAAAATTCATCCACCACTGTCAATCCATCATATGTTGGCAGATCTTGGGCCTGTGTTGGTACGCAACACAGTGATCTAATGATCATGTTGCAATTCATCATTGTTACTTCATTCAACCGATTGTGCCAGCACTCATCTTCTTCATCTAAATCCGAGGTGCAGGAAATTGCGCACTCCCATGAGATCCTTCCATCTGCAGTCAGATTCACCCAATCCTGATCTCGCGCTGTTATTCTTGTAAATACAATCCAGCCCATCGTCGCGCATAGGTTCAGTGTACCGTGCTCCTCCGGCTGGGTCTAGCGGGACTACTATGTTTAAGGACTTTTTCTTGAATATCATCTTCTGCTTCTTCAGGTTTATAACTCTGTTCATATCAGTTGCCCAGTCTATTCCTAGCAATGCAGGATAGGAATTGTTGTCATTGATAATCTATATTACTTCAAAGTCTGTCTGTGTGCTCATGCCTTCGATATCAATTGTTACTCCTTGCAACCTCCCCATGGGCACAATGTTATGTTGATTTTCCATTCATAATCGAATGGGGGACCATTGCCATGCGGGCCTTCCCATGTGTTCACAGGTTTTCTTTGGTAACACATTTGCGTCCGACCCCAGGTCTAGGATTACTTGATCCATTTCGTATTCACCAATTCATGTCATCAATATCATTTCCCTCCCAGTGCGAAATGCATGCTTTCCCAGTTTCCCGACTATGCGCGGTTCTCCTAACCCCACGCACCGAGTGATAAACTCTTGTAGTCCTTTAACTACCTTCTTATCGCACAAAAATTTCATGCATGTCTCCAGAAAGGTAGTAAGCATGGAAGGATCCATTTTCGGCTCTGGTTGGTCCTTACTACCTGAAGTGGAGGCTTCCATGAAGCTTTTCCTAGCTTCCATAAACGTCTCCTTTGCGCATTCCAAGTCGAACTTAGGTTCCTTTGCAAGAGCCTTGGAAACCATGTATCCCCCTCGGGCTACTTCCCCTTGTCTTCCCTTGTGGTCGTGCCACTTCTAAGCATCATGTTCACGTTTGGGTCTTCTTCGCATGGTTCAAACCTCATCATTTGAAAATCTTGGGTCAGAGAAGGTTGGAGTACCCCTTTCTCGCACATCTCTGTGATCAACGTAGGACAATCTATCATTTCATGATCAAGCTGAGCGCAATATGAATAAGACATTCTCGTCGGGTTCGTACAATCACGGAGGTAGTGCCCTGGTCCTCCACAATTTTAGAAAATCAACTATTTGTGGCCCCTTCCTGGTCCCATTCCTCCTCATCCTTGACCTCGCCCTTGAAATCCAGCTCGTGCCATCCCCACAGCTGGGTCAAGGGATCGTGCTTATGTCTGCATCCTATAGGCTGGGGTCTGATCCATCATTAGCTCGTAATTTTGATAAGTGTGCTTGTCGTGGCCTAACAACCTACAGAAATTACAAAACAGTTGCGGGGGGTGGGGGGTGTCTGTGTATACTTCTACAACAAGTGACAATTGTTTGTCGTGTATTTTCCTCCTATTTAACAGATTGCACACCATAACATTGGTGTCGCACTTGGCCCTGCTTGTGCTTCTGGTCTTAACAGCATTGGTCCCCCTCCTGCCAAGTAGTTTGCGAATACTGGGCAGTGATCCTTATTGTAGCCATGGCCTTTGTATTTCATGCACCATACTTCCTCGCATGCCTCCAGCCGTGGTGCCCTATCCTACTTCAAAATTTGCATCTCCAGGCATTGATTCTGTAGTTGCGTGTGGATTTGTTGAACTCCCAACCCAGGGTCTCGTATCGGGGTCTCATGCAATCTCATCGCCATTTCCAATGCTTCAGCTTGGGTTGAAAGCTTTTGCTGTGAGAATGCCATCCTCAGGTGCGGCGTCAGGGATGCCACAAACCATGCGTGGTGCTGTGCATCTGTTAGTGTCATATTAGCCTCGTGGATCGTACTCTTTAGCCGCTGATCTAGATCCTAGGGGGTCTCGGCTGAGAGCATCGCGATCTCTTTAAACCCGATGATTGACTGTGTCTCTGATTTCGGCCAACTAAATTCTCTGTTCAACGCATTCTCGATCTCTGCTATCCTTGTGTTTGGATGATTGTCAGAGTGCTTACTATACCCTGTTAATGTGTAATCCTGCAGCGCGCTCACCAATGTAGCCTTCTTAATGTTTTTGGAGAGGAGGAATGACCTGTTATAGAGTTTTGTGAACCCAATGTTTCAGACTACCAAGTGAGTCCATCATTAGGGGATGCGTCAATAGATATTCTCTAGATCTTAATGATGTATCCATGAGTTATATAGGTTTAGTTTAGCTATGGATAATCTTAATTTTTCGAATTCTGATGCGTTGTCCATCATATCCCTTCCATGGTAGGATTTGATGTTGTTAAATAATGAAACCATATAGGTGAGGATAGTTTTTGGAGAGGAGGAATGACCTGTTATAGAGTTTTTTGAACCCAATGTTTCAAACTACCAGGTAAGTCCATCATCAGGGGATGCGTCTTCTGATGTGTTGTCCATCATATCCCTATAGGTTTTAACCCCATACAAAAATTACCTACATATGAATTCTAAAACACAGAAAATAAATAATGTGAGTGCAGAACACATAAGACACATATACACAGATATTTTCCCCTGGATCCCAAAATCGGGACTACCAGCTTGATTTTTCATTATGTTCCTTTCAATGTTACAATACATATTTATACATGTCGAAGCATCCAATACCATGGACTGAAAACCACCGCGTCCAATACCATGGACCAAAAGCCATCGCGTCCAATACCATGGATCGAAAAACCATCGCGTCCAAAAAAACATGTGCGAAAATCATGCACAAAACCATAGGTGGGTCCGCCCAACCTAACATAGGGTCGAAAACCAAAATTTTCCGGGGCGCTACCCCGGACCCCATAAAGTGGGGTTACGGGTGCCCTTCAAACTCCCTGTTAACTACGTGGAAAGAATATAACACAACCCAACATTCTCCCACTTGTTGTTTTCTTTCCACGGGGAGCCACAAGAGAGCTTCGTCATTTTCCCAACCCTGAAATGCCCATTATCTCTCTACACCAAGAGAACTTCTCAGAGCTCACAGATTTTGTCAATGCATCTGCAGTATTTTTCAAAGTGTCCACCTTTACTAGCAGCACCTTTTTGTCTTCTATCATATCCCTCACAAAGTGATACTGAACATCAATGTGCTTTGTCTTTGAATGATATGCAGGGTTCCTTGCCAAGAAAACTGCACTTTGGTTGTCACAGTCTATCCTTATAGCTTCCTGTACTAACCCCATACTTGAACACAATATCTGCAACCAAACTACTTCCATGCTTGCATGAGTGGCTACCATGTATTCTGCCTCTGTAGTTGATAGTGCCACTACAGATTGTTTCTTACTCATCCAACTGACTGCACCTCCAAATAGGTTAAACACATACCCACTTGTAGATCTTCTATGATCTAGATCTTCATCCCGATCTGCATCAACAAAGCTATGAATATCCAACACTTTGTCCAGTCATGGTCTTCCTTGGTAGCACAGAACATAATCACTAGTGCCACGCAAATACCTGAAAACCCGCTTCACTACTGTCCAATGCTCCTTTGCTGGTTTTGACATAAACCTGCTCAATACTCCCACTGCATGTGCAATGTCTGGTCTAGTATAGACCATTGCATACATAAAGCTACCGACTACACTTGCATATGGAACATGGGACATGTCCTCTTCCTCTTCTTGTGTCTTGGGACATTGTTCAGCAGATAACATCACAGCTACAGGAATAGGAACCTTCACTGGTTTACTATATTGCATATTAAACCTCTGCAGTATTGTCTCGACATACTTCCTCTGGTTTAACCAGAGCTTCCTCTTTGCTCGATCTCTTTTAATTTCCATGCCCAAAATATAGTTTGCAGCACCAAGATCTTTCATGTCGAATTTGGAGGACAATTGGGTCTTCAAATCCTGGATAATTTCTTTGTCATTTGTAACCAACAACATATCATCCACATATAAGACCAGATAAATAACACGGTCACCAATTAATGTAAAATACACACAGTGATCTGCTTTTCTTCTACTGAAGCCAAGTCCCCGTATAAATGTATCAAATTTCTGATACCACATCCTTGGTGACTGTTTTAACCCATACAGAGACTTCTTTAACTTGCATACCAGTTCTTTCTTACCCTTCATTGCAAGGCCTTCAGGTTGCTTCATGTAGAATTCCTCTTCTAGATCCCCGTGAAGAAGTGTTGTATTTACATCCATCTGTTCTACCTCAAAATCAAAAGTAGTAGCAAGAGATAAAAGTAATCTAATCGAAGTTACCTTGGCAATAGGAGAAAAAATATCACCAAAATCAATTCCTGACACCTGGGAATAACCTTTTGCTACCAACCGAGCTTTGTATTTCTCCACTTTTCCTTCTGCATTTGTCTCCTTTTTGAACATCCATTTGCTTCCAATGGGTTTTCTTCCAGTCGGAAACTCCACCAGATCCCAAGCCTCTTTTTTGTGCAAAGATGCCATTTCATCAACCATGGACTCTTTCCATAGTTTTCCATCCTCTGAATCCACTGCTTCCTTCACAGTTCTAGGATCATCATCAATAATAGACAAACAAAAATTTGAACAGAAAGCAGATGGACTATACCTTTCTGGCTGCCTTCTACCTCAAACTGATCTTCTTGCAGCCAGAGTTTGTGGCTCTTCGTCTTCTGATTCCTTCTCTGTTGTAGAGTTTGATTCTTCTTCCTTTAGCTCAAACTCTATCTTCTCAGGTTCGTTTGGTTGGACTTCATGTTTAATAACATATTTCACCTCTCTGAACACCACATCTTGGCTATACACAACCTTCCTTGTTACTGGGTTCCAAAGCTTATAACCCTTTAAACCATCCTTATACCCAATAAAGATGCACTTTTCAGATAAACTATCCAACTTGGTTCTTTTCTCCTTTGGAACATGTACATATGCATCACATCCAAATACCCTTAGATGTCAAAGAGAGGGTTTCTTACCGGTCCATACCTCTTGTGGAGTCGTATCCTCCAACGCTGATGAAGGTGACCTGTTGACCAGGTAACATGCAGTATCCACTGCATTTGCCCATAAGTCATGTCCTAACCCGGTACCGTTGAGCATGCTTCTTGCCCTTTCCATCAATGTCTTGTTCATTCTTTCTACAACTCCATTTTTCTGAGGTGTATATGGAGTAGTCCTCGGCCATGATATACCATACTTATTACAGAATTTTTCAAATTCCTTGCTGCAAAACTCTCCACCATTATCTATCCTCACCACCTTTATCTTCTTCTCTGTCTGGTTTTCCACCAGAGCCTTAAATTCTTTAAACCTATCAAAGACTTCAAATTTCTTCTTAAGGAAATATATGCATGTATTTCTTGAGAAGTCATCTATAAATGATACATAGTACACAGACTTACTCTGTGATGGAACCTTCATAGGTCCAAACACATCACTATGCACAAGCTCTAATATTTGTTTCGCCCTCTTAACACCAAAGGGGAAACTCACCCGATTCTGCTTCCCATATACACAATTTTCACAAAAATCAAAATCCAGAGAGTTATTACTCATACATTCTACCATACCTTTACCATGAAGTATTTGAAGGCCCTTCTCTCCAATATGTCCAAGCCTTTGATGCCACAGCATGGTCTTCTCTCCAGAGACCAATAGATTTTCTGCTCCACTTTTAGGAACCATAGAACTATTGCACCCATCAATAATAGTGCTACCTTGTAGCTTGTATAGAGTTCCAATCCGAACTCCCCGTATCAATACCAGTGCTCCCTGAACCATCTTGCAGGTATCCTTCTCGAACACTGTTTTTACACCTGCATCATCTAGCTTGCTTACAGAAATCAGATTTTTGGCCAATGCAGGAATATGTAGAACACCAGGAAGTGTTCTAACCCTTCCACCTTGCAACTTCAACTTTACTTTTCTGTGACCAATGATTCTAGCCTTCCTGTCATCCCCCAAGAGGACATCACCACCATCATATTTCTCATACTCGTAGAACCACTCTCTATGGGGAGTGAAGTGAAAGGATGCACCTGAGTTAATCAACCATGCCTCATGATCTACATGTGTACTTGAAGAAGTGAAGTACACATACCCACCTTCATCTGAGGTGGTTTTTACCTCTGTAGAAGGAGCCTCATCAGATCCCTTTACTTTGTCAAGAACTTTAGATTTACAGTTCCTTTTAAAGTGGCCTTCCTTTCCACATTTCCAGCACACCACCTTTACAGGTTTTCCTGGAGATTTAGATCTCCCACTTGATGACTTATTTTTGTTTTTTTTCTGGGACCGTCCTCGTACAGACAAGGCATCACCATTCTAGCTCTCCATATTTTTCCATCTCATCTCCTCTGTAAGCAAAGATGAGACTATTTCATCAAATTGCAAGGCAATTGCATTGCTACCTACTGCAATAACCAGACTATCCCAGAATCTGGTAGAGAACACAACAAATTGATGCACTTATCTTCATCTGAAATTTTAATATCAACAGATGCTAACTGACTTACCATAGTATTAAATGTGTTCAGATGCTCTGTCACTGAGTCTCCATCCTTCATCCTCAGGTTATAAATATTTTTCCGTAGGAATAGTTTATTCACCAAAGACTTAGATTAGTACAATGTCCCTAACTTGTCCCACAAAGCCTTTGTCATAGCTTCCCTTGATACATTCAGCAATACTGAATTTGAGACACACAATCGTATTGTGCTCTTTTCCTTTCGATCCAACTTCTTCCATTCTTCATCAGACACTCCCATTGGTTTAGTACCCAGATCTACTGCGATCCACTGATCTTTATCGACCAATAGATCCTCCATCTTGAGTTTCCACAACTCAAAACTCTGACCATTAAATTTCTCGATCTCTATCTTTCTACTGCTCACCATCTTCTTTCACCACCAGAATCGATCTCACAGATCTCCCACTGAATAGGGTCTACCACAGGCCCGAGCGAAACCCCTCAGCAACAAAGGCATTCCCTTGAAGCTAAAACTACTCTGATACCAAATGTAGGTTTTAACCCCGTACAGAAATTACCTGCATATGAATTCTACAACACAGAAAATAAATAATGCGAGAGTAGAACACATAAAACACATATACACAGATATTTTCCCCTGGATCCCAAAACCGGGACTACCAGCTTGATTTTTCATTATGTTCCTTTCAATGTTACAATGCATATTTATACATGCCGAAGCATACAATACGATGGACCGAAAACCATCGTGTCCAATACCATGGACCGAAAACCGTCACATCCAATACCATGGATCGAAAAACCATTGCGTCCAAAAAAACATGTGCGAAAATCATGCACAAAACCATAGGTGGGTCTGCCCAACCTAACATAGGGTCAAAAACCAAAATTTTCCATGGCGCTGCCCCGGACCCCATAAAGTGGGGTTACGGGTGCCCTTCAAACCCCCTGTTAACTACATGGAAAGAATATAAAACAACCCAACAATCCCTTCCATGGTAGGATTTGATGTTGTTAAATAATGAATCCATACAAGTGAGGATAGTTTTTGGAGAGGAGGAATGACTTGTTATAGAGTTTTTTGAACCCAACGTTTAGGACTACCAAGTGAGTCCATCATCAAGGGATGCGTCTTTTGATCCACTTTCCATCATATCCCTTCCATGGTAGGATTTTATGTTGTTAAATAATGAATCCATACAGGTGAGGATAGTTTTTCGAGAGGAGGAATGACCTGTTATAGATTTTTGTGAACCCAACGTTTCGAACTACCAAGTGAGTCCATCATCAGGGGATGCATGTTCTGATACAGTGTCCATCATATCCCTTCCATGGTAGGATTTGATGTTGTTAAATAATGAATCCATACAGGTGAGGATAGTTTCTGGAGAGGAGGAATGCCCTGTTATAGAGTTTTGTGAACCCAACGTTTCAGACTACCAAGTGAGTCCATCATCACGGGATGCATCTTTTGATGCGCTGTCCACCATATACCTTCCATGGTAGGATTAAATAATGAATCCGTATAGGTGATGATAGTTTTTGGAGAGGAGGAATGACCTGTTATAGAGTTTTGTGAACCCAACATTTCAGACTACCAAGTGAGTCCATCATCAGGGGATGCATCTTTTGATGCGTAGTCCATCGTATCCCTTCGATAATGGGATTAAATAATGAATCCATACAAGTGAGGATAGTTTTTGGAGAGGAGGAATGACCTATTATAGAGTTTTGTGAACCCAACGTTTCGGACTACCAAGTGAGTCCATCATCAGGGGATGCATCTTCTGATGTGCTATCCATCATATCCCTTCCATGGTAGGATTAAATAATGAGTCCATATAGGTGAGGATAGTTTTTGGAGAGGAGGAATGACCTGTTATAGAGTTTTGTGAACCCAACATTTCGGACTACCAAGTGAGTCCATCATCAGGAGATGCGTCTTCTGATGCATTGTCCATCATATCCCTTCCATGGTAGGATTAAATAATGAATCCATATAGGTGAGGATAGTTTTTGGAGAGGAGGAATGACCTGCTATAGAGTTTTGTGAACCCAACGTTTCGGACTACCAAGTGAGTCCATCATCAGGGGATGCGTCTTCTAATGCACTATCCATCATATACCTTCCATGGTAGGATTAAATAATGAATCCATATAGGTGAGGATAGTTTTTGGAGAGGAGGAATGACCTGTTATAGAGTTTTGTGAACCCAACGTTTCGGCCTACCAAGTGATTCCATCATCAGGGGATGCGTCTTCTGATGCGCTATCCAACATATCCCTTCCATGGTAGGATAAAATAATGAATCCATACAGGTGAGAATAGTTTTTGGAGAGGAGGAATGACCCCTTGCGCTTCCCATACTGCTCTTACCATGAACAAGAACTGGTCTAGATCCTCATTCTCGACTCTTCTAAATATAGGTAGCTTGATCACGCTTGCCATGCTAAACTAAGGGGTTAGTGGAGTTGGAGTGGGTGGAGCCTTGTGGAATACGTTGCTTTTCAACTGGACCACACCTCTTGGAGACAACCAACCGAGCTCTTCCTCGCTCTCTTGAGCCGGTGAAATTAATGGATTATTTTCGAATTCCCTGCTATCTTTGTAGATAGATCTTTTTGCTTCGCGTCATCCCAAACATTAATGTATTAGCATAGCCCTCTTTTCACATAACAACATCTTAATCCACGCATTCAAAGATTTAATGTACTTACCTCACAGTCCCTTGAGAAAACGTCATTCTGCTTCGCTATAGCTCTTGGTTGTGTCTATCATGAACTCAGTCATGAATCCCCCTATTATCCGGTCGAGCCAGTGGTCCACAGATCTCGCGATCTTGTCTTTAGATGCCTATAGCTTGCGCACTAATTCCGGAGTCCACACTATGGGTTAGTCAAGTGATCCAAAATGGATCTAAGAAAACCTCTAAGTCTTCAAAATCCAAAAACTATCGCATGAGGAAAAACCTTTACAAATGGTGGATTACACTATCGGGCTTGAAAAACATGAATAAACGGCCAAAAAAAGAGTTATCAAAGGCTTGGTCAATGACGCATAGGAGCTATTGGATCTGGTCGATAAACAGTCCAGATCTGATCGGGATATCGCAATCGGTGATGGCAAGCGGAGGCTATCGGAGGCTACCATATGAATGTTGCAACAACGATCAACGCAAACCAACAATGACCATCGATCAAGCACACATATCGACAGCCCAAGTTAACTCGCAATATCGCATTGGCACAGTACAAAGGAGTGCTTACCAACGACCTGGGGACTTTGTGATATGCGATTGCGATATGTCGCATCGCAAAATCGCATCATGACAATATAGAGGAGTGGGGCTGATACAAATGAAACTTGTGATAGCTGGACCCAACGGGGTTATGGATGAAATTTGATATATTTTGAGTTCCGAAAAAAGCAGTTTTTCTATGTATTTCACAATTTCTGTTAAATAAACGAAATACAAAGGGGATGCACCCGATGTGATGAAGCCGGACTTGAAAGGGTTTTTAAATACCGCTTTATATTATTTGAAGTCCACCATCAAGCCATTCATCAGGATTTCAATGTTTTCATGTGTTTTTCAAATACAAAGGAAAGCGTGGCACCTAGGCACTTGCAACTTACGATAGCGATTAAAGGTAGACCCGATAGGAGTCTAGGGCGGATTCAATGATTCTTGAAGTCCAAGAGAAATATTTTTTGCGGGGTTTTCAAAGTTTTTAATGTATTTCTCTATGTAACAGAGAACGACTATTTTTGGGATTTCATAGCGCCGATGGTCCCTTCTGTTGCAAAATAGGTGGCCACCATCCCTGAAGATGTTTAACAATGATTTATTAACGCTCAGAGGGGGATTTGAGTGGATAGAGGCTGGGAGCCAGAGAGCCCAGAAGTGGAAATGAAAAGACAGCATCGATTGGCTTAAAAGTCATAGAATGACAGAGACAAAGACAAGCAGTGCTAAGACAGAAAAGAAGACAGAGACAGAGTGCGAGAGGGAGAGTCTGTGTACTTAGAGAGGCTTGAGGGATTCAAGTTGACCCTGCTGTTTAGTATTTTTTGTGTTGAAACTCAAATTGAGCTCACTTTGTAAAACTTTACTCTTGAAGACATAATAGAGAGGTCACCACTGAAGGCTAGACCAGGAGACGTAGCCCAAGAGTTTTGGGTGAACTCCATATTAAACTTGTTGTGTTATGTGTGTGTTTGTCTATTATGTTTGTCTAAATACTCATTGTCTATATTATTCACAATCTTATCGATCCGTTGCACTAAGTAATATAGGAAAATCCATGCACATGAGTCTATAATACCTTAAAAGCAATCTAAGATCTCATTTTCAGATTCAGTGGTACCAAAGCTTTTGGTTTTTGGTTTGATAAGGTTAGACAAGCTTGTGCTGGACTTTTTTGAATGCTAACAAGGTCAAATCTCAAACTGGGAAAAGGAGAACTTGTTGAGGCCAACCCAAAAATCAGAAGAGTCTATCCTAGGAGGAGAATGGCAAAAGAAACTCATTTGGAATCAGAATCTCAGTTCATGGACAGTTTTATCGCCATGAGGGCCATGGTGGAAGAGATGTATCGGGAATTTAAGAAGGGTTAAGGTGAAAGCACCTCGACACCCAAACAAGACAAAGGAACTGAAGGACCTTCTCTAGATGCCACTCCAGAGGGCAAAGGGAAAGGGGAAAAGCCTCCTCCATCATCTCCTCCACCATCTCCTTCATCATCCTCATCTCCTAGCCCTGATAAGGAGAAGAAGAAGACTTCTTTGATTAAATTAGATGTAAAATTTGATTTGCCAATTTATGATGGAGAATTAAATGTAGAAAATATAGATAATTAGATTACATAGATTGATGTATATTGCAGGGTGCAGAAAATTGATTCAGAAAGGAGAAAGATTTCACTGGCTAGCCTTCGGCTTCGAGGAACTGCCCTAGTGTGGTGGGAAGGCAAGACACAAGTTGTTTTGAAGAAGCAGGGTAAAATTCTTTCTACCTGGAGTGAATTTGTTTCTGCCATTAAAAAACAATTCTATCCACTAGCTTATATGTAGCAAGTAATAATGAGTTGGCAAACTCTTCACCAATTAATGGGCCAAAGTGTACAAAGCTATACCCAAGAATTTAGGAAAAGAGCTTTAACTCTAGGCATTTCGCTAGACTCACCTAAAACTTTGTTGAAGTATATAGGTGGTCTGCATAGCTATTTGAGGCACACCATTCTCATGTTTAACCCCACTAGCCTAGATGATGTATTGGTTTAGGCTACACATCTAGAGGCTAGAGGCAAGAATGTGAACCCAGAGATTGGGGGATCATCAAAACCCTCTGCAATTAAGAACAAGGAAAAGAAGAAGCTAAAATGGAAGGAGAGGAAGGAAAACGCTATACAGAAAGACAAACCTTCATGCACTCACTACAAGAAGGATGGACACGATGGTGAATACTGTTGTTCTTTGCATCTGGAGCTGAAACCCAAGAAGTTCGGTGGTAAGAAGAAGAATACTACTGCTGCTATTCATAAATATTTGGGGTCAGACTCAGGTGATGAAACAACAATCACAGCCACAGGTATAAAAGGTAAAAATTCTAAAGCATCTACAAGTAATTCTGCACAATCTATTGATAATGAAGATAATGAGAGGAAAAGACATGACCTTTTTCATATTAGAATTATTTCTAAGCATCAAAATATTGATACCTTATTTGATAGTGGATCACAAGTAAACTTGATTTTTGAAGCAATTGTAAAGAAGTTGGGATTACTAACCACACCTCACAAGAAGCCATATCCATTAGGTTGGGTATGTGATAAAGCAAAGCTACAAGTGACTAGACAATATAAACTTAGGTTTGCTATTGGGTCAACATTTGTAGATGAGGTCGAGATAGATATAATTCCCTTGGATATATGTGGCATTGTTTTAGGAAGTCCTTACTTGTATGATAGAAAAGCCATTTTCTATAGAGTTGAAAACAAGTATCAACTCACTAAATATGGAATAGAATATATTGTAAGAGTTCATAAACTCAAAAGTAATTACTCTCTCATAAACTCAGGGCAAATGAAAAGAATTATAAATTCATGCAAGAAATTTTTACTAATGGTTGTAAAGAAAAAGAACCCTGATAAAACCAATGTATTTGAGGGCTATGATGCTAAACAGAAAGTTGATTTAGTTAAAGTTGTTTCAGAATATGATATCCTATTTCAAGAACCTAAAGGTCTGCCACCCAAAATGGAAATAGCACATGATATTCATTTGCAGCAAGATGCTCCATTGCCTAACATCGGAATGTATAGGTTATCTACTTTAGATAATGCAGAGATCAAGAAGCAGGTTCAGGAGTTGCTCGATAAAGGATTCATAAGACCAAGCACATCACCATGCAGATCTCTAATCGTGTTGGTGAGAATAAAAGATGGTTCGTGGAGGATGTGCACTGATTACAGAGCACTGAATAAAATAACGATCAAGAATCATTATCCTCTTCCTCACATTGATCATCTATTAGATCAGCTGAAAGAAGCAGTTTAATTTTCCAAGTTGGACTTGCATAGTGGCTATCATCAGGTCAGAGTAGCAGAACAAGATGCATGGAAGACTGCTTTCAAAAAAAAGCAAGGGTTGTATGAATGGTTGGTTATGCATTTTGGCTTAACTAATGCTCCTGACACTTTCATGAGAGTTATGAATGATGTACTTAGACCTTTTATTGATGATTTTGTAATTGTATATTTAGATGACATTCTTGTTTTCAGTAAAACATGGGAAGAACATTTGAAGCATGTAAAGCAGCCTTTAGATGTTTTGAAAAGGGAAAATCTCTATGTGAAGTTATCAAAATGTGAATTTGGCAAACCATCTTTAAATTTTTGGGTCACATTGTAGGGGGTGGTGAATTGAAGATAGATCCCTATAAGGTTGAAGTCATTGTGAACTGGCCTAAACCCAAATCTGCTACAGAAGTTAGGAGATTCCTAGATGTAGCACAATATTGGGGAAACTTTATTGCTAACTTTTCCTTGATTGCAGCTCCCTTACATGCTTTAACAGGATTGAACAAGGTGTTTTAGTGGGTAGGCAAACAGCAGAAAGCCTTCGACACCTTAAAAGAAAAAATTAGTACAGCACTAGTACTAGCACTGCAAGATCTTCAATGACCATTTGAGATTGAAATAGATGCTAGTGGCTATGCCATGGGAGTAGTGTTGATGCAACATAGTAAAACCATATGCTATCATTATGAGACATTTAATTTTGCAGTAGCTAATTATCCCACATATGATAAAGAATTGTATGCATTAGTACAGAGTGTGAAAAAGTGGAAACATTACTTAATGGGAAAAGAAACCATCATCCATATAGATCATCAACCACTTCAGTATTTTCACTCACAAACTAAATTGCAGCAATCAAGACACTATAGGTGGATGAGTTTTCTATAGCAGTTTCATCTTGTCATCAGATATAAGAAAGGCATACACAATAAGGTTGCAGATATGTTATCCAAACCAATCATAAATGCATCTACTATACTTAGGCATAACTCAGTAATGCATGAAAGCTATATTGAACAATATGTTCAAGATATAGATTTTAAAGATGTATATGCAACTTTTAAGTCATGGACAACCAGTAGAAGAATTCGATTGTTATGTTAAGAACCAACTCCTGTATCATTTGGGAAATTTATGCATTCCACAAACTGAAAGAGTTAACATAATCTGAGAAGCACATACTTCTCTTATATCAGGTCATGTTGGTGTAAGTAAAACAGTTGCACAGCTGCAAAGGTTCTGCTATTGGCCAAGAATGCATGAAACCGTTTCTAGATATATTAAAGGGTGTACCATGTGTGCTAAAAGCAAGCCCAACAATAGAAAATTAGGCTTGTACACTCCACTTCCAGTTCCTTCTCATCCTTGAGAAAGTGTTTCCATGGAATTTGTTGGGGGATTGCCAAAATCTAGAAAAGGTCATGATTATTTATATGTTATTGTGGACAAGTTCATCAAAATGTGTATTTTAATACCTTGTAACAAGCAGATTACAGTTGAACAAACAATGAAGTTGTTCTTTCAGCATGTATGGGTTCATTTTGGATTACCCACTTCCATTGTATCTTATCGAGATTCCCAATTTGTTGGGAAGTTTTGGTCAAGTTTGTGGGAATTGATGGACACCAGATTGAAGAAGAGCACAACATTTCATCCACAAACAGATGGCCAAACAGAGGTGGTAAAGAGGACAATGATCCAGTTGCTCAGGGGCTACTGCAACAAGCATCCCAAGCTTTGGGATGAACATTTGTGTTATGTGCAACATGCTTACAATCGTGCCAAGCACTCTTCTACACAGAGATCTCATTTTGAGACTTGTTTTGGTTTTACACCAAAGTCTCCCTTGGATTTTGTCTTTGGAAAAGACATAGCAGTTGATGGACACAATGATGTGGACAAAGCAACCAAGTTCATTGAACAGATCCAAGAAATTCACTAGGTAGTACAGGAACATCTGGAAAGAAGCCAAACCAAGTACAAGGCAAGGCATGACAAGCATTGAATTGAGAATAGCTTCCAAGTTGGTGATCAAGTCTAGCTGTACATCAGCAAAGACATAATGCAAGGTGAAGGTAAGAAGCTGAAGCCAATAAGGTATGGGCCTTTCAAGATACTTGAGAAAATTGGTGAAAACACTTTTTGCCTTGATTTTCCAGCCTACATGCACATCTATTCGGTAGTTAATGTAGAAAACTTGAGACTGTTTGAACCTTCATTGATTGAAGATCCTAAAGAGCAAAGTCAGTTGCCTTCTATTGATGATCTGTTGCTTGCATATCTCAATGAGTTGTAGGAAGATACAGTTCTAGACAGGAAGGTGAGAACTACGTGTGTATGGGATGTTGAGTACCTCAGAATTAGAATCAAAGGTTCAAAACCAAGCAATGCACGATGAATAGAAATTGGACAAGTGAGGAAGCTATATCCTCACTTTATCGATGCTTAAAAAAAACCAACTTTTGGTGGTCCAAAAGCTTATTCAATGGGAAGGCATGATCCAAAATGGATCCAAGAAACCCTCTAAGTCTTCAAAATCCAAAAACTACCGCATGAGGAAAAACCTTCAAAAATGGTGGATTACACTATCGGGCCTGAAAAACATGAAGAAATGGCCAAAAACAGAGTTATCGGAGCCTTAGACAGTGATGCACAGGAGCCGTCAGATCTGGTTGATCAACTGTCCAGATATGATCAGCATATCACAATCAGAGATGGGAAGCGGAGGCTATCGAAGGCTACCATATGACTGTTGTGACAATAATCAGTGCGAGCCAACGAGGACCGTCGATTAAGCACGCAGATCGACGGCCCAAGTTAACTCGCAATATCGCGTTGTCACAATACAAAGGCGCACTTACCAATGGCCTGGGGACTTTGCAATATGCGATTGTAGTATGTTGCATCACAACAATATAGATGAGTGGGGTTGATACAAATGCGACTTGTGATAGCCGGACCCGATAGGGTTATGGATGAAATTTGATATATTTTGAGTTTTGGAAAAAGCGGTTTTTTTATGTATTTCAAATTTTTCGTTAAATAAATGAAATACAAAGGGAATGCCCCTAATGCGATGAAGCCAGACCTGAAAGGGCTTGTAAATACCGCTGTATATTATTTGAAGTTCGCCATCAAGCCATTTGTTGAGATTTCAGTGTTTTAATGTATTTTTCAAATACAAATGAAACCAAAAAACTTGGGCACTTGTGACTTGTGATAGCGATTAAAGGCAAACCCAATAGGAGTCTAGGGCGGATTCAATGATTCTTAAAGTCCGATAGAAAGAGTTTTTGCAAGTTTTTGTGAGTTTTTAGTGTATTTCTTTGTGTAATAGAGAATGACTATTTTTGGGATTTCACAGTGCCTATGGTCCCTTCCGTTGCAGAACAGGTGGCCACCATCCCTGAAGACGTTTAGAAATGGGTTACCACTCAGAGGGGGATTTGAGTGGACAGAGGCCGCGAGCCAGAGAGCCCAGAAGAGGAAATGAACAGACAACGTTAATTGGTTTAAAAGCCATAGAATGACAGAGACAGAGACAAGCAGTGCCAAGACAGAGAAGAAGACAAAGAAAGAGAGCGAGAGGGAGAGTCTGTGTACTCAGAGAGGCTTGAGGGATTCAAGTTAACTCTGTTGTTTAGTATCTATTGTGTTGAGACGCAAATTGAGCCCACTTTGTAAAAATCTTCTCTTGAACACATAATAGAGAGGTCACCATTGAAGGCTGGACCAGAAGACATAGCCCAAGAGTTTTGGGTGAACTCCATATTAAACTTGTTGTGTTATGTGTGTGTTTGTCTATTATGTTTCTCTAACTGCTCATTTTCTATATTATTTTCAATCTTATCGATCCATTGCACTAGTAATATAGGAAAATCCATGCACATGAGTCTGTAATACCTTAAAATTAATCTAAGATCTCATTTTCAGATCATTGAGCTTACACCCTCCCTAGCAGTTAGCTAATCTCGCGATCCACTCATACACCTCAAAAGGAAACGATGTAAAGAAAATCTTGTGGATTCTTGTATACACGTAGTGATCCAACCACCTTTTCTCAGATACTTGTGAAGTTCTATTTTCCTGTGTCGTGAACTTGTGAATCCTTTTGTCCAACCACTCTTCAATTTCCTTCTTTTTGGCATTCCAGTGGGATGACATTAGACATCCCTTAGGCAAATCCCGATCTCGGCAACGGAACTATTTGTTGGCTATGTGGGGCCTAACCCAGGTTCAATGGTGAGTTTAGCCAAGCAAATCCCAATACTAATGGCCCTTTCAACAACAGTCTGTGGAGCACGGACTGAGGTCTCACCCGAAGTAGTATGGGAGGGTGCTAGAACCAGGTTTCCACACCCTAGGGATGTCTTGATGTGGGATATCAGTACCTAATTCAACCTATTATCACAAAACCAGACCCTGATAGGCTACTAAACAAGAAGACTTTGAGTAACTATTTCAAACCAAACTTTTGGCTGAGGCTTAGCCTCCTCAACCTGAGAGGGCTCTCTCACTGGGTTAAAGATTTCAATTAAGGATTAGATGTCTAACTCTATAAAAACAAGTGAAAAGGTATAAATGGTTGAACACAATCAATAAAAATCCATTGGGCTTATGGAGTCAGAATATGTTTCAGTATCACAGTAATATTAGCTTAACATGGAAGTCAGGGCATCAAGAGTTTTAATATATCAGCAAAATAGAACAAAAATATAAGGAACACAGCCTATGAAGACATGTAGGAAGTTATAGCATTGTCAATGAATTCTAAGTAACATGCATTCATACCACTGCAGATGAGTAAATAGAGGAAACCATGAGGAAAATCAAAGATTAAAACTCTCTATGAATCCTAAGTAGTAAAGCCAAACTTCTATATTCACATCAAACATATAGTCTTCTACAATAGCATAATATGCTTGTTTCTTTGAAAATTTCCAACCCTTGGTGCATTACACCTCTTACTCTTTATAGAGTTCATTACAATCTTGGATTCCTTCCTCCAACATGAGGGAAATTCGAATTTACTTGACTTGACACCTATTCATACTTAAAATAGGCTATTAATTACAAGAGACAGTTAACTAACAGTCCTAGAGTCCTAATACAATTAGGAGTAAAACTCATTTTATGATAGTAACAACCTAAAATATGAATTAAATTTGATATTTGAAAGCTTCTCCTCCTTAACTTCGACCTTGGTGATGCCCATAACCCTCCAGCTGGCCTTCAATAACTTCTCCTTCATCTGTCCTAAAAACTAGGAAAATGTCTCCTACAATTATGACTTTAAAGAAAGCCTCGTATCTCCCAACTGGTGACACTTATGAAAAAAGTGAGATACGTTATTGTAGTTGGGGATTTTATGAAGAGAAATCGCCTTCAGAATTCCAAAACACTTTTGCATGTGGCCAGAAACTGATATTTAAAAAGACTGCTAAAACAAAAAATAGAGTTCCTCTCAGCAATTTCGTAGCGCAAGTTAAACCATCAATTTCTCCCACCTCATACTGAATTTGAAGAAACTGAAAGAGATTTTTTTATTACATTATGTTAGGAATAAAAGCCGCTTCCACTTTTTAGAAATAATTTTTCAATCGATGAGGAATCCCTTGGAAGTTGACTGTGAAAAACAAGGAGACAGAGTTCCTCCTTTTTAGGGTTTCATCCTTATTCTTGTCTTCAAATCCTTCTGTTGACCAAACTAGCCCCTTTAATAATATAGCACATGTTGAATTAGTCATAGAACCCTTCTCTTACACTTGTGCAAAAACTAAACTCCTTGAATTTTCTTGAAGAAAGTCAAACTAGATGCGCTACGATATAACTATTATTTTTGTAGCGCAAGGCTTAATTCTTACATATATCCTTCATTCCTTGAGTTTTTCTTTAGTGATCCGGATTTAAATAGGAATAGAAAAAATTACAGAGATAAGCATAAACACAAAATGCAGCGGAAATAATACTTCATTTCATTAATGTAAAATACTGATATATGCATACAAACAGAAAATGGAAATAAACAGCTAGGGCGATGGTAGCTTATCTCTGAGAAGAGATATGGTGGCTACATGCCTCTGAACTGTGTTACAATGAGGCTCGAAGGCCTCTTTATTGTTGAGAAACAATAGAAAACCCTAAACATCCAAAAACCTAACCCTAGAGGATGAAATGCCAAACTGTGGGCCCCATTTGGGTAAATTGGTACATCAACTTCCCGGGGTCGTAACTTTGGCATACGATCTCCATTTGATACGTACAATATCTCGTTAGAAAGATCTATCCGAGAACTACAACTATGGCAAGAGAAACATCAGTCCATGGACCCATGTTTCCCCCATATTTCCCAAAAAACGTTGTTTAGGGCCTCAAAATGGCTCTGGAAGTTCAGGACCAGAAAAATTGTTAAAAATAGTAAATTGTGCTACAATTTAGGAAACTGAAAAACTGAAAGAAACCATGGTGGGGGTCCAAGTGGACTTGGAGGGTGGCCACCAATATCCACCTGGATCATTCCTCCCCCCTTAGGAAGATATGGTCCCCATTGCGTTGAGTTCCTCCATGAGATGAGGAAACTTCTGCTAAACTTGGTCCCTGGTGAGCCACTTGCCCTAGTGAAGGAGTTGGCCTGCTTTGATAACTTGATACAATTGGATGTTCTATTGGCGAGTGTGCTTGATCTATGTGTCCATGATCTGATCAGATGCAGCTTGTTCCATGCAATCTAGATTTAACTCTGTGGGTGTGAGCTGTTCTGCAATGTCGAAGGTGTCTAGTCATGGTGGAAAGTATGGCCGAAGGCAGTCCACATTGAACACTGGGTGCAGACCAAGGAATGGGGGAATGCTGAGCTCAAATGCATTGTCTCCCATAGCCTTGGTAATGGTGTAAGGACCATATCGGAGTGGTCTGAGTTTTTGATAGGATCTGGTAAGGCATTCCTTTTGCAAATGCAACTAGACTTTGTCGCCCACTTGAAACTTGTGTGGCACCCGATGTTGATCATGTCGCTGCTTGTACTTGGCATTTGATATCTCTAGAATGTCATGGACTTACTGGCGAATATGTTGGATGTGCTCAATGAAGCTGTTTTCCTTATCTGTTTCAGAATGGACATGAGCCGAACCTGCGTGAGTAGCTACAAATGGCATGGCCACATCAATGGGACATAGTGGCTGGAATCCCAAGCCCACCTAAAAAGGTCTGTGGCCAGTCAAGCTGTGGAGAGCCCGGGTGTAGTTGTGCTGAACATAGGAGAGGTTCTCGTCCCATGTGCATGGATGCTTTGAGTTTTACATGCATAGAATGTGTACAATCATCCTGTTGACAACCTCTATCTGACCATCAGTTTGAGGATGGAAGGCTGTGGACTTAGTGAGTTTGGTGTCCAGCATTGACCACAGACTGGACCAAAATGTACTGAGGAACCTGCTATCCCAATCTGAGATGATAGACTGTGGGATCCCAAAGTGTACCCACACTCGTTCAAAGAAGAGTTTAGCAGTGGCTTTTGCCGTGATATTCTTCTTGCAGGCCGCCAGAATGGCCATCTTCCAGAACTTGTCGATGACCACAAGAACACAGTCATTTCCATGCTTAGTGGAGGGAAGGCCTGACATGTAATCCACAGAGATGGATTCCCAAGGTCGACTAGGGGTAGGTAATGGGGTATAGAGGCCTTGCTTCTTGACTTTCGGTTTGGCAATGGCACAGGCAGTGCATGATCTGATGTACTTCCCGACATCCTATCGAAGATTCAACCAATAGAAATACTTCTGCAGTACTTCCACCATTTTTTCGACCCCGAAATGCCCAACAGCTCGACTGTAGTGTGCTTCCCAAATCATCTTGGCACACTCGCTTGAAGGAACACAAAGGTGACCCAGGTGGCATAACAGGGCATCTTGGAGGTGAAAATCTAGAACATGCTGACCCTCCAAGAGTGTCTAGTATGTGTGGCCGAATTCTCGGTCGCTTTTGTAGAGAAGTGGCCAATCAGTAGTCTCATGCCCACAAGAGTTGAGCACGGTGGTTAATGACATGATCGGTAGTCGACTGAGGCAATCTGCAACATTATTGGTACTGCCCTTCTTATACTTGATATTCAAATGGAATTGTTGCAGATACGTGGACCACTTCTGATGGCAATCATTCTGCAATTTCCCTTGGGTCTGTATGAATTGGAGGGGTCGGTGGTCTATGTGAATGATTGTTTCCTTCCCCAAAATGTAATGTTTCAATTCTAAGCAGGCCTATAGAATGGAATACATTTCTTTGTCATAAGTGGGATACTTCCGGACTGTTTCTGAAAGTGTCTCACTGTGATATTCCACTGGAAGCCTGTGATGAGTAAGGACTACCCCAATAGCATAGTCAGAGGCATCTGTCTCGATCTCAAATGGTTGTTGCAAGTCTAGCAATGCGAGCACT
This sequence comes from Pinus tabuliformis, assembly GCA_031772625.1. Lineage (NCBI taxonomy): Eukaryota > Viridiplantae > Streptophyta > Pinopsida > Pinales > Pinaceae > Pinus > Pinus tabuliformis. Next base: position 14,533,099 of record CM062818.1, on the reverse strand, counting down.
GGTGGCGAGCAGAGGCAATCTTTCAACTCTGTGAATGCCTTCTGTTGAGGTTTAGACCAAAATAATTTTTCTTTCGCTCTTCCTTTGGTGACTTGACTCAAGGGCCAAGTGATATGACAAAATCTCAACATGAACCTGTGGTAGAAGTTGGCAAGACCTAGAAAGTTGCAGAGCTCTGTTAGAGTGGTTGGAGAGGGCCAATCCCGAATGAATTGGATCTTGGCTAGATCCACATGCACCCCCTATTCATCAATAATGTATCCCAGATACTAAAACTGGGTCATGCCAAAAGTGCATTTCTCCAAATTGGCACATAACTTGTGCTTCCGCAGTGTTTGGAGAACCTGTCAGATGTGGTGGAGGTGCTCTTCCCAACTTTGGCTGAAGATCATGATGTCATCCAAGTATACCACTACAAATGAGTTGGTGAATAGCCACAAGAGGTCATCCATTAGCCTCATGAAGTTTGTAGGAGCATTCATCAATTTGAAAGGCATAACCAACCATTTGAAAAGGCCCTCCTTGGCTTTGAAGGCAATTTTCCACACATCGGAGGGTTCGATAGGTACCTAGTGATATCCTGACTTCAAATTGGTCTTGCTGAAATATTTTGCCCCCTTCAGTTGGTCTAGGAGGTCATTAATCCATGGGATCGGGTAGCTATTACGGACAATGATCTTGTTTAGTGCCTGATAGTCAATATAGAGTCTCCATGTCCCATCCTTCTTCTGTACCAACACAATCGGGCTCCCACAGGGCGATGAACTCAAACAAATGTGACTTTTCTGTAGCAGCTCCTGAATCTACCTCTTGATTTCATCATTCTCCAAAACAGAGCACCGATAGATTGGTCTATTGGGCAGCGTCGCACCTAGGGTAAGATCGTTGGAGTGCTTGACCTGACAGTGTAGAGGAACCCCTGCGGGAGAGGTGAAGATGTCCTTGTACTCCTCCATGACCTTATCCATCTGGAGTTGTCGTGCGGAGGGGCCCTGTCTGGAGGTCGTGGCCACCGTCTTCTTTTTTTCTTGATGGCGTATCATCAGGAAAACAAATTTCCCAGTTTTGGAAATGAGCTTATTGCATTGTTTTGCAGTAACCAAAGAGATGGCGGTAGGCGGTGCTACCTCTGGTATGCTGTACAACTTATTTCCCAAAGTAATAATAACCGCACGGGGCCTTGATTCATACACAGCATGTCGCTTCCACAAGTATGGTTGTCCTAATAATACATCACAAACTTCAAGGGGAGAAATGCCACACAATACCTCATCCGTGAAGGGCTTGATGTTGTATGGAAGGCGACACTGCTGGCTCACACGAAGATCCCGTCCTTGGTGAAGCCACCCCTTGGTGTACGGTTGTGGATGTGCTGTGGTCGGTAAGCCCAGCCACCTCACGACCTCTACCGAAATGAGGTTCTTTTGGCTCCTGCTATCGACAATGAACTATAGCAGGGATCCCTTTACCCACATCTGGGAGTGGAAGAGATGCTCCTCCTCCTCTGGATCTTCCAGTTCCTCTTTCTGGATCTTCGTGGTGGCAACGGTGGCATTGGGCTCTGCATCAATAATCTGCTTCCCTTTGTCATTCCCCTTGTCGAGTTTTGACTTAGAGTCAGAACATGCGTCTGATTCTGAAACCTTTAGCTCAGCCACCAGTGACTGCTTGGCCTGACACTTGCTTGTGTTGTGAGTAGAGCTCTTATGGAACTCACACCATTTTCCCGTGTCCTTTTTCGGCTTCGCGGCATTATTCTTTACTTGTAGCTTTGGTGGGTTGTCTTGGGCCACCCCGCCTTGGTTTTGTCCTTCGTTCTACAGTTTGGGGGCACCTTTCCCTTGCTTCGGATTCGTAGATCCAAAGTCACGCTTCTTCTGTTTAAACTTTTCCTTGACCTTGACGGCATATCGGTATGCCGTGCCAAGCGAGGAGATGTTCAGGAATTCTATTTCTTCCCGGATGTACTTGTGTAGGCAGCTGCGTTATTTGAGTATCAAATGCTGCTCTAAATCCTTGATACCCAACTTTGTGTGAAGGGTATGGAAAATATTGGTAAACTCTGGCACATCTTGGTCCCTCCCCTGCCGCAGCATGGTCCACTTTATGTATTGATCCTCATAGCTTCCAACAGGGTAGTACTGCTCCTTAATGGCATCCCAGAAGCATTTCCGGGTGGGTACAACTGAAAACAGTGAGCCGGTATTTTCATCCTTCTGCTCGCAGTATGTTTCCCACTAGTCCTTGGCATGGGGGGTTGCTTTGAGAAGAGCGAAAATAATCTTTTCCCGATTGGAAAAATCATGAATAGAAAAATAACCCTCTAGCAGATTTAACCATTTATCGATAGCAGCTACGTCTATCTGACCCTCGAATATGGGGATTTCAAAATTAACTTGTACCTTAAACAATGTGGTGTTTCTAGGGTAGCTGTGGGAAGTCGATGTGTCGCCCCTGGGTAGTTGCTGAGGGATTTGGGCAAAGTTGTCCATCATCGCGTTCCTTTGTCACTTGAGGGCTTCTTCGAGCAATATTTTGATAGGATCTCCTACCCCCTCATCTTTCTTTTCATTCGCCATGGGAGTTCGTCGGGTTTTGCGAGGCTGGTCTTGCAAAGGTTCGACCAGTTCAAGCCCTAACTCCTTATATCCCGACTTCGTTGGGGACATGCAAAGAAAAATAAAGAAAAAGCAGACTGCTTCGATACCACTGATCCAGATTTAAACAGGAACGTAACAAATTATAGAGATGACCATAAACACAAAGATGCAACAGAAATAATACTTCATTTCATTAATGTAAAATACTGAGATATGCTTATAAACAGAAAATGGAAATAAACATCTAGGGCGATGGTAGCTTATCTCTGAGAAGAGATGTGGTGGCTACATGCCTTTGAACTGTGTTACAATGAGGCTTGAAGGCCTATTTATTGTTGAGAAACAATGGAAAACCCTTAACATTCAAAAACCTAACCCTAGAAGATGAAACGCCAAACTGTGGGCCCTATTTGGGTAAATTGGTACATCAACTTCCTGGGGTCGTAACTTTGGCATACGATCTTCGTTTGACGCATACAATATCTCGTTAGAAAGATATATCTGAGAACTACAACTTTGGGAAGGGCAACATTGGTCCACGAACCCCAGATTTCCCAAAAAACGTCGTTTAGGGCCTCAAAACGGCTCTCGAAGTCCAGGACCCAAAAAACTACTAAAAATAATAAATTGTGCTACAATTTAGGAAACTGAAAAACTGAAAGAAACCATGGTGGGGGTCCAAGTGGACTTGGCGGATTGCCACCAATATCCACCTAGATCACTTAGTTGGGCTTTAAACCTCTTCAAATGAACTCGTTAAATTTCTGTAGCAGCATCTTTCTTCAAAAATATCCCCTTCATTTCTTTGAAGATTAACCAAAAAGAACAAAATTGCACCTACAACAGTTTCGTAGCGCGCTACGAAACTACTGTGCATGTTGAGTCATCAACTTCTCCTAGCTCATAATGAATTTGAAGAAACTAAAAGAGGTTTTTGTAGGTAGGTATGTTAAGAAGAAGAACCTCTTTCAATTTTCGAAAATATGCTTTCAGTTGCTCAAGAAACCCCTTGGAAGTTGACTACTTAAAACAATTCTTCTGCTGAAAAAGGCTGGTTCAGTGATTTCGTAGCGCATAATAGGCTTTTTACACTGTTTGCGCTATGAAAACATGGATTCGTAGCTAATTTCAAAATTTCTTCAAAATTACTTGAGATATGACTTCTAAACACAAGGTGAGACTTCTAAGACATGGAATAAGGTTGTCAAACTTTGTTTGGAAATAAAATATGACCTTAAATACTTCTAACCCTATGACCTAACCCTTTAAGCATGAAATGACCTAGAGACCCTTTAACACCATGACTAGAAGAAGGGTTAGGAAATGAGAATGACACTATTGAGACTCTAATCCTATCACTTATCCCTCTAAGCATGCGATGACTCAAAACTTTTATAAGACCACGACTGGAAACAAGGCAAACTTTCCAAAGTTAAAAAAAATTTAGGGTGATAACACAACCTTTGTGCTTTCTAGATTATGCGTACCCGCAAACTTCTGGTGTTCTATGGGACTACCTTCATGCAAATCCTACCACAGTGCGACTAGGGTTAATTACCCAAGTCTCCCTTAATTAGAGTTTTTCCATTAATTACTAAGAATATTCTCATCCATAAGCATACATATAAGTGTACGTAGATAAATAAACAGATACCATCAACACATAACATTCAAATACAGATCTATGAACCAGATTCACAATATGTCAAACCAATTGATCTTCATTAATTATGCCTTCAAAGTTTGATCCAATACAAACTCGACTCCACGCTACGCACTCAGTTGCAAGGGTTTGCGCACTCAGTTGCGGACTCTACTAGGCCTCTACACACTCAACTGCAGAGCCTCTGACTTCTATCTTCTAACCATGCCTTTGCCTCTATCTATTAATTCTCAACTAAAAAATTGAGACTCTACCCTTAGAGTCTTGCTCTATTTATACAATCCCATAGTCCACGGACCATGGGTAGGCTGACACCCTTTACATTAAATTACATTATTTTAGGCCGGGCAATCCTAGACTCTCGCGCTCCACGCCTGCATTTCGTGGGGTCTTTACATTACATTGACCAAAACTCAAGCTTTAAGCCCCAAAAACTACTATGGCGGGATCCGCTGCCCAACAGAAAACCCCTCAAGCCTCGTTGCATTGATTAGTTGAATGGAGAGCCTTCGACTCTTAACATAACCTACAAAAGAAACATTTTTCTCTCTACTGAATGTGAGCCTCTAGCTAACACTCAACCAATTTCTGCCTCCTCCACCCTCCTATTTTTTTGCGCAAATATGAGCTACTTCGATCTCATAAACAATAGGAAAGGTCTTAATTTCCTTGAAAAATTCCTATGAGTTCTTAACTATCCTAATTCTCTCATGTTCTCCAACATTTGAGAACATTTACAATATCCCTCACAATACTTAATTAATTAAAACTTTCACATCCTATTAATTTAATAGGTAGGAAACCAACTTCCTTAAAAAAACAAGACCCCTAAGTCAACTAAAATACAATGAGCCGGATGCTCTTGCATCACCAATTCATCTAGAAACCTTTGTAACCAAATCATTCCTTTACTAGCCTCTGTAGCAGCAACATACTCTGCTTCCGTTGTTGAGAGTGCAACAACACTTTGCAGTTTTGAAACCCAACTGACAATTGTTCCACCTACAATAAACACATACCCTATGGTGCTCCTCTTGTTATCTCTATCACCTGCCATATCTACATCAAGATATCTGTGTAGGGCAATGTTTGAATCACCAAAGCATAATGCTTGATTTGTGGTACCTCTCAAATATCTGATAATCCACTTCACTGCCATCCAATCTTATTTTCTTGGATTGTTCTTGTACCTGCTTACAACTTCCACTGCATGTGCAATATCAGGCCTTGTGTAGACCATTGCATACATTAAGCTTCCAAATGTTGATGCATATGGAACTTTAGACATATAAGCCATTTCTTACTAAGTCTTGGGATCACCTCCTTACTTAGTTTGAAATGGCTAGCCAAAGGTATAATAACTGGTTTTGCATTCTGCATATTAAATCTTTTCAACAACTTTTCTATTTACTCACTCTGAGACAATGTTAATTTTCGATTCTTCCTATCTCTAGTTATTCTCATACCAAGGATTTGTTTTGCAAAAACCAATTACTTCATTACAAATGAGTTTTCCAATTTTCTTTTGAGCACATTTATTTCCTTCATGTTAGAACCTGCAACAAGCATGTCATGTACATACAATAAAAATATAATATAGCTACCATCATTTTTCCTTTTGAGATAAACACAATGATTAGAGTGACATCTTGTATAGCCTTGTTCAGACATAAACCTGTCAAATTTTAGATACCATTATCTTGGAGCCTGTTGTAAGCCATACAAGCTCTTCTTCACCCTACACACTAGTTTCTGCTTCCCTTTGACCTCATACCCTTTCGGTTGTTGCACATATATCTCTTCCTCCAAATCCCCATGGAGAAAGGTTATCTTTACATCTAACTACTCAAGATGAAAATCTTCAGCTGCTACTAGACTTAAAATAGTTTTGATTGAAGTCATTTTAAGAACATGATAAAATATCTCATCAAAGTCTGTACCCTTTTTCTGTGCAAACCCCTTCACCACAAGTCTAGCTTTATACCTTTTTCTACCTCCATCTTCTTCCTTCAACCTGTAAACCCATTTATTCTACAATTTTGTTTTACCTCTAGGCAACCTGACTAAGTCCCAAGTCTGTTTATGTGCTAAGGAGTCCATTTCTTCTTTCATGGCTTGCTCCCTCTTCTTTCTAGTTTCTACTTGCACTGCTTCTTCATAACATTCTGGTTCACCAGAATCAATCAACAATACATAATATAATGAAGGAGAGTATCATTCAGGGGGTCTACTTATCCTGGTAGATCTTTTAACACCACTTTCAGGTGTTTTAGGTGCTTTTTGTTGTTTTGGTTGTTGATCATTATGATTTTCAGGAACCTTCACCTTTTCTATGATCTCATCAAGCACTGTGTATTCTTTGTTTTCTTTTTCACATTTCCTTTCCTACAGCTGATCCTTATACAAAACCTTTTCATTGAATATGACATCTCTTCTCCTGATGATTTTGTGCTTTTGATAATCATAAAAGTGATAACCAAAATCATTAACTCCATATCCAATATAGGTATATTTCTTTTGTTTTGCCTCAAACTTTGTTCTATTTTCTTTATTAGTGTGGACAAAGACTTCCCAACCAAAAGTTTTTAAAAATGAGTAGTTTGACTTTTTACCTATCCATGCCTCCTCTGGAATACCACCATCCAAGGAAATAAAGGCCATCTGTTTATTACATAAATAGAAGTATCTATAGCATCTGCCTAAAATTGTAAAGGCAATCCTGTATGCAATCTCATGCGCCTTGCACGCTCCATGATTGTCATGTTCATCCTTTCTGACACACCATTTCTTGTGGTGTTCCTAGAAATGTCTTCTCTCTATGAATTCCATTCTCTAAACAACACCTATCAAACTCTTTGTTGCAATATTCACCTCCATTGTATGATCTGAGACACTTCAACCTTTTACTTGTCTCATTTTCAACAAAAGCTTTCCATTTCTTGAAGGTATCAAATACATCAGATTTATTCTGAATATAATAAATCCAGGTTTTTCTAGTTGCATCATCAATAAAAGTAACATAATAACGAGAGCCACCGAGAGATGATACTTGAGCAGGTCCACATACATCTATATGCACAAGCTCTAATTTTTCGCTCTTATTTTATTTCCCAACTTTGAGGAATCTGACTCTCTTTTGTTTTCCATAAACACAATTCTCACAGAATTCTAAATCAACATGCTTCAAACATGGCAACAAATTTCTTAAGTGAAGAATCTGCAACCCCTTCTCACTCATGTGCCCGAGCCTATGATTCCATAATGTTGTATCTTCTCCTGTAGAGGTTAAAGCATTAACATAATTAGAAATAACATTGCATAAATACAATGTACCAACCTTTTCTCCTTTTGCTATTACCAGTGCTCGTTTAGTGACCTTCTAGGTTTTATCTATAAAAGTAGTTACAGATCCTTCACCTCACAACTGCCTTGTTGAAATTAGATTTTTCTTTAGATCTGGAACATGCCTTACCTCCTTCAATAGCCATTGATTACCATTTTGATGTTTTATGAAAATTTTACCCATTCAAATTAATTTACAGAGTTTAGCATCACCCAATCAAACCTGTCCAAAATATCCTTGAACATAATCATGAAAATGTTTCCTATTAGGTGTGGCATGGAATGAGGCCCCTCAATTTACCACCGAGGCATCAATAATATTTTCTAATGAAATAATTAAAGCATCTTGCAACACATCAGCGATCACATTTGCTTCATGATTGTTTTCTTTCTACATGTCTCCTTCTTTTCTCTTCCGAGAATTGCAATCTTTCTTCAGGTGTCATTTCTTCCTACATTCCCAGCACACTATCCCCGATCTGGACTTGGATCTACCTTTCCTTGACTTACTGCAATATCATGGGCTCTTTCCTCTTTCCATTTTTCTTCCCTTTATCTCTGCAGTCAAAGCATTACTTGATGTCTCACTCAAGCTTTTACATCGCATTTAATCGCTAAGGATTGCATCGAAAACATCATCGAAATTTAAAGTACTAGATCCAGAGACAGAGTTACTAATGGCCATAACTAAACCATTCCGACTTTCTGGAAATGAGCATAAAAATAACAGAGCCCTAACTTCATCATCAAAAGTAACCCCTACAAAACTTAATTGATTGGTAATTGTAATAAATTCATTTAAATGATCAACATTACATCCACCTATTGACATCTTCATATTAAATGAATGCTTCATATGAAATACCTTATTTGAAGCCGAGGGATTTTCATACAATTTGGCCAATGTCGACATTAAACCCTCTGTTGTCATTTCCTTTGAAATATTAAATGCTACCGACGTCGCTAGGCATAGTCGTATTGTTCCAAGTCCCTTTTTGTCGAGAATATCCCATTTTGTGTCTTTCATACTCGTCAGCTTCTTTTTCTTTCCACTCAATGGTAGGCACAGATCTTTCTGATACAGATAATCTTCCATATGCATCTTCCACAACTGGTAGTTTTGGTCGTTAAATTTTTTGACCTTAAACGTACCATCTTCTGCCATTGGTCACACTCGAACCAGGAACCCTTCTCTCCTACGAGTTTATTAGCCAGGTAGGTCTTCGTCTCTAAGTGAACTAGACTAGAGAATAGAGAGGATTGAGCAACACCTTCGATATTCCTCTTATAATGGGTGGTACACTAGAGGACAGAAATGCACCCATTTAGGTGCCAACATCATATATAGACCCTTTGGTTTAGATATGTTATGATCTTGGTCATGGATTTCAACCTTTATACAAAGCCATTTGGAAAAGTTTATGAGTTTCTTTTTGCCCATGTTAGAATTTAGTTATCTCTCTCCTCTTTAAAAAGTGTATTTTTGAATAATCAAATTCACCATTATATATATCTATATATATCTATATCTATATATATTGGAAATTTTGATATATTTAACCTAAAATATAAAATAATAATAATATTATTAATATTAATTAAATGTGATTTAAAGCTAACAAAATCACTTAAAAATAACTATCTAAATCACACTAACTTGTATTTATAGGTAGATTTGTTTCCACGAAATTTCAAACTACTAAACTTTTTTTTTTGCTATAGCAAGAGCTAAACCTTATATTTCATTAATTCAAAATATGGTTACATAATGTACACAAAACCATCCAATGACAAGAACTTTGGGCAAACAGTCCATTACAAAAAGAAAAAACCTCACATCCATCCTTAGGTCAAACCCAACCCGCGAGAGCTTTCTTATGAGTTTATAATGGTTATTCCCTGCCTCAAAAATCATGCCAAAGGGTGATCAAATCCTCCTGTCCCCAAAAAACAACCCGCTCCTTCCCAAACATTGATCCGGGCACCTGGATCCAATGGCCAGGAACCATTTCGTTCCACCCCACATAACTGAACGTTAGTCAGCGATGAAGGGGGGTAATCAAAACAACCCTCTGCCACGTGTTGAATACTCAATGGAATCACTGCCAAAAAAGTGAAACCACTTACTATGCAATCTACGCATGATCACTGGAAAACCATCGTGGCACGATTTTCCACTCAAACACGGCAATGATAACAATTCCGATGACTGGAGGAGCAAACCTCTCACCCCTCATGATCTTACCATGGACCCTAAATCCAAGACTACCCTAATAAAGGAAAAGATCCATCTTGAATCCTTCCTAAAATCAGGGGAACCCTAATGAGTTTCTTCTGGGGAAAAGCGGGAAAACTAAGAGGCAGAGGAAGCTCTAGCTAGGAAAACTCCATTCCTGCTCGACACCCTCCCTCAATATTGAACCACTTCATTGTCCTTTGCAGCTTGTTCATCACAGAGTGCCTTTAAACTGTTCTGGGGCATTTCCTGCCACTTCTTCTCCATCCTGCAATCTACCTTGTTCACACCTTGGTTGGCCAAAAAGTCCACAAGCTTATTAGCATTTCGGCGCATATGATTGAAACTAACAGTACGAAGTCCTTGAAGGTGTACTTGAATTCTTTGGTACACCTAAATTAGTCTCCAATGATTTGAGACTTTCTCCGGTTTAGTGCCACATCTAATTCTTTTTACAGAGTTGATGGTTATTTCAGAGTCTGCTTCTATAATGACATTTGAGCTACGATGAAGAATCAGAATCTCTAGACATTGCTTCAAAGCCATTAATTCTGCCATATTATTGGTGGATTTACCTAAATGGCTGTGGAAGATTAAGATGATCCTGCTCTCTTCATTTCTTAAAACTCCTCCAAAACCAGCTATTCCTAGATTGCCTTCTGAGGCACCATAAATATTGAATTTCAGATAGTTTTTTCGAGGAGGGTGCCAGAAATCCTTCTCTATATACTTGACAATGTCCCTTTTTTCGATCCCTTGGGGAATAATCTCTTGCAATCCCAGAAGCCTGAGAGTTATTAGCTCCATCTTTGAGGGAGGATTCTTTGGGATATTGCGAACTGTGGTGTTGACTGTCTCCCTGATCTGATTCAAAATCAAATCATAAAGCCTCTGAGCGTTGGACTTTTCATTCTTGAAAATTCTTTTATTCCTTTCTTTCCACACATTCCAGATAATGAACCTTGGCATGAAGGCCCATGCCAAATTAAGTGATTCATTCTCCAAAAATATCCTTCTCCATTTATTTAGGGTATTAGTGATACTTCCTCTGTCCCTGTCTGTTTGTTGCAAGATGTTGGAAAAAGAATCCCATAGCCAGGTGGTGTAAGAGAAACAGTTAAGAATATGCTCCATAGTCTCCTCTTACTCTTCACAAAGCTGGCATCTGGAAGGACCCAAAACACCCCTTTTTCTAATATTGTCCCAAGTCAAGATTTTCTTATGATGAACCAGCCACATGAAAAGCTTGATCTTCATCCAGCCTTGGTATTTTCAGAGTTGCTGCCAGGTTTTTCCTGGAACACTGGACTCTAACCCAAGGATAATACTCTTTGCCTCCTTTAGATTAAAGGTACCTTTATTGTTGTTACCCCATCTCAATTGATCCTGCCCCTCTGTAACCAAGATCATCCTTTGTTTTAGTAAGCTTCTCAGTGCCTCTGCTTCTATTGTTATGGGGCTGTCATCTCTGCAATCAATGTTTCTCCAGCTTCTCCACTTTCCCTGTATATGAGAGATATCCCAGAAATCCTTTACTTTGTTTAACCCTTGGGAATCTGTTTCCTGTTTGAGACTTAAAAAATCCTCTTTTAATAGCATTGGTTCTTGTTGCCATTTGTCCTCCCAAAATAGTGCTAGATCACCTTCTCTGATTTCCCAGAAACTGTGTTGTTGCACTATGCTTCTATTATCCTAGGCCCTGTTCCAGATGTGAGAGCCCTTTATGTTTCCTGATATTCTTATGAGATCCTTTGTGTGCCAAGAGTTGGCATATTTTTCTTTCCATATCCTTGCCCAATGGGCTTTTGGCTTTTAGACCCAATGCCACCAAAGCTTGGCTCCTAGTACTTTACTAAGAATCTCTTGATCATCTAAGCCTAGACCCCCATGGTTCTTGGGTTTGTAGATTTTATCCCAAGAAACCAGGGTCCATTTCTTCCTGGTTTCATCCTTACCCCATAGGAAATCTCTTTGAATATTCCTAAACTGCTCTAAGACACCTTTAGGAGCTGGAAGGGTTGATAACATAAAAACTGGGATGGATTGCAGAACAACCTTTGTCAAAACTAGCCTACCAGCCAGGTTCAAGGCTCTGAAGGTCCATTTTTTAACTTTATCCTACAACTTATTGAGCACAGGTTCCCAGATACTTTTGAGCATTGGTCTAGCCGTGAGAGGAATTCCCAAATATTTTGAGGGGAGGGAGTCCCTTTGGAAGCCAAGGGTTCTTGAGATATTTCTTTGAATAGCAATGTTAGTGTTTAAGAAGAAATTTTTTTATTTTGAAAGATTAACTTCCATACCTGTTGCCATTGCAAAAACATTAAGGATTTGATTGTAGGTTGAAGCTTCTTTGACTGTGGGGATTCCTTGCAACATGGTGTCATCTACAAATTGTTGGTGCGTCAGTGTCTGACCATTCTCAGTTACTTGAAGACCCTTAATTTTGCCCATGGCTTTGGCCTGCTTGATAGACCTCCCAAGTCCTTCCATCATAAGGATGAAGAGAAAGGGAGAGAGTGGGTCTCCCTGTCTAAGGCCTCTAGAAGGAATGAAGATCTCTGAGGGAGAGTCGTTGACCAAAATTGAAAAGCTGGAAGTAGTCACCAGAGCCATTACCCATCTGACCCAATTGTGATCGAACCCAAAGGCCATGAGTACCTTCTTGATGTAAACCCAATTGACCTTGTCATAAGCTTTGGCGATATCCAGTTGCATGATCATCCCCGCCTGCTTTTTGCTTGTGAGAGAGTGAACCACCTCATGGGCTTGAATGATGTTGTTCAAAATTTGTGTACCCTCCACATAACTTGATTGCTCCTCCAACACCAATGAAGGAAGGAGAGGTTTGAGTCTGTTAGCCACTACCTTGGATATTATCTTGTATACTACATTGCATAAAGCTATGGGTCTGTACTTATCTACTATTTGAGCTGAGTCCTGTTTGGGAATCAAGGAAATGAAGGAGGTATTGAGAACTTTTAGGATAGTTTTACTACCCCTTGAATCCTCTACAACATTTAAAATATCCAGTTTGACTATATCCCAACAAGCTTTGAAGAAATCCACATTAAAACCATCCGGGCCTGGTGCTTTGCCATTCTGCATTTCTTTGAGTACCTCGCTAACCTCCTCTTCAGTTACTGGTTTGTTTAGGTTAATATTGTCCTCTCTAGACACCAGCATAGCGATATATCATGTGATTTCCTTTACTGATTGCTCCCTGTCTGGATTGTTTTCTCGAGAAATGTCTAGGAAATGCTGAACAAGCACCGCTTCAATATCCTTATGTGTCTTCTGAAAGTCCCCCTTCTTATCCTTTATCACCGAGATTCTATTGAATGCTCTATTGGCCATAGCAGATCTATGGAAAAATCTTGTGTTGCGCTCTCCTTCTTTAAGCCATTGCACTCTAGACTTTTGCCTCCAAAATGTTTCCTCTTGTTTGCATAGGTTTTCCCATTGATGATGAAGTTTATCAGCCTGCTCATTTTTGTCTTTGTTAAAGCCATCTTTGATCAATTCCTGGTTGAGTTCCTGAATTTTGGTTTCCACTGATTTTTTGTCCACAAAAATGTTACCGAAATCCTTCTTATTCCATTCTTTGAGTCTAAACTTAATGTGCTTTAGTCTTTTATGAAGGAGAAACATTTTAGATCCTTGGAACTGCAAGTCCTCAATCCACCATTTTTTGATATTACTCAAGAAATCCGGGTGGGAGAGCCAGATATTTTCGAATCTGAAGGGTCTATTCCTGGGAGAATCCAAACCCTTGATTTCCAATTGAATTGGCCAGTGATCTGAGCCTCCAAAGGGAAGAATTTTTGTTGTAATTTCATTATTTATAAGCATAAGTTCCTCTGATATCATGAACCTGTCTAACTTAGAGGCCACCTGTGCTTCCCCTCCTCTCTTGTTGTTCCAAGTAAAAAGGCCATTTCCCGAGTCTGAGTCAACCAATTTCATATTCTCTATGAATGAGTGAAACACTAATGAGTCCTTCTTTAGCACTTTGGTTCCTCCTTTCTTTTCCGAAAGGGATTTGATCATATTAAAATCCCCTCCCATGATCCAAGGAATACTAGCTTGTCTGTTCTTGAGATCAATGAGGGATTCTAGAAATTTGAGTTTATCCTCTATTCTTTGAGGACCATAAACATTAGTGACTAGGAACGTTTCAGAACCCCCTACTGGTTGAATGACTATTGATAAGTAATTTTTGGATGCCTCTGCACCTATTACGTTGATTTTTTGGGGGTTCCAGAGAGTGAGAATGACCCCAGCTGTGTTTTCTGCTTTAACTTCTAAAATATCAAATCTATTGAGCCATTTGCTATGGATTAATTTTATTTTCTAGATGGAACACTTTGTTTCCTGGATGAAGATCATATCTAGAATATCTTGTTTCATTCTAAAATTGAGCATTCTTTGCTTTCTTTTACTACCTAGACCTCTTATATTCCAAGATGTAAACTTCATAATTAAATATTTGTGAAGGAGTAACTAGTCAAGTCTTTCATCTTACCTGAGTCTATCATAACCTTTCCACACTCCATCAATAGCTCCTTCTACATTTTTCTGCCCCTTTTCTTGCCTGCATTTCTAGTAGCTAATCCTAGATTTGATTTCATTGTTTTCACACCCTTGCACTCCTGCACGTCGATGATTTTTCCTTTATCTGGCCCCTTTTCCTGAGTTTTCCACAAAAACAACTGCTGTATTCTATTGCATTCATCTTGAGGTAATGAATCTATCCCCATCGTGGTTCCCTTCTACAGAAATCCTTCTAGATCTAGGTGTTCTTTATCTAGAAATTCCTAAAGTTCATGATCCTCCAGTTCTGTTTCACTCTGGGCCATTTCCTGGTCCAGCTCTAGCTCTGTTTCATTCATCATGGTTTCTTCCTTATCATTACTATTTTGTGCTGGAGTGTAGTTTTCCTCCTTCTCCTTTTCGTTAGGGCCTACCTCCATAGATTGGTCTTCTTTGGTATGTCTTCAATCTCTACCAGAGCTTGGAATTTATTCTGACTGTCCTTTTTCCCCTCATTATGTTGTTTCTTTGGTTCTTTTTTACCTCCTTTTCCTCTGCTTACTACTTTCTGAAAGCTTTCTGTGTCCTTCTTTGCATTTAGTTTACTTTTATCTTCTGCTTTACTGAGAGGGCAGTCTCTGATCAAGTGTCCATGTTCGTGGCATTTATGACATCTAAATGGAATATGCTCATAGTCCACCGTTTGCACCCATTCCTCATCTAAAACTTCCAAGATAACTTCGTCCAGAAGAGCTCCTGAAAGATCCATCTCCACACAAATCCTTGCATAGGAAGTATATTTACCCCTTCTGGTGGCTTCCGAGGCTTTGACAAAATGACCTAGTTTGTTGCCTATAGCCGCAAGTGATTCATTTTTCCAATAATCCAGAGGTAGAGAATAGAGCCTTACCCAGACAGGAATTGAAGTGAAAGTCTCCCACTATGGAACAAAGTTCATCACCCAAGGCCACATATAGAGGCGAGCCACTGCAAAAAAGTAGGGTCCTCCTTCGAATATTCTATCTTTGTCTTCGATGTTTGTAAACACCACGGTGAAGAATCCCTTTGACCCAAGATGCAGATCGATGCTGCCCTTGGGTTTCCAGTGATATTTGATCCATGTCTGCAAAGCCTTTTCAGTGGGCCATAATCCCATGAATTTGCATATTATGGCGTAAGTCTCCATATGTTCCCTGTGCCCTTGCAGTGCAGGATTATTCAATACTACTCTCAGAGTGATTTTCGTTCTGGGTCTACACAGTCCCTTTTTTTTTCTTCCTTTTTTCCCTGGGTTTTGTCTTCTACCTCCTTGTCCTTTGTGCTGCTCTATTCCTTGGACTTTGCCCCATCTCTCTCATTTTCCTTATTTATGTCTTCTTCCTCCACTGAACCTCTGACATTACCCATATGTGACTTGCCTCTGCTGGCCACTGCATCTTTGTAGGAGGGAGTAGAGCTCCCTCCTCTGCGAACCACCATTAGGGTCAGACTCCGAGACTCTCAGCAACCCTGTGCATTTTTCCCAGCTCTTTCGCTCTAGGCGTTTTTCTTCGCTAATCTCAGCTTCTTCAATTTCAAACTACTAAACTTATTTATCACTAAATATTTTAAATAAAATACCATGTGGTACACTATTTTATGTGTCATGAGTCAAAAATATTATTAAATTATTAAGCCAATAAAATGAATTTTAAGAATATTCATATTACTATAATACTTTTTAATTAAAATTTATTTTAAAATTTATAAATTAAATTTAATAAAATAAGAAAATTAAAATTTAAAAAACAATAATGTAATATGGATTTGAGAGATCTATGGCTTGAATCTTTTGGATCAATGACCGGAGAATCCACAGTTTTAACATTTTTGTACCAACGTTTCAAATCCCAAATCGGATCCATCATCAGGATATGAGAATGATGATGACAAAAGAGCAACAAAGAAGTAATAAATAGTGATGAGAGAAAACTTGACAAACTGTCGGCTGAAATGATTTTTAATTAATTTTAATATTAATTAATTTTAAATTTTTTTTATTTAATTTTAATTAATTTTATAAATTTTTCTATTAATTTGTATTAAATATTTAATTAATTTTAATTAATTTTATATAATCTAAAATTAATTTGCTTTTTAATATTTTTATATATTAGTTTGATTAATATATTATATATAATATAATTTTAATTTGTTTTAATATTAATTTGATTTAATATATAGTATTAATTTGTTCTAATATTATTAATTTTCTTTATTAATTTGTTATAATATAAAATTAATATTGTTTTATTAATTAGTTATAATATAAAATTAATTTGCTTTATTAATTTGTTATAATATAAAATTAATTTGTTTTATTAGCTTGTTATAATATAAAATTAATTGCTTTATTAATTAGTTTTATTAATTTGTTATAATATGAAATTAATTTGTTTTATTAACTTGATTTATGAATATTTTATGAATAATATTAATTTGTATTAATGATTTATTAATTTGTTTTATTAATTTGCTATATTATTATAAATTAGCTTTATTAATAATAACCTAGATCTAAATGAAATTAATAATAACTCTAAAACAAAATTAATATTAACCTAGGGAAATAATAAATCTAATCTGAAATTGATTTTTATCTAGGGAATAATAATACTAAAATGAAATTAATTTTAATTAATATTAATTCCTAAATAATTTAATTAAATTATTAATATTAATTATATTATATTAACTATTATAAATAATTAATATTTATAATAAATTAATATAATGATTAATAAATTAATAAATCCTAGATTTTAATGTAAATTCTAAACCTAGACCTAAATGAAAAACAAAGACTGAAGACACAAGAAAGGAGAGGGATAACTTACCTGCTGAGGCCTTAACCAGGGGATGCGCTTGCGTTTGCGTTTTTTATTTCCTTGATCAAGGGAAGCCAACTCCCGCTAATCTCCACGCCATTATCTCTGTTCAGATTATGAGGATGTTTGATAATTTCAAGCGCTTCTCTGATCTTTCGTCTCTGATGTTGCTCTTCCTTAGCGATAATTGATGCGCTTTCCAGACAGATATGGTGTTTAGTTTTTAAGGAGTGCTCTGCCAGGGCTGAAGTACGAGATCTTCCGTTCTTAATATCCGCGCCATGTTCCTTGAGTCTTGTCTGGAGGGAGCGACCTGTTTCACCAATGTAGCTTTTTCCACAGGAACACTCTATTTTATAAACTCCTTTAAGCTGATGGTTGTCGATATCATCTTTAACAGACTTCAAACTTTGTCTGATAGTACCAGGAGCCGAGAAATGAGTGATAATGTTTTTCTTTTTTAGGATTTTAGCGATTTTGTCCGTAATCCCATGGATATACGGTAGGAAAACAATACCACAATTAGGCTGGTCTTGAGCCCTAGGTTCATGAGAAAACAACTTTCTTTCAGCCTTCTCTATGGCCTTTTTGATTTCATGCTCCTTGTAGCCTATACTTTTAAAAGTTAAGATTAGATGCTTCTTCTCTTCCTCCAGGTGCTCTGAGTCGGAAATTCGAAGGGCTCTGATGGCCAGCGTGTTTAGAACACCAACCTTCTGCGCAGGGTGATGGTGGGAATCAGCATGGAGGTAACTTTTTGTGTGGGTTGATTTCCTGAAAACTTTATGGCCCAAAGAGCCGTCCTCTTTTCTGATGATCAGGACGTCTAAAAATAGAATGCTCTTGTTTTCTTCAAGTTCCATTGTAAACTTTATATCTGGAGAGATCGAATTTAAGTGAGTGAAAAACTTTTCGAGTTCTGTCTTACCATGAGTCCATTTTATATTGGTGTCATCGACAAATTGCTTCCACCAGGCTGGTTTCAAAGGATATGAATTCAGGGCCTTCTTTTCAAAATATTCCATGTATAGGTTGGCCACTATTGGCGAAAGGGGGGACCCCATTGCCACACCGGATGTCTGTTCATAAAATACTCCTTGGAAAGTGAACACAGTCGATCTTAGGCAGATCTCAGCCAGCTTTGCAGTCCCTGGATCAGCAACTTCTTTTATAACCTGAATGGCTTCATCAAGAGGGATCTTAGTGAATAAGGATACCACGTCGAAGCTTACAAGGATATCATCATGTTCTAATTTCTCATTTTTAATAAGATTCACAAAGTCCTGGGAGTCCTTGATGAAGGAATCAGTGTTTCCGACAAGGGGCTTAAGAATTTTTGCAACATATTTCGCAAGCTCATAGGTTGGGGAACCAATAGTATTAACTATTGGTCTAAGGGGGACCCCTTCCTTATGGATTTTGGGTAATCCATAGATTCTGGGAACAGTCTCACAGGAGGGGGTCAACTTCTTCTTTAACTTTTCGTCGAGGTTTGAATTAGAGATAATTTTCTTTACATCCTTCATGATTTTGGGGATGGGATTGCTACTTAGCTTCTTATAACTGCCACAATTTAGGTGATCATTCATCTTACAAACATAATCTTCTTTGTCCAGTATGACCGTAGCTCCTCCTTTGTCTGCTTTAAGAACCACGACCTTGTCATTGTTCGCAAGGAATTGAAGGCTCTTTGTTCCTCTTTACTTAGGTTGCTTTTGGGAATTTTGGTTTTCCGCATGATCAGAGAGCATTCTTGTCTCAACATTTCTTTATCTTCTATAGTAAGGTTACTGATTCAAAATGCATTAAAGAAGTATTTCGTTGTCTTAATTTATTAAGAAAATTACTTCAATATCAGCATAATTCATTTTATTTATATTGGCGAAAAAAAACAGTTATCTTTTTAAATAAGAGGAAATTGCTCTTTTATCTATATAGAGCAGGGAAAGATATGCGCACATTTCCGACTAGAAGTTACTATCCATGTTGGAATTGGCTTTTAGATAGCAATTTGTCATAGCATCGAAAACTGTTTATTATTTGATTATAATTTTTAAAATGTTTTCCCTATTTTTTCAAACATGGTTTAAAAGGAAAACCGAACTTGCACATGATTATGCTTACTTACTGTCAGATCTACGATACTATGCAAAACAAATTCCAAAAATAGTAAGAATTCTAAAACAAGCAATGCAAATGGAGAGCATGTCGAGAACTGCGTAAGCGTTACATTATTATCACCTGCTCATTATTGCATCGAGCAACACAATATTTACGTCGATAGGCGTCCCCCTAATCAGAATTGACAAGTTAATCATTTTCTTAATTAATATTTTTGATCGGATGACTTCAATTCAAAGATGCCAGTAGCTTCTTGTAGTCGTCACTAAATCAATAAATGAAATTTGCAATAGTAAGTTGATAACCACGTATGTAGGATTAAGAAAAAGTGAAATAAAAAAATTAGTGTTGAAAACCCGGTTTTCACAGTGCCTTTGAAAGTGGTATCTTTGCATTCTGAAACATATGAATGGTTGAAGCATAATGACACGTTTTCATCCATTATAATGACGGTTAAAGCATTTATGCCCAAAAATCATCCATAACCATGACAATGAGGTATGTAGGCATAAATTCAAGTAATAAGGACACGTTTCATGCATTACAATGACGGTTGAATCATTTGTGCTCGACAATCATCAATACCCAGGACAATGAGGTATGTAGGCATCGACCGGTGAAAAATTTCTTTAATTCAATTAAGTACAGTCAAAATATGAAACGTTCTGGCTATTCGTTTTCTCCTCCACCAGGGGTTTTGAGTTTTTAGTTACATTACAAAAGTTTGAACCTCATAGTATGGCTCATTCCATATGTTATAATCAAACGCTCCGTGGATGCATACATTTCTTTGTTAGCACTTAAGGTTGTTGGAATTTTTGAAGGATAAGTAGAACGCTGGCTTCTCTCGGCTTCTATCTGGTAAAAAAGGTGGCAAATCTCATTGCGTTTTCAATTGTTTCCAAGATCTTGCGGCTGTCTCTGATAATTTGGTGTAATTCGTGCCTGAATGAATTATTCCCTATGATTTTTTCAGGTTTCAACATTGGATAAATTCTTTCTCAGTGATTTTCAAATGCTCCGTGGATGCATGCATTTCTTTGTTAACACTTAAGGTTGTTGGAATTGTTGAAGGATAACTGGAATGCTGGCTTTTCCCAGCTTCTATCTGATAAAAAAGTGGCAAATCTCATTGCATTTTTAATTGTTGGCAAGCTCTCACGGCTATCTCTGATAATTTGGTGTAGTTCATGTCCGATTGAATTATTCCCTACTATTTTTTCAAGTTTCAGCATTGGAGAAACGCTTTATCAGTGATTGCATTTTTAATTGTTTCCATGCTCTTGCGGCTGTCTATGATAATTTGGTGTAGTTCGTGTGTGATTCAATTATTCCTTACTATTTTTTCAGGTTTCAAAGGCATTCAGAAATCGATCTTACAGGTATGTACAATTTTTCTTTCCACGATATTTTTCCACTTTAATTCAAATGAGATGACTAGCCCATGGAAAAAAAAGAAGGGAATTGATTGTGTATAAAATCTTCGTGATATCACTAGCCTGTAGAAAAAATAAGGTTCTGGTCTATTTTTTAAATGCTCTCCCAAAATTTATTGCTTCTCTGGAAAGATCGAGACTTAAAACCACTTCACAACCTTTACAAAACCTTAAATCACACATATATAAGCTTCCCCTTACAAAACCTTTGGTTACATATGTTTTTAACACATAAATCTCTTATTGGTGCATATTTCCTTATAAACTATTTACAAAGGAAAATGCCCGCATAAACATACCTTTCCACCCTTCCGTACAACCTTGTCACGTTTCTCGAGGTTTAACCTCATCGCAATCAGCCATCGGTCCTTCCACAGTCAAACGTATATATATGTATCTTCATCACCCTTTCCGCTCCGATATGTGATATCAGAACGTTAACATATGTTTTAGCATTAAACCATTTTAACGAAAATATATGGATTACACCGGAAACCCACTCTGAATCATATATATAGCGGATCTCAAATTTTATAGATTTGCCACTATACGCCCATCGGTTCTGGGTCTCCAAGCCTTTCCATTTCACACTCCAATCTGTGCTTCCTCTGATTGCGATTTGGGATCAGATCTTGACTGTCGATCTAATCCACGATCCGACGCTTGAGATTAAGTCGCGCGATCGCATATCGCTCAAGCTCAATGCCAGAATTCTTCTGCTTCCATGCGCTAATCCGATATCTTTATCGACCCGAAAGGTATATAAACCATTCCCTATAATATTTCAAGTCCAGTAGTTGATTGCTACTGTGTTTTTCAGTGTTTGTTTGTGTTACTGGCTTTTCCACTTACGGGAGTTAAATTGTATAATGAGCCCGTCGATTCAATATTTCCCCTTCCCGATTCGATCTGCGATCCGACGGTTTAGATTAACTCATGCGATCGCATATCGCTCAACCTCAATGCCAGACTCTTTTCACTTCCATGCACTGATCTGATATCTTTACAAGCCCCATAGGATCTAAACCATTCCCTATAATATTTCAAGTCCAACAATTGATTGCTACTGTGTTTTTCATCATTTTTTGTGTAATTGGGTTTTCCACTTGCAGGAATTAAACTGCATAATGAGCCTGCCGATGCGATATTTTGCCTTCCCGATTCAATCTCTGATTCGATGGTTCAGATTAAGTCGTGCAATCACATATCACTCAACCTCAATTCCAGACTCCTTCCACTTCCATGCGCCGATCCGATATCTTTACGGACCCCATAGGGATATAAACCATTCCCTATAATATTTCAAGTCTGGCACTTGGTTCCGTTTGTGTTTTTCACCATTTCTTAGTGTAATTGGGTTTTTCTCTTGGGGGAGTTAAACTGTATAATGACCCTACCAATGTGATATTTTGCCTTCCCGATTTGATCTCTACCGTTGATATTCCTAGATCTAACTGTTCCTGAGCATCAATCTTCGCTCATTCGCTCATTCCTTTTACTTAGAATTTATGCTAAGTCTTCATTTTTGCTCTTCTTTAAAGGTTTCATCCCGCTGTTATTTTGCCACGCAATCTTCCTCCTGAACTTTGATTGGTCCTTCTAATGGATTCAAAACCCCATCTCAATCCTCCTCTTTATGTACTCTCTGTGTGATTACTGCACTTCACCCGCATATATATATATATATATATATATATATATATATATATATACAGAATGATATAGTTTTCTCATCTTCCACCATTCGATGCTTACACTTATTCAATTTGGGATTAAATCTCTGGACATATATATAAATCATACATAATTACAAAGTAAGTGTAAGCAATGCAATTTCTCTGTGACACTTTATAAGTATTTCATCATTACTTATTGTTGGCTTATATGGGCCTGACCCAGGTTCGAAAGAAGTATTTAGCCAAACAAATCCTGCAGCTACTGGCCTTTTCAGCAATAGCTCGCGAAGTGCGGACTGAGGTCTCACCCGAGGTAGCAGGGGAGGGTGCTGGAACCAGGTTCTTGCACCCTTGAGATGTCTAGATGTGGTTTGGAGGTTCTGCGCACCTTTCTGTAGCTTCACACTGCTCCGTATTCACACAGATTCGGACCCAGAATAACTTCTATTTTCTATTATCGCGTCGTTTACAGATCTAAGTTATTTGATGAAGTATTGTAAATCATATCTACTTAGCAAGGTCTTTAAGCAAACATTTAACATATTTAACCATTTCACGCACTTAGAATAAACTTAGATTTGCATACTATTACAAAACCAACTCACAAAAAGATAGAAAAGATAGATGAACACTTTATAAATAAGCCTTTTCGAGGGGGCAACCTCCTTTATATTACACAAATGAACAATTCTTCGATGATACAAATGACAAGACCTCCTTTGTATATATAGGAGTCTAAGGGGTCATAATATAATCAGAGCCGACATAACAATAATAATATAAGGGCACAATAATAACAATAATGGGCTGCTATGGGGCACAATAGTAACAATATAGGGACTACATGGGTACAACAATATAATAAGGCGGTTGTACTAATAACAATAAGGGGTTACACTAGTAGTATAGGGGCCTAACATGCCCCTATCCTTCAAAACCTGTTGTCCTCAACTCTTGAGTAGTTCTTAATGCTTCTGTATAAAATTCTTGTCCTCCCATGTGGAATCTTCAGTAGGTAAGGACTTCCACTTGATGAGATACTCTGAAATTGATCGATTTCATAGTTGTCGGGTTCTTGTTTCTGTGACTGCTCCAGGTTCCAATATGATTTTTCCTTCCTCTTCAAGTTCTGGCAATATTGTTTGAATTGGGATATTTTGCAAATTTTGAATGAGTGGGCACATTTCTTCTTCCTTCTTCCATTCATCTTTTACTTCATTTATCCAATATGGTTGGATAATAGAAATAACACAAAACAATGCTTCCACATCCTCTTCCTTTCTTGAGAGTGCATTTGCAACAAATTTTTTCTTCCCTTTTCTGTAGATGATGTCAAAGTCATAACCCAACATATTTGTGACCCATTTTTTCTGTTCTTCTAAAGATAATATTTGTTCTAAAAAGTATTTAAGACTACCATGATCCATATTTACCTTGAAATGTCTTCCCATTGGGTAAGGTCACCATTTCTTAAGTGCATGTAGTATTGCCAACATTTCCTTCTCATAAATAGCTTGCTTGAGATGTAGTCGTAAAAATACCCAATCACCTGCATTAAAACATTTTTCATTGCAATGTTGATCTACTTGTTGTTTCATTTGATTCTGCACCAAAGTGGCATTATCCTTTAAAATTTGGAGAACTTGTTGTTGATGCTCGATGTGATCTTTCATTGCTTGAACCTTTTTCTTCTTGATATGTCCTTCTATCTTTAGAGTTTGAGGAGTGGTAATTCTAGCCAATGCATTACAAGATATGGTTGGATTCATTACTTCTTTATCTAGGGTTTGCTCCTGGAGTATATCCTCTTCTTTTGACATTTCTTGTTCCTTTTCTTCCTCCTCTTCACAATCTATGTAGAATAATTTCTTCTCAGCACACTTATGACCTTTAGTGTATTTGCTATCACAACTGTAACAAAGTCCTTTTGCTCTTTTTTCTTCCAATTGTTGTGGTGTCAACCTTATAAGTTGTGGAAGGCTAGGGGCAACAACACTTCCATCTTTATACTTGTGAGTGGTAGGCTTCCTGGTTGCCATAATTTTGCTTTCCATTTTTTTTGCTAACCTGAATGCCTTCTCCAATGAATCAGGTTCCTAAAGGCGAACCTCATGTTGGATATTATCCTTTAAAGTCCCCATGAACACATCAATCCTATGCTCCTCTGGAATATCTTTTACCCTTATGTTCAATTTTTGGAAGTCCTCAATGTGATCCATCATTGAACCCCTTTGTTTGAGACTTATCAATTGGCTAAAAAAAGTGTTGCTTTTTGTATCCTCATAATGTGTTGTCATTTCTTCCGTAAAAATTGCCCAATGACAATTTGTTTATTAGAGCAAAGAAATAGATACCATACAAACTGATTTGGTTCCAAATATAAAGTGGCAATACGTACCTTTTGTGTGTTTTGCACATTATTGAGATCAAAAAATTGCTCCATCTGTAGTATCCATGTTGCGGGATCCTTGCCATCAAACTTCCTCATATCGATTTTTGGAATATGGTGGTTCTTATATCCAACATTAGAGTCTATGAAATCATGATTAACATTTATTTTTTTCTCATCACGAGTTTCCTTTACTACCCTTTCACCATTAAGAAGTATTTCTTGTAGAAAATTTGTCAAATTTGTCTTCAAATCTTCCATGCCTGTCTTCAAATCTTGCATGCCTATCTTCAAATCTGTCTTCAAATCTATCCTCAAATCATCCACTGTGGCATCGTCCCAGTAGTCCCCAAGCATTGCATACTTTGGCTCTTCTTCGGTTCCGATATTAACCTGTTTCGTTTTTAATGGTGTCGTGATATCTGGATCTTCGATTTCGGGTCCGTGCACCTCCCAGCTCCCCTATGATTCTAGAATATTGACGTTTCAAGGATCATCCTCATCATCTTCTACCTGGACATTATATCATTCAAGGGCCTGGCTCAGCTACCGCAACAAGTAGGGGTGCATAGTTTCCTCTGACTCTAGCAGTGTCTTGAATATGGCGGCCTTTATCAGCAGTAATGCTTCATCCACGAGATTCATCCATTGATCTTCAAAGAGGAATGTAGACAAAAACCCTATGCACAAGATATCCCACTCGCCTGTGTCGTGCTAGAGCTCCACTTCAGTATACCAGTTTCTGGGAATGACATCTAGGGTGTGATAAAATAAGTGCACCCATTCTAGCTGAGGTTCCTCTCCGCAAGCTTTGATCCATCTGGTAAGGTGCATGTGCGGGTCATCACGTCCATCGTATTTCTCTATTATACGTAGTTCCGGCTTCCCAAATTTGATCTTCATCATGCACCTATAGGTGCGCCAATCTTCGAATGTCCCTTCATGTGTGCCCCACCATCGTGCAGGCGTCGCGTGCAGTGCCCATCTCATCACATCAAACCGTTGGTGCTCTAGTACTGCAATTTCAAATTTGGTAAGGAATTCATCTATTATTGTCAACCCATCATACTTCGACAATTTGTGATCCTGGGCCCTTACGCAGTATAGTGCTTTAGTCACCATGTTGTAGTGTAGCGTGGTTACTCTCTTCAACCCGTTGCACCATTGCTCGTCTTCCTCATCTGAATTAGAAGTGCAGGATTCTCCATCACCCCATGATATTCTTCTATCCTCCGTTGTCTTGACCCATCCTCGCTCTTGGGCAGACATTCTATAGCTACAATCTACGTCGTCATCACATTCTCTATCAAGCATAGGTTCAATGTAGTGTGGTCCTTTAGCCAGATCTATCGGAATGACTACGCGGAGTGATTTTGTTTCAAATATCATTGTCTGCTTCTTTAGATTAATAACCCCATTTGTGTCGGTGGCCCAATCTATTCCTAACAACACATGATAGGGCACACTTTCATCCATGAGCTCAATAACTTCAAAGTCCATTTGGGTACTTACGTCATCAAGATCTACCGTAACTCCTTGCCGCCTTCCCATGGGTAGCATCTTCTATTTATTTGGCATCTGTAATTGGATAGGGGACCATTGTAGTGTAGGCTTACCCATGCACTCCCAAGTCTGTTTTGGCAGTAAGTTGGCATTTGAGCCCAGATCCAAAATGACCTACTCCATCCCATAATGGCCGATCTACGCTGTTAACCACATTTCCCTTCCGGTCCGTGATACATGTCTTCCCAACTATCTAAAGACACAAGGTTCACTCCATCCTACACATCTATTTATTAACTCCTCTAAGCCTTTAATCGCCCTGTTGTCACGAACCAATTTTATACATGTCTCTAAAAAGGTAGTTATCATCGAGGGATCCTTGTCCGACTCAGGCTGATCCCTACTACCTGGGGTAGAGACCTCTGTGAAGCTCTCCTGAGCTTCTAGATATGTCTCCTTGCCACCCCCTAAGTTCCTTCCATTCGCTCCTGTGGTCATGCCACTCCTCAGCACAATGTTGACCTTGGGATCTTCCTCACGAGGTTCAGACCTCATCATCTACACATTCTGGGTCGTTCTTGGTTGCATTGCCTTTTCTTCATGAATCTACGCTATCAGTGTAGGACAATCTATCAGCTCATGATCAAATTGCTTACAATAACTGCACAAAATTCTAGTTGTGTTGGTACACTCCCATGCGTAATGTCCTGGTCCTTCACAGTTGTAACAGATTAGCTACCCACGACCCCTTCCTGGCCCCATTCCACCTCATCCTCATCCACGACCTTGGAACCCACTGCACGCGATCGCCGCGGCTGGATCTTGACCTCGCACCTCAGTCTGCATTCTGTAAGCAGGTGACTGGTCAATTAACAATTAGTAGCTATGATAGTCTCTTTCCTCGTGGCCCACTGACCTGCAAAAGTTGAAAAATATCTGTTGGGGGGTCTAGTTGTATTTTGGTAATAGATGATAGTTATCAGTGTTGTGCTTTCCTCCCACCTAACAGATTGCGCACTAGAGCGGGGTTGTGGTGCTCGGTCCTGTCTGTGCCTCTGGTCGCAATAGCGTTGGTCCCCCTGTTGCCACAAAATTTACTAAGATCGGGCAATGATCTTTATCGTGTCCCTAGATTCTACACTTTATACACCATACTTCCTACCGAACTTCTGATCATGGTATTTGTTCTTGTTTTAGCTTCTTCATTTCCAAACACAAATCTTGGATCTGCACTTGGATTTACTGAACTCCCAACCCTGGGTCTTGCAACAGAGTTTCTTGTAACCACATCATTGTCTCTAGTGCTTTGGCCTGGGTTGAGATCTTCTGTTGTGATAGAGTTTCCATAAGTTGTGGTGTTAAGGATGCCATAAACCAAGTGTAGTGCTGCGCATCCGTCAATGTCATGTTAGCCTCGTGAATATTACTTTTCAGTCTTTGATCCAAATCCCAGGGGGTTTCTCCTGGCATCATTGCGATTTATTTGAACCTTACAATTAACTGTGTTTCTGACTTCAGCTGGCTAAACTCCTTCTTCAATTCGGTCTGACGTTCTGCTGTCCTTGTCATTGGGTGAGTGCTTGAGTACTTTATGTACCATGTCAGTGCTTAGTCCTACAGCACGCTAACTAAGGTAGCATTTCTAATATTATCATTCGCAATCTGCTGGGCGTTCCATACTGATGTTAGCATGAACCAGAATTGTTCCAGGCCTTCGCCTCCTCCTCCTTTGAATACCGATAACTGAATCGTGCTTGTCATTGCTACCCTTGAACGACTACGTTCCTGATCCCTTTGATCCTTCAACTTTATTTTCTATAGAGTCCCCATGTTTCACACCAGACATCCCTTAGGCAGATCTCAGTCTCGACAATGGAACCATTTGTTGGCTTATATGGGCCTGACCCAAGTTCGGAAGAAGTATTTAGCCAAAAAAATCCTGTAGCTACTGGCCCTTTCGGCAACAGCCCGTGAAGCGCGGACTGAGGTCTCACTCAAGGTAGCAGGGGAGGGGGCTGGAACCAAGTTTCCACACCCTTGGGATTTCTAGATGTGGTTTGGAGGTTCCACGCACCTTTCTGCAGCTTCACGCTGCTTTGTATTCGCGCAGATTTGGACCCAGAATAAATTCTATTTTCTATTATCGCGTGGTTTACAGATCTAAGCTATTTGATAAAGTATTGTAAATCAGATCTACTTAGCAGGGTCTTTAAGCAAACATTTAATAGATTTAACCATTTCGCGCACTTAGAATAAACTCACATTCACATATATCTATACCATAAGCATATAGATCAAACATATATATTAACCATAAAGTTATATCCATGATAAATCATATTTAACACAAAATTTGCAGAAGAAACTTATCTTTATTTCCACTCTACCACCAATATATCCAGATCCATCTTGCACACTCAACTGCAGGGGTATTTGCACACAGTTGCGAACTCTTCCAGGTCTCTGTGCACACAGCTGCAGAGCCTATATCCACTACCCAAACCCTCGACACGGACTTACAGACGCTTTCAGACTCTTCTCCTCAAGAACCCATTACAGTTTAGATCCAATATCATACCCAAAAAATAACTACCTTTCCCTCATAGAGCCGCACTCTAGCTATACCTTCCTATGGTCCGTGGACTGACTTACTTCCTATTATTTTATATTAATTTTTGGGCGGACAACCCTTTGACTCGACCTTTTACATTTCGCGCTCTGTATATTTCAGAGGTTTACAATATTTTTATCCTAATTTCTAGGCTATCAGACCCAAAACTGTTACAGGGGACCTCTGCTACTCAATACTTATGTTTCCTGCATTTATACACAAATTATTAGTTTGGAAATCATAAGGTTCAATAATCTGAACTGTTGCTTCACATATCATCTCTTCAAACTGAACTTCATCTCCTTCTTGCACAGTAACTTGTTCCAGTGTTGTCACAGTTTCAAATATCAATGTATTATCAAATTCTTTCTGCTGCAATAAATCACTGCTTCTCTCATTTAACAAACATTCTGCATCCTCCTTTACTTCAGAGTTTTTTATCTTCTGAAAGATACTTCTCCATACTTCTGACAGCTTCGAAATATTGGTCATCCTCTGTAAAACACTCCTTTGTTAGTGTTCTTTCTCCCAAGGTTAAATCGTCTTCATAGGTTCCTTCCTTCTTAACATCTTTCAGTAGATGTCCTTCCTTCTTATTCATTGTCTCAATAGCGTCCATGGCTATTTGCACTGTGTCTATCATCATGGTGGATTCATGATCCTTTGCTATGTTTTCAGTTAACATAGCCCCAACAAAATGGAAAATTGTGTGTGGTAAATTATGTATTTATGTTACTTTTAATTTTATTCAACACTAAATTGTTTTGTTGATATCAAATGCCTTTTTTTTTACTGTTAGGTGATTTCACTGTTTTATCATAGATCCAGCTATTTGGAGTTCTCTTCCATTTGAAGTTCTTGAAATTGTCTTGTTGTGGCTCCCTTTATCAGTTGTGATAAATTTTGGCACTGTATGTAAAAAATGAAAGAATGCTTTGCAGGACCCTTCTTTCTTTTTACGTTGCAAGAATGTCTCCACAAACCAAGTTGGATTTCTCGTTCATTTCCTCAATAGTGAAGACAATTGTTTTGCTACCGAATACCTTAATCAAAATGGCCACATATATCAATTTCATTTGGGATTCATAGATTCAAGATACAGAATAGAGTGTGTTGTTGGACCAATGGTGGTTTTATCCTTACCAACAGAATGCTCCCAAACACACAACTATTTCGTAGCGAATCGATTGACAAAGGAATTTAAAAACATAGGGCGAGTACGAATTGGAGACTTGGGTTTCTTTTCATTATTGGAAAATGTAAGCAGCAGAAAATATGTCTGGGTTGTTCTAAAACATATCTATGATAGAATGCAGTCTAAATTTTATGTTTGTAGTAGTCTTAATAGGGCATGGCAAAGGGTTTATGTTCCATTTGGTGGCACTTCACCCCCCAAGAATGTAGTGTTTTATAAAAGTAATTCGTTTTGGTTGTATCTCGACAAGGAGTATGAAGATTATCCTTGGTATGGGTATACAATCTACTAGTTTGATGTAATAAAAAATGAGTGGGGTTTTTCATTTGTTACAATCAGTGACATACATTGTATGCCATTAGCAATATTCATGAATCAGTTGATATGCCTTGGAAATGATGGGTCCACTTCTGTATGGTCAATTGAAGAATTAGATCATTTCCAATTTGGTCAACCGTTTTTTAAACAAAGAATTGACTACTTTGAAGATGATTGGGGTTTCAGATGGAAGTTGTTGGAAGAATTTCTGCAAATATAAATAGCAAATGTCCTTGCTATCTTCCGTTTTGAACAGTCCATGCTCTGGTTCTTATGTGCAACTGCAGTGAAGTTCCTTTCCTATTATATGACATGGTAACTCGCATCTATTTTCCAATAGATATTGATAATTCAACTAATGAGAAGATGTCTCGGTTTTGGTACCCAGCACAAGAGGACTGCAATGATCTGATTGAGTATGGAGATGTTTTTCCAATTGTTGCTCGTGTGGATTCCGTTGATGAGATTCCACCATTGGATATGGTGATAGATTCTTAGGATATTAGTATTCTTAGTTCTTCTTATAAATATTTTCCATTTTATATACTCTTTGTGGTTGTGGAAAATATTTCCATTTTTGCCTCTATACATACTATGTGTCTTTCTGGTAATACTTTAAAATTATGTTTGTATTGATCTTTGTGATGTAAAATATTTAATATTGTTTCCGCTAAAGTTTTCTTGTTTACATGTAGATGTTTCTCTATGTTATGCTTTTTTCTTTGTTTGTATAATTATAATTTCTATGATTTATGTTATACATTATATTTGTAATGGTTTTTTTCATTGATTCTCAAACAATTTTATATGTTTATGTTCATTTTAATATTTATATTTATATTTTGATAGTATATATAGTTCCAAATTTTTAGATTCTTGTGTCGCAATAGTATGGGTTCCATTTTGATTATAATATGATACGCAGAAATTTAGACTTCTTTTTTTGTTTGAGCCATTTGGAAGAATTCATTTGTTTTTTTTTTCCACTTTGAAATTTTTTGTTCTTGTTTTTAGGCATTTGGAAAAAGCCATATACATTTTCATAAGTTTGTATGGTTGGAAAATAAATAAAATATACACTTTTTATGTTCCATGTTTATGATTGCATAATGAAAAATTATTATTCATTGTAGACATGTCATCTGAAGGCACAAGCATGCATGCAAGAAAAAGAACTTTGTCATCACAATCACGTGAGAGGTCTAATGAAAGTTGTTGTTTGTGGTATCAACAAAATAAGGATGTGATAAATGAGCATAGGAGAGCTGCATCTAAGAGAAAAACGAGTGAAGGCACTCTTCAAAAGGATTCTATAGTTCCTTGTAAGTATCGTAGTATGGACGATATAATGGAAAGAACATTTCCTGTTAATAGTGCATTATCAGGATATGCTCCTCCTCAGCATAGTCTTGTTGTTTGATGCTCTTCTGAAAATGTTCATAACATTGGGGAAACATCTTGCAATGGGGAAGAATGCCATATCGATATTGTGCATGCAAATGTCCACCCTAACCCTTCCTTGTGTCCAATCGCATGTTCTGATGGCCAAAGGTTGCAAACAAGCCATGGCCGAGGTAATGAGGACCTTTTGTGTGATGATTTGAATGATATTTTACTTGGCCATTTGTTTAATAATTTGGATTCAGCGGCTCGAAACAAAAGACCTTCAAATCCGCTTCTCAAAGTAATGTGGTCCCACCAAGAGAATCAGTCATCCCTGATGGAATTTCGCGTGGCACAATGGAGGTAACACAATTATATTTTGGTTTTCGTTGCAATAGTGGTTGTCTAGCTACATTCTAGACAAATGTATATTTTCGGTGTTTTTGATTTTCTTTTAATTTTTTAAATTTCTAATTTCTTAGACAATGAATTTTATGGCATCTTTTATTTTTTCTGAACAGGACAGAAGTCATTCTAATAGAGGCATAGAAATTAACTTCGTAGATGTTACATCTACTGATGTTAGAAGTGAAGAGGAACTATCTCATAGTGTTCATCCACATCGCCAAACAAATGTAAATGTTTAGTGGATTTGATATTTTTCTCATTTTCTCATTTCTAGTTGCCTTGAAATTGTGTTTTCTAACATTTCATGGAGAAAACATGATGGCATCTCTTTAGGTTCGCCAATTGGAATCCAAAAGATCAAATTGTAAAACTATTGTAGATGTATTTGATTTATTTTAAATTTTTGAATCTTTCTTTTTTGGACATTTAGTTTTATAACGTATTTTATTCTTTTGAAATAGGAAAGAACTCATTTAAATAGAGGCAAAGAAACTACATGAAAAAATGTTTCGTCCACTGTTCTTAGAATCCAAGAGCAACCGTCTCATAACCCTCATCCACGTGAAGACAGAAATTTAAATGAATGCATTTGATCCTTTTTCATTTTCTTCATTTATAGTTGCAATTAAATTTGAAAGTCTTTTATGACAAAGAGACGTTTACATCCTCTCAGATTCGCGAAATGCACACTATAAATTTGGAGACACATTCTCATAGATGCATTCCACGTGCTTCAAATTTGCGAAGGGAATCTCATGTTCTTGAAGATGAAGTAAATGTTAGAATAGATTTTACTCATCGAAATGGTTTTCAACATGGTTCGGCGAGTAGATATCATATTCATTTTGATGGAAACATGATTGCAGTGCATAAAAGGTTTCGAGCAAAGATAGATAGCTTGTCAGTTGTCCAGATGTACCACATTTTCCAAGAATCATATCCCGGAATCCTTGTTGTGAGACATTATGAAGGACCTGTTTGTAGATGATGCAAGAGTGAAAGAGGAGCCCATATTTTTTGTCAGTATAATAACATGGATCTTGGTGAGCAACCTCATATTTTAAGAGTTATTACTCAAGTTGAAGAAATGATAATAGCATGTGTGAATCCCATTTTGCAAGTGACACATGCTCGAGGTGGGAAATATAAGTATAGTGGTCATACAATTATCTTTCCTCAAAATATTTCTACAATTGTATGAAGCATCCCTCAACGTGTTGAAGGTATTGACTTTATAATTGTGAGGAGACATGGCACTGAGTCCAAATATTATGAATGTTATGTCAAAAGATCTCGAGTGATGGATGCATTGCTTTTCAAAATCCAGCGTGATCAATACTATCAAGATGTTGTAATTGATTATGGTTCAGTGAATCCTCTACCCAAAAGATCAACAGATGTCTCCTCAAGGCTGTCATATTGAAGAATCTG
Organism: Pinus tabuliformis; assembly: GCA_031772625.1. Lineage (NCBI taxonomy): Eukaryota > Viridiplantae > Streptophyta > Pinopsida > Pinales > Pinaceae > Pinus > Pinus tabuliformis. Next base: position 14,499,387 of record CM062818.1, on the reverse strand, counting down.
AGATCAATGAAACTAATAATGAAGAGTTTCATGCTGAGAATTTTCCCTCTCATCATTCTTCCTTTGTTGCTTGCCTACCAAATGAACGCAGAGAAGTGGAAGAAATTAGAGCATTTCTTGATAATGTTCATTCTTCACATGTTCAAGACATGGATTGGCCCACTATTGGAGCCTCTCCAGTGAATGAATATAACATAGAGGGGTTGTTTGATATCGCATTCCCAACATTGTTCCCCACTGGTGATGTTGATTGGTTGCAACCATGTATTTGTAGTGTTGAAGTTCATGAGTATGCATTGCATCTTCTTAGGTACTATGATTAGAGATTTGGAATCCATCCTTGGTTTTGATATTACCTATTAAACATGATAATGCGGCATCAGAGCCAAGCAACTGCTGTAGTTTTTGCAAAGAAACATTTACATGATAACTCACCTACAACAGTTGAGAAGTTGCGTCATCGACTATCTGATTTACCAGATAATAAGTTGGTTGAGCATCTTATGCGGTTTGGTTCTTGTTTGAGAGGTACAAGGGCATATTGGACTAAGTCTTGATCTAAATAGATAGACATGATTACTCATTTAGGATGTCCATATTTATTTTTTACTTTGAGTGTAGCTAACAGAAAGTGGCTAGAGTTGCATAACCTCATGCCCATACATTCACATTGTCGTTCTTCAAATGAGCACCATATGATAATTGAGAATGTTATCTAGTACCCTCATATTGTTGCAGCATTTATGCACCACAGATTCAATATTTTTTTAGAGGAAGTTATCCAAAAATACCTTAAAGCTAAATACTTTCGGTACAGGGTTGTGTTGAATTTTTTTTCTATACTTTTTCAACTTTTATTGTGATTCTATTTATATTGTTTGTAGTAACTATATGTTGATTTACTTCAAATATGAGTGGAAACACAGAGGTTCAGATCATATCCATGGTTTCCTATGGTTAGAAGGTGCTCCTAACATGGAAATACTTGATTGGTCAAATAGTTCTGATGTACAACTTGCAAAGATGTTCTTCAACAAATATGTAAATGCATGGAATCCACGTGACATACATCGTCGCAACATAATGGTTCCACAAAGCCTCAATGATGGCCCTTTCCTATTGAATACTGGTCAAATTTTCTCTTGTAGTCCTCATAATGATTACGAAGAATTGTTAGACCATGTCCAAAGGCACACAAAGTGTACTATGGATTCTTGCTTGCACAAAAAGGGCGCTATTCTAACATGTTGGTAGGATTCTCCATGGGATCTTTGTGGTGAATCAAGATTGTTCATAGATGATGAAGAAAGAAAAAAATATGAGTCAGCAAGAAATGATGACAGACTTAATGTACATAACATTGTCCTTCTGACAATGTCGCGTGAAATGTTGATTGCCAGCCAGTGCTTTCTTACTATGTTGTGTTGAAATACATTTCTAAGTATGCATCGAAAGCAGAAAAAAGGTTTGAAAGTTATCATCATATGTTAACTAGAATTTGAAATTATATTGGCTCTGAGGATCGTGCTTTATGTGCATATAGAAAGTTTCTTGCAGAAACGATTGTTGACCATGACATTGGAGCACAAGAAACATGCCATCTGTTGCTTAAGTTGCCTCTTGTTGTTTGTAGTCAGAAATTTGTTTCCTTAAATGTTGGAAGAAAGGTTTTTAGGAAAATATCAAGGGATGGCTTGCAATGTTCATCTGAGAATACTTTCGTTCAACATTATCAGAAGAGACCTTTTTTCCTTGAACATCTATCTTTGATAGAAACAACAAGATCTTAGACATTTGATAGCAAGCATAAAAAAAATCCATGGAAGGCTAGAGATGTTCATGTTATTGTTCGGGTTTGGCCACAGCTTTATTCTATTCCTAGTGAGGCTTCAGAGGAATTTGAAACCTTTTTCTAGTCAGAATTGCTATTGTACAAGCCAATTCATGACATTTCTTTAGAAATTGGCCTTTCAGCTAAAGTTATTATTGAAAGTTGGAGGAATTTTCGATATCGAGCATGGCATGTTGATCGACACACATCAATTATAAACAATATTGAAGATGCATGGTGATTTTTCTTACCACGAAATGAATGTTGAAGATGATTTTCAAGAATGGAAGATTTTCTCTCATTTGGTTCCACCAAACGATGTGAATGTTTCTGATCTTCACACCCTTGGTCGAAGGGACTTTGATATATCCTTTGACTGGGAAAGTACAACTATTTCTGATGATGTTGCAGAGGAAGCTACTAATTTTATAAGGAATGCAAAATCAGCGGGTGATATTGTTGACCTTTCAAACAGAACATTTGCATCTCCAGATTCTTTGTCGGAAAAACAATGACTTGCTTTTGAGATTGTGTTAAGGCACTTTGCTGAATATGAAATTCGTGAAGCTCTTCTTATGATTATTTAGGGCACTGCGGGCACTGGGAAGTCTTTCCTTATCCATTGTATTTTTTAAGCTCTTTCTAATTCGTCAAGTGATGGAAGAAGCCCTTTGCTTCTTCTTGCACCAACAAGAATAGCTGCTTTTAATATACATGCAAAAACAATACACTCGGCTCTAAAAATCCCAATTAAAGATATGCAGCTACTATAAGGGCAGTGACTTGCAATATTCCAAGAAGAAATTTGACATGTTAGATATATATTGATTGATGAAATGAGCTTTCTGGGATCAAGGTTGTTTATGCAAATAGATGCTTGGTTACGAGAAGCATTTACAGAGAAAAAGAATTTTCCTTTTGGTGGGAGATCCATCATCCTTGTGGTTGATCCTGGCCAACTACCTCCTGTCAGAGATAAGCCTTTATATGCAGGTAATACAATAGGGAAAGTCTTGTGGAACAAATTCAACATTGTTGTCACTCTTGACACAATATTTCACCAACAAGGGAATAATGAGAAACAATCTTGTTTTCGTAGAGTCCTCAATAACATAAGAAACATAGAAGCTGTCCTTAAAGATTGGGACTTTCTTATGTCTCGGGCTGATATGAGGTTGCATCCTATAGAAAGAGATTTATTTAATGCGACAGTTCACATGTTTCCAACAAATAACTTGGTGTCCTTGCATAATAGGCAAATGCTAAAATAATTAAATTCTCCAATTGCATGATGTGTTGTTGAATATTCAAGGCGTTCATAAATCAGTGGTGTTGATGATGATCAATTGGACCATGAAGCTTTGTTGTGTTGTGGTCAGCGTGTTATGTTGACATGTAATTTATGGGTTGAAGCTAGCTTAGTGAATGGTGCACTTGGTTTAGTCAAGGATATATGCTATCCGCCTACCTCTAAGCCACCTCGACTTCCAATGTTCACAACTGTTGCTTTTGATAAGTATGTTGGTGTTCCATTTGATGCAATCAATCCAAACATTGTCCCTATCACCCCATTGATAAGAGGAAATCAAAAACAAATTCCTTTGAAGATGGCATGGGCTCTTACAATCCACAAGTCATAGGGTTTGGCTTTAGAACGAGCGTCAGTTGATATCAAGAATAAAGAGTAGCAAGGCCTTACCTTCATAACGATATCAAGAGTGAAATCAATACATGGTTTATGCATTGCACTGCCTTTTTCTTTCCAACATTATGCCAAGATGAAAGATAGTGCATATGTTACAATTAGGAAGAAGGAAGAGGAGCGATTGAAGTCCATATCACTATGAAATACAACTAATAACATTGTGGCCTTCTTTATAGTTTTGAACTTCAATTTTGTAGTGGATTATTTGATGTAGACAAAACAAAAAATATATGTTAAGACTCAATGTTCTTTCTGTGGTTGCAATGTTGGTTAAATTGTGATTATTTTAAACACTAATGTTGTTTTTATGTACAAAATTGTATATCTCTGGTCTTAAAGTGTCCTATTATGTTGTTCTTCTTTAAATCCAATGTGTGCAATTTAGATGTGTTTTTTTCATTTATGTTGCTTTGCTCCAATGGGAGTGTTACTATTTTATATCTTTCTCTTGCATTTTTTATTGTTGTGGTCTTCTGTGTGAATCGCTTCACTTTGTTCACTAGGATCCATAAATGAAAATATTGTTTACATTTTTAATATTATTGTTGGGATTTCATGTTCTAGGTGTTTATATCAATATTCTTGAGATTTACACTATTAATACATTCATGTATTGATATCAATGTATTTATGGCCTAAATTATATTTACTGTTTACAATGTAGTGATATAAATGTGTTATTATTAATGTGGTCATGATTTATCATGTTTTATTGTTTTATGGTTTGCAATGTGGTTCTTATATTGGTATTGGTTTAGATCACAGTTGAACTAATCTATTCTGACTCTTCTATAGGAAATATTAATATTGCCACAAGCATCTTAAACAACAGAATAACATTTACTTCATCTTCAAGAAGATGAGATTCCCTTCGCAAATTTGAAGCATGTGGAATGGATCTATGAGAATGTCTTTATCCTACAACTCAAAAATATATAAATATTCTTATCTAAGTCGTGTAATTTATAAACAATGCGATCTTTGATTATTCCTAAAAGACAAATAATCATATAGATGGCTTACTTATCAAATAGAAAGATGCATTCATATAATGATAACATTATTTAAGAAATTAAACAAAGTAATTATAAAAACATTATCACATTCATCAAAATATATATATTGCTGACATATATCCTTTGAAATATAACAATTCTGAATCTCAGAAATTATATGATAAAGAATTATTTGAGAAAAAATACAGATATCAACAATAGAAAATTTTAAATAAGTGTTCATTCACATAAGGAAATAAGACAAAAATAGTGATAGAAGTATCACATGCATTTGAATCCTTCTGATGTGAACAACACTTCGATTCCACTTTCGTATTTGAGAAAACCTCCAAAAGATGCAAAAGTGCAAGTCTTGAAAAAGCTTCTTGGTTTGCAATGTGGTTCTTATATTGGTATTGGTTTAGGTCACAATCAAACTAATCTATTTTGACTCTTCTATAGGAAATATTAATATTGCCACAAGCATCTTAAACAGTTGAGTAACATTTACTTCATTTTCAAGAACATGAGATTCGCTTCCCAAATTTGAAGCATGTGGAATGGATCTATGACAATGTCTTTATCCTACAACTCAAAAATATATAAATATTCTTATCTAAGCCGGGTAATTTATAAAAAATGTGATCTTTGATTATTCCTAAAAGAAAAATAAGCATATAGATAGCTTACTTATCAAATAGAAAGATGCATTCATATAATGGTTACTTTATTAAGAAATTAAACAAAGTAATTATAAAAACATTATCGCATTCATCAAAATATATATATCGCTGACATATATCCTTTGAAATATAGCAATTCTCAATCTTCAAAAATGATATGATAAAGAATTATTTGAGAAAAAATACATATATCAACAATAGCAATTTTTAAAGAAGTGTTCATTCACATAAGGAAATAAAACAAAAACAGTCATAGAAGTATCGCATGCATTTGAATCCTTCCAATGCGAACAACACTTCGATTCCACTTTTCGATTTGAGAAAACCTCCAGAGGGTGCAAAAATGCGAGTCTCGGAAAAGCTTCTTGATAAAAATGTGAAACCTTGATGCACTTTTTGATAAAAAAAAATTTAGAAGTACAGTAGTGCAACTTCCCAAGTCAAAATTTTATAAAAATTGAGGACCCTTTCTAAATACATGAAAGGGTATTAAATAATAAAAATAAAAACTACTATCAACAAAAATCGCTATAAGTTGTTCAAACTGTGACATGAAAATCTGGGATTTGGTATAAAATTAGCAGTGCGATGGTGGTTGAACTAATTCATTGAATCAGCTTCTTCTCATATGCTTGCAGCTCACAGATTACTTGCATTGGTTGGATTTCCAGAGGCTGACTCATCCTAGAATGTAGCTGGGTTGTATAGGTGGCATCGGAGAGTTCAGGAACCATGCAGTTGACCGCGTCAGACAGGAATTTCATGGCCATCTGCTGGCTATGAGGCTTGACTAGAAGAGACCAAAATGCATCCCATGTCAAGTTTTGAACTTCTCTGATTTGTTTTTCTCTGCTTGCCAGCTCCTATCTCCAATGATGTTTTAGGGCCTTTGCTTTTGAGAGTTTACCTGGAGAGAAATCGAAAATCAAATTAGACATATGTAAACTATTATTTACTAATTCAATTACACCATTCGTTGTAGCTCTAGCTCTAGAAGTTTCTCTTTCGGCTTTCATTAGCTGAGATTCCCATTCCAAAAATAAGATTTCTTTGTGTGATTCTTGCATTTTTGGCTGATTTGCAGCCATTCCGTCCTCTGAATTTTGCCAAGAGAGAAATTTTGTTATTTTTTCATCTACTTTCTCCAATTCCAATCTTCTATCAATTGCCTTCTCAATAAATGATGCAGAGATGTCGCACAACGGGTCAGCCAATGATATATTATGGGAAAGGATGTTCAATTGTTGGGACAAGGCTTTGGTTATCTCCAAGGCTTATTTTTTGAATTCAGTAACCTGTGGATAACCCTTGTATTTTTCTATCTTTAATTGTACTTGTGCAATTTGATCATCCTTGGCCTTCTTTTCTTGCTCAATTGCTATCTGAAGGCTGCTTATTTCTTGAGAAAACTTCTATTGTTTCTAGAGAGCCTGCTTATCAATTTTCTGTTTCTCAAGATTCAACTGTTCTTTAATTTGCTCATTTTGTTGCCTTTGTTCTGCTAGCTTCTGTTCTTGTAGATTAATATTTTGTTGTTCTTCTGTCGATTGCATCTCAAACTGAGTGATCCTTTGATCTTTATCCTTGATTAGTTGACTGACCTCTGAGGCTTTGTCCATTGTTGTTGTTTTATACACCCCTGCATACTGAGATAAATTAGTTAAATCCTTAGAAGGATTGACTTTTGACTTCCATACCACATTCATCATTTCGTCCTTAGGAGTTAAAAGAGGTCCTTGATTGGTTTTCCTATTTCTCATCTGTCTTTTAACTATAGCCCTGTGCTTTGGACTGTAGAATACATCAAGGGGTGTTATTTATTCTATTTTTAGTGCAATGCCTTCTGTGGGATTTTCTGGAATGATTTCTATATCCTGCTACATTTTGGGTAGGCCGCTTGTCCCTTCAATTGGAACACTAATAACCTCAAACTGTTCTGCTGCGGGCGGTTTTGGTGTAGTGAGGTTTTGGGAGTCCTTTGGGTTTTTTATGAGTAGATCAGATTGCTCCCCTTCTTGATTAAAGTTGGATCAATATTTATATCAGTATGAAGGAACTCACTAGTTCCTTACTTTGTCCTCTGCCTTTCAGGGCTATTCTGCTTTTCAAGAATCTTCCGGGTAGTTTTTCCTTCACTTTGGCCTTCATGTTGCAGCATAGGGGTGGTATTTAATAAGTCCATCGATAGAGTTTGCAACCTCCTTGTTTTGAACTTTATAAATGCTTCTAGCCCCTCTGCTCCCAATTTGATTTTTGCAAGTTGTTTTACTTGAGAAAATAACTCAGCTGAGGTGAACAAATCATCATAATCACATTTCTCATGTTCAAACTTGGCAATTTTGACGTGAGAGGTGAATTTATAGGCTATTTCTTTTGGATCATATTGCCTCTTTGGAATGATTGCTAACTTTAGCGCTTTTATTTTCTCTGCTTCTTTCTCTGCATGTTTGAAGTCATGCAGTGTGAAAGTGCCACATGGGAGGGGGAATGAAGGCCACATTTTCTTTTTGGACTCCTTTAGGTTTCTGAATATCCCTGCTTCTGTGATTTGATAAGCTATTTCCATAGCAAATAGTTTATCGAGAATGTATAAGTGGAGAGAATGTGGAGCAACAATGCTTCCAAAAAGTCTAATTTAGGTGAAATTTTCTTCACCAAACCAATTACCAATTGATGTTAAGTCGACACTAGCTTCATCGGATAACTGAGGAGCAGATTTATTGAATATAGCATAATGAACAGGCAAGACAAAACCATGACAGATTCTATAAATATTGTTTTTGTAATGGGTTTTCCATAGTTCCTTATGATAGATGTGAATGGGGACTGGGTCTTGTGGAGTCCATTTCCAACCTAGAATGGGGTAATCAAAATTGAAACAGATAGTGTCCATAATGTAGGCACTCATATAAAATGGGGATATTACCTGGGTAGTCACAAACCTGTTTCTTCTATACTTGAGGTTATGGTTGGCCATTTTATCAGAAAAAATGGTTGCCCAATCCATGATATATAAGTTAACTGCTGCCTCCATTAAAGGAACCATTTCAATTGAAAACCTAGTAGAATCGGAGACTCCAAAGAGTCTACATATCATAGCACCAACATAGCAGTAAGGATATGCCAAGGAGTCAATGGAATACATAATCGATGATTCATGCTTGTGTTTGTTTAGGTAATGCCTCCACTACCTGATAGGATCCGATTCCACGTCATTTTCTTTGGCAAAGGCTTCGACAAATGCCTTGTTGTAATGCTTTTGCGGTTCCGCCAAATGGTACATATTTTTGATATCTTCTGCTCTAAACTACCTGAACATCCTTCCATCAACCATAAAAAATTCTCTATCTATTATGTTGATACTCTCGATTACCCATCTAACTAAGTCATTGTAGGGTAATATTCTAGCGCGGATAGCTATTCTGTGGAGAAAAGAGCTGGCAAAATCCTTGAGAGTATTCTCTGATTTGTCAGTGGAATCAGTTGTTCCCTTTTCTTCTTCAATTTCTTCTGGATCTTCAGCTTCCAATAAATTGTATATGCTTTCCCATGAAGCTTTTCCTAGGCCGACGTAGGTAGTATCACCTATCAAAACCTTCTACTAGTTCCTCTTTGGTTAAGACTGTAAGCTTTCTTTCTTTGATTTCTTCGACATTTCTACTGAATTGATGAATTCAAACTTACTCTGCAAAAGAAAAAGATGATCGTAACAAAGGAGAAAATCTATTCCAAGATAATGCACAACACACAAGATTAACAACAATTAAGCACAATAAGTGATATTAATTTGATATATTATGTTACCATGGATGAAATCCTCGAAGGATTCAACCATAACTGCTCTATTAACGATTTAGGAAACTATAAATTGTGATCATTGAATGCCATAATGATATGTCGTATTGCGCATATTAATAACGGTTCTTTAAAGTAAATATGGTGAATTTCTCGATCAGCGATTAGCAATAATCACATATCATAGATCAATAGGCCCAACTTTATGCTTTAGCTGTTTCCTTCGTATAGCTCCAATTGCGATAAAGAGTGAGTTGTCATAGGGATGCGGGATAATCTTTAAGATATCAATGAATCATTTATTTCTCATTTACTAATGATTTATGTTCTTAAAACCCACAATCATTTGTTTAACCATACTATTTCCACTTTATTGAAAAGCACGCATTTATTTATGATGATGAAATCACATCGACGGATCTCAAATGGGCTTTTGTTATTTGTTTTGGGACCTTACCGATGCGCGATTGTGATCAGCTTGTTGCATCGGTGGAGTTGTATGACCCCATGGAATGTTTCCTTAAGAAATTTGCGATATATGCTTTCCGATTGTGTTATCACATTGGGGAATGCCAAAGGAAATGTTAAGTCCATATTTTAGCAAAAGGATGTGCGCAATGCGATATGTTTCATTTATAGTTTGTCTTATGACAAGCTTTTGTTTCGCGTTTACATTGGATCAAACCTCATCATAAGGATTTTCATGTATCATATGGATTTTTTGGAAAATGTGATTGTTATTGAAGTTATCCTAAAAGAAAAAAGACTTATTATTTAGAACTACTGATTTTAGCTAAGTTTATTAAAAAAGGGACCCATTTCTTGTTAAATTGTTTATATAAAAATTTTGAAATGGGGAGGGTTGTTGTATAGCACAACAGGTTTCTAATATTTTTCCCTTGGGTTTATTAATTCCCAATGGTTTATAGTATCAAATTATTGGTTTTCTTCATTCTTCAACTTTTTAATATTAATAATTCCTTGGGTTTAAAATCCCTTGAAGTTTATTGTTAATCCCTTGGGTTTATTATTCGTTTGGGTTTATTACATCAATCCCTTGGGTTCATTATTCCCTTGGGTTTATATTATTAGTCCCTTCTGTTTAATAATATTGCCTTAGGTTCATAATCACTTGGGGTTTTAGTATTAATCCCTTGGGCTTATAATATCAATCACTTACATTTATTATTTCCAAGTCAAACATGGTTTATTATAAAGTCAACCATGGCCCAACATGGAATTGTGATAGGAATTATCTCAATATGTAAATCAATGATGGTCGATCATGTTTATTTTAATGTTTATAATATTAGTCCCTTGGATTTAATATTATTCCCTTGGGTTCATAATCCCTTGGGGTCTTAGTATTATTGCTTCATTTTATTATTCCTTTTTGTTTCTCATATTAATCCCAAGGGTTTATTATTCCCTTAGGTTTATAGCCAACCATGGTTCAATGTCACATTGTGAAAATGATTGTCTCATCATGAAAATAAATAATAATCCCTTGGTTTATTATTACTTTGGGTTTATTATATCAATCCCTTGGGTTTATTATTCCATTGGGTTTATAATCCCTTGGGCTTTTAGTATTAAACCCTTGGGCTTATTGTTCATTGGGGTTTTAGTATTAATACCTTGGGTTTATTGTTCGTTTGGGTTTATAATATCAATCCCTTGGGTTCATTATTCTGTTTGGTTTATAATATCAATCATTGTAAACCATTGCCAATCATAGCCAAACATGGTCAATCATGGTTGAATGTCGGATTGTGATAAGAATTGTCTCACCATCAAAATAAACCATGTTTATTTTAGTGTTTGTAGTATTTATATTTGGATTTACCAATGTTGGGTTTATAATATTAGTCCCATGCTTCAATGTTGTTGGGTCTATAGTATTAGGCCCTTCATTTAATATTATTCCATTGGGTTCATAATCCCTTGGACTTTTAATATTAATCCCTTGGGTTTATTGTTAATTGGGGTTTTAGTATTAACCCCTTGGGTTTATTGTTCATTTGGGTTTATAATATCAATCCATTAGGTTCATTATTGTGTTTGGTTTATAATATCAATCATTGTAAACCATTTTGAATCATAGCCAAACATGCTCAATCATGGTTGAATGTCACATTATGACAAGAATTGTCTCACCATCAAAATAAACCATGTGTATTTTAGTGTTTGTAGTATTTATATTTGGGTTTACTAATTTTGGTTTTATAATATTATTCCCTTGGTGGAATGTCACATTTTGATAAAGATTGACTCACCATGAAAATAATCCATGTTTATTTTAGTGTTTGTAGTGTTTATATTTTGGTTTAACAATGTTGGGTTCATAATATTAGTCCCATGGGTTTAATATTATTTCCTTGGGTTCATAAACCCTTGGGGTTTTAATATTGATCCCTTTGTTTATTATTCCTTTAGGTTTATAATATCAATCCCTTGGGTTGATTATTCCCTTCAGTTTATAATATCGATCATGGTAAACCATTTTCAATCATAGCCAACCATGGTTCAATGTCACATTGTGACAATGATTGTCTCACCATGAAAATAAATAATAATCCCTTGGGTTTATTATTCCTTTGGGTTTATTATATCAATCCCTTGGGTTTTTTATTCTCTTGGGTTTATAATCCCTTGGGGTTTTAGTATTAATCCCTTGGGTTTATTGTTCATTGGGGTTTTAGTATTAATCCCTTGGGTTTATTGTTCATTTGGGTTTATAATATCAATCCCTTGGGTTAATTATTCCATTTGGTTTGTAATATCAATCATTGTAAACCATTGCCAATCATAGCCAAGCATGGTCAATCACGGTTGAATGTCGCATTGTGACAAGAATTGTCTCACCATCAAAATAAACTATGTTTATTTTAGTGTTTGTAGTATTTATATTTGAGTTTATCAATGTTGGGTTTATAATATTAGTCCCATTCTTCAATATTGTTGGGTCTATAGTATTAGGCCCTTCAGTTTAATATTATTCCATTGGGTTCATAATCCCTTGGGGTTTTAGTATTAATCCCTTGGGTTCATTGTTAATTGGGGTTTTAGTATTAATCCCTTGGGTTTATTGTTCATTTGGGTTTATAGTATCAATCCCTTGGGTTCATTATTGTGTTTGGTTTATAATATCAATCATTGTAAACCATTGTCAATCATAGAAAAACATGGTCAATCATGGTTGAATGTCGCATTGTGACAAGAATTGTCTCACCATCAAAATAAACCATTTTTATTTTAGTGTTTGTAGTATTGATATTTTGGTTTACCAATGTTGGTTTTATAATATTAGTCCCTTGGTTGAATGTCGCATTTTGACAAAGATTGACTCACCATGAAAATAAACCATGTTTATTTTAGTGTTTGTAGTGTTTATATTTGGGTTTAACAATGCTGGGTTTATAATATTAGTCCCATGGGTTTAATATTATTTCCTTGGGTCCATAAACCCTTTGATTTTTAGTATTGATCCCTTTGTTTATTATTCCTTTAGGTTTATAATATCAATCCCTTGGGTTTATTACTCCCTTTGGTTTATAATATCGATCATGGTAAACGATTATCAATCATAGCCAACCATGGTTCAATGTCACATTGTGAAAACGATTGTCTCACCATGAAAATAAATAATAATTCCTTGGGTTTATTATTCCTTTGGGTTTATTATATCAATCCCTTGGGTTTATTATTTCCTTGGGTTTATAATCCCTTGGGATTTTAGTATTAATCCCTTGGGTTTATTGTTCATTGCGGTTTTAGTATTAATCCCTTGGGTTTATTGTTCATTTGGGTTTATAATATCAATCCCTTGGGTTCATTATTCCGTTTGGTTTATAATATCAATCATTGTAAACCATTGCCAATCATAGCCAAACATGGTCAATCATGGTTTAATGTCACATTGTGACAAGAATTGTCTCACCATCAAAATAAACCATGTTTATTTTAGTGTTTGTAGTATTTATATTTGGGTTTACCAATGTTGGGTTTATAATATTAGTCCCATGCTTCAATGTTGTTGCGTTTATAGTATTAGCCCTTTGGTTTAATATTATTCTGTTGGGTTTATAATCCCTCGGGCTTTTAGTAGTAATCCCTTGTGTTTATTGTTCATTGGGGTTTTAGTATTAATCCCTTGGGTTTATTATTCATTTGGGTTTATAATATCAATCCTTTGGGTTCATTATTGCATTTGGTTTATAATATCAATCATTGTAAACCATTGTCAATCATAGCCAAACATTGTCAATCATGTTTGAATGTCGCATTATGATAAGAATTGTCTCACCATCAAAATAAACCATGTTTATTTTAGTGTTTGTAGTATTTATATTTGGGTTTACCAATGTTGGTTTTATAATATTAGTACCTTGGTTGAATGTCGCATTTTGAAAAGGATTAACTCACCATGAAAATAAACCATGTTTATTTTAGTGTTTGTAGTGTTTATATTTGGGTTTAACAATGTTGGGTTTGTAATATTAGTCCCATGGGTTTAATATTATTTCCTTGGGTTCATAAACCCTTGGGGTTTTATTATTGATCCCTTTGTTTATTATTCCTTTAGGTTTATAATATCAATCCCTTGGGTTTATTATTCCCTTTGGTTTATAATATCGATCATGGTAAACCATTGTCAATCATAGCCAATCGTGGTTCAGTGTCCTATTGTGACAACGATTGTCTCACCATGAAAATAAATAATAATCTCTTGGGCTTATTATTCCTTTGGGTTTATTATATCAATCCCTTGGGTTTATTGTTCCATTAGGTTTATAATCCCTTGGGGTTTTAGTATTAATCCCTTGGGTTTATTGTTCATTGGGGTTTTATTATTAATCCCTTGGGTTTATTATTCATTTGGATTTATAATATCAATCCCTTGGGTTCATTGTTCTGTTTGGTTTATAATATCAATCATTGTAAACCATTTCCAATCATAGCCAAACATGGTTAATCATGGTTGAATGTCGCATTGTGACCAGAATTATCTCACCATCAAAATAAACCATGTTTATTTTAGTGTTTGTAGTTTTATATTTGGGTTTACCAATGTTGGGTTTATAATATTAGTCCCATGCTTCAATGTTGTTGGGTCTATAGTATTAGGCCCTTCGATTTAATATTATTCCATTTCCCTTGGGCTTTTATTATTAATCCATTGGGTTTATTGTTCATTGGGGTTTTAGTATTAATCCGTTGGGTTTATTGCTCATTTTGGTTTATAATATCAATCCCTTGGGTTCATTGTTGTGTTTGGTTTATAATATCAATCATTGTAAACAATTGTCAATCATAGCCAAACATGGTCAATCATGGTTGATTGTCACATTGTGACAAGAATTGCCTCACCATCGAAATAAACCATGTTTATTTTAGTGTTTGTAGTATTTATATTTTGGTTTACCAATGTTGGTTTTATAATATTAGTCCCTTGGTTGAATGTCGCATTTTGACAGATATTGACTCACCATGAAAATAAACCATGTTTATTTTAGTGTTTGTAGTGTTTATATTTGGGTTTAACAATGTTGGGTTTATAATATTAATCCCATGGGTTTAATATTATTTCCTTGGGTTCATAAACCCTTGGGGTTTTAGTATTTTCCATTTGTTTATTATTCCTTTAGGTTTATAATATCAATCCCTTGGGTTTATTATTCCCTTAGGTTTATAATATCGATCACGGTCAACAATTATCAATCATAGACAACCATGGGCAACCATGGTTGAATGTCACATCGTGACAAGGATTCTTTCACCATGAAAATAAACCATGTTTATTTTAGTCTTTCTAATATTTATATTAGGGTTTACCAATGTTGAGTTTATAATATTAGTCCCTTGGGTTTAATATTATTTCCTTAGTTTCATAGTCCATTAAGGTTTTAGTATTAATCCTTTGGGTTTATTATTAACTTGGATTTTATAATATCAATCATGGTCATCTTTATTAATCTCTTGTATTTGTAATATCAATCCCTTTCACTTCTTGATCCCTTAGGTTTTTAATATTTATCCATTGGGTTCAATAATTCCTTAGGTTTATAATATTAAAGCATTGGGTTCATTAGTTCCTTGGGTTTATAATATTAGTCCCTTTTATTTATCTTATGTTTTTTGATGAAAAGAGATCTTGGGGGTTAACCAAAATCCCTTTCCTTAAAAAAATATCGATCTTGAGGCATGTGGGTTATTACCCACTAAGCCTATCAGAAGCATTTCTTTAGGCCTTGAGCCTTTCAATCATGGACTTACATTAAATCGGAGCCATATAACTTTATCGGGGCTTTTATACTATCAGAAGCATTACATATAGGCCTTTAAGCCTTAAAACCCCTGTAAAGCTTAACTTATGCACACGGCCACAATAACTATGAAAATATTTGGAATTATGCATATATCTTTTGAAAAGAAAATATATAAGAAAACATGATTTTACACTTCCAATACGGGCTTAGCACAATTCCCAAGGTATACTTCCCGCCAATTCATCCTTGCCATTGATCTATGCCTTTCAGATCGGACGATCTACAAAGGTTTTCGGGTGGGACATAAGCCTGAAGAATACCTGCCTGAAATGGGCAGTTTCCTCTCTCCAGTTGATTGCTATGTGTTAAATGCTGAGTGGAAACGGGTTGATTCCATTAAAAACCATCCATCGCTTTTGCTCTGCTTGAAAGCTGCCTTATAACTTAAAAACTGCCTTTCGGCACACCTTGCGGACCCGGCAGACTTATATAGCATAATATATATCTCTATCAGATCCAGCCCGCAATCGGCATGACATATATATAAAATGTTATACGATGATTGCGGACCCGTCGGGGCTTTAAAATATAATACATATATGGTTTATGTCCGGCCTTTTTATTATAATCTTTTATAACATAAATTCATATAAAAGAGCGTAAACCACAATATATATGAATATCAATAAAAGTCTTTGGAACCCGTGATAAGACGGACGCGCTGAGTCATATAAAATATAGCGTATGAACTATTGGGTTTGGAACCCAATCGCTCATCGCAATCGACGCTTTCATATATATATATATATATATATATATATATATATATATATATATATATATATATATATATATATATATATCTATATATATATATATCTATCTATATCTATATATATATATATATATATATATATATATATATATATATATATATATATATATATATATATATATATATATATATAATATGTTGTCTTACAAACCTACCGTCATTATAAAATATGGCATATATCTTATCAGGTCCGGTGTTAATGTTTTAAGACTTGTTCCTTTGTTTTCCTTTGTAAAATCCAATATATTTCTCCATTTCTTTTATATTTTGATTTCCAATATGCTTGCCTTATCCTTTTTTCAAAATATTTTCAAATGATTTTGAATGAAACAATGAATATATTATTATTATAATAATTATTATATTTGTATATTATTATAATAATAATATAATATTATTACAATATTATTATTATTATATTCTTTTATTATAATAATATTACAATATAATTGTTATTATTTTTTTTTTTAAATTTTATGTTATTATATTTTTTGAATAATATAATGATAATTTAATATTATTATGAGCTATTCTTATTATTAATTAATATATATTAGGAGGTTATATAATTAATATAATATTTATACAATAATATATATAAATAATCTCGTTGTTAATATTTATATAGTTATTAATAATCTTAAATACCAATAATAATTAACCCCATGTATACAAACCCTAAGATTAATATTAAAAATACTAAAGCCTAATAATAATAATAATAATAATAATAATAATAATAATAATAATAAGAGTTTGTATTATTATAATAATAATTTTTTTTTTTGTAAGTCAGCTTGTTATATTAAAAAAGAGGAAATTATAGTACAAAAAGTCTGCACTTGCAGACAGAGGGCTGCTAGACTGCAGGCCTATCTTCAAAATTGACCAAAAGAGATAACCACACTACCACGAGCACACCGCGCAGGGTGGCATAGCCATAGAGCTTAACAAAAAGACAAACAACTAAACACCTGCCTAACTGAGGCAGCAGACAGACTACAGAAGCGACAGACCAACTAACCAGCATAACAGAAAGGATCATAAAAGACCAGCCGAAAGAACTCAGATACCAGCCGCGGTAGAAACAACCCCTTTACATCTTGAGCACAACATAATTCCTGGATGTCTCTGGAGCTGGTTCAGACATTGAGATGCCTGCCTGCGCAGGCTTGGGATGATTGCTTTGATAATCTCCCGCCGGTTCTTCCTTTTGGTTTTCGACCTGCCTAGCATCCTGTCCAATAGTTTGCCTTAAGAGTTTGATTAGCACCGTAAGCTTCTTTGTAATGATATCGACCTGTTGTTCCAGCGCACTAACCTTGAACTCCAGGCTCTCTAAGATCGCTATGTGTTCCTCAGTCTTAGCCTCAGAGATGTGATGGACCTTACGCAATTGCTCCGCATAATTGCCCTGCATGCTTAAGGCTTTAGCTAGTAGTGTTTTCATTCTCCAGCTTTCTGCTTGTGTCCTCACAAACTGGGTAGCCCGCGTGGTGACAGTTCCTGGATCCTGAAGCCAATCCACTTCCTCTTCTATTTCTTGCTCCTTCAGCTTCTTTTCTTCCTCAGTGACCATGGCTTCTAGGTCAATGATCTTTCGCTTATTCTTTTACGAAGTACGAGTTGAATACATCTCTCTAGCCACCTTGAGATTTCTGTTAGCAGAGGCATTACGACTTCCTTCCCCTACCATGATCGTGCTTACACTCATGGTATAGTTCTGGGTGCTTTCAGCAGAATAGATGGGTTCTGGCCTACTACACGATAAAACAATGCTTTTTCCCTTGCCTTTGGTAGATGTTAAATAGAGGTTGCCTGGGATGTTACCGGCTGAAGACCGCCTATTTCTTTGCAACTTGCATGTCATATCATAATTACTTCTGCGTGATGGCGAATTGTTTTGGTAGTGCCTCGCATTCTTTCCCTTACGATCACCTTTTCTCTCCTGCTTCAGTACCTGCCAAGTGTCCCCCTCCTTGACCTGGCTTAGGCGGCGCATATCCTTATTCATCATATCTGATAATATATCATCTTTCTTCTGCTCGCGCCATAACTGCGCCGGACTCACGTGTCCTTCTTTCCCCTGCCAATCTTTAATGGTGCCTGCAGTGCCAGCATGTCTCATCATAGTATGACGTCGTTATAGCCTTCCCACCAATCAATCTCAATTGTCGTCACCCAGATCTTGCCTGGAGAGCTTGGTGCACTTTTCTTTTAATTCCGGGCAGTCTACATTCTGCCAACAGCTGTCCCACGTAGTGTTTGGGTGCTCGATTCCATAGTTCGCCAGATGGTCCGCAACCATATTAGCTTTCCGTCGCACAGCCTGAAAAATCAGACCTTTCATTTCTCCCAGCATTCCTGCGATGTTGTCTGTAACCTTGGCAAGTCTCCAATGTTTAGTAACCTTACTTGCTTTCACTCCCCCATAGAGCTTCCTTGCTGCTGTGATTGCCAACTCTGAGTCTCCCTCAACCATCGCGGCACCAACCTGTGCGGATCGTGGACTCATTGGCAAATTCACGAGACTTTGGCCCTCTCCGAAAACCACTGAGCCATGGGTTAATAGGAACTGGGTGCCCCTGATTAATCAAAGTGTAACTTCATACTTCCTAGGGCGAGGGTATTTTCTCTTTGAATTTACCTCCAAAGAAGACAAAGACCTAATCTTTCGAAATGGGCTGTATTTCATGGGTCCTCAGGGTCTCTATCTGAACAAATGGACCCCAGACTTCGATCCAGTGGTTGATGTTCCCAAAGCTGTTCCAGTATGGGTTCGTCTCCCAAATCTGCCAGTCCATTGCTGGAACTGGGATTCCTTGAAGCACATTGGCAATTCCCTCAGAAAATTCATAGATCGGGCAAGCAACAAGGATCAATATGACTATGCCAGGATTTGTGTAGAGGTAGATCTAGAGGTGGGACTACCAGAGGCAATCAAAATCAAAGTCCGCAGCTGGTCTCATGTGCAGATCTTGGATTATGAACAGCTGCCATTCAAATGCAGGAAATGTCACGTTTATGGGAACTTTACCAGAAATTTCCCGACAAATGCAGAGCCAGAGAAAGGTAACGAAGAGGGTTGGAACCAAGTCAAGCGAGCAAGAGCCAATCACAAGGGGCAGAAGCAGGGTGGACCCTCTGGCAAAGGAAATCCTCAGGTTAATGTCCAGCATCCCCCTCCCAAAATGATGCAAGAAAATAAATTTGATCCTCTAAGTCAGTCGGCAGAAGACACAATGGAGGAAGAAACCCAAAAACCAGTCTCTCCAAATAAAGGCACTCCATCAGCTTCCCCCAAAGAAGTTGAAAACCCCAAAGGCATGGCCTTAGAGGATGAGGAAGATAAGTAGGAAACTGATGAGTCAGAAGAAGAAGGAGAAATAGGAGAGTCCCAAACCTCAGTTAGAAGATCTACAAGAGGCCGTAAAACAGACAAAGAAAAAAGAGTACAGTAGACCTACAAAGACAAGCTTTAGGGCAGCCAACCAACTTTGGAAAAATTACTAGCTTCAAAGCCCAAGATGTTGAAAAATCAGCCCCAAGGCTCCAAGGGAGCCCACCAGAAACATAAATAATGAAGGTCATCTCCTGGAATTGCAGAGGTATGGGGCGTAAATTTAAGGAAGAAGCAATAAGAAGTTTAATAAGAATAGAAGCTCCAGACATACTTCTAGTCTAGGAGACCAAGCTGGAAGACAAGTCTTCCTGCAAGCAAGCAAAAATCTGTGGTCCAAAAGTGAAGCAACAGCAATCTCTGCCAGGGGTGCCTCGGGAGGGATTGGTACACTATGGAACTCCAACAAATACACAGTCATCTTTGAAGCGAGCAACACTCACTGGTTGCTGCTAAAAATGCAGAATCTGGACACAAAGGAAACCTTCAGCCTTTTCAATGTATATTCTCCAGTTAACATCCGGGAGAAAAAGGATTGCTGGGACACTATAAGACGACAGGCAGACTTGACAAACCTGGAAAATACAATCATTGTTGGAGATCTCAACCTCACTCTTCATTCGACTGAAAAAAGGGGAGGAAGTGCAGTCCAAGACCCGGCAAGAGAATGGGCGGAGGATCTTTTGCAAGACTGGGACTTACTGGACATCAAGCCCTCATCCGGTAAGTTTTCTTGGTCTAATAAAAGAGTAGGCCCTGGACATATTGCTGCCAGGCTAGATAGATTTTTCATTCAAAGCTCTTTCCTATTACTTGGATTAGAACCCAGAATGCACATCCTCGCTAGCAGCGTCTCAGACCATAAGCCTGTTAAATTAGAGCTCCTTGCCCATCTAGGCCTGGGACCTATCCCGTTTCGGTTTAGTCCCTTTTAGGCTAAGGAGCCTCTTTTCATGCAAACAGTCAAAGATTGTTGGAGCCAACCTGTCAAAGGTTCACCCTTCTTCATCTGGAAGGGAAAACTCAGAAGGGTAAAAAGAGTTCTGAAACGCTGGGCCAAAACCCTGGCCAATCCTACATCAGAAAGGAAAGCCACCAAAGACTCTCTTGTCTCTCACCAAACCGACATGGAGAGCGCTATTGTTACAGAGGAGATGATAGATCAAGAAACTCAGCTGCAACAGAGATATCATAAGGCCTGCTTAGCTAAAGTAGAATGTTGGAGATTAAAGTCACGAAACCTGTGGCTCAAAGTAGGGGATAGGAACACGGGTTTCTTTCACAAGCAGGCCCAGGCCAGGAAATGCTTCAACACCATCTCTGAGATCAAGGAAGATAATGACACGCACAAGGAATTCATGGACATTAAGAAAGCAACCTTCTCTCATTTCCAAAACTTGTACAGTGAGGATCAGGGGCCTCTTCATCACCAAGAGCTGCTAGACATCATCCCTCAGGTTATCTCTCCTCGTGTGAACGGGATTCTAGAGGCAAAAATTACTAAAGAGGAAGTTAAAAGGCTCTCTTTGACATGGACCTGGACAAGGCCCCGGGGCCAGATGGCTTTTTTGCCCAGTTCCTCCAAATCTGCTGGACGATTGTTGAAAAGGACCTTCTTAAAATGATACAAAAGTCACAAAATACTTAGAAAATAGGAGGCAGCACAAATTCTTCCTTCTTAGCCCTCATACCAAAGGAAAAAGGTGCCAACAACTTCAGCAGATTCCGCCCGATTTCATTATGCAACACTGGGTACAAACTAATCACCAAAGTCATTGCGAATAGATTGAAGCCCATCCTACCCAGAATAATCCCAGAAAATCAAGGAGGCTTCATCCAGGGTAGGCAGATCGTGGACAACTTCACCCTCGTCCAAGAGGCAATACATTCAAGTCTTCTTTGAAAGGAACAAGGTATGGTGATCAAACTCGATTTAGCAAATTCCTTTGATTGAGTAAATCATAGTTTTCTTT
The DNA here is from genome assembly GCA_031772625.1 of Pinus tabuliformis. NCBI lineage: Eukaryota > Viridiplantae > Streptophyta > Pinopsida > Pinales > Pinaceae > Pinus > Pinus tabuliformis. Next base: position 14,477,901 of record CM062818.1, on the reverse strand, counting down.
TAAAAGTCATGTGCAAATTTGGTTTTGGAGCAAACTTCATAAAATGGATCTGGCATGCATCTCAGAGCCATGGATTTCCCCACCTATAAATGGAAAAGCCACTAATTTTTTCAAAGCCTCGAGAGGACTTAGGCAGGGGTGTCCCCTCTCCCCCCTGCTATTTTTCATCCAAGCCTCAGTACTCAACTTCCTGCTAGATAAAAAGATGCAAGACCAAGAAATTAACAGACTGTGTATAGCTAGAAGGGTTAAGAACTTAAACCATGCCTTATTCGTAGATGATACCCTCCTATTAGACACAGCCTCTCTCTCCTTTGCCTCCAAATTTAAAGTTGTGTTGGACAAATTTAGTGAGGCTTCAGGCAGCATGGTAAATAAGAATAAATGTGATAATTTCAGTTGGAATACTACGCCCATAACTCTATCAGCTATTTCAAGATGCTTGGGCTTCGCAGCCTCCTCTTCATGGACCTCATTCAAATATCTGTGCCTTCCTGTTTTCCATAAGAAACACTCAATTAAAGATTGGCTTCCTCAGCTTGAGAAATTCAAATCCAAAATTCAAGCCTGGGGCTTTTCCTGGCTCAACGCTACTAGCAAAGCGGTCTTCAGAAAATCCGTGCTCTTCAGTCTTCCTCTGTTTCAATTCACTGGGCTCCTTGCTCCGGCATCCATACTAAAAAATATGGAAGAATTCATGCACAGATTCTTCTGGAAAGGAGGAAAACAGAATGATAAAAAAATTCCCCTTATCAGCTGGGAAACCATTTCCAAGCCTCTACAAGAGGGTAGGCTAAACTTCAAGAATCTCAGTCAGCAAAATGTGGCTATGGCAGCCAAGGTTGTCTAGAGGATCATCGCGCCCAAGCCAGGCTGGGCCCAATTGGCTCTCTGGAAAAATTATTTCAGAGGTCCACACACTTGTTGCTTAGAAAACGTGACTCAGCTGCCAAATTCGTCCTTCCTTAAATTGTATGCAAAAGCGGCTTCCTTGATCAAAGAGCACTCCTTTTGGATCCCAGGAAATGGGAAAAAAATCAACATATGGACTGATAGAATTATGAACAAAGTGTTAGAAAATTATATATTATGGAGCAATGGAACACATAAAATATTGCAGAAATATAAACACAGAAAATGCACTAAACAAGAGAGACACAGATATATGTGGTTCACCCAGTTTGGGCTACGTCCACCCCAAATAGCCAGTCCTTCCTTTCTATTATCCAAAAAAATGAAGAGACACAACCTACAGCAAATCCGCCGTAATATCCTCTGTTTTCTCTCACAGTCTTACCTCTCTGTTTCTCGCTCACAAAATACACTTCTATCACACAGCCTCAAATACAATACCCTCATACAGAGAGAGGGGTTGCCTTCTGTTGAAGCCCCGAAAATTGGGTCGACAACAAGGGGGATACCCACCCGGTTCGGACCTTGGTTGGCAGCTCCTTATCCATTTGGTATAGCGGGTCCGACTGGGGATAATGGGACCAGTTTCCCAATTTAAGGGTGTGTGTGTGTGTAGAGTTGGATGATGCTGATCTAAGAGTACTTAAAGCTAATTTAATTCAAACTTCTAAACTAACTCTATGCTATTGTAATCTAATGAGAAACAACACATCTAATCTACGCTAACCCGGGATGCATTTCTTCTATTATGCGATCTAAAGAGATTTCAAACAATAATTGGTAATAAAGATCATTCAGCTATCATAAGAATAGAAATCAATTAAGATAAACCACTTTGCATAAAAAGTTAAGCAAAACAGTTGTGAACAGCATATCGCATAATAAGTTATTCATATATCAAACATAAATGAATGACTCCACCGTACAAAAGTGCCAAAGGGTAACTCACACATTCATACAGTAACATATAAACAACTGAAAACTGTATATCACTTTAAGAATATGAGCAGAAATGGTCAAGAGATAAAAGTACCATTTATGACTGGTTCCACTCATAAGCTTCAAGCAACAATGATTTATCTCTCCTTGCTCTAACATCTACTAAGAGTACAAAAGTGCAACATCAGTAGCAGGTATCAAATGCAAACATTAATAAATCTCGATCCAACCATTCATCAAAAACCCCCTCCGAGGGTGCAAAAGTGCATGTTCTGAGGACAAGTTTTTTGACAAATTTCTGGACCCTTCTCCAAATGCCTGAGAAGGGTTTAAATACTGCTAACTAATTAACTTAATTACATAAATTTAGGATACAGTTTTAAATGACCGCCCTTCTGCTAAAGCAAAATTATTTCTAAAAATTGAATCTAATTCCTAACCATTTCTGTATTTGCTCCTTAGTGCTGCAAGCATGCAACATTCGCCTAGGAAGAGTTGGCTAGTCGTCTTCTCCTTCAGTTTGAGCTACGAAAATAGAAATGACAAGCGCTGGCATCACTTTCTGGTAAACTAGAAGATATTTTCGAGAATCTTCCTCTGGCTGGGTGTATTCACTGTGTGTATACTTGGTAATAACCCAAATTCCTCTCAAACTGATTCTTCTTTTGCTATTTCGGTTTCTGGCCTTGCGAATGACTGAATAAGTTAGGGACTTTGCTCTCTGAACAATTTTCTGTATTGAAAACTGCCTCCGTTCTTTGTTCCGGGCTTTTCTGGTGCGTTTTCCTTCTTTAGCGCCTTTTTCTTTTTGCTTTACCGGGCATAAGCTTCAGGATCTTTTGCAAACATGCTGCTTTTGTGCGCCTTTGATTCTGAGTTTTGGATGGCCTATTGACATCAGCATCTGTTGAGTGATACTCTAGAATTTGTGGTCCTGTTGCATGCGGCATCCGTTTGTGAAGGCATCTCTTCTCTGTTCTCCGAGCATTGACGCTTTCCCCTTTTCCTTAGATGTTTCCTGCACATTGCTTTATGTTATTTCCTGTCTTACAGTTTACGCAAAGGAAAAGAGTAATGATGATAAAGATTGACATGAAAGCTTTAAGCTCTAATGAATGCATAATCATGACACCCATAACGAACTGACTCTTCGAAAAACACAACACTATCCTTCTTGAATACTTTGGCATACAATCATTAATTTCTTTTAAGGCGCGCGCCCAATTTTGGTCTACAGACAGCTTTCCTTGAATACTGCGCCGAGGAAATTTTGCGATGGGAGATTTCTGCGACTCACATCGTAGCATCGAGGATCGCGTCATCAAGATGTGTCATTGCAGAAATTGATGATCGCATTTATCGCAAATCGCATTCATCGCAGATTGCAACATCGCAGATCGCAAATCGCAGATCGCGCTTAGTCATCCAATCATTGTGTGCTGCTTACGCGATGTTGCGATATGCGACGTCGCATATCGGCCATCGGAGGTTCCTTAAGTTTTTTCATTTAAGAGTGCTTCATAATGTATGCGATGCGATGAATTTCGCGTCGCTTCTTCGCAGCTTATTATGCGCATAGGAAAACGTTTCACTCTCTTCTCGCGATGTGATAAAGTTTTAGGGAGTTTAAATACAAAAATTTTGAAAAAATGTTTTTTTTTGGATTTTTTATTAATGGTCCCCATTTGCTTGGTGTTATCGCTAATACCAAACAAAGAGGGGGGTTGTTGGTGTCCACAACAATGGCGATTCACTGTGAAGAACCAGTTATCTCTATTTTTCTATTGAATTTTAACTTCCAAAGCGGAAAAATTTTCATACGTCTAAATTTTGTTATGGACAGATAGAGTATATTATGCCTTATCCTATCAATGATATTTTGTCTCAACCTTTTCCTATTCCAATTGTTTGCTTCCTCAGGCTTAGTCCTTGTATTTACATTAGACATTACTTGGTATTTTAAAGATAAAATAAGGTCTTCTCTGCGTGCTGGCTTTTAAAATATGCTCATTTGTCGTAGGTAGAGCCTCTGCTGCCAGCAGGCGTCCATAGCCTCGACAGGGTTACCTGTTACCCAGCAATGATCCTTTATCCTACTTAAGGCTATTTACAACTTTTCAGAGAAAAACCCATTTTGACACTTTTTCCTTTTTTATTCTCTAAAGAACAATGTCTTGGTTTGGTGGCCAAATTATGACACAGTCATTCACTTGATTTACACTTTTGCTGAACAAGCTAGCTCGTGATGAGACCCCTTGTCTTTTGATTGCAACAATCTTGAGTCGTTGCCCTGTTTTGGTGGACAGTATTGGCAAAGTCAGCAAGTTATAATATCTGTGATCATGATAAGTCAGCTCGTGTTGAGACCTCTTATTCTTTGAGATATAGTGTTTTCTCGAATTGTTCCTCTGAATGCTGCGATTTCCTTTAGCAGGGAGGAAGTCATTGTTTTTCCTTAAGAAAGCTCTGGACGACAATAATAGAGTTTGAAAACTGCAGTTTTACAGAGAATATTTATTTTATTATTGATGCCTTTCATTGTGCTGATATAAAACAATTTTTTACCAAAGGTTGCTTTCATCAAATTTTTTGAAGTTGAAACTAGTATCATATCTAGGCTAAAGTTAACTCTACCTGTCAATAATAAAGATCAGATTTTTCGAAAAATTTTGCTACTTGTACAAGTGAAAAAGCTCAAAATCTGATAGAGAATTGGTGTCTTTTTCGTGAACCCTTTTAGTAACCATCTACAACTGGTTTTTATTTATAAGAAAGAAAAAAAAGAAAAAAAACTAAAACTATCCTACAAAATAGAAGAGTAATCTTCTATGGAAAATATATTTTAAGGATCTATCCATTAACAGGCAAAGAATCCCTTCTACCTGCTAAATCCTGCAACACAAACGTTGATGGGCCTATGACTTCTACAATCTGAAAAGGACCAAGCCACATCTTCTAAAATTTTGTATATTTTCCCTTTTCTTCATGAGCCTTATCCCATTTCAAAACTAAATCTCCCATCTGAAAATTTTTTCTGGTCATTATGCTCGAGTCAAAAGAGGATTTTATTAGCGCTTGGTGATGAGCATGGGTTTTCTTAGCTTGTTCTCGTCGTTCTTCTAATTTAATTATTTCCATTTGTCTTAGTTGTATGGAGGAAGTAGATACCTCATCCATGTATTGTACTAAAGACAAAGAGGGGATGACTAAGTGAGTTGGAAGAACCACTTCTTTCCCATAAACTAAATTAAAGGGAGAAGTGTCGATTGAAGCTTTCTTTGTTATTCTATCTGCCCACAAAGCATTTACCAAAGCTTTGTGCCAATTCTTTTGGTTCTGGTCAACTGTTCTTTTAATAATCCTGATCCGGTTTTTATTTGTTGATTCAGCCAATCCATTACCTTGCGGATAGTAGTTGGCCGAATATTTCAGTTTGAACCCTCTTTTAAGTGCAAACTCAGTCATTGCATTCCCAGAAAAGTATGAGGCATTATCAAACATTAAAGCCGTTGGCAATCCAAACCTAGTGATTATAAATTTATCTATGAATTCAATGATGTTTTCAGAATTAGCTGTCTTGAGAGGAACTGCTTCTACCCATTTAGTAAAATAATCTGTTGCCATGAGGATGTATCTATGCTGCTTAGAAGAGTGAGGAACGATCTCACCTATTATGTCCAAGCCCCACTGACCGAATGGTTGCTCGATGTTTACCGGCTGTAGTGGCATGGACGGTTTCTTTTGTCTCCCTGCAGTAGTTTGGCAGACTTGGCATTTCCTCACGTAACTGTGTGAGTCTTTGAACAGCGTGGGCCAATAATATCCTACACGTAAGATTTTATGTGCAGTAGCATCTCCAGCATAGTGTCCGCCTGCTGGTCCATCGTGGAGTTCCTGCAAAACATTTTCGGCTTCAGTTTTCTCAAGACACCTAAGAAGCACAGAATCGTAATTCCTTTATAACAGAACATCATTTATGAGCTGATATTGTTTAGCTTTCAATCTCAGAGCTCTTTTCTTGGTGTGATCCAGGTGTGATGGAGCATACCCGTTCTTAAGATAATAAATAGTGTCAACATATAATGATTCTGCATCGTTTAGGCTTACCTCATACGTTTGTACCTCTTCAGATGAATTCTCAGGAATTTGCGATGCTCCAGCCAACATTTTGCAGAAGCCTTGACCTCTTACAATGCTTGTTGGTTTGATCTCAAGGTCGTATTCTTGTAAAGCGGTGATCCAATTTGCTCTTTTTTCACCCACATCCTTCTGTATTAGAAGATTTCTTACCGCTGGAAACGGTACTATGACCTTAGTATGGGCTTTAAGTAAGAAAGGTCTGAAATATTTGATCGCTTTGAAAACAGCATATGCCTGTTTCTCCACGTCTGAATAGTTGAGTTCAGCACCTTGTAAATTCGAGCTAAAAAATGCGATTGGAGCTTCCGCTTTCTCTTGATTTTATTGAGTTAGAATCACGGCATATGATTTCTCTGAGGCAAATGTGTATAAGATAAAAGATTCTGAAAAATTCAGGGTTGCTAAAGATGGAGCATTAATGATAGCTTGTTTGATCAGGTTGAATGCTTCATGCTCATCTTGACCCCATTTAAAATTTGAATTCTTTTTAATCATGGTTTGCAAAGGAGAAACAATCTGTGAAAAATCTGGGACAAATCTCTTCACAAAATTGATTTGACCAAGGAAATATTGCATGGCTTTTTTGTTATGAGGTAGGGATATTTCAGAAATTTCTTTGATTCTGTCAGGCTCAATGTGAATACCAGATTTTGACACTATGAATCCTAGAAGTTTTCCTTCACTTAATGTGAAAAAAGATTTCTTTGGGTTAAGTGAAATCCCATACCTTAAACATCGTTGAAAGATTTGTTTCAAGTCTTTGAGATGGTCGCTTCACTTCTTGGAGTACACTGTTATATCATCCAAATAAATTACTACAGATTTATTGACTAAACCCTTGAATGCGATGTCCATGGCTCTCTGGAATGTAGCGCCGACGTTGATCAAACCAAATGGCATCTTCCGATATGCGTATGTGCCCCATTTAGTTCGGAATGTGGTTTTTAACAGATCATCGGGATGTACCAGCACTTGATTGTATCCTGAAAATCCATCCAAAAAAGACATTAATTCTAAGCCTGCTACTGCCTGTAATATCTGCTCCATAGGTGGGAGGGGAAAATTGTCTTTTTGACAGGCTTTGTTGAGATTCTGAAAATTGATACAGATTCTAATATCTCCGTTTTTCTTTCTAACGGGTACCATATTGGAGACCCATTTGGAATGTCTGACGGGGAAAATTATTCTGGCTCTTAATAACTTATTTAGCTCAATTTTTATCTGATTTTCTAAATTGGGGTGGATTTTTCTGAGTTTTTGTTGGACAGGTTTTTCATTGTCAATCATAGGGATAGTATGTTGAATGATAGAAGTGTCGTATGTCTTCAGCTCATCGTAATTCCAGGCAAAAACATTTTTGTATTGTCTCAAAAGACGTATATACGCTAGTTTTTCTTCAGGGGCTAGGCCGTGGCGTAGATTAATGTTTTGTGGTTTATCATCGGTTCCTAGGTTTACTAATTCGTAGTTCAGAGTTGAACTGTAGAGCTTAGAATTGGTAGACCTTTTAAACCGACTTTTCAAATCGTATAAGTCTTCTAACTTAACCACCGATTTAGGTATAGCATTATCAGTGCTATCTTGTTGTATTTGTCGATCATGATGGTCTTCGTCAATTATTTGATTGGAGTAGGATCCTTCAGAAGTGAGGAAATTTACAATATCAAGATCGTCATTGAATACTCTCCAGTTTGTAATGTTGTCAGGGATGGATGGTTTAAAGATTAATTCTATTGAGAATCTGTCTGGACTAAAATCTTCGGAGGGAATAAGTCTAGAGGCTACGTTAGCTAAAAGGTATGCGCTCGCGTTTTGGAGTCTTGGGATTGACGAAATATTGAATGCTATGAAATGCTCAGTCAGATCGTGTACTAAAGATTGATAGTGTTTCAAATGACCTGATAGGCAATGTATGGTGTTACGTACCTGTTTGACAACAATCTCAGAGTCTCCGAAGACTTGAAGGTACTTGACGTTCAACCCGATTGCTTTGTATAGGCCTTGCAACAAGGCCTCATATTCCGCTGTATTGTTTGTGCAATCGAATTCAAGTCTGCATGTAAGCATGGTCTTATTTCCCTCTGGGCTAATCAGAAAGCATCCTGCTCCTGCTCCTTCGTTAGATTTAGAGCCACCAAAATATAATTTCCAAAACAAAGATGTATTTACAGGTTTCTCTAAAAAATTAACACACTTTGAATTATCAGTTTGGGAAAAATTTTCGACTTGGGATAAAACTGAATTTTCTAAGTAAGGTGATATATGAGCATTGAAATTGCCGAGGAAAGAATCTACCGAGTAATTGCCTATGATACTGCTGTTGTATGCTATTGCTTCATTTTCTCCCTCCAATTCAGTTACTATGTACTTCTGGTGTAACTCTCGTTCAACCTTTATTTGATTCGGTTTACCATTGTAGGGTAACCACATGTGCGACCAGTCGGTTGAGAAGTATCCATGGAGATTTTCGGACCAATCCATACTAAGAATCAAGCCATAGAATTCTAGGATATCAGCTACTAGAATGTCGATAACCTGACATACCTTCGGGTTAGACGACAATCTTATGGTCACTTGGTTAAGTTCACCAATCACTTCGACTTGAGATCGATCAAGCTGAACTATGCGCACTGCGGATTTTTGTGGTTGAACATTCAACTTGGCACATATTGATCTGGGAAAAATATTCGTTGAAGCACCAGAATCTACCAAACAATTGTGCACATTTTCATTGAAAATTTCATAAGTGAGAAGAAAAGGGGGAGTGTGAGATCTTGATCTTCCTCCAATCAAGGCGATGTCATTTGGATCAACCTTATTGATCGTGTTGGTTGGAGGTCTTCCCATGTTGTGGGAAGCTACAGCTGTAGGCAAAGATGTAGTAGGCACGGCATGTAATTCTTTCATCATTATCTTTTGTTGATGTTTCAATTTGCTCAATTCATAAAGAGTGATATTAGCCCTAGTCTTTTTCATGTCATCAATAATATTGTACTCCATTTCATCCGACACTATCAGCGTTCTTGATGGAGGTGTTTGATCTGATTGGACTGGGCTAGATTGAGTCGCTTTAGCGGTCGTTTTCTTTGTTGCGACTTTATCTTTTGCTGCAGGGCTTGCACCTTTCTGCTTAGGGGTAGTTTGGGGAGGATCAAGTTGATTTTTGCTTCATGTGCTAACCGGAAATGCTTCTTGATCTTCTTCTTGTGGGAGGATGAAATCCCACATTCCTTGTAGTTCCACAACTTCTTCGTCATCGGTCTGCCCTTCAGTAGTACTCTCTTCTTCTTCCTCTTCTTCAGATTCGACATTTGAGATAGCGTTGGGTGGTTTCACATCCATTGAAGGGCCGCTTTTAAAAGCTCTGTAGGGATTTTTTGAAGAAGTTTCTACTACTTGTTTTTTTATGTCAATCATCTCATTGGACATAGTTTTTAATACTTTTTGTAATCCTTCCAAATCGAAAGGATCTTTTGTTTGCTTCTTCTTGGAGTCTTCCTTGAAGGTGATTTTCTTAGATTTGCGTTCCTCTATCACAGATATCTTTTCCAGGGCCACTACGCATTTCTCTACTGCTAGCGCTTCTGTCAGCTTTTCAACTAAGGTTGTTTTATTTGTCCTATCCACGAAGATCACTAAGTTTGATGGTAAGGCCATAATATACCATTCACATCGTACTTCTTCGCTGGGTTGGGAAGCAGCGAGAATTTTGTTGAGGATTTTATTGAACCGTAAATTGAAATCATTGATGGGTTCTCTAGCCTCGGCTTTAAGATTGGATAGGTCATTGATTAACGTTGTCGTTGATCTGTCATCACCAAACTTGGTAAGGAATTGACTTTGAAAAATGTCCCAACTTTTGATAGACCCGGAAGGAAATGAAAAGTACCATGACCCGGCTGTTCCTTGCATTGTATAGGGAAAAATCCGGACAACAACATCCTCGTTGGTAACTCCGTTGAGATTGACAGAAAGCATGAAATTATTAATGTGCTCTTCAGCTAGCATGCCTGCTTATGGATTGAATTTGGGTAGCCATTTCTCAGGATGGGCCGGTATTTGGCTCAGGGGTGGAGGCATTAAAACTGCCCCAGGATTATTCCATGGAGATTGAGCCATCGTTGAACTGCTAGTAAATGAAAGTGCAGAGGATGATCCCTGAGGTTGGGAAGATGAAGATATTATGATCTTAGATGATTGAAGAGGAGGGGTTATGGAAGATGGATGAGTGGTTTGGAATGAAGATGTGGGTGGCTGACTTCGCGGTGAGGGAGTTGAAATGGACAATGTAGATGAAAGAGTCTCAGTGTCAGAATCTGGTGGTGTTTTCCTTGCTATTTTCCTGGTGGGGAGAGGGAATTCAGCTGGCTGGATGCCAAATTTTTCACTCTCTAATCTGGTCAGGGGATGAGCAGGATTGTACTGCGAAGTCACGCTGCTTTGAGATTTATCAGACCTCTGTGTAAAAATAGAAAATCCCTGGATTTTACGAATTAGAGTTTGAACTTCAGGGGGTTCAATGGTAGATTGGTCCGAAATATTAGGGTATGTAGCAGCGGTTAATACTCGAGCGACTTCTGACTCTGGATTTAAACGTACTGGGGAAGTCGGGGGAGTTGATGAGGGCGATTTACTCTCAGAATGGTATTTAGATTTTGATTTAGGTGCCATTCATAGTTCGTGCCCTCCTTCTAGCGCCAAATATGTTGAAGCCCCGAAAATCGGGTCGACAACAAGGGGGATACCCACCCGGTCTGGACCTTGGTTGGCAGCTCCTTATCCGTTTGGTATAGCGGGTCCGACTGGGGATAATGGGACCAGTTTCCCAATTTAAGGGTGTGTGTGTGTGTAGAGTTGGATGATGCTGATCTAAGAGTACTTAAAGCTAATTTAATTCAAACTTCTAAACTAACTCTATGCTATTGTAATCTAATGAGAAAAAACACATCTAATCTACGCTAACCTAGGATGCATTTCTTCTATTATGCGATCTAAAGAGATTTCAAACAATAACTGGTAATAAAGATCATTCAGCTATCATAAGAATAGAAATCAATTAAGATAAACCACTTTGCATAAAAAGTTAAGCAAAACAGTTGTGAACAGCATATCGCATAATAAGTTATTCATATATCAAACATAAATGAATGACTCCACCGTACAAAAGCGGAAAATGGTAACTCACACATTCATACAGTAACATGTAAACAACTGAAAACTGTATATCACTTTAAGAATATAAGCAGAAATGGTCAAGAGATAAAAATACCATTTATGACTAGTTCCACTCATAAGCTTCAAGCAACAATGATTTATCTCTCCTTGATCTAACATCTACTAAGAGTACAAAAGTGCAACATCAGTAGCAGGTATCAAATGCAAACATTAATAAATCTCGATCCAACCATTCATCAAAAACCCCCTCCGAGGGTGCAAAAGTGCATGTTCTGAGGACAAGTATTTTGACAAATTTCTGGACCCTTCTCCAAATGCCTAAGAAGGGTTTAAATACTACTAACTAATTAACTTAATTACATAAATTTAGGATACGGTTTTAAATGACCGCCCTTCTGCTAAAGCAAAATTATTTCTAAAAATTGAATCTAATTCCTAACCATTTCTGTATTTGCTCCATAGTGCTGCAAGCATGCAACATTCGCCTGGGAAGAGTCGGCTGGTCGTCTTCTCCTTTCGTTTGAGCTATGAAAATAGAAATGACAAGTGCTGGCATCACTTTCTAGTAAACTAGAAGATATTTTCGAGAATCTTCCTCTGGCTGGGTGTATTCACTGTGTGTATACTTGGTAATAACCCAAATTCCTCTAAAACTGATTCTGCTTTTGCTATTTTGGTTTCTGGCCTTGCAAATGACTGAATAAGTTAGGGACTTTGCTCTCTAAAAAATTTTCTGTATTGAAAACTGCCTCCGTTCTTTGTTCCGGGCTTTTCTGGTGCGTTTTCCTTCTTTAGCGCCTTTTTCTTTTTGTTTTACCGGGCATAAGCTACAGGATCTTTTGCAAACATGCTGCTTTTGTGCGCCTTTGATTCTGAGTTTTGGATGGCCTATTGACATCAGCATCTGTTGAGTGATACTCTGGAATCTGTGGTCCTGTTGCATGCGGCATCCATTTGTGAAGGCATCTCTTCTCTGTTCTCCGAGCATTAACGCTTTCCCCTTTTCCTTAGATGTTTCCTGCACATTGCTTTATGTTATTTCTTGTCTTACAGTTTACGCGAGGAAAAGAGTAATGATGATAAAGATTGACATGAAAGCTTTAAGCTCTAATGAATGCATAATCATGACACCCATAACGAACTGACTCTTCGAAAAACACAACACTATCCTTCTTGAATACTTTGGCATACAATCATTAATTTATTTTAAGGCGCGCGCCCAATTTTTGTCTACAGGCAGCTTTCCTTGAATACTGCGCCGAGGAAATTTTATGATGGGAGATTTCTGCGACTCACATCGCAGCATCGAGGATCGCGTCGTCAAGATGTGTCATCGCAAAAATTGATGATCGCATTTATCGCAAATCGCAGATCGCAACATCGCAGATCGCAAATCGCAGATCACGCTTAGTCATCCAATCATTGTGTGCTGCTTATGCGATGTTGCGATATGCGACGTCGCATATTGGCCGTCGGAGGTTCCTTAAGTTTTTTCATTTAAGAGTGCTTCATAATGTATGCGATGCGATGAATTTCGCGTCGCTTCTTCGCAGCTTATTATGCGCATAGGAAAATGTTTCACTCTCTTCTCGCGATGCGATAACGTTTTAGGGAGTTGAAATACAAAAATTTTGACAAAATGTTTTTTTTTGGATTTTTTATTAAGGGTCCCCATTTGCTTGGTGTTATCGCTAATACCAAACAAAGAGGGGGGTTGTTGGTGGCCACAACACCTTCTAGGGCAAAAAACCCTAAATTAAACATAAGTTCTACCATCAGATCATCCGCCTAATGAAAAACCCAGATTGACTAGAAATTACTATACTTTTACAAGGAAATTTTACAGCTGTTTTTAGCTTCGGTGGCGCTGTCCCCGAAACCCCCCGCCCCCCCCCCTGGACCCCCCTGCAGCGAATATTTTACGGGCGGCGTTGCCGCCCCCATTTCGAACTGGGGTCCTATGTGGCGATACCTTTGAATATATAAGATAATCAGGTTCCACACCCAACATAAAGATCCAATTAAAGACAGAGCCTCCCTAAACGATTTTCGCTACTGGATGAACAGAGAAGGATTGAGCTCATTGTGGGACATTTCCCAATGGAGCGACTTCATATGGGCAGGTTGGAAAAGCATCGATATTCTGGCTCAGTTGACACGTGATTGGAATGCTATGTTGGATCTTCTTCACGGCTTGGCTCCCATGCATATGAAGAAAAAAGACACGAAAGGATGGGGGCTGAAGGAAGGTGGATACGCTGTTTCTAAGGGCTACTCCAAGCTGATCGAGAAGCCACACGTCCCCCCTAACCTAGCACCTTGGCAGGGAGTTTGGCATGTCCCATCTTGGCCCAAGATCAACTTCTTCGCTTGGACCCTCTGCCATGGAAGAATTCTAACTTATGACACTTTACAGAGGAAAGGATTTCATGGCCCCTCCAGATGCCCGTTGTGCACATAAAATGCAGAAACGTCATTGCATTTAATGCTTGAGTGTAATTTTTCCATACAGATCTGGGCCTCCTTTATTAGCAATTTTGATCCCAATTTTCCTCTGCCTAGAACTATGGTAGATCTCTTCTCAAATTGGACAAACAGATACCCTGGACAGCCACCCAAAAATTAGGTTATCAAAACTGCATGGGCCATTCTTCCAAAGATCATTTGTTGGCAAATATGGCTTGAACGGAACAAAAGAATTTTCAGAAATGCTAGCCTGAACCATAAGGTCTTAGAAATCAAAATCAAATGCCTCATAAAGGAGTGCTTGACAGAAATAAATGATGACTCCAATCTCAGCCAACAAGACATTGACTGGGGCTCATTCCTAGGTTTGCAATTTCATCCAGCAGTCAGAACTGTCCCCAATCTTAAAGACTGCCAAATAAGTAGACCTGAAACTGAATTCCATGACTGTCTCAAATCGCACTCAAGACACTCTCTCTTCTTTGATGGAGCAGCAAATGGTAATCCGGGCATAGCAGGAGCAGGAGGTGTTGTGGTAAATCCTCTGGGGGAAAAAATTCATTCCTTCTCCTGGGGACTTGGCCATGCTTCCAGCATACAAGCTGAGGCTTTGGCCCTCTTCCAAGGCCTAAGGATCCTCAAAGAGCTAAACATAAGGGAAGCTATTGTGATAGGTGACTCGCAGGTCCTCATAAATGCAATGATATCCAACTCCCCAGTGCTCGATCTTAATCTAGCTAGACTGGTATCCAAAATCAAAGGCCTGGGAAAAGCTTTCCAGAAGCTGAATTATTTCCATGTACTGAGAATGCATAACAAACATGCAGACAAGGAAGCCAACAAAGCAGTCCTTCTATCTGCCGAGGTCAAGATAAAAGATGAAGAAGAAACATGGGAGCCCATTCCATAAGCTGGTTTCTATCATGTTTTTCTGCCTGCTTCTAAACAAATTTATATGTATCTTCAAGTGGGGGAATATCTCTGAAATTGAAAATCTAGAATCCCTATCAAAGGAAAAGACTTCAAGATTTAACAGCATTCTCATTTTTATCAGAGAGATGCTCCAAGACATAGAAGTCTTCAATGTAACCAGATTTATGGCTTTCAAGCCAGGATGAATATATATACATCATAACCCTTTCTGTCAAAAAAAAATAATACAACATAATTGTTATTATTTTTTTTTTAATTTTATATTATTAGATTATTTAAATAATATAATGATAATCTAATATTATTATGAGCCATTCTTATTATTAATTAATATATATTAGGATTTATATAATTATTATAATATTAATATAATTTATACAGTAATATATATAAATAATCTGGTTGTTAATATTTATATAGTTATTAATATTAACTATATAAATATGTTAATTTACCCCATCAATTCTAACTTCTATAAGAAGAAGTATCTAGATAAAAATAGTCCTTACAATGGTTTATAGAATAATATTTCTAGCCTAAGGAGCGAAGGTAATTTCATTTTAATAGGTGAGTTTAATGCTCGAACTTCAAGCAGCCAAGCTATTATTGTAAGCAATCATTACAACCCTAATCCTCTTTGGTTAGACGAAGACCCTACTCTAGCTAGTAGGTACAAAAGGAGCTCTGAAGACCTCAGGGAGAATTTGTTTGGGTCGGAGCTAGTCAAGCTCTGTAGTGCTCAAGATCTCATTATTTGCAACGATCTAAAGAAGTGGCCGAATTCTAGCCAAATGACCTACATCCATGGGCTTGGTAACAATGTGGTAGACTATGTTATTTCCGATCTCCCTTTATACAACGAAATAATAAATTTTGACATATTAAATGACCACGAGCCTGAATCTGATCATAGGCCTTTACTTATAACTCTCAATTTTGTCATGCATAAAGATCCCATAGAAAATAATCCTTATAGCCAAAAGAACTTAATATTTGATAGAAATAAAAACAATATCTTTCTAAATGTATTAAAAACTAATTTTCTTCCTTTATCTAATATAGACAAAATAGAATACCTCTATCATAATTTTACTACAACCCTCTCATATTCTATTAACAAGCTCTCAATTGAAGTTTCAAATAATAAAAGAAAGAGCAAAATCAACCCATGGTATGACAAAGATTGCAAAAGTGCAAGGAGCGAAATTAAGGAAGTTGTTGATGAATCTCTTAAAATGGGCAAGATAAAAATATACAAAGCCCTAACTAAAAGGAAAAAGAGGTAGTACATTCGTAAAAGACAAGAGAATCTCTTACACCTCTCTAAGGTAGCTCCTAAGAAATTTTAGAGGCAGATTTTGATTAGGAAAACTAAAGATAATAATAAAATTGCGTTATACTATTAGAATTCCTATCTTAAAAAGCTTTATGAATCTCCAAATGTCATGGATAACTTTGAAACCCTGCTCACAACGAAAGAAGTTTTCTCATTAGAAGACATTGATTTTGGGGTTAAACGCCTAGAAAATGGGAAAGCTAAGGACATTGAAGGTTACCAGGCAGAAATCTTAAAAATTGGAGGTCCTGTCCTCATCCCCCACATCCACAAGTTTTTCAATAAAGCAGTCAAGCAAGGGTTCCTTAAACCATGGACTGAGAGCCTCATTATCCCTATTTTTAAAAGTGGGGATACAAATAACCCCTCTAATTATTGAAAAATTATGATCAGCCCTCTCTTAGCCAAGTTATATGGTATTATTTTGGAAAAGAAGTTGAGCATATGGCTTGAAAGTGAAGGTAAGCAGGCTAAAGGCCAAGCAGGTTTTAGAAGGCATGACTCAACAACAAACCACCTCATTACGCTTAGGATCATTGTGGAGGAATGTCATAATGACAAATACAATCTCTTTTGTTGCTTTATGGACTTTAGAAAGGCTTTCAATATGGTTCTTAGAAACAACCTTTGGAATAGATTAGAAGAGCTAAAGGTTCCTTTCGAGTTGAGAGCTGCCACAAGGTTATAAGAGAATGTAATTACCAAGCTAAAAAGTAATGAGGGGTGGTCGCAAGATATTAAATGTAATATCAGATTTAAATAAGGTTGCCCCCTCTCCCCTACCTTATTTGTCATTTACATCGACAAGCTTGAAGTTTATTTAGAGGAAGCAGGATGTGCTGGCATGATCTTAGCTGGTATAGTCATCATACTTCTTCTCTATGCTGATGATATTGTTCTTCTCACAAGGTGCCCATATGATCTTGATAAGCAACTTAGGATTCTTAAGTATTTCTGATCTACCATGGGTATGACTGTTAACATTGACAAAACAAAAGTTATGATTATCAAATCCAAGAAGGACACTTATGCTAATTTTATGTATGACAATAATAACTTGGAGGAAGTGTATTCTTACAAGTACCTAGGAATTGATATTGATCAAAAGCTCAACTGGAACTATAGCATTGAGACAAGGATTAATGTGGGGTGGAAAGCTTATTTTGGTCTTGAAAATAATTGTAAAACGACAAACCTCGTAATGTGGGATAAAAAGAAGTTCCTCTTTGAAACTTTAGTCACTCCTATTATCTTATATGTATGTGAGGTTTGGGGTTGTAGCATCTCTAGAGAATCCTGGAGAAAGATTGAGCAAATCCACAAGTGTTTTATAACGTATAACCTGAAAATTAAAATAAAAACACCCTATCATATTCTCCTTATAGAAGTAGGTCTTTCCCCTATCGAGAGCCTAGCTATGACTAGGCTTCTGTTGTACAAACACAAACTCAAGAACATAGGAGATCATAGACTTCATAAGCGAGTTTTAAATTCTAGCCAAAAGCACCTAAGGCTCAAGCAGGGGTGGTATAAAGACACAAGGGCCTGGTTAAACCATTGGGACATCAACGAGAATGATGCATTGCAAAACATTAATAACATTAAAAATATTGTTACTTCATCTTAATAAAATCCGTTTTACAGTTTATGCCGTTGTATCTCTTTTCTATCTTGGCAGCACCAAAATGGGTCCTCAAAGCAATAAAAAAACTCTAAAGATATTTTCTTTGGGGCAACTCAGGACAGAATCGCAAATGGGCTCTGGTTAAATGGAGCACAGTTTGTCTTCCAAAGCATTCAGGAGGTACTGGGCTTCGCGATCCTTATCATAGCAACGCAGTTATGGGAGCACGCATTTGGTGGCACTGGCTCACAACACCGCATACTCCCTAGGCCACTCTATGGACTGCAAAATACGCCAACAACAGACCTATAGAGGAACTCATCTGTCTCACTGACATAGGCCCGGGATCCCTAGTCTAGAATGCAGAAAAGCAACACAAGAATTTAATCTAGGAACACAGCTTCTGTGAAGTTAGGGATGGAACCATTACAAGATTCTGGGAGGATTCATGGCAGCAGAAACCCATGCTAAAGGATTTGATCATACCCCACCAAATACCTAATTGGGAAAAGCAGAGGCTTGATAAGATGTTGGGTCCCTATAATACTAGTGATTACCCCATTACTATTGTAGTTATACCCCTTATTTATATTGTTGTGCCCCTATTACCCCCATATTGTTATTTCTGTGCCCCATAGAATCCCTCTATTGTTATTTTTGTGGCTTTATATTATTATTGTTAGGTCGGCTGGATTATATTGTGACTCCTTAGACTCCTATATATAGAAAGGAGGTTTTGTCATTTAAATCATCAAAGAATTGTTCATTTATGTAATGTAAAGGAGGTTGCCCCTCAAAGAGGCTGAATTCTAAGGCGTTGATCTATCTTTTCTATGTTTTATTGAGTTGGTTTCATAACATTTGGTATCAGAGCTTTGGATTCTAGGGTTTCGCTGCTCCAAACAGGTCATCGTGGAATTTTCGATATAACTTTTTTTCTGTGACGTTTCAGAAGTCACAAAAAAAACCCATTTGAGAAGAAATCACGCTGAACCTTGGGTCCAAATTTCAGAGATTTTCGCACGATATTTGTGGAGATATGATCTGAGGAAGTTGGTCTTTTTCCAGACTCCTGAATTACATTCAAAACAGGTGACCTGGGGAAAATCATCATTACTTTCTCTCTGGGGATCGGATTGAAATTTTGTAAGAAGGTACAGAAAGAGGACAGACTGTAGTTTCTTTTATGCATTTTTCAGATCTAAAGGTTGAAACAGTGACTCGTGGCACGTTGTACAAGTTCGCTCTATTGAACTAGTCTATAATCAGGTCATCTTGGGAGATTGTGTATAACGCTTTCTTGGAGAATCCAATTTGGGTCAGACTTGTGGCATTGGAAAGAGGATGCAGAAGGCTACTACAGGTTGCAATTTCAGAACTGGATGATCCAAAATTACAAAGATACATCAGATTCAATATCAGGCTTCTACAAAGGGAAAAAAGGTGTGTAGTTTTTTTTAAATTTTTGCGTAAGCTTGGTTTGAAGGAATTCAAAGGGCATAGTAAAGCATTATTATCGGTAACTGATGCCCCGAGGAAAGAAAATGAAAACACCTAGTAAGGAACCTGAAAGCTCTAGCATGACTCATGAAGAAGAGGAAGAAATGCTACATGATATATCAAAATTACAAGAACAAGTGCAACAAATGTCACGCTCACAAAAGCTAACAGAAGCTAAGATAAATGGCATGGAATCTAAGATAAAGGGCATGGAAGCTAAGATGGATGATTCGAACACAGATTTGAAGAGAGACATGGCAGATTTGAAGACAGACATGGACGAATTGAAGATAAATATGAATAAGTTGCTACAAGAAATGGGCACTAAGGATGAAAGGGTACTAAAGGAAACTCATGATGAGAATAAAAGAAATGTTAATCATGATTCCATAGATGCTAATGTTGGATCGAAGACTCACCATATTCCAAAAATCGATATGAGGAAGTTTGATGGCAAGGATCCTGCCACATGGATATTACAGATGGAGCAATTCCTCGATCTCAATAATGTGCAAAACACACAAAAGGTACGTATGGCAACTGTATATTTGGAACCAAATCAGTTTGTATGGTATCAATGGCTTTGCTCTCATAAACAATTTATCACTTGGGTAATTTTTACGGAAGAATTGATAGCACATTATGAGGATACAAAAAGCAACACTTTTTTTAGCCAATTGATAAGTCTCAAACAAAAGGGTTCAATAATGGAGCACATTGAGGAGTTCCAAAAATTGAACATAAGGGTAAAATATATTCCAGAGGAGCATAGGATTGATGTGTTCATAGGGTCTTTAAAGGATAATATCCAACATGATGTTCGCCTTTGGGAACCTGATTCATTAGAGAAGGCATTCAAGTTAGCAAGAAAAATGGAAAGCAAAATTATGGCAACCAGGAAGCATACCACTCACAACTATAAAGATGGAAGTGTTGTTGCCCCTAGTCTTCCACAACCTATAAGGTTGACACTACAAAAATTGGAAGAAAAAAGAGCAAAAGGGCTTTGTTACAGTTGTGATAGCAAATACACTAAAGGTCATAAGTGTGCTGAGAAGAAATTATTCTACATAGATTGTGAAGAGGAAGAAGAAAAGGAGCAAGAAAGGTCAAAAGAAGAGGATATACTCCAGGAACAAAGCCTAGATGAAGAACAAATAAATCCAACCATATCTTGTAATGCATTGGCGGGAATTACCACTCCTCAAACCATAAATATAGAAGGACAAATCAAGAAGAAAAAGGTAATAGTGTTGATTGATTCAGGAAGCACCCACAATTTTATTCATTGTAGGGTAGCAAAAGAATTGAATTGCTTCCTATATCCAGCACCAGAGTGTCAAGTGATGATTGCAAATGGAGGAACAATAAATTGCTCTGGAAGGTGCCATAATATCAAGCTATCCATGGGAGAATATGTATTGACTAGCCCAATGCTTTCCATTCCAATGGGAGGTGTTGATGTTGTACTAGGAGTCCAATGGCTACAATCCTTGGGTACAATAGCTTTTAATTTTCAAGAACTTTTCATCAAATTTTATACGGAAGGAAAGGAAGTTGAATTAAGGGGTATTGCAGGGAAACCAAGAAAGATAATCAGCTCTAATGGTATGACAAAGCTTCTAAAAAAGGAGCAAAGAGGTGTAATTGCACAATTATGTTCGCTAGATGTTTCCACATCGGAATCATCTATTTCTCCAAATCTCCAAAAAGTCCTGGACAATCATTCCAAGGTATTTGAGACTCCCAAAGGTCTCCCACCTATGCGTGATCATGATCATGCTATTCATCTGATTCCAGGAAGTGTTCCTCCAAACATCAGGCCGTACAGATATCCCTATGTCCAAAAAAGTGAAATTGAATGTATGGTTGCAGAAATGCTAGAGGCTGGTATAATTCAACCGAGTCAAAGTTCTTTCTCTGCTCCAGTAGTATTGGTGCACAAGAAGGATGGATCATGGTGCATGTGTCTGGAATATAGGGAGCTCAACAAGCTCACTATTAAAGATAAGTTCCCTATTCCTGTCATTGATGAATTACTGGATGAATTGCATGGATCAATTTACTTCACCAAGTTGGATCTTCGTTTGGGATATCATCAAATCAGAATGAAGATTGAAGACATTCTGAAAACAACATTTAGAACTCATGAGGGTCATTATGAATTTTTGGTCATGCCTTTTGGCCTTACCAATGCACCTTCAACATTTCAAGGTTTGATGAATTCAATTTTCAAACCATTCCTTAGAAAATTTGTGTTAGTATTTTTTGATGATATACTAATCTACAGCAAGTCTTGGAAGGATCATGTTGAACATGTTGAAAGGGTGCTACAACTATTGGAGGAGAAACAATTATATGCAAAAAGATCCAAATGTTTCTTTGGAGTCCAGGAGGTGGAATATTTGGGTCATATTGTATCTCATGAAGGAGTTAAGGTAGACCCTAGCAAAATTAAAGCCATTAAGGAATGGAAAATCCCCACATCCATAAAGCATCTGTGAGGATTTCTTGGGTTGACAGGGTATTATCGCAAGTTTGTTAAGAATTATGGGAGAATAGCAGCACCTCTAACAACATTATTGAAGAAAGATGCATTTTCATGGACTCTGGAAGCAACAAAGGCCTTTGAACATCTTAAAGAGGCAATGTGCCAAGCACCGGTCTTAGCTACACCAGACTTCACAAAAACCTTTATTGTGGAATGTGATGCTTCAGGAAATGGAATTTGTGTTGTTCTAATGCAAGATGAAAGACCCATTGCTTTTGAAAGTCATCCAATCAAGGGAAAGTTTTTAAGCAAAGCTATTTATGAGAAGGAAATGTTGGCAATACTCCATGCACTTAAGAAATGGTGACCCTACCTAATGGGAAGACACTTCAAGGTAAAAACGGATCATGATAGCCTTAAATACTTTTTAGAACAAAGATTATCCTCTGAAGAGCAAAAAAAGTGGGTCACAAAGATGTTGGGTTATGACTTTGAAATCATCTACAAAAAAGGGAAGAAAAATGTGGTGGCAGATGCACTCTCAAGAAAGGATGAGGATGTGGAAGCATTGTTGTGCGCCATTTCTATTATCCAACCAGATTGGATAAATGAAGCAAGGGAGGAATGGAAGATTGACGAAGAAGTTTGGGCACTTATTCGAAAGCTACAACAAGATTCCAGTACATCTAATACATTTAGTTGGCAAAATGATTCGTTATGGTACAAAGATCGCTTATACCTCTGTAAGAATTCCCAGCTAAAACAAAAGATTCTTATGGAATTGCACACTTCTCCCTTAGGAGGACACTCAGGATTTTTAAAAACTTACCACAGGGTTAAGAAGGAATTTTTTTGGGATGGCCTTAAATCAGATATTCAAAAGTTTGTGGCGGAATGTTTGGTTTTCCAACAAAATAAAGTTGAAACAATTAAGACACCGAGTCTATTACAACCTTTATCCATTCCAAGCCAATGTTGGGAGGAGGTTTCAATGGATTTTATCACAGGTTTACCCAAGTCTGAGGGAAAAAGTGTCATCATGGTGGTAGTTGATAGACTTACCAAGTATGCACACTTTTGTGCATTATCACATCCATTTAAAGCCAGTACAGTTTCTACTGCATTTATGGAAACAATTCAAAAGCTACATGGAAACCCAAAGATTATTGTAAGTGACAGAGATGCCATTTTCACTGGAAATTTTTGGACAGAATTATTTTCTTGTCTTGGTACTCAGTTAGCTCATAGCTCATCTTATCATCCTCAATCTGATGGGCAAACTGAGATAGTAAACAAATGTTTGGAAGGATATCTTCGTTGCTTTGTATCTGAAAAATAGACACAATGGGTCAAATGGTTTCCTCTAGTTGAATGGTGGTATAACACTTCCTTCCATACAGCAACAAAAATGACCCCATTTATGGCACTTTATGGGTATCAACCACCATCCATCACATCATATTTAAGAGAAAATTCTAAGGTTCAAGCAGTGGAACATCACATCGAACATCAACAACAAGTCCTCCAACTCTTAAAGGATAACCTCGTGTTGGCACAAAATAGAATAAAACAACAGGCAGATCAACATCGCAATGAAAGAAGTTTTGATGTAGGTGATTGGGTATTCCTACGGCTACAACCATATAAGAAAATGTCCCTAAAGCAAGCTAAGAAGGATAATAAATTATCACCAAAGTATTATGGTCCGTACAAGGTGTTGCAAAAGATTGTTACTATGGCATACAAATTGGAGCTTCCTGCAGCTTCTCGATTGCACCCAGTTTTCCATGTTTCATGTTTAAAGAAGGTTATAGGCAACAAGATCCCAGTTCAAACAATATTGCCAGAACTTGAAGAGGAAGGAAAAATTATATTGGAACCAGAAGCAGTCACAGAAACAAGAACTCGATAGCTACGAAATCGATCAATTTCAGAGTATCTTATCAAGTGGAAGAACTTATCCACTGAAGATTCCACATGGGAGGATGAAAATTTTATGCAGAAGTATCCAGAACTACTCAAGCGTCGAGGACAACACTTTTTTGAAGGAGAGGGGCATGTTGGGTCCCTATAATACTAGTGATTACCCCATTACTATTGTAGTTATACCCCTTATTTATATTGTTGTGCCCCTATTACCCCCATATTGTTATTTCTGTGCCCCATAGAATCCCTCTATTGTTATTTTTGTGGCTTTATATTATTATTGTTAGGTCGGCCGATTATATTGTGACTCCTTAGACTCCTATATATAGAAAGAAGGTTTTGTCATTTAAATCATCAAAGAATTGTTCATTTATGTAATGTAAAGGAGGTTGCCCCCTCGAAGAGGCTGAATTCTAAGGCGTTGATCTATCTTTTCTATCTTTTATTGAGCTGGTTTCATAACATAAGATCAATCAATATTGGAGACCTACCTTAACCCAAGGATTCTAGCATTGGCTAAGCTCCGATCACATCATTTGGCATGGCATGGAGTCTGATCAGCAAATATTGGGAACAAAACTCTCTAATAGGAAAATAGGATATTTAGGTAACAAAGATGTGCTCAGATGGGGCTATGAGGCAAGAGGAATTTTCACCACACATGAAGCTTATAACATAATCATAAAAGATTAGGCATTCAAAGATCCTCTCTGGATCACAATCTGGGCCCCCAATATCTAGCCGAAGGTGTCCACTTTCCTTTGGTTGCTTTGTCAAAACAAAATTCTCACTTGGGACAATCTTCGAAAGAGAAATTTCCACGGACCTTCCATCTATCCCAATTGTAAACAAGAAGAAGAAACCACTTTTCACCTCATGAATTCTTGCTCCCTAACTCATAGGCTCTAGGAGAAAGTCAGTTTTCGATGCCAAAAGGACAGTAGAATCAAAGAAGACATTACCACCACTGTTCGCAATTGGGAACGGAATCCATATAAGAGTAAGTTACTAAAATCCTTATGGAAGCTCATCCCAGGCCTTCTCATGTGGACAATCTAGAAAGAGAGAAATAGACATATCTTTAAAGATCAGTCCTCTTCTTTGGAAACCCTCTGGAACACTGTCTGCCAAAATCTTAAGGAAACTCTACTACTTCAAACTTGGCACGACAACGACTTTCCCTCTCTGCCACAGGAAAAGAATATCTGGGACAACTGGAATCTACAATGGAATCAAGAACTGATAATTCCTGCTAAACCTATAGCAAAAAGCACAATATCAGATAAATTGTTTCCTCCACCTGAGCATGTGATCCAACTGAACTTTGATGGTGCTTCGAAAGGCAATCCAGGCAAAGCAAGGTTTGGAGGAATTTTCCGAAATCATAAGGGTGCTCCCCTTCTAACCTTCATAGGCTTAAATGGATGGGACACAAATAACTCAGCAGAACTCGAGGGGTTATGGCAGGGGCTCCTCCTAGCTCAAACTCATGGTTTCTTCCCACTCATGATTGAAGGTGACTCGCAAATCCTAATAAATATGGTGAATAAAATTCTGCAGGGGATCCCCTCATACAAAGTGGGCAACAGTTGGAGATTAGCGAAAAGACTAGAACGCATTGAAGTTTGGCTCAGGACCCACAGAGCAGTCAATTTCAAGCATATTCACAAGGAGGGAAATAGATTGGTTGACCTTCTTGCCAATATAGGAGTGGAGAGTGGAACTGATCTGAATACAAATTCACTATCTATTGTAGCCACGAAGGCCTTGGCTAAAGGAATTCACTGAACTAGTGAAGATTAAGAAAGCACCGGAAGAAGGAGAGCACCCAGATGTGGGTGAAATTCAAGAGAATTTATGATTAATTTGATGAATGGTGGTGAGAGGATAGGCCACTTGGTCGATGGCACCTCTTCCCACACCCCTCTGAGTTGATCTCAGGACACACTGCAGGCATCATTTAATGCAGGCTTGGGACATGAAAGAGATTTCATCTGCTTGAACATGGACTCCCCTCGTCATTTTGTGATTCCTTCTGCTCTGTTTCACTGCAACTGCCTGCCTCAAGCCATTGAACCCAACTCCCACACAATTACTGGGCTTAGCTGTTGGTTAACGAGTTGTATTGATTTCGGTAATGGGCATCACCATTCCCATTCCAGGCTCTGTCAATTAACCACACCCTAGCAGATCCTTATTCCCCTTCTCAATCCATCCACCATTGCTTCCGGTGAACTCTTAGCCAGTCATTTTTATATGGTTCGACATCAAATGAGAAGTCGAAGAGGAGGGACACGGGGAGGTAGTGCCCACCCTCAGATGGAGCAGTATCCTGAGCCTACTGACTCCTCTCCTTCCCCTGAAATGTATCACCCCCATATCTATGGTTCAGGAAGATATCCCAATACTTGTAGTGGTCAGGGTCGTGCTATGTCTCTAGGTGAAGGTCACAGATAATTTGTGATTCACACAGCTAATTTTCCTTTGCCCCCTCACCCCGCTCCCCACTCAACCCAATTCAAATTTCATAGCACCTTGAACAGACCAGTTATTACTGCTACAATCACCATCCTCTTCACTGAAGATAATGAACAGCCTGATACGCAGGCGGAAAACTTTGATTTGAGGGAAGAGGAAGATATTAGACACAGAAATGGCTGAGACATAGGAAAGAATCTACAGAATGAAGGAAAAATTTAGTTGCATGGCCAGACCACAGGTGGCGGTCAGCATGCTAAGGGTGGTAGTTCTGGTGCCACGCACTTGCCAGGTGGAATAGGGATTGAAGGGCTGGATGCGAAGGTAGCTGTTGGCTACCATGGTGATGTCCAACTTGAGGGTGAGCCACACGGTGGAGCGTCAGCAGAGGAGAAGGATGACTGGATGAAGTATGCCTATCCGGTTGTGGAGGAGCCCATCCCGGATGAGCTCGAATGATATTGCATGGCTGCTAGATGTCATCTGTTTGGAATTTTTGATATGTTAGTTCTACTGGATTTTGTCTGGATCTTTTTGTTTGTCACAGAGAAACTTCTCTGGTTTTTTTTTCTAGTCTTAAAGATTGATATTTCATCTAGATATTTTTGTCTCTGCGGATTGGTTTCCCCAATGTTGGGGCATTCTAGACACTTTCTGATACTCTATGTCAGGCACTGCTGAGGCCTAAGCCTCATTGTACTTTTTTGTTACATATTAATAGATTAACTTAACTTAGAAAAAAAAATATTGTTACTTCTAAGTTCAAAGAAAAAATGTGGTGTGAGAAATATTTATTAGCTAAGAGAAAATTAAGTTATTATAAGAAGGTCATCAACCCCACCCTAGAAGATCAAAATTATCTCTCTGTTTTAACTAGCTCAAAGAAGAAAATTAATATAACAAAGATTAGAATGAACTCTCATGAGCTCCATAGTGAAACAGGTCATTGGGCAGTTCCTAAAACACCATGGATGGAAAGGATCTACCATTTCTGTGAGAATAGGAACATCGAGGATGAAAACCACTTCCTCTTAGAGTGCCCCGTGTAAAACCACATTAGGTCTTAGTTTCATAATCTTTGTCGCAATACTGACCTTCCTAGCCTTTTATGATGTCAAAATTATAGTGAGCTCGGGAGGATTCTCTCCAAGCTTTTTGAGCATAGGAATAAAATCTTAAATCAAACTGAATAATTTGTTTCTTTAGGTACGATAGACCAAATTATGGTCTCAGTGGACGTTAACCACCACCTCCATCATCATCAATAATCCTATATAGTTATTTATATAGTTAATAATAATCCTAAATACCAATAATAATTATTAATGTAGTTGATATAAGCCTATGGACGAGTATCAACCACATTGGAATATGTGGTTGTATATAAGCTTCATATATGCCTATCCACGTCTATCAACCATATTTACCTTGGTAAATATGGCTGTGCTAATTGTAAATACTAACAAATATTTACTGAAACATTAAACACGAAGAAAAGTGCATGTGATTTTAGTGTTCCATAATCATCCTGTCATCATGCATATGGTGAAGCAGAATATTGGTGAGGTTATTTGTAAATCTATTCCAAACATCAAAACTCGAGAAGCTGAAGTTGATGACGGAACTTGCATTCTTACTACACTACAAACCATCATCATCTAGCTACATATAACAAGATTTTATTTAAATATTCAAGACACCGAGCAAGATATAAACGTCACGGAAGTCCAGCTAAGGTGGAGGAGTTCTTGCAGCGTGGGCAAGTGTAGCAGCAAGTTAGAGCATGGCACTCATAAGCATTATGCCATTTTGGGCAGTCTTTGTAGTTGCTCATTGAGGTACAATCTGAAGCCTCTCCTTTGATTGAAAGACCCTCTATCATCTCATCCATTTACAGTAAGTCAGTTTTCACGAAGATGATATGGGTTTAATATTTAATAACAAAGCTGAAAACATTAGTAATTATATATCAAAAATATTACCTGATTTTTTGATGAACAAGAGCGAGAAGGCGATCCATACAATATAGACGAAAGCCAGCTTGCTAACCTGCTTCGTCATCTCTGCAACTATTTATAAAAAAAAATTACAAAGTTGAGATATTTACTTAAACGGACATTAGGGATTTATCTATGGCTCTTATAAAATGAAGAACGATTTTCCGTAAAACCTATCTATACATAAATATACATGACAGTTTTTAAATCAAAACTCAATGAATGAGAAACATCATAAATTCAGTTTATGTACACAACATTGGTCATCACATTATTATATTAAAAATACCCACTCTAAACGATTTAAACAATTTTGTCTTTGAGGTTTCTGTGAACTTCATAATTGTGTAGATCATCTTTCGGATTCATCGCATTAGGTTTCTTGTTGATTGATGTTTCGAACCAGCAACGGTGGTTCATCTTCAAGATGTGAAAGATTCTTGAAAGACTGGTCTTATTATTCAGTTTAATATATAGATAAGAGATGCATTGCTGACAGATATCAGGATTTATTAAATTATTATTTGAATTATTCTATTTGTTTTAATTACAATTTAATTATTCTATTATGTTTTCTTATTTTAATTATATTTAAGATATTAGGGATTAGAATTATTATTTTTTTAGGGATTTAAACAATATTGGTATTCTTTACATGAGTTTCTAGAAACAAGACATTGCAAGACTTCAAGGTTCCAAGTGTGTGAACTAATTAAATGAAAACTTTGCTTACCTATATTTATATTTATAGAAGGCTTATCAACCAAAACTCACCAATACTATAATGCTAAAAGCGCTGATTAAAATGACAAATTTAGCATATTTATATTTAGAAAAGCCATTTTTAAATAAAAAAAATTCAATAAAATTAGGAATGGGAAAGAAAAGCTCACTTATATTTATAGAGAATTATCTGTAAATAAAACAAATTCAACAAAATTAGGAAAAAAATCTCACCCAATCCTAAAATTAATAATTATATATAAATAAAACTATTTCCTGTAAATAAAACAAATTCAACAAAATTACGAAAGAAAATCTAACTCAATCCCAAAATTAATAATTATATATAAATAAAACTATTTACTAATTCACTATTTTAAGGAAATTAAGAAAAAAATGCTAATAAATTCTAAAGACGAATAACACTAATTATCATAATAATAGAAGACATGTTTACTGATTTTGTTTATTTAGTGAGCCTTAAAAAAAAAGTAGATAATTGAGCGCATTAGAAGGAAAATCTTCTAGAAGCATGGTCTCTTAGGCATATTTATGTCAGAGATGTCATATGTATTGTATCATGCTTGATTTTCAGGTCTCCTCACGGTGTTTTTCCGGGTCATTTCCTTGACTTGTAAAGCATTTCGCTCATCACTAATTGTTATGCCTTCATGCTTTAGGGGCATCTATTACACAATATTTTGTCACAATTTGTGTCCCATATTCTAAAGCATCAAAATGATGAAAATTGTCAATGTATTCACCATGAAACACATACAGAAGCATCCCTAAATAAGAGAAGAAAAGTTGCCCTCAGAAAATTCTCAAGAAGCTTGCTTGAAAACCTGGTTATAAGGGTCAGCATTCTTTGCACCATTGCTGGCCCATGATGATGGCTTGCTGCAACATACTGACCTAGTGCTATCAGTGTGGTATTTGATAGGAAAACCCACATTGAACCTCTTTCGACATTTTTTCCTAAAGTGTAGGAGAAGCTTCTCTTACTAGAAGCATCGAGAATGGCGAGCTGGATATTTTTGAATAAGGATATGGTTGAGTTATCCTACTTTGAGTCCTTGATCCCACCATTATTGATCATGCCCTTAGGATGTGGACTTTCTTCCCCCTTTTGTGGATCCCTAACTCCCTCTCCTTTTGTATAAATGAAATCCCTTCTATCCCCAACAGGTTGGTCATTGCTTGGTTGCATTTCTATGCTCAAACAATGCCTAAATGTTGACCATCTTGCCAAGGAGGAGTGCTTGAAGGTCTTGGATTGGACTTGGAAACTCATCCAAAGGAGGCTTCCAACATCAAGGTTCATATGGTTGTATGCTGCCCTCATTTTGTATTAATAAATACATCATGAGTGACTCATAAGTGTATAAATCATTATTCATTTAGTATAATATTCCTTGATCTGTCATATAGTTTATGCTAGAATGATTATGCTATGTATTCTCTTTTCTCTTTTGTTTGATCTTCCTTGTAGGTACTCATCCACAATGGTGTAGAGAGCATTGAACTTGGAATCGAGAAGATCGAGGAAGACATCAATGAGCACGTAGCATCAGAGTGAGGTAGGTCATTTGTCTTACTTTGTATTTTTCGACATGAACTAGGAAAGTCTACACGTGGTTGTCTAGTTTGTTGCTAGATCCTCTTATAGCAATAGAGAGATTGCTTCTATCCACAGAAGGGATTGTCTTCACAACACCTCCTACTAGTTCATCAGTCAGTTGGAACTAGTTTAACTTACTTTACCTCAATTAAACTGACTTAATTAATTACAACTCAAAATTGACTCAATCAGGGCTCCTATGATGTAGGAGACACTCTCCCTGACTCAAGTTACACCCTCAACTCGAATTAACAGAGCCAATTAAGTCAAATTAAGTTAATTGAATATTACAAGTTTTCATGAGATGTGGAATTACAATTTAATTCCTAATTTAATTCAAGTACAAAAATAAAATAAGATTTTCTTGTTTCATTTTCAACGCTCCCTCTCAACAAGAAAGTGATTATCTGCTACTCAATCCTGCCTTTGTGAAAAATGAATTTTCATCTTGAAAATGCCTTTGTCAAAATATACACAACTTGCTCCTCTATAGGAATGTACTACAACAACATGATTCTCCTCTGCACACAATCTCATAGATGATGATACTAGATGTTGATATACTTAAAACGATCATGAAAAACTAGATTCTCATATAGTTTGATAAAACTCTGATTTTCATAGAAAACCATTGTAGGATTCATCTACTTACGAACTAACCCAACAAGGATCTTCCTTATCCAGATAGCCTCACAAGTTCTTGACTAGAAACCATGAACTTTGCTTGTACCGAGCTGCATGCAACTGATCTCTTCTTCTACTTGTACCAAGAAACTATTGCTAACCCAATACTAAAGATTTCCCATGATGTGCTCTTCCTGTTGGATGGACTACCTTCCCAATATGCATCTATGAAGCCTTGAAGCTTCACTCCCTCTGTCCATCTGTACCAAAGACCAAACTGACTAGATCCTGTGAGGTATGTCAATACATGTTTAGTTGTCTTTCAATATATTTTGGTTGGCTTAACTGTGGCTTGAATAAGCTGGTTAACTACAAAACACATCTTTGGTTATTTGTTCACCAAATACATAAGTCAACCCACAAGTTGTCTATAAATAGTAGCCTCCACTACTTCACATGAAGTAGCATCTTCCTTCCTCCAATTACCAACTAGAGGAGTCTCCATGGGTTTTTTTCTCTCCATGTGGAACTTATTTAGTATCTTGTTGGCATACTTTCCCTTAGAGACAAACAATTCCTCATCTCCTTACCATACTTACATAAACAAGAAAGTATTGCATGAGCCCCAGGTCCGTCGTCTTTAATTATCTTGCAATATCATCCTTGTAATATTTTATGAGATTCTCGTCACCTTTTAGAATCAAATTATCGACATATAATACTATAAAAAATAATATACCTTCAACCACAATATGCTAAAGATTCGCATCTGCTTCACTTTTGGTGAAGCCCAACCCAATGAAATATCTGTCAATAATGGTGTACTAAGCATGTGGTGCTTTTTTTAGTTCAAACAGCAATCGCTTGAGTCTACACACATGTGACTCTTTGTTGAAGGTCTAAAATCCTTCCAGATGTTCAATATACACCTCTTCCTCAATCATACTATTGAGGAATGTTGTCTTCACATCCATTTACTATATCTTCCATCCCATCTACACTGACAGTTCTAGAATAGATCTGATTGAAGAGTGCCTTGCTACTTGAGAAAAAATCTCATCGTAATAAATTTGCTCCACTTGAGAGAATCCTATGGCCACGAATCTTGCCTTGTGTTTCTCCACAATCCCATCTACTATTTTCTTTACCTTTTAAATCCATCTGGAACTCACCATTGACTTTTCTGTTTGTCTTGGGACCACTTTCCAATCATTGATTTTGATAAGTGATTCATACTCCTCAACCATGGAATCAAACCATATTGGTTACTGCAATACTTCCTCCAATGAAGATCACTCAACCTCTACACTCTTTCCTATCATATCCATGTAGCCAGTGTACCAATCTAGTGACCTCCTCTACCTGCACTGTGATGTGGGCGCTCCCAAGTTCTCTCTAGTATCATGCATCAATTTGTTGGCCTCTTTGGTGTGCTTCCTTCTATCTCTACAAGTATTTTCATGAATTTGTGCTTCCAATCTCTCTCCTCTGCATGTGGTTTCTCCACATCATCTTGAGGTTCCTCCTTTGGTGCTAAAAGCTCCTCATCCTCATGTAACTAAATTTCCCTCTCAAAGGAACATATGATGGCCTGCTATTCATCGAACTTCACATCTCTACGAACCACTATCATCCTGTTGGATGTAAGGTAAACCCAATAGTTGTGAGGCGTATCAGTGTACCCCACAAATATGCCCAACTGAACGATTGGATCTAGCTTTTTTCATGCGCCCTTGGTAACATGACAATAGATTGATGAACCAAATATCCTAAAGTGTGCCACATCTGGCTTCTTACCTAAAAAATATTCTTCTGG
Organism: Pinus tabuliformis; assembly: GCA_031772625.1. Taxonomy (NCBI): domain Eukaryota; kingdom Viridiplantae; phylum Streptophyta; class Pinopsida; order Pinales; family Pinaceae; genus Pinus; species Pinus tabuliformis. The sequence continues at coordinate 14,445,200 of CM062818.1, read as the reverse complement.
TGTACTCATCCTGAGAATTCGATGAGGGGCTTGTTTCACAAATAAATCCCTGTGTTGCATGCTTCAGACCACAAGTACAATGGTAGGCCCCTATCCTGTAACATCGCCCATGCAACTCACACAATACTTTTGCTCTTCCGTTCAACCACCCCATCATGTTGTGGATTATTAGGTGTTAACTCTCGTTGAATTTCCTCAGATGCATATAAGTTCATGAATTAATTCGACAGATATTATCCACCATTATCGCTTCTGAGAGATTTAACTTTCCTGCCAGTACATTTTTCGACAAGTTATTTAAATTTACAAAATTTATCTAACATCTGATCTTTCTTCTGCATGAATAAAATCTAGCACTTACGAGAAAAATCATCTACAAATATTACAAAATACATATTCTTGCCATGGAAGTTGTCGAGAATGGTCAACACATCTAAGTGAATTGTATCAAGGATCACTTACGCTAGACTATCTTTATCATGAAAGGAAAATTTCATGTACTTGCCCAATGTACACCCTTTACATGTGTCTCTCTGCTCTAGTGTACCCTTGGAAAGTCTTGTAGAAATTTCTTGCATGATCTTCAAAGCTTCTTGGTGCAAGTGACCCAATCTTTTATGCCACAACTCATTGATGTTTGGGCTCTTCACCTTCACTTCTTTTGTTCTCAAAACAACACAATATTCTACATCCAAATTGTAGAGGTTATTCACTTGAACCTCAATCCACTTCACCTATATAGAGGCTATGTGATGAAGGAAATCATTTCCATTGCAAAATATCACATCGTGGCCATGGTTCTCCAACCTAGAAACTGAAACCAAATTCTTCTTCAAACCTAGAGCATACATGACGTCTTTTAATGTGAGAGGAGAACTAGGCTATCTCTAAAAGGTAACAATATCGATGTTGATTGTGCTATACCTCCCTTCATATCCCATCTCAATGTGCATCTAGAGGTCCTTCTTCTCCAAGTCACTAAAAAACTCTTTGTTGCCGATCATATGGAATAAGGCTCCACTATCTAGGTAAGACACACAACCCATCATCAATGTCACAATCTAAGCAATGAGGGTGAAATTCAGTTCAAATTGTGAGGCAAGAGCTTCACCTAAAACTCCTCGCTAAGGATTCTTAACAACATTCTTGTGCGAACACGTTGTGGCCTAATTTCCCAACTCAAGACAATGAAAACATTTAATCTTTGACATGTCCTTTTTTCTAGATGCCCTGAATCGAATTCGATTTGGAATGGGATGACTTCCCCTTCACTTTCTTCACCTTTCCATTTAAGGAATAGTTCTCCTCATCATCATGCTTGGATGAGGATCCATCTCTAGTGTTCCATCAAAACCCTTCTTGTACCAATTTAGACCATAATTGCTCTTACTCTGGTAGCTTCTCCCTCGCATTCAATAAGTCCTGGTAGCTATGCCAACTCTTTGGAAGCCCTACAAGTGTTAGTCTTACTAGATCGTCTTCAACAACTGTAACACTGAAACTTCCAAGCTCATCCCGACATTGGGTGAACTTGGTCAAGTACTTCAGTATTGTGTCACCCTTCTCCATATTGATATTTCTGAGCTTCACCTTCAGTGCAAGCTTCTTGTGGTCACTGTTGTTTTGAAACAGGTCTATTAAGGCCTTCCACATTGCAAATGGAGTTTCCTTACAGTGGAGGTTCGAGACAAATATGATCTTTAACTCCTTCTAGGATAATCCTTCTCACCTTTGCCACATATTTTCACCACTTTGCAAGATCTTGAGCATGAGTTGGCTTAGGAATATCTTTTTCTATGAATTCCTTAAGCTTGTTGTCACCCAAAACTACCTCCATCCTATTCTTCCAAGAAATAAATCTTGAACTACTATCAAGGGAATATTCGAGTCTCAATACGTAGAATGAAATCCCGCTGGCTTTGATGTATAATATTGCAAATTTGGTTTCTCCTACAAAAGAAAAAGTTGTGCTCCTCTTCTATAGTGATTCTAGCTTTGATAACATGTAGAAATTCCTTGTAGAGTCAAACTGGAAATTGTAATATGCTAAAATAATTGACTTGAATCTACTCTACCCATCTACAGAAAATAAAGGATCGATGAATTCATGAAGCATATAAGACAAATAATTCAATCACACATAACACAATGATTTTCTGGTGAAAGCCATAGCTAAAAACCCCTGCTATATGTATATTGCATTAATAAAAAAATATGAGAAGATTAGAATGCTTTGTTGCAGCCCAACAAAAAATATGCACTATCTCTATCTATCTCACTACTTCCCAGAAATGCTCAAGGAAATACTTAACCAATTTTGCTACCTTCCAAGCTCCTATTTCCTTGTGTAGTTCCCTAGGGAATTATACCATATTTAATTCGTAAATCACACAATTATAAATTATGTAATCCTCATAGGCCTTCCTCTTATTGCATGGACCACTTGTACAATTCGAATTATTATACAATTGATAGTACATTGTCCCTGAACTCCAATCTCAACTAGGTAACTCTCATATCTGACATGCAGGAAATATTTATGAGTGAATCATCAATTAACTGGTTTATCACATGAAGCAACACCCCAATGTCTGACATCCTACTAGTTCCTCCATCATTTGCAACTAGTTTAACTAAATTTAACACAGTTAAACTCAATTAATTAATTATAGCTCAAAATAAACTCAACCAAGGGTCCTATAATGTATGAGACACTCTACATGAGTTAAGTTAGATAGTAAACTCTAATTAATTGAGGCAACTAAGTCAAATTAACATAGTTAATTATTAGAAGTTGTCATGAGATGTGGAATTACAATTTAATTCCTAATTTAGTTCAAGGAAAAAATTAAATTAGGATTTTCTTGTTTAATTTTCAACATTTGTTGATCTAATTGAGTGACAAGAGTCATGTCATACTAGTTAATTTCCTATCCTGTTGATGTGGAAATTTGACTTTCTCAATTTTACTACTTAGGCTAAGGTCAAATTGAGCCTTTCTTACTACACTTTCTAACAATCCCTCTTAGCAAGAAAACGATTTTGCAGCACCCTTATCCAACACCTATGGAATTTATTGTACCACTACCTCGCACTGTTGTTGCTACTACTGTAACAACTGCAACTCAGAAGCAACCAGAAAGAAAAAAAATGAATCAATTGTTTCTCTGCAACTCACTACTGGGACGACTGCGCTGATGTTGATTTTGCATTGTGCCTCTTACACTACTATCAACACTCCTTTTGTTAGAAATTATATATTATAGAGCAATGGAGCACATAAAATATTACAGAAATATAGACATAAAAAACACATAAAACAAGAGAGACACAAATATACGTGGTTCACCCAATTTGGGCTATGTCCATGGAGAAACAGCCAATCCTTCTGTTTATATTATCCAACAAAATGAACAAATACAACCTATAGCAGATCCATTGTAATTCCCTCTTCGATCTCACACAATCTCCTCTCTCTTTCTCGCTCAGAATACAGATCTACATAGATGCAATACAATTCCCTCATATATAGTGAGGGGTTGCCTTCTAGGGTGAAAGACCCTAAATTAAACATAACTTCTACCGTCAGATCTCTGGCTAATGAACGGCTAAGATTGACTATGAAATTACAACATTTTACAAGGCAGTTTTACATCTATTTTTAGCTTCGGGGGGGTTTCCCCAAATCCCCTACCAGGGGAGGGCTCCAAATAATCGTTGTCTCCCCCATTCCCCTTGGACCCCCTTGTTCGTGTACATTTTAAATTTGGTGTTGCCACCTCATTACGAAATGGGGTCCAATACAGCGATACCTCTGAATAAGGAAGATAATCAGGCTCCACACCCAACAATCTCCCACTTGGAGATTGATTATAGCAACTTCATCGCTACTTCATTTGCTAGACAATGACACCACTTTGGACCTATCTGTTTCTCATCTTCATCATCATTCTTGAAGACCAATTGAAAGTGAGAAGAATCTCAGTTTCTCCCTGGCTACAACTTTTGTTAACATATCTGCACGATTCTGGCTAGTGTGTATCTTTTCCGGCTTCAACTGTACATCTTCCAACACTGACTATATGAATTGGTACTTGAGTTGTATATGTTTAGCATTGGAATGAAATGCAGAGCTCTTTGCAAGATGTATGGCACTCCAAATGTCACTGTATAACTTGCCCAACTAATGCTTCTTACCCAATTAATGACGAAGCTAAGCCTAATCCATCAAAACTAATTCTCTCAATGGTTTCCTTCATCGAAAACCCGTGGGTTATAGGTCCATGTCTCGCTAAAATCCATTTATTATACAGTAATAAAACTTCTCTAATGCCTCCAAGGTGCTCAGGTTTTAATAAAAGAAATATTTTTTGTCGAAACTGGAACAGGAAAGTAATCTCCTGTTTCATTCACATTGAAACAAATTGTGATCTCACAATTCAACACGTTCTATGCTCCATCTTCTACGTTAAGTTGTTGTGCCTCTTTTCTCTTGATACAATGACATTGACAACATTCTTCTCCAAGAACTTTTCCCATGACACTGAATTCAACATTTGGTTTCCTTCCACAAGGCTTTAATCCTTTTCTTACAGGACTCATAAAAATTTATTCCAACCTAGGCAATCATATTCAAACATGATTTAAATCATAGTTGAACTCACAATTACAGCCTACTGTAGTAATTCAACAGTTCTTTTCGCTGAAATATTCACTCTATCCAATGCTAGGATAATCTATGAAATTGATAACATAAACGAAATGTTTGATATATTGATACCTCCGAACCTGGTCTGACCCTGTTCTGACCAAAACTATGAAACTAAGGATCCCAACACACAATTTTGGATACCTTCCGATATTGTTCCATATTCCTTCTAAATACAACTCCAATCCTCAGCTACGCATTTCAATTTGGCTCCAATTCCTCAAGTACTAGACTTCTATAATACATCTTCATGTCAATTTATAACATTCCAACTCTGCACATGCAGATCTGACACACATATTCATTTATTGTATGCAGGTCTCCACTAACAACATACACAATCTTTCTAGTAAACTTACCATCATGAATTTGTTTTGAATTAGATGGAGGTAGAACATAATTATTCTAGATCTTCAAGTGATATTTTGACCTTTTTTTGCATGGAGCTTAGCATTCTTTAGGTTCCTTTTGGCATCCTCCTCCATCATACTAGCACTCCATTCAACAAATTAAGCTAAACCATTTTCTACAAGTTCTAATGTGAGGTACTTTGCAACATAACCATCAAGGTAATCTACTGAACCGATTAAATTACTAAATTTATCAATACATTCTAACACAATCTGAACATATTTGTTTAAAACTCTAATTTTAGTGAAGTGTTTTTCCTCTTTCGCAATTGGATCTGGTAGAACTTCAGTCGCTACAGCTGTAGATGCAACAAGTCTCTGTTTTCATTAAAGATGAAGAAGATTCAACTTCCCCATTTGTTTCAACAGCTAAAAACGTAGAGACTTACATAATGAAAATACTTACCTTCCCATCTATTGCTCAAGTAGATTATAACATGATTTTTGCACAATAATCATCCAACAATGATTTCCTCAGTATTGCTCAACGCAGAGAAATTTACTCCTAACTAATTCACAATTTGAGGTATTCCTATTCTCTGTCTCCTCTGCGTTATCCCTAGTGTATATTGATTCCTTTTTGAACTATTTATAATAATTTTAGAATTATATACATTTAAAAAATAAAATTCTGCATAGAAAATGCTAGAGTAGATGAACGAACTTCACATACCGCTATAAGAGGAAGACTAGATTCTCAACACACCTCTAGTAGCACCGTATCAAAGATTCATTTCCAAAATCGATTTGGATCATTATCATACAAAGGAAATAAACAAAATAATGACTTCCATTAATTAATAATCTTGTATATATATCCTTAATTGAAATCTCCTTCCTCTCCTTTGGCCCGATCTTATTTCAATTCAATTGGCCTTTCTCATCTCTCTGCCCATAGGCTACAAATGAACACTATCTATTCTCTATTCTGAATTCTTAATGTCCTATGGATTGAGGATTACAAGTTTTAAATAAAAGGTTTTGCTTAGACAATTCTGGTTTAGATCCTTAATATTTGCAATTAAACCCTAAAAATCCTGTCAACTCCATAAAATCATGAACTAATTCTTAATTTAAGATTTACAATTAATTTTCAAATCTAACAATCCCTATGAGTTCTCAACTATCCTAATTCTCTCTTGTTCTCCAACATTCGAGAACATTTACAATATTCCTCACAATACTTAATTACTTAAAACTCTCACATCCTATTAACTTAATAGGTACGAAACCAACTTCCTTAAAAAAACAAGACCCCTAAGCCACCTAAAATACAATGAAATTTCTGAGCCGGATGCTTCTGCATCAGACTCCCAAGGTTGAAAACATCCATGATCTCTAAATCATGGGTCTTCAATGCTGATGTAATTCTTCCTAGATCATAGATTTTGTTTTGTAATTTATCTTTGCCTATTTCTTTTCCCTTCAGTTGTTCTATTGTTGTTGTTGTCTACTTCTATTATCCAGATCTCCATACCTTATTCTACAATTTCCCACTTGTTATGCCCTCATATTCTTTTGTTTTCTTCCTCTTGCTGCTACTTCTTTGCTTTCTTGTTGTTGTCTTCCTCTGAGAGACTTTCATCATCATCCTTCTTATCAGTTCAATCTCTTTGTTTAGTATATATTCTGACTGCTGATTGCCTTCACCTCTTGATTGCTGAACTCTTATTCTTACTGCCGCCATTTCATCCTAACCCTCTTGTCCACTATTGTCTTGCACCTTTTCAGTTGTTGTCACATTGTCTTCCAAGACAATTTTCTTCTTTTTTTCATTGCAATTGATAACTTCTTCCTGATTGTCATTCATGACAATTTCTTTGTCTTCTTCAACAATTCATCTTCAGTATATATCCTCTACTTTTCCAACTTTCTTCTTTGAAGGTCTAACTTTCTATATAACTTAATGATTTCAATTGGAGTAGAATTTGGAAATTTTACACAATTTTCCATATCTTCACTTGTTGTTGACCAATCATCATATGGCCATTCTCACTCTGCTAAAGCTACACACATGTCTAAGCGGTCATGCATAAAAATTCCAAACTCATTAGGCATAGTAAATACCTTTTCTTCATCATGCTATTTAATTCCATCTTTAGTGTAGACTTCGTGTTTCCTCCGAACAATCTTTAGTAATTGTTCCTTTTCCATTGTCATCTCAATAAATTCTTGTGGGTAATCTTCACATCTATTACCTTTATGAAACACTATTGTTCTATCTCTTTTTTCTTTGAAAATTCCACTTTGTTCTTCTTTTATGTTTTCACAAAACATATTTTTCTCTACTCTGACAGCATTCAGTAACTGTTTTTCCATTTTTCTTGAGTAACCTGCAAACATACAAAACTCATTAGTATTAAAACTAGGAATCTTTTCAACCTCAGTTGATATTCGAGTCATACACTCTTCATTAGAACTATCATCACAGTTCATAGATTCTCTGCTATATTTTCCTTCAATTTCTTCATCACTTTCTCCAGCAACTTTCTTTTGTTGTAGCTCAACTCCTTCGAGCTTCTCTGTCATCAATTGAACATCTATAATCTGCTCAAGCTTCCTCAACTCCTCTATAACTGCATATTCACCTGTTGTTCTCTCTTTTCTTTTAGCTTATGCCACTGCAATTTCTTTCTCATTTTGTAACCAAATCTCTGGTCTTCTTTACTCTTCACAAACACCTCCATCAAAAAATTAAATTGCATTCTTATCTCAACCTTTTCTCTGTCATATTCCTTGTCACTCATATTCCATATGTCAGCTTCTTTGACATCTTTCTTCCCTCTTCTTCTGTTGTGGTCTCTCTCAGAAACTCTGTTATGACTAGCAGTAGTCATTTTCTCTTCCAACTCTATGAGTTCCTTACTCACTATGAGTTGTACCTAAGCCTCTGCAATAGCAACTCCTCCCTGCTACCTTTATCTTACCAAGCTTTCCTCTGTACTTGGCCACTAGTCCCATTTCTGGAAATTTCTTTGAGCATCCCTTTGCTCCTTCTAGGCTTCAACTCATCTGCACTTTTGAGAGCACAATTGTTCTCTTGTATTTCAATCACAAATGAAATACTAGGTTCTGGCCACCTCTTCTTTAACTTAGAAGTCCTTATGAGTTTCCTTCATTACTGCTTCTTAAGGCTTGATCTTCTTTTGCTAAGATAATTCATTAGCTACAACTATCAATCTTCAATCTATTTTTTTATCCAACAAAACTCAAATCATAGTTAAATAAAACAATACCTGCACGATTTCATAAGCAGTCTCCATCCACTCTTTAGATTCGAGTGAATCTCCATTCTCCACAAACATCGTTGTGGGTTCTTTATGATTCTGCAATCTCTTCTTCATTCTTTCTCACCTTCCTCTAAGAAATTAATTGTTGTTCTTCAATTTCAATTTCAAACTTTTCACAATTCTAATTATACAGATTCATTTGCCATAAATCACTTGCTGCTACTTTTCTCAAAATCTAAACATTCTATCAAAATGCAGAAATTACAAGATTAGTATTCCTCTTACCAATATCCCAGCTTTACCTTAGTTGAAGTCACCAACTATCAGCAATACTTTGTTGCACATTTTCACAAGTCATTTTGTTGACTTGTCATTCACTTTTCAGAATTTTCAAATTATGTTTTACTCCATCACTGAGCTTTCTTTTACTGCTTCATCCTTATGCTCTGATACCAAACGATGATGAACCTAAGCCTAGTCCTTCAAAACTAATTCTACCAATGGCTTCCTTCATCGAAAACCTATGGGTTATGGGCCCATGTCTTACTGAAATCCATTTATTATACAACAATAAAACTTCTCTAATACCTACAAGGCGCTCAGGTTTTAATAAAAAAAACTTTTTGTCAAAACTGGAACAGGAAATTAATCTCCTGTTTCATTCACACTAAAAAAAATTGTGATTTCACAATTCAACACGTTCTATGCTCCATCTTCTGCATTAAGATGATGTGCCTCTGTACTCTTGACATGATGACATTGACAACATTCTTCTCCAAGAACATTTCCCCTGACACTGAATTCAACATTCGAGATCCTTCCATGAGGCTTTAATCCTCTTCTTACATGACTCATAAACATTTATTCCAACCCACTGAATCGGCCTCAAACATGATTTAAATCAAACTTTAACTCGCAATTACAACCTATTGTAGTAATTCAAGAGTTATTTTCACTGAAATATTCACTCTATCCCATGCTAAGATAATCTATGAAATTGACAGCATAAACAAAATGTTTGATATATTGGTACCTCTAACCCTGCTCTGACTGAAGCTATGAAACTAAGGATCCCAACATGCAATTCTGGATACCTTCCAACACTGTTCCATATTTCTTCAACATACAACTCCAATCCTTAGTTACGCATTTCACTTTGGCTCCAATTCCTCAAGTACCAGACTTCTATAATACATCTTCATGCCGGTTTATAACATTCCAACTCTGCACATGCAGATCTGACACCCGTATTCATATATTGTATGTAGGTCTCCACTAACAACCTCCACACCCTTTCCAGTAAACTTGCCATCATGAATTGCTTTTGAATTAGACGGAGGTATAACACAATTAGTCCAGATCTTCAAGCGATCTTTTGACTTTTTTTGTGTGGAGCTTAGAATTATTTAGGCACCTTTTGGCATCCTCCTCTATCATACTAGCACTCCATTCAACAAATTAAGCTAAACCATTTTCTACATGGTCTGATGCGAGGTCCTTTTCAACATCACCATCAAGGTAATCTACTGAACCAATTAAATTAATAAATTTATCAACACCTTCTAACACCATCCGAGCATCTCTGTTTAAAACTCTAATTTCAGTGAAATGTTTTGCCTCTTTCGTATATGGATATGGCAGAACTTCAGTTACTACAGCTGTAGATGTAGCAAGTGTTTTTGTTATTGTTAAAGATGAAGAAGATTCAACTTCCCCAGTTGTTTCAAAAGTTAAAAATGCAGATACTTACCTAACACAAAGACTTACCTTACCATCTATTGTTCAAGCAGATTATAACATGATTTTTGCACAACAAACCTCCAACAGTGATTTCCTCAATATTTCTCAACGCAGAGCAATTTCCTCCTAACTAATTCACAATTTGATGTATTCCTATTCACTGTCTCCTCTGCATTATCCCCAATATATATTGATTTCTTTTTGAACTCTTTATAAGAATTTCAAAATTATATATATTTACAAAATAAAATGTTGCACAGGTAATGCCAGAGTAGATGAACAAACTTCACATACCACTATAAGAGGGAGACTCGAGTCTCAACGCATCACCGTATCAAAGATTCATTTCCAAAATCAATTTGGATCATTTCCATACAAATGAAATAAACAAAATAATGAATTCCATTAATTAATAATGATGTACATCTATCCTTAATTGAAATTTCATTCCTCTCCTTTGGCCTGATCTTATCTCAATTCCATTGGCCTTCCTCATCTCTTTGCCTATAGGCTACAAATGAACCCTATCTATTCTCTATTCTGAAATCTGAATGCCCTATGACTTGAGGCTTACAATTTTTATATAAAAGTTTATGCTGAACCAATTGTGGTTCAGATCCTTAATCTTTGCAACTAAACCATAAATATCCTCTCAACTCCATAAAATCATGAACTAATTCTTAATTTAAGATTTACAATTAATTTTCAAATCTAACAATCCGTATGAGTTCTTAACTATCCTAATTCGCTCATGTTCTCCAATATTCAAGAACATTTACAATATGCCTCACAATACTTAATTAATTAAAACTCTCACATCCTATTAATTTAGTAGGTAGGAAACCAAATTCCTTAAAAAAACAAGACCCCTAAGTCAACTAAAATACAATGAAATTTCTGAGCCAGATGCTCCTGCATCACCAATTCATCTAGAAACCTTTGTAACCAAATCATTCCTTTACTAGCCTCTGTAGCAGCAACATACTTTGCTTCCGTTGTTGGGAGTGAAACAACACTTTGCAGTTTTGAAACCCAACTGACAGTTGTTCCACCTACAATAAACACATACCCTATGGTGCTCCTCTTGTTATCTCTATCACCTGCCATATCTACATCAACACATCTGTGTAGAGCAATGTTTGAACCGCCAAAGCATAATGCTTGATTTGTGGTACCTCTCAAATACCTGATAATCCACTTCACTGCCATCCAATCTTATTTTCCTAGACGGTTCATGTGCCTACTTACAACTTCCACTGCATGTGCAATATCAAGCCTTGTGTAGACCACTGCATACATTAAGCTTCCAACTGTTTATGCATATGGAACTTTAGACACATAAGCCATTTCTTGCTAAGTCTTGGGACACACCTCCTTACTTAGTTTGAAATGGATAGCCAAAGGTATACTAACTAGTTTTGCATTCTACATATTAAATCTTTTCAACAAAATCTTTATGTACTCACTCTGAGACAATGTTAATTCTTGATTCTTGTTGTCTCTAGTTATTCTCATACCGGGGATTTGTTTTGCAAAAACTAAATACTTCATTACAAATGAGTTTTCCAACTTTATTTTGAGCACATTTATTTCCTTCATGATAGAACCTGCAACAAGTATGTCATCTACATACAATAAAAATATAATATAGCTACCATCATTTGCCTTTTGAGATAAACACAATGATCAGAGTGACATCTAGTATAACCTTGTTCAGACATAAACCTATCAAAATTTAGATACCACTGTCTTGGATCCTGTTTTAAGCCATACAAGCTCTTCTTCAACTTGCACACTAGTTTCTGCTTCCCTTTGACCTCATATCATTGCTGCTGCTGCATATATATCTCTTCCTCCAAATCCCCATGGAGAAAGGTTGTCTTTACATATAATTTCTCAAGATGCAAATCTTCAGCTTCTACTAGACTTAAAATAGTTCTGATTTAAGTCATTTTAACAACATGATAAAATATCTCATCAAAGTCTATACCCTTTTTCTGTGCAAATCCCTTCACGACAACTCTAGCTTTATACCTTTTTCTACCTCCATCTTCTTCCTTCAACCTATAAGCCCATTTATTTTGCAATGTTATTTTACCTTCAGGCAACTTGACTAAGTCCCAAGTCTGTTTATGTGCTAAGGAGTCCATTTCTTCTTTCATGGCTTGCTCCCACTTCTTCCTGGTTTCTAACTGCACTGCTTCTTCATAACATTTTGGTTCACCAGAATCAGTCAACAATACATAATATAATGAAGGAGAGTATCATTCAGAGGATCTACTTATCCTGGTAGATCTTTTAACACCACTTTCAGGTGTTTGAGGTGCCTGTTGGGTTATGTTATATTCTTTCCATGTAGTTAACAAGGGGTTTGAAGGGCACTCATAAGCCCACTTTATGGGGTCCGGGGCAGCGCCCCAGAAAATTTTGGTTTTGGACCCTATGTTAGGTTGGGCGGACCCACCTATGGTTTTGTGCATGATTTTCGCACATGTTCTTTTGGACGCGATGGTTTTCGGTCCATGGTATTGGATGCGATGGTTTTTGGTCCATGGTATTGGACGTGATGGTTTTCGGTCCATGGTATTGGATGCTTCGGTATGTATAAATATGTATTGTAACATTGAAAGGAACATAATGAAAAATAAAGCTGGTAGTCCCAGTTTTGGGATCAAGTGGGAAAATCTCTGTGTATAAGTGTTTTATGTGTTATGCTCTCGCATTGTTTATTTTTCTGTGTTTTAGAATTCGTATGCAGGTAATTTCTGTATGAGGCTAAAACCTACATTTGGTATCGGAGCTATTTTTGGCTTCAAGGGGATGCCTTTGTTGCTGAGGGGTTTCGCTCGGGCCTATGGTAGACCCTGTTCAGTGGGAGATCTGCGAGATCGATCCTGGTGGTGAAAGAAGATGGCGAGTGGTAGAAAGATAGAGATCAAGAAATTTAATGGTCAGAGTTTTGAGTTGTGGAAACTCAAGATGGAGGATCTATTGGTGGATAAAGATCAGTGGATCGTGGTAGATCCAGGTACTAAACCAATGGGAGTGACCAATGAAGAATGGAAGAAGTTGGATCGGAAGGCAAAGAGCACAATACAATTGTGTTTCTCAAATTCAGTATTGCTGAATGTATCATGGGAAGCTACGGCAAAGGCTTTGTGGGACAAGTTAGGGATTTTGTACCAATCTAAGTCTCTGGTGAATAAACTGTTCCTACATAAAAAGCTGTATAACCTGAGGATGAAAGATGGAGACTTGGTGACAGAGCATCTGAATGCCTTTAATACTATGGTAAGTCAGTTAGCATCTGTTGATATTAAAATTTTAGATGAAGATAAGTGCATCAATTTGTTGTGTTCTCTACTAGATTCGTGGGATATTCTAGTTATTGCAATAGGTAGCAATGCAACTGCCTTGCAGTTTGATGAAATAGTCTTAGCCTTGCTGACGGAGGAGATGAGATGGAAAAATATGGAGAACCAGAATGATGATGCCTTGTCTGCACGAGGAGGGTCCCATAACAAAAAAAAAAAAAAATCATCGAGTGGGAGATCTAAATCTAGAGAGAGATCTAAATCTCCAGGAAATCCTATAAAGGTGGTGTGCTAGAAATGTGGAAAGGAAGGCGACTTCAAAAGGGACTGTAAATCTAAAGCTTTTGATAAAGGAAAGGGATCTGATGATGCTCCTTCTATGGAGGTGAAAACTACCTCAGATGAAGGTGGGGATGTGTACATGGCTTCTTCAAGTACACATGTAGATTATGAGGCATGGTTGATTGACTCAGGTGCATCCTTTCACTTCACTCCCCATAGGAGTGGTTTTGCGAGTATGAGAAATATGATGGTGGGGATGTCTTCCTGGGGGATGACAGGAAGGCTAGAATCATTGGTCACGGAAAAGTAAATTTGAAGTTGCTAGGTGGAAGGGTTAGAATGCTTCCAGGTGTTCTACATATTCCTGCATTAGCCAGAAATCTGATTTCTGTTAGCAAGCTGGATGATGCAGGTGTAAAAACAGTGTTTGAGAAGGATACCTGCAAGATGGTTTAGGGAGCATTAGTATTGATGTGGGGAGTTTGGATTGGAACTCTGTACAAGCTGCAAGGTAGCACGGTTGTTGATGGGTGCAACAATTTTGTGGTTCTTGAAAGTGGAGCAGAAAATCTAGTGGTCTCTAGAGAGAAGACCATGTTGTGGCATCAAAGGCTTGGACATATTGGAGAAAAGGGCCTTCGGATACTTCATGGTAAAGGTATGGTAGAAGGTATGAGTAATAGCTCTCTGGATTTTGATTTTTGTGAAAATTGTGTATATGGGAAGCAGAATTGGGTGAGTTTCCCCTTTAGTGGTAAGAGGGAAAAACATATATTAGAGCTTGTGCACAGTGATTTGTTTGGACCTGTGAAGGTTCCATCACTGGGTAAGTCTATGTACTATGTATCATTTATAGATGACTTCTCAAGGAATACATGGATATATTTCCTTAAGAAGAAATCTGAAGTCTTTGACAGGTTTAAAGAATTTAAGGCTCTCATGGAAAATCAGATAGAGAAGAAGATAAAGGTGTTGAGGATAGATAATGGTGGAGAGTTTTGCAGCAAGGAATTTGAAGAATTCTATAAGAAGTATAGTATATCACGACAAAAGACTACTCCATATAAACCTCGGCAAAGTGGAGTTGCAGAAAGGATGAACAAGATGTTGATGGAGAGGGCAAGAAGCATGCTCAGTGGTGCCAAGTTAGGAGAGGAATTATGGGCATAGGCAGTGGGTACTGCATGTTACCTAGTCAACATGTCACCTTCACTAGCGTTGGAGGATAATACTCCACATGAGGTATGGACTAGTAAGAAACTCTCTCTTTCACATATAAGGTTATTTGGATGTGATGCATATGTACATGTTCCAAAGGAGAAACGAACCAAGTTGGATAGTAAATTTGAAAACTGCATCTTTATTGGATATAAGGATGGTTTAAAGGGTTATAAGCTTTGGAACCCAGTCACACAGAAGGTTGTGTACAGCCGAGATGTGGTGTTCAGAGAGGTGAAAGATGTTATTAAACATGAAGTCCAATGAAAGGAACCTGAGAAGATAGAGTTTGAGCTAAAGGAGGAAGAATCAGACTCTACAACAGAGGAGGAATCAGAAGATGAAGAGCCACAAACTCTCTCTTTGAGAAGATCAGTTCGAGAAAGAAGGCAACCTGAAAGGTCTAGTCCATCTACTTTCTATTCAAATTTTTCTTTATCTATTACTAATGATGATCCTAGAACTATGAAGGAAGCAGTAGATTTAGAGGATGGAAAGCTCTGGAAAGAGGCCATGGTTGATGAAATGGCATCTTTGGACAAAAATAAGGCTTGGGATCTGGTGGAGTTGCCGGCTGGAAGGAAACCCATTAGCAACAAATGGGTGTTCAAAAAGAAGACAAATGCAGAAGGAAAAGTGGAGAAATACAAAGCTCGGTTAGTAGCAAAAGGTTATTTCCAGGTGCCAAGAATTGATTTTGGTGATATTTTTTCTCCTGTTGCCAAGGTAACTTCTATTAGATTACTTTTATATGTTGCTATTGCTTTTGATTTTGAGGTAGAACAGATGGATGTGAAGACAACATTTCTTCACGGGGATCTAGAAGAGGAAATCTACATGAAGCAACCTGAAGGCTTTGCAGCGAAGGGTAAGAAAGAACTGGTATGCAAGTTAAAGAAGTCTCTGTATGGGTTAAAACAGTCACCAAGGATGTCGTATCAGAAATTTGATACATTTATACGGGGACTTGGCTTCACTAGAAGCAAAGCAGATCATTGTGTGTATTTTAAATTAATTAGTGACCATGTTATTTATTTGGTCTTGTATGTGGATGATATGTTGCTGGTTGGAAATGACAAAGAAATTATCCAGGATTTGAAGACCCAATTGTCCTCCAAATTCGACATGAAAGATCTTGGTGTTGCAAACTATATTTTGGGCATGGAAATTAAAAGAGATCGGGAAAAGAGGAAGCTTTGGTTAAACTAGAGGAAGTATGTCGAGACAATACTGCAGAGGTTAAATATGCAGGATAGTAAACTGGTGAAGGTTCCTATTCTTGTAGGTGTGAGGTTAGCTGCTGAACAGTGTCCTAAGAAACAAGAAGAGGAAGAGGAAATGTCCCGTGTTCCATATGCAAGTGCAGTCGGTAGCCTGATGTATGCAATGGTATGTACTAGACCAGACATTGCACATGCAGTGGGAGTATTGAGAAGGTTTATGTCAAAACTAGGGAAGGAGCATTGGACAATAGTGAAGCGGGTTTTCAAGTATTTGTGTGGCACTAGTGATTATTGTTTGTGCTACCAAGGAAGATTACGATTGGACAGAGTGTTGGATATTCGTGGCTTTGTTTATGAAGACTGGGCTGGAGATCTGGATCAGAGAAGATCTACAAGTGGGTATGTGTTTAACCTAGTTGGAGGTGCAGTCAGTTGGATGAGTAAGAAACAATCTGTAGTGGCACTATCAACTACAAAGGCAGAATACATGGCAGCCACTCATGCAAGCAAGAAAGCAGTTTGGTTGAATAGATTGTGTTCATGTATAGGGTTAGTATAGGAAGCTATAAGGATAGACTGTGACAACCAAAGTGCAATTTTCTTGGCAAAGAAACCTGTATATCATTCAAAGAAAAAGTGTATTGATGTTTAGTATCACTTTGTGAGGGATATGATAGAAGACAAAAAGGTGTTGCTAGTAAAGGTGGACACTTTGAAGAATACTGCAAATGCATTGACAAAATCTATGAGCTCTAAGAAGTTCTCCTGGTGTAGAGAAACAATGGGCATTTCAAGGCTGGAAAAATGACTAAGCTCTCCTATGGCCCCCTATGGAAAGAAAACAACAAGTGGGAGAATGTTGGGTTGTGTTATATTCTTTCCACGTAGTTAGTTGGGGGTTTGAAGGGCACCCGTAACCCCACTTTATGGGGTCTGGGGCAGCGCCCTGGAAAATTTTGGTTTTGGACCCTATGTTAGGTTGGGCGGACCCACCTATGGTTTTGTGCATGATTTTTTCACATGTTTTTTTGGACGCGATGGTTTTTGGTCCATGGTATTGGATGCTTCGGCATGTATAAATATGTATTTTAACATTGAAAGGAACATAATGAAAAATCAAGTTGGTAGTCCTGGTTTCAGGATCCAGTGGGAAAATCTCTGTTTATATGTGTTTTATGTGTTATTCTCTCGCATTGTTTATTTTTCAGTGTTTTAGAATTCGTATGCAGGTAATTTCTTTACGGGGTTAAAACCTACAGTGCTTGTTGTTGTTCTGGCTGTTGATCATTATGATTTTCAGGCACCTTCACCTTTTCTATGATCTCATCAAGCACTATGTATTCTCTATTTTCTTTTTCCCGTTTCCTTTCCTACAACTAATCCTTATACAAAACCTTTTCATTAAATATGACATCTCTTCTCCTGATGATTTTGTGTTTTTCATAATCATAAAAGCGATAACCAAAATCATTAACACCATATCCAATAAAGGTACATTTCTTTTATTTTTCCTCAAGATTTGTTCTATTTTCTTTATTAATGTGGAAAAAGGCTTCACAACCAAAAGTTTTTAAAAATGAGTAGTTTAACTTTTTACCTATCCATGCCTCCTCTGGAATACCACCATCCAAGGAACTTGAAGGCCCTATGTTTATTAGATAAACAGAAGTATCTATAGCATCTACCCAAAATTGTAAAGGCAATCATGCATGCAATCTCATGCACCTTGCATGCTCCGTGATTGTCCTGTTCATCCTTTCTGACACACCATTTCTTGTGGTGTTCCTGGAAATGTCTTCTCTCTGTGAATTCCATTCTCTAACTAACACCTATCAAACTCTTTCTTGTAATATTCACCTCCATTGTGTGATCTGAGACACTTCAACCTTTTACCTGTCTCATTTTCAATTAAATCTTTTCATTTCCTGAAGGTATCAAATACATCAAATTTATTCCGAATACAATAAATCCAGGTTTTTCTAGTTGCATCATCAATAAAAGTAACATAATAACGAGAGTTGCCGAGAGATGATACTTGAGAAAGTCCCCATACATCTGTATGCACAAGCTCTAATTTTTCGCTCTTATTTTCTTTCCCACCACTGAGGAATCTGACTCTTTTTTGTTTTCCACAAACACAATTCTCACAGAATTTTAAATCAACATGCTTCAAACCTGACAACAAATTTCTTGAGTGAAGAATCTTCATGTTAGGCCCCTATACTACTAGTGTAACCCCTTATTGTTATTAGTACAACCCATTTATTATATTGATGTACCCATGTAGTGCCCATATTGTTACTATTGTGCCCCATAGAAGCCCACTATTGTTATTATTGTGCCCTTACATTATTATTGTTATGTCGGCTCGGATTATGTTATGACCCCTTAGACTCCTATATATAGAAAGGAGGTCTTTTCATTTGTATTATCCAAGAAATGTTCATTTATGTAATGTAAAGGAGGTTGCCCCCTCGAAGAGGCTGAATTCTAAGGCATTGATCTATCTTTTCTATCTTTTCTTGAGCTGGTTTCATAACATTTGGTATCAGAGCTTTGGATTCTAGGGTTTCGCTGCTCCAAACAGGTCATCGTGGCATTTTCGCTATAACTTTTTTCTGCGATGTTTCAGAAGATGAAAAAAAACCCATTTAAGAATAAATCACGCTGAACCTCAGGTTCGAATTTCAGAGATTTTCGCACTACATTTGCGGAGATATGATCTAAGGAAGTTGGTCTTTTTGCAAACTCCTGAATTACATTCCAATCAGGTGACCTGGGGAAAATCGTCATAACTTTCTCTCTAAGCATTGGATTGAAATTTTGTAAGAAGGTACAGAAAGAGGACAGATTGTAGTTTCTTGTAGATATTTTTCAGAGCCAAAGGTCGAAACAGTGACACGTGGCACTTCATACAAGTTCGCTCTTCTGGAAAGATCTATAATCAGGTCATCTTGGGAGATTGTGCATAACTCTTTCTTGGAGAATCCAATTTGGATCAGACTGGTGGCATTGGAAAGAGGACATAGAGGGCTACGACAGGTCGCAATTTCAAAACTTAAAGATCTGAAAGTACAGAGTTACAGTCATTTCAAGATCGAGCTCTTAAAATCAAGAAAAAGCAAGATGAGGAAGTTTGATGGCAAGAATATAATAAATTGGATACTTCAGATGGAGCAATATTTTGATCTACATGGTGTACAACTATTACAAAAGGTATGTATTGCATCTTCATATTTAGAACCGGATCCATTTTTATGGTATGAAGGGCTTTGTTCTCGTAAACAACTTGTTACGTGGTCAATTTTCACGGAGGAAATGATAGCACATTATGAGGATACAAAAAACAACACCTTCTTTAGAGCAACACCACAACAATTGGAAAGAGTAAAAGGGCTTTGTGACATAGTGGAAAGCAAAATTATGGAAACCAGGAAGCATACCCCTCACAACTATAAAGATGGAAGTGTTGTTTCTCCTAGCATTCCACAACCTACAAGGGTTACACCACAACAATTGGAAGAAAAAAGAGAAAAAGGTCATAAGTGTGCTGAGAAGAAATTATTTTACATAGAATATGAAGAGGAGGAAGAAAAGGATCAAGAAACATCAAAAGAAGAAGATATACGCCAGGAACCCACCCCAGAGAAAGAAGAAATGAATCAGACCATATCTTGTAAAGCATTGGCAAGAATTACCACTCCTCAAACTCTAGAGATAGATGGAAATATCAAGAAGAAAAAGGTTCAAGCAGTGAAAGATCACATCGAGCATCAACATCAAGTTCTCCAACTTTTAAAGGATAATGCCACTTCGGTGCAAAATCAAATGAAACAACAAGCACTTAAAAAATGGCGACCTTACCGAATCGGAAGAATCTTCAAGGATAAGGATGTGGAAGCATTGCTTTGTGCTATTTCTATTATCCAACCAGATTGTATAAATGAAGCAAGGGATGAATGGAAGAAGGACGAAGAAGTATGGCCACTGATTCAAAAGCTGCAAAAGATCCCAATTCAAACAATATTGCCAGAAATTGAAGAGGAAGGAAAAATCATATTGGAACCTGGAGCAGTCACAGAAACAAGAACCCGACAGCTACGAAATCGATCAATTTCAGAGTATCTCAACAAGTGGAAGAACTTACCCGCTGAAGATTCTACATGCAAGGACAAGAATTTTATACAGAAGCATGAAGAACTACTCAAGCGTTGAGGACAACTCTTTTTGAAGGAGAGGGGCATGTTAGGCCCCTATACTACTAGTGTAACCCCTTATTGTTATTAGTACAACCCATTTATTATATTGATGTACCCATGTAGTGCCCATATTGTTACTATTGTGCCCCATAGAAGCCCACTATTGTTATTATTGTGCCCTTACATTATTATTATTATGTCGGCTTTGATTATGTTATGACCCCTTAGACTCCTATATATAGAAAGGAGGTATTTTCATTTGTATCATCCAAGAAATGTTCATTTATGTAATGTAAAGAAGGTTACCCCCTCGAAGAGGCTGAATTCTAAGGCGTTGATCTATCTTTTCTATCTTTTCTTGAGCTGGTTTCATAACACTGCGGCCCCTTCTCACTTATGTGCCCGAGCCTATGATGCCACAATGTTGTATCTTCTCTTGTAGAGGTTAAAGCATTAACATAATTAGAAATACCATTGCATAAATACAATGTACCAACATTTTCTCCTTTTGCTATTACCAGGGATCGTTTAGTGACCTTCCAGGTTTTATCTGTAAAAGTAGTTACAGAGCCTTCACCTCCCAACTGCCCTCTTCAAATTAGATTTTTTCGTAGATCTAGAACATGCCTTACCTCCTTCAATGGCCATTGATTTCCATTCTATTGTTTTATGAAAAATGTACCCATTCCAATTATTTTACAGAGTTTACCATCACCCAATTGAACTTGTCCAAAATATCCTTGAACATGATCATGAAAATGTTTCCTATTAGGTGTGGCATGGAATGAGGCCCCTCAATTTACCACCCAGGCATCAATAATATTTTCTAATGAAATAATCAAAGCATCTTGCAACATATCACCCATCACATTCGCTTCATGATTTTTTCTTGCTACACATCTCCTTTTCCCTTTCAAGAATTGCAGTCTTTCTTCAGGTGTCCTTTCTTCCTACATTTCCAGCACACTATCCCCGATCTAGACTTGGATCTACTTTTCCTTGAATTACTGTGATACCCTGGGCTCTTTCCTCTTTCCATTTTTCTTTCCCTTGTCTTTGCAGTCAAAGCATTACCTAATGTCTCACCAGAGCTTTTCCATCGCATTTAATTGCTAAGGATTGCACCAACAACATCATCAAACTTTAAAGTACTAGATCCAGAGTACCAATGGCCATAACTGAACCTTTCCAAATTTCTGGAAATGAGCATAAAAATAACAGAGCTCTAACTTCATCGTCAAAAGTAGCCCCTACAAAACTTAATTGACTGGTAACTGTACAAAATTCATTTAAATGATCAACATTATATCCACCTATTGACATCTTCATATTAAATAAGTGCTTCATAAGAAATACCTTATTTGAGGTTGAGGGATTTTCATATAGTTTGGCCAATGTCGACGTTAAACCCTCTATTGTCATTTCCTTTGAATTATTAAATGCTATTGACATCGTTAGGCATAGCCGTATTGTTCCAAGTGCCTTTTTGTCGAGAATATCCCATTTAGTGTCTGTCATACTCATCGGCTTCTTTGTCTTTCCGCTAAATGGTAGGTACACATATTTCTAATACAGATAATCTTGCATATGCATCTTCCACAATTGGTAGTTTTGGCCGTTAAATTTTTTGACCTTAAACGTACCATCTTCTGCCATTGGTCCCACTCGAACCAGGAACCCTTCTCTCCTATGAGTTTATCAGCCAGATAGGTCTTCAGCTCTGAGCGATCTAGACTAGAGAATAGAGAGGATTGAGCAACAGCTTCGATATTCCTCCTATAATGGGTGGTACACTAGAGGACAGAAATGCACCCATTCAGGTGCCAACATCATGTATAGACCCTTTGGTTTAGATATGTTATGATCTTGGTCAGGGATTTCAACCTTTAACAAAGCCGTTTAGAAAAGTTTATGAATTTCTTTTCGCATATGTTAGAACTTAGTTATCTCTCTTCTCTTTAAAAAGTGTAGTTTTGAATAATCAAATTCACGAAAATATATATATATATATATATATATAATTTTGATATATTTAACCTAAAATATAAAATAATAAAAATATTATTAATTAAATGTGATTTAAAGCTGACAGAATCACTTAAAAATAATTATCTAAATCACACTCACTTTCACTTGTATTCATAGGTAGATTTGTTTCTAGGAAATTTCAAACTACTAAACTTATTTATCACTAAGTATTTTAAATAAAATACATGTGGCAAACTGTTTTATGTGCCATGAGTAAAAGATATTATTAAATTATTAATGCAATAAAATGAATTTTAAGAATATTCGTATTATTATAATATTTTTTAATTAAAATTTATATATAAAATGTAATAAAATAATGGAATTAAAATTTAAAACCAATAACGTAATACAAAGATATTATAGTTCAAAATAAAATATTTAAAATAATCTATTTTTTAATAGAAGGGAGAAAGTAAATAGAAGTGATAACTTAATTATGGAAACAATAATAAAGATGATATTGCACAAGTACTTCAATGAAATTTAAATTTAAATGGTGTATTATTTGCATGGGTTAATTTTAGGTCGGATCTATAAAGTTTTTAGGTGGATCAATTTGTTTTTGCAAAATTTTGACTAATTTTAGTTCAGATTTACTAAGTGTCGAGGCGGATTAAATAATCTCTTTTGATGCCAACTTTTTCTACAATGCAAAAATTTAGAAAGTCTTTACACCTCCATAACGTTAATGAATTTCAACACTTAATAGTTTTCAATTAAAAATATATATGTTTCTGTTTTTTAAATTAACATTTAAATTTAACATTTTTAAAATTTTAAATATAATCGTTATTTAATTTCTTTCTAGTAATACTATTTGAGAACATCTATGCATATTGAGCTGTAAAGCTCCTCTTTAGACAATCAAACTTAAAATAAAAAACAAAAAATATAGCAATAATAATTATATTGTCATAACATTCATATTGAAAATCTAAAATTATAAAATTATAATTAAAAGAAATAAATTAACCATAAATAATACTCACATTAAATAAATATTAGTAAGATAATTTAAAAATTAATGATGATAATGATAATAGCGGAGTAACACTCGTATTAAAAAAATGATTAGAATATGATAACGATGACAGTGTAGGAACGCTTACCTGCAAAGGGATTATTAACTTTTTGTTAACTTTAATTTTTACATTCAAAATGCATTAAAGAAGTATTTCGTTGTCTTAATTTATTAAGAAAATTACTTCAATGTCAGCGTAATTCATTTTATTTATATTTGCGAAAAGAAACAATTATCTTTTTAAATAAGAGGAAATTGCTCTTTTATCTATAGAGAGCAGGGAAAGATATGCGCACATTTCTGACTTGAAATTGCTATCCATGTTGGAATTGGGTTTTAGATAGCAGTTTGTCGAAAGCTGTTTAGTGTTTGATTTTAATTTTTAATTTTTAAAAGGAAAACTGAACTTACGCATGATTCTGCTTACTTACGGTCAGATCTACGATACTATGCAAAACAATTTCCAAAAATAGTAATAATTCCAAAACAAGCCATGCAAATGGAGACCATGCCGAGAACTGCGTACGGTTTAAGCATTACATTAATATCACCCAGTCATTATTGCATCGAGCAACACAATACTTGTAAATATTTACTGAAACATTACACACGCATCGAGCAACACAATATTTGTAAATATTTACTGAAACATTACACACGAAGAGATTTCTGTCATCATTGCATTATGCATGCAAATAGTGATACTGATGGGATTATTTCTAAATTTATTCTAAACACCGAAGCTCTAAAGGCTGAAGTTGATGATGGAACTTGCAGCCTGTATCTTATAAATACTAAGCCTTCAACCTCCAGCTACATATAACAAACCTTTATTTAAATATTCAAGACGCCCAGCAACATATAATATTTAAACGTCACTGAAGTCCACCTGGAAGTCCAGCTGAGGTGGAGGAGCGCTTGCAGTGTGTGCAAGTGTAGCAGCAACTTAGATCAGCACCGCACTCATAAGCATTATGCCATCTTGGGCAGTCCTTGCAGCTGGGCACTGTGTAACAGTCTGCAGCCTCACCCTCTGCCATGCCATCTCATCCATTTACAGTAACTTGTGAGTTTTCACGGAGATGATGTACTGGGTTTAACATTTAATAACAAAACAAAAAACATTAGTAATTATATATCAAAAATATTACCTGCTTTTCCGATGAACAAGAGCGCGAAGGCGATCCATACAATATAGACCCAAGCCAGCTTGCTAACCTGCTTCGTCGTCATCTCTGCAACTGTTTATAAAAAGTTGAGATCTTTATTTCAGGGATGATTTATCTATGCTTCTTATAAAACGAAATGAAGAACGATTTTCCGTAACACCTATCTGTACATGACAGTTTTTAAATCAAAACTCAGTGAACGAGAAACATCATAAATTCAGTTTATCTACACACCACTGGTCATCCCATTATTATATTAAAAATACCCACTCTAAACGATTTAAACAACACTGGTATTCGTCACCTGAGTTTCTAGAAACAAGACTTCAAGGTTCCAAGCGTGTGAACTAATTAAAATGAAAATTTCGCTTACCTATATTTATATTTATACAAGGCTTATCAACGAAAACTCACCAACATTATAATAATTATAATGCTAAATGTGCGGATTAAAATGACAAATTTAGCATATTTATATTTAGGAAAGTTATCCTTAAATAAAACAAATTCAACAAAATCAAGCAAAAAAATCTCACAAAATTCCTAAAATTAATAATTATATATAAATAAAACTATTTTCCTTAAAGAAAATAAATTTAACAAAATTAGGAAAGAAAATCTCATCCAATCTCAAAATTAATAATTATATATATCTCAAAATTAATAATTATATATAAATAAAACTATTCCCACATTCACTATTTTAAGGAAATTAAGATAAAAATGCTAATAAATTGTAAAGACTAATAACACTAATTATCATAAATACTAATAACACTAATTATCATAATAATAGAAGACATGTTTATTAATTTTGTTTATTTAGTGACCCTTAATAAAATGTAGATAATGGGGACCATTAGAAGGAAAATATTCTAAAAGCATGGTCCACTAATTTTTGCTTTTTATATTGATTTTAAAATTTTAATTTTATCCTGATTTGGTCCAATAGGAATGAGTGATTTGCTTCAGATTTAATTTATAAGTTTATATTAAAATTAATTATCCATTATCGTTAAGAAACATTAGTTGAGATCATTTGGTTATACGGAGAGGGGTTGATTACTCCTTTATAATAGTAGCCTACTCCTTTATAATTGTAGCCTCAGACAGGTTTGAACATGGATAACTTGGATCCATAATCACTTGTCAACATGGTTTTTTTACAATTGTACTATCACAAGCAAACAACCAATAATAATGTATTAAATTAGAGATTGATGATAAAACAATCAAGTACACTTTCATTTACTAAACATATATGTAATATTCACCAAAAATGTCCCGACAATTATTTGAGTGGTTTAAATCCATTTATACATTCAAAAGTTCATTTTAAACCATGAAAAATTACAATTTTGCTAAAAAAAATTGTCAAATTTAAATAAAAAAAAGTCATTTAATCTATAAATTAAATTACACCAAATATTTTTATTTATTAATGCTTTTAAAATCTAAACACCAATTGTTTAAATGTGAAAAAAATTTAGTGATATTTGAAAATAATTAGCAAAACCAAGTGATGAGAAAGATGATGAACAGAGACCTTAAAATGTCGGTGACACTTGAGCTTATTTGATGAAATAGATTGTTAAAGTTTTGAAAGAATGAGAAAATAAAGTGGATGATGTCGGAGCAAAAGTGAGTGACATTAAGCCTACGCCAAATTCATTATTAAAGTTTTGAAAAGATGAATAAAACAAGGAAAATGCAATGGATGATGGTGGAGAAAGGGTGAGTGACACTAGGCCTTGTCCATTAAAATTTGGCTCATTTGAAGATGATCATCACAATTTCAAAAGAATGAGAAAACAAAGTTAATAAAGGGATGATAAACGAAGGGGAAAAAACAAGGTTGTTATGAGCGATGATAAACAAAGCGAAAAAACCAAGGTTAATGTAAGGGATGATAAACCAAGTGTGAAAGATGAGAAATATATGCGGAAACATATGACCATAAATTTAATCTATTTCTACATAAAACTAATTTAACAAATTTGAAAAGAAATGTTCCCACGATATTCCAATCGAAAGTGCCAATTAAAATATATTTATAAAATTCATATCTTAATAAAACAAATTCAAACGAAAGAAATATTCACGGGATGCTTAAATTGGTAACTCTAAACATTTAAATATAATTAGTTTAATAAAATTTGCAAACAAATACTTACACAATTTTAGAAACAAGTAATTAGTTATTTAGAAATTAATAACTAATTATCATTATAAATAAACGGAAGGAATTTTTATCATAATAATAATAAAA
Organism: Pinus tabuliformis; assembly: GCA_031772625.1. NCBI lineage: Eukaryota > Viridiplantae > Streptophyta > Pinopsida > Pinales > Pinaceae > Pinus > Pinus tabuliformis. The sequence continues at coordinate 14,418,386 of CM062818.1, read as the reverse complement.
AGAACTATTAATTATGTGTTCTTTTTAATATTTTACTTCACATGAAATAGCTTTTGGAAATATAATGTATTAAATTTGTTTTTTTTTTTTTTCTTTTTATATTGTAACACTCCTCAAAGGCATTGAATTACTTACATTTACATTTATTGGTTTACATAAGTACATGGTATTATTTAAAAATGTTTTGTTAGGTTGGTTATGAGATTTTGGAATTTATTTAAAAATGTTTTGTTAATAATAATAATAATATCAAAGGTCACAACCAAGCTAGACATCAAATTGGTGTATGAGATTTCTTTGTTTGTGGGACAAAGACTCACCTCCATGCAATGATTTGGCTACTAAGTTTACGAAGGCATAAATACTCTACCCCCTTTGGTTTTGAACCTGCGACCTTTTAGAACTAAACACATGCTCTTAACCATTAGTCCCACTCACAGTGTATAATATGTTCGCTATGAGCACTTTCAGAGCTGGTATCAGAGCTGGTCTAGGCACTCAATGAGTCAAAAAGAGAGTTTGTTTTTCATTGTAGGAGCTGTAAGAAGCTTATTGAGCAGATTTTCTCCAACAGAGAAAGTTTTTGCCTATTTTTATTTATACAGTCAATATCTCTTCTTTATTCATACAGGTTAAGATGGCAGATGCTGGAACAGGTTTGACAAATTCCCAATTGCCACAATTTAATGGGAAAAATCACAGTTATTGGTCCATAACAATGAAAGCATTGTTTGTTTCTCAAGGAATATGGGAGCTGGTTGAAACTGGCTATGCTGAACCTGTAGATGCAACAGCGTTGGCTGCTTTGACGTGTGATGAACTCTAACCTCTAGATATTTAGAACGGTTACCCGTCATTCCACGAAGAAAAGGACTAGAGCCACTGGCCAACTGGTATACAAGCAAAGGCATTAAATTGCACTGTGGTTTTGAGATTTAATGCTTGACTGTATTCATAAATCGTTGATTATTGTTCTGAAGTGGAAGCTCAAAGCGAGAAGAGGGTGTAATCACCCTTCCCAAGGTCGGGTTGAACAGAATCATCCCTGGTGAATTTGTGGATTTGTGAGAAATGAGATGAGTATATGTGCCTGAACATTGTGCATTATTTAAATTGTGAAGTGTTTGAGTATTTGTACCTGAATACCATGCAGCATGTAAATTGTGTAAATGCATGAGTATCTATGAATTATAATACTGTATATGTGCATTATTATACGTTATATATGTATTATAATATTGTGTCTCATTTAAAATCTAAATTTGGTGGGAATGAAAGACTGCAATCTATCTTGGAAACAACAGTGTATTGGGAATTTCTGATAATTCTAGAACAAATAAACAGAGAAAAATGTGTTGGAATTTAATTCCAACTGCAACATAAACAACTGGACAGAAATATGATTTGATGTAGATATTCCAGACTGTTGGATGCCTCAAAGTCGTGCTTGATATTTTTCACATTAATGTGCATTAAATTTTCAGCATTAAATTCCCCTGCAACAGCCGACTTCATTTCTTCAAAAGGCATCACCGCTTGCTGCATTCAATACGCAGATAAGATTTAGAAGATATTTGTATTATTTTATTGTTTAAAGACAAATATGTTTTAACATATAAATGTAATGAACAGCAGTTCTGTTTTAGGTTAGAAGAATGAAACTGAGTTTTTTCTTGTAACGCACAGCAGTGCTGAAACTGAGTTTTTCTTGTAACGCACAGCAGTGCTGAAACTGTAATTTTCTGAGATAGCAGAAATTGGTTTGTGGAACTGAAGCGTTCCTGCTGTAATCCCTCTGTCAAGAGGAAGATGCTCTTCAGCATAATCTTTTGTGAAAATCCCTCTATGTGAGGAAGACGAATTTGTATCAGTTGGTTTACTGTTTATAAATAGAAGTTTTATTTGCGCGTTGCTGTTACACCGTAACCAGAAAATAGTCTTGACGTCAAAACAGAGTGTTGCTGATACACGAGTTTCAGCATTGCTGAAACACCGTTGCTGTTACACTGCAAACAGCAACTGACGAAACTGCGTTGCTGAAACACCAGTTTCAGCGTTGCTGAAACACCGTATTCCGCAAACGATTTTTATTTCCGCTGTGTTAAAACAGAGTATTGTTCTGTTTTTCAGTTTTGTTTAGAATTATCAGAAATTCCAACATGGTATCAGAGCTGGTCTAGGCACTCAATGAGTCAAAAAGAGAGTTTGTTTTTCACTGTAGGAGCTGTAAGAAGCTTATTGAGCAGATTTTCTCCAACAGAGAAAGTTTTTGCTTGTTTTTATTTATATAGTCAATATCTCTTCTTTATTCATACAGGTTAAGATGGTAGATGTTGGAACAGGTTTGACAAATTCCCAACTGCCACAGTTTAATGGGAAAAATCACAGTTATTGGTCCATAACAATGAAAGCATTGTTTGCTTCTCAAGGAATATGGGGGCTGGTTGAAACTGGCTATGCTGAACCTGCAGATGCAACAGTGTTGGCTGCTTTGACAGTAGCAGAAAGAGACCAGGTTAAAAGCGACAGGAAGAAGGATGCCAAAGCCCTCTTTTTTCTCTTCCAATCAGTACATGAAAGTGTTTTTCCACGGATTACAGCAGCAATAAAATCCAAGGAGGCATGGGATATTCTCAAAACTGCCTATCAAGGCATGGAGAAGGTGAAGACTGCAAAGTTGCAGATGTTGAGGAGAAACTTTGAAACACTCAGCATGAAGGAATCTGATACAATAGATTCATTCTTCACTCAGGTTATTGGGTTGATAACCCAAATAAGATCTCATGGTGAGATTCTTGAAGAAAGAAGGATTGTAGGGAAGATCTTGAGAATTTTACCCTCAAGGTTTGAATCTATTGTAGTAGCAATAGAAGAAACAAAGGATCTCTCACAGTTCACAGTAGATGAACTGAGTGCTTCTCTTATGTCTCATGAACATAGACTAAGTAGAGGAACATATTCCTCTTTTGAGTAAGCATTCAAGACTCAGATGTCTTTTGGCCAAGGAAAAGGTCGAGGCAGAGCAAATTACAGAGGTTGTGGAAGAAGCCAAAACAAAGGTAGAAATAATCCTGCAAGCACAAGCAGAAGGAGCTGCAATCTGAACCAAAATGAAGGTTCAAGCAAACAACAAGCTCATGGACAAAGGTATGACAAATCCCAAGTCCAATGTCATTATTGTAAGAAATATGGGCACTATGCCAATGAATGTAGGAAAAAACAAAATGACATGAATAGTAGGCAGAATGCTAATTTTGCAAATGAAGAAGATAAAAATCCAAAGATTGTGCTGTTAGCATGTAACATTGCATAAGACAAACAAGAAGATTTTTGGTTCTTAGACTCAGGTTGTAGTAATCACATGACTGGAAATATTGCAATGTTTGCTAATCTGGATGAAAATGTGAAATTTGGGGTAACAACAGGAACTGATAGTAAGATATCTGTCAAGGGTAAGGGCAGAGTCAGTATCCGAGCAAGAAATGGAGAACAAATGATTGTGCCAGAGGTATACTATGTACCTGGTCTGAAATGTAATCTTTTGAGCATTGGACAGCTCATTAACAAAGGTTACAATGTGTTCTTCAAAGATGATATGTGTACAATCAGAGACATACCTCCAAGTAAGAAGATCATTGCACAGGTGTAGATGACCAGCAATAGAATGTTTCCTCTCAAACTCAGGGCAGATTTGAAGGAAGGAAGAACTATTACAGCTGTTACACAAGAAGTCTTTCAGGAACAAGTGAAAGATGAGAATTGGTTGTGGCACTTGAGATTTGGACATCTCAATTTTGGAGGCTTCAATCTGTTGCACAGAAAGGGAATGGTAAAGGGATTGCCATTGATCGAGAAACTGGACAGCCTTTGTGAAGGCTGCATCTTGGGCAAGCAACACAAAGAAAGCTTTCCAGTAGGAAAGAGTATAAGGGCAAAAACACCCTTGGAAATTGTTCACTCTGATGTGTGTGGACCGATGCAAATACCATCATTTGCTGGAAATAAATATGTTTTAACTTTCATTGATGATTACACCAGAAAGACATGGGTGTATATGCTGAAACAGAAGAGTGAAGTGTTTGAGAAATTCCGCCACTTCAAAACTCTTGCTGAGAAGCAATGTGGGCATTATATCAAAGTGCTCAGAACAGATAGAGGAGGAGAGTACATCTCCAAAGACTTTCTGCGTTTTTGTAGAGAGAATGGCATACAAAAGCAGTTCACCATGAGGTATACACCTTAGGAAAACGGTGTTGCCGAGAGGAAGAATAGGACCATTCTTGACATGGTCAGAAGTATGCTGAAGGCAAAACACTTGCCGCATGAGTATTGGGCAAAAGCTGTCATTTGCACAGTTTACATCTTGAATAGATGCCCAACTAAAGCTATCATGAAAAAATACCAGAAGAGGCATGGAGTGGTCAAAAGCAAACTGTCACTCACATGAGAGTATTCGGTTGTGTAGCATATGCACATGTACTGGATCAGCTAAGGAAGAAGCTTGACAATAAGGGGGAGAAGTATGTCTTTATTGGCTATTGTGATGTGTCAAAAGCATACAAACTATATAATCCATCCACCAAGAAATTAATAGTAAGCAGAGATGTGCAGTTCATTGAAGATGAAGCTTGGGATGGAAGCTTAGAGAAGACAGTGAATGTGAAGACAATTGTGTCTCACGAAGAAGAAGAGGAAGGGACATCAGCAAATAATCCTTCCTTGGTGGCTCCTCCTCCACCACAGGAAGTACAACAAACCACACCACAAGCTGGAATTTGAACAACCTTGAGAAGTCAAGGAAGTGCTTCTCCAAGCACACCACAGGGATCAGAAATACCCTCAAGTTCGGATGGAACTCCAAGCACACCAAGAAGACCAAGATTCAGAAATCTGAATGAGATTTATGAACAAGGAGAGGTAAGTAACAATACCGATTTGAATTCATTATTTGCTTTGTATTGTCATGTTGATGACCCAGTTCATTTTGAAGGTGCTGTAAATGAAGATAAATGCATTGAAGTAATGAATGAAGAAATTGGTGCAATTGAGAAGAGTAAAACATGGGAGTTAGTGGACCTCCCTAAAGGCAAAGATGCCATTGGAGTTAAGTGGGTCTATAAGACCAAAAGCAATGCTGAAGGCAAGATTGACAGGCACAAAGCAAGAGTTGTTGTGAAAGGCTACAAGCAGCAACAAGGCAAAGACTATGATGAAACCTTTGCACCAGTAGCAAGGATGGAAACAGTCAGAACAGTGTTGTCTATTGTAGCACAACACAAATGGAAGATTTATCAGATGGATGTTAAATCTGCATTCCTGAATGGAGTGTTAAAAGAAGAGGCTTATGTTGAACAACCTCCAGGCTATGAAGTTGAAGGCCAAGAGCATAAAGTCTGCAAACTGAAGAAGGCTCTTTATGGGCTGAAGCAAGCTCCAAGAGCATGGTACAATAGAATAGATGCTTATCTAATTGAGAATGGGTTTGATAAGTGTGATGGTGAACCCACACTCTACATAAAGGAGAATGACAGTAAGATTCTTATTGTTGTTTTATATGTAGATGATTTGATTTTTACTAGCAATGATGCTTCTCTCATTGCTGATTTTAAAGCAGTCATGAAAAGTGAATTTGAAATGACTGACTTCGGCTTCTTAAGATATTTTCTTGGAATTGAAGTGGACCAAAGTGAAAATGGTGTTTTCATTTCTCAAGTTAAATATGTAGAAGCAGTGTTGAAGAGATTTAACATGCAGAACAACAAGGCAGCTGTGACTCCAACTGTAATGGGGTTGAAATTGACCAAAGAAGACAACAGCAAGGAATTTGATCCAAAACTGTACAAAAGCATAGTTGGCAGCCTTATGTACTTGACTGCAACTAGGTCGGACATTATGCACGCTGTGAGTTTAATCTCTAGATTTATGGAAAGACCGAAAGAGACTCATTGGCAGGCAGCCAAGAGGATTCTAAGGTATGTGAATGGAACGAAGGGGTTTGGTATTTTATACTCTTCTGAAAGTTTCATGTTGACAGGTTACACTGATAGTGATTGGGCTGGAAGTGTTGATGATAGGAAAAGCACATCGGGATATGTGTTTCATATGGGATCGGGAGCCATCTCATGGGCTTCCAAGAAGCAACCAGTTGTGTCTTTCTGAACAACAGAGGCAGAGTATGTGGCAGCAACAGCAGCAGCATGCCAAGCAGTGTGGCTGAGAAGAGTTCTCAGAGATTTGTGTCATGAACAAGAAAAGGGCACAACCATTTACTGTGACAATAGCTCAGCAATAGCATTGTCTAAAAACTCTGTTTTTCATAAAAGGACAAAGCACATAAACACCAAATTTCACTTCATACGTGAATTGGTTAACAATGGTGAGATTGTTTTGCAGCACTGCAAAATATAGGATTAGTTAGCTGACATCCTGACAAAACCATTAGGAAAGAAAAGTTTTGATCATTTCAGGAAATGCCTGGGTATGCAGAAAAACCCAACAGTTGAAATTAAGGGGGAGTGTTGGAATTTAATTCCAACTGCAACATAAACAGCTGGACAGAAATATGATTTGCTGTAGACATTACAGACCATTGGATGCCTCAAAGTCGTTCTTGATATTTTCCACATTAATGTGCATTAAATTTTCAGCATTAAATTCCCCTGCAACAACCGACTTCATTTCTTCAAAAGGCATCACCGCTTGCTGCATTCAATACGCAGATAAGATTTAGAAGATATTTGTATTATTTTATTGTTTAAAGACAAATATGTTTTAACATATAAATGTAATGAATAGCAGTTCTGTTTTAGGTTAGAAGAATGGAACAGAGTTTTTTCTTATAACGCACAGCAGTGCTGAAACTGTAATTTTATGAGATAGCAGAAATTGGTTTGTGGAACTGAAGCGTTCCTGCTGTAATCCCTCTGTCAAGAGGAAGATGATCTTCAACATAATCTTTTGTGAAAATCCCTCTATGTGAGGAAGACGAATTTGTATCAGTTGGTTTACTGCTTATAAATAGAATTTTTATTTGCGCGTTGCTGTTACACCGTAACTAGAAAATATTGCGCGTTGCTGTTACACTGTAACCAGAAAATAGTCTTGACGTCAAAACAGAGTGTTGCTGATACACGAGTTTCAGCATTGCTGAAACATCGTTGTTGTTACATTGCAAACAGCAACTGACGAAACTGCGTTGCTAAAACACCAGTTTCAGCGTTGCTGAAACACCATATTCCGCAAACGATTTTTATTTTCGCTGTGTTAAAACAGAGTATTGTTTTGTTTTTCAGTTTTGTTTAGAATTATCAGAAATTCCAACAAAATGTTATGTTTCTTAACACAGAAGACAAAGTTTCTCACACACAAAAACAACTTGTATTCATTAGCAAAACTAACTATCACAAAAAGGTCTTCCTCTAACAAAGGGATTACACCAAGACTGCTTCAGAGGCAGTTCCAAAAAACTTCACTTTATCTCTCCTGAAAATTAACACTGCTGTGTGTAATTTTTCTTTTTTTTTCCTCTTACTTTCGTGCTTGTGCGTATTACATTACACTTCAAAAAAAACATTACATTTTTACTTGTATTGAAAAAAGAAACGACTCCCGTGAATTAAAAACAATAAAAATAAATTCTCTGCCTACATTAAACAACCGCAATAAATTTTCATTAATTACTTCACATGGATTTTTCTCCACGTCCATCCAACGCTTTTCAATCAGCGCTGCATCCGATCAGTCAGGGTAATTGAAGTTGCTTCTACATTGAGACTCGTGAGGATGATATCCCTCAACCGGTATTGAGAAGCAGGCCATATCGTGACCCTTTGCAGACGCTTCAGATTCACCTTCAGAGGATGCTGTTTCCTAATCACTCGCTGCAGTGGTGTTGGAAGGGCATTCTAAAAGGCGATGGCACAGATGGAGAGCTCGGCTTTTTTGTTTAACAGCCCTCTATGGAATTCTTCTTCCCTGCTGTACTCTTCTCAAAAATTCTGCACACAACCCATTTATCATTAAACAACCGTAATAAATTTTATTAATTAATCGGACGGTTGTCGGAAAAATCACACTGCCTCTTTTACCCCACTTTACGCGACGGGGAAAGGTTGTATTTGCAAAACCACTCAGGTTGCGTGTTGGCTGATGAGTGTGCTCACTGCCCCGGAGAATTACCACCATTCAGTAAAAAGTGGTGCAGGGAACTGGCTGTTTTGACGCTGCAGTTGAAAGTAACATTTCAACACAGTGTTCATGAACACTAACTGTACTCAAGACCAAACATAGATCTGCTTCCATAAAATCTCTAATTTCTTGATTGAACAGAAGAAAAAGAAAAGCTCTTGTTATTTCTTCATAAATTCTGGAAATGAGTAATATTGTACGTGTTAATCACTGAGCATAAGGGGTCGTCTATAATTGGCCAGAATGGACTCAAATAAGTAGGAAATTATTCTGTATTTAGTAGAAGCAGGAAAAAGGGAAATTTAAGAATAAAACTTTAGAACAAATTGGAATTGTTCTTTCAATTAAAAATATAGTCGATTTGTGAGGTATTTCTATGGCATGCCTGCCAGTAGAGTTAGCTTCACATTGGTACTCGGTATTTAAATTTAACAAACATGAGTAACCCAAATGAATGATACAAAGTATTTATTAAAAAAACCTAGGTATATATTTTAGTTACTCGTGTATTATGTATGATATTGTCCCTTAGAAATGAGAGATGGCTCAAAGAAGGGTAGGCTATGGTGTTGGAAATAATAATCTCAACCACCGCAATGAACAGTTAGACAGCACTATATTTGTTAGACATATATTTGCAGGTTGCATCTCTATTTGAAGATGGAAGGACTAAAGTCAGGAGTGAAACATTCTGAAATGCAGCAAGGAATTTAAAGCAGTTTTGGTGGGCGCGTGAAAACAACAGTTACTGTGTTTTACTGTGAATTTAAAACAATCAATGTACTTTTGTAAATAGATATGGGCAATCAACAACAACATCATATTAATTATTTTTGCTCTGTCACAAATTAAATGTAAAATTGTATGTTTAGTTAAATATGAATGTAAAATTTATTTTGATAGGTTAGAGAGTAAGAGAGTTAGAGAAAAAGAGAGGGCAAGTCTCTAGGGAGAAAATGGTGGAGCAAATTTTGGTGGACCGTGAAAACAACCACTACTGTGTTTTACTGTGTGTTATTCCGCATGTAAATCACTGTAAAACCTTTATTTTACTTACTGAATGAGAAATAGTCTCATGTAAATCTACTTTCATGTTTAAGAACTTAATACTAAGTTTTAGTGTGTTGCTCCAAACCTACTTTGTTATTTTTGGCATGAGTGAATATTATTCATTAAGTCTGTGAAATTTTTGCCGTGAGTGAATATTATTCATTAACTCTGTGAATTTTTGCAGTGACTGAATATTATTCATTAAGTCTGTGAAATTTTTGCCCTGAGTGAATATTATTCATTAAGTCTATGAAATAGCTTCTCGGTGCGCCAAAGCTAGCTCCGCGAAAGTAGCTTAAAATTAAATTTCCTAAATTTTTCTAACATGGTATCAGAGATGGTTAAATACTGTTAATGTAAAATTTTACTAGCAGTCAGAATTGTTTTGAGAGCAGATTGTTTTTAGCATATTTACCAGCACGTAGAAAGTTTTTTTTACCCTCAGAAAGGGCAACATCAAGTACAATCTTGAATAGTACTCAAATACCTCATTTTAATGGAAAAAATTATGATTATTGGGCTATTACAATGAAGGCAAATCAACGGGAATCTAGCTTCGCGAAAGTAACTTCACCAGAGTCATAGCTCTCTGGCCTAAGTGAAAATTAAATTTCCTAAATTTTTCTAACATGGTATCACAGCTCGTTAAATATTGTTATAATAAAAATGGCAATGTTGTATTAAGAAAAATAAAACCCACTGGTCAGCTCTACGAAAGAGAGTTTGAACCAGGAGAGTCTGGCTCTGCAAAATGCTCAACATTGTTGATCAACATTACACATTAAATAGAATACATGGTTTTAGGGAAGTTAGAGCAACATCCTAAGAAATAGAAACTAATTCCTATCCTGAGGCTACATGAACCAACTCTACCTATTCTAGGATATTCTCTATTATCTTCAACACTCCCCTTTAATGGAGAATGGGTTCACATATATGCCTAACATCTCCCTAAACATTTGAAATTTTACTTTTTGAAAGGGCTTAGTGAAAATGTCTGCAACATTATCACATGTATTACAATATTCCAGATGAATTTCTTTAGATTGCACTTTCTCCCTTACAGAATGGAATTGAGTATCAATATGTTTCGTGTTTTTGTGAGACACTGGATTGTTGGCCAGCTTGATTGAACTTTGATTGTTGCATCTAATTGTTGTTGCAACTGTCTGTTATTCCTCAACATCCTGGAGAAGTCTCCGCAACTAAACCACCTCGCACATTGTTGCACACATGGCTTGATACTCTGCTTCTGCTGAGGACAAGGAGATTGTGTTCTGCCTCTTGTTGCTCCAAGTGATCACCCCGGATCCAAGACTGAATGCATAACCTGTTGTAGATCTGCAATCATCTACATTTCCTGCCCAATCTGAATCTACAAATCCTGCCAGTCTAACATCAAAAGAGTCAGTGTAAGTAATTCCATAATATATAGTACCTTATAGATACCTCAAAACATTCTTCACTGCATTCCAATGGCTTTCAAGTGGCTTAGACATAAATTGGCTTAACATGCTGACTGCATAAGCCAAATCAGGTCTAGTGGTGGTTAGGTAGATTAGACTCCCAACCAGCTGTCTGTAAAGTGTTGCATCTATCGCTTTTGACCCATCCTCACACTGCAATTTGATGTTCTACTGCAAGGGTACTTGTGCAGACTTCACTGATCAATTCTACATTTCACTAACAGGCCTATGACATACTTTGCTTGAGACAGAAATGTGCGACCTGAATCTCTCCAGATTTTGAGACTTAAACAATATCTGAGTTCACTGAGATGCTTCATCTCAAACATTTGTGACATCTACTGCTTGATTTCATCAATTAGATATATAACATCATCTGTAATTATAAAATCATCTACATATAATGAAATCATCACTACGCACCCTTGTTCATCTTTCATGGTGTAAAGATTAGGGTCATTCTTACTTCTATGATAGCCAACTTGTAGAAAAAATTAATCAATTTTCTCATACCACGACCTGGGAGCTTGTTTTAGTCCATAGAGTGCTTTCTTCAACCTATATACTAAATGTTCTTTTCCCTTCTGGAAAAACCCTTCTGGTTGCTCTAAAGAAACCTGTTCTTTCAGTTCCCCATTCAGAAATGCAAACTTTACATCTAGTTGGTGTATTATCCAATGTTTCTTAGTAGCTAAAGCAATTAACATTATGATGGTATTCAATTTAGCTACAGGGGCGAAGGTTTCTTCATAATCTATCCCTTCTTTTTGTGTATACCCCTTTGCAACCAACCTAGCTTTCAGTCTTTCTATAGTTCCATCTGCACTAATTTTCGGTTTATATAACCATTTGGAACCTATGACCTATTTTCCTCTAGGAATTTCTACCAATTTCGAAGTGTTGTTTCCGAATATTGAATCATATTCTTGTTCCATGGCTATTTTCCATTCATTACTTTCATTTGCTTCTTTATAACTAGACGGTTCAACCACATTCATCATACTAGTTATAAAAGCATTTTCCCTATATCTTGCAGGCATTTGAGCTTTCCTACCTGATCTCTTGAGGGGTGGCGTGGTGGTTCCAAACCTTATTTCTTCCTGCTGCTGCTGATGTTGCTATTGTTGTTGTTGTTGTTGCTGTTGTTGTTGTTGTTGCTGCTGCTGTTGCTATTATTGTTGTTGTTGTTCATCCTCTGCCTTTGTTTGCCGCTGATCCTAGTTGTTCTCTGCATCATCTTCTTCAAAGTATGTAATGTCCCATCCATCATAGTTCTCATCAGTTTCTTCACTATCCTACTCATGGAATTTAACATCTCTACTAACAAAGATCTTATGAGTAGAGGGATTAAATAATTTGTATGCTTTATATGACGAACAATACCCTATAAAAGTGCATCTGATGGCTTTTGAGTCTAATTTATTTCTATCTTCCTTGGGTATGTGCACAAATGCTTTACATCCAAATATTCTTAAGTGTTTTACTGCAGGCTTATATCCATATAAAGCTCCAAAAGGAGTTTTAAACTCAAGACTTCTTGTAGGACTCCTATTTTTTAAATAAACCGCAGTACTCACTGCTTCAACCCAAAAACCATTTGAAAGATTCTTACTTTTCAGCATACTTCTAGCACATTCCACCAGAGTTCTGTTCTTCCTTTTTGTTACTCCATTCTGCTGTGGAGTATGGGGTACTATAAACTGCTACAAAATTCCATGATCTTTACAATATCTGATAAGGTATTCTTTCCTGTATTCTCCCCCTTGATTAGAATGGCGAAATTTTTATCTGTTTCCCTATTTGTCTTTCAATCATATTTTTAAACTGCTTAAAGTATTCGAATGTATGACTCTTCTTACTTAAGAAATACACCTAAGAAAACTTCGTACAATCATCAATAAACAGTAAGAAATACACTGCATCTCCTAATGATTTCGTCTGCATGGGACCACAAAGTTCTGTGTGCACTAACTCCAGTATATCCCTCTGTTTCTTTTCTACTCTAATAGGGAATTCTTCTCTATGCATTTTTCCTAAAGTACAAGCCTTGCAATCAGTATTTACTTGCTTTAGCATAGGAAGATCTCTTACCATTTCTTTCCTCTGTAGTAACAACAAATCATTGTAATTGATGTGGCCGAATCTTTGGTGCCAAAGCTCTTCTGTAGTCAGGCTCACTGCTGTCAATGCTCGAACTGGTGTAGGTATCACATCTAACTTGTACAGTCCTCCTGTTCAGATTCCTGTAGCAATTGTCTTCATTCCATCTAGAAAATCCTTAATGTAATAGTTAGATTTTAAAAATTCAACTTTCAAATCTTGATCTGTAATGATTGATACAGAAATCAAGTTTTTTGTTATGCCAGGCACATACATTACATTATAAATTTGTTTGATATTACCATCAGGTAGAATAACAGAAACCTTCCCACATCCTTTTATTTGATGACTTCTGTCATCTCCTAGGTAAATCTGTGTGCCTTCGTTGATCTCTTTAAAATCCTCCAGCCAGTGCTTGTTCCCTGTCATGTGTGTTGACGCTCCTGAATCTACATACCAGATGTAAGCATCAACATTTTCATCACGATTTTCCATGAACAACCTCAAATTCTACACCTGATCACCATTCGTGAGATGACCTGCATATCTCTTTGGCTTCTACTGTTCTTTATGATACTTCTTTTTCCTACACTCCCTGGCAATATGACCCAATTTTACACAATAAAAACATTTAGTTTTAGAGTAGTTTTTATTCGGGTGCATACCTTGGGTTAGATTTGGCCATTTATGTGAACCTGCTTCGTTTTGCTGTTGTGGACCTCCTTTCCCTTTATAGAAGTTCTTCCTCACCACTAATGCAAGATCGACACTTTGGGGCTTCAGAGTCGATCTCCCCTCTTCTTCCTGCATCAGTATACCTGTCAGCTCTTCAAATTTTAGGATCTTTTCTCTGGCATTGATCCCAGTGATGAAAATCTGATAATAATCAGTGACACCATTCATTGTAATGGTCATAACATTTGTATCGTCCATTGTATGACCAATATCTGACAATTTGTTTTTCAGATCCTTGATCCTTGCTACAAATGAAGTAATTTTTTCATTCTCCTCCATCTTCATGGATGGGATCTCACTCTTGAGGAACAAAAGAAGTTTTGAATTTCTGATCTCGTACAACTCCTTTATAATTCCCCAGATCTCATTAGCTGACTTACCTTCTCTAATGTGCGGTATAATACAGTCTTTCACTGACATCTTTAACATTGTCCTTTCTCTTCTTTATGGTTTCTTCCAATCTGGGACTGTTGCTGATCCAGCCGCGGGCCTCGACTCATCCCCATTAACAATCATCTAAGAACTCTGCGCTTCTAGTAGAGTCTGCATCTTAAACTTCCAATTTTCATAATTGGAACCATCAAGCTTGTTATTCTCGTTCATGCATGCTTCAAATATATTTTTATTCATCTTGGGGATTTAGAAAAAAAAATCGACAGGTAAAAAATGTTAAATTTACCCCAGATCTGTGACAAAGACAGATCACTGTTGTTTGATCTTGCAACACAAGTGCAGATCACCATGGCTTTCTTCTTAGCCTCCAGACAACCTCCTGTTGTCAGCTACAACCTTGTTCTTGGCTTCCCCACTCAGCTTCCCTGACAGCTACAGCCTTGTTGTTGGCTCCCTTTGCAATTTGTTTTATTTACACGATCGTCGCTGATATTTGCACAATATCCAAGACTAGTAGCAAAAAAAACCAATTTTCTAAGACTAGTCACAGATATACGCCGAATTTTCGAGACTGTCACACAAAAACACTAATTTTCTGAGACGAGTTGCAACCATCGCAGTTGTACACTAGAAAAGTGCGATGACCGAAAAAATGAAATTTTTGAGAAGTGTAGTAGTGTATCGTCACAGCTATCCACTCAAAACTTGTGACGATTTCAGTTCAAAGAACCACCCACTAGCCAGCGTATAGGTTCCTCAGCCCTGACGGTCTCATACCATGATAAAATGGCAATGTTTGTATTAAGAAAAATAAAACCCACTAGTCAACTCTATGAAAGAGAGTCTAAACCAGGAGAGTCTGGATCTACAGAATGCTCTACATTGTTCATCAACATGACACATTAAATAGAATACATGGTTTTAGGGAAGTTAGAGCAACATCCTAATAAATAGAAACTAATTCCTATCCTGAGGCTACGTGAACCAACTCCACCTATTCTAGGATATTCTCCATTATCTTCAACATGTTAATGTAAAAATAAGTGTTTTCACTAACAATAAGAATTGTTTTGAGAACAAATTGTTTTTGGCATATTTATGAGCAGGTAGAAAGTTTTTTTTAAGCTCATAAATGGCAACATCAAGCACAAGCTTGAATACTACTCAAATACCTCAGGTTAATGACAAAAATTATAATTATTGGGCTATTACAATGAAGGCCCTGTTTTCTTCTCAAGACATTTGGGCTTTGGTGGAAAATGTTTCAAGCAAAAGCTTGACTAATCCTCAAATACCTCAGTTAAGTGGAAAAAATTATGATTATTGGGCTATTACAATGAAGGCCCTGTTTTCCTCTCAAGACATTTGGGATTTTGTGGAGAATGGTTTTCAAGAACCAACAAATGTAGCAGCATACAATGCCTTATCTCAACAAGAAAAAGATTTGTCAAGGGACAACAGGAAGAAGGATTCAAAAGCCCTGTTTTATTTTTTGCAAGAAGTTCATGAAAGTATTTTACCAAAGGTTGCAATAGCAAGGAAGTCCAAGCAAGCATGGAACACCCTCCAGACAACCTACCAAGGCATGGCAAAAGTCAAGACAAGAAAGCTGCAAATGTTGAGGAGAGATTTTGAAACACTTTGTATGAAAGGGTCTAAGAATATAGACTCACTTTTTACACATGTAAGTGGGTTGGTTACTCAAATCAGGTGTCATGGTGAGACACTTTAGGAAAGAAGAATAGTTGAGAATTTTTTGAGACGTTTGCCAGCAAGGTTTGAGGCCGTTGTTGTGGCCATAGAAGAGACAAATGATCTCTCACAACTCTTAGTGGAGCTTAATGCATCACTAATTTCTCATGAACATAGACTGAATAGAGTAGCAAGATCCTCATTGGAGCATGCCTTCAAGACACAAGTATCATTTGGTCAAGGTCGAGGTAGAGGAAGATCATATGCTAGAGGAAGAGGAAGAAGGCCACATAGAGGTGGAAGAATCATCCCTTCAAGCTCAAATGGAAGAGGCAACAATCAAAATCCATGTCAAGGCCCAAGCCAAAATCAAGCACAAGGTCAGAGGTATAATAAATCTCAAGTTCAGTGTGATTACTGCAAAAATTATGGTCATTATGCAAATGAATGTATGAAGAAGAAATATGATATTAGTAACAAACCAAGTGTAAATTTCACAAGAGAAAATCACAACCATGATAGCATGTTTATTAGCTTGTAATGTAGCACAAGAAAAATAGAGTGATATATGGTATCTAGATTTAGGGTGTAGCAACCACATGTCAGGAAACATATAAATGTTTTGTAATCTAGGTGGAAGTGTGAAATCTGAAGTGACATTAAGGACTGATAGCAAAGTATCTGTCATGGGAAAAGGAAGAGTTAATATCCTAACAAAGAAGGGGGAGAAGAAATGAATCTCAAATGTTTACCTTGTCCCCGGTCTGAAACATAATCTCATGAGCATTGGACAACTCATGCAGAAATTCTACGATGTCTTCTTCAAAAATGATGTGTGAACAATTTTGGATAGGCCTCCAAGAAGACAGCTGATTGCAAAGGTTTAGATGAAAAAAAATAGAATGTTCCCCTAAAAATAATATCAGATTTGCAGAAACAAGGTGCACAAGCACAAGTATCTATGAACTCACAAGAAGATGGAAGAAAAGAGGCAACTGTCACACAAGTAAACTTTCAAGCAGAGGTAAAAGATGAAAACTGGTTATGGCGTTTGAGGTTTGGACATCTCAACTTTGGAGGTTTGAATTTGTTGCATAGGAAAGACATGGTGAAGGGTTTACCACTCATAGAAAAACCAGAAAACATATGTCAAGGATGTATCTTG
This sequence comes from Pinus tabuliformis, assembly GCA_031772625.1. NCBI lineage: Eukaryota > Viridiplantae > Streptophyta > Pinopsida > Pinales > Pinaceae > Pinus > Pinus tabuliformis. The sequence goes on along the minus strand of CM062818.1, from coordinate 14,401,598 downwards.
GGCAAGAAACATAGAGAGACATTTCCAGCAGGAAAGTTAGTGAGGGAAAAGGAAACTTTGGAGATTGCCCACTCAGACTTATGTGGACCAATGCACCCACCATCAATTGGTGGCAGCCACTATGTATTGACCTTCATAGATGCCTACACAAGGAAGACATGGGTCTATCTCCTAAAGCATAAAATTGAAGTGTTTGAGTGCTTTCTCCAATACAAGGGGTTGGCTACATGGGGCCTGACCCAGGTTCAACAGTGAGTTTAGCCAAGAAAATCCTGATACTACCGACCTTTTCTGCAATAGTCCGCGGAGCGTGAACTGAGGTCTCACCTAAGGTAGTATGGGAGGGTGCCGGAACTAGATTTCTGCACCCTAGGGATGTCTTGATGAGGGTTCTGATCCTAACCCATGCACTGCACTACCCCATGTAGCTTTATATCCTTCGTGACCCGTGCACTCCTTTGTGAATACAGCATTATCCCTAGCCCGATCTTTACCATGCTCATATATTAGTGCTTTAACTTAGTTTGTGTGAGCCTAATGTCTTATTACTTATTTACTTTCTAATAAGTGCGCATAACTGAAACACATATAAATGCATAAAGATAAACACCTTAGAGAAATCCAGATTTACTAACAGATGCACAATATTCTGAATCAACTTAATCTATAAATTAAAATACACCAAACATTTTTATTTATTAATTTTACATACATATACATAAATAATAAGTAAATGTTTTTAAAATCTAAACCCCAATTGTTTAAATGATGAAAATTTTAGTGATATTTGAAATAATTAGCAAAACCAAGTGATGAGAAAGATGATGAATAGAGACCTTAAAATGTCAGTGACACTTGACCTTAATGATTCAAGTTTTAGCTTAATTGATGAAATAGATTGTTAAAGTTTTTAAAGAATGAGAAAATAAAATGGATGATGTTGGAAAAAAGGTGAGTGACATTAAGCCTACGCCAAATTCATTGTTAAATTTTTGAAGGAATGAATAAAACAAGGAAAATGCAATGGATGATGGTGGGGAAAGGGTGAGTGAGACTAGGCCTTGTCCATTAAAATTAAAATTTGGCTCATTTGAAGATGATCATCACAATTTCAAATGAATGAAAAAAAAAAAAGTTAATAAAGGGATGATAAACGAAGGGAAAAAACAAGCTTAATATAAGCAATGATAAACAAAGCGAAAAAACAAGGTTAATGAAAGGGATGATAAACCAAGTGCGAAAGATGAGAAATATATGCAGAAACATATGACCACAAATTTAATCTATTTCTAAATAAAACTAATTTAACAAAATTTGAAAAGAAATGTTCACACGATATTCCAAGAAGCATTGAAGATGTGCTTCATGTTCCAAAACTTTCGGTAAACCTGCTTTCAGTTTATCAGATCACTCATTCTGGCACTGGAAAGAGAGTGGAATTCACTCCAGATGTAGTGAACATATATGACCTACATAGCAACTCCAAAATTGCAACCAGTGAGGTAAACAATGGAGCCAGACTGTATACATTTTCTGAATTTATTGAATCTAAATCCTCCTTATTACTTACACATGCTCATGATAGTAGTAGGATTTGGCACGAGAGGTTTGGTCACTTAAATTACAGGTATATGCAGCAGCTAAGCAAGCATGAGATGGTGGAAGGCTTGCCAAATATCAGTTTATCCAAAGGAGTTTGTGAAGGGTGTGTCCTTGGCAAACATCCTAGAGAAAATTTTGACACTGGCAAAACTCACAGAGCATCCTCTCCTCTACATATGATCCATAGTGATCTCATGGGGCCTTTTCCTCATCCTGCCATCAACAAAGCAAGGTATGTGCTTACATTTATTAATGACTTCTCACGGTATACTTGGGTGTATCTTCTCAGGGACAAATCTGAAGTTTTTGCTGACTTTGAAGATTGCAAAGCACTAGTTGAGACACAGTCAGAGAGAAAGATCAAAGCCCTCCGTACAAACAATGGGGGGGAATATGTTAACACAGCACTTCAGAACCTTTGCCTTCAGTCTGACATACAGTTGCAGTACACAGTTCCATACACTCCGCAACAAAATGGAGTTGCTAAGAGAAAGAACCGATCTCTCAAAGAGACGGCTTCCTGCATGCTGCATGCTAAGTCACTGCCTCATAAGCTATGGGCTGAAGCACTTAATTGTGCTAACTACATCCAGAACAAATCTCCTCCTAGGTTTGTCAAGGATCAGACCCCCTTTGAGGCTTGGAGCAGCACTAAACCGGAGGTCACCCACTCTTGTGTTTTTGGCTCCCGAGCATGGGCCAAGATCCCCTTTGAAAAGAGGAAAGCTCTTGATCCACAGAGCATTGAGTGCATCTTTGTTGGATACCCTGATGGTGTGAAGGGATACCGACTCCTGATTTCCTCTATGGACAAGCTCATCATTGAGCGAAGTGTCAAATTTGAGGAAAGTCTCTCGCATGCACCTCAATCGCCACATGCAGACACCTTTTATCTATCTCATGTCTGAGATGATGAATCAGTACACTCAAATGCAGATACAGAGCATGCAGATGCCGAGGTAAAGCATGCAAATGCAGAGACATAGTCTTCAGATACAAATCTAGTGCATGCATATGATGATCCACATCCAAGCACAGATCAGGCTTCTTGTAGTGAATCAACTTCCCTTTTGTTTATTTAGTAATCCTTAAAAAAAATGTAGATAATTGAGTGCATTAGAAGGAAAGTCTTCTAAAAGCATGGTCTCTTAGGCATATTTATGTCAATGATGTCATATATATTGTATCATTCTTGATTTACAGGTCTCCTCACGATGTTTTTCTGGGTCATTTCCTTGACTTGTAAAGCATTTCGCCCATCACTCCTTGTTATTCCTTCATGCTTTAGGGGAATCTATTACGAAATATTTTGTCACAATTCCCATCCCATATTCTAAAGTGTGAAAATGATGAAAATTGTCAGTGTATTCACCATGAAACACATACAGAAGCATCCCTAAAGAAGAGAAGAAAAGTTTCCTTGAGAAAATTCTCAAGAAGCTTTCTTAAAATCATGGTTTTAAGGGTCAACATTCTTTGCACCATTGCTGGCCCATGATGATGGCTTGTTGCAACACACTGACCTAGTGCTGCCAGCATGGCTTTTGATGGGAAAACCCATGTTGAACCTCTTTCGATAGTTTTTCCTAAAGTGTACGAGAAGCTTCTCTTACTAGAAGCATCGAGAACAACAAGCTGGATATTGTTGAATAAGGATATGGTCAAGTTATTCCATTTTGAATCCTTGATCCTACCTTTTTCGATCGTGCCCTTAGGATGTGGACTTTCTTCCCCCTTTTATGGATCCCTAACTCCCTCTCCTTTCACATAAATGAAATCCCTTCTATCCCCAACTGGTTGATCATTGCTTGGTTGCATTCCTATGTTGAAACAATGCTTAATGTTGTCCATCTTGCTAAGGAGGATTGCTTGAAGGTCTTGGATTGGACTTGGAAACTCATCCAAAGGAGGCTTCCAACATCAAGGTTCATACAGTTGTATTCTTGCCTCATTTTCTATTAATAAATACATCATGTGTTTACTTTTTATAAGTGTATAAATCATTATTGATTTAGTAATAATATTCCTTGATCTATCATATAGTTTATGATAAAATGAATTATGCTATGTATGCTCTTGTCTCTTTTGTTTTATCTTCCTTGTAGTTTCTCATCCACAATAGTGTAAAAAGCATTAATCTTGGAAGTGAGAAGATCGAGGAAGACATCAATGAGCGCGTAGCATCAGAGTGAGGTAGGTCATTTGTCTTGCTTTGTATTTTTCGACATGAACTAGGAAATGCTGCACGTGGTTGTGTAGTTTGTTACTAGATCCTCTTATAGGACTAGAGAGATTACTTCTATCCATAGAAGGGATTGTCTTCACAACACCTCCTACTAGTTCCTCAGTTAGTTGGAACTAGTTTAACTGAATTTACCTCAATTAAACTAAATTAATTAATTACAACTCAAAATAAACTCAGCCTTGACTCCTATAATGTATGAGACACTCTCCTTGACTCAATTTAAGCCCTCAACTCAAATTAACAAAGCCAACTAAGTCAAATTAACTTAGTTAAATATTACAAGTTGTCGTGAGATGTGGAATTACAATTTAATTCAAGTAAAAAAAAAATAGGATTTTCTTCTTGCATTTTCAATGCTCCCTCTCAACAATAAAGGGATTATCTGTTACCCGATCCTACCTTTGTGAAACACGAATTTTCATCTTGAAAATTTCTTTGTCAAAATATGTGCATCTTGCTCCTCTATAGGAATGTACTACAACAACATGATTCTTCTCTGCACACAATCTTGTAGATGATGATACTGGATGTCGATATGCTTTGAACAATCATGAAAAACCAGATTCTCATATAGTTTGATAAAACTCTGATTTTCATAGTAAATCACTATAGGATCCATCTATAGTGAGGAGACCTGCAAATCAAGCATGATACAATATATATATGATATCTCTAACATAAATATGCCTAAGAGACCATGCTTTTAGAAGATTTTCCTTCTAATGCGCTCAATTATCTACAATTTTTTTTTTAAGGCTCACTAAATAAACAAAATTAGTAAACATGTCTTCTATTATTATGATAATTAGTGTTATTAGTCTTTAAAATTTATTAGCATTTTTTTCTTAATTTCCTTAAAATAGTGAAATAGGAAATAGTTTTATTTATACATAATTATTAATTTTAGGATTGGGTGAGATTTTCTTCCTTAATTTTGCTGAATTTGTTTTATTTATATATAATTATTAATTTTGGAATTGAGTGAGATTTTGTTTCCTGAATTTGTTTGGTTTAAGGATAACTTTTCATACTAAATTTATCATTTTAATCAGCACTTTTAGCATTATAAGATTGGTAATTTTCGGTTGATAGGCCTTCTATAAATATAAATATACGTAAGTGAAGCTTTCATTTTAGTTAGTTCACACACTTGGAACCTTGAAGCCTTGTAAAGTCGTGTTTCTAGAAACTCAGGTAAAGAATACCAGTATTGTTTAAATCGTTTAGAGTGGGTATTTTTAATATAATAATGGGATGACCAGTGATGTGTAGATAAACTGAATTTATGATGTTTCTCATTCACTGAGTTTTGATTTAAAAACTGTCATGTATATTTATGTATACATAGGTTTTACGGAAAATCGTTCTTCGTTTTATGAGAACCATAGATAAGCCCCTAATGTTCGTTTAGGGAAAGATCTCAACTTTTTATTTATTTTTATAAATAGTTGCAGAGATGACGAAGCAGGTTAGCAAGCTAGATTTGGTCTATATTGTATGGATTGCCTTCGCCCTATTCTTCATGGGAAAATCAGGTAATATTTTTGATATATAATTACTAATGTTTTTTGTTTTGTTATTAAATATTAAACCCATATCATCTCCGTGAAAACTGACTTATTGTAAATGGATGAGATGGTAGAGGGTCTTTCAATTGGAGAGGCTTCAGATTGTTACTGAGGTTGAAAAGATTCATGGTTTTAATACTAATGAGTTTTGTATGTTTGCAGGTTACTCAATAAAAAGGGAAAAGCAATTACTGAATACTGTAGGAGACAAAAATATGTTTTGTGAAAACATAAAAGAAAAGTGGAATTTTTGAACCAAAAAGAGATAGGACAACAGTGTTTCATAAAGGTAATAGATGTGAAAGTTACCCACAAGAATATATTGAGATGACAACGAAAAAGGAACAATTACTGAAGATTGTTCAAAGGAAGGAAGAAGTCTACACTGAAGATGCAATTAAAAAGCATGATGAAGAAAAGGTATTTATTGTGCCTAATAAGTTTGGAATTTTTACGCATGATGATATAGACATGTGTGTGGATTTTGTAGAGGGAGAAGCGTCATTTGATGATTGCTAAACAACAAGTGGAGATATGGAAAATTGTGTAAAATTTCCAAATTCTACTCCAATTGAAATCATTGAGTTATATAGAAAGTTAGACCTTCAAAGAAGAAGTTGGAAAAACAGAGGATATATACTCAAGATGAATTGTTGAAGAAGGAATGACAATCAGGAAGAATTTATCAATTGCAATGAAAAGAAGCAGAAGATTGTCTTAGAAGACAATGTGACAGCAATTGAAAAGGGGCAAGACAATAGTGAACAAGAGGGTAAGGATGAAAGGGCAGAAGTAAGAATAATAGTTCAACAATCAAGAGGTGAAGGAAATCAATTGTCAGAATATATACTAGACAAAGAGATAGAAGTAATAAGGATGATGATGAAAGTGTCTAAGAGGAAGACAACGGTAGGAAAGCAAAGAAGCGGCAGAAAGAGGAAGACAACAAAATAATATGAGGGCATAACAAGTGGGAAATTGCAGAATAAGGTATGGAGACCTGGAGAATAGCAGCAGAAAATAACAACAACATAACAACTTAAAGGAAAAGAAATAACCAAAGATAAATTATAAAACAAAATCTGGGATCCAGGAATAATTACATCAGCATTGAAGACACATGATCCGGAGATCATGAATGTTTTCAACCTTGGGAGTCTGATGCAGAATCATCCAACTCAGAAATTTCATTGTATTTTAGGTGGCTTAGGGGTCTTGTATTTTTAAGGAAGTTGGTTTCCTACCTATTAAATTAATAGGATGTGAGATTTTTAATTAATTAAGTATTACGAGGCATATTTTAAATGTTCTCGAATGTTGGAGAACAAGGGAGAATTAGGATAGTTGAGAACTCATAGGCATTGTTAGATTTGAAAATTAATTGTAAATCTTCAATTAAGAATTAGTTCATGATTTTATGGAGTTGAGAGGATTTTTAGGGTTTAATTGCAAAGATTAAGGATCTAAACCAGAATTGGTTAAACAAAACCTTTTATATAAAACTTGTAAGCCTGAAGTCATTGGACATTAAGAATTCAGAATAGAGAATAGATAGTGTTCATTTGTAGCGAGAAAGGCGAATTGAATTGAAATAAGATCAGGCCAAAGGAGAGGAACGAGATTTCAATTAAGGATATATATACTACATTATTAATTAATGGAATTCATTATTGTGTTTATTGCCTTTGTATGGCAATGATCCAAATCGATTATGGAAATGAATCTTTGATATGGTGCTACTAGAGGTGTGTTGAGACTCCAGTCTTCCTCTTATAGCGGTATTTGAAGTTCGTTCATCTACTCAGGCATTTTCTGTGCATCATTTTATTTTTTAAATGTGTATAATTCTAAAATTCTTATAAAGGGTTCAAAAAGAAATCAATATATACCGGGGATAATGTAGAGGAGACAGAGAATAGGAATAGCCCAAATTGTGAATTAGTTAGGAAGAAATTTCTCTGCGTTCAACAATATTAAGGAAATTGTTGTTGGATGTTTGTTGTGCAAAAATTGTGTTATAATCTACTTGACCAATAGATGGGAAGGTAATTCTCTACGTTTTTAACTATTGAAACAAATGGGGAAGTTGAGTATTCTTCATCTTTAACGATAACACAGAGACTTGTTACATCTATAGTTGTAGTGACTAAAGTTATGCTAGATCCATTTACGAAAGAGGCAAAACATTTCACTGAAATTAGAGGTTTAAATAGAGATGTCCAGATTGTGTTAGAAGGTCTTGATAAATTTAGTAATTTAATCAGTTCAGTAGATTACCCTGATGGTTATGTTGCAAAGTACCTCGCATTAGAACTTGTAGAAAATGGTTTAGCTTAATTTGTTGAATGGAGTGCTAGTATGATGGAGGGGGATGCCAAAAGGTGCCTAAAGAAGGCTAAGCTCCACGGAAAAAAAGTCAAAATATCGCTTGAAGATCTGGACTAATTATGTTCTATCTCCATCTAATTCAAAACAAATTCACAATGGCAAGTTTACTGGAAAGATTGTGGAGGATGTTAGTGGAGACATGCATTTAATAAATGAATACGTGTGTCAGATTTGTGTGTGTAGAGTTGGTATGTTATAAATCGGCATGAAGATGTATTATAGAAGTTTGATACTTGAGGAATTGGAGCCAAATTGAAATGCGTAAGTTAGGATTGGAGTTGTATGTTTAAGGAATATGGAACAATGTTGGAAGGTAGCCAGAATAGCATGTTGGGATCCTTAGTTTCATAGCTTCGGCCAGAACAAGGTCAGAGCAGGGTTAGAGGTACCAATATATCAAACATTTTGTTTATGCTATCAATTTCATAGATTATCCTAGCATTGGACAGAGTGATTATTTCAGCGAAAAGAATTGTTGAATTACTACAGTAGGCTGTAATTGCAAGTTCAAGTGTGATTTAAATCATGTTTGAAGCTGATTGCATGGGTTGGAATAAATGTTTATGAGTCATGTAAGAAGAAGATTAAAGCCTTGTGGAAGGAAATCAAATGTTGAATTCGGTTTCATGGGAAATGTTCTTCGATAAGAATTTTGTCAATGTCATTGTTTCAAGAGCAAAGAGGCACAAGATCTTAATGTAGAAGATGGAGCATAGAACATGTTGAATTGTGAAATCACAATTTATTTCAGTGTGAATGAAACATGAGATTATTTTCCTATTCTAGTTTTGACAAAAAATATTTTTTTATTAAAACCTGAGTGCCTTGGAGGCATTAGAGAAGTTTTATTGTTGTATAATAAATGGAATTCAGCAAGACATGGGCCCATAACCCATAGGTTTTCGATGAAGGAAACTGTTGAGAGAATTTGTTTTGATGGACTAGGCTTAGCTCCGTCATTAATTGGGTAAGAAGCAGGAGTTGGGAAGGTTATACAGTGACATCTAGAGTTCCATACATCTTGCAAATAACTCTACATTTCCTTCCAAGGCTAAACATATATAGCTCAAGTACCATTTCATATCGTAATTGTTGGAAGATGGATAGTTGAAGCTGGAAAAGATACACACTAGCCAGAATCCTGTAGATATGTTAACAAAAGTTGTAACTAGGGAGAAACTGAGATTTTGCTCAGTTTCAATTGGTCTTCAAGTATGATGATGAAGATGAGAAACAACCAGGTCCAAAGTGGTGTCATTTTCCAGCAAATGAAGTGGCGATGGTGTTTATGTAATTAGCCTCCAAGTGGGAGATTGTTGGGTGTGGAGCCTGATTATATTCCTTATTCAAAGGTATCGATGTATTAGACCCCCTTTTGTAATGTGGTGGCAATGCTTCTCGTAAAATGTATGCCACCAGGAAGGTTCAGGGGGGTGACAACGATTATTTGGAGCACCCCCCCCCCCTTGTGGGGGATCTGCGGCAACCCCCACGAAGCTAAAAACAAATGTAAAGTTTCCTTGTAAAATTTTGTAATTTCGTAGTCAATCAAGGCTGTTCATTACGTGGATATCTGATGGTAGAAGTTATGTTTAATTTAGGGTCTTTCGCCCTAGAAGGCAACTCCTCACTATATATGAGGGATTTCTATTGCATCTATGTAGATTTGTATTCTGAGCGAGAAAGAGGGAGGAGATTTTGTGAGATCAAAGAGGGAATTACAACAGATCTGATGTAGGTTGTATTTGTTCATTTTGTTGGATAATATAAACGGAAAGATTGGTTGTTTCTCCATGGACGTAGCCCAAATTGGGTGAACCACGTATATCTGTGTATCTCTTGTTTTATTTGTTTTCTATGTCTATATTTCTATAATATTTTATGTGCTTGATTGCTCTATAATATATAATTTTCTAAAAAAAGGAGTGTTGATAGCAGTGCAGGAGGCACAATGCAAAATCAACATTAGTGCAGTTGTCTGAGTAGAGAGTTGCAGAGACACAATTGATTCATTTTTTTTCTTTTTGGTTGCTTCTGAGTTACAGTTGTTGTAGTAGTAGCAACAACAATGAGAGGTAGTGCTACAATAAATTCCATAGGTGTTGGATAAAAGTGGTGCAAAATCCTTTTCTTGCTAAGAGGGAGTGTTAGAATGTGTATTAAGAAAGGCTCAATTTGACCTTATCCTTAGTAAAATTGAGAAAGTCAAATTTCCACATCAGCAGGATAGGAAATTAACTAGTGTGACATGACTCTTGCCACTCAATTAGATCAGAAAATGTTGAAAATAAAACAAGAAAATCCTAATTTAATTTTTTCCTTGAATTAAATTGTAATTCCACATCTCATGACAACTTCTAATAATTAACTAAGTTAAATTGACTTAGTTGGCTCAATTAATTCAAGTTTAGTGTCTAAGTTAACTCATGTAGAGTGTCTCATACATTATAGGAGCCCTGATTGAGTTTAGTTTGGGTTGTAATTAATTAATTGAGTTTAACTGTGTTAAATTCAGTTAAACTAGTTGCAAATGATGGAGGAACTAGTAGGATGTCAGACATTGGGGTGTTTCTTCATGTGATAAAGTAGTTAATTGATGATTCACTCATAAATAATTCATGCATGTTAGATATGAGAGTTACCTATTTGATATGGAGTTCAAGGACAGTGTACTATCAGTTGTATAATCATTCGATTTGTACAGGTGGTCCATGCAATAAGAGAAAGGCCTATGAGGATTGCATAATTTATAATTGTGGTGTTTACAAATTAAATATAGTATAATTCCCTAGGGAACTGTGCAAGGAAATAGGAGCTTGGAAGGTAGCAGAATTGGTTATGTATTTCCTTGAGCATTTATGGGAAGTAGTGAGATAGATAGAGACAGTGCACATTTTTCTTGGGCTTCAACAAAGCATTCTAATCTTCTCATATTTTTTTATTAATGCAATATACAGATAGTAGGGATTTTTAGCTGTGGCTTTCACTAGAAAATCATTGTGTTATGTGTGACTGAATTCTTTGTCTTATATGCTTCGTGAATTCATTGATCCTTTACTGTTTATGTAGATGGGTAGAGTAGATTCAAGTCAATTATTTTAGCATATTACAATTTGCAGTTAGACTCTACAAGGAATTTCTACATGGTATCGGAGCTAGAATCACTATAGAAGAGGGGAATACAAGTTTTTTCTTTTGTAGGAGAAATCGAATTTGCAGTATCATACATCAACGCCAATAGGATTTTGTTCTACGCATTGAGACTCGAATATTCCCTTGATAGTAGTTCAAAATTTATTTCTTGGAAGAATAGGATGGAGGTCATTTTAGGAGACAACAAGCTTAAGGAATTCATAGACAAAGATATTCCTAAGCCAACTCGTGCTCAAGATCTAGTAGAGTGGAGAAAATATGTGGCAAAGGCGAGAAGGATTATCCTAGAAGGAGTTCAAGATCATATTTGTCTCGAACCTCCACCGTAAGGAAACTCCATTTGCAATGTGGAAGGCCTCGATAGACCTGTTTCAAAACAATAGTAACCATAGGAAGCTGGCAGTGAAGGTGAAGCTCAGAAAGATCAATATGGAGAAGGGTGACACAATACCGAAGTACTTGACCAAGTTCACCCAATGTCAGGATGAGCTTGGAAGTGTCGTTGTTACGGTTGCTGAAGATGATCTAGTAAGACTAACACTAGTAGGGCTTCCCAGGAGTTGGCATAGCTACCAGGACTTAGTGAATGCGAGGGAGAAGCTACCAGAGTAGGAGTGATTGTGGTCTAAATTGATACAAGAATATTTTTGGTGGAACACCAGAGATGGGTCCTCATCCAAGCATGATGATGAGGAGAACTATTACTTAAATGGAAAGTTGAAGAAAGTGAAGGGGAAGTCATCCCATTCCAAGTCAAATTTGAGTTAGGGCATCTAGAAAAAAGGACATGTCAAAGATTAAATTTTTTTCATTGTCATGAGTTGGGAAATTAGGCCACGACATGTTCGCACAAGAAGGCTGTTAAGAATCCTTAACGAAGAGTTTTAAGTAAATCTCCTGCCTCACAATTCGAGATGGATTTCACCCGCATGGCCTAGATTGTGACATTGATGATGGGTTGTGTGTCTTACCTAGATATTGGAGCCTTATTCCATATGATCTGCAACAAAGAGTTTTTTAGTGACTTGGAGAAGGAGGACCTCTAGATGCACATTGAGATGGGATATGAAGGGATGTATAGCGCAATCGACATTGATATTGTTACCTTTTAGAGATAGCCTAGTTCTCCTCTCACATTAAAAGATGTCATGTATGTTCTAGGTTTGAAGAAGAATTTGGTTCCAGTTTCTAGTTGGAGAACCATGGCCACCATGTGATATTTTTGCAATGGAAATGATTTCCTTCATCACATATCATTTATATAGGTGAAGTGGATCAAGGTTCGACTAAATAAACTCTAAAAATTGGATGTATAAGATTGTGTTGCTTTGAGAGCAAAAGAAGTGAAGGTGCAGAGCCTAGACATCAATGAGTTGTGGCATATAAGATTGGGTCACTTGCACCACGAAGCTTTGAAGATCATGCAAGAAATTTCTACAAGACTTTCCAAGGGTACACTAAAGTAGAGAGACACATGTAAAGGGTGTACATTGGGCAAGTACATGAAAGTTTCATTTCATGATAAAGATAGTCAAGCGCAAGCGATCCTCGATACAATTCACTCAGATGTGTGTCGACCATTCTCGACAACTTCCATGGCCAAGCATATGTATTTTTTAATATTTGTAGATGATTTTTCTCGTAAGTGCTGGATTTTATTCATGCAGAAGAAAGATCAGATGTTAGCTAAATTTTGTAAATTTAAATGACTTGTCAAAAAATATACTAGCAGGAAAGTTAAATCCCTCAAAAGTGATAATTGTGGATAATATATGTTGAATTAATTCAAGAACTTATGTGCATCCGAGGACATTCAACGAGAGTTAATAACACCTAATAATTCCCAACATAATGGGGTGGTTGAAAGGAAGAACAAAAGTATTGTGTGAGTTGCATGGGCGATGTTACAAGATAGGGGCCTACCATTGCACTTATGGGCTGAAGCATGCAACACATCGATTTATTTTCAAAACAAACCCCTCATCAAATTCTCAGGATGAGTACACCAGAAGAATATTTTTCAGGTAAGAAGCCAGATGTTGCACACTTTAGGATATTTGGTTCATCAATCTATTTTCAAGTTACCAAGGGCGCATGAAAAAAGCTAGATCCAATCGTTCAGTTGGGCATATTTGTGGGGTACACTGATATGCCTCAAAACTATCAGGTTTACCTTACATCCAACAATATGATAGTGATTCGTAGATATGTGAAGTTTGATGAATAGAAGGCCATGATATGTTCCCTTGAGAGGGAAATTTAGTTACATGAAGATGAGGAGATTTTAGCTCCAAAGTGGGAACCTCAACATGATGTGGAGAAACCACATGCAGAGGAGAGAGAGTGGAAGCACCCATTCATGGAGAGACTTCTAGAGATAGAAGGAAGCACACCAAATATGCCAACAAATTGATGTATGATGCTAGAGAGAACTTGGGAGCGCCACAATCATAATGCATGTAGAGGAGGTCACTAATTCGCTACATTGGCTACATGGATATGATAGGCAAGAATGTAGAGGTTGAGTGATCTTCATTGGAGGAAGTATTGCAGAAACCAATATGGTTTGATTCCATGGTTGAGGAGTGTGACTCACTTATCAGAAACAATGATTGGGAAGTGGTCCCAAGACCAATAGAAAAGTCAATGGTGAGTTGTAGATGGATTTAAAAGGTAAATCAAACAGTAGATGGGAGTGTGGAGAAACACAAGGTGAGATTCATGGCCATGGAATTCTCTCAAGTGGAGAAAATTTATTACGATGAGAATTTTTCTCAAGTAGCAAGGAATTCTTTAATCGGATCTATTCTAGAACTGTGAGTGTAGATGGGATGGAAGATACAACAAAGGGATGTGAAGATAACATTCCTTAATAGTATGATTGATGAAGAGGTGTATATTGAACATTTGGAAGGATTTTAGACCTTCAACAGAGAGTCACATGTGTGTAGACTCAAGCGAGCGCTACATGAACTAAAAAAGGCACCACATGCTTAGTACACCATTATTGACAGATATTTCATTGGGTTGGGTTTCACCAAAAGTGAAGCAGATGTGAATCTTTAGCATATGTGGTTGAAGGTAAATTATTGTTTATAGTATTATATGTTGATGATTTGATTCTAAAAGGTGACAAGAAGCTGATAAAATATTACAAGGATGATATTGCAAGAGAATTAAAGACGACGGACCTGGGGATCATGCAATACTTTCTTGTTATGGAAGTATGGTAAGGAGATGAGGAATTGTTTGTCTCTAAGGGAAAGTATGCCAACCAGATACTAAATAAGTTCCACATGGAGAGAAACAAACCCATGGAGACTCCTCTAGTTGGTAATTGGAAGAAGGAAGATGCTACTTCATGTGAAGTAGTGGAGGCTACTATTTATTGACAACTTGTGGGTTGACTTATGTATTTGGTGAAGACACAACCGAAGATGTGTTTTGCAATTAACCAACTTAGTCAAGCCACGGTTAAGCCAACCAAAATATATTGAAAGAAAGCTAAACATGTATTGAGATACTTCACAAGATCTAGTTGGTTTGGTCTTTGGTACAGATGGAAAGAGGGAGTGAAGCTTCAAGGCTTCATAGATGCATATTGGGAAGGTAGTCCTTCCAACAGGAAGAGCACGTCGGGGGAAATCTTCAGTATTGGGTTATGTTGATGCCCCGAAAATCGTTGTATCAACATTGGGGGATAACCACCCGGTCCGGACCTTAATACAGCTCCTTTTCCGTTTGGGATGGTGGCTCCGACTGGATATAATGGGACCAGTTTCCCAATAATGAATAAAAGGGGATGGATGAGTGATCAGGTTTCTAATAAATGATAATTAATGGACGACTTAATCTAACATCAAAAATATAAATGACTATTCTATCCCGGGAGGCTTCTATTCTTTTAAGTGCAACGCTCGATGATCTCTGTTCATTGATAGGCATATAGATGACTCTACACAATAAACATAGACATTCATTTACTTAATGATTGCTTTGTTCAAGTAGTTGAACAAAGTGATTAACAAAAGATTGCTACACTTATCCTTTTATATTACCGATACATGTATGATAAAAGAAAAGCATGCTGTAATCATCCAATAATGGAAATTGTAAAGAATGCTGTTAAAAAAACATGCATATATCTGATAATAGCAAGAGCGATCAAACAAGAATTCACATAAACAGAATGAACTCACACATAGATAGTAGTACCATATGAGCTGCAAGTCATTGCCAATATCAATCGCTATTTGAATTCCTTCTTCCGATGCAGAAATACTTTTAAATAAAGGCAGTAGTGCACATTCACATAAAAGCTTCGTTATCAAAATTGGATTAATTGGCCTAGTCTTTATAAAAAAATATGCCTGAAGTACAGTAGTGCAACTCCAGGTTTAAGTCATATACAAAAAACTTACGACCCTTTCCAATGCATTGAAAGGGTCTATAAATACTTGACTAAATCTAACTAACTATGAAATTAAAATCCTACTTAATTGGTACAACTTGATTTGGAGTATCTTCCTCATGGCAATCTGGCAGTTGGCAGCATGATTCATCACTTAGGCTGTTTGCCTTTCGACCTGAGTTGGCATATTGCAAGCATTGGTTCCACTTCTGGTGGTCGGTTGAGACGAGAATTGAGTTGGGCAGCATAGGTGGCATCTTGTATATCGGGAATGATACACCCGATTGCATCTGTCAGGCACTTGAGGGCGGCTCTCTGACTGTATGGTTTGACTAGGAACAACCAATAGGTGTCCCAAGTCAAACTGTTAATACCTACGATCAATCTCCCATTCTTCTCCAACTCTTGATAACATGACTGCTCCAATCTTTTAGCCGATAGCAATTTACCTAGGGTACATTGAGAGATCATGTTAGATAAGTAGAGAGTATCATTAATCAATTCAACCAAATTACTTGTGGTTAACTTGCATCTGGAAACTGCTCTCACTACCTTCATTAACTGGGACTGCCATTCCATAAATAGGATCTCTTTATGTGATTCTAAAATTTTTGGCAAATTAGCTGCCTGTCCCTCATCAGTGTCTTGCCACTCAAGAAAATTGGTCAAGGTCTCATTGGTCTGCTCCAAGTCTGTTCTAGCATCAACCGATTTATCACTTATTGATGTTGTTAAGTCACATAAGGGTTCTGCTTGAGCGATTTGTTGACATAACAACTTTATTTGTGTTACCAATGCTTTGTTAATCTGTAATGCTTCGGCTCTGAACTCAGCAGGCTGTGGAAGATTCTTGGATTTTTCTATTTGGGCTTATAATTGAGCAATTTTCTCATCTTTAGATTTTCCCATCTATTCATGCACTACTTTCAATTTTGCCAGCGCTTCCGCCAGCTCCTTCTGCTTTTGAATGGCACTTGAATCAATTCTTTGTTTCTCTTCCTGCGATTGTTTATTCAATTGATTGTTTATTTGTTGCTGTGTAGACAACTACTGTTCAAGTTGCTCTGGCTTCTGCTGTGCCTCTGATAACTGTACTTGTAGCGAGGCAATTGGTTGGTCCTTTTCTCTTAATAGATTAGTCACTTCTGATGCCTTGTCCATGGTGGCTGCCGAATAGGCTCCAGCATATTGGGACAATTTAGTAAGGTCGTCAGCAGGATCAAATTCCTCTTTCCAGACCACATTGGCTGTCACTGTTTGTTCAGGGAATAGGGAAGGTTGATCAGTCCTTCTCCTTTTCCACTGTCGTTTTACTATAGCCCTGTGCTTTGGGCTATAAAAGACATCCAATGGAGGTATCTCCTCCACTTGCAAAACGATCTGATCCGAAGGATCCTTGGGAATTATCTCTATTCCTGTAGAAAGGGGTAGGCCACTGGTTCCACTTGGAATCTCTTTAGATGTTGTATCCTGTGTGTCAGCCGCTTTTGATGTATCGGCTTCCTTTGAGCTCTCAAGATTGCTTATGATTGAGTTGAATTGTTGCCATTCCTGGAGAAATTTCGGGTCAATCTGGGCATCTACATTCACGTCCGTGCTGCTTTGCTCCTGCTCTTTCCTCTACACTTCCTCCTGCTATTTTCTCTAGATTTCTCCAGCAATTTCTGATGTAGCAGGAGGTTCATTAGTGAGTCGTTGCTCAAGCTTGCTTGATTGTGTCATTGGGGTCATTGCTAACAGATCTAGAGGCAGAGTTTGCAACCTCTGTTCTCTAAGTCTGTTAAATTCAACTAACCCGTCATCATTATATTTCATTCTAGCTAGTGATTTAACCTGGAATAGCGACTCGGCTGAGGAGAACAGGTCATCAAAATCATCATCTTCATGGTCAAATTTAGTTAGTTTTTCCTATTCAAGTGCATTGTAGGAGACTTTATTTGGATCAAATCGCCTATTAGGAAGAGTGGCGAGATTCAGTGCCTTAATCTTATTTGCTTCTTTCTCTGCATGTTTAAAGTCATGCAGAGCGTAGACACCGCATCTTAGAGGAAAAGAAGGCCAAACCTACTTCTTTTTATTCCTTAGAGTCTGTGTAACTCCTTCGGATGTAATCTGATATGCTACCTCTCGGGCTAACAGTTTGTCGGGTATATACAAAGGGAGGACATGAGGCTTGGCCTGGCTGCCGAAAACTCTTACATAGGTGAATTTTTCTTCTCCGAGCCATCTCCCTATGGCTGTCAAGTCAATCTCCGCTTGTGAGGAAATCTTAGGAGAAGGTTTGTCAAAAATGGCATAGTGAATGGGTAACATAAAACCATTGCAAACTTGATATAAATGGTGTTTATAGTGGGCTTTTCATAACTTCTGGTGGTATATATGAATGGGCATGGGGTCTTGTGGAGTCCATCTCCACCCAAGCACAGGAAATTCGAAATTAAAACACAAGGTGTCCAAGATGTAGGCACTATAGTAAAATGGGGGAATGAACCTTTCAGTAATGCGGGATTTGTTTCTAAATTCAAGAACTGCAGTTGCTAACTTATCAAACAGTATATTTCCCCAATCCATTATTTCACTATTGCATGCTGCCTCCGTCAAAGGAACCATCTCTATAGTGAAGTTTGCGGAATCATGTAACCCCCACAACCTACACATCATTACCTCGGCATAACAATAAGGAGAACACAAGGAATCGACAGAGTACTTACCCAAAGACTCATGCTTGTGTTTTGCTGGGTTTTTCCTCCAATCCCGTATGGTTTCTGATTCAATGTCATTTTAAATTCTAAATTTCTCCAAGAATGCCTTGTTGTACTTCTTCTCTGATGCAGGCAAATGGTACATTTGCCTCAAATCATCAGGTTGAAATGAGCCGAAGACTCTCTCGTCCATGGTGCAAAATGTCCTGTTTGTGATTGGGATTTCTTCAATTGCCCATCTCACCACATCTCTATATGGGAGAATTTGTTCTTGGGCTGCTATCCGATGAAGGTAAGACTTGGCTTGCACCGTTGTTACCTCAGGCTCTTTAGCCTCAATCAGATTGTATATGCTTAGCCAAGTAGTTTTACCGAGTGCTATACATGTGGTGTCGGATATCAGTCCCTTTTTGCTTGCTCCTGGATCGACAATGTGTTGTCCTGTAACTACCGAAGTGGAAGTTGTTGCAGTTTTCTTAGATTTCTTCCCCATTTGGCTTGAATTTGCTGCTTCGAAAGAGCTCTGCACAGGAGAGAAAATGAATGTAATGCGAAGAATTGGTAGCGCAAACCAAAGATGAACGAGATATATTAATCAATGAATAATGGAGGATTTAATTTAAGGTGGCCGCGGATACAATCTCTGAAGAGATTTTAGCCTTACTGTTTCATTAAATGGCCGTTTAAACCTGTCAATCCTTTAAATGCTCATCATATCGTTTATTGGCCGAATGATTCATTTAAGCGTGGCTTTGATGTTTTGGCGGTTGAGCATAAGTGAATCGCTATCGGGAAGAGAAAGGCCTTTAATACTAAATAACCATAATATATCCCGGTTTTATCAATCTTTTTTGAAATCTACGCTTTAGCTTTATCGCAACCGGCGATTGGGGGAAAGCTTAAGTTGTTATAGTGGTGTCCTTTCAGAATCCCCGATCGCCGATAGCGATATCGCTAATTCGCATAGGGAGTTTTAAACGAGGGCTTTAGATGCATGCATGGTACATCCCCGATCGCCGATAGCGATATCGCATCGGAGCGAAGAGGGGCCTTTTGTTATGATCACTTGCCTTCCCGATATCCAATAGCCATTTGTGCATTGTCGCATCGGGGAAAATCAATTGGTCTTTTAAGTCATGCATCCTTTTTCATTGCGATATGCGATCTTGCGATCGCTTTATCGCAATAATAAAAGATTACTCATTCTTTATTATAAGACCGATTAAGTGATTTATCAAAAAGGTTTTATAATGTTTTATTTCTTTTCGGACCTTTTTGAATAATGATAAGTTGATACCAATTTAAATGAAAAGGGACCCATTTCATATTATAGTTTTGAAAAATAAAAATATGTATGAAATGGGGGGTTGTTGTAGAGCACAACAATTGGCGATTCGCTGGGAGAAACAGTTATCTCTGAGAAGTACTGAAATACTTAAACTTTCTTTAAATAGGAATCTCATCAAAGAGGAAAATTCTAATATAACTAGGTATATATGTATTACGAATAAAATAAAAACTATCTTTGCTAATTTCTTCTCTTGTTAAAATTAGATACATTCTAAGTTTTAAATTGGCCTCTATTGGTTGATAATGATAAAACAGAATACCTTTCCAAATCAGCTTTTTTAATTGACTCCTTTGTCATAGTTAGAGCCTCTGTTGCCAGCAAACGTTCATAGTTTCGAAAAGGATACCTTTTAACCACGTTATTGTCCATTACCCCATCCATTTCAGAGTATGATTAAAAGAATGAATTCAAAACACGCTTTCATATTTTGTATCCCTTTTTACTTTTCTGTTATTTTGTAAGATAAAATGCCATTGCCCTGGTTTGGTGGCCAGCTGAGTGACAATGCCATTCACTGGTAGTAATCTAACCGAACAAGCTGGCTTGTGATGAGACCCCTTGTCTTATGATTCTAAGCCATTACCGTGTTTTGGTATGCAGTGTTGGTAATGTCGGTTAAACTATTTCCCGATGATCATGGTAAGCATGCTTGTAATAAGACCCCTTATCTTTTATATCAAATATTTTAGAATTACACTCTGAGTAATCACAAACTTTGATGAATGGGATGGAAAATTTTCTCCTTAAGAGAGAATGGATGACAGGGTAAGAGTTGAAGATGCTAAGTTGGATTGGTTTCTGTTTTGATATTGATAACCTTTTTTGTGACCAATTTGAAAACATAAAATGATTTACAATACTTCTAAACCTTGAGAAGAGTTCACAAAAATTGAAATGTGGTTTCAAAATGCAATTATACCTAGTTTCCTAGAAATTGTCCCTTTTGTTTAAGGCTTCTATTATTTAAAAGTAAATATCAACACTACTTCTTTGAGCAACTTTTAAATACAGCAAAGGTCAATGGAAGATACCTTACAACTTTATTTCCTAACGGTCCTACAAACTACAAATTCCACTAAACTAAAAAGGGAGAAGGGGTTACCTCCTCAATTGAAGAATTTCTTTAAGATGAGGCCATTAACAGGAAGAGAATCTCTCTTACCTGATAAATCTTGTAATATGAATGTCGAATGGCCTATCTTCTCGCAGATCTGAAATGGTCCAAGCCACATTTTCTGGAACTTGGTGTGTTTTCCTTTATCCTCATGGGCTTTGTCCCATTTCAGAACTAGATCATCGACTTGCAACTGTTTTGAACTGGATGAAGTTGAATCAAAGGATGACTTGATAATTTGCTGATGTTTTGCATGAGTAATTTTGGCTCTTTCTCTTTCCTCTTCTAATTTTAAGATTTGATCATGTCTAAGTTGAATAGAAGAAGAAGGGCTTTCTTCAATAAATTGAACTAAGGCTAGAGAAGGAAGGACAAGATTTGTTAGTAGCACTACTTCTTTCCCATATACAAGATTGAATGGAGAAGAACCTATGGAAGCCTTCTGTGTTATCCTATCAGCCCATAGTGCAAATATTAAAGATTTGTGCCAGTTTTTATGATTCTGTTCGATAGTTCGCTTAATAATTTTAACTAGATTTTTATTGGTAGATTCTACTAAACCGTTACCCTGGGGATAGTAATTAGCAGAATATTTCAATTTAAACCCTCTTTTAATAGCGAAATCAAACATAGCATTCCCAGAGAAAAAAGATGCATTATCAAAAACAAGAGCATTTGGGACACCAAACTTGGTAATGATGAATTGATCTATGAATTCCATAATTGCTTCAGAATTTGTTGTCTTTAAAGGAATCGCTTCAACCCACTTAGTAAAATAATCAGTGGCAGTAAGGATATACTTATGCTGTTTGGAAGAATGTGGAGTGATTTCTCCAATGATGTCCAATCCCCATTGCTCAAATGGTTGTTCAATGTTGACTGGTTGCAAAGGGAAAGCTGGCTTTCTTTGTCTTCCACTAGAAGTTTGACAATTTCTGCATTTCCTTACATATTCATGAGCATCTCTAAACAGGGTGGGCCAATAGTATCCAACATGAATGATTTTGTGGGCTGTTGTGTCAGCTCCAAAATGTCCTCCTGTTGGTCCATCATGTAATTCCTGCAAAACCTTTTGTGCTTCAGGTTTTTCTAGGCATCTTAATAAAATTGAATCATAATTTTGCCTAAAAAGTAAATCATCAATGATTGTGAAGTTTCTTGATTTTAATCTAATGGCCCTTTTGTTTTTATAGGACAGGTTAGGAGGTGCATATCCATTTTTCAAATAAAATATCAAGTCTACATATTGTGATTCAGAATCAATAATACTTATCTGGTTGATTTCTTCAATATGTTTTGTATCACCTGGTTGTTGAATGTTGGATGCTCCTACCAATAACCTGTAAAAACCTTGGCCTCTAACAATCTTTGCTGGCTTGATTTCCAAGTCATATTCTTGAAGTGTTGTAACCCAGTTTTCCCTTTTTTCACCTAATTCCCTTTGGATTAATAGTTGCCTTACTGTAGGAAAAGGAACTATAACTTTTGTATGGGCTTTTAAAAGGAAGGGTTTGTAATGTTTGACAGCTTTATACACAACAAAGGCTTTTTTTTCTACTTTGGAATAATTCAGTTCAGCACCTTGAAGGTTTGAACTATAAAATGAAATAGGTGCTTCCAAGTTGTAATCATTAATTTGAGTGAGTACTGCTACATAAGATGATTCGGATGCGATAGTATACAATGTGAAATTATTAGAAAAATTAGGAGTGTTCAAAGTGGGGGCATTGATTATTGATTGTTTGATTGAATCAAATGCTTCCTTTTCTGCTGATCCCCATCTAAACACTGAATTTTTCTTAATCATAGTTTGTAGTGGCAAAATGATGTGAGAAAAGTCTGGAACAAATCTTTTGACAAAATTGATTTGGCCTAAAAATGACTGCATGGATTTTTTATTATGAGGAAAAGGGATTTTAGAGATTTCTTTAATCCTATTCGGATCAATATAAATGCCATCTTTGGAAACAATAAAGCCCAAGAGCTTTCCTTGATTAAGAGCGAAGAAGGATTTTTTGGGATTGAGTGAAATACCATATCTTCTGCAGCGTTCAAAGATTTGGTTTAAATCATGCAAATGATTGGATCTCTTCTTAGAAAATACAGTAATATCATCTAAGTAGACAACTACTGTTTTGTTGATCAATCCTTTGAAAGCTATATCCATCGCTCTTTGGAACATGGATCCTGCATTAATAAGTCCGAAAGGCATTTTCTGATAAGCATAAGTTCCCCATTTTGTTCTGAATGTAGTTTTGAGTCTGTCATTGGGATGGACCAAAACTTGGTTATATCCTGAAAAACCATCTAAAAAGGACATCAACTCAGAGCCTGCTACTGAATGGAGTATCTGCTCCATAGTAGGTAATGGAAATTATCTTTTAGGCTTGCCTTATTCAAATTTCTGAAATCTATACAAATCCTGATATCGCCATTTTTCTTCCTAACAGGCACCATATTGGAGACCCAGTTTGAGTGCCGAACGGGAAAAATAATCTTAGCTTTCAAGAGTTTATTGAGTTCTGATTTTATTTGACTCTCTAAGTTCGGATGTATTTTCCTCAGCTTTTGTTGAATTGGTTTTTGTTCTGCAAGCATCGGAATGGTATGTTGGATGATAGATGTATCATATGTCTTTAAATCATCATATTTCAAAGCGAAGACATGTTTATTTTTCCTGAACAGTCTAATGAATGCTGTTTTTTCCTACACAAAAATTCCTAATCCTAGATTAATGTTTTGAGGATTTTGCTTAGTGCCAAGATTTATCAATTCAAACCTTAAGGTGGAACTTTGGAGCTTAGTATTGGTCACAGGTTTAAACCTATCTTTAATATCATAAAGATCCTCAAGCTTCACCACAGGATTCGGTATTGAGTTTTCCTCGTGCTTTTCTCTCATCTGAAGATCATGCTCGCTTTCCTCTATGATCTAATCATCGTAGGACTTTTCAGAAGTCAAAAATTGTAAAATGTCTTCATCGTGATTGAATACTCTCCAATTAGTGACATTTTCAGGAATTGATGGTCTAAAAAGCAACTCTACTGAAAATATATCTGGGCTATAATCTTCGGAAGGTAGGAGTTTGGAAGCAACATTGGCTAGCAAGTCGGCTACCGAATTTTGAGACCTAGGGATGGAAGAAATATTGAATGCTGAAAAGTGAGAGGTGAGTTCTTGTACCAGCGACTGATAATGTTTGAGGTGGTTTGAAAGACAATGAATCGTATTTCTCACCTGTTTAATAATAATTTCTGAATCGCCAAACACTTTCAAATATTGAACCTTAAGGCCAATTGCTTTGTATAGTCCTTGGACTAAGGCTTCATACTCAGTTGTATTGTTTTTGCATTCAAACTCCAATCTACAGGACAGCATCGTTTTTTCTCCCTGAGGGCTAACCAAGATACATCCTGCTCCCGAGCCTTCGCTAGACTTAGAGCCATCAAAATATAGTGACCAAAATAAAGAATTATCAACAATTTTATTTATAGTTTTCTCAGTATCATTAAAACATCTTGACCTGTCTGTTTGTGAATAATTTTCGACCTGAGATGTAAAATTGTTTACTGAGAAAGGAGATGGTTGGGCTGTGAAATTGCCAAAGAATGATTCAGATGAATAATTCCCCAAGATATTGCTATTAAATGCTATTGGTTGATTCTCCTGTTCAAATTCTGTAACAGTATGGGTCATGTGTTTTTCCCGATTGATTTTTATTTGATTTGGCTTTCCCTTGTAGGGTAGCCACATGTGTGACCAATCGGTTGAAATATACCCATGGAGCTTCTCAGACGAATCCCTACTCAAGATTAAACCATAAAATTCAGGTATATCGGTGATTAAGATATCAATTATTTGAACTACTCGTGGATCGGTCGATAACCTGATAGTTACAGAGTTAATTTCTCCTATAACCTGTACCTTGGTTCTATCTAACTACACAATGTGAATTGCAGATTTTTGGGGCTCAATGTTCAGTTTGGAACAAACTGAAGCTGGCATTATATTTGAGGACGCCCCTGAGTCAATCAAACAATTGTGCAGATTTAGATTATAAATCTCATAGGTTAAGAGGAAAGGAGGAGTATGGGAATTGGATCTGTCTCCAATCAGAATCGTATCAGTAGCTTCAATCCTGCTAGAAGGTGGTTGTCCTGAATCATTTGCAGCTTTAGCACTGGGAAGAGGTGAAGAAGGAACAACATTCAATTCTTTGAGAAGCAATTTCTGCTGATGTTTTAGTTTACTAAGTTCAAACATAGTAATGTTTGCCTTAGTTTTCTTCATATCATCAACAATATTGTAATCCATTGAATCGGATACTACCAACGTTTTAGATGTTGAAGGTATATTTGAGGTTGAAGGTTGGTTTTGTGGAACTGTTGCAGCTGGCTTCTTTGTGGATACCTTTTCCTTTGTAGTAGTAGCACCTGCACTTCTTTTCTTTGAAGTTGCCTAGACGGGTTCAAGGGCACCTTTACTCCTAGTGGTGACAGGAAAGGCTTCTTGTTCATTTTTTGTATCAGAGTTAGGCAGTATGAAATCCCACATTCCATGGCATTCAACAACTTCCTCTTCTTCATCAATTGGTGAAATTGTTTCCTCTTCTTCTTCTTCCTCAGGGTCTGAATCTGCATTAGATATAACATTTGGTGGTTTTGATTCGGTTTTCTTGAAATTTCTAAAGGGCCTTTTAATGAGGTTTCTGCTACTTGTTTTTTGATTTCAACCATTTCATTTGACAAAGTCTTAAGGACTTTTTGCAGACCTTCCATATCATAGGGATCTTTAGGGGTTTTCTTCTTTGAATCATCTTTAAAAGAAAATTTTTTGGATTTTCTATCTTCAAGAGCAGCTTTCTTTTCTAGAGCATTAATACGTTTCTCCACAGCAAGTGCTTCTTTCATGTTTTCAGCTAAAGTTGGTTTTCCGGCCCTATCTACGAAAATAGATATATTGGCAGGTAGGGCAGTTATATACCACTCGCTTCTGATTTGCTCACTTGGTTTGGAGGCCGTTGGGATTTTATTCAAGAGTTTATTGAATCGCGCATTGAATTATTTAATCGACTCCCTATGCTCTATTCTAAGATTGGAGAGATCATTTATTAATGTGGCTAAAGATCTATCATCACCATACTTAGTGAGAAACTGCTCTTGGCAAGTGGTCCAACTGGTAATGGATCCAGAAGGCAAGGAAAAATACCAGGATCCTGCTGATCCTTGCAAAGTGTAAGGGAAAAGCCTAACGAAAACATCTTCCTCCGTCACTCCTTTCAAATTAACTGATAGCATGAAGTTATTAATATGTTCCTCAACTTGTATACCATCATCTGGGTTAAACTTGGGTAGCCATTTTTCAGGAGCATCGGGTAATGCATGTAATGGTGCAGGCATATTGACCGCACCAGGTCTATTCCATGGGTATTCCATTGAAAAACCAGTAGGGGATGAGATGGCTAATGAAATTGTAGATGTTTGGGAAGGACTTGATATTGAGGATTGAGCAGGTTGGGATGTTGAAGTTCCTAATCCCTGATGAACAACAATGTGTAATGAGGGAGTGGATGGTTGACTTCGCACAGGGGAAGATGAGATGGAGGATGTGGATGAAAGTGCCTCACTGTCAGATCCTTTAGTGTTCTTCTTTTCCCTTTTCCTTTTAGGTAAGGGCAGCTCAGTGGGTTCAATATCGAGCTTTCCACTCTGAAGTCTAGTGGGAGGATGAGGTAGATTGAATTGTGAAGTCTCACTACTTTGAGATACTTCAGATTTCTGTGGTGATATCGAGAAGCCTTGAAGTTTATGGATGAGTAACTGAACTTCAGGGGACTCAGGACTTAATCGTTCTGGAGTGTTATGGATTTGAGCAGTGGTAGTTGATTCCTCTTCTTCTTGCTTGGATACTGGAGAACCAGCATGCAATTGGGAAGTACAAGGTGATGTGGAGGGAGATTTACTCTCAGAATGGTCTGTAGATTTGGATTTTCTCACCATTCATAGTTAAGCCCTCCTTCTAGCGCCAAAAATTTTGATGCCCCGAAAATTGTTGTATCAACATTGGGGGATAACCACCTAATCCAGAGCTTAATGCAACTCCTTTTCCGTTTGGGATGGTGGCTCCGACTGGATATAATGGGACCAGTTTCCCAATAATGAATAAAAGGGGATGGATGAGTGATCGGGTTTCTAATAAATGATAATGAATGGATGACTTAATCTAACATCAAAAACATAAATGACTATTCTATCCCAGGAGACTTCTATTCTTTTAAGTGCAACGTTTGATGATCTTTGTTCATTGACAGGCATATAGATGACTCTACACAATAAACATAGACATTCATTTACTTAATGATTGCTTTGTTCAAGTAGTTGAACAAAGTGATTAACAAAACATTGTTACACTTATCCTTTTATATTACCGATACATGTATGATAAAAGAAAAGCATGCTGTAATCATCCGATAGTGGAAATTGTAAAGAATGTTGTTAAAAACACATGCATATATCCGATAATAGCAAGAGCGATCAAACAACAATTCACATAAATAGAATGAACTCACACATAGATAGTAGTACCATATGAGCTGCAAATCATTCCCAATATCAATCGCTATTTGAATTCCTTCTTCCGACGTAGAAATACTTTTAAATAAAGGCAATAGTGCAGATTCACATAAAAGCTTCGTTATCAAAATTGGAATGATTGGCCTAGTCTTTATAAAAAAATATGCCTAAAGTACAGTAGTGCAACTCCAGGTTTAAGTCATATACAAAAAACTTACGACCCTTTCCAATGCATTGAAAGGGTCTACAAATACTTGACTAAAACTAACTAACTATGAAATTAAATTCCTACTTGATTGGTACAACTTGATTTGGAGTATCTTCCTCATGGAAATCTGGCAGTCGGAAGCATGATTCATCACTTAGGCTGTTTGCCTTTCAACCTGAGTTGGCATATTGCAAGCATTGGTTCCACTTCTGGTGGTTAGTTGAGACGAGAATTGAGTTGGGCAGCATAGGTGGCATCTTGTATATCGGGAATGATACATCTGATTGCATCTGTCAGGCACTTGAGGGCGGCTCTCTGACTGTATGGTTTGACTAGGAACAACCAATAGGTGTCCCAAGTCAAACTATTAATACCTGCGATCAATCTCCCATTCTTCTCTAGCTCTTGATAACATGACTGCTCCAATGTTTTAGCCGATAGCAATTTACCTGGGGTACATTGAGAGATCATGTTAGATAAGTAGAGAGTATCATTAATCAATTCAACCAAATTACTTGTGGTTAACTTGCATCTGGAAACTTCTCTCTCTGCCTTCATTAACTGGGACTACCATTCCATAAATAGGATCTCTTTATGTGATTCTAAGATTTTTGGCAAATTAGCTGTCTGTCCCTCATCAGTGTCTTGCCACTCAAGAAAATTGGTCAAGGTCTCATCGACCTGCTCCAAGTCTGTTCTAGCATCAACCAATTTATCACTTATTGATGCTGTTAAGTCACATAAGGGTTCTGCTTGAGCGATTTGTTGACATAACAACCTTATTTGTGTTACCAATGCTTTGTTAATTTGTAATGCTTCGGCTTTGAACTCAGCAGGCTGTGGAAGATTCTTGGACTTTTCTATTTGGGCTGATAATTGAGCAATTTGCTCATCTTTAGATTTCCCCATCTGTTCATGCACTACTTTCAATTTTGCCAGCGCTTCCGACAGCTCCTTCTACTTTTGAATGGCACTTGAATCAATTCTTTGTTTCTCTTCCTACAATTGTTTATTCAATTGATTGTTTATTTGTTGTTGTGTAGACAACTGCCCTTCAAGTTGCTCTGCCTTCTGTTGTGCCTCCAATAACTATACTTGTAGCGAGGCGATTGCTTGGTCCTTTTCTCTTAACAGATTAGTCACTTATGATGCCTTGTCCATGGTGGCCGCCGAATAGGCTCCTGCATATTGGGACAATTTAGTAAGGTTGTCAGAAGGATCAAATTACTCTTTCCAGACCACATTGGTTGTCACTGTTTGTTCAGGGAATAGGGAAGGTTGATCAGTCCTTCTCCTTTTCCGCTGTCGTTTTACTACAGCCCTGTGCTTTGGGTTGTAAAAGACATCCAATGGAGGCATCTCCTCCACTTGCAAAACGATCTGATCTGAAGGATCCTTGGGAATTATCTCTATTCCTGTAGAAAGGGGTAGGCCGCTGGTTCCACTTGGAACCTCTTTAGATGTTGTATCTTGTGTGTCAGCCGCTTTTGATGTATCAGATTCCTTTGAGCTCTCAAGATTGCTTATGATTGAGTCGAATTGCTACCATTCCTGGAGCAATTTCGGGTCAATCTAGGCATCTACATTCATGTCCGTGTTGCTTTGCTCCTGCTCTTTCCTCCGCACTTCCTCCTGCTCTTTTCTCTGGATTTCTCCAACAATTTCTGATGTAGCAGGAGGTTCATTAGTGAGTCGCTGCCCAAGCTTTCTTGATTGTGTCATCGGGGTCATTGCTAACAGATCTAGAGGTAGAGTTTGCAACCTCTGTTCTCTAAGTCTGTTAAATTCAACTAACCCGTCATCATTATATTTCATTCTGGCTAGTGATTTAACCTGGAATAGCGACTCGGCTGAGGAGAATAGGTCATCAAAATCATCATCTTTATGGTCAAATTTAGTTAGTTTTGCCTATTCAAGCGCATTGTAGGCGACTTTGTTTGGATCAAATTGCCTATTAGGAAGAGTGGCGAGATCCAGTGCCTTAATCTTATCTGCTTCTTTCTCTGCATGTTTAAAGTCATGCAGAGCGTAGACACCGCATCTTAGAGGAAAAGAAGGCCAAACCTGCTTCTTTTTATTCCTTAGAGTCTGTGTAACTCCTTCGGATATAATCTGATATGCTACCTCTCAGGCTAACAGTTTGTCGGGTATATACAAAGGGTGGACATGAGGCTTGGCCTGGCTGCCGAAAACTCTTACATAGGTGAATTTTTCTTCTCCGAACCATCTCCCTACGGCTGTCAAGTAAATCTCCGCTTGTGAGGAAATCTTAGGAGTAGGTTTGTCAAAAATGGCATAGTGAATGGGTAACATAAAACCATTGCAAACTTGATATAAATGGTGTTTATAGTGGGCTTTTCATAACTTCTGGTGGTATATATGAATGGGCATGGGGTCTTGTGGAGTCCATCTCCACCCAAGCACATGAAATTCGGAATTAAAACACAGGGTGTCCAAGATGTAGGCACTATAGTAAAGTGGGGGAATGAACCTTTTAGTAATGCAGGATTTGTTTCTAAATTCAAGAACTGCGGTTGCTAACTTATCAGACAGTATATTTCCCCAATCCATTATTTCACTATTGCATGCTGCCTCCATCAAAGGCACCATCTCTATAGTGAAGTTTGCGGAATCATGTAACCCCCACAACCTACACATCATTACCCCAACATAACAATAAGGAGAACACAAGGAATCGATAGAGT
The DNA here is from genome assembly GCA_031772625.1 of Pinus tabuliformis. Taxonomy (NCBI): domain Eukaryota; kingdom Viridiplantae; phylum Streptophyta; class Pinopsida; order Pinales; family Pinaceae; genus Pinus; species Pinus tabuliformis. The sequence continues at coordinate 14,371,579 of CM062818.1, read as the reverse complement.
ACTTACTCGAAGACTCATGCTTGTGTTTTGCTGGGTTTTGCCTCCAATCTTGTATGGGTTCTGATTCAATGTCGTTTTCATTTCTGAATTTCTCCAATAATGCCTTGTTGTACTTCTTCTCCGGTGTAGGCAAATGGTACATTTGCCTCAAATAATCAGGTTGAAATGAGCCGAAGACTTTCCCATCCATGGTGCAAAAAGTCCTATTTGTGATTGGGGTTTCTTCAATTGCCCATCTCACCACATCTGTATATGGGAGAATTTGTTCTCGGGCTGCTATTCGATGAAGGTAAGAGTCGGCTAAACCCTTTAGAGTAGCATCAGACTTTCGAGTCGTGTCTGCTGTGGCTTGCACCGTTGTTACCTCAGGCTCTTCGGCCTCAATCAGATTGTAGATGCTTAGCCAAGTAGTTTTACCAAGTCCTAGACATGTGGTGTCGGATATCAGTCCCTTTTTGCTTGCTCCTGGCTCGGCAATGTGTTGTCCTGTAACTGCCGAAGCAGAAGCTATTGCAGTTTTCTTAGATTTCTTCCCCATTTGGCTTGAATTTGCTACTTCGGAAGAGCTCTGCACAAGAGAGAAAATGAACGTAATGCGGAGAATTGGTAGCGCAAACCAAAGATGAACGAGATATATTAATCAATGAATAATGGAGGATCTAACTTAAGGTGGCCGCGGATACAATCTCTGAAGAGATTTTAGCCTTACTGTTTCATTAAATGGCCATTTAAACCTATCAATCCTTTAAATGCTCATCATATCGTTTATTGGCCGAATGATTCATTTAAGCGTGGCTTTGATGTTTTGGCGGTTGAGCATAAGTGAATCGCTATCGGGAAGAGAAAGGCCTTTAATACTAAATAACCATAATATATCCCGGCTTTATCAATCTTTTTTGAAATCTGTGCTTTAGCTTTATCGCAGTCGGCGATCGGGGGAAAGCTTAAGTTGTTATATTGGTGTCCTTTTGGAATCCCCGATCACCAATAGAGATATCTCCAATTCGCATCGGGAGTTTTAAACGAGGGCTTTAGATGCATGCATGGTACATCCCCGATCGCCGATAGCGATATCGCATCAGAGCGAAGAGGGGCCTTTTGTTATGATCGCTTGCCTTCCCGATATCCGATAGCCATTTGTGCATTGTCGCATCGGGGAAAATCAATGGGTCTTTTAAGTCATGTATCCTTTGTCATTGCGATATGCGATCTTGCGATCGCTTTATCGCAATAATAAAAGATTACTCGTTCTTTATTATAAGACCTATTAAGTGATTTATCAAAAAGGTTTTATAATGTTTTATTTCTTTTCGGACCTTTTTGAATAATGAAAAGTTGATACCAATTTAAATGAAAAGGGACCCATTTCATATTATAGTTTTGAAAAATAAAAATATGTATGAAATGGGGGGTTGTTGTAGAGCACAACATGTTAGCAATAGTTTCTTGGTATAAGTAGAAGAAGAGATAAGTTGCATGCAGCTCAGTAGAAGCAAAGTTCATGGTTTCTAGTCAAGAAAATTGTGAGGCTATCTAGATGAGGAAGATCCTTGTTGGGTCAGTTCTTCAGTAGATGGATCTAACAGTGATTTGCTATGAAAGTAAGATTTTTATCAAACTATATGAGAATCTAGTTTTTCATGATCGTTCTAAGCATATCGACATCCAGTATCATCATCTACGAGATTGTGTGCAGAGGAGAATCATGTTGTTGTAGTACATTCCTACAGAGCAACAGGATGTGTATATTTTGGCAAAGGCATTTTCAAGATGAAAATTCGTGTTTCACAAAGGCAGGATCGGGTAGCAGATAATCCCTCTCTTGATGAGATGGAGCATTGAAAATGCAATAAGAAAATCCTATTTTGTTTTTGTACTTGAATTAAATTAGGAATTAAATTGTAATACCACATCTCATGACAACTTGTAATATTAACTAAGTTAATTTGACTTAGTTTGCTCTGTTAATTTGAGTTGAGGGCATAAATTGAGTCAGGGAGAGTGTCTGCTACATTATAGGAGCCCTAGTTGATTTTATTTTGAGTTGTAATTAGTTAAGTCAGTTTAATCGAGGTAAAGTAAGTTAAACTAGCTCCACCTGACTAAGGAACTAGGAGGAGGTGTTGTGAAGAAAATCCCTTCTGCGGATAGAAGCAATCTCTCTAGTCCTATAAGAGGATCTAGCAACAAACTAGACAACCATGTACAGACTTTCCTAGTTCATGTCGAAAAATAAAAAGTAAGACAAATGGCTCACCTCACTCTGATGCTCGTGCTCGTTGATGTCTTCCTTGATCTTCTCACTTCCAAGTTCAATTTTCTCTACACCATTGTGGATGAGCACCTGCAAGGAAGATCAAACAAAAGAGACAAGAGCATAGAATTCATTATTCATTCTAACATAAACTATATGAAAAATCAATGAATATTATACTAAATGAATAATGATTTATACACTTATGAAAAGTAAACTCATGATGTATTTATTAATAGAAAATGAGGGAAGCATACAACCATATGAATATTGATGTTGGAAGCCTCCTTTGGATGAGTTTCCAAGCCCAATCCAAGACCTTCAAACACTCTCCTTAGCAAGATGGGCAACATTTAAGCATTGTTTTAGCATAGGAATGCAACAAAGCAATGACCAACCAGTTGGGGATAGAAGGGATTTCATTTATACAAAAGAAAATGGAGTTAGGTATCCATAAAAGGGGGAAGAAATTCCACATCCTAAGGGCATGATCAATAATGGTAGGATCAAGGACTCAAAATGGGATAACTCGACCATATCCTTATTCAACAATATCTAGCTCACCATTCTCGATGCTTCTAGTAAGAGAAGCTTCTCCTACACTTTAGGAAAAACTATCGAAAGAGGTTCAACGTGGGTTTTCCTATCAAAAGCCACGTTGGCAGCACTAGGTCAGTATGCTGCAACAAGCCATCCTCACGGGCTAGCAATGGTGCAAAGAATGCTGACCCTTATAACCAAGTTTTTAAGCAACCTTCTTGAGAATTTTCTCAAGGCAACTTTTCTTCTCTTCTTCAGGGATTCTTCTGTATGTGTTTCATGGTGAATACACTGACAATTTTCATCATTTTGATGCTTTAGAATATGGAACGCGAATTGTGACAAAATATTGTGTAATAGACGCCCCTAAATCATGAAGGCATAACAAGTAGTGATGGGTGAAATGCTTTACAAGTCAAAGAAACGACTCGGAAAAATGCCCCGAGGAGACCTGCAAATCAAGCATGATACAATATATATGACATCTCTGACATAAATATGCCTAAGAGACCATGCTTTTAAAAGATTTTCCTTCTAATGCGCTCAATTATCTACTTTTTTTTTAAATCTCACTAAATAAACAAAATCAGTAAACACGTCTTCCATTATTATGATAATTAGTGTTATTAGTCTTTAGAATTTATTAGCATTTTTTTTCTTAATTTCCTCAAAATAGTGAATTAGGAAATAGTTTTTTATATATATATTTATTAATTTTGGGATTGGGTGAGATCTTTTTCCTAATTTTGTTGAATTTGCTTCATTTAAAAACGGATTTTCTAAATATAGATATGCTAAATTTGTCATTTTAATCAGCACTTTTAGCATTATAATATTGGTGAGTTTTGGTTGATAAGCCTTCTATAAATATAAATATAGGTAAGAGAAGTTTTCATTTTAATTAGTTCACACACTTGGAACCTTGAAGTCTTGCAAAGTCTTGTTTCTAGAAACTCAAGTAAAGAATACCAGTAAAGAAGACTTGGATTTTGATTGCTGCCTCTTCCATTTGAGCTTGAAGGGATGTTTCTTCCGTCTCTGTGTGGCCTTCTTCCTCTTCCTCTAGCATATGATCTTCCTCTGCCTCGACCATGACCAAATGATACTTGTGTCTTGAATGCATGCTCCAATGAGGAGCTTGCTGCTCTATTAAGTATATGTTCATGAGAAATTAGTGATGCATTAAGCTCATCCACTAACAATTATGAGAGATCCTTTGTCTCTTCTATGGCCACAACAATGGCCTCAAACCTTGCTGGCAAACTTCTCAAAACTTTCTCAACTATTCTTCTTTCCTCAAGTGTCTCACCATGAGACCTGATTTGAGTAACCAACCCACTTACATGTGTAAAAAATGAGTCTATATTGTGAGACTCCTTCATACAAAGCGTTTCAAAATCTCTCCTCAACATTTGCAGCTTTTCTATCTTGACTTTTTCCATGCCTTGACAGGCTATTTGGAGGGTGTCCCATGTTTTCTTGGACTTCGTTGCTACTGCAACCCTTGGGAAAATACTTTCATGAACTGGTTGGAAAAAATAAAACAGAGCTTTTGAATCCTTCTTCCTGTTGTCCCTTAACAAATCTTTTTCTTATTGAGATAAGGCATTGTATGTTGCTGCATCTGCTGGTTCTTGAAAACCATTCTCCACCAAATCCCAAATGTCTTGAGAAAAAAACAGGGCCTTCATTGTAATAGCCCAATAATCATAATTTTTGTCATTAAACTGAGGTATTTGAGTATTAGTCAAGCTTGTGCTTGATGTTGCCATTTTTGAGCTTAAATTTTTTTTTTACCTACTGGTAAATATGCTAAAAATAACTCTTAAAACAAATCTAATTGTTAGTAAAAACACTTTCTTTACATTAACAATATTTAACCAACTATGATACCATGTTAGAAAAATTAGGAAATTTAATTTTCGCAGAGGCCAGAGCTATGACTCTAGCGAAGATACTTTTGTAGAGCTAGGAGCTATGACTCTAGCAAAGATACTTTTGTGGAGCTAGCTTCCAGAGCTGATTTGGATTCATTGTCATAGCCCAATAATCATAATTTTTTCCATTAAAATGAGGTATTTGAGTATTAGGCAAGTGTGTGCTTGATGTTGCCATTTCTGAGGGTAAAACAAAACTTCCTACCTACTGGTAAATATGCTAAAAACAATATGCTCTCAAAACAATTCTTACTGCTAGTAAAAACACTTGTTTTTACATTAACAATATTTAACCTGCTCTGATACCATGTTAGAAAAATTTAGGAAATTTAATTTTTGCAGCAGCTAGAGAGCTATGACTCTACGAAGCTACTTTCGCAGAGCTAGCTTTGCTCTTCAGGCATGCTTAGTGCAGCTACCTTCATGCACGGCGAAGCTATTTCATAGACTTAATGAATAATATTCACTCACGGAAAAAATTTCACATACTTAATGAATAATATTCAGTCATGAAAAAAAGTCACAGACTTAATGAATAATATTCACTCGCGGCAAAAATTTCACAGACTTAATGAATAATATTCACTCACGGCAAAAATAATAAAGTAGGTTTGAAGCAACACACTAAAACTTAGTATTAAGTTCTAAACATGAAAATAGATTTACATGAGACTGTCGCTCATTTAGTAAGTAAAAATACCTCTAACAAGTATGGTGTTGTCAGACTGTTTATTGTAGTGGTTGGGATTATTATTTCCAACACCATAGCCTACACTCCTTTGGCCCATCTTTCATTTCTAAAGGACAATATCATACTTAATACCCGAGTAACTAAAATATATACGAGGTTTTCTTTTTATAAATATTTCGTATCATTCATTTGGGTTAGTCATGTTTGTTAAATTTAAATACCAAGTACCAATGTGAAGCTAACTCCACCGACTCCCATGCCATAGAAGTACCTCACAAATAGACTATATTTTTAATTGCAAGAACAATTCCAATTTGTTCTAAAGTTTTGTTCCTAAATTTCCCTTTTTCCTACTTCTACTAAATACAGAATAATTTCCTACTTATTTGCGTCCATTCTGGCCAATTACAGATGACCCCTTATGCTCAATAATTAACACATACAATATTACTCATTTCCAGAATTTATGAAGAAATAATAGGAGCTTTCCTTTTTCTTTTGTTGAATCAAGAAATTAGAGATTTTATGGAAGTAGATCTATGTTTGGTCTTGAGTACAGTCAGTGTTCATTAAGGCTGTTGTTTCCAAAATAGATTGCAATCTTTCATTCCTGCTGAATTTAGATTTTAAATGAGGCACACTATTATAATACATATATAACGTATAATAATGCACATATACAATATTATAATGCACAGATACTCATGCATTCCACACAATTTAGATTGCATGGTATTAAGGCACAAATACTCAAACATTTCACAATTTAAATAATGCACAATGTTCAGGCACATATATTCATCTCATTTCTCGCAAATCCACAATTACACCCTCTTCTCCCTCTGAGCTTCCACTTCAGAACAATAATCAACAATTTATGAATACAATCAAGCATTAAACCTCAAGACCACAGTGCAATCTAATTCCTTTGCTTGTATACGAGTTTGCCACTGGCTCTAGTCCAACTCACGATTACCTCCATGGCAGCGTCTTGCCAAATTAAAGACCTTTGCTTTCCTTTTCCTCAAGAAACCCAAAGCAAAGTGATGCAGGAGCAAATAGCTAAGGCACCATGACCGGGTGTTGGTCTCCGCTAAGGTGGAAAGGTTATCAGTGTTTGGTTTCTTTATGCTTAATTATTTAAAACAGAATGTAGGGACTTGTTGTTTTTTTTAAATTTCATGATTAGTTAGGGAATAGTACGGTCAATTAGGGTCACTATTACAATTGTCTGTCTTTTAGTGAATAATGGTATTCTAACTGTTTCTTTCATTTTAGGAAAGAAAAAGACAATCATGTCAAAATGTAAAAATCTTGCAGTGCAAGCAGAACCGAATGCATAAACAGTTACGTAACTAATAAAATAAAAACCGAAAAGTAACTACACACAGTTCAGATAACTGTGGACAAAAAGTACAAATGAAAAATTGTAAATCATTCTGAGGGTTCAGCATACGCATATAGTAATAGAAGACAGAGAAGAATTTTCTTTCATTTTCGAATCCATCTGTAACATCATTGACATGTTTATCTATGTTTTCCTAGTCATCGAATGATCTACAATAAGCAGATACAGTGCATGCATATTTTCTTTCATTTATTTTCTCTTCTAAATAATGGAAGCCAAGCAAAGGAAATTGCATGAGAACTCCCAGCACGAAGGCTAGCAAACAACAAACAGAGTCCATAACCGAGATAACCAGACACAGTTCGAAGAAGTACAGTCCAGAACGACAAAACAAATGTCAAGTAACCACATTCAGGACAGAGGTAACCAATGCAAATGAATTCCATTGTAATTCTTTTCATTATAAAAATGAAATGTCTGTATATACATAATAGAGTCCAGGTATAATGCTACAAATAGTTAAAAATCCAAATGAACCAGCAAACCCTAGACGAGGGTTTTGGGACGGCCACCCTTAAATACAAATTTACAGTTACAAAGGAGCGAAAATATAAAGAAGGACTGTATCCAATCAACCCAGGTCGCATGGTGACGACAAAGGGACATAAACGAACAAGTATTGGGAACTCGGACTAACAAAACCTATATACCTTAGTCTTAAATATGAATTGATGACAGTGGCAGAGCCTACCAGGTAAGAGTCGAGGCGCTCACACCAAGCACGCCCACTAGCAAGCCCCAACGTGCGAAATTGAAACAAGGCAAGATTGTTAACCCAACTGTCAACAGAGAAAGGGAAAAGCAACAAAGGACTGTACGCACAGAGAGTATTTTTTTTACCTCGAGGGATAGCAATGCAGAGAGAACACAAGCCATTGAACCACAAACCTCGATGACCACCTGAGACCAAGGAACAAGTTTTGTTAGAACCAACAAAATAGAAGGAGTAAAATAAATCATGGATGAATAAATTACCTGAAGAGACATTGTGAGTAGAAGGAAGCCACCGTGTTTGCAACCTGGAGCATGCACAATACCATTAAGTCTAACCAGCAGAAAGACTACAAGAAAAAACAATAAAAATGGAGTAAAGATAAGTCAAACAACCGCACAAGAATTGTAGCGATTTACTCACGCAAGCGAACGGAACCACCGTTCTATGTCAAGGAGTTGAGCAACCAGTCATCAAAACGGATGATAGAGCCACCCAACAAGTAGCAGAGCCCATAATCAGTGCAGGCAGAGCCTGTGGCTCATTTCCAACCATCCACAGCCAAACATAAAACAAATCTTCTTACAGACTAAAACCCTCACTGTATTAACCATGCAGAGCGAAAAACCAAAATGACTGAATGCCAAAATGCCAAGGGTTTTGCCAAGTTCAATGAGCGGGAAACAAGAATCGAGGTAAGTACAACTCAGCCACCACATTAAAGAGCTACCATAATTTCTCCAACTAACGTCGTGAAAGATTAGTTTATTAATGATTCATTAGTGTTTAATCATAAGTCGAATGATCCCATATCATTGTTAATAATCCATTGTTAATTACAACGTCAGACTGAAATCAATAATGTTCATAAACCAAAGTACGAGCTGGACCCATCATATTGGTATCAGAGTAGGATTTAGTGTTTTCCTGAGAAATGGAAGTTGGAAGGTGAGGACGTGGAAGAGGTGCTTGGAGAGCAATAGATGAAGGATTGAGAGAGGAGATCAGGATCCTTACTAACGTTTGGAGGCAGTTGAAGTAGGGAGGAGAAGGGATCCAGAGATAGGAGATGACAATGAAGAGGAAGCCATAGTGACAACAGATGGATCGGATGAAGAAGGGCCAAAGATGAGACTGTTGAGGTCGGTCCTATTGGCGAGTAGCAAGCCTAAACCAGAACTCCCAAATTATGACGGCAGTTTGTCCACAGAGGTTTTGTTGGACTAGATCAACGCGTTGGATAAGTATTTCGAGTGTGAAGAGGTCAGTGAAGACAGTAGAGTTAAGTTCGCTGTGACAAAGTTGAAGGGACACGCAGCCCTGTGGTGGGACAGTGTCCAAACAGAGAGGAGGAGGTTGAACAAGTTGCCAATCAAGGAATGGCAAAGGATGGTGGCCAAGTTGAAGGGAAGATTTCTACCTAAGGATTACTAGATTGCAACACATCGGCAAGTGCAGAATCTGAAGCAGAAAGGGATGACAGTAAGGGAGTACACTCAAGAGTTTTACTGAGTGAATTTAAGGGCCGGTTATACAGAGGACACCCTGGAGAAAACAACCAGGTATTTAAATGGTTTAAGGTTAGAAATATTAGATGAAATCAACATTCTTTCCCCGAAAAACATCGAAGAAGCATATCAGAGTGCTATGAAAGTAGAGGAGAAGATCGCCAAAAAACAAAATGCTAGGAGAGCATGGGGAACCGGTAGGGGTAGAGTATAGTCTTATGGTAGAGGGAGAACTGCTACCAGTAATGAAGAAGGCTGCAGTTCCAAAACCTCCGGAACAACAGAAAAAGGTGACAGCACGAGAGGTGGTAAGCCATATCAGCGAGGCAGGGGAATGGCCGAGGCAGAGGAGCTAGTTATCAATGTTATAGGTGCCACAAGTGGGGCACAGATCATTTGAGTGTCCTGAGGTGGAACAAGCTAGACAGAGGGGTGCATATGTTGCACAGCCAGAAGAAGCAGAGGCACCTCCCCAAGAAGCAGAAAATGTGTCGGAAACAGGGGAAGCCTTAGTTTTGAATAAGGTGTTGCTGAAACCAGCCAAAGAAACAACTGAACAAACTTAGTGGAAAGCTTTGTTTCAAATAGTTTTTAAGTTACACAGTAAGTTTCGTAAGATGATTATCGACAGTTGGAGTATAGACAACTTGGTAGCCACGGAGATGGTGGAAAAGTTGGGGTTGAAGCAGTTGAAACACCCCACTCCCTACAAAGTATCATGGCTGCAAAAAGGCCATCAGTTGTTGGTAGATGAGCAATGCAAAGTGGAGTTCCATATCGACAGATATAAGGATCAGGTCATTTGTGACATAATGTCGATGGATGTATGTCACATATTGCTAGGCAGGACATGGCAATATGACCGGAAGGTGGTACATGAAGGGAAGACAAACTACTATAAGTTTGTCAAAGATGGGATCAAGCACACGCTTATGCCCATCAAGGAGGAAGAGACAGCGGGAAGAAGTGCGAGATCTAGGACAATAGGAAAGACGGAGTGCTGACAGGGAAGATTTCGCTATCGCGATGAAAGATTTGCACGAGTAGGTGAAAATTAAATTGCACGACAGCAGTAAAAAATACAAGCAACAAGAAGATTTGAAACAGAGAGAAGTGCAGTTTAATGTGGGGGATGAAGTCCTTGCGCATCTGTGCAAGGAACGTTTCCCTAGAGGTGCATACAACAAGCTGAAGTACAAGAAGATAGGTCCCTGCAAAGTCCTCCGGAAATTTTCAGCGAATGCCTACGAAATACAGCTACCACCAAGGCATTTCACCCATCTTTAATGTAGCAGACCTGTTTCCATACACTGCTGGTTTAGGGGAAGATAGTACCACATGGCCTACACGGGACACCCAAGATGGAAGTGAAACTTGGATGAGACAAATGCCTTACGTTCAGCCTCCCGAGATCAAGAGGACCCTTGAAACTCAGGTGGCCAAGCGAACTCGGCGGAAAGAGTATCTACAATATCTAGCCAAGTGGAAAAACCATCCTATTCAGGACAGTTCGTGGCTTGATGCCAGGCAGATAGAGCAGGCGGGTTATTCGGTCGAGAAGCTCATGGACTGGAGTCATGATTTCTTTTTACCCCGAGAGCCTGATGCAGGAGCATCTAGCCAAGGCACCATGGCTGGGTGTTGGTCTCCGCAAAGGTGGAAAGGTTATCAATGTTTGGTTTCTTTATGCTTAATTATTTAAAACAAAATGTAGGGACTTGTTATTTTTTTTAAATTTCATGATTAGTTAGGGAACAGTACGGTCAATTAGGGTCACTATTACAAATGTCTGTCTTTTAGTGAATAATGGTCTTCTAACTGTTTCTTTCATTTTAGGAAAGAAAAAGACAATCATGTCAAAATGTAAAAATCTTGCAGTGCAAGAAAAACTGAATGCATAAAAGTTATGTAACTAATAGAATAAAAACTGAAAAGTAACTACGCACGATTCAGATAACTGTGGACAAAAAGTACAAATGAAAAATTGTAAATCATTCTAAGGGTTAAGCATACGCATATAGTAATAGAAGACAGAGAAGAATTTTCTTTCATTTTCGAATCCATCTGTAACATCGTTGACATGTTTATCTATGTTTCCCTAGTCATCGAATAATCTATAATAAGCAGATATAGTGCATGCATATTTTCTTTCATTTATTTTCTCTTCTAAATAACAGAATCCAAGCAAAGGAAATTGCACAAGAACTCCCAACACGAAGGCTGGCAAACAACAAACGGAGTCCATAATCGAGATAACCAGACACAGTTCAAAGAAGTACAGTCTAGAACGAGAAAACAAACGCTGAGCAACCACATTCAGGACAGAGGTAACCAATGCAAATGAATTCCACTGTAATTATTTTCATTATAAAAACGAAATGTCTGTATATACATAACAGAGTCCAAGTATAACACTAAGAACAATTAAAAATCCAAACGAACCAGCAAACCCTAGATGAGGGTTTTGGGATGGCCACCCTTAAATACAAATTTATAGTTACAAAGGAGTGAAAATATAAAGAAGGACTGTATCCAATCAACCCAGGTTGCATAGCGATGGCAAAGGGACATAAGCGAACAAGTATTTGGAACTCAGACTAACAAAACCTACAGAACTTAGTCTTAAATACGAATTGATGACAGTGGCAGAGCCTACCGGGTAAGAGCCAAGGCGTTCACACGAAGCACACCCACTAGCAAACCCCAACCTGCGAAATTGAAACAGGGCAAGATTGTTAACCCAACTGTCAACAGAGAAAGGGAAAAACAATGAAGGATTGTACGCACAAAGAGTATTTTTTTTACCTGGAGGGATAACAACGTGGAAAGAATGCAAGCCATTGAGCCACAAACCTCGGTGACCACTTGAGACCAAGGAACAAGTTTTATTAGAACCAACAAAATAGAAGGAGTGAAATAAATCATGGATGAATAAATTACCTGAAGAGACATTGTGAGCAGAAGGAAACCACCGCATTTGCAACCTAGAGCATGCACAATACCATTAATTGTAACCAGCAGAACAAATACAGGAAAAAACAAAAACAGTGGAGTAAAGATAAGTCAAACAACCACACAAGAACCATAGCCATTTACTCACGCAAGTGAATAGAATGACCGTTCTGTGTTAAGAAGCCGAGCAACCAGTCATCAGAACTGACGATACATCCACCCAACATGTAGCGGAGTCCATAGCCAACGCAGGCAGAGCCTGTGGCTCATTTCCAACCATCCACAGCCAAACAGAAAACAAATCTTCTTACAGACTAAAACCCTCACTGTATTCACCATGCAGAGTGAAAAACCAAAATGACCGAATGTTGAAATGCCAAGGGTTTTGCCAAGTTCAACGAATGGGAAACAAGAATCGAGGTAAGTACAACTCAGCCACCACATTAAAGAGCTACCATAAATTCTCCAGCTAATGTCGTGAAAGATCAGTTGATTAATGATTGATTAGTGTTTAATCATAAGTCGAATGATCCCATATCATTGTTAATAATCCATTGTTAATTACAACGTTGGACTAGAATCAATAAGGTTCATAAACCAAAGTACAGGCTGGACCCATCACAAAGCAAGGAAAAAATTGAACCGCTTCTTCCCACTGAGATTTTCGTTTTCTCTGTGGAATGTCAAGTAACCGTTGCAAATGTCTAAAGGTTAGAGTTCGTCACACGTTAGCCCTCATGAATTTCAAGGTTTCATAGCCAACACAACAAAACATTTTTAAATAAATTCCAAGATCTCGTAATCAACCTAACAAAACATTTTTAAATAAAAGTCTCATGAGCCCAATTACCATGTTCTTATGTAAATCAATAAATGTAAATGTGAGTAATTCAATGCCTTCGAGGTGCGTTACACTGTAAAAAAAAAAAAAAAAACAAATGTAATACTTTATATTTCCAAAAGCTATTTAAAAAAACAAATTTAATACATTATATTTCCAAAAGCTATTTCAAATTTTTATTCATGTGCAGTAAAATATGAAAAAAAAACACATAATTAATTGTTCTTTTTTATTATTATTATCATAAAAAATTCCCTCTAGTTTATTTATTATGATAACTAGTTATTAATTTCTAAATAACTAATTACTTGTTTCTAAAATTGTGTAAGTATTTATTTCCAAATTTTATTAAACTAGTTCTATTTAAATGTTTAGAGTGACAAATTTTAAGCATCCAGCGAATATTTCTTTCGTTTGAATTTGTTTTATTAAGATATGAATTTTATAAATATATTTTAATTGGCACTTTCGATTGGAATATCGTGTGAACATTTCTTTTCAAATTTTGTTAAATTAGTTTTATCTAGAAATAGATTAAATTTATGGTCATATGTTTCTACATATATTTCTCATCTTTCACGCTTGGTTTATCATCTCTTTCATTAACCTTGTTTTTTCGCTTCGTTTATCATCGCTGATATCAATCTTGTTTCTTTCCCTTTGTTTATCATCCCTTTTATTAACTTTCTTTTTTCATTTTTATGAAATTGTGATAATCATCTTCAAATGAGCCAAATTTTAATTTTAATGGACAAGGCCTAGTCTCACTCACCCTTTCTCTACCATCATCTATTGCATGGTATTCAAGCACAAATACTCAAACACTTCACAATTTAAATAATGCACATTGTTCACGCACATATACTCATGTCATTTCTCACAAATCCCACAAATTCACTATGGATGATTCTGTTCAACCCGACCTTCGGAAGGGTGATTACACCCTCTTCTCCCTCTAAGCTTCCACTTCAGAAAAATAATCAATTATTATGAATACAGTCAAGATGTAATTGTGTTAGAAAACTTGCACAGATGAATCTAGTTAATAAAGGTTGAACACATAGCTTTGCAGAGCAAAAACACTAAAAGAAACTGGAAACAAGAAAAGAATTATTCATTAGAAAATAGGTTATAATACTCATGATATAGCATTACTGGGTGAAGATCCCAAGGTAATGCACCATAGTGGTGATCAGTGAGAGGACTCAACACTTACAACAAGTTCTAGAGAGAACTAGCTAGTTGCGGAGTGAAAGGAGGAGCAAATTAGGGAGTAAATCATGCAAAAGAACTAGCCAGATGCAGAGTTAAAGAAGGAACAAATCAGGGAGTAAATCATGCAGAAGGAATCTTGCATGTAGTCCCATGCTCTAACTAAGTGTCTGCATGTAGGTGTGTAGTACCTCCAACACCCCCCCTGAACACCACTATGGGGAAAAATAGAAAATGGGCCCTGGAAACTAAGGCCAAAGGTCACCCAAAATACAGTGCAACTTGTACTAAAATTGAGGAAAGAGGAAAAACCCCATGGGAAAAAACCCCCCTCAAAATACAATGTAATCAAAAGAAAAGAGGAAGAAAAGATAGTTGCTAAGCAACTATGTCCTTCACTCCAAGACGATCGCACAGAGAGCGAAACTTCTGCTCAGTGAATGTCTTGGTGAAGATGTCTGCAGTCTGTTCTGCTGAAGGACAGAACTGCAAATCAATAACCCGATCATGTACTAAGTCTCTGATGTAGTGCATATGGATCTCTATGTGCTTCATCCGCTACCGCTATACTGGATCCTTGCAAAATTTAAGAGTGCTCTGGTTGTCACACCAGATGACAATGGGATGGTGGAACTAGACGCCCAACTCAGTGAGGAAGTGTTGTAGCCACAAAGCCTGAATGGTGATGTTGACTACTCCTCTATACTCGGCCTCGGCTGAAGAGAGAGAAATAGCAACCTGCTTCTTGATCGACCAATAGATAGGGCCAGACCCTATACTGAGTGAATATCCGGAGGTGGACTTACGATCAATATTGTCGCCCACCCAATCAGAATCAGTGAAGCCAAGGAGATTCAATGCAGTGCCTGCTGCATAGTGAATCCCGAAGGTGATGGCGCCCTGCACATATCAGAGGATGTGCTTGGCAGCATTCCAGTGTAGCTCATGCGGCTCCTACATGTATCTGGAAACCGCCCCTACTGCATATGAGAGATCTGGTCTGGAGTGGGTGAGGTACAATAAGCTCCCCAATAGCTATCGGTAGAGAGTGTTGTCAACTAATGGAGTGTCACCTCCATCCTCAAGGCGGACCCCAGATAGAAAAGGAGTTGGTGCTGGCTTGTAGTTAGTCATGTGCAATCTCTCGAGGAGATCCCGTGCATCCTTAGCCTGGGAGATTTTGATGCCTGTGGCATCCTGGCTGATCTCAAGACCAAGAAAGAAGTGTAATGGACCCATGTCTGTCATCAAGAACCTATCATGCAAGGCCCTCTTGACTGCAGCAATGGCTGAAGCCGAGCTGCCAGTGATCAGGAGATCATCCACATACAAAACTAAGATAAGAAGAGAATCATGCGTCCTGAGCATGTAAGCATTCGGATCAGACTTACATCTTTCAAAGTTTTGTGATAAGAGAAAAGAATCCATCTTCGCATACCAAGCTCTCGGGGTTTGCTTAAGGCCGTAGAGAGATTTCTTCAGTCTGCAGACCAAAGATGAATCCTAAATGAAATCATGTGGCTGCTCCATGTAGATCTCGTCAAATAGGTCCCTGTGAAGAAAGGCATTCTTCACATCCATCTGATGTAATTCCCACCCCTGGGCAGCCGCAACGGCAAGTGCAAGGCGTATGGAATCCATCTTTGCTACTGGAGCAAAGGTCTCATCATAATCAATGCCATGCACTTGCTGGAAGCCTTTGGTTACTAGCCTAGCTTTCTTTCTGGTGATTTGCCCATCTGCAGCACTCTTGGTTCTGTAGACCCATTTTCATCAGACAAGTTTCCTTCCTGAAGGAAGGGGGACCAGATCCTAGGTCTAGTTCTCGAGGAGGGAGTTATACTCCTCCTCCATGGTAGACTCCTAAGATGGATGCCCAGTAGCCTCAGCCTAAGACTGTGGATCAAAAGACTAAACCAAATGACAATGCCAGGATGGCGATGGTTCAATGGTAGTGAGGGCAAGAGGAGGCTCAATAAACTCTGAGCTAGTCCTCTGCAGATCAGAATTATCCCCCACAAGACCATTTCTAGTAGTTGGGTGGTCTTGTGCATATATCTCACGTAAGCTCCTTATTCTCTGGTTTATGACAGGGTAAAATGTCCTCTATTATTATGATAATTGGTGTTATTAGTCTTTAGAATTTATTAGCATTTTTTTCTTAATTTCCTTAAAATAGTGAATTAGGAAATAGTTTTATTTATATATAATTATTAATTTTGGGATCGAGTGAGATTTTCTTTCCTAATTTTATTGAATTTGTTTTATTTACATGAAATAGTTTTATTTATATATAATTATTAATTTTGGGATCGGGTGAGATTTTTTTCCCTAATTTTATTGAATTTGTTTTATTCTAAAATGGCTTTTCTAAATATAGATATGCTAAATTTGTCATTTTAATCAGCACTTTTAGCATTATAATATTGGCGAGTTTTGGTTGTTAAGCCTTCTATAAATATAAATATAGGTAAGCGAAGTTTTCATTTTAATTAGTTCACACACTTGGAACCTCTCACATTAAAAGACGTTGTGTATGTTCTAGGTTTGAAGAAGAATTTGGTATCAGTTTCTAGGTTGGAGAATCATGGCCACAATGTGATATTTAGCAATGGAAATTACCTTCATCACATAGCCTCTATATAGGTGAAGTGGATCGAGGTTCGAGTGAATAACCTATACAAATTGGATGTAGAATATTGTGTTGCTTTCAGAACAAAAGAAGTGAAGGTGGAGAGCCCAAACATCAATGAGTTGTGGCATATAAGATTGGGTCACTTGCACCATGAAGCTTTGAATATCATGTAAGAAATTTCTACAAGAATTTCCAAGGGTACACTAGAGGAGAGAGGCACATGTAAAGGGTGTACATTAGGGAAGTACATCATAGTTTCCTTTCATGATAAATATAGTCGAGCACAAGCGATCCTTGATACAATTCACTCAGATGTATGTCAACCATTCTCGACAACTTCCATGGCCAAGCATATGTATTTTGTAATATTTGTAGATAATTTTTATCGTAAGTGCTGGAATTTCTTCATGAAGAAGAAAGATCAGATGTTAGCTAAATTTTTTAAATTTAAATAACTTGTCAAAAATGATACTGGCAGGAAAGTTAAATCTTTAAGAAGCGATAACGGTGGATAATATATGTCAAATTAATTCAAGAACTTATGTGCATCTGAGGACATTCAATGAGACTTAATAACACCTTGTAATTCACAACATAATGGGGTGGTTGAAAGGAAGAACAAAAGTATTTTGTGAGTTGCATGGGCGATGTTACATAATAGGGGCCTACCATAGCACTTGTGGGTTGAAGCATGCAACACAATGATTTATTTGCAAAACAAACCCCTCATCAAATTCTTGGGATGAGCACACTAGAAGAATATTGTTCAAGTAAGAAGCCAGATGTGGCACACTTTAGGATATTTGGTTCATCAATCTATTGTCATGTTACCAAGGACACATGAAAAAAGCTAGATCCAATCGTTGAGTTGGGCATATTTGTGGGGTACACTGATACACCTCACAACTATCGGGTTTACCTTACATGCAACAGGATGATAGTGGTTCATACAGATTTGAAGTTCAATGAATAGAAGGCCATGATATGTTCCCTTGAGAGGGAACTTTAGTTACATGAAGATGAGGAGCTTTTAGCTCCAAAGGAGGAACCTCAAGATGATGTGGAGAAACCACATCCAGAGGAGAGAGAGTGGAAGCACCCATTCATGAAGAGACTTCTAGAGATCGAAGGAAGCACACCAAAGAGGCCAAAAAATTGATGCATGATGCTAGAGATGACTTCGGAGCACCCACATCACAGTGCACGTAGAGGAGGTCACTAGATCGGTACACTGGCTACATGGATATGATAAGCAAGAGTGTATAGGTTGAGCAATCTTCATTGGAGGAAGTATTGTAGCAACCAATATGGTTTTATGCCATGGTTGAGGAATATGACTCACTTATCAAAAATAATGATTGGGAAGTGGTCCCAAGACCAACAGAAAAGTCAATGGTGAGCTCCAAATAGAATTAAAAGGTAAAGAAAACATGGGAGTGTGGAGAAACATGAGGGGAGATTCGTGGCCATAGGATTCTCTCAAGTGGAGGAAATTTATTACAACGATAATTTTTCTCCAGTAGCAAGGCACTCTTCAATCAGATCTATTCTAGAACTGTGAGTGTAGATGGGATGGAAGATACAACAAATGGATGTGAAGACAACATTCCTCAATAGTATGATTGAGGAAGAGGTGTATATTGAACATCCAGAAGGATTTTATACCTTCAACAGAGAGTCAAATGTGTGTAGACTCAAGCGAGCGCTGCATGAACTAAAAAAGGAACCACCTGCTTAGTACACCATTATAGACAGATATTTCATTGGGTTGGGCTTCACTAAAAGTGAAGCAGATGCGAATCTTTAGCATATTGTGGTTGAAGGTAGATTATTGTTTATAGTATTATATGTTGATGATTTGATTATAAAACATGATGAGAAGCTGATAAAATATTACAGGGATGATATTGCAAGAGAATTAAAGACAACGGACCTAGGGCTTATGCAATAATTTCTTGGTATGGAAGTATGGTAAGGAGATGAGGAATTGTTTGTTTCTAAGGGAAAGTATGCCAACGAGGTACTAAAGAAGTTCCACATGGAAAGAAACAAACCCATGGAGACTCCTCTATCAGGTAATTGGAGGAAGGAATATGCTACTTCATCTGAAGTAGTGGAGGCTACTATTTATAGAAAACTTGTGGGTTGAATTACGTATTTTGTGAACACATGACTGAAGATGTTTTTTTCAATTAACCAACTTATTCAAGCCACGGTTAAGCCAACCAAAATATATTGAAAGAGAGCTAAACATGTATTGAGATACCTCAAAGGATCCAGTCAGTTTGATCTTTGGTATAGATGGACAGAGGGAGTGAAGCTTAAAGACTTCATAGATGCATATTGGGAAGGTAGTCCATCCAATAGGAAGAGCACATCAGAGGAAATATTCAGTATTGGGCTAGCAGTAGTTTCTTGGTACAAGTAGAAGAAGAGATCAGTTGCATGCAACTCAGTAGAAGAAAAGTTCATGGTTTCTAGTCAAGAAACTTGTGAGGCTATTTGGATGAGGAAGATCCTTGTTGGTTTAGTTCTTTAATAGATTGTTAGCATCACTCTCTTAAAAATCAATAATAAATCCCATTATTAAATTGAATAAATAAAATCATGAGAACTCCTCAAACTAAGGAGTCTAGTTTGGATGAGAGATTCTCTCCAACTAGCTCTCCTAAATTAGTGTGTAAGTTGAGAAATTGTCTCAACCAAGTGAGTCTAAAATAGACGCACTATCTTAAGACCACTTACTCATGTATTTAAATGTATTATTAAATTATTTGAATAATGTGAATTACATGAGCACGAGAGACCACATGATGGCTCTCTGCCTTTTCCTTCAGTTTAATTTTTGTGTGTTAATTTGTTGTGCATATGGTTATATAGCTTTGTGATTCTTCTTCATGTGGTATCAAAGCAAGAGAATCCTCTCTTGTGTGTAGAGAAACATAGAGATATGATTATTTGATGAGTGCATCGTATATAATTGTGTATTGTGGCAGCATTAGCCAGTATGGATCTGCGTTAAGGAGTGTCCATAATGTGCAGTACGGAGAGAGAAGAGCCCTATACCATCATTGCAGTTAGCCTTCACCTCATTTAAAATTGAGAGCCACCAATTTTGAAGATGAATCGGTCTATATCAAGAAAACGGGAAGGCCGCTTCCACAAAGATTGAGAAGTGCCAATTTTCTCTCAGTAGGAATTCCGAGCGGTCTTTGATGATTGTAATGGTCATTTGAAGGCTGGAAAATTATTGAAGAAGTGAAAACCTATTCCCAGGGAATGGTTCTAGAAGAATCACTAAGATGTTGAATGGATGAAGCCATAGAACCTTTGATGAGATTTTGCAATTTGTGAGCTTGATATTTGCAAGTCTCTTCAAGTTCGGAATCCATGTTGGAGAGATTTGAAGACGAAATTGAGATCATCAATGGAATTAAAGTTAGACAGATGGAATTTATCGTGAGGATCGATCTGAGAACCTTCCCGTGTCCTCTTCAATGTTAAAGCATCACCGATGTATTTTTGGATACTCTTCTTTAGATCCAAAAATATCTCGCTTCTTCTCTCTTCAATGTGTTCGCACTCATGGCAAGATCTATTCTCCAGCTGAAGATTATGACTGCCAGTCCCTTATAAAGATTTTTTGTCCGTGTGTGTGCCATTTATGATTGTGAATTAGCAGAGTGAAATCCATCTACGTTGCACTCTGTGTCGACTGTGCAAATTCCGACATCAAATTGAACAAAAATTCTGGAAGCACACCTAATTCACTCAAATAGACCTAAAGATACTAAAACATTGACTTATGACACTACATCCAACTTCCACGACAAATTAGTTGCCACCAGGACAAAAACAAGATATGTTGATTTGTTGATATGTTGAGCCCGAATGGTTTCAATCTGCATGTAAAAACTAAAAGAGCCATTCATTTTTCTCGGTTTAGTTGATGAAGATTATTGAAGGCCGAATATATTTCTGAAGCATGTGAGCTTGTTAGTTTCTTAATTTGGTTGCTCGATTATTGTCAAAGCCGATTTATTGTCAAAGCCTAACTAAACTATAGGGATCGAAAGCTTTATTTAATGAAGGCAGATTTCTATTGTGTTTCAATAATCACTACCTCAACACAATAATCACTACCTAAAGTCAAAATTATGCCAAAAGCCAGACGTATTATGCATAAATTCGCTTCAGCTGATATCAAATCATCCAAGTTTGTTAGAAGCCAAGGATCAAGCTTCTAAGACAAAATTGCAGAGATCGAATCATAGTTGGTGCTAAGATCAGACTCAGAAAATTATTCTGCTCCAGGAGGATCGAATTATTACATGGAGCTAGCTTGCTTGTATTTTCTTGAAGGCCAGCAGATCTATGGTAGGGTTGATCTCTGTCATTTCTTTTAAGGGACCGAATTTTGCAATGATCGAATTCATTTGAATAACTAGAAAACTCGCTCCAAAAATCGCATCTCTTAGCTGCTTGGTATTGCTGTAGCAGAATCATCGCTTCAAGGGTACATTGAGCCATTTATTCCTATCACTCTCTACAAGGAAGGACTATATAATCAGATTTCTCGGCCTCTAATGATTGATTTTCTCTGCTAAAAGAGGCATGAAATAGTATTCTTATACCCATGATGAGCAAGGAGATTCTGGACGAGGATTTTAAATGTTTTGAGATTCAAAAATCATGGAAGGAGAAAGTTGGGACACTGGCGATCATTTGCTATCAGATTTGATATATCACACCTGATATATGCTGGCTTAGTG
This sequence comes from Pinus tabuliformis, assembly GCA_031772625.1. Taxonomy (NCBI): domain Eukaryota; kingdom Viridiplantae; phylum Streptophyta; class Pinopsida; order Pinales; family Pinaceae; genus Pinus; species Pinus tabuliformis. Next base: position 14,350,117 of record CM062818.1, on the reverse strand, counting down.
ACTTGAATTACTGAATCCTCATGGGTTATAGATCCGTTTTGACACCTGTGGGGAGGGCCCATGCATCCAGTCCCCCAACTCCTCGTCTCCGTAAATTCTACCAAGGAGGGTTTCAACCCACCATGCACTTAACAATTCAGTTAAGATCAAAAACAAGATCGGGAGGAAACATATCAATAGTAAAATTCAAATCAGTGATTTTTTTTCTTAAGGGAAGCTTATTGTTGAAATCCAAAAGTAGTATTTTACTTTGAGGTAGCTTAAATTATTTTCAAAGTCAAATTCAAAGTTAAATTGTAATTGAGAAGTCATAATGACAAGTGAGAAAAGTGAGGGTTGATGTGAAAGAGAGGTAAAACAAATATTAAAGTTAACTTTGACACTAGAGCTTGGCATTATCATTGTTTTAGAGTCAGTTTTTGAAGACAATTTGACGCCAAGGAGTTCTCAGTCTGTGCTTGAGATGCCTCACTGAAGACATTGTCATGATGATGTATCTTGAAGGTTAATAAAAACCTATCTTTTTTTGGTGATCGTGTCCTAGATCCACCTGAAATTGAATAAGGGGATGATAGGTACACTCTATGTCGTGAATGTGCTTGCATGATTTGAGTCGAATTTGTAAAACACTCTCTTTATTATGCTTAAACAAAAAAACTACATGCACATAAGAAAGTTTACATATACAAGTCATCGATCAAGCTCCTGAAATCAAAGCTCCCATAATCAATTAAGTTCATAAGCACAAAGCATAACATGATCGACTTGATAAAAGTAATATTCTGCAACAACATTTCACAACAGCTAATTCATGCCATCAAGTTAAGGATGCTACAAAATCAAGCATTTTAAGCTAAGACGACATCAACATCATCAACACTTTTTGTATCACTTGTAGATAAACATTTTTTAACTGAATTGTACAGTTGCATTCTTGGTTGTAACCAACACCCTAATTTGACTTGTTAAGGTGAATGCATTAAGTCAAGTAAGTCCTCAACTGAGTCATCAAGATTTAATTTTTCATGTGTATCTTGGGTGCATTTTCGACATTGTTCGACACCCTTTCCTTTTTTAAAAATCATCACAGTCAGTGAGTACATTCAAGAAATCACAAGTGTCAGTAACCAATCAAGCAAGTTCAAGTGAACATCAAAGCAAGCTAGTTTTTAAAGCGAGTGTGTCATTTAAACAACAAAGCAAGCGAGCGTGTCTTTCAAACAACCAAGCAAGCAAGCATGTCAAAATCAAGTGCGAAAGTTCAAAGCACGACATCTACAACAAACAATCCAGTGTGAAGTTGATTGAAGCATTAACAAGGTGTTAGTGAAGCATTCAAGCAAAGTGATCGTCGTCAAGCGAGTGTGAAAAAATGATTTCAAGCAACCAAGTCATAAAATTCTAGCAAGTGTTTAAAGCCTCATCAATCAACAACAATACAAGCGAGCCTCAATTCAGAGTGAGCAAGCTAACATGGTGACACACATTCAACTGTCCCAAATTCTTACCAACTTGATTTTATCATCATCTAGTGACATGGTGAACATCAACGAAAAAACTCTTGTTGAAATTCAAGTGCATGTTCAACATGCGCATGAAACGATTGAGTTCCTTCAACTAGAGTCACAACTGCAGAGAAATGAGTTGCAAGAGAAGTGTGTTGCTTTGAAGTCTTTGACCATCTAGAGACAGCTAATCATTCAACTGCATTCATCCAACTAGCGTCAATTGTTGAAGTTGTTCCAGTTCAACTTTCTTCCAGACCCTTCATCAAGCCATGGGAAGAAATTCAAAGTAATCGAAATCGACGCTGCTTAGGATGTGTCAAAGATAACGACAACTTACAAATCCCTGAATATTCAAAGCCAATTAAGTTCGTCAGTGCCAGATTACTTGAACAAATCACCTCAACATGTTCTTCGCAACTTGCTGACTGACGTCAATGCCCACAAACTGAAGTTGTAGACAAACAGAAATGCACACAAACTAAAGTTGCAGATAAACTGAAATGTTCTCATTGTCAAAGAACCAGTCATTTGGAAAATCAATGTTTTGATCTCCATCCTTGTACCCATTGTGGCAAGTCAAATCATGCATCAGAGAAATGCTACCACCAATGATAGTCAGCTAGATTGAAGATAAATTATTCATGGATTGATCCTTGGGAATGGTCATCCACAACCAAAATATTGTACAAGTTTTATCATTGGATTCACTCACACATATTGTAACAAATAGTCAAATGAAGATGGTACTCTCATGCAGTTGAACAGGGGAGTACACCAGTGAAATACTCCTCCACCTACGGGGGGAGTTCAGATATACTTTGGAGCAATTGCCTCTCCTTTCAGCTGACAAAGGGGGTAAATGTCAATGGAATTGACAAGTGGTTGTCGGGCTGAAAGTCTCGACAACATCAACGAAGCAACCAGTGGGCATCTAGATGCATGATAAATAGATAGAGCAGAACCTCCAACAACTAAATTTGACCAAGCAATGACTACATTGACCTGGGCAATCAGATTAGCTAACGGCTATATTTGACTGGAAAATAGCTAACGGACTGGATCAAGGGATATGGATAGGAGAACAAAATTTGTTAAGTAATAAGTGAGATGGTTGTATGCCTATTTAAATAAGGTAATGTGAATATTAGACTTATATAATGGTTATATAAATAAATATTAAGTTAGTTGTTTTAGGAATTAGTTTAATAACTATAAATCAAATTGAATCATTAATTAAATGTTATGTAATTTAAATTTAAGATAGATTTAATTTAAAAGGGTTCATAATAAACCCATATGTAATTAATAGTTAATTAAACTTTAGTTTAATATAGGTAATGAATTTAATTAATATGAATCAAAATTAAATTTATAAAAATTAATATAATTAGATTTTTGATGTTATTTTAGAATTATATAGTTAAGTATCTAGTTTATTAATTGTATGTTAGTTTTAGTTCTATTTAATTTAAAATGGGTTAATGTTAAATAAACATAAAACAACTAACCAATGTTAAACCTATTATTAGATCTCAAAAAATTATCAAAGTCAACCTAAACTATAAACCTAAAACTATCTAGAGATTATAATAGGAATAATCCATTAAATTGATAACTTATTAAGATAGTTGAATAATGGACCCAGGATCTGCGACACAATTTCCCGCACTTAACTTAAACAAAGAGGAGAAAGAGAGGAAGAAGATTGCTTTAAATTTGTTAGTTAATACTAAGCAACTATCATTAGTATTTATAATATGTTTTAAAAATCAAAATCTAAAACATAAAAATATAGGACGATAAACAAGAAAACCCTGATGATGAGAGAAGGGGAAGATAGGAAGGCTCCATAGAGAAGAATTCCATAAGGAGTGGTGTGGGGGGGCGGGGGGGGGGGGGGGGGGGGGGGGGGGGGGTGGGGGAAATGGCTAGGAAGAGAGGGCATGGATCCAACAACTGCTAATTTTCCAGCTGTCATCTCTGTTGAGATTGCTTGGCCTTTTTTCAATCTAGCTTGCTTCCCTAAATTTCTGGTGGTGAAACTGAGAAACCCTAGTGATAACACTTGCATCCTTAATACAAATGTGATGCTTCATCTTCTTAGCATGTTCTAATAAGGCGGAGGATCGGGTCCTTCCATGTTTTAGGTTGGCTGAGTGCTCATTAATCCTTTGATTGATAGAATGACTAGTCTCACCAATATAGGGGGTCCCACAAGAATAGGGAATAACATAGACACCTTTCATGTCCTTAGGGTTGATAGGGTCCTTTACTGACCCGAGGGAGCTACGAATTGTGTTAAGGGGTCTAAAGGTAGAGGGAACATTATGCTTTCTAAGAATCCTGGCAATCTTATCAGTGGTCCCTTGGATGTAAGGGAGATGAACCCCTGAGACTCGATCTTTAGGGTTTTTCTTGACCAATGAATTCCTACTAGCTTTAAGGAATGCCTTTTGACCTAGGTGTCTACTGTAACCATTATTGACAAAGACATTAAGGAGGTGGGCCTTCTCTTTATCAAGGCTCTTTTCATTAGAGATTCTTAGAGCACGAGTGGCAAGAGTATTAAGAACGCCCAACTTTTGAGCCAGGAAATGATGGGAACTGGCATGAAGATATTGCTCAGTGTGTGTTTTCTTCTGAAAAACCTAGTGGGACAAGGAGACATCATTATCCTTTGAAATCAGAGCATCAAGGAAAGGAAGGCATCCATCGACTTCTTGTTCCATAGTGAACTTAATGGCGGGCGAGTGTCATCCACAAATCGTTTCCAGAGCTTTGGCAAGAGACGGGCTGAGGCCAAAGCCTTGGATTCAAAATCTTCCATAAAATGGTTAGCAATCACAGGAGACAGGGGGGAGCCCATGGAAACACCACGTTCCTACTCATAAAACTCACCTTTGAAGCTGAAAAAAGTGGATGTGAGACAAATCTCAACTAACCGAGCGATATTAAGGTTCGTGAGCTGGTTAATAACCTTAATGGCCTCATTTATAGGAATTCATGTGTAAAGGGAGACCACATAAAAGCTTACAAGAATGTCCCTCAGGTCAAGCTTTATGCCCTTAAGCTCTTCCACAAAGGACGTAGAGTCTTTGACGAAAGACAATGTAAGGCCAACTAAGGGCCTCAGCTTTAAGCAAGGTATTTAGCAAGAAGGTAAGTAGGACCACCAATGGTATTGAAAATGGACCTAAGGGGGCCCCCCTCCTTGTGAATCTTTGGAAGTTTGTAGATCCTTGGAGTAATGGGGCTACTTTCAATGAGTTTATGGCAAAGAGAACCTAAAGAGTTGCTGGACCTGATAGCATTAGTCACAGTTCTAGAGATCTTTTTCAGGGGGTTCTTAGATAACTTTTTGTAGCTTCCACTATTACAAAGATGATCCAACATCTTCTGGCAATAATCCACTTTTTCAATGATTACAGCAGCCCATCTTTTATCATCTGTTAGAACCACGATATCTTTATTCTGGTTTAAGGATTAGAGGGCATGAAATTTGTCTTTGCTTATGTTGCTTCTGGGAGGCTTTGCCTGCCTAAGGACAACTGTGCAATCTTGTCTAATAGTGTCCTTAATATTATCAAGTAAGCCTTTAATTCCAACCTCTACATTACAAATAATGTCTTCTACTGGGATCTTCCTAGGGTCCAAGGCAAAATTTAAACCTTTACCCAGAAGATTGAAGACAGCTGGGGGAAAAGACAAACTAGAAAGGTTGATAACCCTATTATTCTGAGAGGGAAGGGGAAATTTATTTATATTATCATTATATTTCTTATCAGTATTACTATTATTATTTGTTGCATCATATTCATAATTATTTCTATAATTATTATTATTATTATTATTATTTCTGTTAATTTGATTATTATAACCATAACTATGTTTCAAATTACAAGTCTTAAAACTATAATCATTTCTATTAATAATTATATTACTGTTCTTATTAATATTATTAAAACCATAATCATTTTTAAAAACCATAACATCATCATCATCATCATTATTATTATTATTACCAAAAAATATTTTAGTCTTAGGTTTCCTTGTACCCATCATTTCTAAATAGGAATCACCATTTATATTATTACAAGGGTTATAACTACCAATCAAACTACTCAAGAGGAAATTGGACATACCTATGCAAATGTCCCCATCTGAATCACATGATGGCTTGCTAGTGACCAGACCCGGATTAGGCGAGGCTGGCTTACACAACGAGGAGATTTGGCTGATGGATTTAGCGCAGAGGACAAGGTGATCAGAGGAGAGGGGTTCATGGTGAGGAGATGTTGACATGATCGTGGGAGGGATCGTCTAGACTGAGCAAACCGAGTTGGGTGTGCTAGAAATGCTGGGTTCAGGGGAAGAAAGCCCGTTCAAGTTGAGGAGGGTGGGCTGAGAAGTCTCATCTGAATGGAGGAGGGAGGAATGAGTTGGCTCGTCTAAATGGAGGAGGGAGGAATGAGCTAGTTCATCTGAATGGAGGAGGGTAGTCCCGGTCGAGCATGGTAATGAATTATCAGGGCTGCTAGCTGAGGGATGGGTAGGACTGTTGGAAGGGTGGTTGGATCTTGTAATTCTGGTAATCGTTGGTGAGTAGGTCACTACGCTAGTATTTAAAGATGCAATCGTATTCGCAGGCGGGTGGGCAGCTTCAAATAAATTGAAAACCCTGGTCTGAAGGGCAGCGTGATGAATATGCTTAAGATTCATTTTATTGGGTTAATAATTTAATAATATTTTTGACTCATGACACATAAAACAGTGTGCCACATGGTATTTTATTTAAAATACTAAGTGATAAATAAGTTAGGTAGTTTGAAATTTCATGGAAACAAATCTGCCTATGAATACAAGTTAGTGTGATTTGGATAATTATATTTAAGTGATTTTGTTAGCTTTAAATCACATTTAATTAATATTAATATTATTTTATATTTTAGGTTAAATATATCAAAATATATATATATATATATATATATATATATATATATATATATATATATATATATATATAGTTTGGTGAATTTGATTATTCAAAAATACACTTTTTAAAGAGGAGAGATAACTAAGTTCTAAGATACACAAAAATAAACTCATAAACTTTTCTAAATGGCTTTGTATAAAGGTTGAAATCCATGACCAAGATCATAACATATCTAAACCAAAGGGTCTATATATGTTGTTGGCACCTGAATAGGTGCATTTCTGTCCTCTAGTGTACCACCCATTGCTGGAGGAATATCGAAGGTGTTGCTTAATCCTCTCTATTCTCTAGTCTAGGTCGCTCATAGCCAAAGGCCCGTCTGGCTGATAAACTCGCAGGAGAGAAGGGTTCCTGGTTCGAGTGGGAGCAATGGAAGAAGATGCTACATTTAGGGTCAAAGAAGTTAACAGCTAAAACTACCAATTGTGGAATATGCATATGGAAGATTATATGTATCAGAAAGATTTGTACCTACCATTGAGCAGAAAGGCAAAGAAGTCAACGAGTATGATAGACACAGAATGCGATATTCTCAATAGAAAGGAACCTGGAACAAGACAACATGCCTAGCAGCGTCGATAGCATTTAATATTTCAAAGGGAATGACAATAAAGAGTTTAATGTTGACATTGGCCAATCTATATGAAAATCCCTCGACCTCAAATAAGGTATTTCTTATGAAGTGTTTATTTAATATGAAGATGTCAGGAGGTTGATATAATGTTGATCATTTAAATGAATTTAATATAGTTACCAGTCAATTAAGTTTTGTAGGGGTTACTTCTGATGATGAAGTTAAGGCTCTGTTATTTTTATTCTCATTGCCAGAAAGTTGGAATGGTTTAGTTATGGCCATTAGTATCTCTATCTTTGAATCTAGTACTTTAAAGTTTGATGATGTTGTCGATGCAATCCTTAGCGAGTAAATGCGATGGAAAAGCTCCTGTGAGACATCACATAATGCTTTGAGTACAGAGACAAGGGGAAGAAAAATGGAAAGAGGAAAGAGCCCAGGATACCGCAATAAGTCAAGGAAAGGTAGATCCAAGTCCAGATCAGGGATAGTGTGATGGAAATGTAGGAAGAAAGGACACTTGAAGAAAGACTGCAATTCTTGGAAGGGAAAAAAAGGAGACATGCAGCAAGAAAACAATCATGAAGTGAATGTGATGGGTGATGTGTTGCAAGATGCTTTGATTATTTCATTAGAAAATATTATTGATGCTTGGGTGGTAGATTGAGGGGCCTCATTCCATGCCACACCTAATAGGAAACATTTTCATGATTATGTTCAAGGATATTTTGGACAGGTTCGATTGGGTGATGCTAAACTCTATAAATAATTGGAATGGGTACAGTTTTCATAAAACAACAGAATGGAAATAAATGGCTATTGAAGGAGGTAAGGCATGTTCCAGATCTGAAGAAAAATCTAATTTCAACAGGGAAGTTGGGAGGTGAAGGCTCTGTAACTACTTTTACAAATAAAACCTGGAAGGTCACTAAACGAGCCCTCATAATAGCAAAAGGAAAAAAGGTTGGTACATTGTATTTATGCAATGTTATTTCTAATTATGTTAATGCTTTAACCTCTACAGGACAAGATACAACATTGTGGCATCATAGGCTCGGGCACTTGAGTGAGAAGGGGTTGTAGACTCTTCACTCAAGAAATTTGTTGCCAAGTTTGAAGCATGTTGATGTAAAATTATGTGAGAATTGTGTTTATGCATAACAAAAGGGAGTCATATTCCCCAGAGTTGGGAAAGAAAATAAGAGCGAAAAATTAGAGCTTGTGCATACAAATGTATGGGGACCTAATCAAGTATCATCTCTCAGTGGCTCTTGTTATTATGTTACTTTTATTGATGTTGCAACTAGAAAAACCTGGATTTATTGTATTCAGAATAAATATGATGTATTTGATACTTTCAAGAAATGGAAAGCTTTGGTTGAAAATGGGACAGGTAAAAGGTTGAAGTGTCTCAGATTAGACAATGGAGGTGAATATTGTAGAAAAGAGTTTGAAAGGTGTTGTTTAGAGAATGGAATTCGCAAAGAGAAGACATTTCCAGGAACACCACAAGAAATGGTGTGTCATGAAGGATGAACAGGACTATTGTGGAGCATGCAAGGTGCATGAGATTGCATGCAGGATTTCCTTTATAATTTTGGGTAGATGCTATAGATACTTATACTTATCTAATAAATAGAGGGCCTTAAAGTTCCTTGGATGGTGGTATTCCAGAGCAGGCATGGATAGGTAAAAAGGTAAACTACTCATTTTTAAAAACTTTTGGTTGTGAAGCCTTTTTCCACATTAATAAAGAAAATAGAACAAAGCTTGAGGCAAAATCAAAGAAATGTACCTTTATTGGATATGGTGTTAATGATTTTGGTTATCGCTTTTATGATTATGAAAAGCACAAAGTCATCAGGAGAAGAGATGTCATATTCAATGAAAAGGTTTTGTATATGGATCAGCTGCATGAAAGGAAATGAGAAAAATAAAATAGAGAATACACAGTGCTTAATGAGATCATAGAAAAGGTGAACGTGCCCAAAGATCATAATGATCAATAGCCAGAACAACAACAAGCACCTCAAAAACCTGAAAGTGGTGTTAAAAGATCTACTAGCATAAGTAGACCCCCCTGAATGATACTCTCCTTCATTATGTTATGTATTGTTGACTGATTCTAGTGAACCAGAATGTTATGAAGAAGTAGTGCACGTAGAAACTAGGAAGAAGTGGGAGCAAGCCATGAAAGAAGAGATGGAATTCTTAGCACATAAGCAGACTTGGGACTTAGTTAGGTTTCCTGAAGGTAAAACAGCATTACAGAATAAATGGGTTTATAGGTTGAAGGAAGAATATGGAGGTATAAAAAGGTATAAAGCTAGACTTGTGGTGAAGGGGTTTGCACAGAAAAAGGGTACAAATTTTGATGAGATATTTTCTCATGTTGTTAAATTGACTTCAATTAGAACTATTTTAAGTCTAGTAGCACTTGAAGATTTGCATCTTGAGCGGCTAGATGTAAAGGCAACCTTTCTCCATGGCAATTTGGAGGAATAGATATATAAGTAGCAGCCACAAGGATATGAGGTCAAAGGGAAGGAGAAACTATTGTGCATTTTGAAGAAGAGCTTGTATGGCTTAAAATAGACTCCAAGGCAATGGTATATAAAATTTGAAAGGTTTATGCCTGAACAAGGTTATACTAGATGTCACTCTGATCATTGTGTTTATCTCAAAAGGAAAAATGATGGTAGCTATATTATATTTTTATTTTATGTAGATGACATGCTTGTTGTAGGTTCTAACATGCAGGAAATAAATGTGCTCAAAAGAAAATTGGCAAACTTATTTGTAATGAAGTATTTAGTTTTTGAAAAACAAATCCATAGTATGAGAATAACTAGAGACAACAAGAATCGAAAATTAACATCATCTAAAAGTGAGTGCATAGAAAAGGTGTTGAAAAGATTTAATATGCAAAATGCAAAACTTGTTAGTATACCTTTGGCTAGCCATTTCAAACTAAGTAAGGAGGTGTGTCCCAAGACTTAGGAAGAAATGGCTTATATGTCTAAAGTTCCATACACATCAGTAGTTGGAAGGTAAATGTATGCAATGGTCTACAGAAGGCCTGCTATTGCACATGCAGTGGGAGTTGTAAGTAGGTACATGAACAATCTAGGAAAATAAGATTGGATGGCAGTGAAGTGGATTATCAGGTACCTGAGAGGTACCAAAAATCAAGCATTATGCTTTTGTGGTTCAAACATTGCTCTATAGGGATATGTTGATGTAGATATGGCAGGTGATAGAGATAACAGGAGGAGCACCATAGGGTATGTGTTTATTGTAGGTGGAACAATTGTTAGTTGGGTTTCAAAACTGCAAAGTGTTGTTGCACTATCAACAACGGAAGCAGTGTATGTTGCTGCTATAGAGGCTAGTAAAGAAATGATTTGGTTACAAAAGTTTTCTAGATGAATTGGTAATGCAGGAGCATCCAACTCAGAAATCTCATTGTATTTTAGTTGACTTAGGGGTCTTGTGTTTTTAAGGAAGTTGGTTTCCTACCTATTAAATTAATAGGATGTGAGAGTTTTAATTAATTAAGTATTGTGAGGCATATTGTAAATGTTCTCGAATGTTGGAGAACATGAGAGAATTAGGATAGTTGAGAACACATAGGGATTGTTAGATTTGAAAATTAATTGTAAATCTTAAATTAAGAATTAGTTCATGATTTTATGGAGTTAAGAGGCCTTTTAGGGTTTAGTTGCAAAGATTAAGGATATGAACCACAATTGGTTAAACATAACCCTTTTATATAAAAATTGTAAGCCTCAAGTCATAGGGCATTCATAATTTAGAATAGAGAATAGATAGGGTTCATTTGTAGCCTACATGTAGAGAGATGAGAAAGGCCAATTGAATTGAAATAAGACTAGGAAAAATGAGAGGAATAAGATTTTAACTAAGGATATATGTAAATCATTATTAATTAATGGAATTCATTATTTTGTTTATTGCCTTTGTATGGAAATGATCCAAATTGATTATGGAAATGAATATTTGATACGGTGCTACTGGAGGTGCATTGAGACTCCAGTATTCCTCTTATAGCGGTATGCGAATTTCGTTCATCTACTTTGGCATTTTCTGTGCAACATTTTATTTTGTAAATATATATAATTTTGAAACTCTTATAAAGAGCTCAAAAAGAAATCAATATATACTGGGGATAATGCAGACGAGACATTGAATAGGAATACATCAAATTGTGAACTAGTTAGGAGGAAATTGCTCTACGTTGAGCAATACTGAGGAAATCATTACTGGAGGTTTGTTGTGCAAAAATCATGTTATAATATGCTTGAACAATAGATGGGAAGGTAAGTCTCTGCGTTAGGTAAGTATCTTCTTTTTTAACCGTTGAAACAAATGGGGAAGTTGAATCTTCTTCATATTTAACGATAGAACAAAGACTTGCTACATCTATAGTTGTAGCAACTGAAGCTCTGCCAGATCCATTTGTGAAAGAGGCGAAACATCTCACTGAAATTAGAGTTTTAAGCAAAGATGTTTGGATTGTGTTAGAAGGTGTTGATAAATTTAGTAATTTAATCAGTTTAGTAGATTACCCTGATGGTTATGTCGAAAAGGACCTCGCATTAGAACTTGTAGAAAATGGTTTAGCTTAATTTGTTGAATGGAGTGCTAGTATGACAGAGGAGGATGCCAAAAGGCACCTAAAGAATGCTAAGCTCCATGCAAAAAAAATTCAAAAGATCGCTTGAAGATCTAGACTAATTATGTTCTACCTCCATCAAATTCAAAAGCAATTCGTGATGGAAAGTTTACTGGAAAGGGTGTGGAGGTTGTTAGTGGAGACATACATTCAATAAATGAATACGTGTGTTAGATCTGTGTGTGCAGAGTTGGAATGTCATAAACCAGCATGAAGATGTGTTATAGAAGTATGGTACTTGAGGAATTGGAGCCAAAGTGAAATGTGTTACTAAGGATTTGAGTTGTATGTTGAAGGAATATGGAACAATGTTGGAAGGTATCTAGAATTGTGTGTTGGGATCCTTAGTTTCATAGCTTTAGTCAGAGCAAGGTCAGAGGTACCAATATATCAAACATTTTTTTATGCTATCAATTTCATAGATTATCCTAGCATTGGATAGAGTAAATATTTCAGTGAAAAGAAATGTTGAATTACTACAATAGCTTGTAATTGTGGTTCAAGTGTGATTTAAATCATGTTTGAAGCTCATTGCATGGGTTGGAATAAATGTTTATGAGTCATGTAAGAAGAGGATTAAAGTCTCTTGGAAGGAAATCGAATGTTGAATTCGGTGTCATTGGAAATGTTCTTGGAGAAGAATGTTGTCAATGTCATCATGTCAAGAGCAGAGAGGCACATCATCTTAATGTAGAAGACGGAGCATAGAATGTGGTTAATTATGAAATCACAATTTGTTTCAGTGTGAATGAAACAAGAGATTAATTTCTTGTTCCAGTTTCGACAAAAAGGGTTTTTTTTATTAAAACCTGAGCACTGTGGAGGCGTTAGAGAAGTTTTATTGCTATATAATAAATGGATTTTGGTAAGACATGGGCCCATAACCCATAGGTTTTTTATGAAGGAAACCATTGATAGAATCAATTTTGAAGGACTAGGTTTAGATTCGTCATCATTTGGTATTAGAGTGTAAGGATGAAGCAGTAAAAGAAAACTTAGTGAAGGAGTAAAACATAATTTGAAAATTCTGAAGAGTGAATGACAAGTCAAGAAAATGACTTGTGAAAATGTGCAATAGAGTATTGTTGACAATTGGTGACTTCGACCAAGGTAAAGCTAGGAGATTGGTAAGAGGAATACTAATCTTGTAATTTCTGCATTTTGATAGAATGTTCAGATTTTGAGAAAAGTAGCAGCAAGTGATATATGGAGAATGAATCTGTATAATTGGAATTTTGAAAAGTTTGAAATTGAAATTGAAGAATAATAGTTAAGTTCTTAGAGGAAGGTGAGTAAGAATGAATAAGATATTGCAGAAGCATAAAGAACCCACAATGATGTTTATGGAGAACGGAGATTCACTCGAATGTGAAGAGTGGATGGAGACTGCTTGTGAAATCGTGCAAGTATTGCTTTATTTAACTCTGATTTGAGTTTTGCTGGATAAAAGAATAGATTGAAGATTGATAGTTGCAGCTAATGAATTATCTTAGCAAAAGAAGATCAAGCCTTAAGAAGTAGTAATGAATGAAACTGGTAAGGATTTCTTAGAGAAAGAAGAGGTGGCTAGAAACTAGTATTTCGTTTGTGATTGAAATACAAGAGAAAAATTGTGTTCTCAAAAGTGTAGATGAGCTGAAGCCTAGAAGGAGCAAAGGCATGCTCAAAGAAATTTCCATAAAGGGGCCTAGTGGCCAAGTATAGAGGAAATCTTGGTAAGATAAAGGTAGAAGGGAGGACTTGCTATTGCAGAGGCTTAGTTACAACTCATAGTGAGTAAGGAACTCATTGAGGTGGAGGAGAAAATTACTACTGATAGTCATAACAAAGGTTCTGAGAGAGACCACAACAGAAGAAGAGGGAAGAAAGATGTCAAAGCAATCGACATATGGAAGATGAGTGACAAGGAATATGACAGAGAAAAGGTTGAGATAAGAATGCAATTCAATTTTTTGATGGAGATGTTTGTGAATAGTAAAGAAGACCTGAGATTTGGTTACAAAATGAGAAAGAAATTGCAGTGGCACAAGCTACAAGAAAAGAGAGAACAACACGTGAATATGTAGTTAGTAGAGGAGCTAAGGAAGATTGTGCAGATTATAGATGTTCAATTGATGACAGAGAAGCTCGAAGAAGTTGATATACAACAAAAGAAAGTTGTTGGAGAAAGTGATGAAGAAACTAAAGGGAAATATAGTAGAGAATCTGTGAATTGTGATGATAGTTCTGATGAAGAGTGTATGACTGGAATATCAACTGAGGTTGAAAAGATTCATGGTTTTAATACTAATGAGTTTTGTATGTTTGCAGGTTACTCAAGAAAAAGGGAAAAACAGTTACTGAATACTATCACAACAGACAAAAATATGTTTTGTGAAAACATAAAAGAAGAACAAAGTGGAATTTTTGAAGAAAAATAGATATAACAATAGTGTTTCATAAAGGTAATAGATGTGAAAGTTCCCCATAGGAATCTATTGAGATGACAATGGAAAAGGAACATTTACAGAATACTGTTCAAAGGAAAGAAGAAGTCTACATCGAAGATGCAATTAAAAAGTATGATGAAGAAAAGGCATTTACTGTGCCTAATGAGATTGGAATTTTTACACATGATGATTTAGACGTGTGTAGATTTAGCAGAGGGAGAAGAGCCATATGATGATTGGTAAACAACAAGTGAAGATATGGAAAATTGTGTAAAATTTCCAAATTCTACTCCAATTGAAATCATTAAGTTATATAGAAAGTTAGACCTTCAAAGAAGAAGATGGAAAAGTAGAGGATATATACTCAAGATGAATTGTTGAAGAAGGAAGACAAAGAAATTGTCATGAATGACAATCAGGAAGAAGTTATCAGTTGCAATGAATAGAAGAAGAAGATTGTCTTGGAAGACAATGTGACAACAAGTGCAAAGGTACAAGACAACAGTGAACAAGAGGGTAAGGATGAAAGGGCGATAGTAAGAATAAGAGTTGACCAATCAAGAGGTGAAGGCAATCAACTGTCAGAATATATACTAGACAAAGAGATTGAACTGATAAGAAGGATGATGATGAAAGTGTCTTAGAGGAAGATAGCAGTAGGAATGAAAAGAAGCAGCAACAAGAGGAATACAACAAAAGAATATGAGGGAATAACAAATGGGAAATTGCAGAATAAGGTATGGAGACCCAGAAAATAGCAGTAGACAACAACAACATCATAACAATTGAAAGGAAAAGAAATAGGCAAAGATAAATTACAAAATAAAATCTGGGATCCAGAAGGAATTGCATCAACATTGAAGGCACATGCTCTGGAGATCATGAATTTTTTCAGCCTTGGTAGTTTGATGCAGGAGCATCTGGCTCAGAAATTTCATTGTATTTTAGTTTACTTAGGGGTCTTGTGTTTTTAAAGAAGTTGGTTTCCTACCTATTAAATTAATAGGATGTGAGAGTTTTAATTAATTAAGTATTGTGAGGCATATTGTAAATGTTCTCGAATGTTCAAGAACAAGAGAGAATTAGGATAGTTGAGAACTCATAGGGATTGTTAGATTTGAAAATTAATTGTAAACCTTAAATTAAGATGTAGTTCATGATTTTTTGGAGTTGAGAGGATTTCTAGGGTTTAATTGCAAGGATTAAGGATCTGAAGCAGAATTGGTTAAACAAAACCTTTTATATAAAACTTGTAAGCCTCAAGTCATAGTACCTTAATAATTCTTAATAGAGAATAGATAGTTTTCATTTGTAGCCTACAGGCGGATAGAGGAGAAAGGCCAATTGAATTGAAATAAGATCAGGACAAAGGAGAGGAACGAGATTTCAATTAAGGATATATATACAACATTATTAATTAATGGAATTCATTATTTTGTTTATTGCCTTTCTATGGAAATGATCCAAATCGACTCTAGAAATGAATCTTTAATATGGTGCTACTAGAGGTGTGTTGAGACTCCATTCTTCCTCTTATAGCGGTATGTGAAGTTCGTTCATCTACTCTAGCATTTTCTGTGTGGCATTTTATTTTTTAAATATATATAATTATAAAATTCTTATAAAGAGCTCAAAAAGAAATCAATATATAGTGGGGATAATGGAGAGGAAACAGAGAATAGGAATACCTAAAATTATGAATTAGTTAGGAGGAAATTTCTCTGCGTTGAGAAATATTGAGGGAATCATTGTTGGATGTTTGTTGTGAAAAAATCATGTTATAATATTCTTGAACAATATATGGGAAGGTATGTCTCTACATTAGGTAAGCCTCTGCATTTTTAACTGTTGAAACAAATGGGGAAGTTGAATCTTCTTCACCTTTAATGACAACATAGAGGCTTGTTGCATCTACAGCTATAGCAACTGAAGTTCTACCAGATCCATTTTTGAAAGAGGCAAAACATTTCACTGAAATTATAGTTTTAAATAGAGTTGGTCAGATTGTGTTAGAAGGTATTGATAAATTTAGTAATTTAATCAATTTAGTAGATTACCCTGATGGTTATGTTGTAAATTACCTTGCATTAGAACTTGTAGAAAATGGTTTAGCTTAATTTGTTGAATGGAGTGTTAATATGATAGATGAGGATGGAAAAAGGAACCTAAAGAATGCTAAGCTCCATGCAAAAAAATTCAAAAGATCGCTTGATGATCTGGACTAATTATGTTCTACCTCCATCTAATTCAAAACAAATTTTCGATGGCAAGTTTACTGGAAAGATTGTGGAGGTTGTTAGTGGAGACCTGCAGACAATAAATAAATAGATGTGTCAGATCTGCATGTGCAGAGTTGGAATGTTATAAACTGGCATGAAGATGTATTATAGAAGCCTGGTACTTGAGGAATTCGAGCCAAATTGAAATGTGTAACTGAGGATTGGAGTTGTATGTTGAAGGAATATGGAACAATGTTAGAAGGTATATGGAATTCCATGTTGGGATCCTTAGTTTCATAGCTTCAGTCAGAATAGGGTCAGATCAGGGTTAGAGGTACAAATATATCAAACATTTTGTTTATGCTATCAATTTCATAGATTATCCTAGCATTGGATAAAGTGAATATTTCAGTGAAAAAAACTATTGAATTACTATAGTAGGTTGTAATTACGAGTTCAAGTGTGATTTAAATCATGTTTAAAGTTGATTGCATGGGTTGGAATAAATTTTTATGAGTCATGTAAGAATAGGATTAAAGCCTCGTGGAAGGAAATTGAATGTTGAATTTGGTGTCATTGGAAATGTTCTTGGAGAAGAATGTTTTCAATGTCATTGTGTCAAAGTAGAAAGGCCCAAGATCTTAATGCAGAAGATGGAGCATAGAATGTGTTGAATTTTGAAATCACAATTTTTTTAGTGTGAATGAAACAGGAGATTACTTTCCTATTCTAGTTTCGACAAAAAAATTTTTTTTATTAAAACATGAGCACCTTGGAGGCATTTGAGAATTTTTATTGTTGTTTAATAAATTGATTTCAGCAAGACATGGGCCCATAACCCACAGGTTTTCGATGAAGGAAACCTTTGAGAAAATTAGTTTTGACGGACTAGGCTTAGCTTTTTCATCAATTAGGTAAGAAGCAGGAGTTGGGCAGGTTATACAGTGACATCCAAAGTGCCATACATCTTGCAAATAACTCTTCATTTCATTCCAAGGCTAAACATATACATCTCAAGTACCATTTCATATGATCAGTGTTGGAAGATGGACACTTGAAGCTGGAAAAGATACACACTAGCCAGAATCCTACAGATATGTTAACAAAAGTTGTAACCAAGGAGAAACTGAGATTATGCTCAGTTTCATTTGGTCTTCAAGTATGATGATGAAGATGAGAAATAGCTAGGTCCAAAGTGGTGTCACTGTCCACCAAATGAAGCAGTGATGGAGTTGCTATACTCAGTCTCCAAGTGGGAGATTGTTGGGTGTGGAGCCTGATTATCTTCCTTACTCAGAGGTATCATTGTATTGGACCCCATTTCCTACACCACCAGGGGGGTCCAGGGGGGGGGGGGGGGGGGGGGCAGCGATTTTATGGAGCCCCCTCCATGTGGGGGATCTGGGGCAACCCCCTCGAAGCTAAAAATAGATGTAAAATTTCCTTGTAAAATGTTGTAATTTTGTAGTCAATCTAGGTCGTTCATGAGGCGGAGATCTAACGGTAGAAGTTATGTTTAATTTAGGGTCTTTTTCCTTAGAAGGAAACCCCCCACTATATCTGAGATAATTGTATTGTGTCTATGTAGATCTGTATTCTGAGTGAGAAAGAGAGAGGAGACTGTGTGAGATCGAAGAGGGAATTACAACAGATCTGTTGTAGGTTGCATTTTTTCATTTTGTTGGATAATATAAATGGAAGGACTAGATGTTTCTCCATGGAGGTAGCCCCAAATGGGTGAACCACGTATAGATGTGTCTCTCATGTTTTACGTGTTTTCTGTGTCTATATTTCTGTAATATTTTATGTGCTCCATTGCTCTATAATATATAATTTTGTAACAAAAGGAGTGTTGATAGTAGTGCAAGAGGCACAATTCAAAATCAACATCAGTGCAGTCGTCCAAGTAGAGAGTTGCAGAGACACAATTGATTCATTTTTTTTCTCTTTGGTTGCTTCTTAGTTGCAGTTGTTGCAGTAGTAGCAACAATAGTGAGATGTAGTGCTACAATAAATTCCATAACTGTTGGATAAGGGTGGTGAAAAATCCTTTTCTTACTAAGAGGGACTATTAGAAAGTGTAGTAAGAAAGGTTCAATTTGACCTTAGCCTTAGTAAAATTGAGAAAGTCAAATTTCCACACTAGCAGGATAGGAAATTGACTAGTGTGACATGACTCTTGTCACTCAATTAGATCAACAAATGTTGAAAATGAAACAAGCAAATCCTAATTTCATTTGTTTCTTGAATTAAATTAGGAATTAGATTGCAATTCTACATCTCATGACAACTTCTAATAATTAACTATGTTAATTTGACTTAGTTGGCTCAATTAATTCGAGTTTAGTGTCTGACTAATATCATGTAGAGTGTCTCATACATTATAGGAGCCATGGTTGAGTTTATTTTGAGTTGTAATTAATTAATTGAGTTTAACTGTGTTAAATTTAGTTAAACTAGTTGCAACTGATGGAGGAACTAGTAGGATGTCAGACATTGGGGTGTTGCTTCATGTGATAAACCAGTTAATTGATGATTCACTCACAAATAATTCATGCATGTCAGATATGAGAGTTACCCAGTTGAGAGTGGAGTTGGGGGACAATGTAATATCAGTTGTATAATCATTCAAATTGTACAGGTGGTCCATGGAATAAGAGGAAGGCCTATGAGGATTGCATAATTTATAATTGTGGGGTTTACGAATTAAATATGGTATAATTCCCTATTGAACTATGCAAGGAAACAGGAGCTTGGAAGGTAGCAAAATTGGTTAACTATTTCCTTGAGAATTTATGGGAAGTAGTGAGATAGATAAAGGTAGTGCATATTTTTCTCGGGCTTCAACAAAGCATTCTAATCTTCTCATATTTTTTATTAATGCAATATACAGATAGCAGGGGTTTTTCACTGTGGCTTTCACTAAAAAATCTTTGTGTTATGTGCGATTGAATTCTTTGTCTTATACGATTCGTGAATTCATCGATCCTTTATTGTTTCTATAGATGGGTAGACTAGATTCAAGTCAATTATTTTAGCATATTATGATTTGCAGTTTGAATCTACAAGGAATTTCTACATGGTATCGGAGCTAGAATCACTATAGAAGAGGAGAATATAAGTTTTTCTTTTGTAGGAGAAACCAAATTTGTAGTATCATACATCAAAGCCATCAAGATTTCATTCTACGCATTGAGACTCGAATATTCCCTTGATAGTAGTTCAAAATTTATTTCTTGGAATAATAGGATGGAGGCTGTTTTGGGAGACAACAAGCTTAAGGAATTCATTGACAAAGATATTCCTATGCCAAAACATGCTCAAAATCTCACAGAGTGGATAAAATGAGCAGCCAAGACGAGAAGGATTATCGAAGGAGTTCAAGATCATATTTGTTTCGAACCTCCACAGTAGGGAAAGTCCATTTGCAACGTTGAAGGCCTTGACAGATCTGTTCCAAAACAATAGTGACCATAGGAAGTTGGCACTAAAGGTGAAGCTCATAAAGATCGATATGGAGAAGGACGACATAATACCGAAGTACTTGACCAAGTTCACCCGATGTCAGGGTGATCTTGGAAGTGTTGGTATTACTATTGCTAAATATGATCTAGTAAGACTAACACTTTTAGGGCTTCCCAGGAGTTGCATAGCTACTAGGACTTAGTGAATGTGATGGAGAAGCTACCAGAGTAGGAGTGATTGTGGTCTGAATTGGTACAAGAAGAGTTTAGGTGAAACACCAGAGATGGATTCTCATCCAAGCATGATGATAAGGAGAACTATTCCTAAAATGGAAAGGTGAATAAATTGAAGGGGAAGTCATCCCATTCCAAATAAAATTCAAGTCAGGGAATCTAGAATAAAGGACATTTCGAAGATTAAATGTTTTCATTGTCATGAGTTAGGACACTATGCCACCACTTGTTTGCACAAGAAGGTTGTTAAGAATCCTTAATGAGGAGTTTAAGGTGAAGCTCTTGCCTCACACTTTGAACTGGATTTCACCCTCATCGCTTAGACTATGACATTGATGATGGGATGTGTGTCTTACCTAGATAGTGGAGCCTCATTCCATTTGATCGGCAATAAATAGTTTTTCAGTGACTTGGAGAAGGACCTCTAGATGCACATTGAGATGGGATATGAAGGGAGGTATAGTGCAATCGACATCAATACTGTTACCTTTTAGAGATAGCCTATTTTTCCTCTCACATTGAAAGATGTCATGTAGGTTCTCGGTTTGAAGAAGAATTTGGTTTTAGCTTCCAAGTTGGAGAACTGTGGCCACGATGTGATATTTAGCAATGGAGATGATTTCCTTCATCACATAGCCTCTATATAGGTGAAGTGGATCAAGGTTCGAGTGAATAACCTCTACAAATTGGATGTAGAAGATTGTGTTTCTTTGAGAACAAAAGAAGTGAAGGTGCAGAGCCCAGACATCATTGAGTTGTAGCATATAAGATTGGGTCACTTGCACCATGAAGATTTGAAGATCATGTAAGAAATTTCTACAAGACTTTCCAAGGGTACACTAAAGCAAAGAGACACATGTAAAGGGTGTACATTGGGGAAGTACATCAAAGTTTCCTTCCATGATAAATAAAGTCGAGCGCAAACGATCCTTGATACAATTCACTCAGATGTGTGTCAACCATTCTCAACAACTTCCATGTCCAAGCATATGTATTTTGTAATATTTGTAGATGATTTTTCTCTTAAGTGCTGGATTTTCTTCATGCAGAAGAAAGATCAGATGTTAGCTAAAATTTGTAAATTTAAATAACTTGCCGAAAAAGATATTGGAAAGAAAGTTAAATCTCTCAGAAGCGATAACGATGGATAATATGTGTCGAATTAATTCAATAAATTATGTGCATCTGAGGAAATTCAATGAGAGTTAATAACACGTCATAATCTGCAACATAATGGGGTGGTTGGAAGGAAGAAAAAAAGTATTGTGTGAGTTGCATGGGCGATGTTACATGATAGGGACCTACCATTGCACTTGTGGGATGAAGCATGCAACACAACAATTTATTTGCAGAACAAACCCGTCATCTAATCAAGATGAGTACACCAGAAGAATATTTTTCAGGTAAAAAGTTGTTGGAATTATGACACAGGTTTGGCACTATGGCATGGGTATTGTCCTTGATGGCAACTCACTCGGAAAATCACTCAGATGATAGTTCAGGCTCACAGGCTCTCATAATAAAGGAAAAGGAGGTATATGCAGGTTCCCGTTGACCAAGCCACGTATACACGTGGATTCATAGAACAAAAGGCACGTATGTGTATACACACACTTTCATGCATAGAAAAGCACGTACAGTTTTGAGAACTTGGTTTTTGGACCTGTGTTTTTGGACCATGGTATCTCATCCAAAGTGATGAACCCAGGTATTTAGACCGAGGTATTGGTTTTAAGTGGTTTTGGACCATGGTATTGAGTAAGGCCTAAGACTATAAAAGGGGAAGGAGATCATTAAGCAAACACACTCAAGTATTGAATATCTAATGAAGAGCAAGATCTAGAATACTGGTGATTGGGTTATGGTGCATAGCTAGATCTGAATCAAGGAGGAACCTGAGCACTCGAAGAAGGATAAGGTCTATGGATGGGTCAAGATCTTAAGGCTTGAAGAGAAGTATCTTTGTGTGATTTTGATCTCTTATATTTGGCGGATGACTTGATCTATAATACTGATGATCTGGGTAAAACTGATGTCTGAATAGTTGAAAAGGGTAAGTTATCTTTTATAGATCTGTACATAGGTTCAGCATAGAAAAGGTGCGTATACACGCCAGTTCGGTAATTCAAACCCGCGTATACACAAGTTTGCCTTAATATAACTGTGTATGCATGCAAGTTCTACATATTGAAGTAGCGTACATATCATAAAATATGTTTTAGCTACTTCTGTTTATTGTTGCAGTGTTCTGGGTACTGGTTGGGTTTTGGGACTGTTATTGTATTCTGGTTACAACATTCAGAGAAGTGATTGTTTGATTCAGTTTTCGGTTGATGCAAAGGAGATTGGTTGATGCAGATATATTTGACGTTTGATTGATGTTATTGATGGATCCAGTCTGAAAATTTATGAAACATGGTCCCTGAAAGAAAAGAGAAGGTTGTAGCCTTCCGTAGGTCGGCACCTGCGTACTAGTACATCAGCTAGTACAAGAGCTAAGGGGGTTGTAGCTCCCTTCTAGGAGAAGCTGGAGAACGAGAGAAGGTTGAAGCCTTCTACAAGTAGAAACCTGCGTACTGGTATAAGACTACACTAGTACAAAAATATTGTAAAAAGGAGTTTTTTATTAAAGGAAGATAAATATGAATTGCAGCAGGTGGTTTTCACCCACATTGGGTTTCTACCTTATATCTTGTATTCATGTGTGTGTTTGCCTTTACTATTTACTGCACTTGATTACTGTTTTATGGTTCTAATACACAAATTAATATCAGCTAACTAAATTAGAAGTCTGCAAGATATACATGATTTTCTCTAAACACAGTTGCGTATATACGCAAGTTTAATTAACAAAAGTAGTGTATATCAATTTGTTTATGGAAATGAAAAATTGTTAAATTTCTAATACTGATTCACCACCCCCCTCTTAGTATTATTTCCAACAAGTGGTATCAAAGCAGGTCCTTCAGAAGAAGCTTTATCGCTTGAAGGAAGATCTATCATCATGAGCAACTAGGAAAAAGTGGCATCCATCAGGCCACCAATCTTTGATGGGAGCAACTTCATCTATTGGAAGGTAAGAACCACAACCTATCTTCAATATCTTGGTAGAGAAGTTTGGGATATCATGGAAGGAGGATACACATTTCCATCAACAACTCCTACAGATACAGCTAGCAAAAAGCAGTATGAAACAAATGCAAAGGCTGTCAATACTCTATTGGGGAGTCTATCTCAATCATAATTTGTCAAGGTTATGCAGCTCAAAACTACCAAAGAAATATGGGACAAGATCATTCTAAACTATGAAGGAGACGATCAGGTAAAACGTGCAAAACTACAATCTCTCAAAATTCAATATGAAACTCTCAGAATGCACAATGATGAAAGTGTGGCTAATTATTTCTCACGTATAGATGAGATTGTTAATCGCATGAAAAACTTGGGTGAAGAAATAAAAGAAGTTACTTTAGTTGAAAATGTTCTAAGATCTTTGTCTTCTTAGTTTGAATAAAAAGTTTCTGCCATAGAAGAAAAGAAAAATCTTCAGAGTATTACCATGTCACAGCTACACGGAATCCTAACTGCTTTCAAAATGAGAAAAGGGGGTCCATCAGACATGAGAGAAGCCGCATTCAAAGCTTCAGGAAAAGGAGAATACAATGAGTTAGGACATACGTCAGAAGGAGAGGAAGAATCAAACTTTGTCAAGAACCTTCAACGAGGTTCTGGAAGATTCAGAGGTAAGATACCTTTCAAATGCTTTGCTTGTGGAAGATTTGGTCACTATGAAGCCAAATGTCCTCATAAAGATAAGCTTGATAAAGGTAAGGAACCAGTTAAATGGAACAGAAAACAGAACGTAAGTAAGAAATTTCCTGGTAATGATTACAGACTTTTGATGGCTTTTGAAGATGATGATTTCCTAGATGCTATAGATGAAGATGGTCTCTATGAAGAAATTTCTAAACATAAAATTTGTTTAGAAGAAAAGAGTATCATTATAGATACTCTGACATTCCAACTTGATGAAAGGGAAAAACACAATGAAAAGTTAGAATGTGAAATTGTGGGAGTTAGAAAAGATATTGAGAAAACAAAAGCTCTTAATCTTAGATTTGCTAAAGGATCTGAAACTTTAGATGAGATTATCAAAGTGTAGTGTTCTCCTCTAATCAAGATGAGACTTGGATATACTGAAGAAACATCTCAAGCACAGAAGCCATCCACCTCCAAAAGTTATCTTGAAGTAGCAACGAGAAGTGAATAGGTTGACAATCGTTAGCAAAGGCATAAAGCAGATCACCAGGTAAATCGGGGTCAATCTACTTTAAGGATGAACAGAAGCTAAAACGAACCACAAGTAAATCATTCTCAATTTTCCTCAAGAATGAATGTCAATGGAAACTACAATCACTTGGTCAGTAGATTTGATAATCACAGGAATTTCTTCAATGGCCAATGTTTATCATGTCATAACTTTGGACACAAAGTTGCTCAATGTGTTTCTTACAAGACCATCATGACTAGAGAAGCACAAAATCAAAGGAGTGTGACTAGGATCATGAAGAGGACCTACAATAACTTTTTTGCTCTTGAAAATGAAATAGAATGCTCTATTTGTAAAAACTTCGGTCATGAATATTATAAATGCAGGAGTAAGTTTCAGCAAACATCTCAGAAGGAGCAAGCTTCATTGGGTCCCAAAACATGGAGAAAGAAAGAACTGCAACCAGAAAGATGTGGTATAGTCTTATATGCAGAAGGATAGGAAAATTAGTGGTACATCGACAGTGGATGCTCGAAACATATGACAGCTGATAAAAAAAAAACTTCAGTCATATAGTGCCTTAGAAAAGGAAAGGAAGGTCTCATTTGGAAATGACACCCCTGCTCTCAGAAAACGTAGAGGCTCTGTTCTTTTAAAAGAAAAGGTCAAAGCTAGAAATTTTATGTATGTTGATGGCTTAAAGCATAATCTATTGAGTGTTAGTCAAATGTGTGATCAGGGAAATGAGGTAGTATTTCGATCAAATGGATGTATTGTTTGTGAGCTTGATACAGGAGAAATAGTGATCAAAGGTATAAGAACTCCAAATAATTTATACATACTCAAGGGAGGACAACAACAATGCTATCTAAGCAAAAATGATGAACACTGGCTATGGCACAGAAGATTGGTGCATCTAAGTTTCCCTCAGATAAGGAAAGCATGCAAATATCAGGTTGTTCGCGATCTTCCTGACATCAGAATTCCAAGCAATACAATATGCAAATCATGTCAGTTTGGTAAGAAAACTAGAACACATTTCCCTAAGAAGGAAGGATCAGCTAGTAAACCAATTGAACTTGTCCATACTGGTTTATGTGGTCCATCAAGGAAAAAGTCACCTCATGAAGAAGAATACTTTATATTATTCATTGATGACTTTTCCAGGATGTGTTGGATAGGACTTCTGAAGCATAAAGACGAAGCTTTTGAAAAGTTCAAAGCTTTCAAAGCCTTGGTTGAAAATGAATCAGGTCGCAAAATCAAATGCCTCAGGTCTGATCGAGGAGGAGAATTTACCTCGGATGAATTTTTCGACTTTTGTGAAGAGCATGGAATAAGAATGGAATTATCTACTGCAAGGACTCCTCAGCAAAATGGAGTGGTAGAAAGGATGAATAGAATGGTTCAACAAATGGCTCGTGCTAGGCTTGATGAGTGTGGAAATCCTACAACCTTCTGGGGTGAAGCTACATTTGCTGTTGTTACTATTCTTAACAAAACAAACGTCCAGGTAAACAGCACTCAAACTCTTCATGAACTTTGGTATGGTAAGAATCCTACTGTAAAATACTTCAAATTTTTTGGA
Source organism: Pinus tabuliformis (assembly GCA_031772625.1). Classification (NCBI taxonomy): domain Eukaryota; kingdom Viridiplantae; phylum Streptophyta; class Pinopsida; order Pinales; family Pinaceae; genus Pinus; species Pinus tabuliformis. The sequence continues at coordinate 14,324,145 of CM062818.1, read as the reverse complement.
AGCAAATGTTACATCAAAAGGACTGATGAAAAGCTTGGCATGTTTGAACCTAGAGCAGATGAAGGCATTCTCCTTGGTTACTCTTTCTAAAGTAAAGGATATAAGTGTTACAATAAAAGACTTGGAAAAATTGTAGAAAGTATTGATGTGGTGGTTAATGAAGCAGGGAATAATCCAAAGCAGATAAAAAGTAAGATTTTGAAGATGATGAGGACTATCCTTCAACATCAAATCAGACTAATGCTGAAGAAGAAACTTATGAGGCACCAGAAGAACAGATAAGGGTAGAAGAAAAGACTCCATCCAGTTACGTCCAGAAGAACCATCTAGAGACTCAAATTTTGGGTAGAAAGAGGCAGGTGTACAAACAAGAGGAACTATTATAGAAGCTTCAAGCTATCTAGCATTGCTCTTCTTCATCGAACCATGAAATATAAGTGAAGCATGCAAAGGTGAATGCTGGGTCAAGGCCATGAATGAAGAACTTGAGCAGATTGAAAAGAATAACACTTGGGAATTGGTTCCTAGACCTAATGATAAGAATGGCATAGGGACCAAATGGATATTCAAAAACAAGCTGAATGAAAATGGAGATGTTATTAGAAACAAGGCCAGAATTGTTTGTAAAGGGTATTCTCAACAAAAAGGTATAGACTTTGAAGAAAATTTTGCACCGGTTGCCAAACTTGAAGCCATAAGAATGTTCCTTGCTTTTTCTAGCTTTCAGAAGTTCAAAGTATATCAAATGGATGTGAAATCTGCCTTTCTAAATGGAGACTTAGAAGAAGAAGTATATATTGAGCAACCAGATCGATTTATCCTTGGAGATGATCCAAAACTTGTATGCAGACTCAGAAAAGCTCTCTATGGTCCTAAATAGGCTCCAAGGGTTTGGTATTATCGTCTAGAAAAATACCTCCATCAACAAGGTTTTTCAAAAGGATCAGCAAATATCAATCTATATATAAAAATTGACAATGATAAATTGCTAATACTTGTTGTGTATGTTGATGATATCATCTTTGGTAGCAATGAAGAAGCCATGAGTCAAAACTTTTCTTTGGTGATGCAAAAAGAATTTGAAATGTCCCTGCTTGGTGAGCTCACATACTTTCTTGGGTTACAAGTCCAAGAAAACAAAGATGGTATCTTTCTATCACAAACCAAATACCTCAAGTAGATATTGAAGAAATATGGCATGGAAGATTCGAAACCAGTATGTACCCCTATGGTAACAAGATGTAGCCTCAGCGCAAATGATGAATTAGTAGCAGTACATCAACCAACCTATAGATCCATGATTGGTAGTCTGCTCTATCTGACAGGTACTCGACCAGACATCATGCATGCAGCGGGAATAGTTGGAAGATTCCAGGAAAATGCAAAAGAAGCACACCTTCAGGCAGTTAAAAGGATTTTCAAATATCTTCAAGGAACACAAAAATATGGCTTATGGTATCCTAGAGATACATATCTCACACTTCATGCATATACAGATGCAGATTAGGCAGGAAGCGTGGATGACAGAAAAAGCACTAGTGGTGGTGCATTCTTCATGGGTTCCAGATTAGTATCTTGGTTCAGCAAGAAAGAAAGTTCAATTGCTTTATCTACAGCTGAAGCAGAATATGTGGCTATTGCATCTTGTTGCACACAGCTCCTTTGGATGATGAAAACATTGCAAGACATTCAAATCAAATGTACTCCACTTATCTCCATTTTATGTGATAATACAAGTGCAATCAGTATCTCAAAGAATCTAGTCATGCATTCAAAGACCAAGAACATACCTATCAAATATCATTTTCTCTGGGAAAAAGTGCTTGAACAAAAGGTCAAATTGGAGTATGTTCCCTCTAAGGAATAGGTTGCTGATATATTCACCAAACCACTGCCCAGGGAGACATTTGAATACCTCAAACAGAATATGGAACTAGTTGATGCATCATCTTGCTATTGACACTTATCCGTTTTAGAGAAAAGTGGTTGTACATGAGTTTCATGAAGAGCGTCCACGTACATACGCCCATTTTCTGTGGATACAGTCACGTATATGTTGGTTTTAAAAAAATAGTGGTCTAGACTCAGGATGAAAAGAGTCTGATATGGGTCTGACAGAGACCATCTGGCACAGGTTCAGGGGGAGCATATACTACTAATAATGCATTGTTGGCATTAATTTAGAAGATCTTCATACAACTTCACAGTTGTTTTTAATTCAAGTGGAACAGGTGTAGAGAGAGATCATGGTTGATGGTGTTAGGCCCCTATACCAATAGGTGTCATATGTCATGATTGGCTTGATGAACTATGTAATATTTTCATACCTTTTCTTGTTGCAAAGGTTTTCCATATTTTCAAAAAAAATCAAAAAATTAAAAAAATGTAAAGAGGGTATACCCTAAAAGAAAAATCAAAGGGTAAAAAGAATAAAAGATGGTCAAAAAATCAAAGAAAATGAACCCCAACAAAAAGAAAGACCAAGAAAGTGTGCAAGTCTAAATGCCACTACTTTTTAATTTTGTGTAAATAAACAATTGTGTGCAGCTTGTCATTCATGCCGCAATTCATGAATAGTCAAACTGTTTAAACTTGGCTAATTCATTTTTCAATTTCATGTTGTAGAAATAGAGAATAAATATCTGACCAAACAGTGTAATCTTAGCAGATAAGTAGTGTTAATGTAATAATGGGATGGGCCATAGTAATAAATAAGGTGGTTAACTCATATCATGTAAGGGACCACAAGTAGTTAGTAATATTGTAATGGGCCATGGTATTATTTTGATGGTATGAGGGAACCATGGTAATGACCCATGGTATTGTATGTATGAGGCCTATATAGAGGCTAGAGACTCTGTGTCAAGGAATATTGTCAAGGATTATTGTATGAACATGCATATGGCTTATGGAGTGTTCTCCTTCCTTAAGGAGTGAATGTATGGTGTTGCCCTACCTTAAGGGTTTGATCAATAAAGAATCATTTCATATTATTTCTGGGTTTACTTGCATTGTCGTATATTTTCATATCAGATCTATAACATTTCTGGGTTAGATCTATAACAAGTCGTATCAGAGCACTTTCTTGGGAAAACAATGGAGAATATTTTATTTTTTATTTTTTGCAGGATTTCAAGGGCGGCGAGTTTGCAGATCAAATCTATACATTTTGGTGCAAGATCTAAAAAATATAATTGAAGATCTGGATTCTTTGTGAAAAAATAGCCGATTTCAAAAAAAAAAAAATCAGTTGAATTGGAGTTCGGGTGAAGGAGATATGGCTGATCTAAAAATCAGTGGGGTTGTAGACAATTTTTCAGGACAGCGAGTTTGCGGTGCAGATCTGGACGTCCTGGTACAAGATCTACAAAATCTAATTGTAGATCTGGATTCTATGTGAAAAAATACCCGATTTCAAAAAAAAAAATCGGTCGAATCGGAGTCCGGATGAGGGAGATATCGCTGATTTAAAATAATCTCTTTTTGCAGAAATTTTGGTGACGATGGGGGATTTGCAGCGCAGATCTAAAATTCTAGTGCCTGGAATAGGATTTCTATCACATGGGTAGATGCAGAATGATTGTTCCATTTCTGAAAACAGGTCATAATAGGGATTCTGAGCAATATTGAAGGAACTGTGACAATTTCAAATTTTCGCCAAGTAAGTGAATTTTTTCAAAACCCTCGTCATGGCTTCTAGCAAGGTTCTATATTTTATAGGAAAAGATAATGGTCCTACTATTGAAGACTACATAAAAAAAAACAGAAGTGGTTATGGAACAACCATTGGAAATGGTGGGTAGTGGAGAAATTTAGAGATGAGGCGGCCACATGGTGGGGATTACTTAACAAAACGAAGTGTTACAACCTGCCTGATGAAGCATTTGAAAAATTCCTTTTAGACAGATGGTCTCATGCTAGAAAACAAGATAATGAGAAACATGTGTTATTTTCTACTGGTATTTCCTTATTGCAGGTTCATGGATTGATTTAGAAGGAGAAAGTCATTGTGTCTATAAATCCGAGTTGCAAGCAAAATCTCATAAACGTCAACTTGGAAAAAAAATTGCGAATTCCAGCAAAACACATTGAAAACACAAGTGGATGATGAGGATGTTCAAGTGTACAAGGATTTGAAGATTTCTATGGATAAGTATGTGTTGCATTGTGATTTTTATGCTTCAGATATGGATAACATGGATGTTGTTTTGGGATATCCTTCGATGGAATCAGTGGGTACTATCAAGAATTAATGTACAGAAGAAATTCCTGAAGCTCTGGTATAAAAAGAAGAAAATTACATTACAGGATATTTCCATTAATAAACAGGTAGATTCCAAGGAGGCTGAAGCAGAAGATGTTTCAGGGTCTAACATATTAGATGATGAGCCAGTGATGATAGACAATCAAACACAAATAGAGGCTGAAGCAGAAAAGGTTACAGGTGTTGATACATCAGAGGAGGGCTCAATGGTTGAAGTAATATTGAAATATAAGACACCACAGCAGGCACCACAACATGCACCAGATAACAGTCAGGCTCCCGTAAGGGGTGAATTAAAAAAAAAAACCATCGTGGGTTAGAACTTCAACATATCATCACCCACATCACCCCACAAGACAACCATCAATATGCCAACCAATTAGCCACATGGAAAACAACCCCCGCAGGATAGATATAGAGGAGCGAATATGCACCTACTAGACATCAACACATAAGAGCTACCACAGTCAACTTCCATCTCAAGCGAGTGAGGCACCAGCGAGACCAAGGGTTCACCTCTCTCTTGGATGGCTAGATGCATGTGCATGGTACCAGTGGACTACTCTTTTGATTAGATTTTATTATTTGTGTTCTTCCCATGTTTTGGGGATGAAACATGCTAAGGGGGGTGGAATGTTATATACCTAGGGGGGATAATATGGGGTACCAAGGGAGGTACCCAAGGTAATAATGTAATAGTGGGATGGGCCATAGTAATAAATAAGGTGGTTAACCCATATCATGTAAGGGACCACAAGTAGTTAGTAATAATGTAATGGGCCCATGGTATTAGTTTGATGGTGTTATCTCAAAATCAGGCCCTGGAAGGCTGCAGACTAGGGAGACTTCAAGTAACTATTTCAAACCAATCTTTTAGCTAAGGCTTAGCCTCCTTAGCCTGAGAGGGCTCTCTCAAAGGATTGAAGGTTTTTGATTATGATTAAGATGGCTAACTCTTTGTGAAACAAATACAAATGAAGCTGGTGGAATCAAAATTAACAAGCATCCATTGGGCTTATGGAGTCATATGTCATTTAGCATTAACAGTAGACTTGGCTTTGCAATAAAATCAAGGCATTCAGATTTCAATATAGGTAGAGTACACCAAACACAAAAATGACATTTTACGAGTATATGAAGGAAATTAGAACACTGCAAGTGATTTCTAAGTAATCAAATACTCATAATACTATAGACAACATGAAAATACAACAAAAGGAACGCATACATTGAACTCTCTATGATTCTTGAGCAGCAGAAGCCAGTATTGTATAACCAAAAGAAACAGAGTTTTTTACATAAGCTTGATAACATAGCATTTTTACATAAATTTCCCACCCCTTGCTAATTCTACCTCTTGATCTATATATAGCATTTACAATTAGGATTCCATCATCCCTCATCAAGAGAATTCGAATTTGCCATAAGTGACACCTATTCTAACCATAAAACAAACCTTTAAATGCATTTGATAGCTAACTAGCAGTCCTAGAGACCTAATACAACTAGGAGTGTAACTCCTTATTATGATTACAACAACCTTATCTAAACATTTAAATGCATTCTTTGATAGCTTCAACTTCATGAAGTCGAATTTGATGAAGCCTCCCACGTGGTCACCCAACTGCTGATGACAAACCCTAGAAATTAGGGAACATGTTTCCCTATTTTTAGGTTAGATCCTGTCACACGGAATCTGTCAAGGGTGCGGACACGACTGACCTTCCTAGAAGTCTAAGACATTCTAATGACAAACAAGACAAAATGGAGTGATCTTTCTCTAAATACACCTTTTACAACATGAAAACTACAAGTGTTTAGGCTTACCTTATTCCAAAACGCTGTTGTTGAAGTCCGTTCTTGACGATCCGGATGAGCTCCTCCTTCAAGTCAATTCCTGCAACCACAAACAATCAAACAATTACCAAGCACTTGCATTTCATATAATAAAACATATATTCAACATGCAGACCAAGGAACACATGAAATAACTCATTAACACAAGCTATTGAGAAAAATAAACCAGTTTGTATTAATAACGAAACAAAGAAACTCTTACAACCTGGCCTTGGTGTTGTGCAAATTCCTCCCAGGGTCCATCAAGGGTTTTCCTCTACTTTGACAAAGCTCACCCTCTCCCAAGTAGAATCAAGTGAAGACAATCTCTCCTCACAAAGGCTCTAATGGAAGACCTAAATCCTGCAGCATTTACCCAAAGAAAATGTATAGCTCCAACCTCTTCTCCTTCTGGCTCAATGCCTTCATTTATAGTGCTGTAAAGAGGTTATTCAGGTCCACTATCAATGGGATCATCCCCCTCTATGGGTGGGATAGCTCCCTTATTGATGGGATAAGTTCCCCCTTAATAGAGATACATGAACCAACTGGAGGCGCATCCATTTCATCAAACCGACCTCTAGAATGTTCTAGAAGTAACCACAAGTAACTTTTTCAAGATAAAACTCGCGCATTTTGCCTTTTACAGAGGGACGCACCTGTCCCTTAACATACAGAGCGTCTATAGACGCGGATTTTGTGAACATGGTCAGCGTCCCCGCAGGTAAGGTTAGAGAGAACCTGCGACCCCAGAGATAAACATGATTTTTACAAGACTTTCTCTCTTCTTTGAGTTTGAGATGGATAACAGAGGCATGAGACTTGCCTAAGAGGGTAGCATGACTTGTTGATTGGAGCCATACTAACTGTAAGTAGTCAAGGTGACATTTTTTAGTGTAACAGATCCTTGAAAATTGGCACGTGGGACAGACCCTTTATCTCCTCACCCATGACACATTTTACGAAAATGAAGGAGATTTTTTCAGCCCATGTTTTCTAGAACAAAAACCTCTCCTAGTTTTTTAAAACATTCCTCCAACTGTCCAAAATCTGTCCTTGAAAAACACATGTCAAACAAGAAAAATCCATTTTCTGAAATTAGGGTCTCAATTAAAGCCTATTATCTTCCAACTGAAAACACTTATGAAGAAAGTGAGATAGGTTATTGTAGATGGCAAGTTTTTATGAAGAGAAACCTCCTTTAGAATTCCAAAATAATTTTTCATGTGACCAAAAACTGATCTTAAAAAAGACTGCAAAAACCAGAAGACCAAGCTTGACTTTCAGCAGTTTCATAGTGCAAGTTTAACCATAAATTCCTCCCACCTCAGAATGGATTTGAAGAAAATGAAAGAATTTTTTGTAGTTCAGCATGTTAGGAAGAAAAGCCTCTTTTAGTTTGCAAAATTGAGTTCTCAGCTGCTAAGGAAAGCTTTTGGAAGTTAACTAGTAAAAACAGTTTTTCTGCTAAAATAGGCTGCTTCAGGGGTTTCGTAGCGCGCTACGAAAACACTGATTTCGTAGCGCAAAACCGGATTTTTACATTGTCTGCGCTACGAAAACGTGGATTCATATCTACTTACAAAATTTCTCCAAAATGATGTGAGATATGACTTCTAAACACATGGTGAGGCTTCTAGGACATGGAATGAGGCTGTCAAACTTTATTTGAAGATGGACATGAGACTCTAACCCAATGACTTAGACTCTAAAACATAAAAATGACTTCACCATGACTTGACCATGATTGATACAGTAATTGAGAAACCATGTAAGTTGTCCAAATTTTTTAAGGAAGTTTTACAATGATAACAGATGGTATGAGGGAACCATGGTAATGATCCATGGTATTATATGTATGAGGCCTATATAGAGGCTAGAGACTCTGTGTCAAGGAATGTTGTCAAGGATTATTGTATGAATAGGAATATGGATTGTGGAGTGTTCTCCTTCCTTAAGGAGTGAATGTATGGTGTTGCCCTACCTTAAGGGTTTGATCAATAAAGAATCATTTCATATTATTTCTGGGTTTATTTGCATTGTCTTATATTTTCATATCAGATCTATAACATTTTTGGGTTAGATCTATAACAAGTAGATAGGTAGAGTAAATAAAAGGAGCTAAACAGTTTAATCTAAGCCCTTGGATGTAATAAGTGTAGACTTAGATAGGATTTTCCATGTAAAAGAAAAAGAAGATTTGATAAGGGTTTTCCAATCTAACTGCACCCAAACAAAGAATAAAAAATGCTAGGTTAAAGTAGGTAGGGTAGGTAGTTGATGTTGCAGAATCACATGTGATGAATAATGTCTCTAAATGTGTTAATCTTTCATTTTCATCATAAGGCCAAGGCATACAGTACATCAAAAGCATCTCAAGAAAATAAAAGTCAGGATAATTAACTTCCCTCCTCATTTTCCCTAATTATTCACTAACTTCCCCTAAGTACTAAGGCATTTGCTAAATTGGAGGGGCTCAGAGCATTTCTCTGACTTCTGGAGGGACCGGACTCTCGGCCCAATAATTTAAAATTCCTAAGTACTTAAAACCATCCATGAATCATTTGTTCTCTCTCATAAGTCTTTCCTAAGTAAAATCCTATTTTACTTAGGAAAAATTCACAATATTACATAAAAAACCCTTTTTCACTTTAGGCCTAAGTTCAAATATATACACGAAATGTTTAAACTTAGTGCTTTTTATTTCATTTATCATATTAACTATTAACATATTATTATATAAATCCCTTGAAAAAATTAACCCACTCCCGTATTATTTAACTATATAAAATCCCGAAATATTATATATCCCGTCCTGGTTAAATATAACCATAAACCGTGTTAAAATAGAATTAATCAGTTAATCATTAACCCATTAAGAACCTCGACCCTCCGCTTTATTAAATGGGATTAATTAACCCTCACGGTTAATTAATAACCTCCCCAACCAATCATATCACCCCCAATACAATTAAATAATTCTTAATTGTGTTGGGCCCACTTATATTAAACCCCGTCACATCGTGCCTCCCGTCAGCCGTTTGATCGCGCATCCATCATCTAATGGCCATTAGCGATATCGCGCACCACATTGTGACCGCGTGTTAGCTCGTGATCGCAAAGTGGTTTTTACACCATACCTCCACCATGTGTCGCCAATCCTATGGAATTGTTGGCTGCCGTCTCAAAACCACCTGTCTCCAAAAGTAGTGCGATACCATACCGCTTACCACCCTCCGCATACGAAAAAACTTCCTTTCATTCCCTTCGCATGTCATCTGCTCGATAACCGAAAAAGTCCCGCCAACCTTGATTTTGTTAATAAAGCAAACAAAATGTCATTTTCATTGTTTATACTGCGAATCAGTGTTCCCATGCAAAGGACATCCAAGTTAACTGTCCAAGTTTTCTAACCGCCGCCTTGCTGAAAAATTCACAGAGGCCACAGCTCGAAACCTGTTACCCACCATTAGCACCTATCATTGCACTATTCATTCCCCAAATACAGGTATTTATCCAATTTCCACCGAAACCCTGCAAGTTTTGGTTTCACTATAAATTCCACAGAAAAAGGCCAAATTTAGTACAAATTTAGTCTTTATTTCACCATATAGGTTCCCACACCTGCTGTTTTGCCCATTTTTTATAGAAAACCCAACTTCATTTCTCAATCCACAAGAACCAAAAATGGAAACCCCCACTGCTTTGAATGTCACACCAATCAATGCCCCTCATAAGGACCAAGACTATCTGCCTCTTGCAGATAAAGACTTCCAAATAAAAGACCTATCCACTGACCAGAATCACCTTAAGGTCTTTTGCCAAGCTAGAGACAACTACTTAAATGGCTCAGACATTTTGGGACTGTGGGAATCCAACCTTCCCAGGTATTTTTTCCCTTCAGTTCATGTTTTCCCTGATATAATTCATCAAAGCTATGCCAATTATGACCCTAACTGTAGAGCTGTTATGTCCCCAAGTCAAACAGTCCTATTCCCCATAATAGATGAATCCATTAATGAAATGTTGCAATTTTCCCCTGGTCAAGCTCTCACTCCCCTTTCGGTTGGTTATATACTTGAGAAATCCACTGGACTATCATAATCAGAACTTATTCGCCTCTATCAGACCTTCTTGTTAGAAAAACATCAGCCCAAAGGCCCACCCCCTTATGGATAGACCTTCTTCACAGATATGGGAAGACTTATAGTGGATATGATATCTTTAGTTATGGGATTTAACGCTAGTGAATCTGTTGATGAGGTGACCCTAGTGTTATTGTCAATTTTTACTCCTAGACAACCCTCTGCCGTTAAATATGACTATGCCTCCTATATTGCCAATAAAATTCATGACCAATTCCTGAGACTGGACAATGAAGGAGTTTTCAAATACACCACTTTCATCTATCATCTTATGTTGTATTATCAGTCAAATAACTTCCCTTTCCATGTCAAGAAACTTGACACCAAAGGAAATCCAAGGTCTGTTATCTTTTGGAGTCCCATTTTCCATAAATCCCTTGAGACCCCTTACACCTACAATGAGTTCATTGATCTATTTGTGCATCCAGCAACCACTTTATTTATAGGAGTTTCCCCTCCTAGAATCAGTGGTGATATAAAGAAGATCCTCCAACTCTCCAAGAAGTACAAAATAGGTGATTGGTACCTATACGAGAATCATATAGAAATCAGGATTTATGGGTGTGAGCTCTACCCTTTCAAGCTACCAAAGTATGTTCCAATGAGACTATTTGCATTGGAATACTTTAGGCAAATAATAAATTCAGACCTAGTTCATTTTTATAATGCCAAGAAGAAAGGTCAACTTAGAATCAAGAATCAGTTAGGCCCTTTTGTTTGAAACACTAAGGAAGAATGGAGAGAAACAGAAATAATTTTAGAAGATCATCTTAAGTTACAAAAGAGCTTTGGGTGGATACCATATAACCCCAACAGCTTTATATGTGATAGAAGAATGAAGAACAGATTGTCACCATACATTCACCATAGGATTCCAAAGATTGAACAATTTGCAAATATGGATGAATGGAGGGAAGGGACCCTAATAGAAAATGATAGTGAACAGGTCAAATTTGAGAATGTTATGAGAAATCTTGAGAAAACACTTGACCTGGATTCTTTTGGACAGGTACAAAGATCAGAAATTGGTGCATCCACTACTGGAACCTCTCAACAACCTTCACAGGAAACCAACACACTAGCCACAGGGTCATCCAAAGGCAAAGAATTGGAAACTAGCATTCAAATCACATAACAGTCTACAATGTCTAAGCAGCCTGAAACTTCCAAAGAACAGGCCCAAATTCCAACTCCTCAAACTCAAATCAATGTGGGAGAGCCTCCAATATTGCAAACTCCTCTGAATGAGGAAAGAAATAAAAAGAGAAACAGGGAAACAACTACCCCTGCTAGTGGACCTTCAAGACAACCTGGAACAAAAAGGCAAAGACTAAATCCCTTGTGAGAGGAGGAATTTGTTGAAGAGACTATAGACAGTCAGAGGGAAGAAAGAGTAGTTAGCTAGCAAACGTTTCCAGTAGGAGGAACATCCACTAGCTCACAGAGGTAGGAGCTAGAAAGACAGCAAAGTGCTGAGCTATCATCTTTCAGGCCACCAGGGAAAGATGCCTTAGATATCAAGAAAACATTTATAGAAATAAAAGCCAGGAATGATCCATTGAGGCTTCAAATTTACAATGAATATTTGAAAATGGCCACCACAAATCAATAAAGATTAATGTCAGCCTATGACATTAAAGAGGGCAAAATGATAATGAGCTACTTCAAGCCTAAAGTGCAACAACCTCAATCAGCAGCAGATTATCTCAAAACAAATTTGGAATTCATGGCAAAGGATATTCATCCTATGGATCAGATTGAATTACATAAACAAATTGGAGAAATGATTTATTCAACCTTGACTGGTAAGGCAATGATGGCCCATAGTTTGCAAAATTCTTTGGATAACACAACTGCCCAACTACACTTAGAGAAAGCCTCCTCCCAGGCCAAAGATAACAGAATAAAGTCCTTAGAAGGAATAACTATTGGATTGGGACATGATCCCAAAGATGTGAAGGCTACAAAAGCCTTAATAAAAGAGAAAGATGAAGATATTTCTGCCTTGAGAAAGCAGCTAAAGCTGCCTCCTTCAAGGCATCCACAGATTGTTGAGATCATAAAGAAAAAAATCTAAAGAAGAGCTGATGGATTTACTCTTGAAGCTTAATGAATGACTGAATGAGACTGAACAAGAACTAGAAAAATCATTGAAGGACAAGCAGGGAGAGTCGACCTCTCAGCCTCCCAGTGCAATACCAGTAGTCTCAACAACATTCGCTTCTACACTTGGGACAACACTAGCACCAAACATCCCAACAGCCACATCAGAGGTGGTCACAGGTACAACAACAACAGAAACATCAGGACTAGCACATGGCAGCACTGCCAATTTGAGCACAGAAGAACTAATAAAGTCAATGGAGGACATGAAACTACAAGTTTGAAAGCTAAATAAGGTGAAAGAACAATATACCAACTTAGAGAAAAGGTATGATCTCTCAAAGATAAGTGTTGCAAAAAAGACAAGAGAGATTAAGGGATTAGAAAATAAAGTGAAATCATTAGAAATGGATCTAAATTTTGACAAGCCTCTGGTAGAAGTTAAGAAAATTCTTTGGGCGAACATCATTCAGTCAATAAATGATGTTTGGCCATCCATCCAAATAATTTTTGAGCAAATTGATTTGATAAAGGCAGCTCAAGAAGAAATTCAAAGGAAAAGAGTAGAACTAGGAAGAATGCCTGAGGAAGCCAACAGGCTCATAAATTTTTTGAATAGTAAAAATAAGTACCAGTTTGAAGACCTTGGCATTAAAGACAGAATAGATACCATTTTAGAAATCGAAAGGGTATTAACCAAAAGAACTTTGATGCAAAATTTAGAAAGAAGATGCCAGGACATGCAAGTAGAGATTAATGCTTTTATGGGGAAATTTGCCATTTTGCAGAGCAAAGGGTTGCCTAGTCCTTTAGTTACCAATGAAAAATTAATGAGGCATAAAGATTACGTGGAAAAATTGAATCAATATGCAGGCAATCAAGCAATTTCATCAACAAGTGTATCAGGAATAAAAGCACTCCCTACAAGTAGAGTTCTCTATGACAGTCTAGAGAACCTGTTCTATGTGGAGCATGAACTAAAACACTTGTTCCCAATTCAGCCTACATTCTTCAGGTACACAGAAACAAATGAAACCCTCTGAAAGCTCCAGAAAACTAGAATACCACAGCCAAAATGGTGGGAAGAAATAATTGAAATTTTGTAATTTATCCTTGGTAAAAGGTAAATTTTGACTTTTACTACAGTCAATAAGGGTAAAGAGGATGAACAGAGATCAAACAGATAAAGAGTATTATATGTAGGTAAACTGTATCAGTAGGAAGATAAAAACAGAGCAGCCAGCATAGAATTACATCAAGGACAACAAGAGGCCAAATCATAGGGCCTAACTCTAGCATACTCTCAATAATAGGGATAGCAAACCATTCGGTTGGCCTTATCTGTCATCTAAGAAGTCATCTGGACCTATTTTCTTGTAAATTATCATTAGTCATCTCAGATTATATCTCACTTTGTTATGAGATATTTCAATGTAAATTTTTTTGTATAAATACACCCTCATTCGGAGTATTGGGGGTGGATTCTTATACATTGCTGTAAAGTTGATTATTTTGGAATAAAGGGTTGTTGGACAAATTTTGCATGGATGGCTGGATGAAGAATTAATACAAAGGACTTTTCTCAGGATTCATGTACAATACATTGGGAAAATAAGTATTTATAACTCGTGTTATTGTTCTCTTGCTTAAATATTTCAATTATGTTTCATGTCTGAATATCAAACAAAAATGCTTAATTCAGAAAATGCTTCAATGCAATCTATTTTCAATCATTAGTATTCTTGATGTTTTCTTCTAAACTAGCATGAACAATGAATTCTTAATTGCTCCTTCTTCCCCCTTTCAGCCCATCCCATTCTATTAAGTTGTCATTTTCTCTCTGTTTTAGCTATCTTACCCTATGAAACCATCCTTTACTGTGAAACCAAATATAATTTAGCCATTCTCTGTTGACTCCATTAGCCCAATGGCCTAAAATACTCAGTGATACCCCTATGCTATTGAAGTTCACCACCAAATACAACCAAAATCCCAAAGCTTTCATAACTAGCCTAAAACCTTTCCAAAACAAAGCTAAACCTTAAAGAGAGAGCCCTCTCTGGATACATATTGGCTAGATTCTGTATCTAAAAGTTGGTTTGTGGTTACCTCAGACCCCTTTCCTCTTCTTACAACTTCTAGGAAAATCTGAGTGATAACATAGTGGCGAATCCACTACGGAATGGAAATTTATTGATATTGTTGTTTACTTTATAAACTGCAGACGAAGCTTGAAGTTAGCCAGGTAGCCTTTGAACTGCTCTTGCTTTGCAAGATCATAAGTAGATGAATGCTACTTCAGTCTATCTTTGGTCTAGTTTATGAACTAAACATAAACTAGTTCATTAGTCAAACAAATCTTTAGGAATGTTTTAAATTCAAATCTGAAACATCATAAAGAAATAACAGAAGTTGTTATTGATATTAATTTAGAAAATCAAAACCAAGAAATCTGCCTTTAGAAAGAACTCGTTACACTAGGTGAAATCCTGATCAAATCTGATTCCCAAAATTCTTAGGAGACAGGAAAGTCAAGAAAGTACTGCTAGTTCTCGGCCAATCTACAGATCAAGGTCTTGTCCTGTGAAGTGGATATATCTTGAGGATGAACCCTTTGATGATAAATTTGAGAACTCTTTGTTTGTAACCTTCTCTGACACTGAATTGTCCCGCTTGGTTCTAGACCTAGTATTTATTGAAGAATAACAATTTGAAGTTGTTAGTGTTTCAATTAATAGACATTTACAAAATTCAATACAATCTAAACTTACTTCTGAAAGAACACCTAATCCCTCTACAATGACTGTTGCTTCTGCAAATTCCTCATCAGTCCCTCACACATCTCAACCCAAAACCACTCCACCATAAACCCCTCCTTTTACCCCTCCATCCCCAACTCACATTCCCATTGTTACCCCCACCCCATCTGTTGTTACATCAATACCTGCAGCTATGGCAAACATGTATACCCCTCTGGTCTTACGAGCCAATTTAGGTGCCATGCCTCAAGACTACCAAAGTAAAATCACTCCTTTTGATGGTTTTGGTACCTACACAACTCAGCAACATACCAAAAAAATGATTGGCTACTTTGAAATATATGAGATTGATGTTGATGATGTTAGAATGAGGATATTTGTTCAGAATCTAACTGGTGAAGTCCGAACTTGGTTTAGGGATCTAAGAGCAAACAACATAAATAACCTAGAAGCCCTTTATACACAATTCTTGAATCATTGGGAGAAAAAGAAAGATCCTCTACAAATCTTATCCAGGTATGAAAACCTCAAGAGAGGGACCTAGGAAATTGTTCAATATTATTGCACTAGGTTCAATTCTGTTTACAATGAAATTCCTCAAAACCTCAGACCCCAACCTGATTTGGCCCTCATCAAATTCCCAGATGGATTTGATTTGGATATGGCTTTTCAGCTAAGGGAAAGAGCTCCTATAACTTTAGAAGAAATGCAAAGTATAGTTGTCAGTGTTGAAGCTAACTTAATATCTAAACAAGCCAAAGCTAGGAGTGAAAGGAGGATACCACTAAAAGAAGAAGCTTCACCTGTTGAACAAAAATTGGATGCTATAATCAAAGGTATGGAAAGACTAGGAGATAGAGTGGAAACCATAGAAAGAAAATCTCCTTGGGATGGACAGCCATCCAATACAGCGAGAAATCCCAATTTCCGGAAAAACCAGAACCCGAACACTGGAAAGACTGGCCCAGATCAAAACATTATACCTCCTTTTCAGGAAAATTATGTAGAAGCTTCTAGTTTTGAAGAGCCACCAGAAGACACTCAAATAAATCTAATGGGACTCAACAATGAAGGAGAAATTTTCCCAACTCAAGATGATCAAGAGGCCCATATTCTCAAACTATTTCAAACTCAGTTAGGAGAATCTTTTGACTTTAGGGAAGGATATGACACAACTATCTATGAAGTACACAAGCAGTATAACTTAAGGAGTAAAAGAATTGATGTTCCTGAAGCCAACAAACAGAAAGCTCCAAAACAACCTATCAAAGGTAAAACAGTTCCCCCACATCTACAAATTTTGTCTAGATCTAACAATAATCCCTCCAATCCAATAATTGAAGATGTTTCTGATAGTCAACAAAATAATAGACATTCTTCCACTTCTCCTCCCAAAGGAAATGTGTAAGAACCCCCAGAAGTTGGTTTAGAAGAAACAATTGGTCATAACCCTACTCCCGAAAAGGAGAAAAACATAGAAAATATAGAAAGCAAAGAGAATCCCATTGTTCGAAACACAAAAACTCAAACTGAAAAAACCTTTCAATTTGGAAATTGAAGTAGGAAAAATAAATATTGTTGTTCCACTTTCAGAATTAGTCAAACATGATGCCTACCGAAGTCAAATTAACAAATCACTGAACATCACTGGAACTGAGGATTCTGTAAATGTTTTTTTTGATCAACCAGAACTAATCTTTGGACCTAAAGTAAATGGTAAACATTTAGAAGGAAGTGTTCCTCCTTTCTATGTAAGCCTAAATATTCATGATAAAATCCTTCATAATGCTATGTTTGATTCTGGGGCATCTTATAACTTAATGCCCAAGTCAGTCATGGAGAAATTAGACCTTGCTATCACTAGGCCATATAAATATCTCTTTTCTTTTGATTCAATTCAAGTGAGATGTTTAGGTTTAATAAAAGACTTGTGTGTTTCTTTAGTTCAATACCCTGCCAAAACAATCTTGATGGATATAGTAGTAGCAAATATACCTCCAAAATATGGAATGTTATTATCCAGGTCCTGGGGTGCCAAGCTTCAAGGATCACTTCAATTGGACATGTCTTATGCTACTATTTCTGTTTTCGGCCAACCTAAGAAGTTATACAGAGAGACTTTAATGAAATATGTAGTAAGTAGTCAGGAAAAACCACAAAATTTTCCTGTCTACTCAGTACATTCAGATATGGATTCATTTATTTTTTACAATGTCGAAACCAATCCTGCCAACAATGAACAAGCTTTAGCAGTAGAACCAAAAGAAATTACAAAAGGAAAAACAAGTGTTCTGATTAAGGAAATCTTAGATACCAACGATGATTTGGACAACAAAGGAAAACTAGATGAGAACAACAAACTAAATCCCCCTGCTAAACAAATTCCCATCACTCCTAACACTGATTATGTCCATGAGATTTTGTGGAACTTATAATTTGATGGTTCATTAAATAAATTAGTTGCAGGAGTAGGAATTTGGGTGCACAACTTAGAAAATGACCATGCTGAAGGCCATCCCCACATACTAAATTTCAAGTGCACCAACAACATGGCAGAGTATGAAGCTCTTTTGCTAGGACTTAAACTTGTAAAAAGATTAGGAGCAATTAGGGTTTCCATCTTAGGAGATTCAGAGTTAATCATAAAACAGATCAATGGGAAGTATTCAACTAGGGACCCTAGATTAGGATACTATAGAGGAACAGTTGTAGAAATTCTTAATACTTTTTTGGAAACTAAACTTGTTGTAGTACCTAGGAAACACAACTTACATGCTCACAGTCTGGCCATGTTTTCCAGCACCTGTAAACTACCTTTTGAACCTAATCATCAATTCACTGTTGAGATTAGGCACAGACCAGCCATCCTTGACAATTTGAAGAACTGGAAAGTTTTCGAAAGTGATGAAGAGATTAATAATGTTTTGACTTTAGGTCAAGAATTTTCTCATAGTCATATAGATATGGATACAAAGATAAGTGATGTAGATGCCAACATTTTTGAAGAGAGTTCAATTCAAATGCTTCATCCCACAACTTTCACCAAGAAAGAAGTACAAGACCTAAAACAGATGGACTTTGATGAGATAAATGAAGAAGAAACAAAGGTCATTGAGTTAAAGGACAATCATCTGCCTAAGGGGTTAACCCCTCTAGAAAATCTTTTTGATTCTAATGACATTCCTAAAAAACCAAATATGGAACCATTGAAGGCAGATATTAAGGAATATAACTTAGGAACAGAAGACAATCCAAAGATGATCAAACTATCAAAGTCTTTACCACATGATCAGAAGCTAAAATATGTTGAACTCATGAAATAATTCCAGGATGTTTTTGCCTAGAGTTATGAGGACTTGAAATCTTATGATACCTCAATAATTCAGCATACCATACCTTTGAAGGAAGACCAAAAACCATTCAAGAAAAAACTCATAAGAATCAACCATGTATTACTACCACTGATTGAAAAAGAAATTAAACGTATGTATGAGGTAGGGATAATTACACCTATAAGATTTTCAGAGTGGGTATCAAATTTAGTACCTACTAGGAAGAAAACTGGTGAAATCAGATTATGTGTAGATCTAAGAAATGTGAACAAGGTTTCTCTGAAGGATAATTACCCTTTACCCAAGATGGACCATATTTTACAAAGGGTAGTAGGTTCTTCTAGGATTTCTTTGTTAGATGGATTTTCAAGGTATAACCAGATTCTAGTTCACCCTGATGACCAAGAAAAAACTTCCTTTACCACACCGTGGGGGACATTTATGTATATCAAAATGCCATATGACTTAAAAATGTAGGATCTACTTTACAGAGAGCAATGGATATTGCATTTGCTAAAGAAATTCATGATTTTCTTGTCATATATCTAGATGACCTAACTGTTTTTTCTAAATCAGATCAACAACATTTGGATCATCTCAGACAAGTGTTTCTCAAATGTAGAAAGTATGGTATCTCTTTAAATCCTAAGAAGTCCCTATTTGGCCTTGAAGAAGGTAAGCTCTTAGGTCACATCATTTCAAAGGATGGCATTTGAATTGACCCTGCTATAATTGAAGCAATTTTGCAAATACCCCATCCAATAAGTATCAAGGAACTTCAAGCTTTGTTAGGAAAGATAAACTTTTTGAGAAGATTCATATCTATTTTAACATAATTAATTAGGTTACTCAATAATATGTTAAGAAAGGATTCAAGTATAAAATGGACAATAGAAGCCAAACAAGCATTTGAAGAAATTGAAATGGCTTTGACCAAAACACTGGTCCTTACAAGTCCCCAATTTGACAGAGATTTCATAATTTTTTCTTTTGCCTCAGAGCACACTATAGCAGTTGTTTTACTACAAAAGGATGACCAAGGACGTGAGAAACCCATAGCCTTTTTTATTAAAGCACTAAGAGATGCATCACTAAACTAAAAGATCATGGAAAAACATGCATTTGCACTTCTTAAAGCAATTAAGGACTTTAGAGTTTATATACTATATTCTCATGTGATAGCCTATGTACCAAATGCTATTGTCAAGGACATCCTGACTCAGGATGGAATTGAGGGCAAAAGGGGCAAATGGATTGCTACCATTTTAGAATATGATATTGAAATAAAACTTACAAAATTGATAAAAGGACAGGGGTTGGCTAAACTCATGGTAGAAACAAACTGTCAAGCCTTGGACATAAATGAATTGGACGACGAATAGGAGATGGCGACTCCACAAATCAGCGAGGCCTTTTTAGATTCACCTTGGTATGCTAATATAATCTATGTGTTACAAAACCTGCAGGCTCCTCCATGGTTATCCAGAACAAAAAATAGGTTTTTAAAGATGAAAGCTTGAAGTTTTGTATTTTAGATAATGCTCTTTTTTGGAAGAATCATGAAGGAATCTTATTAAATTGTTTGTTAAAAGATGAAGCCGACAGGGCACTACAAGAATTTCATGCAGGAGATTGTGGTGAACATCTCTACTGGAAATCAACTGCAGATAAGATCTTGAGGGCTCGTTTTTACTGGCCTACCTTGTTTGCTGATGTAAAGAAATTTGTTACTTCATCCATAAATTCCAAATTTTTTAGGGCAAGAGAAAATTATTACCTTTACCCCTGAAACCAATCTCTACTGAAAAACCATTTCAATAATGGGGTCTTGACTTCATTGGAGAAATCCATCCTCCATCCTCTGGCCAGCATAAATGGATTCTCACTGCCACTGATTATTTTACCAAATGGATAGAAGCTATCCCCTCCAGACAAGCCAATGACACTATAATCATAGGTTTCCTAGAAACTAACATATTTTCCAAATTTGGCTGCCCTATTAAAATCATAACTAATAATGTTGCAGCTTTTAAATCAAGAAAGATGATTAGTTTTTACAACAAGTACCACATTACCCTAGGCCATTCCACAGCCTATTATCCACAAGGGAATGGTTTAGCTGAGTCTTCCAACAAAAGCCTCATTAATATCATTAAGAAACTATTGGAAGAAAATAAAAAGACTTGGCATAGGAAACTAATAAATGCACTATGGGCAGATAGATTAACAACCAAAAATTCCATTGGCACTAGTCCCTATGAGTTAGTGTCTAGTATGGAGGCTGTATTTCCTTCATCATTAGGAGTTCCTGTTATGAAATTACTTCGAGAAGTTGATCTGATAATCACCCTATGAGTGACCTCAGTAAAGATTTATTTAACAGAAGGTATTACAGACTCATGTGCTGGTGTGTGTGTTCTGTGTTATTGAAACAACAGATCGATCAGATTGCCAATACACTGACATTTTGAATGGAAAGACAACAGAGAAATGCAGTAAGCAGACACAAAGACACACACAATTTTTAATAAGGAGTTCACCCTATTCTCGAAGGCTACGTCTCCGGTCTAGCTTCAGTGGTGGCCTTGTTTTATTATGTATTTGAGTAGAGAAATTACAATACAGGGACTCAATATGAGTTCTCCTGAAGCAAATTTTGCTTGGCAGGGTGGTTCTTGGATTCCCCAAGCCACTTGGAGTACACAGACTCTTATTCTTCTTACCCGCTCTGTGACCCTCGGTCTACAGTGGAAAGAGCCAACTGTGATGCTCAATTCGGACAGATTCCTCTATGGGAAGGCTTGATTCTTCAAGCACTCTGGTGCTCAATGCTGCCTGTGGTCAGCTCGGCCCTCTGTCTCCTCTACTTGGCTTTACTGCCCTCTGTGCTCAGTCCTCCTTTTAGGGTTCACTATTCACTGTCTCTCTTGGTCACTTGGACTCTTCGATCTGAATCTACCTTCTGATCTTCCCCATTCGATCCTCGGCCTATTCATTTCCTCTTCTTCCTACGTCGATTCGCCTACCGCCTATGTGCTTGGAATTCCCTGTTCGGCATCAGCATAACGCTTAGAAAGTAGCTGCGTGTCTCCATCGCAACTGCACCAGCCCGCTTGTTGATTCGTTGCTTTCTTCACCGTGGCGGTCAACGGATTACAAATCCTCTTAAATCGCGGCTTTATCACCTGTCAATTCCACTCTATCTATCGGGCGCAATCTCAGCCATCCGATATGGGCTCCTCCAGATCCAACATCATTCGCACGTCGAGCACGGCTGACTTGCTCGACCGATAATGCATAATCGCGGCAGTTTTTCTCTCTTCTCCACTGCCACGCATTAATCGCTGATTGTGATCGCTCCACTTTCTCCAAAACCTCTTACCATTCAAGGGCATCTCGATCAACCCGCCGGTTTCCAAGTTGTGCGTCCCACCATTGTACATTGGTACTTTTTCCTTTTTCCGCTCGCGGTCCTCTGGCTCCCCAATGTGACCAAGTGCTTAAGCCCTGTTTGCCCAGCGATGTGCATTACGCGCTTCGAAAACTAGCTTCTTTTCCCATTCTGGGGCTCCCAAGGGCTATTTTGACCTCCTGCATAGTCTCCATGGGCCTCGGTCAGTGCACTTTGACCGAGGTCCTCGTCGTTCCACGTTGGCTGCCATGGCCACTGGTTCAGGGTGTTTTCGATTGCTGTTTTGGATTCTTCAAGGATTTGTTCGACCTGTTTTAGTCACGGTTCTATGACAGTCATTTATGGATCCGATTCGGATCACGGCCTCCCAACTGAAAAGCTTTTGGACCACCAAAAGTTGGTTTTCTTTTAAGCATTGACTAAGTGAGGAAATTGTTGTCTCACTTGTCTAATCTCAATCCACTTCGCATTGCTCGGCTTCGAACCTTTAAGCCCAATTCTGAGGTATTCCACCTGTCCACTATGCGTCGTCCTTACCTTTCTGTCCAGCACTATATCTTCCTGCAGCTCATTAAGATATTCCAGTAGTAGATCATCAACAGAAGGCAATTGACTCTGCTCTTCAGGGTCCTCAATCATTGAAGGTTCAAGCAATCTCAAGCAATTTGCGTTCACAACTGAGTAGATGTGCATGTAAGCTGGCAGATCAAGGCGAAAAGCATTTTCACAAATCTTCTCAAGTATCCTGAAGGGTCCATACCTAATAGGTTTTAGCTTCTTACCTTCACCTTGCATCCTTTCCTTGCTAATATACAGCCAGACTTGGTCTCCAACTTGAAAACTGTGCTCCATCCGATGCTTATCATGCCTAGCCTTGTACTTGGCCTGGCTCTTTTCCAACTGTTCCTATACTTCCTGGTGGATCTCTTGGATCTGTTTAATGAACCTAGTTGCTTTGTCCACATCACTATGTCCATCAACCATGGTATCTTTACCAAAGACAAAATCCAAGGGAGACCTTGGTACGAAACCAAAGCAGGTCTCAAAAGGAGATCTCTCTGTAGAAGAGTGTTTGGCTCTATTGTAAGCATGTTGTACATAACACAAGTGCTCATCCCAAAGCTTAGGATGTTTGCTGCAATATCCTCTCAGTAACTGGATCACTGTCATGTTTACTACTTCTGTCTGGCCATCTGTTTGTGGATGAAAAGTTGTGCTTTTCTTTAATTTGGTGTCCATTAGTTCCCACGGACTGGACCAAAACTTCCCCACAAATTAGGTGTCTCGATCAGATATAATGGAAGTGGCTAATCCAAAATGAACCCATACATGTTCGAAGAATAATTTTGCAATTTGTTCAGTTGTAATCTGTTTGCTACAGGGTATCAAAATACACATTTTGTTGAACCTATCCACAATAACATATAGATAATCATGACCTTTCCTAGATTTGGGCAGTCCTCCAACAAAATCCATGGAAATGCTCTCCCAAGGGTGAGAGGGAACTAGCAATGGAGTGTACAAGCCTAGTTTTCTATTGTCGGGCTTGCTTTTAGCACACATAGCACACCCCTTTACATATCTAGAAACCGTCTCATTCATTTTTGGCCAATAACAGAACCTTTGTAGCTATGCAACTGTTTTACTTATCCCAAAGTGACCTGATATTAGAGAAGTGTGTGCTTCCCTAATTATCTTTGCTCTCTCAGTTTGTGGAATGTAGAGTTTCCCACAATGATATAAGAGTCAGTCCTTGACATGATAGTCCAATTCTTCTACTCTCTTGCCTTGACTCAAAATTGCATATACATCTTTAAATTCCACGTCCTGAGCATACTGTTCTATGTAGCTTTCATGTAGCACATAGTTATGCTTAAGGATGGTAGATGCATTTATAATGGGTCTAGATAACATGTCTGCAACCTTCTTATGTATGCCCTTTTTATATCTGATGACTAAATGAAACTGTTGTAGAAAATCCATCCATCTGTAATGTCTTGATTGTTGCAACTTAGTTTGGGAGTGTAGATATTGAAGTGGCTGATGATCAATATGTATTACTGTTTCTTTGTCCATTAAATAATGTTTCCACTTTTTCACACTCTGAACTAATGCATACAATTCTTTATCATAGGTAGGATAGTTAACTACTGCAGGATTAAAAGTTTTAGAATGATAACATATGGGTTTTCCGTGCTATGTCAACACTACTCCCATGGCATAGTCACTGGCATCAGTTTGTATCTCAAATGGTCTTTGTAGATTTGGCAGTGCTAGTACAGGTGTTGTACTAATTTTGTCTTTCAAGGTGTCGAAGGCTTTCTGTTGTTTGCCTCCCCGCTGAAACACCTTGTTCAATCCTGTCAAAGCATGTAAGGGAGCTGCAATTGAGGAAAAATTTGAAATGAACTTCCTCCAATACTGTGTTGCTCCTAAGAAGCTTTTCACTTCTGTAGCAGACTTGGGTTTAGGCCAGTTTACAATGACTGCCACTTTAGAGGGATCTATTTTCAATTCACCTCCCCCTACTATATGACCCAAATAATTTAGAGAGGTTTTTCCAAATAAACATTTTGAGATTTTAACATAAAGTTTTTCTCTTTTCAAAACATATAATGTCTACTTAACATGCTTTAAATGTTCTTCCCATGTTTTACTAAAAATCAGAATGTCATCTAGATACACAATAAAAAAATCTTCAAGAAAAGGTCTGAGTACATCATTCATTAATCTCATGAAAGTAGAAGGGGATAACGATTTTTGGTCGTTATTTTATTCAGTGCTCGGTAATCAATGCACATTCTCCATGAGCCATCTTTCTTTCTCACCAAAATGATTGGTGACCCACATGGTGATGTGCTAGGCCTGATGAACCCTTTCTTGAGCAACTCCTACACCTGCTTCTTTATTTCAACATTCTCTAAAGCAGATAACCTGTACATCCCAATGTTAGGCAAAGGAACATCTTGCTGCAAAATAATATCATGTACTATTTCCTTTTTGGGTGGAAGACCTTGAGGTTCTTGAAACAAGACATTGTACTCTGAAACAATCTTTTCTATATCAGCTTGCTGATCAGAATTACAGCCCTCAAATACATCAATTTTATCAGTTTCCTTTTCTTTTACAACCATTAGTAAGAACTGTTTGCATGAATTTATCATTCTTTTCATTTGTCCTGAGTTTATGAGAGTATAATTATTCTTGAGCTTATGAGCTCTTACAAATTATTCGATTCCATCTTTAACAAGTAGATACTTGTTCTCAGCTCTATAGAAAATAACCTTTGTATCATACAAGTAAAGATTTCCTAAAACAATTCCACATATATCCAAAGGAATTACATCTAACTCAACCTCATCTACAAATGCTGACCCAAAAGAAAACTTGAGTTTGCACTGTCTAGTCACTTGTCGTTGTGCTTTATCATTCAACCATCCTAATGGGTATGGCTTCTTATGAGTTGTAGTTGCTAATCCCAATTCCTTTACAATTGCTTCAGAAATCATATTTACTTGTGACCCGATATCAAACAAAGTATCAATCTTTTGATATTTGGAAACAACTCGAATATGGAAAAGCTCATGCCTTTTTCTCTCATGTTCTTCATCAATAACAGATTGAGCAAAATTACTAGTAGATGCTTCAGAATTCTTACCTTTTATACCTGTGGCTGCTATGATTGTTTCATCTCCCGAGTCTAACCCCAAATCTTTCTGAATAACTGCAGCAGTCATCTTCTTCTTACCCTCAGACTTCTTAGGTCTCAGCTCTGGATGCAGAATCCAACAGTGCTCATCATCATGCCCCTCCTTTTTACAGTGAGTGCATGAAGATTTGCCTTTTTGTGCAGTGTTGGCCTTCCTTGCTTTCCATTTCTGCTTTCTTTTCTCCTTGCTTTTTCTTACAGTGGTTTGGGATGGTCCCCCAACTTCTGGATTTCCATTCTTTCCTCTTGCTTCTAGATGAGTAGCCTACACAGATACCTCTTCTATACTAGTGGGATTAAACATGAGAATAGTGTGCCTCATGTAGCTGTTTAGACCTCTAATGTACTTCAAAAGAGTTTCTGGTGACTCTAATGAAATACCTAACATCAATGCTCTCTTTCGGAACTCTTGAGTATACCCTTGTACACTTTGCCCTTTCAACTGCTGAAGAGTTTGCCAACTCATCATGGCTTGTTGCAAGTAGGCCAATGGATAGAACTACTTTTTGATGGCAGAAACAAAGTCACTCCAGACAAAGATTGTCTTACCATGCTTCTTCACATCAGCTTGTGTTCTACCTTCCCACCAAATCAAGGCAGTGCCTCCTAGGCGTAGGCTTGCCAGCTAAATCTCACTCTTGTCTGAGTCTATGTTCTGCACCTTGCAATACACACCAATTTGTCTTATCCAGTTGTCCAACTTTTCAGCATTCAACTCCCCATCATATATAGGCAAATCAAATTTAACATCTAACTTAATCAAAGATGCTTTCTTATTATGCACAGGGCTACTAGGAGGTGTAGGGAAGCTTTCTTCTTTTCCCTTCCCTTTGGAGTGGTCATGGGAATGAGATTCATCTTCTTCTTTATCTTGCTTAGAGCCTGATGAATCCTCACCCTTATGCTTTGTAAAGTCCCTATACATTTCTTCCACCATGGACTTTATAGCTAGGAAGCTTTCTAGGAGTCGAGGGTTTGGCCCTACAGAACCTTCTTCTGACATTGTCTTTCGAGAATATACTCTCCCAATTTCAGGATTAGTTTCCACCAATTCTCCTTCTCCTAATTTGAGCTTTGATCTAGTGATCATTCACAGCTAAACCAACACAAGCTTGTCTAACCTTACAGCCTAGAGCTCTGATACCACTTGATCTGATAATCACCCTATGAGTGACCTCAGTAAAGATTTATTTAACAGAAGGTATTACAAACTCATGTGCTGGTGTGTGTGTTCTGTGTTATTGAAACAACGGATCGATCAGATTGCCAATACATAGACATTTTGAATGGACAGACAGTAGAGAAATGCAGTAAGAAGACACAAAGACACAAGCAATTTTTAATAAGGAGTTCACCCTATTCTCCAGGGCTACATCTCCGGTCCAGCTTCAGTGGTGGCCTTATTTTATTATGTCTTTGAGTAGAGAAATTGCAATATAGGGACTCAATATGAGTTCTCCTGAAGCAGATTGTGCTTGGCAGGGTGGTTCTTGGATTCCCCAAGCCACTTGGAGTACACAGACTCTTATTCTTCCTACCTACTTTGTGACCCTCGGTCTACAGTGGAATGAGCCAACTGTGATGCTCAATTTGGATAGATTCCTCTATGGGAAGGCTTGATTCTTCAAGCTCTCTGGTGCTTAATGCCACCTGTGGTCAGCTCGGCCCTCTATCTCCTCTTCTTGGCTTTACTGCTATCTTTGCTCAATCCTCCTCTCAGGGTTCACTGTTCACTGTCTCTATTGGTCACTTGCACTCTTCGATCTGAATCTCCCTTTTGATCTCCCCCATTCAACTACCTATGTTCATAACTTTAGTCATTCGATCCTCGACCTGTTCATTTCCTCTTCTTCCTGCATTGATTCGCCTGTCGCCTGTTTGCTTGGAATTCCCTGTTCGGCGTCAACATAACGCTCAGGAAGTAGCCACGTGTCTCCATCGAAACTGCACCAGCCCGCTTGTTGATTCGTTGCTTTCTCCACTGTCGCAGTCAACGGATTCCAAATCCTTTTAAATCGCAGCTTTATCCCCTGTCAATTCCGCTCTGTCTATTGGGCGTAATCTCAGTCGTCCAATCTAGGCTCCTCCAGTTCCAATGTCATTTGCGCGTCGAGCACGGTTGACTTGCTCGACCGATAACGCGTAATCGCGACGATTTTTCTCTCTCCTCCGTTGCCATGCGTCGATCGCTGATTGTGATCGCTCCGCTTTCTCCAAAACCTCTTACTGTTCAAGGGCATCCCAATCAAACCACCGGTTTCCAGGTCGTGGGTGCCACCATTGTACATTAGCGCTTTTTCCTTTTTCCACCCGTGGTCCTCTGGCTCCTTGATGTGACTGAGTGCTTAAGCCCTACCATTTCAGCCCTGTTTTCCTAGCAATGCGCGTTAGCACTAACACGCATCGAAGGCCAACTCCTTTTCCCATTCTGGGGCTCCCAGGGGCTATTTTGACCTCTTGCGCAGTCTCCATGGGCCTCGATCAGCGCGCTTTGACCAAGGTGCTCGTCATTCCACACCGGCTGCCATGGCCACTGGTTCAGGGTGTTTTTGATTGCTATTTTGGATTATTCAAGGATTTTTTCGACCTATTTTAGTCACAGTTCTATGATAGTCGTTTATGGATTTGATTCGGATCAGAAGCGCAAGTGGAACCTAATGATATCCAAAGGAGAATAAATCAGACTATCAATTTACAGCAGACTAGAGAGGAGGTGAATCAGAGATCCCAATTGTGGTAGGAAAAGCTCAAGAAGATATTTGACAAAAGAACCAAGGCATAAGATTTCCACTTTGGAGACAAAGTGATAAGATGGGATTCTAGAAGAGACGATAAGGGGAAACATGGGAAGTTTGACTTCCTATGGAAAGGCCAATATATTATCCATGCCTTACAAGGAAACAACACATATTTTCTGAAAAATTTGGATGGCATAGAAGCAGAAGAAGGACCAGTCAATGGTCGAATGTTGAAACATTACTTTGATCCTACTTATTATGATTTTCATGATGATTAACATGTACATACTATATCCTTTGTAATGTCACAATTTTGATTGGACAAGTGACTTTTGGGGTTGAACCCCGAAGAGAAGGCCATTAGCTTCAGAAGTATCATTGTCGCCATAACCTTCAGAAGTATCATTGTCATACATATAATAAAGCAGCAGGAAGAAGAAGATTGCATAATATAGTGAAAGTCATTCAGAGGCCATCTGATCTACTGTTCTTAACTTTCCACCAGGGAAAGCCATCCCCAAGTGGAGCCACGGTTAGGCCTCTATACCAATAGGTGTCATATGTCATGATTGACTTGATGAACTATGTAATATGTTCATACCTTTTCTTGTTACAAAGGTTTTCCAAATTTTCAAAAAAAATCAAAAAATTTAAAAAATGTGAAGAGGGTATACCCTAAAAGAAAAATCAAAGGGTAAAAGGAATAAAAGATGGTCAAAAAATGAAAGAAAATGAACCCCAACAAAAAGAAAGAGTAGGAAAGTGTGCAAGTTTAAATGCCACTACTTTTTATTTTTGTGTAAATAAACAATTATGTGCAGCTTGTCATTCATGCCACAATTCATGAATAGTCAAACTGTTTAAACTTGGCTAATTCACTTTTCAATTTCTTGTTGTAGAAATAGAGAATAAATATCTGACCAAACAGTGTAATCTTTGGCAGATAAGTAGATAGGTAGTGTTAGCACCTAAATCTGCCTCAGGCTGAATGAAGGTGAGGTTGAAGGCAACATCAAACCAAGCTCAGTCTGGTAGCTAGCCCTACCAGAGCAGGAGAGGGCTCTCTCCGAGTCACACTCAGCGAATGGGTAGGAAAATGGTTTGAGATGACTTACAATGCGATGTTTACCTTAGGCTAGTAAGTGAAAAGTGATTTTGGAAAAGATTTTTGAAAGTGGCCGAGCTTCTGGGATGTATATGGGACTGGCGCTTACCAAAGAACAGAGAATTGAGAATGAAGGCACAGATTATTTTGTGAGGCAAGGTAAGAGGGAAACACAAAAATTTCAACTTAAGGTGACATGGAATGGAAAGATTGCTGAAGATAGTGAAAAGGGCATGGTTGCATGAATCCTTTTCAACAGAAGAATAACATTGCACATGAAATTTTCCCACAGGCAGAGCAATATAAATTGAATTCTACCTAATCTAACTTAGAAAATTTCACTGAAATGAAACATGAAATGAATTATGAAACATAACAAGATACATATGGAACATGAGAACACATTTTCCAGACTCACAACCACAAGAATCTCATGAAATAGAGCCACTGCCTTTTATTAACTCTCTGTAAAAAATACACAGTGCAGAAACAGAGTTTCTTTCCCACAGTCTCCCAGAAGTTACAAGCCAGCTAACCCTTTGCAAATAACTTGCATAAAATATATAGAATGTGTGGAGAAGAGGTGGAATGCCCAGGGGTTGGGAAGTTACTCAAATCATTTTGAAAAGGAGATGGAGAGCCAACCATCAGCTACAGGTGCAGCGCTCTCAAGCATGACATTTGGCTGGGGTGACCCTTTGCATTCTTTTGCCACTTGGATAGATGCCCACCTAGAGAGAAAACTCTTTAAAAGCTGCCTTTGGTGCCAAAAAACCAAAGAGTAGATGATCGGGCCCACTTGGAGAAGTCGCGACCCGAAATTTCGCGAAACGGTAGCAATTTGGCAGTTTTTTCCCCTGTGCAGCCGCCAAATTCCTTGTGCATCGCGCCACTTTGGAGCCTATTTTGGGGCACTTGCAGGTGTCCAAAATGTGCCCAAGTGAGCATGTTGGAAAGCCTGTCTTGTCTACTTTCCAACCCAACTGGAATTTCTGGATTTGAAGCTCATTTGCCCCTCCAAAACTTCATTCTCCCAAGACTGCTTTCTGTGTGTCCAAAAAGTGGTAGAGAGGCCATTTTTGGGTGTTTTTTGACCTTTAGGAGACCCAAAACTTGTCAAAATTTCTTGCCCAAACACCAGTAGACATATTTATCGATGCTGAATCCGAATATGCAAGCCATTCCTTGATTAGAGTGCTAGAATTTTAGCGTCGCACAGGGAGGAATTTCCTGTTTTGTGCCCAAAAATTTTGCCTGTGACCAAAATTTGCCCAAATTTTTTGGAATTTGGGCTGGAGGTTCCCTATGAAGTGCTTTGTTGTGCCAAGGAAGCCTCAGCCAAGATTCGAAGCTGATCTTGCTCCTTTTCCTCCTTTGGCTCTTTTGCCTCTTTTCTCGCTTTGCTCAATTTTGCCTTTAGGCTCCTGATTCTTGCCTTGGAACTCATGTTGCGGGCCTGGTAGTGATAAGTCATGTGCCTCAGCATGTCTTTCTCCATGTTTTATTTGTCCAACGACCTCTCCAAATGCATGTTGACCCTCTCAAGGTTGGACTCCTAGTCTTCATTAATTTCTTGCTCCAAAGAGGTGAGCGGAACCCTTCTTCTTTGAGCAGCTTGGTGCCGCTCGCAGATGTTCTGCAGCTCCATGATCGTCTATTGGTCCTCAAGCTGTTTGTTTCTCCACTCCAGGTAGTTCATGTTCCACTTGGCCCTTTCTAGATCAATGGCCAAGTCTTCAATCTCTAATTGCTACTCCTTGATAATCTCTATAAGCTCCTCATTGGTGGGTTCTGCATCTGGCTCATCATCTTGGAGGAGAACAAACTTGGTCTCTTGCTCACCTGATTTCACACCTAGAGGCCCCTCCTCATGCTTGGGCTTCTTGCCCTTGTCCTGTACCTGTGATGTTGATCGCAGAAACGAGGCCCCTTCCACCCCGGGTGGAGATAACACTCGATTTGCTGCTGCAAACAAAGGTCTGGTGCCTTTCGGATAGCCTCTCTGATATATGATGTATACTAGCATGGTGGCACTCTCATGGCTCTCAAACTGATGTGCAGGACTTCCCATCTTAGGCTCAAACTGATATGAAGGACCTCCCAGCTCATGCTCAGCCTGATGTGAAGGACCTCCCACCTCATGTTCTGCCTCTGATGTCACCGATGGAGCGCTGAAGAATCACGGGAGATGAAGTCCTCCCAAGCAATACCCTGCAATCCCAACTGATGGTCCACCAAAATCTGGATGAGAGCAAAATGATAGACACTGTTTAGTTGTTTCCGTGGGGTCTTGCGCTGCATGAATTTCTTCATCTTCTCAATGTTGTTGCAGATGAAAAATGGGAGGCTCATCATCTTTACCCTGGTGAAGTGCATGAGCAAGCGGATGTGATAGGCATAAAGGTGAGAATACCTCCCCTTGCAACTGAAATACTTCGTGATCAATCTCATGAGTGGGGCACACTCTTCCCTCAAAAATCTGAATGGAAAAACTCTAATGAGCTAGCTCAAGTAGCTGTTCTTGACGTAAGGCTCATAGTGATGCCTCTCCACCTTCTTTTTCTTATGCCACTGCTCTCCAACGTTAGGTATCCCTGTTGCCACTGATATAGCCTCCGATGTGAAGGTAAAAGTGACCCCAGCCAGTACAGATTGGCCTCCCTGTAGATGAAGTGCAAAAAGGCGGGCCAACTCATGATGTACTCTGACATTTACCACCCTTTGGCAAAATTCATAACAGGCCAAGTGCTAGAAACAAGACATGGCAAGTGGGCATGCCTGTAGCTCTGTGAGGGTGTTGGGTTCGTCTCTGAGATGTCTGCCACTCCGGTGATGTCTGCTATGGGCCCTCTCTCCTGAAGATGTGTCACTGTGTGTATCCCCCTCATAATATGATGAATTTTCTGATGCCATCACCGCTGCTTGTACCCTGAGTTTAGTGCTGCCCTTTGAATCCAATGTCACTAATGAATGCTCTGAAAATCTATTACCAAGGGAACAATAAAACAAGGGAGTGTTAGGAGGGGAATGATGAAAAGGGGAATAGGGGTTTAAAGGAGAAATTTATCAGGGATTTGGGAGTGTTTGGGGTATGGTTTTGATGGGGTAGGGTTTGGGATATTCTTAGCTATAGAAATAAAGGGGACAAATAGATATGATTGCAATGTAGCTAGGGTAACTATTAGGAAAACTTGCTCCAGGAGAATTTAGCAGATAGAGATAGGATAGGAGCATATCAAGCTATCATGTTACTGTGGCAAAACCCTAGCTCTTTGTCCCTCTTTGTTTCATTTTTGTGTTTGCTTAATAAAAAATTTCCTTTGATTTCATGGCCACCAAAATATATTTTTCCTTGAGTTAAGGATCAATGATTAAAAGATCTGGGGGCGCTTTTGCAATGTTAAGAGCCAATTTACAAAAATTTAGGAGATTTGATGCTTTTTTAGGCTCACAGGCCTGTGCGTCGCACGCTTTGCCTAGTGCGCCATGTGCCGGGTATGCGTCGCGCCAGTGTAATGTCAACACTGTGGCCGGGCTCCCACTGCGCCGCGCCACATTGTGTGTGCACCGCGCGTGGTCAAACAACACAATTTTTGTTTGAAAAATAGGGGAGGGAGTTTTAGGGGGATTTTAGGTTGGTTTCTTTAGGGAATATGATGGAATGGAGGTGAAAATGATGAGGAATGAGGGGACAAGGGGAGGGGAGAAAAACCTTGGTGCTCATCATCACTTTTTGCGACCCTATTTTTCATTTTCCTTGGTGATTTTTCCATGGATGTCCATTGTGCTTTTGGATACCTTTCAAACATCTTACAAACAGCTACACATTGACCAAATTGATGGATAAGAGGTGTCATAAGGCCTACCTCGTGATTTGATAGCTTTCACAAAGATTTGAAACGGTTTGACACTGTTTTTATGCCCTTGGCTGTGTGCGTCGAGCGCCAAGCCCAGTGCGCCGCGCACCCTGGTGTGTGCACCGCGCCACCTAGCAATCTGCCCTCCTTACTCGAATTCCTCCTCCTTAGCCCTCTTTTCTTCAACAATGCCTCTCTTAAGCTTTTTCATAACACAATGACTTAGTCTTGGGCCAAAACAAATATATATAGGCTTTGAGAGAGTTGGGTTTAATTTTTTCCTCTTTGAAGACCCACTTTCTAATGTTTGAGTTTTGCACTTTTCATTGACTTTTAAAACACTCTATTTTTCCTTTTTTCTTTGAAATTTTGGCTCTCATGATAAAATTTTCTGCATTTCTTTGCGAGGACTGTGTGATTGGGCCTCTGGCTTTGAAATCCATGACTGCGTCTGAAAATGTCAACTGTCGATTTTTTGGAAAATTTTGTCATAGTTGACCTTGTTTTACTTTTCTTCAAAACAGAGTTTTGAAGAAGAGTCGTTGTCTTTTCAGGTGATGATGAAGCTTTCGGAACTGTAGCTGTATAAGGTCTCCCTCTGGCCTGCATGACTTTGTTCTGGACATGTTTTTTCAAAAACCACATTGATGATTTCCTAGACCCAGCAATAAAAAGGACTTTGACCTGTAATATGACCAGACCTTGGCTATCATGAATTTCAGTGATTGTGGATCAAGACATGAACCAGCGGGGGCCAGACATGAGGGAAAATGAGTAGCATGAATTCCTCCATCAGATCATGACATGTCCCTAGCGAAATGCAGCTGCGTGGATGGAGCAGGACACCTAAAATTGAAATGCAGAAAGAGCTTTGATCTCTGACGGAGGGCTGACCAGACCGACTCTAACATTGGCTCCAATGGGGGATGGTAGCTCCTTGGAGGTGCCAAGAACAACAGATCTCTAGAGGAGCTAGATAGTGCCTTTGGGTCCATTGGGCTATGGAGTCATCATTTTGATAAACAGCATAGACTCTCACTTATTTATAAAATTGGAATAACCAAGAAATTGACTCAAGCTTGACAATTGGAATAACTCAAAAACTGACTTTACATACTGAAAAGAAACTGAAATAAAAATGGTATTTACAATGACAGTGGAAGCAGCATTAATAAATCAGCAATGATACTGCTTGAGCAGCCGACCATTGAACGACCCTCCAGGACAGTCTTCCCCATTCATTTCTTTAAGAAGAAAGGAATTTTGACCCCTGTATGCTGCAATCTTGAAAGGACCTTTCCACAGATTTTTGAACTTTCCGTGCTTGCCTTTCTCTTCATTCCTTGCATCCCACTTCAGCACCACATCATCCAACTGAAATTTATCTGCTTTTGCTTTTCTGTCATAGATTTTCTTTATCTTCTCCTGCAACTTGGATGTGTTTTTGAAAACTTCTTATCTTGTTTGCTGCAAGTGGATCATTTGATTTAGTCTTCTCTGCATGGGATCTTCCTCACTGTCGGCCTCCTGAAGAAGTTTGATCACCGGGGCAGCAAGGGAAGCAGGAAATACTGTGTCCACTCCATAAACCAGCTCAAACGGTGACATACCAATAGACATTTTCTGACTGATTCGATCTGCCCAAAGTGCATGAACTAGCCTCTTGTTCTAGCTCTTCTTATTAATTTCCAGCAGCTTCTTGATGATGTTGAGCAAAGCTTTATTTAAAAATTCCACCAATCCATTGCCTTGCGGATGATAGGCAGTTGAATGACCCAAAATTATGTGATATTTGTGACAAAATTCTGCCATCCTTTTTTATTCAAAAGCTGTTGCATTATCAGTGATTATTTTGTTTGGACAACCAAAGCGAGACAAGATTTTATTTTCGAGTAATGAGATGATTACCGTGTCCGTCACTTGTCTGGTAGGTGCTGCCTCAATCCATTTTGTGAAGTAGTCCATCGCTGTAAGGATCCACCTATGCTGTCCGAAAGATGTGGGATGAATTTCCCCAATGAAATCCAACCCCCACTGCTGGAATGAAGCACTCACTTCGATAGGCTTAAGTGGCAAAGGCTGTAATTTCTGTTTTCCTTCAAAAATTTGACACTTATGACAGTGCTTTACCATCTTATGCACATCAGCAAACAAAGTAGGCCAGTAGTACCCTGCTCTCAAGATTTTGTTCGCTGTTGACTTCCAAAAAAGATGTCCACCACACTCTCCTCCGTGGAAGTCCTCCATGACTTTCTTTGCCTCCTCTTCCACCAGACAATTTAGTAAAATGCCACCAGGATCTTTCCAATACAATGCATAATTCAAGATACAAAACTTGGTAGCCTTCAATTTAAGTGTTCTCGCTTTGTTTCTAGCCATGCTAGCCGGTGGTGATAGATTTTTCAGCACATATATTATATCAGAATACCATGGGGACAAAGCAAACATTTCAAAAACCTCAACTGAAGTTCGTTCATCATTCTCATCGGACATGGCAGCGATCAGATTTATGTCCAATACATGCAACTTTGATTCAGCCATTAGTTTCGTCAATCCCTGTCCTTTGACCAGCTTTGTAGGCTTTATCTCCACATCGTATTCAAGCAAGGCTATGATCCATTTGCCCCTTCCCCCTTCCGGATCGGTCTGCACTAAAACATCTTTCACAACAGTATTAGGAACATAGGCCAAAATGTGAGAATGTAAGATATACACCCGGAAATCTTTCAGTGCCTTCACCAATGCTAGGGCTTGCTTCTCAATGATGTTGTACTTCAAAGCTGCATCCCTTATATCCCTATTGAAGAATGCAATAGGTCTTTCATGATCATCCCTCTTCTACAATAGTACCACTGCCATAGTGTGCTCAGAAGCAAATGAAAACAATATGAAATCTTGAGTGTAATCCAGGCTGACTAGAACTGGAGCTGAAGAGAGGGCCAATTTGACCAAGTTGAAATATTTTACATCCTCATCTGTCCATTTCAGCTGGCTGTCCTTCTTAAGCATGTTGGTCATTTCTTTCAAGTGTTTCGGAAGATTAGGCACAAAGCGACGCAGAAAATTCATCTTACCATTGAATGACTGTATCTCCTTTTTGTTCCTAGGCAGCTCGATTTGCTGAATTGGTTGGACACGTGATGGGTCTATGCGGATGGCATCTTTTGAAATGATATGGCCAAGTAGTTTTCCTTCCTCCATGGCGAACAAGCTCTTCTTAGGATTCAGCGATAGGCCATATTTCCTGCATTTTTGAAAGACAATTTTTAGGTGATGCATATGCTCTTCATCAGATTTTGAAAGCACCGTCAAGTCATCCAAGTACACCACCAAAAACAAATCCTTCTCATTTGCAAATGCCAAGTCCATTGCACGCTGAAATGTGGCACCTACATTCTTCAAACCGAATGGCAATTTGGCATAGTGAAATGTTCCCCATGGAGTTGTGAATGTTGTCTTATCCCTATCATCTTCATGGACTGAAATTTGGTTATATCCTAAATAACCATCAAGTAGGGACATACGAGATGCCCCCACTACTCACTGAAGTATATGGTCCATCTTGGGCAGCGGATAGTTGTCCTTCAATGAGACCTTGTTTAGATTTCTGAAATCAATGCATAGGCGGATCTCACCGATCTTCTTTCATACACGCACTAAGTTAGATATCCAATCTGAAAATCTGATAGGCATAATGATACCTGACTTGTACAACCTATTTACCTCTTTTTTGATGGATGGCAGCAACTTTGGATTGATCCTTCTCAGCTTTTGTCTAAATGGTTTTTGATTGGGCTTGATAGGTATGGTGGGCTGAATGATGTTCGTATCATAGGTCTTTAAATCTGAATAATCCCAAGCAAATACATCTACAAATGAAGCCATCAAACTGATATATTTTTCCTTGATATTTGGCGGTAGTGTCTTGGACAATTTTACCAATCTTGGATTTGTTGCTGTACCGATGTTGACTTCTTCTACACCTTTCTCCGTGGGCTGCAAAGTTGTCTTGCGAGCTAAATCATCCTGATCGAAAAGTTCTTCTAGGGGTATCAAGCCTTTAGGAATGACGTTGTTCTTTAGCTGCAATACGTCCATTTGATTGATTTTAACTTCTTCTGTACCATTCCCTTTGTTCTCATCGTTTTCCACATCGATTAAGGTTTCTTTGAACTTACCTTTGTTGAGTAGAAAATCCTTAATCTCCTCGTCATCTTGGAACACTTGCCAATGTTGCTAATTGTCTGGAATGGTTGGACGATGCTTGACATGGATTTCAAATTTGTTGCTGGATTTCATGGGGATCTTCAAGCTGCTCGCTGCCTTGGCAAGAGCATCAGCAATACTATTTTGCATTCGTGGCACATATGTCAAGGTGTATTCGGAAAATAGCTTCAAGATGTCCAAAACTACATTACGATAGGCACGCCTCCTAGGATGTTTTGCTTGGTACTCACCTTTGACCTGTTTTATCACCAACTCGGAGTCACCATATACTGAAATCCTCTTTGGATTCAGCTTCCTAAGAATCTTCAAGCCAGCAATCAGAGCTTCATATTCGGCTTCATTGTTGGAGCATTCGAAGGCCAGCTTGTAGGAGCAAACTCTCATGCTGCTAGGTACTTTGTTTGGGGCAGAGAAAGGCCTGCGTACCCAAATACCAATACCAGCTCCATCATTCCCTACTCCTCCATCAAAATCCATGGTCCATAAGCCTTCTTCTTCCTCTTGCAAGTGTTGAAAATCTTTTTGTTGTCCATTGTTTGTTTGTTGTCCATCGTTTGTTTGCTTTTCTTGTCTTTCTTTCTTCAAAATCTCTTTAAAATTTTTTGTTATCTCTGGAATATCGTCTGCTTCTACTATTTGACTATCTATTTCATTTAAACTATCTGAAAACAAAACAAAAGACTCTAAATGTACATAGTTTATAGGATGATTTATCGGTTTCTCCTTGCTTGTGATCATATACT
This sequence comes from Pinus tabuliformis, assembly GCA_031772625.1. Lineage (NCBI taxonomy): Eukaryota > Viridiplantae > Streptophyta > Pinopsida > Pinales > Pinaceae > Pinus > Pinus tabuliformis. The sequence goes on along the minus strand of CM062818.1, from coordinate 14,285,915 downwards.
TCATATTTTTTTCCCGATATAATTTCCTCATTTGTCGAAACAACGGGATTGTCGCATAGGAGAAATCTAGCTGTAGTGTCCCCTTCAATTTTTCCACCCAAGACCTAGAAAGAAGCATACCAAACCTTGGAGGAATGTCTGCTACCACTACATCCATCAGAACATTTTTCATAGGAAGCTGATCTAGACTCACAACTAAGTCTTTGATGAGCCCTATTCATCTTACTCTGTTGGAGTCGAATGAATAGAGATCATGATATTGGCGGGTGATGTCCAGACCAAGCTTGTCCATGATAGCCTTGGGCATGAGATTATGAGAGGCTCCGAAATCGAACATGGCATTGTGTAGCACAAAGTCATGCAATCGCAAACTGATATAGAATCGTGGTACCTCGCTCTCAGGAGACTCACCATTTGTCATTGGCCCAAAAATCATTTCAGGCTGATCATCTTCCACGTTTACCATGTCGGACATTGGGTCCAAATCCAACATTTTAGAAATCTGTCCTCTATAGCTGCTGTTCTTCATGATTTCAGTCAAAGGGATGGATACCTTTAGCTTAGAAATCTCATTCTCTAGGCTGAAAGCGGGAGTCCTTTCTACCTCTTTGACTGGGATCTCTTTCCTTTCCTTTTCTTCTGAGCTAGCTGGTTGCTGTGATTGTTCTACTGATTTTGATTTGCTGCTCTCCGGGACAACTGCCTCCTTTCCCTTTCTTTGTGTAGCTGATAGATCCTTCTTTGTTGCTTCATCCTCCTTCTTTTTCTGAATTGGTTTAGTAGGTACATCTCTGTTTCAAAGGGAATATCGTTGCTGTTGTGTGGACAAAGCATTCATATACCCTCTTTGATATTCTTCTGACTCTTCTTCCAACACGGTTTCGTTAGCTAGAATAAAATCGGTGTCTTGGTGTGTAGTTGAATTCACTGCACATTCTTCCTCTTCGGTGATGTAGGTAGGCATCTCATATGGAGCAAAGAGATGGTTTTCTTTGCCTATTACATTCCATCCCTCATCTGATTTCGGTCCATGTACAAAATTCTACTGCAAAGGTGTTTGTATCGTCTGTTGTGCTGTCTGCTCTTGAGTCTGCTGACCTCTTTGTCTAATTCTATATTGTCGTTGTTGTTGGCCACGAAAGTTAGGATTCCTAACTTGTGGCTCTGGCTTGTCCAGTTTTACCTTTTCAAGCATCTGTTCTACCTTCTTGAGTAGCTGATCCATTGGAGAAGATTCTTCTTTCACCATGGTTTTCTTCTCTACTTTCGCTCTTTCTCTTTTGGACAGCAGGTTAGCCTCAACGTTGACTGCAATTTTCTACATATCTTCCATTGTAGCCGGTTCTCTCTCTCTCTCAATTGGTACGCAATGTCAGCATCAAAACCATCCGGAAACTTCATCATTGCTAGTCCCACCGGTGGCTTTAGATGGTCTGGGATATCATTGTAGACTGCATTAAATCTAACACAATAATCTTGGACCGACTCACCGGCATTCCGCTTGATTTGTTCATACTCGGCCAGAATTTGAAGGGGATTCTTTTTGACTTCCCACCTGTTCAAAAATTGCCTTTGTAGCTCAGCCAAGGTGGTGATGCTTGCAGCCGTCAAACCTCTAAACCATTTCCTCACATCACCTGCAAATGTTTGTACAAAGAGCCTCATTTCCACGTTCTCCGCATCGATCTCATGAAGTTCATAGAAATCTGCCATTTTATCCACATGTTGTTGAGCTGTAATACTGTTAGGAGTGCCATCAAAAAACGAGATTTTACTTTGATAGTCATTTGGCATGTCATCTAGGACTTGGGGCAGAACAAGAGGAGCAAAATGGGCAGCCATCATTCTCGGTGGATTTGGCCTTGGAGGTGTTGGAGGAGTGTGCACAGTTTGCAAGGGGCTTGCACTTGGAGTTTGGGGCTGTGTGGCAATGTAGTTATCGATTAATCTATTAGCTCTTTCCATCTCAAGGCCTACAAGATATTGCGGATCGGGGACGGTGTAATCAACAGCCTTTTTAGATTTAGATTCAAACAGTGGTATCTCAAATCGTTCGTCAAACTCAAGCTCTTCAAGATACTAAAAAATATCGGGACATGAAGGGGATTTGAACACGAGGGTTATGGTGCTTTCTTGATGAAGGAGTCTTGGGGATCAAATTTGGATTTTTATAAATGTGAGGAGGGTTCAGGTCCGGATTCGCTCTGGTATATCGTCTTGAAGCCAACGTGCTATTGAGAGAAATTACGGGACACAACCAACTTACTCAGCCTTTCCAATCCTAAGCTCATCATCCGGAAGCCTAGAATTCTTATGAAACAAGGGGATTTGATTTTAAACTCTTCCCCAGTGGAGTCACCAATATGTTAGCACTCGAATCTACCTCAGGCTGAATGAAGGTGAGGTTCAAGGCAACATCAAACCAAGCTCAGTCTGGTAGCTAGCCCTACCAGAGCAGGAGAGGGCTCTCTCCGAGTCACACTCAGCGAATGGGTAGGCAAAATGGTCTGAGATGACTTACAATGCGATGTTTACCTTAGGCTAGTAAGTGAAAAGTGATTTTGGAAAATATTTTTGAAAGTGGCCGAGCTTCTGGGATGTATATGGGAGTGGCTCTTAGCAAAGAACAGAGAAGGGCACAGATTATTCTGTGAGGCAAGGTAGGCGAGAAGCGCAGCAATTTCAACTTAAGGTGACGCGGAATGGAAAGATTGCTGAAGATAGTGAAAAGGGAATGGTCGCATGAATCCTTTTCAACAGAAGAATAACACTCCACATGAAATTTTCCCACAGGCAGAGCAATATAAATTGAATTCTACCTAATCTCACTTAGAAAATTTCACTGAATGAAACATGAAATGAATTTTGAAACATAACAAGATACATATGGAACATGAGAACACATTTTCCACACTCACAACCACAAGAACCTCATGAAACAGAGCCACTGCCTTTCATTAACTCTCTGTCAAAAATACACAGCGCAGAAACAGAGTTTCTTTCCCACAGTCTCCCAGAAGTTACAAGCCAGCCAACCCTTTGCAAATAACTTGCATACAATATATAGAATGTGTGGAGAAGAGGTGGAATGCCCAGGGGTTTGGAAGTTACTCAAATCATTTCGAAAAGGAGATGGAGAGCCAACCATCAGCTATAGGTGCAATGCTCTCAAGCATGACATTTGGCTGGGGTGACCCTTTGCATTCTTTTTCCACTTGGATAGATGCCCACCTGGAGAGAAAACTCTTTAAAAGCCACCTTTGGTGCCAAAAAACCAAAGAGTAGATGACCGGGCCCACTTGGAGAAGTCGCGACCCGAAATTTCGCGAAACGGGAGTAATTTGGCAGTTTTTTCCCCTGTGCGTCGCGCCAAATTCCCTTTGCGTCCCGCCACTTTCGAGCCTGTTTTGGGGCACTTGTAGCTGTCCAAAATGGGCCCAAATGGGCTTGTTGGAAAGCCTATCCTGTCTAACTTCCAACCCAACTAGAATTTCTGAATTTGAAGCTCATTTGCCCCTCCAAAACTTCATTCTCCCAAGACTGCTTTCTGTGTGTCCATAAAGTGGTAGAGAGGCCATTTTTGGGTGTTGTTTGACCTTTAGGAGACCCAAAACTTGTAAAAAATTTCTAGCCCTGACATCGGTAGACGTATTTTTTGATGCTGAATCTGAATATGCAAGCCATTCCTTGATTAGAGTGCTAGAATTTTAGCGTGGAGGAATTTCTTATTTTGTGCCCAAAAATTTTGCCTGTGACCAAAATTTGCCCAAATTTTTTGGAATTTGGGCTGGAGGTTCCCTATGAAGTGCTTTGTTGTGCCAAGGAAGCCTCAGCCAAGATTTGAAGCTGATCTTGCTCCTTTTCCTCCTTTGCCTCTTTTACCGCTTTTCTCGCTTTGCTCAATTTTGCATTTAGGCTCCTGATTCTTGCCTTGGAACTCATGTTGCGGGCATGGTAGTGATAAGTCATGCAGCTCAGCATTTCTTTCTCCCTGTTTGCTTTTTCCAACAACCTCTCCAAATGCATGTTGACCCTCTCAAGGTTGGACTCCTGGTCTTCATTGATTTCTTGCTCCAAAGAGGTGAGCAGAACCCCTCTTCTTTGAGCAACTTGGCACCGCTCAAGGATGTTCTGCAGCTCCATGATCATCTGTTGGTCCTCAAGCTATTTGTTTCTCCGCTCCAGGTAGTTCATGTTCCACTTGGCCCTTTCTAGATCAATGGCCAAGTCTTCAATCTCTGATTGCTGCTCCTTGATGATCTCTATAAGCTCCTCATTGGTGGGTTCTGCATATGGCTCATCATCCTGGAGGAGAACAAACTCGGTCTCTTGCTCACCTGATGGCACACCTAGAGGCCCCTCCTTGTGCTTGGGCTTCTTGCCCTTGTCCTGTACCTATGATGCTAATGGCGGAAACGAGGCCCCTTCCACCCCGGTTGGAGATAACACTCGCTTTGCTGCTGCAAACAAAGGTCTAGTGCCTTTCGGATAGCCTCTCTGATATGTGATGTATACTAGCATGGTGGCACTCTCATGGCTCTCAAAACTGATGTGCAAGACTTCCCATCTCAGGCTCAAACTGATATGAAGGACCTCCCAGCTCATGCTCAGCCTGATGTGAAGGACCTCCCACCTCATGTTCTGCCTCTAATGTCACCGGTGAAGCGCTGAAGAAATCACGGGAGATGAAGTCCTCCCAAGAAATACCCTGCAATCTTGATTGGTGGTCCACCAAAATCCGGATGAGAGCAAAATGATAAACACTGTTTACCTGTTGTCATGGGGTCTTGCGCTGCATGAATTTCTTCATCTTATCAATGTTGTTGCAGATGAAAAATGGGAGGCTCATCATCTTTACCCTGGTGAAGTGCATGAGCAAGTGGATGTGATAGGCATAAAGGCAAGAAAACCTCCCCTCGCAACTAAAATACTTCATGATAAATCTCATGAGTGGGGCATACTCTTCCCTCAAAAATCTGAATGGAAAAACTCTAGTGAGCTGGCTCAAGCAACTGTTCTTGATGTAAGGCTCATAGTGATGCCTCTCCAGCTTCGTTTTCTTATGCCACTACTCTCCAACGTTAGGTATCCCTGTTGCCATTGACATAGCCTCCGGTGTCAAGGTGAAACTGACCCTAGCCAGTACAGATTTGCCTCCCTGTAGATGAAGTGCAAAAATGCGGGCCAACTCATGATGTACTCTGACACTTGCCACCCTTTGGAAAAATTCATAACAGGCCAAGTGTTGGAAACAAGACATGGCAAGTGGACATGCCTGTAGCTCTGTGAGGGTGTTGGGCTCGTCTTTGAAATGTCTGCCACTCCGGTGATGTCTACTGTGGGCCCTCTCTCCTAAAAATGTGTCACTATGTGTATCCCCCTCATAATCTGATGAATCTTCTAATGCCATCACTGCTGCTTGTACCCTGAGTTTAGTGCTTCCCTTTGAATCCAATGTCACTGATGAATGCTCTGAAAATATGTTACCAAGGGGACAATAAAATAGGGGAGTGTTAGGAGAGGAATGATGAAAAGGGGAATAGGGGTTTAAAGGAGAAATTTATCAGGGATTTGGGAGTGTTTGGGGTATGGTTTTGATGGGGTAGGGTTTGGGATATTCTTAGCTATAGAAATAAAGGGGACAAATAGATATGATTGCAATGTAGCTAGGGTAACTATTAGGAAAACTTGCTCCAGGAGAATTTAGCAGATAGAGATAGGATAGGAGCATATCAAGCTATCATGTTACTGTAGCAAAACCCTAGCTCTTTGTCCCTCTTTGTGTCATTTTTTTGTTTGCTTAATAAAAATTTTCCTTCGATTTCATGGCCACCAAAATATATTTTTCCTTGAGTTAAGGATCAATGATTAAAAGATCTAGGGGTGCTTTTGCAATGTTGAGAGCCAATTTACAAAAATTTAGAAGATTTGATGCTTTTTTAGGCTCACAGGCCTATGCTCCGCGCACTTTGCCCAGTGCGCCGCGCGCTGGGTATGCGACGCGCCAATGTAATGTCAACACTGTGGCTGGGCTCCCAGTGCACCGCGGACCCTGAGTGCGCCACGCCACATTGTGTGTGTGCCACGCGCGGTCAAACGACACAATTTTTGTTTGAAAAACAGGGGAGGGAGTTTTAGGGGGATTTTAGGTTGGTTGCTTTAGGGAATATGATGGAATGGAGGTGAAAATGATGAGGAATGAGGGGACAAGGGTAGGGGAGCAAAACCTTGATGCTCATTATCACTTTTTGCGACCCCATTTTTCATTTTCCTTGGTGATTTTTCCATGGATGTCCATTGTGCTTTTGGATACCTTTCAAACATGTTAGAAATAGCTAAACATTGACCAAATTGATGGAGAAGAGGTGTCATAAGGCCTACTTCGTGATTTGATAGCTTTCACAAAGATTTGAAATGGTTTGGCACTATTTTTATGCCCCTGGCTGTGTGCGTCGCGCGCCAAGCCCAGTGCGCTGCGTGCCCTGGTGTGTGCGCCGTGCCACCTAGCAATCTGCCCTCCTTACTCGAATTCCTCCTCCTTAGCCCTCTTTTCTTCAACAATGCCTCTCTCAAGCTTTTTCATAACACAATGACTTAGTCTTGGGCCAAAACAAATATATATAGGCTTTGAGAGAGTTGGGTTTAATTTTTTCCTCTTTGAAGACCCACTTTCTAATGTTTGAGTTTTGCACTTTTCATTGACTTTTAAAACACTCTGTTTTTCCTTTTTCCTTTGAAATTTTGGCTCTCATGATAAAATTTTCGGCATTTCTTTGCGGGGACTATTTGACTGGGCCTCTGGCTTTGAAATCCATGACTGCGTCTGAAAATGTCAACTGTCAATTTTTTGGAAAATTTTGTCATAGTTGACCTTGTTTGACTTTTCTTCAAAACAGAGTTTTGAAGAAGAGTCGCTGTCGTTTCAGGTGATGATGAAGCTTTCAGAACCGTAGCTGTATAAGGTCTCCCTCCGGCCTGCATGACTTTGTTCTGGACATGTTTATTCAAAAACCACATTGATGATTTCCTAGACCCAACAATAAAAAGGACTTTGACCTGTAATATGACCAGACCTTGGGTATCATGAATTTCAGTGATTGTGGATCAAGACCTGAACCAGCGGGGGCCAGGCATGAGGGAAAATGAGTAGCATGACTTCCTCCGTTAGATCATGACATGTCCCTAGCGAAATTCAGCTGAGTGGATGGAGCGGGACACCTAAAATTGAAATGCAGAAAGAGCTTTGATCTCTGACGGAGGGCTGACCATACCGACTCTAACAAGTAGAGTAAATAAAATGAGCTCAACAGTTTAACCTGAGCCCTTGGATGTAATAAGTGCATACTTAGATAGGATTTTCCATGTAAAAGAAAAAGAATATTTGATAAGGGTTTGCCAGTCTAACTGCACCCAAATAAAGAAGAAAAAATGCTAAGTGAAAGTAGGTAGGGTAGGTAGTTGATGTTGCAGAATCACATGTGATGAATAATGTCTCTAGATGTGTTAATCCTTCATTTTCATCATAAGGCAAAGGCATACAGTACATTAAAAGCATCTCAAGCAAAGCAAAGTTAGGATAATTAACTTCCCTCCTCATTTTCCCTAATTATTCACTAATTTCCCCTAAGTACTAAGGCATTTGCTAAATTGGAGGGGCTCAGAGCATTTCTCTGACTTCTGGAGGGACCAAACCCTTGGCCCAATAATTTAAAATGCCTAAGTACTTAAATCCATCCATGAATCATTCATTCACTCTCATAAGTCTTTTCCTAAGTAAAATCCTATTTTACTTAGGAAAAATTCACAATATTATATAAAAAACCCTTTTTCACTTTAAGCCTAAGTTCAAATATATACACAAACTGTTTAAACTTAGCGCTTTTTATTTCATTTATCATATTAACTATTAACGTATTATTATATAAATCCCTTGAAAAAATTAACCCACTCTCGTATTATTTTACTATATAAAATCCCAAAATATTATATATCCTGCCCCAGTTAAATATAACCATAAACTGTGTTAAAATAGGATTAATCAGTTAATCAGTAACCCATTAAGAACCTCGACCCTCCACTTTATTAGATGGGATTAATTAACCCTCACGGTTAATTAATAACCTCCCCAACCAATCATATCACCCCCGATACAATTAAACAATTCTTAATTGGGTCAGGCCCGCTTATATTAAACCCCGTCGCATCATGCCTCCCGTCAGTCGTCCGATCGCGCATCCATCATCCAACGGCCATTAACGATATCTCTCACCACTTTGTGACTGCGCATTAGCTCATGATCACAAAGTGGTTTTTACACCGTACCCACGCCACGCATCACCAATCCTGTGGATTTGCTGGCTCCCATCTCAAAACCACTTGTCTCCAAAAGCAGTGCGATACCATACTGCTTGCTGCCCTCCACATACAACAAAATGTCCTTTCATTCCCCATGCACGTCATCCGCCCGATAATCAAAAAAGTCCCACCAACCTTGATTTTGTTAATAAAACAAACAAAATGTCGTTTTCATTATTTATACTGCGAACTTGTTTTCCCATGCAAAGGACATCCAAGTCAACTGTTCAAGTTTTCTAACCGCCACCTTGGTGAGAAATTCGCAGATGACGCAGCTTGGAACCTGTTAGCCACCATTAGCACCTGTCATTGCACTGTTCATTCCCCAAATACAGGTATTTATCCAATTTCTACCGAAATCCTACAAGTTTTGGTTTTACACTGTAAATTCCATAGAAAAAGGCCAAATTTAGTACAAATTTAGTCTTTATTTCACCATATAAGTTCCCACACCTGCTGTTTTGCCCATTTTTCACAGAAAACCCAACTTCCTTTCTGAATCCACAAGAACCAGAAACAGAAACCCCCGATGTTTTGAATGTCGCACCAATCAATGCCCCTCATAAGGACCAAGACTATCTGCCTCTTGCAGATAAAGACTTCCAAATAAAGGACCTATCCATTGACCAGAATTACCTTAAGGTCTTTTGCCAAGCCATAGACAACTACCTAAATGGCTCAAACATTTTGGGACTATGGGAATCCAACATTCCCAGGTGTTTTCTCCCTTCAGTCCATGTTTTCCTTGATATAATTCATCAATGATGTGCCAATTATGACCCTAACCGCAGAGCTATTATGTCCCCAAGTCAAACAGTCCTATTCCCCATAACAACTACATCCATTAATGAAATGTTGTAATTTTCCCCTGGTCAAACTCTCACTCCCCTTTCAGTTGGTTATTTACCTGAGAAATCCACTGGACTATCACAATCAAAAAAATTTCGCCACTGTCAGACCTTCATGTTAGAAAAACATCAACCCAAAGGCCCACCCCCTTATGGATAGACCTTCTTCACAGATATGGTAAGACTTATAGTGGATATGATATCTTTAGTTATGGGATTTAACACTAGTGAATATGTTGATGAGGTAACCCTAGTGTTATTGTCAATCTTTACTCTTGGACAACCCCTTGCAGTTAAATATGACTATGTCTCCTATATTGACAATAAAATTCATGACCAATTCCTAAGACTGGACAATGAAGGAGTCTTTAAATACACCACTTTCATCTATCATCTTATGTTGTATTATCAGTCAGATAACTTCCCTTTCCATGTCAAGAAACTTGACACCAAAGGAAATCCAAGCTCTGTCATCTTTTGGAGTCCCATTTTCCATAAATCCCTTGAGACCCCTTACACCTACAATGAGTTCATTGATCTATTTGTGCATCCAGCAACCACTTTATTGATAGGAGTTTCCCCTCCTAGGATTAGTGGTGATATAAAGAAGATCCTCCAACTCTCCAAGCAGTACAGAATAGGTGATTGGTACCTATACAAGAATCATACATAAATCAGGATTTATGGGTGTGAGCTCTACCCTTTCAAGCTACCAAAGTATGTTCTAATGAGACTGTTTGCATTGGAATACTTCAGGCAAATAATAAATTCAGACCTAGTTCATTTTTATAATGCCAAGAAGAAAGCTCAACTTAGAATCGAGAATCAGTTAGGCCCTTTTTTTGCAACACTAGGGAAGCATGGAGAGAAGCAGAAATAATTTTAGAAGATCATCTTAAGTTACAAAAGAGTTTTGGGTGGATACCATATGACCCCAACAACTTTATATGTGATAGAAGAATGAAGAACAGATTGTCACCATACATTCACCATAGGATTCCAAAGATTGAACAATTTGAAAATATGGATGAATGGAGGGAAGGGACCCTAATAGAAAATGATAATGAATAGGTCAAATTTGATAATGTAATGAGAAATCTTGAGAAAACACTCGGCCTGGATTCTTTTGGACAGGTACAAAGATCATAAATTGGTGCATCCACTGCTGGAACCTCCAAGCAACCTTCACAGGAAACTAGCACACTAGCCATAGGGTCATCCAAAGGCAAATAATTGGAAACTAGCATTCAAATCACAGGAACAATCTACAATGTCTAAGCAGCCTAAAACTTCCAAAGAATAGGTGCAAATGCCAACTCCTCCAACTCAAAGCAATGTGGGAGAACCTCCAGTATTTCAAACTCCTCTGAATGAGGAAAGAAATAAAAAGAGAGACAGGGAAACAACTACCCCTACCAGTGGACCTTCAGGACATCTTGGAACAAAAAGGCAAAGACTAAATCCCTTGTCAGAGGAGGAATTTGTTGAAGAGACTACAGACAGTCAGATGGAAGAAAGAGTAGTTAGCCAACAAACTTTTCCAGTAGGAGGAACATCCACTAGCTCATAGAGGTAGGATCTAGAAAGACAACAAAGTGCTGAGGTATCATCTTTCAGGCCACCAGGGAAAGATGCCTCGGATATCAAGAAAAAATTTACAGAAACAAAAGCCAGGAATGATCCATTGAGGCTTCAAATTTACAATCAATATTTGAAAATGGCCCCCACAAATCAACAGAGATTAATGTGAGCCTATGACATTAAAGAGGGAAAAATGATAATGAGCTACTTCAAGCCTAAAGTGCAACAACCTCAATCAGTAGCAAATTATCTCAGAACAAATTTGGAAGTCATGGCAAAGGATATTCATCCTATGGATCAGATTGAATTGCATAAAAAAACTAGTGAAATGATTTATTCAGCCTTGACTGGTAAGGCAATGATGGCCCATAGGTTGTAAAATTCTTTGGATAACACAACTGCCCAACTACACTTAGAGAAAGCCTCGTCCCAGGCCAAGGATAATAGAATAAAGTCCTTAGAAGAAATAATTATTGGATTGGGACATGATCCCAAATATGTGAAGGCTACAAAAGCCTTAATAAAAAAGAAAGATGAAGATATCGCTACCTTGAGAAAGCAGCTAAAGCTGCCTCCTTCAAGGCATCCACAGACTGTTGAGATCATAAAGCAAAAATATGAAGAAGAGCTGATGGATTTACTCTTGAAGCTTAATGAACGACTGAATGAGGCTGAACAAGAACTAGAAAAAGCATTGAAGGACAAGCAGGGAGAGTCAACCTCTCAGCCTCCTAGTGTGATACCAGTAGTCTCAACAGCAGTCCCTTCTACACTTGGAACAACACTAGCACCAAACATCCCAGCAGCCACAACAAAGGTGGTCACAGGTATAGCAACATTAGGAAAAACAGGACTAGCACAGGGCAGCACTGTCAATTTGAGCACAGAAGAACTAATAAAGTCAATGGAGGACATGAAACTACAAGTTTCAAAACTAAATAAGGTGAAAGAACAATATACCAATTTGTTGAAGCCCCAAAAATTGAGTCTACAACAAGGGGCATACCCACCCGGTCCGGACCTTAGTTAGCAGCTCCTTTTCCCGTTTGGTATAGCGGGTCCGACTGGGGATATGGGACCAATTTCCCAATCTATGTGTGTGTGTTGAGAATTGATATTTCCTTTCTAATAATTCCTAAGTAAAATGCTTTTATTCTAAATCTAATCTAATTGTATTCTAATGAACAGAAATATCTAATTCTAAAACTAACCCGGGATGTAATCTTTTTGTTATGCGATCCAAAATGATTTCAAATGGCAATTGGTAATAAAGATCATTCAATTACTATCAGAAAAGAATTCAATAAAGATAAATTGTTTCGTATAAAAGGTTAGAAGAACCAATTGTGAAAAACATATCACATAATAAGATACTCATATATTAAGCATAAATAAATAGCTATCACCATACAGAAGTTCCAAATGATAATTCAAGCATTCAATCATTCATATATAAATAACTAAATATGAATATCACCTTAACACATAAGCATAAATAGTTAAGAGATAAAAGTACCATTTATAACTGGTTCTACTCATGAGCTTCAGCAATAATGATCTATTTCTTCTTAATCCAACATCTACTAAGAGTACAAAAGTGCAACATCAGAAGTAGATATTAAACACAAATATCAATAAATCATGTTCCATTCATTCATCAAAACCTCCTCGGAGAGTGCAAAAATGCATGTTCTGAGGACAAGTTTTTGACAAATTTCAGGACCCTTCTCTAAATGCATGAGAAGGGTTTAAATACTACTAGCTAAATCTAAAAATAATTTATTACAAAAATGTAGGATGCAGTTTAAATGACCGTCCTCATTTCAGGAAAAAATAAAGCAAAATTAAACTAAAACCGAATTTAAAACTAAAACTAACAACTAACTATCTATGTATTTGTTCCTTGTAATCACAAGCGTTCAACATTTTCTTGAGGAGAGTTGGTTGGACGACTTCTGACTTTAGCTGTCCCGCGAAAATGGAATCGATAAGAGATGGCGCCATCTTCTCAGTAGAATTAATGATATATTTGAGAGTCATGCACTGGCTGTGTGGTTTAACCAAGTACGTCCAGTAAGAATCCCAATTCAACTTGCTTAACCTTTTGATGGACTTTGCTTTTTCTTGAGCCTTCTATCTCTAGCTTGTCTGTAGATGCTGTATATTTGGTAGATACCCTGGAGTGGTTTCTGAGATCAGATTTTCCCTATGTAAATTTTCATTGATGCAGTCAATGACGTTGTTTGCTATTGTGGCTGCTTCTTCTGCCGCTTGTTCTGCTTTCTTGATCTGTGCATCCCACTTATTAAAGAGCATTTCTTTTTAGGTGTCATTGATTATGGGTGTGCCTGCCTTTTTACCTTCCTCTGATTCCTGCCAAGCCAAATATTCAGTAACTCTTTTATCAATTAAATCGTAATCATGTCGCAAGTCCACGACTTGATTAGTAATGTTATCGCTTATTTCGCAAAAAGAGCTCCATTGTGATATTCTTTGGCACAATGTTTCTTGTTGCTGCTTTAAGGAAATGGATTGTGTGACGAATTTTGTAAGCTTAGGATCATCCTTGTGCATTTCTTGTATAACCTGTAACTGTTTTTCTCTTTCGGATAAACTTTTCTAGTATCCTAGCTGCATTTGTTGAAAGTCCTGCTGTAGTCTTTCAAGCTATTTTTGTGCTTCACTGTTGGCATTAGCTTGTTCTAAATGTTACTACAAAACATGTATTTGATCTTGTTTTTCTTTTAGTAATTGTTGTACCTTAGATGCTTTATCAATGGGCACAGAAGCATATGGTCCTGCGATCTGAGATAATTTAGTGAGATTTTTAGTGGGATCGGTGGTAGGATCTTGCCATAGGATGTCTAATTGCTCTGCATCGTGAGAGAGCACGCATTGTCTGTTTGTGATATCAGCACTATCCAATACCCATTTGACCATGTTCATGTATGGAAGAATTTTGGGCCTTGCCACTATCTGGTGCAAGAATGAACATGCTAGTTCTGTAATAGATACCTCAAATGACTTGCGCAAGTCTGCAGTCACTGTAACCTCTATTACCTTGGGATTTTCTTCCTCGAGTATACTGTACATGCCCTCCCAAGTAGTAATGCCGGCATCTCTGTTACAGGTGGTGTCTGTGTACAAGGGCATCATTTCTTTATCTTCAGAACTCAGAGCTTTACCCTTCTTCCCCATAATGTTTTTAATACTGCTATGTATACTTCTCTGCCCTTTGCTCATGCAGTTTACAAATGAGGTAAGAATAATGATAAGAAAAAGGTGACGGGAAAGCTTTAAATGTTGAAAACATATAAAATATATCACCCTACGTCAAATGACTCTTCAATCAGATCAAAACCATATTTCATTAATGATTGACAACTAACTCATTAATTAATGTTAACGTGCATAACTGGGCATCGGTTTATGGAAAAAAAAATTTCGAACAATGAGCCCTGTAGATCTGTGATAAGGCAATTTTGCGATTTGCTTCGCAATATCGCAGATTGCAATATTGCTAATCCGTTGCGTATGGAAATCATTCGTTATTGTGTTTTCTGCGAAATGTGATTTGGAGATGTGCCATCGCATATCGACGGTTTGAGGCATTTTGGCTTTACGTGAATACAAGCACTAAATTTTTTTATAAGGGTCCCTATTACACAGTAATTTGTCACCGTCCCTATTACCCCTTTTCCCGCACATTGGAGGACTTATTCCAGGACCTGTGATAAGTGACATAACCTGAAAACACTTGCATTGTATCCCCTTGAGTATGTACTTCATATGCCCTGAAGACACCTTCTGCAAAATACCCATAAAAAGAGCCCTTTTTCCATTGGCGCGGTTCCACTGTGTATCACTCGCGCCAATGGGGGAAACCTCCAAAGAGGGCGCTTCAGCTGGCGCTCTGTCTCAGAGTCGCACTCGCGCCAGCCCAGTTGGGTAAAGTTTTTAACAAACAAACTTACGAAGGTTCTTCCTAACCCACTCATGAACTGATTCCATCTTGAGTTAGTCCAGTTGGGCTTCGAATCTCCATAGAAGGGAAGTAGTTCTCCACCTCTCATGGAAGCTTCATAGTGATAAAGCCAATCCCATGAATCTTGTGGATGACCCTAACTCCTTCTCCTCTATCTATAAAATCTTGTTCTTTTGCCTTTGACAAGTTAGAGTCTCCAAGTTCCAAATTCTAAGTCTCAAAGTCTGAGAATTGCCAAGTTCATGCTACAAGGAGCCTTATTCATTCCCATGAGGCTAAATCTTAAGTGAGGAGATTCTTATCCAAGTGACCAAGGAGAGAGAGGCTTGTTCCCCATTCCCAACAAGCTTTGCAAGGCATGTGCTGCTGATAACCCAGCCAAAGGAGGATTTGACGTTAGAACTATGGTTGTATTCTTCTTTGTTTATTAATAATAGACAACTATCATTATGGTTACACTCTTATTGTCTTTTGTAATGATGATTGAGTTATATCCTTTATGACTGATATATAGTTGCATCTATTGGATTTTATGCTTGTGTTTGTGTCGTTCTTTGCATGTGCAAGTGTCCGTTCACAAGGATCGTGGGGATTGTGACTGGCCGGAGCAAAGGAACGGGAGCACCACCTCTTCTACAAATATTAGCATTGGAATCCAGGTAGGCCTTCATCATCAGTCTTTGATTTGCAATTAGGAACCTGCATGTTAGTGTTGTTTGATTGTTGCTAGACCCCATTTGGGCTAGTAGGGATCGCCTCTGTCCGCAGAGGGGGTTTACTTCCACAACAATTTTGCGACTCCACTGGGGAGTTGGCTTTTTGTCTTGTTCCTCTTTTTGTCTTGTTGTTTGATTTGTAAACTTTAGACAGAGCCTGAAGTACGGCCAGACAACCTTCGAAACGCTATTGCTCTGCATTAGCAAAGTAGATCAACGCCACTTCAGTCCATCTCCGGTTTGGTTTACGAGTTGAGCGGCTTGGAACTTGCCTTTTTTCTTGGTTGTTTCTTGGTTTCTCCTGCTTGACTAGCTTTCTGGGTTGAGTCCCTATGTTGCTTCTTGCCCCTTGGTGTACCTGGGTACTTTTGACTTAGCTTTGGCTCGTTTGTTTCTTATTTTTCCATAGAAAACTTGGTTGGCGCTCTTTTATAGTGTTACAGTCGTGCCAGTTGGCGCCAGTTGCTCATTGACAACCCGCGCCAATTCCTAAAAGGCGCTCTTTTTGGCCTGACAGTCACGCCAGGCCTGGGAACTTTTGAAGTTTTCTTGTTTCTGAGCCTCCTGAGCTTGGTTTTTGTTCTAGGTACCTTTTTTCGACTACTTGAGTGTGTTGGAGTCTTGTTTGACTAGTTTTGAGTATCTTTTCTGAGAAATTCTTAATTTGATTTCCTTTGGTCATTACTTGGAGGTTTGTCCCAGTTTTTTTCACAATTTTGCATCTTTTTGCTTTTGTTTTTGCAAAACAATTTCCCCCTCATTCACCGGGGTGGGGGGAGGGGGGCTAAATTATATATGAGTGTTAATCACCTTTGAGTGTTTTTTTTTTTTTTGATCTTTGGAACTCTCACCCAATTTTCTTGATTTGCACTTGATTGGTTCTTGGATTACATTAGAATCATCTTGTGTTTGAGAATTCTCTTGCATAGATCACACTTGCATAATTAGAATTATCATTTTCAGAATGTGCATAGATTACATTTGCATACTTTTCAAGTGAATTGTGCATAGATTACCTTTACCCTTTGGATGTTTGCCATTTTCTATCGATTTCACATTTCTAGCCCTAGGGCATCTAATGGCTTTGTGTGTCAAGCCTTCCTTAGGAGTTTTGGTCTTCTATTAGTCCAGTCAACTTTATGATTGCTCCCTTGCACTCGTTTAGTGGTTGTTAATTGTTTTATTGCGTTATTTGGGTGACTTGCTTTGTTTTCACTTGAATTCCACTTTGGTTCGCTTTGAGCCTGGATTACACGGCTCATTGGTGTCTTTGGGACTTTTCTCGTTCTTTGGAGGTTTGCTTTGTGATTTAGGGATCTGAATGTGCTTGTATTGAATAGAATTTGTTTGTTGTCATTTCTCAAAGTTGTTTAGTGCATTTTGCCATCATCAAAAAGGAAAAAATCTCTTTTGCTTTGTATTAGTTAATGAGAATTAGAACTTTTCATTTTGATTAGTGATTAGTGATCTCGAAGAAAAGTTTGTTAATTTCCATTAGCTGCATTAGGTAAGTTCTTTGTTGTTTTGTGATCATTTCGTTTGCGTGAAAGCTCTCAAACCCTCTCGTAATTAGAATTCATCGAATGAAATGACATAATTTGGCATATAGTTTGCATTTAGGGAATTTTGAGATATCACATACGGTAAGGCCTGAAAACTGAAACCTAATATAAGATCAACTTTAAAATGAACTGAATGAATCTAACAACGCATTGGAACATAACACACACATTTAGAGGTCTAGGCTAGAGACGTGCTCCGGCGTCATTAAACCTAGTTACTTTTGTTTCACTCAAGGTTGGGTGATTCCTCCTTCCGTGACGCAATAGTGGTCTAGTACGGATTTGAGCTCCCATGTACCATCGAGTATATGGGGAGACCCCACTAGGTTATCATCCTTTATCCATAGGAAGCCATGTCTGCACAAGTCATAACGCACCAAACATAGCATTCAAGAAGATTGATTGCCGTACGGAAAGTCCTTGGTTTTCATACGATTGCCAAGGTGTATATGCAGTTTTACGGATTGTCTGGTAACCCTTTTGCCTAGCTCTCCAGAGTAGTCACTTTTGTTCCTTTTCGGACTCCCTAAAAGAAAAGGTCCATTTGAGCACTTGTCACTTCAAGCTCATTAAACATTCGAAGGCAACTAGAGTCATCTTTGTGTCCTTTTCTTGACTCTTTAAAGATGAAAAGGTCAAGTTATGTCCTTGTGTCTTAAAATTTATTCGACTATGTTCACATCTACCCTGTTAGATCTTGTTTTCGTTAGCTTGAGTAGGGTTCTTTCTCATTTTTGATGGCAACCTTCCCTGAGTCTACCGACCAAGGTTTTGCCCCAGATGGAAACCCTAGTCCATTTCCTTCTTTTGGAAATGTCGGTGCTCCGTATATGGCAACTTTGTCCTTGCCTGGGTTAACCATCGGGTTGCTTGTTTGGTTGTTCTCAACCTCTATGGTCTCTAATGTCTCAACTACTGGTCAATCAGTTCCTCCACCCGAACAACATCATGTTGATTCCAAGGTGGACCTCTCCCCTTCTTCGCCTGTTTCTACGTCCTCATCTTCTACTTCGCCTGGTGAAAGTTTGGATTCAAGTAACCAGGTGGCTAAGAAGAAGAAGAAGAAGACGAAGAAGAAGAAGTCTCATAAGAGAGAGGCTAAAAGTGTAGTTACTGCTCCAAATCCATCCCAGGTCGAAACACCTTCCGCCCCCCTGAGTAAGGTTAAGTTTCCTTGTAAATTGTGCAAGGGTGACCATCTTCTTCGTGATTGTCCTGGTATTCCCAGGATCCTTGAAGTATGGTCTCACAATCCAGCTCATCCCTCATCGTCCTCTAAAGCTCATGGCAATAACACCCTATCAACTGACAACATTTAGAAGAAAGGGAAGATTCGAATCCACTGTAGACTATGTGAAGGCAATCATCCCCTTCACCTTTGTCCGCTCATGGATAAAGCTTCCGCTATTTTGGAAAGTCTTACAGCTTCTTCACCCCAACTTCTTGTTGGTTATCAAAAGCTCTCTTCTGACCCCCTCCTTGTTGACAAAGAGATTGATTTAGATTCTTCTCTTGTCCAGGCTCCTCCTTTCGAACCTGGTTGTGCCAAGCCTGCTCCAGACCAACCATTAGTTGAAAAGAGTGTCGACTCGAGCTCACCACCCGTCGATCACTCTGTTTCGGAAGAGAATCATGCCCATGTTCTTCTCGTCTCCTCAGATTCCCCTGAGTCCAGAAATGACTCTCCTATCCCAGCTGCTCCCGAAAGTCCTTCTTCGGTTCCTATAGAGCATGGGGGCAATCATACGTTTCCCCCACCAAGTAGTTTGGCCATCTCCTTTGACTGGAGTCACCTGACTGCTTTCCGCCTTCCATCCCATGTGCCTTTCCAGATTATAGTACTTGCCCATGATAAGGCAGTACCTGGCACTGTTTTGGATGAAGGTGCATCTATCAGTCTTATGCCGTCCACTACTTGGCAAGCTTTAGGTTCCCCATAGCTTGGGCCGGTCACACAAAATCTGTTAGCATTTGATGAGGGAACTAGTCAACCTCTAGGGGTCCTCCTAAAATTTCCTATTACTTTGGGAGGCAAAACCGTCTATATGGACGTGCTGGTTGTCCAAGGTGCTTTAGATTTCAGTCTTCTCCTTGGCCGTGACTATGTTTATGCCATGGGGGCCCTTGTCTCTTCGCTTTTCCGTGTGGTTTGCTTTCCACATAATGGAAGAATCGTGACTATATATCAATTATCGTTCTTTAGTCCCCCGGTGCCTCCTGCGCAGCTGCCACCCCCTCCTGGTTTTTACCCACCGGTTGTGTCTGCCCCACCGCAGGTCAACTACATGGCCACTTATCCCGTGCCTGTATCCAGTGATGATGTCGTCGTGCATAGTGTCCTGGGGGCATTGGGTCCTGACTTCCAAGATGTTGTCCTTCCACCGGGAGTGCCATTCTTGGAAGCGACGACTTCCTGTTCATTATGATGAAGTTTGTTTGGAGCATAGTTCGCTTTCTTATGTCAAGCTCCTTAAAAAATGAAACTAGGTTTGGTCGGAGCATAGTTCGCTTTCCTATGTCAAGCTCCTTAAACAATGAAACTGGATCTGGTCGAGAATAGTTCTTGATCTTGTGTCAAGCTCGTTAAAAAAATGAAACAAGGGTTATGAGGATAGTTCTTTTACTGTGTCAACCTCATCAAAAAATGAAACAACTCCCTTTTCAAATCGAGTCTTTGATTAAGATCTCGTAAAATCCAAGTCGAGTCTTTTGAAGATCTCAAAAGTGAACCTTCATTCCATCCACCTCATTGAATGCAATGAAGCTTGGGGGGCATGTACCTTGATTTGCATCATTATGCTGGGGGCATGCGATCTTATAACAATTATAGTTTTTCATTTCAAGCTTGTGTAAACATGAAACCGAATCCAAGCAGAGTTATCTATGGTTAAATCTTGTGTAAAAATGAACCCATAGCTGATTTACATCTTGTGATTGTCGTTTGCTCGATGAGCCTTGGTTGTTTCATTCCATCGCCACCATCTCTTTGGCCGATCATATGCTCTCACTTGGTTGTTTTTCCTTTCCTGAGGAACCGCAACGATGAGTGTTTTTATTAGCCAGCCTCTTGACCATTACATGTTTTGAGCAGTTCCACCATTGCCGGAACCAGTTGCTACCCTTTATACCACTCGTTCCTCTAGGATGAGTCACCTTTAAGCTCTTTCCTGACTCGTAAAATATGAAAAGATTGCCGAGTATTTTCCCTTTTTGACTCATTAAAGAGAATAAAAAATGGAGGTCTTTTTTCAGCTCTTTTCCGACCGTATAAACATGAAAAGATTGCCGAGTTATTCCTCTTGACTCGTTAAACGTAAATAAGAGGCGGTCACCTTTAAACTCTTTTTCGACTGTGTAAAGACGAAAAGATCGTCGAGCCCTTGTCGTTTCAGGCTCGTTAACAGTTACGAAACGACGTGATTTCAATCGCTTTTTTACTTTTTCAGGTCGAAGTCACTAGTCATGAAAAGTACTCCTCGATCGTAATGGTCGAGCGGTTCTTTCGAGCATTGTTTATACTTTTTCAGGCTCGAGAGACACAACTTTACGAAAATGACACCCCTGGAGTTTCCTTTTCCGCTGTCTTTCCAAACTCTCTAAACATGAAAAGATGCCGAGTTTTTCCTCTGTCAGACTCGTTAAAACTTGATGACATTGGATTCCATCGAAATGACGCCTTTTTAGCATATGCTATCCCCGTCAAGCTTGTCATCAAAAAATAACCGGGGTACTCACTAGAAATGGTGGGGAAAATGGAACCACAATTATTGTCGTGTCAGCAGTATGTCGCTCTTGAGCATGGCACTTGTCTACATTCATGTCTAGGTGGGGACATCTCATCTTGTTTTTACACTTGCCTCCGTGGGTTTGGGTTATCCTGTTTGACCTCTCATCTACTCATTGCCCTGTCACCATGACCCCTCATCATCTGATGTCAAATACTGCCAAGTCCACTGTCGTGCCGCCAATATGTTCAAGAGAAGTTGACCTCTGCAGAATACTCAACCTCCCTCTGATACCTCACGCAAATCCTTCTCTGTCTCGTGTCGATGATGTGGGAAACATTATGGCCCACCTTCGATCAAGGTCACTTCATGTCGACTTCAGCTCATTATCCAGGAAGTTGACCTAGAGACTCCCTTCAGGTGCCTTGGCGCCTGCATGCCTCAATGGCAGGTTCTTCGTGTTCGACGCGAGGTTTTCATCATTGGCCTCCGATCGAATGATTCTACAGGTGTTCGATGCTGGTTCACTGATTCGCATGCGGTAGATTGTACCTATAGTACCTTGAGGACCATTGTCATTATTGGTGGTACCTCTCACGTCTGTTAACAATTTTCATCATTGACTGGTAATCAGACGTTGTTCTTGCATGTTCGACTTCGACTCCCATATTCGCATGCTTGAACTTGTACTTTGTTCGGGTTGAGATGGAGCGCAAGACCCTAGATTTTGTCTGTTGAGATCCAGGTTACGATTTTGTGGATTATTATGATCATTACATGACTTATTCACTGGATGGCTATGACCATGCCTAAGTCTACTTATCAATCCTTACTGGATGGCTGCGCCCATACCTTGGATCTGGATTTTTATGTACTCTACTATGGATGGTTGCGCCCATACCACATACATCATGTACTTGAGATATCAGTTGTACTTCTTCATGCAGGTTCTCCGGCGGCAGTGTTTTTAGTTGGCCATGTTCTTGTAAAGCATTTCACCCCCCTCTCTCTCTCGGGCCTCATGCTTTAGGGGGCATCTGTTACACAGTAATTTGTCACCGTCCTTGTTACCCCTTTTCCCACACATTGGAGGACTTATTCCAGGACTTGTGAGAAGTGACATAACCTGAAAACACTTGCATTGTATCCCCTTGAGTATGTACTTCATATGCCCTGAAGACACCTTCTGCAAAATACCCATAAAAATAGCCCTTTTTCCATTGGCACGGTTCCACTGTGTATCACTCGCGCCAATGGGGGAAATCCTCCAAAGAGGGCGCGCCAGCTGGCACTCTGTCTCAGAGTCGCACTCGCGCCAGCCCAGTTGGGTAAAGTTTTTAACAAACAAACTTACGAAGGTTCTTCCTAACCCACTCATGAACTGATTCCATCTTGAGTTAGTTCAATTTGGCTTCGAAGCTCCATAGAAGGGAAGTAGTTCTCCACCTCTCATGGAAGCTTCTTAGTGATAAAGCCAATCCCATGAATCTTGTGGATGACCCTAACTCCTTCTCCTCTATCTATAAAATCTTTTCCTTTTGCCTTTGACAAGTTAGAGTCCCCAAGTTCCAAATTCTAAGTCTCAAAGTCTGAGAATTGCCAAGTTCATGCTACAAGGAGCCTTATTCATTCCCATGAGGCTAAATCTTAAGTGAGGAGATTCTTATCCAAGTGACCAAGGAGAGAGAGGCTTGTTCCCCATTCCCAACAAGCTTTGCAAGGCATGTGCTGCTGATCACCCAGCCAAAGGAGGATTTGACATCAGAACTATGGTTGTATTCTTCTTTGTTTAGTAATAATAGACAATTATCATTATCGTTCCACTCTTATTGTCTTTTGTAATGATGATTGAGTTATATCCTTTCCGACTGATATATAGTTGCATCTATTGGATTTTATGCTTATGGTTGTGCGTTCTTTGCATGTGCAAGTGTCCGTTCACGAGGATTGTGGGGATTGTGATCGGCCGGAGCAAAGGAATGGGAGCACCACCTCTTCTACAAATATTAGTGTTGGAATCCAGGAAGGCCCTCATCATCGGTCTTTGATTCGCAATTACGAACCTGCGCGTTAGCGTTGTTTGAATGTTGCTAGACCCCATTTGGGCTAGTAGGGATCACCTCTGTCCGCAGAGGGGATTTACCTCCACTTCCCTTCTATGGAGATTCGAAGCCCAACTGAACTAACTCAAGATGGAATCAGTTCATGAGTGGGTTAGGAAGAACCTTCGTAAGTTTGTTTGTTAAAAACTTTACCCAATTGTGCTGGCGCGAGTGTGACTCTGAGACAGAGCGTCAGCTGGCGCGCCCTCTTTGGAGGATTTCCCCCATTGGTGCGAGTGATACACAGTGGAACCGCGCCAATGGAAAAAGGGCTATTTTTATGGGTATTTTGCATAAGGTGTCTTCAGGGCATATGAAGTACATACTCAAGGGGATACAATGCAAGTGTTTTCAGGTTATGTCACTTCTCACAGGTCCTAGAATAAGTCCTCCAATGTGCGGGAAAAGGGGTAACAGGGACGGTGACAAATTACTGTGTAACAAATGCCCCTAAAGCATGAGGCCCGAGAGAGAGACAGAGGTGAAATGCTTTACAAGAACATGGCCAACTGAAAACACTGCCGCCGGAGAACCTGCATGAAGAAGTACAACTGATATCTCAAGTACATGATGTATGTGGTATGGGCGCAACCATCCATAGTAGAGTACATAAAAATCCAGATCCAAGGTATGGGCACAGCCATCCAGTAAGGATCGATAAGTAGACTCAGGCATGGTCGTAGCCATCCAGTGAATGAGTCATGTAATGATCATAATAATCCACAAAATTGCAACCTGGATCTCAACAGACAAAATCTAGGGTCTTGTGCTC
This sequence comes from Pinus tabuliformis, assembly GCA_031772625.1. Classification (NCBI taxonomy): domain Eukaryota; kingdom Viridiplantae; phylum Streptophyta; class Pinopsida; order Pinales; family Pinaceae; genus Pinus; species Pinus tabuliformis. The sequence goes on along the minus strand of CM062818.1, from coordinate 14,262,269 downwards.
CATCTCAACCCGAACAAAGTACAAGTTCAAGCATGCAAATATGGGAGTCGAAGTCAAACATGCAAGAACAACGTCTGATTACCAGTCAATGATGAAAACTGTTAACAGACGCGAGAGGTACCACCAATAATGACAATGGTCCTGAAGGTACTATAGGTACAATCTACGGCATGCGAATCAGTGAACCGGCATCGAACACTCGTAGAATCATTCGATTGGAGGCCAATGATGGAAACCTCGCGTCGAACACGAAGAACCTGCCATTGAGGCATGCAGGCTCCAAGGCACCTGAAGGGAGTCTCTAGGTCAACTTCTGGATAATGAGCTGAAGTCAACAGGAAGTGACCTTGATCGAAGGTGGGCCATAATGTTTCCCACATCATCGACACGAGACAGAGAAGGATAAGATTTTTTGTATGAGGTATCAGAGGGAGGTTGAGTATTCTGCAGAGGTCAACTTCTCTTGAACATATTGGCGGCACGACAGTGGACTTGGCAGTATTGGACATCAGATGATGAGGGATCATGGTGACAGGGCAGTGAGTAGATGAGAGGTCAAACAGGATAACCCAAACCCATGGAGGCAAGTGTAAAAACAAGATGAGATGTCCCCACCTAGACACGAATGCAGACAAGCGCCATGTTCAAGAGCGACATACTTCCGACATGACAATAATTGTGGTTCCATTTTCCCCACGATTTCTAGTGAGTACCCCGGTTATTTTTTGATGACAAGCTTGACAGGGATAGCATATGCTAAAAAGGCATCATTTCGATGGAATCCAATGTCATCAAGTTTTAACGAGTCTGACAGAGGAAAAACTCGGTGTCTTTTCATGTTTAGAGAGTTTCAAAAGACAGCGGAAAAGGAAACTCCATGGGTGTCCTTTTTCGTAATGTTGTGTCTCTCGAGCCAGAAAAAGTATAAAACAATGCTCGAAAGAACCGCCCAACCATTACGATCGAGGAGTACTTTTCATGACTAGTGACTTCGACCTGAAAAAGTAAAAAAGTGATTGAAATCATGTCGTTTCGTAACCGTTAACGAGCCTGAAATGACAAGGGCCCGACGATCTTTCATCTTTACACAGTCGAAAAAGCATTTAAAGGTGACTGCCTCTTATTTACGTCTAACGAGTCAAGAGGAATAACTCGGAAATCTTTTCATGTTTATATGGTCGGAAAAGAGCTGAAAAAGACCTCCATTTTTAATTCTCTTTAAAGAGTCAAAAAGGGAAAATACTCAGCAATCTTTTCATATTTTACGAGTCTGGAAAGAGCTTAAAGGTGACTCATCCTAGAGGAACGAGTGGTATAAAGGGTAGCAATTGGTTCCGGCAATGTTGGAACTGCTCAAAACATGTAATGGTCAAGAGGCTGGCTAATAAAACCACTCATCGCTACGGTTCCTCAGGAAAGGAAAAACAACCAAGTGAGAGCATATGATCGGCCAAAGAGATGGTGGCGATGGAATGAAACAACCAAGGCTCATCTAGCAAACGACAGTCACAAGATGTAAATCAGCTATGGGTTCATTTTTACACAAGCTTGAACCATAGAGAACTCTACTTGGATTCGGTTTCATGTTTACACAAGCTTGAAACGAAAAACTATGCTTGTTATAAGATCGCATGCCCCCAGCATAATGACGCAAATCGAGGTATAGTTCTCCACTAATGATAAAACTAAATAAGAAGGGGAGTTGTTGCTAGGCACAACGATTGGCGATTCACTTGGAAGAACTAGTTATCTTTACTTTTCTTTTGAATTTTCTAAACTTCCAAAACAGAAAGTTTTTCCAGAAAATCAAACTTTATTATAGAAAGATAAAATACATCATGCTTTCAGCTGTCAATGATAGTTTGTTTCTTCTATGTTAACTTTGGTTATTTTCTTCCTATAGCTAGTCATTGTATCTACATCAGTCACTACTTGGTTTATAAAGATAAAAACAGGGTCTTCTCTGTAAATCAGTTTTAAATATGTTCATTTTTCATAGGTAGAGCCTCTGTTGCCAGTAGGCATTTATAGCCTTGACAGGGTTACCTGTTACCCAGCAATGATCTTGTATCCTGCTTGGAGAAATGTACAATTTTCAAAGGGAAATCCATATCCACAGTTATTGCTTTTATTTTCTTTTAATCCTTAAAGAACAATGCCTTGATTTGGTAGCCAAATTATGATAGTGCCATTCACTTGATTTATAACTTTGCTGAACAAGCTGGCTCATGATGAGACCCCTTGTCTTTTGATTGCAACAATCTCAAGTCATTACCTTGTTGTGGTATGCGGTTTTGGCAAAGTCAGCAAGCTATAATATCTATGATCGTGATAAGTCGGCTCATGATGAGACCTCTTATTCTTTAAGTCAAAGTGTATCGTTGGATTATTCCTTGAAGCTTGTAATTCCCTAGGTGGGGAGGAAGTCATTGTTTCCTTAAGAATAGCTCTGGACAACAATAGTAGAGTTTTTTGGAAAGAGCTTTTCTACAGAGAATCTTCGTCTTGTTATTGATATCTTTCATTTGACTGATATAAAACAAATTCCAACTAAAGGTCGCTTTTTATCAAAATTTACAAGGTTGAAACTAGTATCATTTTTAGGATTATAGCCCTTTGACTGTATCTTTGAATAATAATGACCAATTTTCTAAATCAGTTCTATTTATACAAGAAAAAAAAACAAAATCTAAAAGAAATACTTGTCTTTTTGTGAATTCCAAATATAACCATTTACAATTGGTTTTAATATTAAACTAAAGGAAAAACTAATTTAATAAAATAGAAGAATGATCTCCTATGGAAAGTATTTTTTGAGGATCTGCCCGTTAACAGGCAAAGACTCTCTTTTTCCTATTAAATCCTGTAACATAAAAGTAGATGGACCTATGATTTCTGCAATTTGGAAAGGACCAAGCACATTCATTGAAATTTTGTATGTTTGCCCTTTTCCTCGTGAGCCTTCCCATTTTAAAACTAGATCTCTGATCTGAAAGTCTTTTCTGGATATCATGTTTGAATCAAAAGAAGCTCTTACTAATGCTTGGTGATGAGCATGAGTTACTTTAGCCTGTTCTCGTTGCTCTTCTAGCTTAAGTATTTGTAGCAGCCTTAGTTGTAAGGAAGAGGTTGGTGTTTCATCAATATATTGAACTAAGGCCAAGGAGGGAATCGCTAGATGAGTTGGAAGGACCACTTCTTTCCCATAAACTAAATTAAAGGGAGAAGTGCCAATGGAGGCTTTCTGCATTATTCAGTTTGCCCATAGAGCATATATTAAGGATTTGTGCCAATTCTTATGAGTTTGATCAATGGTTTGCTTAATGATTCTGATTAAGTTTCTATTCATTGATTCAGCTAATCCATTACCCTATGGGTAATAATTTGTAGAGTATTTAAGTTTGAAACCTCTTTTGAGTGGAAATTCAGTCATACCATTGCCAGAAAAATGCGATGCATTATCAAACATTAAAGCAGAGGGTAAACCAAACCTGGTGATTATGAACTGATCTATGAAATCAATGATGTGTTCGGCATTAGTTGTCTTGGGAGGAACTGCTTCTACCCATTTAGTAAAATAATATGTAGCTATAAGGATATACCTATGCTATTTAGAAGAGTGAGGAACGATCTCACCTATTATGTCCAATCCCCATTGATCAAAAGGCTGCTCAATGTTGACTAGTTGCAAAGGCAACAATGGTTTCTTTTGTCTCCCAGTAGCAGTTTGACAAATTTGACATTTCCTTACGTAGCTATGTGCGTCTTTGAATAATGTAGGCCAATAATAGCCAGCACACAGGATTTTATGTGCGGTAGCATCTCCAGCATAATGTCCACTTGCTAGTCCATCGTGGAGTTCCTGTAACACTTTTTCAGCTTCAGATTTCTCAAGACATCTAAGGAGAACAGAATCATAATTCATCCTAGAAAGTACATCATTCACGAGCTGATATTGCTTAGCCTTCAACCTTAGGGCTCTTTTCTTTGTATAATCTAGATTTGAAGGGGCATATCTGTTCTTTAGATAAAATATGATATCAACGTATAATGATTCAACATCGTTTAGGCTTACCTGATACATTTGTACTTCTACAGATGGTATTTCAGAAATGAGATTTGCTCCAGCTAGCATCTTGCAAAAGCCTTGACCTTTTACAATATTTGCTGCTTTAATTTCTGTGTCGTATTCTTGTAAGGCAGTAACCCAATTGGCTCTTTTCTCACCCATGTCTTTCTGTACTAAGAGATTTCTTACCACTGGAAATGGTACTATTATTTTTGTATGGGTTTTAAGAAAAAAGGGTCTGAAATGTTTGATCGCTTTAAAAACAACATAAGCTTGTTTCTCGACTTCTGAGTAATTTAATTCAACCCCTTGTAGATTTGAACTGAAAAATGCAATTGGGGCTTCCGCCTTGTCTTGATTTGCTTGAGTGAGTATCGCAACATATGATTTATTAGAGGCAAATGTATATAAAATGAAAGGGTCAGAAAAATTTGGAGTTGTTAAAGATGGAGTGTTAACAATTGCTTGTTTGATCAGATTGAATGCTTCGTATTCGTCTTGGCCCCATTTGAAGATTGAATTCTTTTTAATCATTTCTTATAAGGGAGATACGATCCTTGAAAAAATTGGAACAAATCTCTTTACAAAATTATTGTGGCCAAGGAAGGATTGCATAGCTTTCTTGTTGTGAGGCAAGGGTATTTCAGAAATTTCCTTGATTCTGTCGGGATCAATATGGATTCCAGATTTTGACGCTATAAATCCAAGAAGTTTTCCTTCACTGAATGCAAAAAAGGACTTTTTCGTGTTAAGTGAAATTCCATACCTTAAACAAAGTTGGAAGATCTGTTTTAAATCTCTGAGATGATTGCCTTTTTTCTTGGAATATACAGTTATATCATCCAAGTAGATTACTGCTGGTTTGTTTACTAATCCTTTAAATGCGATGTCCATGGCCCTTTGAAATGTGGCGCCATCATTGATCAGACTGAAAGGCATCTTTTGGTATGCATAAGTACCCCATTTGGTTCTGAATGTGGTCTTTAATTTATCGTTGGGATGGACCAAAACTTGGTTGTAGCCGAAGAAACCATCTAAAAATGACATTAACTCTGATCCTGCAACTACCTATAATATCTGCTCCATAGGAGGCAAAGGAAAGTTATCTTTTTGGCAGGGTTTGTTAAGATTTCGAAAGTCAATGCAAATTCTAATGTCTCTGTTTTTCTTTCTAACGAGAACCATATTGGAAAACCATTTAGAATGTCGAACGGGAAAAATGATTTTGGCTTTCAATAACTTATTGAGCTTAGATTTGATCTGATTTTCTAGATTGGGATGGATCTTTCTCAGCTTTTTCTGGATAGGTTTTTCATCGTTTATCATTGGGATGGTATGTTGAATGATAGAAGTGTCGTAAGTCTTAAGTTCATCGTATTTCCAGGAAAAGACATTTTTGTATTGCTTCAGACGAACATACACTAATCTTTCTTCAGGGGCTAGGCCAGGACCTAGATTGATATTCTGTGGCTTGGTATCAGTTCCTAGATTTACTAATTCATAATTCATAGTTGAACTTTGAAGTTTTGAATTGGTAGATCTTTTGAATCGATCTTTCAAATCAGATAGGTCTTCAATTTGACTACTGACTTTGGCATAGCATTATTAGTGGTATCTGGTTGCAATTGTCTGTCATGTTGGTCCTCATCAATTATCTGATTGGTGTAAGATCCCTTTGATGTGAGGAAGCTTACAATATCAGGATCATCATTGAATATTCTCCAATTGGTAATGTTATTAGGAATCGAGGGTCTAAAGATTAATTCGACTGAAAATCTATTAGGGCTAAAGTCTTCTGAGGGAATGAGCTTAGAAGCTACATTTGCCAAGAGGTCAGCACTAGCATTTTGGATTCTGGGAATTGATGAAATATGAATGCTATAAAATGTTTAGTTAGATCTTTTACTAAAGATTGATAATGCTTTAAATGACCTGATGGACAATGTATAGTATTTCGTACCTGTCTGATAACAATTTCAGAATCTTCGAAGATTTGTAGATATTTGATATCTAATCCGATTGCTTTGTATAATCCTTGGACTAAAGCCTCGTACTCTGCAGTATTATTGGTGCAATCGAACTTGAGTCTACAAGTTAGCATAGTTTTGTTTCCCTCTGGACTGATTAAAACGCATCCTGCTCCAGCTCCCTCGTTGGACTTAGAACCGTCAAAAAATAACTTCCAAGATAAAGATTTATTTACAGGACTATCTATAAAATTAATACATTTAGAACTATCTGTTTGAGAAAAAATTTCTACTTGAGATAAAACAGAATGTTCTAAGTAAGGTGAAGTATGAACATTAAAATTTCCTAAGAAGGAATCAAAAAATAGTTGCCAATTATATTGTTGATGCATGCTACAGGTTCATTTTCTCCTTCCAATTCTATTACTATGTATTTCTGATGTCTTTCTCACTCAACTTTTATTTGATTTGGTTTACCATTGTAAGGAAGCCACATATGCGACCAATCGGTTGCAAAGTATCCATGAAATTTTTCATACCAATCTCTACTAAGAATTAAGCCATAAAATTCTGGAATATCTGCAACTAAAATGTCGATAACTTGACATACCTTCGGATTAGATGAAAACCTTATGGTAACCTGATTTAGTTCGTCGATCACTTCAACTTTCGACCGGTCTAGTTGAACTATGTGTACAGCTGATTTTTGAGGTTGAATGTTCAACTTTGCACATATCGATTTAGGTAAGATATTAGATGAAGCTCCTGAATCCACTAAGCAATTATGAAATTTTTGTTGAAAACTTCGTAAGTAATAAGAAATGGGGGAGTATGAGTTCTTGACCTTCCTCCAATTAGAGTGATATCATTTGGATCAACTCTATTAGTCACATTGGTTGGAGGTCTTCCCATCTCATGGGAAGCTTGTGAGATTATAGCGGCGGGCAGAGGTGCAACTGGTACTGCGTGCAATTCTTTCAAAAGTATCTTTTGTTGATGTTTTAACTTTTTCAATTCATAAAAATTAATGTTAGCCCTTGTCTTCTTCATGTCTTCTATAATATTATACACCATCTCATCAGAAATAATCAACGTTTTAGATGGAGTTGGTGAATCTATTTGGACTGGGCTTGTTTGAGTCGCTTTGGGTGACATTTTCTTAGGTACGACTTTATCCTTAGGCATTGAGCTTGCGCTCATTGGCTTAGAAGTAGGTTGAGGAGGATCGAGTTGATTTCTGCTTCTAGTACTGACTGACGATGCCTCTTGATCCTCTTCATCTGGTAGGATGAAATACCACATGCGTTGTACTTCTACAACTTGTTGTTCATCGGTAGGCTTTTCGTTAGCAATTTCCTCTTCTTCTTCTTTTGATTCAGCATTTGTAATAGCATTGGGAGGCTTTGAATCAGTCAAAGGATTTCTTCTATAAAGCTTGTATGGCTTTTTAGAAGAAGTTTCTGCTACTTGTTTCTTAATGTCAACCATTTCTTTAGACATGGTTTTCAAAACTTTCTGCAATCCTTCTAAATCGAATGGGTCTTTCGATTTTTTCTTTCAATCTTCTTTAAAAGTAACCTTCTTAGATTTTCATTCATCAATGACGTTTTTCTTTCTTAAGGCTATGATACATTTCTCAACCGCTATTTCTTCCTTCATATTGTCAGCTAAAGTTGTTTTGTTAGCCCTATCAATGAAGATTGCTATGTTTGATGGTAGAGCAGATATGTACCATTCACTCCGAACTTCTTCACTAGGCTTGGAAGCAATAGGAATTTTGTTCAACAGTTTATTGAAACGTGAATTAAAATCTTTGATAGATTCCTTTGAATCAGACCTAAGGTTAGACAGATCATTGATCATTGTCACAGTAGACCTGTCATCACCGAACTTAGTCAAGAATTGTTCTTGGAAAATATCCCAACTAGTAATAGATCTAGATGGTAATGAGAAATACCATGATCTGACTACTCCTTGCAAAGTGTAAGGAAAGATTCATACAACTGCATCTTCATTAGTAACCCCATTGAGATTTACAGATAACATAAAGTTGTTAATATGTTCTTTTACTAGCATGCCTACTTCAGGATTAAACTTAGGCGGCCATTTTTCCAGATGGGCCAGTATTTGACTCAAGGGTGCAGGCATTAAGACTGCCCTTGGGTTATTCCATGGAGTTTGAGCCATCGTTGAACTACTAACATAGGAAAGCACAACAGATGATCCCTGCAGTTGGGAAGATGAGGATATTACAGTTCCAGATGATTGAGAAGGAGATGTGGAAGTTCCAGTGGACTGGTGGACGATAATTTGAAGTGGAGGGGTGGATGGTTGACTTCGTGATGGAGAGGTTTAGATGTATGATGATGATGAAAGAGTCTCGCTATCAGACCCTTTAGGTGATTTCCTTGCTCTCTTCTTTGTAGGTAGAGGTAACTCAGTTGGTTCAATACCAAACTTTTCACTCTTCAATCTGGTAAGAGGATGAGCAGGGTTATATTGTGAAGTCACACTACCTTGAGATTTTTTAGATCTTTGGGGTGATATAAAAAATCGCTGAAGTTTATGGATCAAAGATTCAACTTCAGGAGGTTCAATAGTAGATTTTTCTAAAATATTCTGGTTTTTGGCAGTGGTTGTTGTTTTATCGACTTCTTGCTCAAGATTTAAAGATTCCAAATGAAATGGGGAAGTCGGGGGGGATGGTGAAGGCGATTTACTCTTAGAATGGTATTTAGATTTAGATTTACTTGCCATTCACAGTTTGGGGCCCTTCTTCTAGCGCCAAATATGTTGAAGCCCCAAAAATCGGGTCTACAATAAGGGGGATACCCAAACGATTCAGACCTTGGTTAGCAGCTCCTTTTCTGTTTGGTATAGTGGGTCCTAGTTTCCCAATCTATGTGTGTGTGTTGAGAATTGATATTTCATTTCTAATAATTCCTAAGTAAAATGCTTTTATTCTAAATGTAATCTAATTGTATTCTAATGAATAGAAACATCTAATTCTAAAACTAACCCGGGATGTAATCTTTCTGTTATGCGATCTAAAATGATTTCAAATGGAAATTGGTAATAAAGATCATTCAACTGCTATGAGAAAAGAATTCAATAAAGATAAACTGTTTCGTATAAAAAGTTAGACGAAACAATTGTGAAAAACATATTGCATAATAAGCTGCTCATGTATTAAGCATAAATAAATAGCTATCACCGTATAGAAGTGTCAAATGATAACTCAAGCATTCATATATAAATAACTGAATATGAATATCACCTTAACACATAAGCAAAAATAGTTAAGAGATAAAAGTACCATTTATAACTGGTTCTACTCATGAGCTTCAGCAATAATGATCTATTTCTTCTTAATCCAACATCTTCTAAGAGTACAAAAGTGCAACATCAATAGTAGATATTAAACGCAGATATCAATAAATCTTGTTCCATTCATTCATCAAAACCTCCTCGGAGGGTGCAAAAGAGCATGTTCTGAGGACAAGTTTTTGACAAATTTCAGGACCCTTCTCTAAATGCATGAGAAGGGTTTAAATACTACTAGCTAAATCTAAAAATAATTTATTACAAAATTGTAGGATGCAGTTTAAATGACCATCCTCATTTCAAGAAAAAATAAAGAAAAATTAAACTAAAACTGAATTTAAAACTAAAACTGACAACTAACTATCTATGTATCTATTCCTTGTAATCACAAGCGTTTAGCATTTGCTTGAGGAGAGTTGGCTTACCGACTTCCGACTTTAGCTGTCCTGCGAAAATGGAATCAACAAGTTCTAGTGCCATCTTCTCGACAGAATTAATGATACATTTGAGAGTCATGCATTGGCTGTGTGGTTTTACCAAGTACGTCCAGTAAGAATCCCAATTGAACTTGATTAACCTTTTGATGGACTTTTCTTTTTCTTGAGCCTTCTATCTCCAGCTTGTCTGTAGATGCTGTATATTTTGTAGATACCCTGGAGTGGTCTCTGAGATCAGATTTTCCCTGTGTAAATTTTCATTGATGTATTCAATGACGTTGTTTGTTGTTGTGGCTGCTTCTTTTTTGCCACTTGTTCTGCTTTCCTGATGTGTGCATCCCACTTATTAAAGAGCACTTCTTTGTGGGTGTCATTGATTATGGGTGCGCCTGCCCTTTTCCCTTCCTCTAATTCTTGCCAAGCCAAATATTTAGTAACTCTTTTATCAATTAAATCGTAATCATGTCACAAGTCCACGACTTGATTAGTAATTCTATCGCTTATTTCGCAATAAGAGCTCCACTGTGATATTCTTTGGCATAATGTTTCTTGTTGCTATAGTAGTTGATCATTTAAGGAAATGGATTATGTGATGAATTCTGTAAGCTTAGGATCATCCTTGTGCATCTCTTGTATAACCTGTAACTGTTTTTCTCTTTCAGATAAACTGTTCTGGTATCCTAGCTGCATTTGTTGAAAGTCTTGTTGTAGTCTTTCAAGCCGTTTTTGTGCTTCGCTGTTGGCACTGGCTTAGTAATTTTTGTACCTTAGATGCTTTATCAATGGGCACAGAAGCATATGCTCTTGCAATTTGAGATAATTTAGTGAGATTTTCAGTGGGATTGGTGGTAGGATCTTGCCATAGGATGTCTAATTGCTCTGCATCGTGAGAGAGCACGCATTGTCTATTTGTGATATCAACACTATCCAATACCCATTTGACCATGTTCATGTATGGAAGAATTTTGGGCCTTGCCGCTATCTGGTGCAAGAATGAACATGCTAGTTCTGTAATAGACGCCTCAGATGACCTGCGCGAGTCTGCAATCGCTATAACCTCCATTACCCTGGGATTTTCTTCCTCGAGTAGACTGTACATGCCCTCCCAAGTAGTAATGTCGACATCTCTGTTACAGGTGGTGTCTGTGTACAAGGGCGTCATTTCTTTGTCTTCAGAACTCGGAGCTTTACCCTTCTTCCCCATTATGTTCTGAATACTGCTATGAATACTTCTTTGCCCTTTGCTCCTGCAGTTTACAAATGAGGTAAGAATAATGATAAGAAAAAGATGACGGGAAAGCTTTAAATGTTGAAAACATATAAAATATATCACTCTACGTGAAATGACTCTTCGATCAGATCAAAACCATATTTCATTAATGATTGCCAACTAACTCACTAATTAACATTAACACGCATAACTGGGCATCGGTTTATGGAAAAAAACTTTTCAAACAACGAGCGTTGTAAATCTGCGATAAGGCGATTTTGCGATTTTATTTGCAATATCGCAGATCGCAATATCGCTAATCCTTTGCGTATGGCAATCATCCATTACTGTGTTTTCTTTGAAATGTGATTTGCGAGATGCACCATCGCATATCGGCAATTTGAGGCATTTTGGCTTTAAGTGATATTCGAGGCATGCCATGCGATGAGTGTTTTTTAGTGTGTGATTTCGCATCACGATTTCGCAATTTTAGGATTCCGCTTGTAGGATGGCATCCATTACCTTTTTGCGATGCGACGCTTTTTATTGAAGGAGTGGTTTTATGCGAACTTTATCATAAAACTTAAGTGTTTTTTGGTTTTTTGGAAATTCTCCTAAGTTTATGATAGTAAGTTTTATCCAAAAAGGGAATATAAGCACTAAATTTTTTTTATAAGGGTCCCCACTTATTTAGTATTAATGACAAAACTAAATAAGAAGGGGGGTTGTTGCTGGCGACAACACAACTTAGAGAAAAGTTATGATCTCTCAAAGATAAGTGTTGCAGAAAATATAAGAGAGATTAAAGGATTAGAAAATAAAGTGAAATCATTAGAAAAGGATCTAACTTTTGACAAGCCTCTGGCAGAAGTTAAGAAAATTCTTTGGGCCAACATCATTTAGTCAATAAATGATGTTTGGCCATCCATCCAAATATTTTTTGAGCAGATTGATTTGATAAAGGCAGCTCAAGAATAAATTCAAAGGACATGAGTAGAACTAGGAAGAATGCCTGAGGAAGCCAACAGGCTCATAAATTTTTTGAATAGAAAAAATAAGTACCAGCTTGAAGACCTTGGCATTAAAGACAGAATAGATACCATTTTAGAAATCAAAAGGGTATTAACCAAAATAACTTTAATGCAAAATTTAGAAAGAAAATGCCAGGACATGCAGGTAGAGATTAATGGCTTTATGGGAAATTTGCCATTTTGCAGAGCAAAGGGCTGCCTAGTCCTTTAGTTACCAATGACAAATTAATGAGGCATAAAGATTACGTGGAAAAATTGAATCAATATGCAGGCAATCAAGCAAGTTCATCAACAAGTGTGTCAGGAATAAAAGCACTCCCTACAAGTAGAGTTCTCTATGACAGTCTAGAGAACCTGTTCTATGTGGAGCATGAACTAAAACACTTGTTCCGAATTCAGCCTACATTCTTCAGGTACACAGAAACAGATGAAACCCTCAGAAAGCTCCAGAAAACCAGAATACCACAACCAAAATGGTGGGAAGAAATGCTTGAAATTTTGTAATTTATCCTTGGTAAAAGGTAAATTTTGATTTTTACTATAGTCAATAAGGGTAAAGAGGATGAACAGAGATCAAATAGATAAAGAGTATCAGATGTAGGTAAAGTGTATCAGTAGGAAGATAAAAACAGAGCAGCTAGCACAGAATTACATCAAGGACAACAAGAGGCCAAATCATAGGGCCTAACTCCAGCATACTCTCAAGAATAGGGACAACAAACCATTCGGTTGGCCTTATCTATCATCTACAAAGTCATCTGGCCCTATTTTCTTGTAAAATATGATTAGTCATCTCAGATTATATCTCACTTTGTTATGAGATATTTCATTGTAGAGTTTTTTGTATAAATACACCCTCATTTGGAGTATTGGGGGTGGATTCTTAGACATTGCTGTAAAGTTGATTATTTTGGAATAAAGTGTTGTTGGACAAATTTTGCATGACTGGCTGGATGAAGAATTAATACAAAGGAATTTTCTCAGGATTCATGTGCAATACATTGGGAAAATAAGTATTTATAACTCATGTATTATTGTTCTCTTGTTTAAATATTTCAATTATGTTTCATGTTTGAATATCAAATGAAAATGGTTAATTCAGAAAGTGCTTCAGTGTAATCTATTTTCAATCATTAGTATAATTGATGTTTTCTTCTAAACTAGCATGAACAGTGAATTCTTAATTGCTCCTGTTTCCTACTTTACTCATTATCGATCATTTGGTAAAAATCCTTAATTGCTTTTATTAGTGATCATCCAAGTCCCCTTTTCTCAAAACATGTGGAAGGATTCTTAATTGCCCTTCTTCCCCCTTTGAGCCCATCCCATTCTATTAAATTGTCATTTGCTCTCTGTTTTAGCTATCTTACCCTGTGAAACCATCCTTTGCTGTGAAACCAAATCCAGTTTAGCCATTCTCTGTTGACTCCATTAGCCCAATGGCCTAAAATACTCAGTGATACCCCTCTGCTATTGAATTTCACCACCAAATACAACCAAAATCCCAAAGCTTTCATAGCTAGCCTAAAACCTTTCTGAAACAAAGCTAAACCTTAAAGAGAGAGCCCTCTCTGGATACAGATTGGCTAGATTCTGTACCTAAAAGTTGGTTTGTGGTTACCTCGGACTCCTTTCCTCTTCTTACAACTTCTAGGAAAATTTGAGTGATAACAGATGGTCTGGATGGTGATTGATAGATGCTGTTGATGATAGTTGCTGATGACTATCATAGTCTTGTCTTAGATAATTGGTCTCTATGTCATGTATTTCTTTTATTATCAAGGTCATGTAACGACCTATCTTATTTCCCCACTATGCCTGGGATGGATGATGTAATGTTCTTGTTTTATCATGTATAAACTTTTTGTGTATCCCCACTTGGTTGGGTGGATGAGTCAATCTTGGTATATCCCCACTTGGTTGGGAGATGGATGAATGTATGAGTCTTTGGTGATAGGAAGGTCATTATGATGTATAGAGTCATGTTCTTCTTGTAGAACATCTTTTTGCATACCGTGCTTATAGTCAGGGGGAGCATGAATAGCACACTTTAGCAGAGCAGAGATTTCAGCATGTACTCAGGGGGAGCCTAACCCTTTTCCCTTGATGACGAAGGGGGAGAGTGACTTGGGGTTTCCATAAAGTCCAAATAGGGAGATTGTTGGCATTATGACACAAGTTTGGCACTATGGCACAAGTATTTTTCTTGATGGAAACTCACTCGACAAATCACTCAGATGACAGTACAGGCTCACAGGCTCTCAGAATAAAGGAAAAGGAGGTATACGCAGGTTCCCGTAGACCAAGCCGCATATATACGTGGATTCACAAACCAAAAGGTGCGTATTCGTATACACACACTTTCATGCACAGAAAAGCGTGTACAGTTTGGAAAACTTGGTTTTTGGTCCTTGGTTTTTGGACCTATAGTTTCTCGTCCAAAGTGATGAACCCAGGTATTTAGACCCAGGTATTGGTTCTAAGTGGTTTTGGACCATGGTATTGAGTAAGGCTTAAGACTATAAAAGGGGAAGGAGATCATTAGGCAAACACGCTCAAGCATTGAATATCTAATGAAGAGCAAGATCTAGAATACTGGTGATTGGGTTATGGTGCATAGCTGGATCTAAATCAAGGAGGAACCTGAGCACTCGAAGAAGGATAAGGTCTATTTATGGGTCAAGATCTTAAGGCTTGAAGAGAAGTATCTTTGTGTGATTTTGATCTGTTATATCTGGCGCATGACTTGATCTATAATACTGATGATTTGGGTAAAACTGATGCCTGAATAGTTGAAAAGGGTAAATTATTTTTTATAGATCTGTATGCAAGTTCAGCATAGAAAAGGTGTTTATACACGCCGGTTCGGTAATTCAAACCCGCTTATACACTGTTTTTCCTTAATATAACAGCATATGCACATAGGTTCTACATATTGAAGTAGCATACTTCTCATAAAATATGTTTTAGCTACTTCTATTTACTGTTGCTATGTTATGGGTTCTGGTTGGGTTCTAGTACTGTTATTGTATTCTAGTTACAACATTCAGAGAAGTGATTGTTTGATTAAGTTTGCAGTTGATGCAAAGGAGATTGGCTGATGTAGATATATTTAATGTTTTATTAATGTTATTGATGGATCCAGTCTGAAAATCTATGAAACGTGGTCCCTGGAAGAAAAGAGAAGGTTGTAGCCTTCTGCAGGTTAGCACCTGCGTACTAGTACATCAGTTAGTACAAGAGATAAGGGGGTTGTAGCTCCCTTCCAGGAGAAGTTGGAGAATGAGAGAAGGTTGTAGCCTTCCGCAGGTAGAAACTTGCATACTGGTATGAGATTGCACTAGTACAGAAATTTTGTAAAACGAAGTTTATTTTTAAAGGAAGATAGAGACGAATTGCAGTAGGTGGTTTTCACCCACATTGGGTTTCCACCTTATATCTTCTGTTCATGTGTGTGTTTTCCTATACTGTTTACTACACTTGATTACTATTTTATGGTTCTGATACATAGATTAAGATCAACTAACTAAGAAGTCTGCAAGATATATGTGATTTTCTCTAAACAAAGTTGCATATATACGTAGGTTTGATTAACAGAAGTAGTGTATATCAATTTGTTTATGGAAATGAAAAATTGTTAAATTGCTAATACTGATTCACGCCCCCCCCCCCCCCCCCCCCCCCTCTCAATATTATTTCCAACAATTGGTATCAGAGCAGGTCCTTCAGAAGAAGCTTGATTGCTTGAAGGAAGACCTATCATCATGAGAAACTACGAAAAAGAGGCATCCATTAGGCCACCAATCTTTGATGGGAGCAACTTCGTCTATTGGAAGGTAAGAACCACAGCCTATCCTTAATCTCTTGGTACAAAAGTTTGGGATATCGTGGAATGAGGATACACATTTCCATCAACAACTCCTACAGATACGGCTAGAAAAAAGCAATAGGAAACAAATGTAAAAGCTGTCAATACTCTATTGGGGAGTCTATCTCAATCAGAATTCATCAAGGTTATGCAGCTCAAAACTGCCAAAGAAATATGGGACAAGATCATTCTAAGCTATGAAGGAGACAATCAGGTAAAACGTGCAAAAATAAAATCTCTCAGAATTCAATATGAAACCCTCAGAATGCACAATGATGAAAGTGTGGTTAATTATTTCTTACATATAGATGAGATTGTTAATCGCATGAAAAACTTGGGTGAAGAAATAAAAGAAGTTTAGTTGAAAAGGTTCTAAGATCTTTGTCTTCTAAGTTTGAATCAAAAGTTTTTTCCATAGAAGAAAAGCAAAATCTTCAGATTATTACCATGTCACAGCTGCACGGAATCCTAACTACTTTCGAAATGAGAAAATGGGGCCCATCAGACATGAGATAAGCCACATTCAAAGTTTCAGGAAAAGGAGAATACAATGAGTTAAGACATACGTCGGAAGGAGAGGAAGAATCAAACTTTGTCAAGAACCTTCAATGGGATTTTGGAAGATTCAAAGGTAAGCTACCTTTCAAATGCTTTTCTTGTGGAAGAGTCGGTCACTATGCAGCCAAATGTCCTCATAAAGATAAGCTTGATAAATGTAAGGAACTAGTTAAATGGAACAAAAAACAAAACGTAAGTAAGAAGAACTATTATACACATGAAGACAGCGATGGATTTTCAAATAGTGATGAAGATGAACATGGTAATGATTATAGACTTTTGATGGATTTTGAAGATGATTATTTCCTAGATGTTATAGTAGAAGATGGTCTCTATGAAGAAATTTCTAAACATAAAATTTGTTTAGAAGAAAATAGTATGATTATAGATACTCTGACATTCCAACTTGCTAAAAGGAAAAAGCACAATGAAAAGTTAGAATGTGAAATTGTGGGAGTTAGAAAAGATATTGAGAAAACAAAAGCTCTTAATCTTAGATTTGCTAAAGGATCTGAAACTTTAGATGAGATTATCAAAGTGCAGCGTTCTTCTCTAATCAAGACAAGACTTGGATATACTGAAGAAGCATCTCAAGAACAGAAGCCATCCACCTCAAAAAGTTATCTTGAAGAAGCAAGGAGAAGTGAACAGGTTGACAATCATTAGCGAAGGCATAAAGCAGATCACCAGGTAAATCAGGGTCAATCTACTTCAAGGATGAACAAAAGCTACAACCAACCGCAAGTAAATCATTCTCAATTCGTCTCAAGAATGAATGTCAATGGAAACTACAATCACCTGGTTGGTAGATTCGATAATCGCAGGAATTTCTTTAATGGCCAATGTTTCTCATGTCATAACTTTGGACAGAAAGCTTCTCAATGTGTTGCTTACAAGACCATCATGACTAGAGAAGCACAAAATCAAAGGAGTGTGACTGGGATCATGAAGAGGACCTACAATAACCTTTCTGCTCTTGAAAATGAAATAGAATGCTCTATTTGTAACAACTTCGGTCATGAAGATTCTGAATGCAGGAGTAAGTTTCGGTAAACATCTCAGAAGGAGAAAGCTTCATTGGGTCCCAAAACATGGAGAATGAAAGAACCACAACCAGAAAGATGTGGTATAGCCTTATATGCGGAAGGACGAGAAAATCAATGGTACATCAACAGTGGATGCTCAAAACATATGACAAGTGATAAAGAAAAACTTCAGTCATATAGTGCCTTAGAAAAGGAAAGGAAGGTCTCATTTGGAAATGACACCCCTACTCTCATAAAAGGTAAAGGCTCTATTCTTTTAAAAGAAAACGTCAAAGCTAGAAATGTTATGTATGTTGATGGCTTAAAGCATAATCTATTGAGTGTTAGTCAAATGTGTGATCAAGGAAATGAGGTAGTATTCCGATCAAATGGATGTATTGTTCGTGAGCTTGATAGAGGAGAAACAGTGATCAAAGGCATAAGAACTCCAAATAATTTATACATACTCAAGGGAGGACAGCAACAATGTTATCTAATCAAAATGATGAACACTGGCTATGGCATAGAAGATTGGGACATCTAAGCTTCCCTCAGATAAGGAAAGCATGCAAATAACAGGTTGTCCGCGATCTTCCTGACATCAGAATTCCAGACAATACAATATGCAAATCATGTCAGTTTGGTAAGAAAACCAAAACACATTTCCCTGAGAAGGAAGGATCAGCTAGTAAGCCACTTGAACTTGTCCATACTGATTTATGTGGTCCATAAGGAAAAAGTCACCTCGTGGAGAAGAATACTTTATATTGTTCATTGACGACTTTTCCAGGATGCATTTGATAGGACTTCTGAAGCATAAAGACGAAGATTTCAAAAAGTTCAAATATTTCAAAGCCTTGGTTGAAAATGAATCAGATCGCAAAATCAAATGCCTCAGGTCTGATCGAGGAGGGGAATTTACCTTGGATGAATTTTTCGACTTTTGTGAAGAACATGGAATAAGAAGGGAATTCTCTACTGCAAGGACTCCTCATCAAAATGGAGTGGTAGAAAGGATGAACAGAATGGTTCAACAAATGGCGCGTGCTATGCTTGATGAGTCTAGAACTCCTGCAACCTTTTGGGGTGAGGCTACATTTGATGTTGTTACTATTCCTAACAAAACAAATGTCTGGGTAAACAGCACTCAAACTCCTCATGAACTTTGGTATGGTAAGACTCCTACTGTAAAATACTTCAAAGTTTTTGGAAGCAAATGTTACATCAAAAGGACTGATGAAAAGCTTAGCAAGTTTGAACCTAGAGCAGATGAAGGCATTCTCCTTAGTTACTCTTCCCGAAGTAAAGGATATAAGTGTTACAATAAAAGACTTGGAAAAATTGTAGAAAGTATTTATGTGGTGGTTGATGAAGCAAGCAACCATCCAAAGCATATAAAAACTGAAGATTTTGAAGATGATGAGGACTATACTTCAACATCAAATCAGACTAATGCTAAAGAAGAAACTTATGAGGCACCAGAAGAATAGATAAGGGTAGAAGAAAAGACTCCATCCAGGTACGTCCAGAAGAACCATCAAGAGACTCAAATTTTGGGGGAGAAAGAGGCAGGTGTACAAACAAGAAGAACTATTACAGAAGCTTCAAGCTATCTAG
This sequence comes from Pinus tabuliformis, assembly GCA_031772625.1. Lineage (NCBI taxonomy): Eukaryota > Viridiplantae > Streptophyta > Pinopsida > Pinales > Pinaceae > Pinus > Pinus tabuliformis. The sequence goes on along the minus strand of CM062818.1, from coordinate 14,243,163 downwards.
CATTGCTCTCCTCCATCGAACCACGAAATATAAGTAAAGCATGCAAAGATGAATGCTGGGTCAAGGCCATGAATGAAGAACTTGAGAAGATTGAAAAGAATAACACTTGGGAATTGGTTCCTAGACCTAATGATAAGAATGTCATAGGGATCAAATGAATATTTAAAAATAAGTTGAATAAAAATGGAGATGTTATTAGAAACAAGGCCAGACTGGTTTGGAAAGGCTATGCTCAACAAGAAGGTATATACTTTGAAGAGACTTTTGCACTAGTTGCCAAACTTGAAGCCATAAGAATGTTCATTCCTCTTTCTAGATTTCAGAAGCTCAAAGTATATCAAATGGATGTGAAATCTACCTTTCTAAATGGAGACTTAGAAGAATAAGTGTATATTGAGCAACCAGATGGATTTATCCTTGGAAATGATCCAAAACGTGTATGCAGACTCAGAAAAGCTCTCTATGGTCTTAAACAGACTCCAAGAGCTTGGTATTATCGTCTGGACAAATACCTCCATCAACAAGGTTTTTCAAAAGGATCAGCAGATAGCAATCTATATATAAAAATTGACAATGATAAATTGCTAATACTTGTAGTTTATGTTGATGATATCATCTTTGGTAGCAATGAAGAAGCCATGAGTCAAAACTTTTCTTTGGTGATGCAGAAAGAATTTGAAATGTCCCTGCTTGGTGAGCTCACATACTTTCTTGGGTTACAAGTCCAACGATACAAAGACGGTATCTTTCTATCACAAACCAAGTACCTCAAGCAGATCTTGAAGAAATATGGCACGGAAGATTCGAAACCAGTATGTACCCCTATGGTAACAGGATGCAGCCTCAGCACAAATGATGAATCAGTAGCAGTACATCAGCCAACCTATAGATCCATGATTGGTAGTTTGCTCTATTTGACAGGTGCCCGATCAGACATCATGCATGCAGTGGGAATAGTTGGAAGATTCCAGGAAAATCCAAAAGAAGCACACCTTCAGGTAGTTAAAAGGATTTTCAAATATATTCAAGGAACACAAAACTATGGCTTATGATATCCTAGAGATACATATCTCACACTTCCTTCATATATAGATGCAGATTGGGTAGGAAGCGTGGATGACAGAAAAAGCACTAGTGGTGGTGCATTCTTTATGGGTTCCAGATTAGTATCTTGGTTCAGCAAGAAATAAAGTTCAGTTGCTTTATCTATAGCTAAAGTAGAATATGTGGCTACTGCATCTTGTTGCACGCAACTCCTTTGGATGATGCAAACATTGCAAGACATTCAAATCAATTTTACTCCACCTATCTCCATTTTATGTGATAATACAAGTGCAATCAATATCTCAAAGAATCCAGTCATGCATTCAAAGACCAAGCACATACCTATCAAATATCATTTTCTCCAGGGACAAGTGCTTGAACAAAAGGTCAAATTGGAGTATGTTCCCTCCAAGGAACAGGTTGGTGATATATTCACCAAACCACTACCCAGGGATACATTTGGATACCTCAGACAGAAGCTGGGAGTAGTTGATGCATCATCTTGCTGTTGACACTTATCCGTTTCAGAGAAAAGTGGTTGTATGCAAGTTTCATGAAGAGAATCAACGTACATACGCCCATTTTCTGTGGATACAAGTGCGTATATGTTGGTTTGAAGAAAAATAGTGGGCCAAACTCAGGATGAAAAGAGTCTGATATGGGTCTGACAGAGACCATCTAGCACAGGTTCAGGGGGAGCATATACTTCTAATAATGCATTGTTGGCATTATCTTAGAAGATCTTGGTACAACTTCAAAGTTGTTTTTAATTCAAGTGGAATAGGTGTAGAGAGAGATCATGGTTGATGGTCCAGATGGTGATTGACAGAAGCTGCTGATGATAGTTGCTAAGGACTATCATAGTATTGTCTTAGATATTTTGTCTCTATGTCATGTATTTCTTTTATTATCAATATCATGTAATGACCTATTTTGTTTCCCCACTATGCCTGGGATGGGTGATGTAGTGTTCTTGTTTTATCATGTACAAACTTTTGGTGTATCCCCACTTGGTTCGGAGATGGATGTATGTATGAGTCTTTGGTGATAGGAAGGTCATTATGATGTATAGAGTCATGTTCTTCTTGTAAAACATCTTTTTGCAGACCTTGCTTAAAGTCAAGAGGAGCATGAACAGCACACTTCAGTAGAGCAAAGATTTCAGCATGTACTCAGGGGGAGCCTAACCCTTTGCCCTTGATGACAAAGGGGGAGAGTCACATGGGGTTGCCATCAAGTCCAAATGGAGAGATTGTTGGCATTATGACACAGGTTTGGCACTACAACACAGGTATTGTCCTTGATGGCAACTCACTCAACAAATCACTCAGATGATAGTTCAGGCTCACAGGCTCTGAGAATAAAGGAAAAGGAGGTATATGAAGGTTCTCATTGGCCAAGACTTGTATACACGTGGATTCACAGAACAAAAGGTGCGTATGCGTATACACGCACTTTCATGCATAGAAAAGTGCATACAGTTTGGAAAACTTGGTTTTTGGTCCTTGGTTTTTGGACCTATGGTTTTGGACCATAGTATCTTGTCCAAAGTGATGAACCCAGGTATTTAGACCCAGATATTGGTTCTAAGTGGTTTTGGACCATGGTATTGAGTAAGGCCTAAGAATATAAAAGGGGAAGGAGATCATTAGGCAAACACGCTCAAGTATTGAATATATAATGAAAAGCAAGATCTAGAATACTGGTGATTGGGTTATGGTGCATAGCTAGATCTGAATCAAGGAGGAACCTGAGCACTCGAAGAAGGAGAAGGTCTATTGATGGGTCAAGATCTTAAGGCTTGAAGAGAAGTATCTTTGTGTGATTTTGATCTGTTATATTTGGCACATGACTTGATCTATAATACTGATGATTTGGGTAAAACTGATGTCTGAATAGTTGAAAAGGATAAATTATCTTTTATAGATCCGTATGCAGGTTCAACATAGAAAAGGTGCGTATACATGCCGGTTCGGTAATTCAAACCCGTGTATATGTAGGTTTGCCTTAATATAACAGTGTATGCATGTAGGTTCTACATATTGAAGTAGCGTACTTCTCATAAAATATGTTTTAGCTACTTCTGTTTACTATTGCAGTGTTCTGGGTTCTGGTACTATTATTGTATTCTGGTTACAACGTTCAAAGAAGTGATTGTTTGATTCAATTTTCTGTTGATGAAAAGGAGATTGGTTGATGCAGATATATTTGATGTTTGATTGATGTTATTGATGGATCCAGTCTGAAAATTTATGAAACGTGGTCCCTGGAAGAAAAGAGAAGGTTGTAGCCTTCTATAGGTTAGCACCTACGTACTAGTACATCAACTAGTACAAGAGCTAAGGGGGTTGTAGCTCCCTTCCAGGAGATGCTGGAGAACGAGAGAAGGTTGTAGCCTTCTGTAGGTAGAAACCTGCATACTGGTATAATAATGCACCAGTACAAAAATATTGTAAAAAGAAGTTTCGTATTAAAGGAATATAGAGACGAATTGCAGCAGGTGGTTTTCACCCACATTGGGTTTCCACCTTATATCTTGTGTTCATGTGTGTGTTTTCCTGTACTGTTTACTACACTTGATTATTGTTTTATGGTTCTGATACATAGATTAAGATCAACTAACTAAATTAGAAGTCTAAAAGATATACGTGATTCTCTCTTAACATAGATGCGTATATACGTAGGTTTAATTAACAGAAGTAGCGTATATCAATTTGTTTATGGAAATGAAAAATTGTTAAATTGCTAATATTGATTCACCCCCCTTCTCAGTATTATTTCCAACAAAATCTAGATGTGGCACACTTCAGGATATTTGGTTCATCAATCTATTTTCATGTTACCAAGGACGCATGAAAAAAGCTAGATCCAATCGTTGAGTTGGGCATATTTTTGGGGTACACTGATATGCCTCACAACTATCAGGTTTACCTTACATCCAACAAGATGATAGTGGTTCGTAAAGATGTGAAGTTCAAAGAATAGAAGGCCATGATATGTTCCCTTGAGAGGGAACTTTCTGAAGATGAGGAGATTTTAGCTCCAAAGGAGGAACCTCAAGATGATGTGGAGAAACCACGTGTAGAGGAGAGAGAGTGGAAGCACCCATTCATGAAGAGACTTCTAGAGATAGAAGGAAGCACACCAAAGAGGCCAAAAAATTGATGCATGATGCTAGAGAGAACTTGGGAGCACCCACATCACAGTGCAGGTACAGGAGGTCACTAGATCAGTACACTAGCTACATGGATATGATAGGCAAGAGTGTAGAGGTTGATCGATCTTCATTGGAGGAAGTATTGTAGCTAGCAATATGGTTTGATGTCGTGGTTGAGGAGTATGACTCACTTATCAGAAACAATGATTGGGAAGTGGTACCAAGACTGACAGAAAATTCAATGGTGAGTTCCAGATGGATTTAAATGGTAAAGAAAACAGTAGGTGGGAGTGTTGGAGAAACACGAGCTGAGATTCGTGGCCATAGGATTCTCTCAAGTGGAAGAAATTTATTACGATGAGAATTTTTCTCGAGTAGAAAAGCACTCTTCAATTAGATCTATTCTAGAATTGTGAGTGTAAATGGGTTGGAAGATGCAACAATGTAGGTTTCAACCCTGTACAGAATTACCTGCATACGAATTCCAAAACACAAAAAATAAGCAATGTGAGAGCATAACATATAAAGCACATATACATAGATATTTTCCCCTAGATCCCAAAACTGGGACTACCAACTTGATTTTTCATTATGTTCCTTTCAATGTTACAATACATATTTATACATGCCAAAGCATCCAATAACATGGACCAAAGACCATCACGTCTAAAACCATTGACTGAAAACCATCGTATCCAAAACCATGGACCAAAAACCATAGTAGGTCTGCCCAACCTAATATAGGATCCAAAAAAAAAATTCCTCGGGGCGCTGCCCCCGACCCCGTAGAGGGGGCCTACCCACCCCCTCAAACCCCTGGCTATGGAATCAGTGCAACGAAGAGGGGGCTCCACCACCCCTCGAACACCCCAGTTCACTATGTCAGTTACTCGTGGAAATAATATAGCACAACCCAACATTCTCCCACTTGTTGTTTTCTTTCCACAGGGGGCCACAAGAGAGCTTAGTCATTTATCTAGCCTTGAAGTGCCCATTGTTTCTCTACACCAAAAGAACTTCTTAGAGCTCACAAATTTTGTCAATGCATCTGCAATATTCTTCAACGTGTCCACTTTTACCAGCAACACCTTTTTGTCTTCTATCATATCCCTCACAAAGTGATACTGAACATCAATGTGCTTTATTTTTGAATGATAAGCAGGGTTATTTACAAAGAAAATTGCACTTTGGATGTCACAGTCTATCCTTATAGCTCCCTATACTAACCCCATACTTGAGCACAATATCTGCAACCAAACTCCTTCCTTGCTTTCATGAGTGGCTACCATGTATTCTGCCTCTGTAGTTGATAGTGTCACTACATATTGTTTCTTAATCATCCAACTAACTGTACCTCCAAATAGGTTAAAAACATACGCACTTGTAGATCTTCTCTGATCCAGATCTCCAACCCACTCTACATCAACAAAGCCTCGAATATCCAACACTTTGTCCAATCCTGGCCTTCCTTGGTAACACAAACCATAATCACTAGTTCCACGCAAATACCTAAAAGCCCACTTCACTATTGTCCAGTGCTCCTTCCTTGGTTTTGACATAAACCTGCTCAATACTCCCACTGCATGTGCAATGTTTGGTCTAGTATAGACCATAGTATACATCAGGCTACCGACTACACTTGCATATGGAACATGGGACAAGTCCTCTTCCTCTTTTTGTGTCTTCGGACACTATTCAAAAGATAACTTTACACCTATAGGAATAGGAACCTTCATTTGTTTACTATCTTGCATATTAAACCTCTGCAATATTGTCTTGACATATTTCCTCTAATTTAACCAAAGCTTCCTCTTTGTCCGATCTCTTTTAATTTTCATTCCCAAAATATAGTTTGCAGCACCAAGATCTTTCATGTCGAATTTGGAGGACAAATGGGTCTTCAAATCCTAGATAATTTCTTTGTCATTTCCAACCTATTATAGCCTAGATTGACCTCAGGCTAAAGGGAGGCAATCCTAGGATAACCACAAACCAAGCTTAACCTGGTAGCTATCCCTACCAGGTTCGGGGGAGGGATCTCTCCTTGTCAATCTCAATTGAGATGACTAAATTAAATATGGATTTTAGGCTAGGTATAGTAGCTCTAGGGTTTTTTGGTTGATTTTTGATGGTTTTGTTGCTGGATCAAATGGAGCAGGAAGTTTTGGGTCTGAGAAATGAAGTTAGGAATGCAGGGTGTTCTGTGGGGCGAGGTAGGTAGGTGGTTAAGCACTTGGAATTGAGTGGGATGGTAGGTCTAAAGACTGGTGATGAGCTAAGGAGGGCATGCAAAGATAATGAGTCCTCTTCAAATAGTTGAAAACATCAAAAACTAAATGTATTCCCAAGGCAGATCATTGTTACCAAAGTATTTTACCTATCTATCTTGATTTCATTTAGTTTAGAAGAATGAATTAGATTTTGGCACACATAACACATGGGAAAAACTAATGATAGAAGGAGAAACAACGAAAAAACACATTACCACAAGAATCCCACAAAAATAACTGCAAATCTTGGTTTATTTCCTTGCCAAACTACTGTAGAGATGTACAATGTAGTTCGGAGCATCCAAGAGAGTCCAACCCTTGCTAATGACTTAAAAAAATACATAATATAGACATGAAACCACCTATGCTAGCAATCAGGGGTCGAATCCAAGAGATAAGGGACTGTCTCAACCATATCTAAACTAGGAACAAGAATATTGGCAGTGGAACAACTTGCTTCTAAAACCATGGAAACTGATTCATTCACCCCCAAACCACCTCAAAATGATGAATCTACCTTTTAAGGTCATTTTTCAATTACATTTACATAGCATAGCATCATTTACAGTCATAAATTCATCCAAAATGAGAGAAAAAGTCAACTTGTAGAAAAACTAGGCGAAATTGGATTTTTGAGCAAATTAGCTCTATGCGTAGCGCCACTTGCCAAGTGCGTAGCACCACTTCTTAGCTGATTTTGGAGGCCTTCACCTTAACCAAATTGAGCCCAATATAGCACATTGGAAATGTCGTCCTATCTAGTTTCTGGAACATCTTGAATTTTTGCATTCAAAGGCCATTTTCCCCCTCAAAAGTGGAATCTCCCAAGGCTGCTTCTTGTGTGTCCAGAAAGAGGCAGAGTGGTCATTGTTTGATGGTTTTTTGACCTTTAGCTAACCAATTTTTGCTCCAAAATTGTTGAAACTTTTTGGGATTGATGTTATCATCATGCTGAATCCAAATATGCAAACCATTTCTCCAAAAATTCTCCCAGTCAAAAGCGTAGTGCCAGTGGCACTACATACCTAGAGCAATTTTCTGTGTTGGAGAATTTCAAAATGACAAAAACTCACCAAAACTTGCCTAGATTTGGCACAAGGCTCCCTCATTAGTTTCTTTGATGGGCTAGTGAGGCTTCAACCAAGATTTTTATCTTTTCTTGCTTCTTTTTGCTCCATCGCTAGGATCCTTCTCATGCATCTTTTTCTTGCCTTTACCTTTATTCTTGCTTTGTTGCCCAACCTGTACTTGTTTAGCTGAGGAAGAAGGTAAAGCCCCTTCCACTCCTTGTGGAGATAGCATTTTCCTGTGGCCTGAAGATGAAGGCGAGACCCCTTCCACACTTTGTGGAGATAATACTCGCCTAACAGTTGTGAAACGTTTCCTAGTGCCCCTATCATATGTCACAAATACTGGAACTCCAACAATTTCTATCTCTTGGACCTTTTCATATCCCGAAGGTCCACCTTCTTCATGTGGAACTAATGAAAATCTTGAGGGCCTTTTAACATTTCATGAGAAATGAAAGTTTCCCATGGTATATCAAGAAGGTTCAGCTGATGCAAAACAATGATTTTAATCAAAGAGTAGTGGTAGATGTTGGTTAACTACTGGGGGTATGATTTCTTCTTTACAATGAATGCCATCTTCTCAATGTTTCTAAACATGAAGTAGGGGATATTCATCATTATCACCCTAGTGAAATGCATCAACAATCTAATGTGGTAGACATACAGTCAGAAGAACCTACCTTCACAAGTAAATTACTTGATGATGATCTTGATCAATGGAGCAAACCTGTCCTCCAAGAATTTAAAGGGGAATACTCTGCTGAGCCTATTATGGTATTTAGCCTTGACGTAAGGCTCATAGTATTCTATGTCAATGTCCTGACCTTTGTTCCACTTTTCACCCACATTATGAATACCTGTAGCCTCTAAAATGACAACTGGTGACAAAGTGAATGTAACCCCAACAAGGTTTACCTCATTGTTGTCAAAATGTGTCACAAACAACCTTTCTAATTCATGATGAGATTTTACCTTTTCCACCATTTCACAAAAACTGAAACATGACGGATGTCTAAAACAAGAAAGGGCAAATGGGCAAGCTTGCAGCTCCCTCAAACTAGTGGGCTCCTCTCTTTTATGTTTTCCTCCCTTATGAATCTTTCTGCTCTGTGTGTCTCTCTCCCTGGAACTATCACTATGGGTTTCTTCCTCTTCAAACTCACTGTCCCTCTCCATTATTGTACAGTTGTTCCTCTTTGTGTACAACTGTTCCTCTTTGTGTACAGTGTTTCCTCTTTGTGTACAATTGCTCCTCTTTGTGTACAGTTGTTCCTCTTTATGTAAAGTTGTTCCTCTTTGTGTTGAATGATAAGTGGTTGATTGGTGGATGAAGGGAAGATGAGTATGAAGAGATTTAAATAGGAAAATAGGTGAGGGTGACCAAGAATGGGAAAGGTATGTAGGGAGTAAGTAGGGTTAGTGAATAATATAGGGTTTAGGGTATATGTAGGGTGTGGGATATATGTAGCATTTGGGATATATGGGTATAAGGTTTGGGAATTAGGGAAAAGTTTAGGGAATGATGTCTAGGGAATTATGTATGGGAGGATGGGGTTTAGGGAAGTCGTAAAAGATGATATGGGACAAAAATAATGAGTGTATTTTGCAATATATGACATAATTTAGTGACAATTAAGGTTTGATGTTTTTGAGAGACAACACAACCGAGAACTGATGAAACAATTCTTTTTAGCAAGAATAATGATGTTACTTACTTGCAATGGAGGAATTTGGGAGTTTTGAGGTGATTTGATGAAATTTGCAACTATTTGTAGCCCAACTGCCACGTGCGTAGTGCACTCTCCCAGGTGCGTAGTGCTACTTTAGTGTGTAGCGCCAGTTCAAAATAACACATCAAAGAAAACCCAGGTGCATAGCCCCAGGTTTTGGTGTGTAGTGCCAGGTAAATTTTTCCAAAAACACACCACTTTCCCTCCCTTTTCTGAATAACACCTTAAATCCTATTTTTTCTCATGAAACTCAATTCAAACACTGAAATAATCTTTAGAGAGAAATGACCTTTATATGGCTTGGGCACTTTTGATTTTTCATTCTTCAAAACCCACTTTATAATGTCTTTTGGCTTTTTCAAATACTCTGTGTTTTGGATGTTTGACTTTTGTTTGAAATAGTTGAATTGATGCTTGATAATCTTTTGCTTTTGCAGTGGCATGTATTTGGAAATATCAGCAAGTGACCAGGAGCAGCATGAGACTATTAATTACATATGAGAAATGATAAAATTACATGAAATTTACAAATAAAAACCAATGCTCTTTTTTCACCTCAAATTGGTTTTGAGGTGAAAAACTTATTAAATTTACAAATTATGAAATTAAAAGTTTCTTGATGATTATTGTCTTCCTCATGTGTTTGCTGACAATTATTAGTCAATGGTTACTGAAAATTTGTCCATGGTAAAATCCTAATACCTAATGAGACTATAACCCTAAGACTGAAGACATATTGAATAAAATAAACTGAAAATGAACCTAAACCTGAACCATTGACTGAATCACACATGCAAAGAGGTCAGCAAATATGTGTCATGAGGGAAAAAACTGGAATGTACCCTACCATCAGTTGATCCATTACCTGATGGAAAAAAACTTATTAAGAATGGGACTCCTAATATGAATGCAAAAGAGTGAATTTTGATCACTGATGGTAGTGTGAAGATAATAACACTGACACTAAGGCAATCCTAGGGCTCTCTCCTTGTCAATCTCAATTGATATGACTGAATTAAATATGGATTTTAGGCTAGGTATAGTAGCTCTAAGGTTTTTTTGTTGATTTTTGATGGTTTGTTGCTGGATCAAATGGAGTAGGTAGCTTTGGGTCCAGGAAATGAACTCTGGAATGCAGGGTGTTTTGTGGGGCGAGGTAGGTAGGTGTTTAAGCACTTGGAATTGAGTGGGATGGTAGGTCTAAAGACTATTGGGGAGATGAGGAGGGCATGAAAAGATCATGAGTCCTATTCAAACAGCTGAAACCATCAGAAACTAAATGTATTCCTAAGGCAGAGCACTGTTACCAATGTATTCTACCTATCTATCTTGATTTCATTTAGTTTAGAAGAATGAATTAGATTTTGGCACACATAAAACATAAGAAAAACTAATGACAGAAGGAGAAACAATGCAAAAACACACTACTGCAAGAATTCCACAAAAATAGCTGCAAATCCTGGTTTATTTCCTTGCCAAACTGTTGTAGAGATGTACAATGTAGCTCAGAGCATCCAAGAGTTTCTTACTCATCCAACTGACTACACCTCCAAATAGGTTAAAAACATACCCACTTGTAGATCTTCTTGATCCAGATCTCCAGCCCAGTCTCCATCAACAAAGCCGTGAATATCCAATAATTTGTCCAATCCTAGTCTTCCTTGGTAGCACAAACCATAATCACTAGTGCCACGTAAATACCTAAAAACCCGCTTCCCTGTTGTCCAATGCTCCTTCCCTAGTTTTGACATAAACCTGCTCAATACTCCCACTGCATGTGCAATGTCTAGTCTAGTACAGACCATCGTATACATCAGGCTACCGACTGCACTTGCATATGGAACACAGGACATGTCTTCTTCCTCTTCTTGTGTCTTGGGACACTATTCAACAGATAAAATTACACCTATAGGAATAGGAACCTTCATTGGTTTACTATCCTACATATTAAACCTCTGCAATATTGTCTTGACATACTTCCTCTGGTTTAACTAGAGCTTCCTCTTTGTCCGATTTCTTTTAATTTCCATGACCAAAATATAGTTTGCTGCACCAAGATCTTTCATGTCAAATTTGGAGGACAAGTGGGTCTTCAAATCCTGGATAATTTCTTTGTCATTTCCAACCAACAACATATCATCCACATACAAGACCAGATAAATAACATGGTCACCAATTAATTTAAAATACACACAGTGATCTACTTTGTTTCTGGTGAAGCCAAGTCCCTATATAAATGTATCAAATTTCTGATACCACATCCTTGGTGATTGTTTTAACCCATACAAAGACTTCTTTAACTTGCATACCAACTCTTTCTTACCCTTCACCGCAAAGCATTTAGGTTGCTTCATGTAGATCTCCTCTTCTAGATCTGCATGAAGAAATGATGTCTTCACATCCATCTGTTCTACCTCAAAATCAAAAGCATTGGCAACAAATAAAAGTTAACTTGGCAACAGGAGAAAAAATATCACCAAAATCAATTCCCGACACCTGGGAATAACCTTTTGATACCAACTGAGCTTTGTATTTCTCCACCTTTCCTTCTGCATTTGTCTTCTTCTTGAACAACCATTTGCTTCCAATTGGTTTCCTTTCAGCCAGCAACTCAACCAGATCCCAAGCCTCGTTTTTGTGCAAAGATGCCATTTCATCAACCATGGTCTCTTTCCAGAGTTTTCCATCCTCTAAATCTACTACTTCCTTCATAGTTATGGGATCATCATCAGTAATAGATAAAGAAAAATTTGAACAGAAAGAAGATGGACTATACCTTTCTCGCTACTTTCTTTCTCAAATTGATCTTCTTACACACGGAGTTTGTGGCTCTTCATCTTCTGATTCCTCCTCTATTGTAGAGTCTGATTCTTCCTCCTTTAGCTCAAACTCTATCTTCTTAGGTTCCTTTGGTTGGACTTCGTGTTTAATAACATCTTTCACCTCTCTAAGCACCACATCTCAGTTGTACACAACCTTCTTTGTTGTTGGGTTCCAAAGCTTATAACCCTTTAAAACATCCTTACACCCAATAAAGATGCACTTTGCATATTTACTATCCAACTTGGTTCGTTTCTCCTTTGAAACATGTACATATGCATCACATCCAAATACCCTCAGATGTCAAAGAGAGGGTTTCTTACCAGTCCATACCTCTTGTGGAGTCTTATCCTCCAACGTTGATGAAGGTGATCTGTTGACTAGGTAACATGATGTCTCCACTGCCTCTACCTAGAATTCCTGTCCTAACCCGACACCACTGAGCATGCTTCTTGCCCTTTCCATCAACATTTTGTTCATTCTTTCTGCAAATCCATTTTGCTGAGGTGTATATGGAGTAGTCTTCTGTCGTGCCATACCACACTTCTTACAGAATTCTTCAAATTCCTTACTACAAAACTCTCCACCGTTATCTATCCTCAGCACCTTTATCTTCTCCTCTGTTTGGTTTTCCTACCAGAGCCTTAAATTCTTTAAACCTGTCAAAGACTTCAGATTTCTTCTTAAGGAAGTATATCCATGTATTCCTTGAGAAGTCATCTATAAATGATACATAGTACAGAGACTTACCTAGTGATGGAACCTTCACAGGTCCAAACACATCGTTGTGCACAAGCTCTAATATTTGTTTCGCCCCCTTACCACCAGAGGGGAAACTCACCCAATTTTGCTTCCCATATACACAATTTTCACAAAAATCAAAATCCAGAGAGCTATTACTCATACCTTCTACCATACCTTTACCATGAAGTATTGAAAGGCCCTTCTCTCCAATATGTCCAAGCCTTTGATGCCATAGCATGGTCTTATCTCCAGAGACCACTAGATTTTTTGCTTCACTTTCAGGAACCACAGAATTGTTGCACCCATCAACAACAGTGGTACCTTGCAGCTTGTAAAGAGTTCTAGTCTGAACTCCCCGCATCAATACCAGTGCTCCTTGAACCATCTTGCAGGTATCCTTCTCAAACACTGTTTTTAAACCTGCATCATCCAACTTGCTTACAAAAATCATATTTCTGGCTAATGCAGGAATATGTAGAACACCTAGAAGTGTTCTAACCCTTCCACCCTGCAACTTCAACTTTACTTTTCCATGACCAATGATTCTAGCCTTCCTATCATCCCCTAAGAAGACATCACCACCATCATATTTATCATAATCGCAGAACCACTGTCTATGGGGAGTGAAGTGAAAGGATGCACCTGAGTCAATCAACCATGCCTCATGACCTACATGTGCACTTGAAGAAGCCAAGTACACATCCCCACCTTCATCTTAGGTGGTTTTCGCCTTTGCAGAAGAAGCATTATCATATCCCTTTCCTTTGTTAGGAGCTTTAGATTTACAATCCCTTTTGTAGTGCCCTTCCTTTCTGCATTTCCAGCACACCACCTTTACAGGTTTTCCTGGAGATTTATATCTCCAACTTGATGACTTATTTTTGTTTTTCTTCTAGGACCGTCCTGCTACACGCAAGGAATCACCATTCTAGCTCTCCATATTTTTCCGTCTCATCTCCTTCGTCAACAAGGATGAGACTATTTCATCAAACTGCAAGGCAGTTGCATTGCTACCTATTGCAATAACCAGACTATCCCAAGAATCTAGTAGAGAACACAACAAACTATCTGAAATTTTAATATCAATAGATGATAACTGACTTACCATAGTATTAAACGCATTCAGATGCTCTATCATTTAGTCTCCATATTTCATCCTTAGGTTATACAGCCCTTTCCATAGGAACAGTTTATTCACCACAGACTTAGATTGGTAAAAAGTCCCTAACTTGTCCCATAAAGCCTTCACTGTAGCTTCCCCTGATATATTCAGCAATACTGAATCTGAGACACAAAATATTTCATTAGGTTGGGCTTCACCAAAAGTGAAGCAAATGCGAATATTTAACATATTGTGGTTGAGGCTAAATTATTGTTTATAGTATTATATGTCAATGATTTGATTCTAAAAGGTGATGAGAAGCTGATAAAATATTACAAGGATGATATTGCAAGAAATTAAAGACGACAGACCTCGGGCTCATGCAATACTTTCTTGGTATGGAAGTATGGTAAGGAGATGAGGAATTGTTTGTATCTAAGGGAAAGTATGCCAATGAGATACTAAATAAGTTCCACATGGAGAGAAGCAAACCCATGGAGACTCCTCTAGCAGGTAATTGGTGGAAGCAAGATTCTACTTCATGTGAAGTAGTGGAGGCTACTATTTATAGACAACTTGTGGGTTGACTTACATATTTGGTGAACACACGATCGAAGATGTGTTTTGCAGCTAACTAGCTTATTCAAGCCATGGTTAAGCCAACCAAAATATATTGAAAGACAGCTAAACACGTATTGAGATACCTCACAGGATCTAGTCAGTTTGGTCTTTGGTACAGATAGATAGAGGGAGTGAAGCTTCAAGGTTTCATAGATGCATATTGGGAAGGTAGTCCATCCAACAGGAAGAGTACATCATGGGAAATCTTTAGTATTGGGTTAGCGGTAGTTTCTTGGTACAGGTAGAAGAAGAGATCAGTTTCATGCAGCTCAGTAGAAGAAAAGTTCGTGGTTTCTAGTCAAGAAACTTGTGAAGCTATCTGGATGACGAAGATTCTTATTGGGTTAGTTCGTCAGTAGATGGATCCTACAGTGATTTACTATGATAATTGGAGTTTTATCAAACTATATCAGAATCTAGTCTTTCATGATCATTCCAAGCATATCGACATCCAATATCATCATCTATGAGATTGTGTGCAGAGGAGAATCATGTTGTTGTAGTACATTCCTATAGAGGAGCATGATGTGTATATTTTGACAAAGGAATTTTCAAGATGAAAATTTATGTTGCACAAAGGTAGGATCGGGTAGCAGATAATCCCTTTCTTGTTGAGAGGGAACATTGAAAATGCAATAAGAAAATCCTATTTTGTTTTTGTACTTGAATTAAATTAGGAATTAAATTGTAATTCCACATCTCATGACAACTTGTAGTCAACTTGTCCTGACGATGAACCACACTGGTTGGTTTGAAACGCGTCGACAAATGGTATTTCATGTGATCTTTACCGAAAAATATTTTGTAAACTTGTAGTATTTAACTAAGTTAATTTGACTTAGTTAGCTCTGTTAATTCGAGTTGAGGGCGTAAATTGAGTCAGGGAGAGTGTATCCTACATCATAGGAGCCCTGGTTGTGTTTATTTTGAGTTGTAATTAATTAATTCAGTTTAATTGAGGTAAAGTCAGTTAAACTAGTTCCAACTGATTGAGGAACTAGGAGGAGGTGTTGTGAAGACAATCCCTTTTGCGGATAGAAGCAATCTGTCTAGTCCTATAAGAGGATATAGCAACAAACTAGACAACCACATGTAGACTTTCCTAGTTCATGTCGAAAAATACAAAGTAAGACAAATGAACTACCTTGCTCTGATGCTATGTGCTCGTTGATGTCTTCCTCGATATTCTCTCTTCTAAGATCAATGCCCTTTACACCGTTGTGGATGAGTACTTGCAAGGAAGATCAAACAAAAGAGACAAGAGCATATATAGCATCATTCATTCTAGCATCAACTATATGACAGATCAAGGAATATTATACTAAATGAATAATGATTTATACACTTATGAAAAGTAAACACATGACGTATTTATTAATAGAAAACAAGGGAAGCATAGAACCATATGAACCTTGATGTTGGAAGCCTCCTTTGGATGAGTTTCCAAGTCCAATCCAAGACCTTCAAGCACTCCTCCTTAGTAATATGGGCAACATTTAGGCATTGTTTCAGCATAGGAATGCAACCAAACAATGACCAACCAGTTGGGGATAGAAGGGATTTCATTTATACGAAAGGAGAGGGAGTTAGGGATCCATAAAATAGGGAAGAAAGTCCACATCCTAATGGCATGATCAATAAAGGTAGGATCAAGGACTCAAAATGGGAAAACTCGACCATATCCTTATTCAACAATATCCAACTCATTGTTCTCGATGCTTATAGTAAGAGAAGCTTCTGGTACACTTAAGGAAAAACTATTGAAAGAGGTTCAACGTGGGTTTTCCTATCAAAAGCCACGCTGGCAACACTAGGTTAGTATGCTGCAACAAGCCATCATCACGGGCTAGCAATGGCGCAAAGAATGTTGACCCTTAAAACCAGGTTTTTAAGCAAGCTTCTTGAGAATTTTCTCAGGGCAACTTTTCTTCTATTCTTCAGGGATGCTTCCGTATGTGTTTCATGGCCAATACACTGACAATTTTCATCATTTTGATGCTTTAGAATATGGGACGTGAATTGTGAAAAAATATTGTGTAATAGATGCCCCCAAAGGTTGAAGGCATAACAAGGAGTGCTGGGCAAAATGCTTTACAAGTCGAGGAAACGACCCAAAAAAACACCATGAGGAGACCTGCAAATCAAGCATGATGCAATATATATGACATCTCTGACATAAATATGCCTAAGAGACCATGCTTTTAGAAGATTTTCCTTCTAATGCGCTCAATTATCTACAATTTTTTTTTAAGGCTCACTAAACAATCAAAATTAGTAAACATGTCTTCTATTATTATGATAATTAGTGTTATTAGTCTTTAGAATCTATTAGCATTTTTTTCTTAATTTCCTTAAAATAGTGAATTAGGAAATAGTGTTATTTATATATAATTATTAATTTTGAGATTGGGTGAGATTTTATTTCCTACTTTTGTTGAATTTGATTTATTTACCGGAAATAATTTTATTTATATATAATTTTTAATTTTGAGATTCAGTGAGATTTTGTTTCCTAATTTTGTTGAATTTGTTTTATTTAAAGATATTTTTTAATGCTAAATTTGTCATTTTACACTTTTAACATTATAATATTAGTGATTTTCAGTTGATAAGCCTTCTATAAATATAAATATAAGTAAGCAAAGTTTTAATTTTAATTAGTTCACACACTTGGAACCTTGAAGTCTTGCAAAATCGTGTTTCTAGAAACTCAGGTAAAGAATACCAATATTGCTTAAATCGTTTAGAGTGGGTATTTTTAATATAATAATGGGATGACCAGTGTTGTGTAGATAAATTGGGTTTTGATTTAAAAATTGTCATGTATATTTATGTATACATAGGTTTTACAGAAAATCGTTCATTGTTTTATAAGAACCATAGATAAGTCATCCCTAATGTTCGTTTAGGGAAAGATACGAAGTAGGTTAGCAAGCTGGCTTTGGTCTATATTGTATGGATCGCGTTCGCACTCTTGTTCATCGGAAAATGTAATGTTTTTTGTTTTGTCATTAAATATTAAACCCATATCATCCCATATCATCTCTGTGAAAACTGACTTACTATAAATGGATGAGATGGCAAAGGGTCTTTCAATCGAAGCGGAGGCTTCAGATTGTTGCTCAGTGCCCAGCTGCGACGACTGCCCAAAATGGCATAATGCTTATGAGTGCCATGCTCTAAGTGGCTGCTACACTTGCCCACGCTGCAAGTGCTCCTCCACCTCAGTCGGACTTCTGTGACGTTTATATATATATTTATTTATATATATGTTGTTGGGTGTCTTGAATATTTAAATAAAGGTTTGTTATATGTAGCTCGACGTTGATGGCTTAGTATTTATAAGAGATAGGTTGCAAGTTCCATCATCAACTTCAGCGTCTCGAGTAGAGTTTTAATGTTTAGAATAAATTTACAAATAATCTCAACAATATTTGTATGCATAATGCAATGATGACAGGATGATTATGGAACGCTAAAATCACATGCACTTCTCTTCGTCTAGTCTCAGCTAGGCTTACAATTAAAAAACATGCAAAACTTGGTAACAGAGTTTTCATTTTAGTCTTCTTGCAGCAAAGCCCATACTTGTTCATTTGTGGATGAGACTTCATCTTCACTTTCTTTCCCATGAGGTAGTGTTGTATCTTCACCTCATTTCTTCCTTTGTGAGGGAAAACTTGAATTCTTACTCTTATCCTTCTCAGAATTATGGCAGGAGATGCATTAGCATTAATTCTTATAACATTTGCAGTGGATGACAACATCATACTCAGCATAATATATTAATATGGAGAGATTCTTAGTACACAATTTTTATGGGATGTTTTAGAGATGAAATACTGTTTGAATGAGGGCAATGATGCTGAAGCTATTGCTCTTGATAATGATCCCATATTTGATTGTGAAACTGAAGACGCAATGATGGATGATGAATGTGTGTCTGTAACCGAAAATTGTGATGATGAAAACACATTTGTAGAACCTGAAATTTTCCCTGATGTAGAAATAAAATTTGATGAGACTTATATACCCCATGATGAGTGGATCAATTTGATGACTGAAAAAATCTTATTGATGAATTGTTGTTTGGTGAGAAGAAGCCATATCTTCACAAACAGAGCAAATGTAGAATATGCCTGCAGAATTAGTGAAGAGGCTGAAGGCATAACTATGACGGCAGAAAGGGATGAAGTAGGGAGAGATGGTGAAATGAAAGCTCTCCTAAAGGAGCAAGAAGATGAAAGTAAATATGGTCCTCTTTATAAATTTAATATTGTTTATTGTGCAAATATTGTGAGGCAAGAAACAACAATGAATTTTAAAGAAGAATTGAAGTTTCTTGAATCATGGTTCGAAACACCATGTCTTTATGAAGTCAACACAGAAGTTGCATTGATGAATGGTGAAGACCTCATCACTGACGTTCAGATGATTGACATCGGAAATGGTGGGAAGGAAAATTCTCCTATCCAGCCTGCCATAATTTTGAGAAGGACATGAATAAGAATTCAAGTTTTCCTTCACAGGGGAAGAAATGAGTTGAAGATACAACACTACCTCATAGAAAAGAAAGTCAATATGAAGCCTCATCCACAAATGAACAAGTATGGTCTTTGCCGCAAGAAGACTTTAATGAAAACTCTGTTACCAAGTTTTTTCATGTTTTTAATTGTAAGCCTAGCTGAGACTAGACCAGTAGGTTTATGTTATTGTTTATTACCCCTTGTGTCTCTTTCATTGGGGATACAATCATCCCATTTAGTTAGAATCTCCATGTTCAAGAGAGTGATTCTATGAGATGATGCTTCTCCCTTTGAATGGGACAGATATTCCTAAACATTGGGTGGTGCAAGCTCTTGATCTTTTGATGTAAATCCTTCCATCCTATGATGCATATGAGTTTCTCCTTTGTAGAACCATTCATGGTAATAAGGGTCACCTCTCTTGACGTGATTTCGTTGCATGGAATGGGGATCCGACCTGCTAGAAAAATAAATTTGAAAATATACCAACTTAAGCCTAATATGCAATAGGTGCAGAGGTGCTTCCCCAAGAAATCCCACCCTAAAACGAACCTTGAAGTCACCCTGGAGAGAGAAAGGTGACATACCATTCCACCACTTGCAAAATTTTGGTCCAACAAAACCGCCAATAGAGATACCACCCCCCTTAAAAAGGAAAGCCTACAGGCTTATTGGTTTCTAGATTTGTTCACAAAGAAGGTGAATCAAGAGCACTAAAAGCAAACATCAAACGAGATTGGGAGCTAGAAGCACCATGAAATTTTTTTCTTGAATTCTTAAAAAAAGGGTTGAGAAAATGAACAACAATAAAGTGGCCTATCGACTGTGAGTTCCTTGCCCAATGCAACCCAAAACCAAGATCGAAAATCCAATATATCAGCAGTTCGCTTAGAATGAGATAACATATAGACAAGAAGTGAAACAACACTTCTCTTACAGGGTGGAAGATAGGGCGAAAATCTTAGACTAGAATAGAGGGAAGGGGTATAGGGCCTCACTCAGGGAATTATCAAAAATCTCAAAAGGAAAGCTCTGCTTAAAATAACAAGTATGAGGGAGGGACGGAGGGAGGAAACAATAATAAGAACCACTCTTGTTTCGACATCACACATAGCCCCATGTAGCAATGCAAAATTATCTAAAAGAAAATAAAGTAGAGGATAAACACATTACTAAGAGGTAATTGATGAAGATCTGTGAACTAGAGGAGGACACCAGTTACATGCTGAATGTAAAACAACTAGAGAGTTGGAAACATTGCATTGCAATAAAATTCTTGTCTTACATAGCTTAATTGCCATGATCACCAGCAGGATGGACACAACCTCCACCCCTTCTCCCTAACCTGAACAAGGGATTGAACATTCCATTTTTGTGGATTTAAAAAATTGGATAAAATATTTACCACTTCCAAAATCATGTGAATCAATTGAATTTAATGTTAGAAAGCGTAGCAGGGAAGGCTCAATTTGAATCTTGCTTTAGTCATATTGAGTAAATCAATTTTCAACATTAGCGGGACAAGAAATTAACTAGTGTGAGATGGCTCTTGTCACTCAATTACATCAACAAATTCGAGTTAGTTGGCCTGGATTTCATTCATGCATGTGTTGATTGCTAAATTTTACCAATATAGTTTAATTATTTTCAGTTGTGCTCAGTTAACTAACCTATAACAATTAATAGAGTCAATTGAAGGTTAATTTAGTAGTGAGACAATAGTCTAACTCAAAATTGATCAATAAACGTAAAATATCTAATGCATGCATGGAATTTTAATTCCTATGTTGGTGTCAAGGAATTAAGGCTAATGTAGAATTATATGTATACTATGGAGTGTACATAATTTTTCATGCATGAAGTTGATCAATCCTTGGGAATTGTTCAAGGAAATAAAGACCTTTGCTATTGTATATGAGATCGAATTAGATCATATTTTCACATGGAAATAGGAGGGTGGGGGAGGTAGAAATTGGTTAAGTGTTAGCTAGAGGCTCTCATTCAGCAGAGAGAACAATGTTACTTTTGTAGGTTGTGCTCAGAGCCAGAGGCTCTCTATTCAACCGATTAATGCGAAGAGACTTGAGAGGTTTTTCCTAGTTGGCGTTTCCTATAAATCACTGTGTACTGGTCATTTTTCTCGTTACATGTCTATGCATGTTGTTCAAGATTATGATTTCAATTGCACAAATTAGTGGAGTAGAATTGTCTCTTGTTTTCACTTTGAATCTCGAAAAGTTGCAATTTCTATAAATTTTCTACATGGTATCAGAGACCTGAAATCATATTAGAGCCAGTGTTTCATTTTTTCACTTGAGAATTTCAAATTTGCAGCCTTAGTGCATTTTTTTTACCTCGGATTTGGGAGAAGGCCTTTCAATGGATTGAGATTGGAGTATGCATGGAGGATAGCTCAAATTTCATAGCCTAGAAGGACATGCTGGAAGGAGTGATTGATGACAATAGTTTGTTAGAATATGTAAAAGTTTACATTGTGAAATCTCTAGAGTCAGATGCACAACACCTAACCTTGTGGAAAAATGATGTTGTTAGAGCCAATAGGATCATCCTCAAGGGTGTGAGAGACCACATAGTCTTGAATTACATGGAAAAGAGGCTCCCTTTTTTATGTGTAATACCCTCATTGAGCTATTTGAAAATAGCAGTGATGCCAAAAAGCTTTGTTTGATGAAAAAATTGAGGATGGAAAATAAAGGGTATGAGGTTGTTTTCAACAATGGGAAGGCCTACCTCAAGCAATTTCCTTAGGTTAGATCAAGCATATTTGGTTTAGGATTGAGGGACTCTACACATGAGAGGAAGATGCATGTGTAACCTTGAGGAGCAAGGTTAAGATTAGAGATGTGGTGGTTGAGAGGGAGAAATATAGAGATCTCAATATGGAACCTCAACCAGTTGGAAGTTGGGTTGACCAGTAGGATGATGTTTATGAGGACCATTTAGAGACCTTGAATAGGAGAGGTCAAAATAAGTGGGAAAAGGGACCAATTGAAGCTATACCTCTAGGAGTGAGGTGGGATGATGTGGATCCTTAAACCTAGAGTTGTGGATATTTGGGAAAGGTCCATTGATGTGTCCTCATCATGGATCATTAACTTGCTACACGGTCCCATAATATTCAATAGTAGAAGGACCAGTATGAGTTGGTGTAGTCAAATTCTAAGCACAAATGTGTTGGGTGTGGAGCCTGATTATATTCCTTATTCATAGGTATCGTTGCATTGGACCCCATTTCGTAATGTGGTGGCAACACCACTCGTAAAACGTACGCCGCTAGTGGGATCCAGGGGGGCGACCCCCCTTGCAGCGTACATTACAAAATTTGCTTGTAAAATGTTGTAATTTCATAGTCAATCTGGGTCGTTTAGTAGGCAGAGATATGACAGCGGAATTGTATTGCGCCTATGTAGATCTGTATTCTGAGCAAGAAAGAGAGAGTAGATTGTGCAAGAGTGAAGAGGGACTTACAACGGATCTACTGAACGTTTTTACTTGTTCATTTTGCTGGATAATATAAAATAAAGGACTGGATGTTTCTCCATGGATGTAGCCCAAATTGGGTGAACCACATATATCTGTGTCTCTCTTATTTTACGTATTTTTTGTGTTTATATTTCTGTAATATTTTATGTGTTCCATTTCTCTGTAATATATAATTTTCTAACAACTGATATCAGAGCCATATGTCTATCTAGATGATAAAATCATAGGAGAGAGGGGTTCTTGGTTCGAGTGGGAGCAATGGCGAAAGACGGTACGTTTAGGGTCGAAAAATTTAAAGGCCAAAACTACCAGTTGTGGAAGATGTAGATGGAAGATTATCTGTATTAGAAAGATATGTACCTACCATTGAGCAGAAAGACAAAGAAATTGATGAGTATGACAGACACATAATGGGATATTCTCGAGAAAAAGGCACTTGGAACAATACGGTTTTGCCTAGTGGCATCAGTGGCATTTAATATAATTTTGAAACGAAATGACAATAGAGGGTTTAATTTTGACATTGGCCAAACTATATGAAAATCTCCTCGCCTCAAATAAGGTATTTCTTATGAAGCATTTATTTAATATGAAGATGTTAGAAGGTGGATCTATTGTTGATCATTTAAATGAATTTAATACAGTTACCAGTCAATTAAGTTCTGTAGGGGTTACTTTTTATGATGAAATTAGGGCTCTGTTATTTTTATGCTCATTGCGAGAAAGTTGGAATGGTTTAGTTATGGCCATTACTAAATCTGCCTATGGATCTAGTAATTTAAAGTTTGATGATGTTGTCGGTGCAATCCTTAGCGAGTAAATGTGACAGAAAATCTTCGGTGTGACATGGGGTAATGCTTTGACTATAGAGACAAGCGGATGAAAAATGGAAAGAG
Organism: Pinus tabuliformis; assembly: GCA_031772625.1. NCBI lineage: Eukaryota > Viridiplantae > Streptophyta > Pinopsida > Pinales > Pinaceae > Pinus > Pinus tabuliformis. Next base: position 14,219,679 of record CM062818.1, on the reverse strand, counting down.
GAAAGAGCCCAGGATATCTCAGGAAGTCAAGGAAAGGTAGATACAAGTCCAGATCAAGGATAGTGTGCTGGAAATGCAAGAAGAAAGGACACCTAAAGAAAGAATGCAAGTCTCAGAAGGGAAAATAAGGAGACATGCAACAAGAAAATAATCATGAAGCGAATGTGATAGGTGATGTCTTGCAAGAATCTTTGATTATTTCATTATAAAATATTATTGATGCCTAGGCGGTAGATTGAGGGGCCTCATTCCATGCCACACCTAATAGGAAACATTTTCATGATTATGTTCAAGGAGATTTTGGACAGGTTCGATTGGGCGATGATAAACTCAATGAGTAGGCTATGACAACTACAATTGTCAAAGCTACGAATTGATGATGGATAGGACACCCACATAAAGAATAAAAACAGAAACGTGACCTCCAAAGCAAGGCATTGGGGGAACGCGAGGTGAATATTAGGGGTTTGGTTGAGGCCGAAGTGGAGGGGGACCTTAGAGAGGCTAAGGACAGTTGATTTGTTACAATTCTAGAGGCCCAAGACACTACGCGAGGGACTGTCCGAATCCGACGTGATTGTCATGCCGCTATTGTACTCAGTTTGACCATGTGACTAAGGATTGCCCAATAGTGTTAGCTAAGATTCTTGCAAAAGGGGCCCAGCCTCTGCAGCCGATGCAGAATCTCCAGATGATGAGGGCTGAGCGTCGCGAGGAAGACCCTAAGGTAAACGTTGTGATGCGGAGTGGAACCATGACTCGAGAGGATAAAGGGAAGCAGCCTGCAGAAGGTGTATGGGTCTACAAAGCACCAAAGAAGGAGATTGGGTTTGATTTGGAGTGTGAAAAAGAAACAATTATGGAAGCAAAGAAAAGCTTAGTTGAGGCCTCTACCTCCAAAAGTTAGGAGAAACCAATTGAAGAAATGGACCCGTCCATGCTTACCATGTTCTAGGAGACCTGAAGGAAGCTGCTCCGTCACAGTAAGGTTGTGAAGGGCCTGCAGGAATTGATCAATCGATGTGTTGGTAAGGATAGCACTACTAGTGAGCCGCCCATGGTCAGGAAGCTTGGAAAGGACCGGGCAGGAGATGGGACTGTCCACGTAGATAGGGGAATACGAGATGGACCAAGTTATTCTGGATCTAGGGTCCAACGTGAATGTTTTTCCAAAACAGACCTGGGAGAGAATGGGGAGACCTGTGCTCTAGTGGTCTCTGATATAGTTAAGGATGGAAAATTAGTAGAAAATTATCCCAATGGGGAGGCTGCAAGGGGTCACAGTTGACATTGAGGGTGCAAGCACATTGGCAGATTTTGAGGTAATAGAGACTATAGATGATAGCAATCACTACCCTGTGCTCCTTGGAATAGATTAGGCCACTAACATGAATGGGTTAATAAACATGAAGAAGTGGAAGATGATATTTGAAAATATTTCACTCTGCATAGTGGTGCCACTGCATCCCACGGAGGGACCACGCTATACAGAACTAGTCTGAGATTACGAAAGTGATGACGATCTGGACCAGATTTACAATATAATGGTGCAATACCAAGATTAGGTGAATCTGACAGCGGAAGAACACATTGCATGGGATCGCTAAAGCTCCTACACATCAGATTAAAATGAAGAATTGGAGCATTTGTAGAACTGACTACATGAAGTCTCGACTCTGCATTGTAATATGATGATCAAATCATTGCGCTATGTGTCATCCAAAGTCAGGAATCTACCTCATTATGATGGGCTAACTGATGTGGATTTCTTTTTGGATGAATTTGAAAGAGAAGTACCCAGAAAAATATTGCTTCCAAGCCTTGCATTGGGTACTGCGCACTACGGCTGCAAGATGGTGGGGTACACACAAGGATAGTTTTAGTGATTGGCACAACTATAGGAGGATGATGAGAATCATTTTGGATAGCCAAAAGTGTGGATGATAGATATGTATGATGGATGAGATGACCTGCGTGATCACCTGGATAAATGGAATAAGGCTTATGGCGTGACACCCCAGCCTGAATGGGTGCATCTATTTTATCATACCCTGGGTGTCATACCAATGAATTGGTACCTGGAAACCGAGCTCCACCATGGAACAAAAGAATGGGACATATTGCGCCAGGGATTTTTAATGACATTCAGCTTTGAGGATGGGTTCGACTGTATTAACGTGACACTACAGGAGGTTAAAGCATTAATCTTTAGGATACCACAAAATCCTTTGGAACTGATCCAACCTAATTGGACTACCCAGTTGAGTCATGCACTAGAATATTATAACGTGACCATTGAAGAAGAAGGCGAGGATCCCCAAAAATATAATATTCCTGAAACTGAAGATCACCACAAGGTTGAAGGTTTGCAGATAGAGGATCCTGACATAACTGCGCTGCTGAATACTAGGCAAGCCAACATTGGCACAGAGGCGGAACCCAAATTTTCAAAAATTGGGGACTATTCGGATGACGCGACAGTAGACAAGGTCATTGAGCTCCTCTGTGAATATTAGGATTTGTTCCCCACAAATTTCTCTAATCTAAAAGGGATAATAGGAGAACCGGGTGTCATGAAGATCACCCTGAAGCCAGACGCGAAGCCTGTAAAACAAAGAACTTACTACCCTAATCCTAAGAATAAGGAAAGGGTTCACAATGAGTTGGATAAGATGCTTGTTGCAAGAATTTTTGAACCAGTAGAAGAGTCTGATTGGGTAAGCCCGATAGTGGTTCAGGAAAAGAAGCAGAAAGAAGAAATAAGGATATGTGTATCATCCGAAGTCAGGAATATACCTCATTATGATGGGCTAACTGATGTTGATTTCTCTTTGGATGCATTTGAAAGAGAAGTAGCAGGAGAAACATCGCTTCCAGGCCTTGGACTAGGTACTGCGCACTATGCCTGCAAGATGGTGGGATAGGCACAAGGATAGTTTTAGTGATTGACACAACTATAGGAGGATGATGAGAATCATTTTGGGTAGCCAAAAATGCGGATGATCAATAAGTATGATGGGCGAGATTACCTGTGCGATCACCTGACTAAATGGAATAAGGCTTATGGGATGAAGCCCCAGCTTGAATGGGTGGATCTATTTTGTCATACCCTTGGCACCATACCAATGAATTGGTACTTGGAAACTGAGCTTCACCATGGCACAGACGAATGGGACATCTTGCGCTAGGGATTTTAATGGCATTCAACTTTGAGGATGGGTTTGACTGTATTGATGTGACGCTATAGGAGGTTATCGCATCAATATTTAGGATACCAAAAGATCCTTTGGACCTGATCCAACCTGATTGGACTACCCAGTTGAGTCATGCACTAGAATGCTATAATGTGATCGTTGAAGAAGAAGGCAAGGATCCTTGAAAAGTTAATATTTCGGAAACTGAAGGTCACCACGCGCTTGAAGGTCTATAGATAGAGGATCTTGACATAACCGCACCACTAAATACCAGGCAAGTCAACACTGGCACAGAGGCCAAACCCAAATTTGCAAAAATTGGTGACTATTGGGATGATGTGACAGTAGACAAGGTCGCTGACCTCCTTTGTGAATATTAGGATTTGTTCCCCACAAAGTTCTCTGATCTAAAAGGGATAATATGAGACCTGGGTGTCATGAATATCACCTTGAAACTAGACGCAAAGCCTTTAAAACAAAGAACTTACTACCTTAAACCTAAGTATAAGGAAAGGGTTCACGCTGAGTTGGATAATATGCTCATGGAAGGAATTTTTGAACCAGTAGAAGAGTCCAATTGGGTAAGCCTGATAGTGTTTCATGAAAATCAACAGAAAGAACAAATAAGGATATGCTTGGATCTCTAGAACCTGAATGATGCTTGCATGCATGACCGCTTCCCGACTCCTTTCACTGATGATATCTTGGATTTTGTAGGTGGCTAAGAAGCATACTCTTTCACTGATTGGTTCTCTGGGTATCATCAGATCAAAATTGCGCCTGAAGAGAGAAGCAAGAAAACCTTTGTGATGGAATGGGGATGTTTTTAGTATACTGTAATACCTTTTGGGCTGAAGAATGTGCCAGCAATATTTTCACACGTAGTCATTGCAACATTCAAAGACTTCATTCATAAGTTCCTGGAAGTGTACTTTGACAACTGGATAGTGTTTGGATTAGTCAAGTGTTATGTCGCAAGTCTGCGCTTAATGTTAGATACGTGTCTAAGGTACTAGATTGCGCTTAATCTGAATAAGTGTCTGTTTTGTGTCCCTTTTGGAATCCTGCTAAGGCATGTGGTGTGCAGATAGGGATTGATCATAGACCCCATGAAGATTGCGATGATAATCAACTTGGAGGTGCCAAGGAATGTGAAACAGTTGCGCGTGACCCTGGGGCGTACTGGATTCTATAGGAAGTTCATCAAGAGATATGCCTAGATCACTGTGCCCATGGAGAAGTTGTTGAAAAATGATGGTACATTCTGTTGGAGTGATGAATGCTATAAGAGCTTAGACATGTTGAAAGCGAAAATGGTCATCGTGTTGATCCTAGTCTTTCCGGACTGGAAGAAGTAATTTCATGTGCACGTGGATGCCTCATGTCTCACATCGGGGGTCGTGCTGACACAGGTGAGTGAAGGGGAATTGGACCATCCTATACCATTCACAAAAAGGAAGCTATCCAAGGCTGAGAAGAACTATTCGACTACAGAGCACGAAGGACTAGCCATGGTATATGCGCTCCAAAAGTTCAGCCACTATTTGCTAGGTGGACATTTTAAGATGTATATGGATCATTCTACATTAAAATAGCTAGTTAATAATCCTATGTTAGGGGGGAAGATCTGCAGGTGGTTGTTATTATTTCAGGATTATGATTTTGAAGTTATTGTGAAGCCTAGACGATTGAACACAGGACCAGATCATCTGTCACGCATCAAAGAGAGAGAAGAGCCCACTAATTTGGAGGAAAGACTACCTGACGCGTAGCTCTTTGTGGTATGCGTCACCGACAGTCACTTTGAGGACATCATACAATTCCTAACAACAGGGACTGCTCCAGAAGGGTATACAAGCTAGCAAAAGAAGGAATTAGTAGTGCATTCAATAGAATTTTCCGTCATTGCAGGACATCTATACAAAATGGAGTCTAATGAAATATTATGATGCTATGTACCTGACTTTGAGCGAAGCATAATTTTCGTGGAGGCTCATTGAAGAGCTGCCAGAGGACATTATGTAGGAAAAGAGACAATGCAAAAAGTTATGTGTGTTGGATTGTGGTGGCCAAATCTGCATAAGGATGTGAAAGCATATTGTAGGACATGTGACACATGTCAAAGGACTGGTAGGCCATCGCGAAGGGATGAACTATCGTTGACATTGCACGTGACATTAAAACCATTCAAGAAATGGGCAATTTACTTTGTGGGATCAATTTAGCCTTTGGGGAAGAAAATAGGTGTGCAGTACATCATCCCCGTGATAGAGTACTTGACTAGATGGGCAGAGGCACAACTTGTGAAGGACTGTACCGTCACGACAATAGTGAAGTTTCTTTCTGAATATGTATTGATGAGATTTGGTTGTCCCAAGATCTTTGTGAGCGATCACGTTACACACTTCCTTAATAAAACAATCAACATGTTGATGAAATAATTCCAGGTGTATCATCAGAAGAGCACACCTTATCACTCGTAGGCCAATGGGATGATGGAAGCATTTAATAAAATACTAGAGAACACACCTAACAAAAGTTTGCAATTCTCAGAGATGTGACTGGGAAATGTGCATACTAGAGATGCTATGGGCCCACAGAACAACTTGCAAGAAGTTGATTGAGAAAACACCTTTCATACGTGTGTATGGCATAGAAGTTGTGATACGAGTGGAATACCTTGTACCTAGTCTGCGCATAGCAACACCCATTGGAATGGCAGAGCACGGAGCCTTGGAAGAGAAGCTCACACAACTAGAATAGCTTAAAGAGGACCGATTTCTAGATGGATTTCATCGACAAGTTCAAAAGGAGCGCGAAAAGTCATGGCACGGTCAACACATTAAACTATGCACATTCCAGGTAAATGACCTGGTGTTTCTATATGACAGCAAGTTTGATAAACTTTGAGGAAAATTTAGGATGCATTGACTGGGGCCCTATGTCATCAAAGAGATTGCCGATGATGGAGCAATTTGGTTGATTAAGTTAAATGGGGATCCCTTCCCAGGAAAAGTGGATGGTAGCCGATTGAAGCCATACAGAGGTGATTCGGCTAGGTGACTGTATGAAGGAAGCACAATCTTAGTGTTCTAGGCAGCTGAAAGGAGGCGCGAGACTATAAAATACATTACCCGAGCTAGGGTGTTGCGTGATGAAGGAACTATGGGAAATGAGGAGATGTCATAAAGACCACACGAGTGCGCAGAAGGCTACGCTGCCGAGGATAAAACAGTGCAGGTCAGTCGGAAAGTGACCGTTAAAGTCACTGCTCATGATTTGACAACGGAAAAACAACCAAATGGAGCGGGGGTGGAATTTTAGACGAAATTTATGGGCGTGATACTTGAAAACTTGTGGCCAATCTAGCATTAATGAACCAATTTTGGGGGGAATGTTCTAATTTGAATTCAAAATGGTCTATAAATTAGATGTGGCTACCCAACGAAGAATAGTTGGAATTTTGAGCATTGAGTTGTTGAGCTCTCAAACATGTATGAACTGAGAATTCTTTGAAGCTCTCATAGTGAGTTTAGCGTTTGATAAATTACCAAAGGAAACCCAAGAACTGTTGGATAGCATCATGTCGACACCAACATAAACCGTATATATTGGGAAAGCAATGATAGTTGAAAGGGTTGTGTAAGAGGTTGCTATGGAAGCAGAGGGAACTGCTCTGGAGGTTGCAGAGATACCCAAGTCACCACAGTTGCCTAGACCAAGGCCTACTACACCCAGGAAGGTGCAAAAGGAAAGAAAGGAAAGCAGGCCACGACAACACCAGTGCATGCGTCACCTAGGAGAAACCGCCAAAGGACAAGCCCACTGCTTAAGAAAAGGGAAAAGCCATTAACCTGGAACCAGAGGAGGAAGAAATTGGGGATATCCCAATGGACGATGAAGATCTTGGGATCAACATGGAGGATGATGAAGTTGAGGGATCTGACCCCATTACTAAATTTCTTGATTACGTCCCTCCGCGTAGGGGCAAGGCCAAGGTGCCCAAGGACATGATGAGAGCAAGGTCACCTTGTACACACCTCTACTGCCAGAAAAGATCGTTTTTAAGGGCCGTGCTTGGCATGGATTCCAATGTTGAAATTGGAGGACTGGGACATAGCTGATACCGAACGATTCCCTCACTTAGCAACAGACCAAATGATGCATCGCATCCTCCATAAGACCACCAGTGTGATAGCATTGGAACCACAGAATTGGCTCAACGGAGTGGATAAGGCAAGCCTACTCAACCTGCTATGGTTGTCACACTACAATCACACACCCATTACCTTGCTAGTAATCAAGTAGATCCTGTGCTTGGTACATGATGGGTGTCTATGGCTGGAGGAACCAATACCCATCATTGATAGGCTGATCCATAGAATCACGAGGCTGCCATATTCAAGCAAGAATCCAGCTATGATGTTTGGTGGAAAGGCAGGCAAACTGGCCCTCGTGGAGGTCATGAATAAGAAGTTTGCATTGGTAAGGAACTCACATGGCTATGTAATTACAAGTGTTTCTGACCCTGTGGTCAAGGTGGCTACACAAATATTGGCAGGGAAGGTCATGCAGAAGTGTTGCTCCGATGAAGTACCGACGCCCATTGTAGCTCTAGCATCCCAATGCACGGAGGGGGTTCAGTTTAATTCGGTGTGCTACATTTGCGGCGAGTTCCTCTCAAATTTTCGTGAGGCGCAGGATCTCAACAAGAACTTCCACTATGCATGGCTCTTGTTATCCATCGTGCTGGTAGCCTGGGAGCTACCCGAAGACAACCAATTTCCTACGGTCATGCCAGACTTGCCTAAGGCTGCAAAGTACATTTCGTTATGGGTGACCAAGGATCCTTAGTGGATCAAGGAGTGCACATTGCCATCAACCGCAAGCTATGGTTTTCGCCTACTACCTTTGACAAATTCTAGTTGTATGCAGAGTTTAAGGTTGATTTCTACCATGTATCCATAATGGTGCCAAAGGCTGCAAGAAGAAGTGGCATGACTTACCCTACTTAACTACAGATGATGCGATTCAAGAAATTATTGACATCTGGTTGACAGAATGGAACACTACCTCAGACTTAACAACACGATCCAACAAGACAGCCACACAGTGGAAGAAGGATGAAGCCAAGCTCAAGATGGAGCAGTTGGACAAGAAAAGGATGAAGGAGGACGAGGATAAGGCTAGGGCAGACCGTGTTGCCAAACGGGAGATAGGTGGACAGATAGGAGGAGAGGAGCATGGCTCTGACAAAGAGAAGTCACCCTCCCTAGAAGAAGTGGAGGAAGAGGACAATCCGATAGAATAGAAAGGAGCAGACTGGACTTGCAGACAGCTCTGTTCCATATCAAGCATCCAAGGGGACAAGAAAAAGTAGGGCCACAGAAGAAGTCTAGCTATTGGGGTGTACGATGCTCGCATAGAATTGGCAAAGGTTCAGTTAAAGTTGAACCTCCAAATTGTAGAATTGTAGTTGAGGGCCCAGCCTTCGACTCCACCAGAAGTTAAGGAGCAGCATGTGATTGCTATAATAGAGGCAATAGGGGTAGTAGAAAGTGAAGTGGTGGACTACACAATGCTTTTTTAACAGTCATTCGAAGTACTAATCAGCCTACAAGAATACCGTACAGTGCAGAGGCTGGAAACAGAGGCACGAGAGCTGCAGAAGTACTACGATGAGGTAAAAGGGACAATGCATATTGTTGCCCTCACATAGAGACTCATAAAGCTATAGGAGGCCAAGGCATTGAAGGAGTAGGTAAATGCAACTTAGCACAAAGAGGCAGTGTTGAAGGCGTGCTTGAAGCCTTGGTTGGATGAGGCCTACTTGATTACAGCCTCCATTAAAGGCAAGCTGGATAGTTTGTAGGAGACTCAGCAGAAGCTTCAAACTGACAGTGTAGGGCCCACAACAGAGCAGTTGGTCAAGGAAATAAAGCAAGCGGCTGCACAGTGCACTACTGAGGTAGCAGTCATATAGGTCAAGCTAGGGCATCTTTGCACCAAGATCTCAAGGCCTACAGAGTGAGTCAAGGGAGAGTCACCATGTTGTGTTGAGGGCCTGTTGGGAACGGGTTCCCCCAAGAGCCAATTTTGTGGCAGAAGGCCCAAATTTTGTAATAAAGATGGAAAGTCTCCGCATTTTGTCCTTGTAGAGCATGAAGAGGTCAAAGGGTTGTCTGCCCTTGCTTTGTGAAGTACCATGTCGGCTGTAAAGATCTACCCATGGTCTGCAGACCATGGGATTGTATACAAGGGGAGTCTTAGAAGAGTCTAAAAGGAGAGTAGAAAAGGAAAAGAAGGCTTTTGGGTAAGAAGTTCTAAGTTTTCTCATGTCTTAGCATAGGTAGAGGCTCCGAAACTGAGTGCGTAGAGGCCTAGGGTGGAAGTCTGTAGCTGAGTGCGCGAACCTCTGCAGTTGTGTATGCAGGGCAGAGAGAGTCTGTACTGAGCTTGAGATATCAATAAAGAGAATTATTATGCAATCACTATGTATTGTGTCTTTGTTTAATGCATCTAATTATACTAAGTTATGATCTAGGTTTAAATTATAATGCTTATATGATGTGTGAATGTATGTGATTATATCTGCTAATTGAACACAAGCAAGAGTAAAGGATTACGTGAAGGTAACTGTAAATGCATGGTAGATTAGGTAACACTTAAGATAACTTGGGAACTTATATAGTAACACAATCACAGAGGCTCGTAAGTGCCTGGACCTTAGGTTAGGGCTATGCTAAGATGAGTCGAGTACCTTCGCAGAGGAACTAAAGGATGGAAGAGAAGGAACATCGATAAGCCGTAAAGGCTTATCGATCTGCACGAAGGCAGGATCAGGAAGTATATATTGACATCGCAACCATCTCAGGGTGTGGAAATTTTGTTCTTGCATTCCCCCATCCTACTTCAAGTGAGACTTCGGTCTACTCTCCACGGGCTGATGCCGAAAGGGCTACTAGTTTGGGTATTTTCTTGGCTAACTAATGTTGCACCTCGGTCAAGGTCCATCAGGTCAACATGGCTGAAGCATGCAACAAAATGATTCATTTGAAGAATAAGCCCCTCATCGAATTCTTAGGATCAGTACACCAGAAGAATAATTTTCAGTTAAGAAGCCAAATGTGGCACACTTTAGGATATTTGGTTCATCAATCTATTTTCATGTTACCAAGGACACATGAAAAAAGCTAGATCCAATCATTGAGTTGGGCATATTTGTGGGGTACAGTGATACACCTCACAACTATCGGATTTAGCATCCATCGAAAAAGATGATAGTGGTTTGTACAGATGTGAAGTTTGATGAATAGAATGCCATGATATGTTCCCTTGAGAGGGAACTTTAGTTACATGAATATGACTAGATTTTACCTCCAAAGGAGAAACCTCAGGATGATGTGGAGCAACCACATGCATAGGAGAGAGAGTGGAAGCACCCATTCATGAAGAGACTTCCAAAGATGGAAGGAAGCACACCAAATAGGTTGATCGATTGATGCATGATGCTAGATAGAACTTGGGAGTGCCCACATCATAGTGCAGGTAGAGGAGGTCACTAGATGGGTACACTAGCTACATGGATCTAATAGGCAAGAGTGTAGAGGTTGAGCAATCCTAATTCCATGAAGTATTGCAGCAACCAATATGGTTTGATGCCATGGTTGAGGAGTATGACTCCATTATTAGAAACAATGATTGGGAAGTTGTCCCATAACCAATAAAAAAGTCAATGGTGATTTCCAGATGGATTTAAAAGGTAAAGAAAATGGTAGATGGGAGTGTGGAGAAATACAAGGTGAGATTTGTGGCCATAGGATTCTTTCAAGTGGAGGAAATTTATTAAAATGATCATTTTTCTCGTGTAGCAAGGCACTCTTCAATCAGATATATTATAGCACTGTGAGTGTAGATGGGATGGAAGATACATCAAATGGATGTGAAGACAACATTCGTCAATAGTATGATTGAGGAAGAGGTGTACATTGAACATCCGAAAGGATTTTAGATCTTCAACAGAGAGTCACATGTGTGTAGACTCAAGCGAGCGCTACATGAACTAAAAAAATCAGCCCATGCTTACTACACCATTACTAATAGATATTTCATTGGGTTGGGCTTCACCAAAATTGAAGCAGATGTGAATGTCATTGAAGGTAAATTATTGTTCATAGTATTATATGTCGTGATTTGATTCTAAAAGGTGATGAGAAGCTGATAAAATATTACAAGGATGATATTGCAAGAAATTGAAGACGACGGACTTGGGGCTCATGCAATACTTTCTTGGTATGGAATTATGGTAAGGAGATGAGTAATTGTTTGTCTGTAAGGGAAAGTATGCCAACGAGATACTAAAGAAGTTCCACATGGAGAGAAACAAACCCGTAGAGACTCCTCTAGCAAGTAATTGGAGGAAGGAAGATTCTACTTCATGTGAAGTAGTGGAGGCTACTATTTATAAATAACTTGTGGGTTGACTTATGTATTTGGTGAACACATGACCAAATATGTGTTTTGCAGTTAACCAGATTATTCAAGCCACGCTTAAGGCAACCAAAAAATATTGAAAGACAACTAAACATGTATTGAGATATTGGATTTAAGAGATCTGTGGTTTGTATCTTTTGAATCAGGAACCGGAGAATCCACAATATGAACATTTTTATACCAACGTTTCAAATCCCAAATGGGATCCATCATCAGGATTTCAGAATGATGATAAAAGAAGAGCAAATTAGACAGAATAAATACTAATGAGGATAAATTTTTAAGGAGCAACATACTGTCGGCTAGAATCTTAATTTAATTTAATTAAATAAATTACTTTTATTCTTATTAAGATTTTTGAAGAGTTTAATATCTAGGTTCATAACCTATTGATTAAATTAGGGAAAGAACACATACTAAAATTTTTTAATTGATTGAACTAAAATATATTAATTTCTATATAAATTAATTTAATATATTAAACTAATTCATATTAACAATTATAAATAATAAATATTTATAATTGATTAATATAATAATTAATATATTAATTAATAGTTATATAGAAATTATTATATTATAGTATTTTAAAATGTTAAATATTATATTAAAAAGCTATTTTATATGGTTAATACATTAATTCTTATAAAATACTAGGGCAACATATTAATTTCTATATAAACTAGATTAATATATTTAAACCAAATTATATTAACAATTATAATTAATTAATATTTATAATTAATTAATATAATAATTAATATATTAATTAATAGCCATATAGAAATTAATATATTATAGTATTTTAATGTTAATAATTCTATTTATGATATAAAAAGTACTGACCAATAATAATAGAATAGGAGAGGGAGATAACTTACCTGCTGAATGTTTTACCTGGGGATGGGTTGGCGATTTATGATGTCCTTGATCAATGGAAGCCAGCTCCCGCTAATCTCCATACCATTGTCTCTGTTCAGATTATGAGGATGTTTAATAATTTCAAGTGCTTCTCTGATCTTTCGTCTCTAATGCTGCTCTTCCCTTGCGATAATTGATGCGTTCTCCAGGCAGATATGGTGCTTAGTCTTCGAGGAGTGTTCTGCCAAGGCTGAGGTACGAGATCTTCCATTCCTAATATCAGCGCCATGTTCCTTGAGCCTTGTCTGGAGGGAGCGACCTGTTTCACCTATGTAGCTTTTTCCACAAGAACAATCTATTTTATAGACTCCTTTAAGCTGATGATTGTCAATATCATCTTTTACAGACTTCAAACCTTGCCTGATAGTACCAGGAGCTGAGAAATGAGTGATAATGTTTTTCTTCCTTAGGATTTTAGCGATTTTGTCTGTAACCCCATGGATATAAGGTAGAAAAACCTTACCACATTGAGGTTGGTCTTCAGCCCTAGGGTCATGAGATAACAACTTTCTTTCAACTTTCTCTATGGATTTTTTAATCTCATGTTCTTTGTAGCCTATATTCTTAAAAGTTAAAACAAGATGCTTCTTTTCTTCGTTCAGATGCTCTGAGTCAGAAATTCGAAGGGCTCTAATGGCAAGAGTGTTTAGAACACCAAACTTTTGGGCTGGGTGATGGTGGGAATCCGCATGGAGGTAACTTTCTATGTGTGTTGACTTCCTGAAAACCTTATGACCCAAAGAACCATCCTCTTTTTGGATGATTAGAACGTCCAAAAATGGGATGCTCATGTTTTCTTCAAGTTCCATTGTGAATTTTATTTATGGAGAGATAGAATTTAAGTGAATGAAAAACTTTTCAAGTTCTGCTTTACCATGCGTCCATTTTATATTGGTATCATCGACAAAACATTTCCACCAGGCTAGTTTTAAAGGATATGATTCCAGGGCCTTCTTTTCAAAGTGTTCCAATAGTTTCTTGCGTTGCCTTGCCTGAGCAATCTGTCCATCATTATCTGCTTTCAAGGCAGTCCTGGCATTGATAATAGCCCAGAGATTCTTATCAATGCTGTTGGCTAGCTTAAGGTGGGTTGAGAGGGCTAAACGTCCAAGATTTTCTAGAGAGGCCCTAACCCTTCTAATTTCTGACCGAATTAGAGAGAAGTTTAGTTGAAAAAATGCTTTACTATTATACTTGTTCTACAATCTATGTTTAACTTGTGCAAATGGAGGAATGAGATTGCTGGACCAAATGGAGGAATGGAAGATCTCGTACCTCAGCCTTGGCAGAACACTCCTCGAAGACTAAGCACCATATATGCCTGGAGAACGCATCAATTATCGCAAGGGAAGAGCAGCATCAGAGACGAAAGATCAGAGAAGCACTTGAAATTATTAAACATCCTCATAATCTGAACAGAGACAATGGTATGGAGATTGGCGGGAGCTGGCTTCCATTGATCAAGGACATCATAAATCGCCAACCCATCCCCAGGTAAAACATTCAGCAGGTAAGTTATCTCCCTCTCCTATTCTATTATTATTGGTCAGTACTTTTTATATCATAAATAGAATTATTAACATTAAAATACTATAATATATTAATTTCTATATGGCTATTAATTAATATATTAATTAATTATAAATATTAATTATTTATAATTGTTAATATAATTTGGTTTAAATATATTAATCTAGTTTATATAGAAATTAATATGTTGCCCTAGTATTTTATAAGAATTAATGTATTAACCATATAAAATAGCTTTTTAATATAATATTTAACATTTTAAAATACTATAATATAATAATTTCTATATAACTATTAATTAATATATTAATCAATTATAAATATTTATTATTTATAATTGTTAATATGAATTAGTTTAATATATTAAATTAATTTATATAGAAATTAATATATTTTAGTTCAATCAATTAAAAAATTTTAGTATGTGTTCTTTCCCTAATTTAATCAATAGGTTATGAACCTAGATATTAAACTCTTCAAAAATCTTAATAAGAATAAAAGTAATTTATTTAATTAAAATAAATAAAATTAAATTAAATTAAGATTCTAGCCGACAGTATGTTGCTCCTTAAAAATTTATCCTCATTAGTATTTATTCTGTCTAATTTGCTCTTCTTTTATCATCATTCTGAAATCCTGATGATGGATCCCATTTGGGATTTGGAACGTTGGTATAAAAATGTTCATACTGTGGATTCTCCGGTTCTTGATTCAAAAGATACAAACCACAGATCTCTTAAATCCAAAATCTTGTCCCTGTACGGAGGGGATACTTGGAGTGAAATCCTTTTACTCAAAAGTTCTAGAGTGAGGATAACAAGAAGAGCTGCAGATCTGCATTTTCTTAAAAACTATCGGGACAGCAATCTCATTCCTCCATTTGCACAAGTTAAACATAGATTGCAGAACAAGTATAATAGTAAAGCATTTTTTCAACTAAGCTTCTCTCTAATTCGGTCAGAAATTAGAAGGGTTAGGGCCTCTCTTGAAAATCTTGGACGTTTAGCCCTCTCAACCCACCTTAAGCTAGCCAACAGCATTGATAAGAATCTCTGGGCTATTATCGATGCCAGGACTGCCTTGAAAGCAGATAATGAGGGACAGATTGCTCAGGCAAGGCAACACAAGAAACTATTGGAACACTTTGAAAAGAAGGCCCTGGAATCATATCCTTTAAAACCAGCCTGGTGGAAACGTTTTGTCGATGATACCAATATAAAATGGACGCATGGTAAAGCAGAACTTGAAAAGTTTTTCATTCACTTAAATTCTATCTCTCCAGAAATAAAATTCACAATGGAACTTGAAGAAAACATGAGCATCCCATTTTCGGATGTTCTAATCATCAGAAAAGAGGATGGTTCTTTGGGTCATAAGGTTTTCAGGAAGTCAACACACATAGAAAGTTACCTCCATGCGGATTCCCACCATCACCCAGCCCAAAAGTTTGGTGTTCTAAACACTCTTGCCATTAGATCCCTTCGAATTTCTGACTCAGAGCATCTGAACGAAGAAAAGAAGCATCTTGTTTTAACTTTTAAGAATATAGGCTACAAAGAACATGAGATTAAAAAAGCCATAGAGAAAGCTGAAAGAAAGTTGTTATCTCATGAGCCTAGGGCTCAAGACCAACCTCAATGTGGTAAGGTTTTTCTACCTTATATCCATGGGGTTACAGACAAAATCGCTAAAATCCTAAGGAAGAAAAACATTATCACTCATTTCTCAGCTCCTGGTACTATCAGGCAAGGTTTGAAGTCTGTAAAAGATGATATTGACAATCATCAGCTTAAAGGAGTCTATAAAATAGATTGTTCTTGTGGAAAAAGCTACATAGGTGAAACAAGTCACTCCCTCCAGACAAGGCTCAAGGAACATGGCTCTGATATGAGGAATGGAAGATCTCGTACCTCAACCTTGGCAGAACACTCCTCGAAGACTAAGCACCATATCTGCTTGGAGAACGCATCAATTATTGCAAGGGAAGAGCAGCATCAAAGACGAAAGATCAGAGAAGCACTTGAAATTATTAAACATCCTCATAATCTGAACAGAGACAATGGTATGGAGATTAGCGGGAGCTGGCTTCCATTGATCAAGGACATCATAAATCGCCAACCCATCCCTAGGTAAAACATTCAGCAGGTAAGTTATCTCCCTCTCCTATTCTATTATTATTGGTCAGTACTTTTTATATCATAAATAGAATTATTAACATTAAAATACTATAATATATTAATTTCTATATGGCTATTAATTAATATATTAATTATTATATTAATTAATTATAAATATTAATTATTTATAATTGTTAATATAATTTGGTTTAAATATATTAATCTAGTTTATATAGAAATTAATATGTTGCCCTAGTATTTTATAAGAATTAATGTATTAACCATATAAAATAGCTTTTTAATATAATATTTAACATTTTAAAATACTATAATATAATAATTTCTATATAACTATTAATTAATATATTAATCAATTATAAATATTTATTATTTATAATTGTTAATATGAATTAGTTTAATATATTAAATTAATTTATATAGAAATTAATATATTTTAGTTCAATCAATTAAAAAAATTTAGTATGTGTTCTTTCCCTAATTTAATCAATAGGTTATGAACCTAGATATTAAACTCTTCAAAAATCTTAATAAGAATAAAAGTAATTTATTTAATTAAAATAAATAAAATTAAATTAAATTAAGATTCTAGCCGACAGTATGTTGCTCCTTAAAAATTTATCCTCATTAGTATTTATTCTGTCTAATTTGCTCTTCTTTTATCATTATTCTGAAATCCTGATGATGGATCCCATTTGGGATTTGAAACGTTGGTATAAAAATGTTCATACTGTGGATTCTCCAGTTCCTGATTCAAAAAATGTATTGAGATACCTCACAACATCTAGTCAGTTTGGTCTTTGGTATGGATGGACAGAGGGTGTGAAGCTTCAAGGCTTCATAGATGCATATTGTGAAGGTAGTCTAGCCAACAGGAAGAGCACATCAGGGGAAATCTTCAGTATTGGTTAGCAATAGTTTCTTGGTAAAAGTAGAACAAGAGATCAGTTGCATGCAGCTCAGTAGAAGCAAAGCTCATGGCTTTTAGTCAAGAAACTTTTGAGGCTATTTGGATGAGAAAGATACTTGTTGGGTTAGTTCATCAGTAGATGGATCCTACAATGATTTACAATGAAAATTGGAGTTTTATCAAACTATATGAAAATGTAGTTTTTCATGATCGTTCCAAGCATATCGACATCCAGTATCATCATCTAGGAGATTGTGTGCAGAGGGGATTCATGTTGTTGTAGTACATTCCTACAGAGGAGAAGGATGTGTATATTTTGACAAAGGCATTCTCAAGATGAAAATTTTTGTTTCACAAAGGCAGGATCGGGTAGTAGATAATCCCTTTCTTGTTGAGAGGGAGTGTTGAAAATGCAATAAGAAAATCGTATTATGTTTTTGTACTTGAATTAAATTAGGAATTAAATTGTAATTCCACATCTCATGACAACTTGTAATATTTAACTAAGTTAATTTGACTTAGTTGGCTTTGTTAATTCGAGTTGAGGGCATAACTTGAGTTAGGGTGAGTGTCTCCTACATTATAGGAGCCCTGGTTGAGTTTATTTTGAGTTGTAATTAATTAATTTAGTTTAATTGAGGTAAAATCAATTAAACTAGTTACAACTAACTAAGGAACTAGTAGGCGGTGTTGTGAAGACAATCGCTTCTACGGGTAGAAGCAATCTCTCTAGTCCTATAAGAGGATCTAGCAACAAACTAGACAAAAACATGCAAACTTTCCTAGTTCATGTCGAAAAATACAAAGTAAGACAAATGACCTACCTCACTCTAATGTTATGTGCTCGTTGATGTCTTCCTTGATCTTCTCGCTTCCAAGATCAATGCCCTTTACACCATTGTGGATGAGTACCTATAAGGAAGATCAAACAAAAGATACAAGAGCATGTAAGAAGCCTTGAAGCTTCACTCCCTCTGTCCATTTGTACCAAAGACCAAACTGACTGGATCCTATGAGGTATCTCAATACATGTTTAGCTGTCTTTCAATATATTTTGGTTGGCTTAACCGTGGCTTGAATAAGCTGGTTAACTGTCAAACACATGTTCGGTCCTATTTTCACCAAATACGTAAGTCAACCCACAAGTTGTCTATAAATAGTAGCCTCCACTACTTCACATTAAGTAGCATCTTCCTTCCTCCAATTACCTACTAGAGGAGTCTCCATGGGTTTGTTTCTCTCCATGTAGAACTTCTTCTATATCTCGTTGGCATACTTTCCCTTAGAGACAAACAATTCCTCATCTCCTTACCATTCTTCCATACCAAGAAAGTATTGCATGAGCCTAGGTCCATCGTCTTTAATTCTCTTGCAATATCATCCTTGTAATATTTTATCAACTGTTGACACCTAATCTTCATGATTGGGAATTTTATGTAAATAAATAAATTGGGAAGGTGAACAGTCATCGGGAGATGAACTAAACAATCACTCCCTATTGTATATAACAATGGGTTACCTATGGAATAAAAACGAATCATTTTTTCTGAGTTTTTTTCCAAACTGGAGTTACTCCTGGCCTGACATGGTATCAGAGCAAGTCCTAAAAATAGTTGTAACTCCCTTCATCTCTTCCACTGCCTCTGTCCTGAAATAGTTTGCCACTGCCTCAGTGCTAAGCGCTGCTCTGCCTCTGTCGATGGCCTGACATGCTCAGAGATGTGTTGGTAAAATGATGCTTAGACAGTATTGGTAATTGATCTCGAGCTCATCGCTGTTTTCAGGGATTCCATGCGCAGCGGAAAAGGGGTATTATCGTGAGACTTCTTTGAATGCATTCTAGCCCCGCATTCGCTACACATACACCTTACTCTCCTATTCACTACCCTTCATTCCTCGAACTTCCATAATATCCCTGTCTCGATCCGCGTTTCATTCCTTCAAGAAATCCTTGCGGTCATTTCCGTTGTCGCTCCTCGCTGTCCTGCGACATCACCATTGTGTTCTCCGCTGCCACCTGCTTCATACGGTGGACACTGTTAATGTGCTAACTGCTAAACGCCATATCATTTCCCTCCTACATGAATTTTATTTTTTAACTAGCGTTGTTGAATCATTCCATCACCAATTCCAAAATTTCTTTTTTTGTTTCGTTGTCTATTGACCTCCTATTCCATTCGTTATTGTGTTCAATTTTTTGTTTCACTATCAATCGTTCCACTCTGTTTTGTTCCCCACGAAATCACTCATCATACCGGTACCCGCTATCCCAACCATTCCAAACTTGTATCCGTCTTTCTGTTCCTGTAAACATTGGTTGCATAATTTTTCAACTACCATCGCTTTCTGACCTGGTCCTTGCGTCGTGCCACTACAAGCGAACCTCTGACGTCTGAGCTATTTTTCTCCGACGACATTACATTTCTTTAATATCGACGTCCAAGGACGGGCAATGTCGAAGGTTGGTTGGTAGCTTAAAAGGAGTCATCCAGCTTCACTGGCAAAATGCAGTCTTATTTAAAAAAATCATCAGCCTTTGATTTGAATGCATGTAGTATTGCGCAGTCTTGTTTAAAAGAAAAAATCATTCAAAGCATTTGTGGAGATGAATAGTAGTATTGCACAGTTTTTTTTATCATTTGAATGGTAATGTTGTGTTGAAGCATTAAAGTGATATGTAATATTGAAGTGATATGTACATAATATTTCAATGAAATGCTGATGCTTCTATCAAATATTAGAGGGATTTGAAGAAAATATAGTGCATAAGGCTGTAACGTAAGGAAGTTTTTTTTTATCAGCAGAAGTTATTTATCAGCAGAATTTTTTTTTATCAGCAGAAGTATTTTTTACAGAATGCATTCAATCATCTCTATGGTAGGAATAGTTCTCACTGGCAAGGAGAACTATCCTGAATGGTCCCGGATGATAAAACACACCCTCATCTTCAATGAGTTGTGGAAAGGAGTGTGTGTCGGAGAAGGAGACAATGACCCAGTGCAGCCTACATCAGACAAAGAGCTCGTCATTTGGGAAAACAAGAACAGCAAAGCCTATGTATTAATCACAGCATCTATAAATGAAGAAGTAAGTCGTCATATTTCATCATATTCAACTGCCTTTGAAGCTTTACAAAAGCTGAAAGAACTCTATGACTCACATTCTGCACTTGAAGTTGTTCAGCTCATAATTAAACTCTTCACTCTTGAACTGAAAAATAATGATCCTCTTGCTCTTGCATCTGAAGTAAAGTCTATAATGCATGATATTAAATCCACTAAGGTTGAGCTGGATATCCCTCTTATTGCTTTTCTCAAGGCAGTCTATCCTACCTACTCCAATTATCTTGAGTCTTTACAAGCAAATGGAAATCTTAAAGATATAACCTTTGACTCTCTTGTGAAAAAGTTTGCTGAAAGAGAGAAAGCCTTTGGAAAGAAGACAGCTCTTGAATCTTCTAAAGAGACTGTGTGCCTTGCTCATAAAGAAAAGCATCCTGCTCAATATTCTACAAGAGGAAGAGGTGGACGAAGAGGAAGAGGAAGATACTTCAGAGGTAGGGGGGCAGACATTGTCGTGGCGGAAAAAGTCGTTTGTGCGGACACAACTGACCTCCCTAGGAGTCTAAACTCTCTAGCGACAAACAAGACAAAATGGAGCAATCTTTCTCTAAATACATCTTTTAAAATATGAAAACTACAAGTGTTTAGGCTTACCTTATTCCAAAACGCTGTTGTTGTAGTCCGTCCTTGCCGATCCGGATGAGCTCCTCCTTCACATCAATTCCTGCAACCACAAACAATCAAACAATTACCAAGCACTTGCATCTCATATAATAAAACATATATTCAACATGTAGACCAAGGAACACATGAAATAACTCATTAACACAAGCTATTGAGAAAAATGAACCAGTTTGTATTAATAACGAAACAAAGAAACTCTTACAACCTGGCCTTGGTGTTGTGCAAGTTCCTCCCAGGGTCCATCAAGGGTTTTCCTCTACTTTGACAAAGCTCACCCACTTCCAAGTAGAATCAAGCAAAGACAATCTCTCCTCACAAGGTTCTAAATGGGAGTCCTAATTCCTGCAGCATTTACCCAAAGAAAATGTATAGCTTCAACCTCTCCTCCCTCTGGCTCAATGCCTTTATTTATAGTGTTGTAAAGAGGTTATTCAGGTCCACCATCAATGGGATAATCCCCCTCTTTGGGTGGGATAGCTCCCTTATTGATGGGATAAGTTCCTCCTTAATAGGGATACATGAACCAACTGGAGGCGCATCCATTTCATCAAACCGACCTCTAGAAAGTTCTAGAAGTAACCACAAGTAACTTTTTTAAGATGAAACTTGCGCATTTTGCCTTTTACAGAAGGACGCACCTGTCCCTTAATATATAGAGCGTCCAAAGACGCAGTCTTTGTGAACATTGTGAGCGTCCCCGCAGCTAAGGCTTGAGAGAACCTGCGTCCCCAGAGATAAACACATTTTTTACAAGACTTTCTCTCTTCTTTGAGTTTGAGATGGATAGCAGAGGCATAAGACTTGCCTAAGAGGGTAGCATGACGGTTTGATTGAGCCATACTAACTGTAAATAGTCATGGTGACATTTTTTAGTGTAACAGATTGCCCCCTAAAGTGCGAAGCCTGGAATAGATTAGGGTTTTGTAATTCTAGGAAGGGTGAAGCGCTTTATCATTTCAAGGATTGTCTTGTGGATGACCTGGTTGGAACCTGCAATTTTCAACACAAAATACATGTATAAGATTATATCATCACTGAGGTAGGCATTCCCATGCTCAGATTCAAAACTTTAACTAATGGACTAACTACTCTGATACAGGAATGATCTTGCAGTACATCATCATTTTTATAGACTTTTGTAGACACAGTATGGACGCAGCCATCTGTTTATGATTAGTCTACATAGATAATGAATACAAAACTCCTCGCAGCCTGGATGGTAAAAACTAGATCCAGGGTCTTCACTTCTACTTCCCGAATTGGTACGATTCTAGCCATGTGATTAAATGATTTGATGTCGAACATGTTAGAAACCACTTGATTACCAGTCGATGATGTAAACTGTTAACAAGCGTGAGAGAGACCACCAGTAATGTCAATGGTTCTCAAAGTACCAAGCACAACCCGTGAAATGTGAATAGATGTTTTGATGTCGAACACTTTACGGAATCCTTTGATCGAAAGTCAATGATGTAAACTGACGTCAAAGGCGAGAAACCTGCCATTGATGCATGCAGACTTCAAGGTACTGTCGATTCCTAAGTCATCTTTCTAGATAATGTGTCGATGTCGATAGAAAGCGACCTGTTGCAGGCAAGCCCGCAACACGAAATCATTGTTCAAGTTGAAGAAATGTTGCTGTAAGGACTGACTCAGGGATGGTTAAATGGATGACAAGTATTTTGCAGATGAAAGTTTTGCTTGCAGACCTCTTGAACACATAACGACACTACAGATGGCTTGGTGACGAATAACTCAAAGTTAATCCCCGGAACCCGGTTAAAGACTTTCAAAGTGGTTTGATCAACTGTGAGGTAAAAGATTTCCCAACCCGGGTGAATGAGACAGTGTCATGTTCAAGAGTGGTGATAAAGTTTCTTTCGAGACAAAAAGTAACAAACAGGTTCATTCTTCTCTCTTTTCCCCCACCATTTCTGGCAAGTACCTCTTTATTTTTAACAAGCTTGAGGAGGATAACATATGCTTGATTATAAGCTCATCCTTCGGACGAGTCCAACCTAGTTTAAATTCAAACCCTAGGAAGGAGTGGTTCGTTCCTGTTTGTAATTGAACAGGTCCTCTACTGTAAAAGTTTAACGAGCCCAGTATAGGAGAAACTCGGCGTTTTTCAATTTTAGAGAGTCTGAAAAAACTAAAGGAGACTCCACGTTGAACTTTTTCGTACATTTGTGTCCCTCAAGCCCGAAAAAGTATAAAATAATACCTGGGGGAACCGCTTGATCTTGCGATCAAGGAGTACTTTCATAATAGTGTCGTTGACCTGAAAAGTAAAAAGCGATCAAAGGACACGTCGTTTTATTTCCTTATCGAGTTTGAAACGACAAAAACCCGGCAATCTTTTCCTGATTTTGCGGTCAGAAAAGAGCTAAAAGGGGACCGTCTTTTAATTCCGTTTTAACGAGTGTAAAAGAAACGCTCGGCGATCTTTTCATGTTTTAGGAGTCAGAAAAGGGCTTAAAAGATGACTCTGATATTTTTGTTTGTGAAAAATGACAATTTCCCTCGAAA
This sequence comes from Pinus tabuliformis, assembly GCA_031772625.1. Lineage (NCBI taxonomy): Eukaryota > Viridiplantae > Streptophyta > Pinopsida > Pinales > Pinaceae > Pinus > Pinus tabuliformis. The sequence continues at coordinate 14,196,221 of CM062818.1, read as the reverse complement.
TCCCTTTGTCCTGCACAAAAGCAACACATTACTCATATCTGTTTAAAATAGGCAAAAATACATCGAAAAACATCTTTTCATGGTAAAAAATGAACTAATTCATCCAAAAAACCTATAAAAAGACCTTTTACCATGTCATTTTTACCGTTTCACTGCTGAGGTTGAAAAAGGAGCTTTTGACAAGAAAATTTCCCGTGGTCGCTGCGGAAAATCCGACCGTCGGAATCGAACGTCGTCTTATCCAGGTATTTTACACATCCTACTCTGCATTTCTGTCCGTTTAGAATTAATTTTTAGGTCTTAGTTTCATTTTTTGGGGGGGTTTTGATTTTGGAATGCGCCTCTCGGCGGACGCGGGTGCCCTTCGGGTGACCTGCGTCCCCCGACTTTTTCCTATACAGGAAAATGGTTGGAAGACGCGGTCCGCCTTCAGGCCAGCCGCGTCCGGGCGCCCTGTGCTGTAAAGTCGGGGTGCGTCTTCCGTGAAATGCGCATTTCAAAACCCTAACCCCCTCAAATAACTATCTAAAAATTCCCAAATCAATTTCTAATGAATATTTCTGGTGTGCAGGGCATTAACCATGTTAGATTGGAGAGAACGAGAGCATGTAGAGGATGATGAAGTTGCAATAAATCATCAACCTTCCCTGGATGCCCTAAGAGCATGCGGGTTATACAAATACTGGACCATACCGGGCATGAGGGGCCAGGTAAGATTCTTGGAATGGCTGGTTGAGCGATGGAACGTTCAAGAACAATGCTTTTACATAGGAGGGCACCAGCTCGAGATAGAGCCCTCGGATGTATACTTTCTCACTGGCTTGCCGAACAGAGGCGAGCAACTCAGTCTTGCGGGGACTAGGCCGGGTGGCCAATCCCTTGATAGTCTCCGCGACGAGTGGTGCACACCTGGGGCTCACCATTCGAAAGGCATAGAGATAAAACACATCACTCTGCGTGAACTCAAAGTCATAGCGTTCACGGTTACCAGAATTTGCGGCGCGGCCGCTTTACACATTGCTTCCGGATCCCAAATGCGGATGGCAATTGACTGTTACCAAGGCACCATTTTCAACTGGTGTGAAGCTGTGTCGGCTCATATGAAGAGCCAACTGACCAAGGCAAAGAACGGACGACTAAAGACTTTTGGATATGGGCCTCTAGTCGTGAGCTTTGCCTTGGAGAGAGTTCCAATGCTGATCCCTCAGCAACTCACTGTTGATATCTTGGGTCCTCGGGAGCCAAAGCTGATACGATGGGTTGCGGTGATGGCCCGGCATCCTGACGAGGGCACGGCGGTGGTTCGATTCTCAGATAGTTACTTTCACTGGTTAGAGGACCAGGTTTTTTCGATACAGGACTTTCCGTATGCCGGAGTAGATTTTAGAGGTGATCCGGACATGGTTCTTCCACCGGGAGAACAATGGGATGACAGAGGTACTTTATTTTTCACAAGTTTTCTAATTATGTATTTTTTTATTTTTCATATATATCGTCTCAAAACTAACAGTAAAATTTTCAAAATGCAGATGTTGGTCCACAGCGTCCAGCCAACCTCCGGCCTTTTGATAGACTACATCCAGCTGCACCGGTACCGGCCCCACAGGACGCGGCTGTAGAAGTACTAGCTGAGTTGGAGCATGATCTAGAGCGTCTCACGGCAGATATACCTGAGACTACTATGGACGACATTCCTACCAGGCTTCAGCGCTTCGTAGTCGCGGTCCCTGGACCGTTTAGGAGATTTTTGCGTAAGGTAGCCCGTGCAGTGGTGTCATACAGAGAGCACCACCAGTGATTGACTAGTCACTTTTGTAGTCACATGTGACATTTTGACTTTTTGTACTTATCATTTTTGCCGATCATAAGGTGTTTTTCAACCTATGATCGAAGACGATGTATATTTTTTGACACACTCCTATCTATATATATATCACTATTACCGGCTTATCTTGTTTAACATATGTGATGAAATGTTTTTAAATTTACTTGCATGATTATCGTAAATGTCTGTCCAACATTCGAGAAGCAATTGCATCTGCTAATGTATTTAAAGACCTTGGAATATGCTGATATTCAATGTAATCAAATTCACGTTCCAAGAGACGCACTCTCAAAAACAACCTTAATAACACAGGATTTCTAATGGCATAAACTCTATTAAGCTGTAATACAACAAGTTCAGAATCTAACCTCACTACCAAACGTCGAATTCCAAATGAAATAGATTCGGATAATAATTCAACCACTGCACTGTATTCTGCAATGTTATTCGTTGTTTGACCGAGGCTTACCCCATGCATAGAAACTAACTCGTCAGAGGGCGAATAGATAACCCAAGCTGCGGAAGAGATATTCCGTGTACTACGACAAGCACCATCAGCAAATCCAATGTATGTTTGGAGAGGCGTCGACATCTGCAATATCAAGAGTAAAACCAAGATAAGCCAGAATAACGACGAAAAAACACACTCTCTAAGCTAAGCACACTGACTAAACTAACAAACACGCTAGCTAGAAAGAAAATCTAACCTATCTAAAGATTTCTCCATCCACCATTTAAGCATAATACCTCTTTAGGTAAAGTCCATTTCTGGGTTTACCCAAAGAGTCCCCATCAAAATCAACCAGCTCATAAGCCCCTTTTGCTAGCTTTCGCTTTACAATGTAGGGTCCATGCCACATAGGAACGAATTTTCCAGCACCTAGCTTATCGTTAGCTTGATCATATAATAGCACTAGGTCTCCTTCCGAAAAACTTCGAGGTGTTACATTTCTATCATACTGAGCTTTCATTCGTTTCGCGTGAGTCTCGATTGCCAATGTAGCGTCACGTCGAGTCTCATCTAATTTAGCCAAGTACAATAAACGTTTCTCCTCTTCGGAAGTAGCTGGAAGTAATTCGACAGCCATTTGAAGTGATGGGATTTCGCATTCAATGGGTAACACAGCTTCCAAGCCATAAACTAGCTGGAAAGGAGTGAACCCTGTTGAATTTTTCACTGAGGTTCGGTATGCCCATAGCGCTGAAAATAACATGTTGTGCCAATTCGACCGATGAACACCAATGGTTCGTCGGATCATGATAACCAGAACTTTGTTGATAGACTCAACCAAACCGTTGGCTTGCGGATAATAAGGAGTAGAGCTATCGTGGCGCAAACCAAGCTGGCTTGTAAGCTCAGTCATCATGATGTTTCGAAAATGGCTCCCATGGTCAGTAATGATTGCTTGTGGGACACCAAACCTAGTTATGATATGATTGAATACGAAAACTGCAGCTGTTTTGCCGCTTGCGTCGAATGTAGGCATCGCCTCGGCCCACTTAGTAAAATAATCAACCGCAAGGATGATATACGCATGCCCCCCGGCCGAGTGAGGGTTACAAGTAATAAAGTCGATACCCCATTGGCGAATGGACCAGCGGCAATTATAGGGTGGAGAGGAGCAGGTGGAGCGCGCATCTTGCGATCAAACACTTGACAGTTGTGGCATTTCCTGACGGCAATGATACAATCCTTAAACATAGACGGCCAGAAATAGCCAGCGCGCAACACCTTCTGAGCTGTGGCATACCCAGACATATGACCGCCACATGCTCCAGAGTGACAATCATTCAAAACTCTCTCAGCCTCTTCGTGAGTTAAACAACGTCGAAAAACTAAGTCTGCCCCCCGGCGATAGAGTGTATCTCCAATAATTCTGTATGGCTGGGATTGAAACCGAATTTTTCGACGTTCCGCTTTGGAAGCTTCAGGCCGAAAGGTTTGGGTTTGGAGATAGATGATTATATCCCCGTACCACGGATCTACAGTACTGATAAGAAACAAAGATTCGTCCGCAATGGACTCTTCTGCCACAGTCTCTGTGTCAGCACTAGGGAAATCACACATCAATTCCGCGAAAACTAAGGATTTCTTAGACTTGGACTTCTCGAACTCCAAGTCGAACTCTTGCAGGATAACGATCCATTTAGAGTACTTGCCCCCTAGCAATTGTTTTGTCAAGATATAAATCATAGGGTTGCAATCCGAAATAACTGTAGTTTTACGGAGAAGAATGTAGTGACGAAAACGCTGGACAGCTTGAACGGCTGCCAGGGCCAATTTCTCCACATGCGAATATTTTAGCTCAGTGGGATTCAAGGTCCTACTAAGATAATATATCACATGCTCCGCTCCGAATTCATCTTCTTGAACTAACACCATTCCAATGGTGGAATGCGAAGCTGCGAGGTATAAGAAGTAGTCCTGGTTGTAGTTGGGAGGATGCAACAACGGTGCATGGGTCAACGCGTGTTTAAGTGCATCAAAAGATTGTTGGGCAATCTCGTCCCAAAAGAATTGTGCGTTCTGTTTCAACAACCGTGTAAAACCTTTAGTGACCTCGGCGTAGTTTGGGATGAATCGGCGTAAAAAGTTTGCTTTCCCTTGCAAACTTTGGAGTTGGCGCAAACTCGAAGGAGGAGGCAATTTGATGATAGCCTCGACTTTCGAGGGATCGACGCGAATGCCGGCTTTTGAAACAACAAATCCCAGCAATCGACCTGTTTCTATACAGAAAACACACTTGTGGGGATTCAACCGAATTCGATAATGCCTACACCTCATAAAGATTGCTCGTAGATGGACAAGGTGATCAGCTCGATGTAAAGAATGAGCAGGCAAATCATCGAGATAGGGTTGCACAATGTGCTTGATGTCATGAAATGCATAAGACATCGCCCGTTGAAAAGTAGCCCCGACATTCTTAAGTCCAAAAGGTAATTTGCAATAAGCAAATGTCCCCCATGGACAAATGAATGCCGTTTTTGGTTGGTCGGCAGGTAGAATATTGATTTGATTATAGCCCGAAAAACCATCCATAAAGGAAAACATTTCACTTCCGGCACAATCATCAATAATTTGATCGATATAAGGCGTAGGATAGTTGTCTTTTGGACAAGCTCGATTTATATCCCTATAGTCGATACAGATTCTTATTGTTCCTTGTTTCTTGTTAACCGGAACAATATTCGATACCCAATCCGTTAACGAGATCGGATAAATGAAACCTGCTTTCAACAGCTTTTCGACTTCTGCTTTAATCGCAGCCGCTTTTCGAGGGTGAATCTGACGCAACCGTTGCCGGACGGGTTTAGCATCCGGGTAGGTCTTTATTTCATGAACAACAATGGCAGGATCGATTCCCGGCATTTCCTCGTAAGACCAGGCAAACACATCGCGGAATTCTTGGAATAGGGCCTTGTAAATTTGGATTTCTCCTTCAGTACATGCGGCACCTATATGAATGTTCTCCTCAATTCCGGGCTTCACTGAAATATCAATGGGAATAGTACGAGAAATATTCCCTAAATTCAGCTCTGAATCAGAATGTTTCGTTGGATCCTGAGCGTCTTTGACATATTCAGCGGTAAAGATAGATGAAAAATCATTTTCAAATGCATCATCCTTAGGTAAAAACGAAGATCTGTGATGGAGATCCTCCCATGGTAGATCATCTACACTTAGGATTTCGCGAAGTTGTTCGTCAGATGACACGACTTCGGGAAACGCTATCCGTTCTAAGGTTGAGGTGAAAAGTGATTCTTCACTGACCACATTCATTTGGTCGATTTCGGTTGAATGCGAGTCGGTAAAAGACATGACAGCTTCATAAGCAATTTCATATGGACTCAAAGGCATAGCATCACCGAATGAGTCTATCTCAGAGTCAGATGGGACAATCCAAGGATCGTCATAAACAATATTTTCTGATGTAATCATATGAATTGTCGCAAATGAAGGGTCTACGTTGAGTGGAGGGAGAGGAAAAGTTCCCAGTAAACCGGAATCCTTAACTAAACCTACACCAACGTCCCTATAAGGGATTGTCGTCTTACCGACATGCTGGATACTCTCTGAAGAGGCTGGGTCGGATGAAAAGTATGTCAGCTGATCAATAGTCACGATCTTACCGTTATGTGGAAACTTGATTATTCTGAAGACCGATGAAACAACCGCTGTCATAGCATATGACCAACTTCGACCCAAAAGAAGGTTGTAGTCTAGAGGGGCATCAACCACTTCCACATCCAGACTAACGGTTTTACCTTCTACCCCTATAGGCAATTCTTGTAGAATACCAAACGGACGGAACCCACGGCCATCAAAGGCCTTAAGGATGGTGGGGGATTGGTTCAACGAAGGAGAACCAAGGGATCTCCAACATTGAATCGACATAATACACGTAGAAGCTCCCTCATCAATCACAGTCCGATGAATAGGTCTGTTTTTGACTATCACTGGAATTTGGAAAGCCATTTGATGGGGGAGACGCGGTGTACTATTTTCTAGATCGAAGATCATTAGATTTGGATCCTGAACATCAACAACTCCGATAGCCGACAAAAGCAATTTTCGTTGTGCTGGGCATGATTGCAGCACTTCTAACGCCGACATTGCTGAGGGTGAAACAGCTAAGTCCTCAACAATGTTGTAATTCTGGGCTGCTCTCGCATGTGGATTGAAAGCAGACCTTCGAAGTACACCCTTGGCGGGCGGCTTAATCACTAAGTCTGGGTTAGGTTTTTCGATCTGTAGTGGATCGGAACCAGGAGCTGAGGTTGATGGGTTAGAGTGAGAAGATTCTGCTTCCTTACCATCAACAGGATTCTTACTACCATAATCTTGCGATCGAGTCGCAATCCTCACATGAGACATCATCAAAATGGGTTCTTCACTGGCATTCGAAGAAGAACCTATCATCTTATTTTCCTGCTCCGGAAATGGATTTTTTAACACAGCAGGAGTGGGAGCACCTTTGACTATTTTCACAACCTCGGCCCGATGAGGGCAATCTCTCGTAAAATGATCCTCTTCACAAATAAGACAAGGATATCGAGGTTTGCGCTTTTCGTCATTGGTTTCCGACTTTTCTGTTTTCTCCTTCGGAGCCTTGTCTGCTTTAGCCTTCTTCTTTCCTTTCTTCTTTCCACCGTTTTTTGATTTGGCCGTAGATGATTCTACAGCGTGAATATCGGCGGTAAGTTCAGGAGGAGAAGACTCTCCTGTCGGAGAATCAGGCAAAGTGATAATTGGAGTATTTGAAGCCTTGGAAGACTTCTTCTTGCTCTTCGTAGTCACGATACCAATCATACCATCAGCGGCATGAGATCCCGAAGGAGTAGCAGCGATTTGATTCGACTTTGGAAGATCCGGAATCTTCTCGTGTAATGTACCCGACTGAGTGTAAACTAAGTCAAGGTATTGTGCCTGAGCAATGACTTGCTCCTCAGTAACTACTCCGGCCTTAGCTACATCTTCAGTAATCTTCGGTAATAATGATTTGACAAACCATTCAGCTAAGATTTGGTCCGGGATAAAAACTTTCACTAACCTCCTACGACGTCTCCACTCATGAATGTGATCAGAAATATACGTGGACGTCGATTGTTTTAGTGAAGTTAATAACTCCGTGCCGTTATCGTATCTGACCGGCAACTGAAAGTGAGTTAAGAACGACGTAGCTAACTGACTAAAGTTGTAAAAAGAGGCCCGTGGTAACTCAATGTACCACTTGGCCGCGAGACCAATGAGTGTACGTTGAAAAAGACGTAAGCGGATGGAATCATCTGAGATAGAATTCGAAGCACACCAGAGGTGGTAAGTCATCACGTGATTGGACGGATCCTCTCCAGACTTACCTTCAAACTTGGGTATATCACTGGGCAACTTGTTTGGCATTGGCGGCCAGAACGGAAGATATTGAATTGGATCGTTCGTTAGGCGCGTCAAGTCTGGTAAATCCAAAGTTGCGATAAACGGTAACTGCCGGTTAGGATCTCTAAAACTCTGGGTCACAATACCAGCCCCAGGAGGAGGATATCCAGGATAACTAGGAACAGGAGTCGCATTTGGGATATTATATCCTCCTGGAAAACCAGGATTAACCGGACCGTACTGGGGTTGTTGAGGTTGTTGATAAGTGTACCCAGGATATGGTTGATACTGGTAAACCGGTTGTTGGACAGCTTGCCCATGTTGGTACTGTCCCTGGTACGGAGGTTGAACAAATTGAGGTTGAGTAGTAACAACCGTACTTATACCAGGCTGACCTATAGGCATCTGGACCGTGGTTTGAATCGTGGATCCAGACAACGGTAAAGATGTCTGAGGTGTGGTAACAGGGACAGTAGAAACTGGAGCCGTCGATACTCCAGAAGTAAGTATGGTAGATGTAGCGGTAGTTGCAGCAGCCGTTTGAGATGGAGTGCTAGGTGCAATTGGCGGCTGAGTAACTACCGAAGTTACAGAAGTTTGAACATTTGGCTGGACAGGTTGCGGTTGCTGGGTTGGACCAGAAACTACGGGTTGTCCAGCTTGAGGAACCATCTGTACACTTGGCTGCAACACCTGTTGACCCTGTGATGGATCCCATACTAACATTCCAGGGTATTGACCCGTAACAGGTTGAGGATACTGAGATCCATAACCGGATTGAGGGTAGGATTGATAATTGTAAGGTGCAGTTCCCACACTTGGAACATATGACTGACCTTGAGGCGGTTGATAACCTTGACTCGAGTATTGACCTTGAGGTAAATACTGATACTGGGGTTGACCTTGACCTTGAGGTTGGTACCCTTGAGGTTGCCATCCTTGAGGTTGCCATCCTTGAGGTTGATATTGATACTGAGGTTGACCCTGGGGTACATATTGAGGCTGGGGTTGACCTTGAGGCGCGTATTGCACCATAGGTGCATACTGACTTTGAGGTTGCCCCCCAGACACGATTTGCGTACCTTGAGGTTGCCCCCCAGGCGTTAACTGCGGTTGCCCCCCAGGCGGTAATTGGCCACCTTGAGGTTGAGAAACGGGAACTGAACCTGACATCATGTAAATGTCTCCTACACCCAATGGTACATTACCACTGTTTCCAATTAATAACCCACGATCAACGGGTTGAGGAGATGCCCCCGCAAAGGTACCAGAAAGAGATTGATACCCAGTGGGAACAGAAGGACCGCCGTGTAAAAAAGATTCAGGACTTTGAGTAAACACGGACGACTGACCAGTCATATTTACAGGAGTATAAATACCTCTAGGTGGAAAAGGAGTACGAGGTGGAGAAAAACCTACCCCTGAGTTGTCCAAATAATTGGTTAACGAAAGGTACCAAGTAGTACTTCTAGGAGGACTGTAAAAGATGGATTCACGCTCCCTTAGATCAATAGTAAGTTGACCTTCAAGGTTAGAGACACCTATATCCTCCTCTGGAGCAAGTTCTTCTATAGCAATCAAACCAGTAGGAAGATTTTCGGTGATAATTCTTTCTATTCTTGGTGAATCTGGAACACTAGAAGTTGGAGTAACAGGTTCAGATATTTCAGGTTCTTCGCCTGTATCACTAGCAGACGAAAAATTACCGACAAGCTCAGAAACTGAAACAGCTTCGGGATTATAACCTGTCTCTAAACTTTGGTAATCCGGATGGACTACCAAGGAAGATTCTCCTTCTTCAGGTGAACCTACTCTACTGTCACTAGGAGGAGTTACAAGGACCTTTAACCCTTCGTACTGACCCGGAATGTCTTCAGGAGATTCACCCCGCAATTTACGGAGTTTTCTTAACAAATCTATTCCGGTAACAATCTCAGGAGACTTGCCCCGAAGTCGACGGGACTGTCTCGGTAATTCCGCCACAATTAAAGATTTTTAACTACAACACACGAAAACAAAGTAAAAAATTTCAAATCAAACCACCTAAAGTCTTCTAAAGAAGCAAACAAATTTGAAGCACACGCCTAAAGAATCTAGAGCGTCAAACCAAACACAAACAGTAGTCTTCCGGACCAAAAGCGCTAGTTGGTGATGAAATCCAACCTCGCTGGATTCAGTACAGAAATGGCGGGTGGAACAGTTACCCCGGCAACCTGCTTAATGAATAGACCGGCACAAGTTCCTCCACTTTAACCGTCTCGAAGTGAAGTGAACCCCCCGGAAAATCCAAGTGAGTATAACCGACGTCTGTTCCAGGTACAGTGGGACCTTCCCTCCACCGTCACCTCGGTAGAACCCTAAAGATTATGGTCACTAAAGTTACCAATCACAACAATTACACCTGGGGGAACAGTCTAAACTCCGACAGCACGCAAGGGCAGAGTAACAAGCTCAATCCCCTTACCGGCTCCTTGACAGTAATCCAAGGTTTACCGATAAGTGACCCCTGGCTCCTCAACAATGGTTAATCCGAGGTTTACTGTTTGTAATACGTACTGTCTGGCGTCGTTCCCAACGAGGGGGGAATGATCCCCTCACTGGTTCGGACACGAGCTCGTGCTTCTCCTTTAAGAGGAGCTTTCCCAGAATGCAATTGAAACAATTGGATTTATTCTACTCAAGATAAACTATCTGTTTGGTTTTGTAGTCTTGGAGAGTTAAGTACTCACCTACTCCAAGACCCTAGCCTAAGCTATGTTGGTGTTTCAGAGCCCTAGAAAAATAAAAATTACTAGATTGATTTTAGTTTAAGCGTTACTTTTAAGGTTGTTTCTTAAGTCAAAAGGTGATGGAAGTGAAACCAGTGGTGTGTTGACTCGACTCGAAACCACTACAAAATGCACCTAGGATGATTTACCCACTACTTTACTTTTTCGATGAATTGCTTAACTAAAAGGTTGAGAGAATGCACTTTTTATAAAAGCAACTTCTTAATTAAGGATAATCAAAGAAACAATTCGTTTGTCTTTTCCAAGCATAAAAACATGACCACTCTTTACTTGCACGAAAAAACTCTTTTTCTTCCAAAAACTTTAAATGCTACTTGAAACAAAACTTTTAAAAGGAGATGTTTTTGTATTTTTCTTATTTAACGAAAAACATAAATCTATTTTAATAAAAATCAATTGCAAACTATGAAATCTATGAAAATTCACTCAAAAAACAAAACAAATCAAAAGGAAATTACCCTAATTAATCCTAATGAGGCAAAGCCAACAATGATTATTCTAAGGTGTTTTACTTGATCACAATCAAATCAAGGACTAGCTTATTGCAGAACCAAAAACTAGTCAAAACAAAACTCTAATCCTTTTGTTCTTTTGTAAAATGGAAATCAACACTTTATAAACAAGTAATTTGAAATTTGACCCAAACGACAACTTAAATGGCAAGCTGCTCACACAAGGAGACTTTACGACAGGCCCGACTTCTAAGAAGGCTGACAAACCAGAGAGATCTAAGGCTGGACAACTTTCTACCGTCAAAGTCACTACAGGACCTATTCAAAAATCAAACCCTAGGCCTAAACTTCGTTGAAATCCACTAAAACACTCAAAGCTCACAAAACAAGTTCAGGTGAAAATTTTTGACAGGGTACTAAAGGATCTGGGCAGAAAACACTGAGAAAAAACAAAATCTAAAAGCAATTAAAGCAAGAATGGAGTTTTTCTAAATTTTTACAGGAAGACGCAGGCAACCCGTTATAACAGGCGCGGGCCCGCTCTGTGCAAACGGCAACAGCGCGTCCAAAGACGCACTGTGCAGTACTCAGAGGGTGCGCCTTTCTGGAAAAGTTAAGAAAAACCAAATCTAACTAAATCTAAAGCTAAGCCACCCAAATACTAATTCTCACAGTCAAAAACCAGAAAATAAAAATGATTTTCTCAGAGCAAAGTTCACACAAAGGAAAAGACTTTCACATTAATGGAGTCCCCAGCGGAGTCGCCAATTTGTCGTGGCGGAAAAAGTCGTTTGTGCGGACACAACTGACCTCCCTAGGAGTCTAAACTCTCTAGCGACAAACAAGACAAAATGGAGCAATCTTTCTCTAAATACATCTTTTAAAATATGAAAACTACAAGTGTTTAGGCTTACCTTATTCCAAAACGCTGTTGTTGTAGTCCGTCCTTGCCGATCCGGATGAGCTCCTCCTTCACATCAATTCCTGCAACCACAAACAATCAAACAATTACCAAGCACTTGCATCTCATATAATAAAACATATATTCAACATGTAGACCAAGGAACACATGAAATAACTCATTAACACAAGCTATTGAGAAAAATGAACCAGTTTGTATTAATAACGAAACAAAGAAACTCTTACAACCTGGCCTTGGTGTTGTGCAAGTTCCTCCCAGGGTCCATCAAGGGTTTTCCTCTACTTTGACAAAGCTCACCCACTTCCAAGTAGAATCAAGCAAAGACAATCTCTCCTCACAAGGTTCTAAATGGGAGTCCTAATTCCTGCAGCATTTACCCAAAGAAAATGTATAGCTTCAACCTCTCCTCCCTCTGGCTCAATGCCTTTATTTATAGTGCTGTAAAGAGGTTATTCAGGTCCACCATCAATGGGATAATCCCCCTCTTTGGGTGGGATAGCTCCCTTATTGATGGGAAAAGTTCCTCCTTAATAGGGATACATGAACCAACTGGAGGCGCATCCATTTCATCAAACCGACCTCTAGAAAGTTCTAGAAGTAACCACAAGTAACTTTTTTAAGATGAAACTTGCGCATTTTGCCTTTTACAGAAGGACGCACCTGTCCCTTAATATACAGAGCGTCCAAAGACGCAGTCTTTGTGAACATTGTGAGCGTCCCCGCAGCTAAGGCTTGAGAGAACCTGCGTCCCCAGAGATAAACACATTTTTTACAAGACTTTCTCTCTTCTTTGAGTTTGAGATGGATAGCAGAGGCATAAGACTTGCCTAAGAGGGTAGCATGACGGTTTGATTGAGCCATACTAACTGTAAATAGTCATGGTGACATTTTTTAGTGTAACAGACATTCTCAAGGAGAAAAGGCAGATTTGCTTTGCATTCGCTGCAAACGAAATGGATCACATGATGCTTCTACATGCAAGCTACCATGGGACAAAATTGAGCAGAAAAGAAACCGGTAGAAAGGTAAAACTGATGATATAGACAAAGGTAAAGCACCTGAATCCGCTCACTATATTGAGGCACAAGGTAACATTGGAGTAAATGAAGATTTGTTTAATGCTTCACTTGCTTCTTCGAAAAATGATTGGTTGCTTGATTCAGGAGCAACCTGTCATATGACTCATAGAAAAGATTTTTTTGAAGATTTCACTGACAATGTTGATGGAGCAGTATACTTTGTAGATCAGTAAAAAATCAAGCCATCAGGGCTTGGCACAATCAGGCTTAAACTGCCTGGTCTTCCAGACTTTCTTCTGGATCATGTTCTATATCTCCCACAGCTCAAGAGAAACTTGCTGTCCTTCGTCCACATTCGCCAGCAAGGTCACTCCATTCATATGTTTGATGGCAAGCTTGAGGTAAGAAAAGCATCTGACCACTCACTTGTCATGAGGGGAATAGAAGAAGAAAGGCTTCTCAAACTGCAAGGAACCTCTGCTCATGCACAACATTTCTCATATATTTCTCATCATGAAGAAGGTACACTTCCATCAAGTTTATTATGGCATGCTAGATTTGGACATTTAAACTATGACAGTCTCCGCTTATTGAAGAAAAATGGTGTTGCTGGTTTGCCTACAATTCCTAGGAAACATAAGCAATGTGATGCTTGCATTCTAGGAAAGCATAGCAAACAGTCTTTTCATGATTCACATTCAAGAGCACATAGGAAGCTTGAACTCATTCATTCAGATTTATGTGGTCCAATGCCTGTTCCTTTTGCAAATGGAAATAAATATATCATGACATTTGTTGATTATTACACCAGAATGTGTTGGATTTATTTATTGAAGAACAAATCTGATGCTTTTCAAACATTCAAGAATTTTCATAAATGGATTGAAAATGATGCACAATCTCATATTGGGTCTATTCGCACTGATAATGGAAAAGAATATACATCAAATTAATTTTAACACTATCTTCGCCAACATGGGATCAAACATCAAACAACTGTGCCTTATAATCCCCAACAGAATGGTGTAGCTGAAAGAATGAATAGAACAATCTTGAATATGGTACGATCCATGCTTTTCTTCAAAAATGTAAAGATAATGTTTTGGGCTGATGCTGTTCTATGTGCTGCATATATAAAGAATAGATGTCCATCTAATGCTATAAGAAACAAGACTCCTTATGAATTGTGGTATGGACATGTTCCTTCGGTAAAACATCTCAGGATCTTTGGTTCCACCTGTTATGCTTTGATACCAAAGGTACATAGAAACAAACTTGGTGCTAGAAGTCATAAGTGTATCTTCCTGGGGTATTCAAACACCTCTAAAGCATACCGCCTCTATGATGAAGTAAATAAAAAGTTTGTTGTATCTAGAGATGTCATTTTTCTTGAATCATCCAAATCTAACAATGTTGTTGAGCGGCAACTTGATCGCTTGGATAGATTCGCAAAAACGAAATCATTTCAAGAATTTGATAATCTGATTCCACATCTTGAAGGGGGGATTCATATACTAGAACAACATGTGGAATCTTTTTCTAAAGAACAATCTCCCCTGCATGAAACTCCAACAACGGATGATGCTTTAAGTGATGTAATTGATAGAATTGGGAGACTCAATCTTGATTCAGTCCCAACTCAATCAACAGAGCAGCCTGGACCATCTCAGAAAGGTCCCCCAAAGTGGCTGACAAAGACACTTGAAAGTGTTCATCTTGATGAAATTGGAAAAACAGGAACCAGAAATTCAAACCGACAAAATGGAGGTAATGTAGATGACTCTAATTCACCTGTTGATATGGATGTTACTTATGATTGTGAATTGAACTTGTCTACAGATTTTGAACCAACTTCCTTCAAAGAAGTTGCTTCTCATGATGAATGGAAAGAAGCGATGCAAAAGGAGTATGATGCTCTCATAAAGAATGGCACTTGGAAGCTGGTTGATCCTCCATTTGGAACCAAACCAATTGGCTGCAAGTGGGTCTACAAGAACAAGTACAAAGCTGATGGCTCACTTGACAAGCACAAAGCTAGGCTTGTGGCAAAAGGTTTTGCACAGAAGGAAGGGGTTGATTATGAGGAAACATTTTCCCCCACAGCAAAATGGGCCACCATCCGGACACTCTTTGCACTAGCAGCTCCGAACGGTTGGAAAGTCCATCAAATGGATGTAAAAACTGCATTCTTGAATGGAGATCTAAAAGAGATTGTTTTTATGTCCCAGCCTAAAGGATTTGTTGTGAAAGGACATGAACATAAAGTATGCAAACTTGTGAAGTCCTTGTATGGCCTCAAACAAGCACCACGAGCCTGGTATGAAAAACTAACTGAGCATCTTCTGAAACTCAACTTCAATCCTTTTGATCTTGATGATGCAACTTTGTTTGTCAAGAAAGTTGGCAAAACAGTTGTGTATCTTGTGGTATATGTAGATGATCTTTTAATGACAGGGAACAATGAAAGCTACATTGCATCTATAAAGAAGGAATTGGGGAAAAGTTTTGAAATGACTGATTTGAGCTATGTTCATTACTATCTTGGCATTGAAGTAACCCAACATCCAAAATCCATATTTCTTTCTCAAAAGAAATACATTGGAGATTTGTTAAACAGATTTGGCATGACAGAGTGCAATCCTCTTTCTACTCCAATGCAACAAAACTTAAAGCTCACAGCTATTGAAGGAAAAGAATTTGAGGATGCAACAAAGTATAGACAGCTTATAGGAAGTCTCATCTACCTCACTACTACCAGACCAGACATTTCATTTACTATTGGAATCCTCTCCAGGTTTATGCAAAAGCCTTGTGAGGGACATTGGTCTGCTGTAAAAAGAGTTCTAAGGTACTTGAAGGGAACTCAAGACCTTGGAATCAAGTATACACAGGTGGACGACTTCAACTTGATTGGATACTCTAATTCAGACTTCGATGGAGACAAAGAAACTGGGGTATCTACTTCAGGATATGCTATGAGTCTTGGATTAGGAGCTGTCTCCTAGAGATCACGCAAACAATCAGTTCCAACAGATTCCACAATAGAAGCAGAATATGTGGCAGCAGCTGAAGCAACGAAAGAAATTGTGTGGCTTAGGAAAATTCTTGAAGATTTGCAGGTAAAACAAGTACAATCAACTCCACTCATGATTGATAACACCTCTGCAATAAAGTTGGCCAAGAACCCAAAGTTCCATGATCGAACAAGGCATATCAATACTAAATATCATCTGATTCAACATCATGTTGAGGCCAAAACAATCCATCTCCGTCATTGTTCCACAAATGAGCAAATTGCAGACATCTTCCCTAAAGCAGTTGGAAAGGAAAAGCTTGAACGATTCAGAATGATGCTTGGACTCACCAACATCCCTTCAGATTAAGGGGGGGAATGTTGACACCTAATCTTCATGATTGGGAATTTTATGTAAATAAATAAATTGGGAAGGTGAATAGTCATCGGGAGATGAACTGAACAATCACTCCCTATTGTATATAACAATGGGTTACCTATGGAATAAGAACGAATCAGTTTTTCTGATTTTTCTGCCAAACTGGAGTTACTCCTGACCTGACATCAACCTCTCATCACCTTTTAGAATCAAATCATCGACATATAATACTATAAACAATAATTTACTATCAATGACATTCACATCTGCTTCATTTTTGGTGAAGCCCAACCCAGTGAAATATCTATCAATAATGGTGTAGTAAGCACGGGGTGCTTTTTTTAGTCCATGCAGCACTCACTTGAGTGTACACACATGTGACTCACTATTGAAGGTCTAAAATCCTTCCAGATTTTCAATATACACGTCTTACTCAATCACACTATTGAGGAATCTTGTCTTCACATCCATTTGATGTATCTTCCATCCCATCTACACTCACAGTGCTATAATAGATCTGATTGAAGAGTGCCTTGCTACTCTAGAAAAATTCTCATCGTAATAAATTTCCTACACTTGAGAGAATCCTATGGCCACAAATCTCACCTTGTGTTTCTCCATCCTCCCATCTACTATTTTCTTTACCTTTCAAATCCATCTAGAACTCACCATTGAAGTTTTTGTTGGTTATGAGACTTCCCAATCATTGTTTCTAATAATGGAGTCATACTCCTCAACCATGGCATCAAACCATATTGGTTGCTGAAATACTTCCTAGAATTAGGAGCACTCAACCTCTACACTTTCACCTATCAGATCCATGTAGCTAATGTACCAATCTAGTGACCTCCTCTACCTGCACTGCGATGTGGGTGCTCCCAAGTTCTCTCTAGCATCATGCATCAATCTGTCAGCCTCTTTGGTGTGCTTCCTTCCATCTCTGGAAGTCTCTTCATGAATGGGTGCTTCCACTCTCTCTCCTATGCATGTGGTTGCTCCATATCATCTTGAGGTTCCTCCTTTGGAGCTAAAATCTCGTCATCTTCATGTACCTAAATTTCCCTCTCAAGGGAACATATCATGGCCTTCTATTCATCAAGCTTCACATCTGTATGAACCACTATCATCATGTTCGATGGATGGTAAACCTGATAGTTGTGAGGCCTATCAGTGTACCCTACAAATATGCCCAACTCAACGATTGGATCTAGCTTTTTTCTTGCATCCTTGGTAAAATGACAATAGGTTTATGAACTAAATATCCTAGAGTGTGCCACATATGGCTTCTTAACTGAAAAGTATTCTTTTGGTGTACTCATCCTGAGAATTCGATGAGGGGTTTATTTTACAAATAAATCATTTTGTTGCATACTTCAACCCTGTTGGCTTGATGGGCCTTGATCGAGGTGAAACGTTAGTTAGCCAAGAAAATACCCACACTAATAGTCCTTTCGGCATCATCCCACAGAGCGTGGACTGAAGTCTCACCTGAAGCAGGATGGGGGGATGCAGGAACCAAATTTCTACACCCTGAGATGGTTTTGAAGTCAGTCTATACTTCCTGATCCTACCTTTGTGCAGATTGATAATTCTTTAGGGCTTATCAATGTTCCTTCTCTTTCGTCCTTAATTTCCTCCGCGAAGGTACTCGACTCATCTTTGCATAGCCCTAACCTAAGGTATAGGAACTTACGAGCCTCTGTGACTACGTTACTGTATAAGTTCCCAAGTTATCTTAAGTTTTACCTAATCTACCATGCATTTACTGTTACCTTCACGTAATCCTTTACTCTTGCTTGCATTAAATTAGCAGATATAATCACATACATCCGTGCATCATATAAGTATTATAATGTAAACCGAGATCGTAACATAATATAATCAGGTGAATTAAATAGAGACAAAATACATAGTGATTGCAGAATAATTCTCTTTATTGATATCTCAAGCTCGGTACAGGCTTTATCTACCCTTGGCACATAGCTGCAGGGGTCCATGCACTTAGCTGCATACTTCCACCCTAGGCCTCTACGCACTCAGTTGTAGAGCCTCTACCTACGCTAAGACACGAGAACACTTAGAACTTCTTACCCAAAATCCTTCTTTTCCTTTACTACTCTCCTCTTAGACTCTTCTAAGACTCTCTTTTTATAGAATTCCGTGGTCCACGAACCATGGGTAGATCTTTACAGCCGACATGATACTTCACAAAACAACAACGGACAACAAAATGTAGAGACTTTCCATCTTTATCACAAAATTTGGGCCTTCTGCCCCAAAACTAGCTCTTGGGGGAACCCATTCCCAACAGGCCCCCAACAAAACATGGTGACTCTCCTTCCAGTTACTCATAGGCCCAGAGATCTTGGCATGAAGACCCCCTAGCTTGACCTGTACAAATCCTACCTTGGTGGTGCACTGTGTGTTTGCCTGCTTTATTTCTTCGACCAACTGCTTTATTGTAGGCCCTGCATTGTCAGCCTGAAGCTTCTACTGAGTCTCCTGCAGACTGGCCAGCTTTCCTTCAATGGAGATCATAATCAAGTAGGCCTCATCCAACCAAGGCTTCAAGCATGCCTTCAAAACTGCCTTTCTGTGCTGAGCTACATCTACCTCATCCTTCAATTCCTTGGCATCTTGCAACTTCACGAGTCTCTGTGTGAGGGAAACAATATGCGTTATCCCTTTTACCTCATTGTTGCATTTTTGCAGCTCTCGCACCTCTGTTTCCATCCTCTGCATAGTAGGTTCTTCTTGTACACTGGTTAGTGCTTCGAATGACTGTTCAAAAAGAGTTGTGTAGTCCACCACTTCACTTTCTACTACTGCTATTGCCTCTGTTATAGTAGTCACGCGCTGCTCCTTAACTTCTGGTGGAGTTGAAAGCTGGGTTGTCAACTGTAATTCTATAATTTGAAGGTTTAGCTCCAACTAAACCTTTGCCAATTCTGTGCGGGCGTTGTGCACCCCGTACCTGGGCATCTTTTGTGGCCCTATTTTTTCTTGTCCCCTTGGATGCCTGATATGGAATGGGGGTGTCTGCAAGTCCAGTCTGCTCCGTTCTGTTTTGTCAGATTTTCCTCTTCTTCCTCCTCTTTTAGGGAGGGTTACTTTTCTTTGTTAGAGCCATGCTCCTCTACTCCTATCTATCCACCTATCTCCTATGTGGCAATGCAGTCTTCCCTAGCCTTACCCTTAACCTCCTTCATCCTTTTCTCAGCTAACTGCTCCATCTTGAGTTTGGCTTCATCCTTCTTCCACTGTGTGGCTGTCTTGTTGGATTGCACTGTTAAGTTTGAGGCAGTGTTCCATTCTGTCAACTAGCTGTCAATAACTACTTGAATTGCATCATATGTATTTAAGAAGGGAAATTCATGCCACTTCTTATCGGGGTCCTTTCACGCCATTATGGATACATCGTAGAAATCAACCTTAAACTCCACATATAGCTGCAATTTATAAAAGACAGTAGGCGACAACTGCAGCTTATGCTTGATGGCCATGTGCACTCCTTGATCCACTTAGGATCCTTGGTCACCCATAACGAAGTGTACTTTGCAGCCTCAGGCAGGTCCGATGCGACCAAGGGAAATTGGTTGTCTTCGGGTAGCTCCCAAGCTACCAGCACGATGGACAACAAGAGCCATGCATAGTGGAAGGTCTTGCCGATATTCTGTGCCTCATGATAGTTCGAGAGGAACTCACTGTAGATGTAGCACACCTAATTAAACTGAACCCCCTCCATGCATTGGGCCGCTAGAGCTACGATGAGCGTTGGTAGTTCATCATAGAAACACTTCCGCATGACCTTCCCTGCCAATATTTGTGTAGCCACCTTGACCACAAGGTTGAAAACACTCATAATCACATAGCCATGCGACTTCCTTACTAATCCAAACTTCTTATTCATGGCCTCCGCGAGGGCCAGTTCACCTACCTTTCCACAAAACATCATAGTCAGATTCTCCCTTGAATATGGAAGCCTTGTGATTCTATGGATCACCCTATCAATGATGGGTATTGGCTCGTCTCGTCACAAAAACCCACCATGTACCAAGCACAAGAGCTACTTGATTAGAAGCAAGGTAATGAGTGTGCGATTGTAGTGCAACACCCATAGCAGGCTGAGCAGGCCTGCCTTATCCACTCCTTTGGGCCACTTCCATGGTTCCAATGTGTTCACCCTAGTGGTCTTATGGAGGATGCAGTGCATCAGCTGGCTTTTCACTAACTGACGGAATTGCTCGGTAACAGCTAAGTCCCAATCCTCCAATTTCAATATTGGAATCCATGACAAGCACAGTCCTTAAAAAATAATCTTTTCTAGCAGCAGAGGTGTGTACAAGGTTACCTTGCTCTCGTCAATGTCCTTAGGCACCTTGGCCTTGCCCCTACGTGTAGGGAAGTACTCAAGAAATTTAGTAATGGGGTCAGACCCCTCAACTTCAATGTCCTCCCTATCGATCACAAGATCTTCATCATCCATTCGGATATCCCCAATTTCTTCCTCCTCTGGTTCTAGGTTAATGGTTCTTCCATTTTCCTAAGGAGTGGGCTTGTCCTTTGGCAGGTTTCTCCTAGGTGAGGCACGCACTGGTGGTGTCGTGGCCTACTTTCCTTTCTTTCCTTTCGCACCTTCTTGGGTCTGGGTTGGCCTTGGTCTAGGAAAATATGGCGACTTGGGTATCTCTGCAACCCCTGGAGCAGTTCCCTCTACTTCCATAGCAACCTCTCACACAACCCCTTTGACTATCACTGCTTTCCCAATATATACAGTGTTTGTTGGTGTTGACATGACGGTATCCAATAGTTCTTGGGTTTCCCTTAGTAATTTCTCAAACACCAAACTCGTTATCAAAGATTCAAAGAATTCCTAGTTCATACACATCTGAGAGCTCAACAACTCAATGCTCAAAATTCCATGGGTTCTTCGTTGGGCAGCCACATGTAATTTATAGCCCATTTTGGATTCAAATCAAACCATTCCCCCTAAAATTGGTTCATTAATTTTAGATTGGTAGCAAGCTTTCAAGGATCTTGCCCATAAATTTCATGTTAAATGCCACCCCCTCACTCCATTTGGCCGTTTTTCCATTGTCAAATCATGAACAGTGACTTTAACGGTAACTTTTCGGTTGACCTGCACGATTTTATCCCCAATAGCGCAGCCTTCTGCACGCTCGTTGGTCTCTATGACATCTCTTCATTTTGCGTAATTCCTTTATCATGCAGCACCCTGACTCGGGTAGTGTAGTTTATAGCCCCAAGCCTCCTTTCAGCTTCCTGGAGTGCTAAGTCTGTGTTTCCTTCATATAGTCACCTAGCCAGATCACCTTTGTATGGCTTCAATCGACTACCATCCACTTTTCCTGGGAAGGGCTCCCCATTTAACTTAATCAACGAAACTGATCCATTGTCAGAAATCTCTTTGATGACATAGGGCCCCAGTCAGTGCATCCTAAATTTTCCTTGAAATTTATCAAACTTGCTGTCATATAGAAAAACCAGCTCATTTTCCTAGAATGTGGGCAGTTTAATGTGCCAATCATGCCATGCCTTTCCATGCTCCTTTTGAACTTGTCGATGAAATCCAGCTAGAAATTGGTCCTATTTAAGCTCTGCTAGCTATGTGAGCCTCTCTTCCAAGGCTTCGTGTTCTGCCATTCCTATGAGTGCCGCTATGTGCAGATTAGGTACAAGTTATTCCATTGGCATCATAGCTTCTATGCCATACACAAGTTTGAAAAGAATTTTCCCAGTCAACTTCTTGCAAGTCGTTCTATAGGCCCATAGCACCTCTGGTACGTGCATTTCCTAGTCACTTCTCTGAGCATTTAAGTCCTTTGTAAGTGCATTCTCTAGTATTTTATTGAATGCTTCCACTGTTCCATTGGCCTGTGGGTGATAAGGTATGCTCTTTTAATGATACACCTAGAATTCTTTCATCAACACGGTGATTGTTTCATTAAGGAAGTGTGTACCGCTATCACTCACAAACATCTTGGATAGCCAAATCTCATCAATACATATTCAAAAAGAAACTTCACTGTTGTCGTGACAGTACAGTCCTTCACAGGCTGTGCCTCTACCCATCTAGTCAAGTACTCTATTGTGGTGATGATGTATCGGGCACCTATTTTCTTCCCCAGAGGTTGAATTGGTCCCACAAATTCAATTTCCCATTTATCAAATGATTGTAGTGTCATTTATAGTGTCAATGATATTTCATCCCTTCATGATGGCCTACCAGTCCTCTGACATGCATGACATGCCCTACAATATGCTTTCAGGTCCTTATGCAGATTTGGCCGCCACAATCCAAGATGCAGAACCTTTTGCATTGCCTCTTTTCCTACATAATGTCCTCTTGCAGCTACTCCATGAGCCTCTGTGAGGATGTTTCTTCACTCAAATTCAGGTACATAGCATCGTAATATTTCATCAGACTCCATTTTGTACAGATGTCCTACAATAACAGAAAATTTTGCTGCATGCACTGCTAATTACTTCTTTTGCTGGCTTGTATACCATTCTAGAGCAGTCCATGTTGTCAGGAATTGTATGATGTTCTCAAAGTGACTGTCGGCAACGTGTACCGCAAAGAGCTGCGTGTCAGGCAATCTTTCCTCTAAATTAATGGGCTCCTCTCTCGTTTCGATGCGTGAGAGATGATATGGTCTCGCATTCAATCGTCTAGGCTTCAAAATAACTTCAAAATCATAATCCTGAAATATTAACAACTACCTGTAGATCTTCCCCCCTAGCACAGGCTTATTAACCAGGTATCTTAACGCAGAATGATTTGTATACATCTTAAAATGTCCACCTAGCAAATAGTTCTTGAACTTTTGGAGCACATATACGATGGCTAGTCCTTCGTGCTGTGCAGTGGAATAGTTCTTCTCAGCCTTGGACAACTTCCTCCTCGTGAATGGTATAGGATGGTCCAATTCCCCTTCACCCACCCGTGTCAGCACGACCCCCAGCATGATACATAAGGCATCCATGTGCACATGAAATTCCTTCTTCCAGTCTAGAAAGACTAGTATCAGCGCGGTAACCATTTTCTCTTTCAGCACGTCCAAGTTCTTCTGGCATTCATCACTCCAACAGAACGTAACCATTTTCTCTTTTAGCGCGTCCAAGTTCTTCTGGTATTCATCACTCCAACAGAACGTAGCATCCTTTTTCAACAAATCCTCCATGGGCACGGTGCTCTGGGCATATCTCTTGATGAACTTCCTATAGAATCTATTATGCCCCAAGGTCACACGTAGTTGTTTGACATTCGTTGGCGCCTCCAAGTTGATTATCACCGTGATCTCCGTGGGGTCTACCATCAATCCTTGTTTGCACACCACATGCCTTAGAAGGATTCCAAAAGGGACACAAAATAGACACTTATTTAGATTGAGCACAATCTAGTACCTTAGACACATATCTAACATTAAGTGCAGACTTGCCACATGACGCTTGACCAATCCAAACACTTTCCAATTGTCAAAGTACACTTTCAGGAACTTATGAATGAAGTCTTTGAATGCTGCACCGATTACATGTGAAAATATCGCTGGCGCATTCTTCAGCACAAAAGGCATTACAGTATACTGAAAACATCCCCATTCTATCACAAAGGACTTCTTGCTTCTATCTTCAGGTGCAATTTTGATCTGATGATACCTAGAGAACCGATTAGTGAAAGAGTATGCTTCCTAGCCACCTACATTGTTCAAGACTTCATCAGTGAAAGGGGTCAGGAAGGGGTCATGCAGGCAAGCATCATTCAGGTTCTAGAGATCCATGCATATCCTTATTTCTTCTTTCTGTTGCTTTTCATGAACCATTATAGGACTTACCCAATCAGACTCTTCTACTGGTTCAAAAATTCCTGCCACGAGCATCTCATCCAACTCAACATGAACCCTTTCCTTATACTTAGGATTAAGGTAGTAATTTCTTTGTTTTACAGGCTTCGCATCTAGTTTCAGGGTGCTCTTCATGACACCCAGGTCTCCTACTATCCCTTTTAGATGAGACTAATTTGTGGGGAACAAATCCTAATATTCACAGAGGAGCTCAACAACCTTGTCTACTATCGCATCATCCCAATAGTCCCCAAATTTTTGCAAATTTGGGTTCCACCTCTATGCCAATGTTGACTTGCCTGCTATTTAGTGGCATGGTTATGTCAGGATCCTCTATCTGTATACCTTCAACCTCGCGATGACATTTAGTTTCCGGAATATTAAATTTTTGGGGATCCTTGCTTTCTTATTCAACAGTCACGTTATAGCATTCTAGTGCATGACTCAACTGGGTAGTCCAATCAGGTTGGAACAGGTCCAAAGGATCTTGTGGTATCCTAAATATTGATGCTTTAACCTCCCGTAGTGTCACATCAATATAGTTAAACCCATCCTCAAAGCTGAACGCCATTAAAAATCATTGGGGCAAGATGTCCCATTCCTCTGTACCATGGCAGAGCTTGGTTTCCAAGTACCAATTCATTGGTATGACGCCCAGGGTATGACAAAATAGATGCACCCATTCAGGCTGAGGCTCTGCACCATAAGCCTTATTCCATTTAGCCAAGTGATCGCGCGAGTAATCTCCTCCGTCATACTTATCTATCATCTGCATTTTTGGCTACCCAAAATGATTCTCATCATCCTCCTATAGTTGTGCCAATCACTAAAAATATCCTTGTGTGTACTCCACCATCTTGCAGGCATAGCGCATAGTACCTAGTCCAAGGCCTAGAAGCAATGTTTCTCCAGCTACTTCTCTTTCAAATGCATCCAAAAAGCAATCAACATCAATTAGCCCATCATAATGAGGAAGATTCCTGACATCAGATGACACGCATATCCTTATTTCTTCTTTCTATTTCTTTTCCAGAACCATTATCGGGCTTACCCAATCAGACTCTTCTACTGGTTCAAAAATTCTTGCCACAAGCATCTTATCCAACTCAGTGTGAACACTTTCCTTATACTTAGGATTAAGGCAGTAAGTTCTTTGTTTCAAAGGCTTCGCATCTAGTTTCAGGGTGATCTTCATGACACCCAGGTCTCCTATTATCCCTTTTAGATCAAAGAACTTTGTGGGGAACAAATCCTAATTTTCACGGAGGAGCTCGGCGACCTTTTCTACTGTCGTGTCATCCCAATAGTGCCCAATATTTGCAAATTTGGGTTTTTCCTTTATGCCAATGTTGACTTGCCTAGTATTCAGTGGCGTAGTTATGTTAGGATCCTCTATTTGCAGACCTTCAACCTCGTGGTGACCTTTAGTTTCTAGAATATTAACCTTCCGAGGATCCTCACCTTCTTCTTCAATGGTCACATTATAGAATTCTAGTCCATGACTCAACTAGGTAGTCCAATCAGGTTGGATTAGTTCGAAAGGATCTTGTGGTATCCTAAAGGTTGATGCTTTAACCTCCTATAACGTCGTGTCAATATAGTCAAACCCAGCCTCAAAGCTTAACGTCATCAAAAATCCCTGCCGCAAGATGTCCCATTCTAATATGCCATGGCGAAGCTCAGTTTCCAAGTACCAATTCATTGGTATGACGCCCAGGGTATGACAAAATAGATGCACCCATTCAGGCTGGGGTGTCGCGCCATAAGCCTTATTCCATTTAGCCAGGTGATCATGTGGGTCATCTCGTCCATCATACTTATCTATCATCTGCACTTTTGGCTACCCAAAATGATTCTCATAATCTTCCTATAGTTGTGCCAATCACTAAAACTATCCTTGTGCGTACCCCACCATCTTGCAGGCATAGCACGCAGTACCTAGTCCAAGGCCTGGAAGCGATGTTTCTCCTGGTACTTCTCTTTCAAATGCATCCAAAAAGCAATCAACATCAGCTATCCCATCATAATGAGGCAGATTCCTGACTTTGGATGACACACAATGCAGCAATTTGGTCATCATATTACAACTAGCGTCAAGACTTCATGGAGTCAGTTCTGCCAATGCTTGAATTCTTCATACAAATGTAGCATGCAGGAGCTTTCACGATCCCATGCAATGCGTTCTTCTGCTATCAGATTCACCCAATCCTAGTCTCGCACTGTTATATTGTAAATCTAGTCCAGATCATCATCACTTTCGTAATATCAGACTAGTTTTGTATAGCACGGTCACTCCACACGATCCAGTGGCACGACTACGCAGAGTGAATTGTTTTCAATTATCATCTTCCGCTTATTCATGTTTATTACCCCATTCATGTTAGTGGCCCAATCTATTCCAAGGAGCGGAGGGTAGGGATTGCTATCATCCACAATCTCTATTACCTCAAAATTTTCCAGTGCACTTGCACCCTCAATTTCAACTGTGACCCTTTGGAGCCTCCCCATTGGGATAATTTTTTGTTGATTTTCCATCCTTAACTATATCAGAGACCATTGGACCATAGGTCTCCCCATTCTCTCCCAGGTCTATTTTGGAAAAACATTTACGTTGGACCACAGATCCAAGATAACTTGGTCCATCTCGTATTCCCCTATCTGCGTGGAGAGTCTCATCTCCCACTCGGTCCTTTCCTTGCTCTTTCCAAGATTCCTGACCATGTGCGACTCACTAGTAGCGCTATCCTTACCAACACACCGGTTGATCAATTCCTGCAGGCCCTTCACAACCTTACTGTCATGGAGCAACTTCATTCAGGTCTCTTAGAATGTGGTAAGCATGCACAGGTCCATTTCTTCAACTGGTTTCTCCTGACTTCTGGCGGTAGAAGCCTCAACTATGTTTTTCTTCACTTCCACAAATTTTTCTTTTGCGTAGTCCAAATCACACCGAGTCTCCTTCTCTGGTGCTTTGCAGACCCATACACCTTCTGTAGGCTGCTTCCCTTTATCCTCCCCAGTCGAGGTTCTGCTCCACAACACAATTTTTACCTTAGGGTCTTCCTTGCAAGGCTCAACCCTCATCATCTGGAGATTCTGCATCGGCTACAGAGGCTGGGCCCCATTTGCGTGAATCTTAGCCAACAATATTGGGCAATCCTTAGTCACATGGTCAAACTGAGTACAGTAGCGGCATGACAATCACGTCGGATTCAGACAGTCCCTCACATAGTGTCCTGGGCCTCTATAATTTTAACCAATTTGTTGTCCTTGGCATCCCCAAGGCCCTCCTCCACCTCAGCCTTAGTTACGGCCCCAATATTCACCTTGCATTCCCCCAATGCCTTGGTTTGGAGGCCGCATTTCTATCTGCATTCTTTATGTGGGTGTCCTATCCATCATCAATTTGTAACTTCAATAATTACACTCGTCATGGCCTACTAATTGACAAAAATTTTAGAATAGTCGTTGCGGTGTTTGTACAAATTTCTGTAGAAAATGGCAACTACCAGTCATGTGTTTCCCTGCTACCTGACATATAGCACACCATATCGTAGGCCCTTCACTTGGCCCTGCTACAGCCTCTAGTCGTAGAGGCATTATTCCTCCTGCTACAAGAAAGTTCACGAACACTGGGTAGTGATCCTTGTCATGCCCCTGACCCTTGCATTTTATGCACCAAACCTCTTCCCATGCCTTTAGCCGAGTAGTTCTATCCTGCTTCAAACTTTGCATTTCGAGACAAAGGTTTTGCAACTGTCCATGAATCTGCTGAACTCCCAGATTTGGATCTTACATCAGTGTTTCATGCAGTCTCATTACAATCTCAAAGGTTTCTGCCTGAGTCATAATCTTCTATTGTGACAGTGAAACCCTTAGGTGAGGCAAGAGTGAAGCGGCGAACCACTCCCAAGGGGTCTCACCTAGTTTCATCGTGATTTCCTTGATTCCCACAATCGACTCCACTTCAGACTTAGGCGTACTAAATTCTTTATTCAATGTGGTCTGGATCTCTGCTAGTGTAGCTGCCTGGTTGTCATTAGAGTACTTGATGTACCAGGTTAGCGTGCGATCCCGTAAGGCACTAACCAATGTCGCCCTCTTCATGTGATCATTCGCAACACCTAAGCTTCCCATACAACCTTTATGACTAACCAAAATTTGTTCGGGTCCTCATTCCCTATGCCCTTGAATATAGGTAGTTTTATGGAATTCACCATATTGAACAGTGGAGGTGGCAGTGGTGTGGGTGATGGGGTGAGCGGTGGAGGCGAGGATGGAGGTGGTGTGGATGGATGTGATGAGGGTAGAGGAGGTGTAGGTATTCACTAGAACCCTCGTCTTATTAAGTGACTAGCGCTCACGGGAGAAATCTGCAGTGTCCCTTCGTGGTCACTTAAAAGGAGTTCAATCAGTGGGCTGTACTTAGGACCTTTTCTTCCTTCGTCCCTGAAAGAGTTTCCACTTTGCATAGCTCCAAACATCAAGGTAACCACATAACCCACTGTTCACACAAGAGCATCTTAATCCAAGTATTCAGTTATTTTAAATACTAACCTCTCAGTCCTTTGAAGAATCAGCACTCTGCTTCACTATAACTAATAGAGGTATCGATTGCGAACTCGGTCACAAATCCTCCTATGATGTGGTTGAGCCAATGGTTGAAAACAAGCGTGATTTTATCTTCAGAAGCTTCTAACCTCCTTACTAGCTCCGGTGTCTAGAAAATTAATTTTTTAAGCCTCGACCTTCCTTAATCGTTTGGAAACTTTGCGATCCACTCATATAACTCAACCGGGAAGTAACATAAGAAGATTTCGTGTATTTCTATGTACACGTCTTTGGTCAATCACTATTTTTTTGTTTATCATGGGTTCTTGTTTTCTTGCACTGCAAATTCGTGGATATTTCTATCCAACCAGGTTTTATTTTACTCCTTAGTTGGATTCCAATGATATGACATCACGCATCTCTCATCTAGATCCCGGTCCCGGCAATGGAACCATTTGTTGGCTTGATGGTCCCTGACCCAGGTTCATCGTTAGTCATCCAAGCAAATCCCTACACTACTGGCCCTTTTGGCATCAGCTTGTGGAGTGCAGATTGAAGTCTCACTCGAAGTAGTATGGGGGGATGCAGGAACCAAGTTTCTGCACCCTAAGATGGTTGTGATGTTGGTCTATACTTCCTGATCCTGACTTCGTGTAGATTGATAAGCCTTTAGGGCTTATCGATGTTCCTTCTCTTCCATTCTTTAGTTCCTCCATCAAGGTACTCAACTCATCTTCATGCAGCCCTAACCTGAGGTCCAGGCACTTACACGCTTCTGTGACTGCATTACTATATAAGTTTCCAAGTTATCTTAAGTGTTACCTAATCTACCATGCAATTAAAGTTACCTTCGTGTAATCCTTTACCCTTGCTTGTGTTCAATTAGCATATATAATCACATACATTCGCGCATCAAATATGAATTATAATGTAAATCTAGATTGTAACATAATATAATCAAATGCATTAAACAGAGACAAAATACATAGTTATTGTAGAATAATTATCTTTATTGATATCTCAAGTTTAGTACAGATTCTATCCGTCCTGCACACACAGCTGCAGGGGTCCGCGAACTCAGTTGCAGACTTCCACCCTAGGCCTCTACGCACTCAGTTGTAGAGCCTCTACCTACAGTAAGACCCGAGAACACTTACAAATTCTTACCCAAAATCCTTCTTTTCCTTTTCTACTCTCCTCTTAGACTCTTATAAGACTACCTTTTTATATAATCCCATGATCCGCGGACCATGGGTAGATCTTTACAACTGACATAGTACTTCATAAAATAAGGGCATACAACCCTTTGACCTCTTTGCACTCCATGACCATAAAATAAGGAGACTTTCCATCTTTATTACATGATTTGGGCCTTTTACCCCAAAACATGGGCTTTTAGACCCAAAAAATGCCTCTTGGGGGAACCCATTCCCATCAAGCACACAAGTGCAATGGTAGGCCTTGATCATGTAACATCGCCCATGCAACTGACACAATAGTTTTGTTTTTCCTTTCATCCACCCCATTATGTTGCGATTATGTAGTGTTATTAATTCTTGTTCAATGTCCTATGATGCACATAAGTTCTTCAATTTATTCGACACATATTCACCACCATTATTGCTTCTAAGAGATTTAACTTTCCTTCTAGTATATTTCTCAACAACTTATTTAAATTCACAAAATTTAGCTAACATCTGATCTTTCTTCTGCATGAAGAAAATCCATCAATTATGAGAAAAATCATCTACCAATATTACAAAATACCTATGCTTGGCCATGGAAGTTTTCGAGAATGGTCGACACATATTTGAGTGAATTGTATCAAGGATCACTTGCGCTTGACTATCTTTATCATGAAAGGAAGCTTTGGTGTACTTCCCCACTGTACACCCTTTAAATGTGTCTCTCTGCCCTAGTTTACCCTTGGAAAGTCATGTAGAAATTTCTTGCATGATCTTCAAAGCTTCATGTTGTAGGTGACCCAATCTTATATGCCACAACTCACTGATGTTTGGGCTCTACACCTTCACTTCTTTTGTTCTCAAAGAAACACAATCTTCTACATCCAATTTGTAGAGTTTATTCACTAAACCTCGATCCAATTCACCTATATGGTGGCTATGTGATGAAGGAAATAATTTCCATTGCTAAATATCACATCGTGGCCACAATTCTCCAACATGGAAACTGAAACCAAATTCTTCTTCAAACCTAGAACATACATGACATATTTTAATGTGAGAGGAGAACTAGGCTATCTCTAAAAGGTAACAGTATCAATGTTGATTGTGTTATACCTCCCTTCATGTCCCATCTCAATGTGCATCTAGAGGTCCTTCTTCTCCAAGTCACTGAAAAACTCTTTGTTGCCGATCATATGGAATGAGGATCCATTATCTAGGTGGCACACACAACCCATCATCAGTGTCACAATCTAATCAATGAGGGTGAAATCCAGTTTGAATTGTGAGGCAAGAGCTTCACCTGCAACTCCTCGTTAAGGATTATTAACAACCTTCTTGTGCAAATACATTATGGCATAATGTCCCAACTTGTGACAATGAAAACATTTAATCTTCAACATGTCATTTTTTCTTGCTGCCCTGACTCAAATATGATTTGGAATGGGATGACTTCCCCTTCACTTTCTTCACCTTTCCAGTTAAGGAATAGCTATCCTCATCATCATGCTTGGATGAGGATCCATATTTGGTGTTCCACCGAAACTCTTCTTGTACCAATTTAGACCACAATTGCTCCTACTCTAGTAGCTTCTCCCTCACATTCACTAAGTCCTGGTAGCAATGCCAACTCCTGGGAAGGCCTACAAGTGTTAATCTCACTAGATAATCTTCAGCAACCATAACACCGACACTTCCAAGCTCATCCCGACATAGGGTGAACTTGGTCAAGTACTTCGGTATTGTATCGCCCTTCTCCATATTGATCTTTCTGAGCTTCACCTTCAGTGCCAGCTTTCTATGGTCACTATTGTTTTGAAACGGGTCTGTCAAGGCATTCCACACTACAAGTGGAGTTTCCTTACAGTGGAGGTTCGAGACAAATATTATCTTGAACTACTTCTAGGATAATCCTTCTCGCCTTTGCCACACATTTTCTCCACTCTGCCAGATCTTGAGCATCAGCTGAATTAGGAATATCTTTGTTTATGAATACCTTAAGCCTGTTGTCTCCCAAAAATGCTTCCATCCTATTCTGCTAAGCAATAAATTTTGAACTACCATCAAGGGAATATTCGAGTCTCAATCCTTAGAATGACATCCTACTGGCTCTGATAAATGATACTGCAAAATTGATTTCTCCTACAAAAGAAAAACCTGTATTCTCCTCTTGTATAGTGATTCCAGCTCTGATACCATGTAGAAATTCCTTGTAGAGTCAAACTATGAATTGTAATATGTTAAAACAATTGACTTGAATCTACTCTACTCATCTACATAAAAAATAAATGATCGATGAATTCACGAAGCATATAAGATAAAGAATTCAATCACACATAGCACAATGATTTTCTTATGAAAGGAAAAGCTAAAAACCCCTGTTATCTATATATTGCATTAATAAAAAAATATGAGAAGATTGGTGTGCTTTGTTGAAGCCTAGAAAAATATGCACTATCTCTATCTGTCTTAGTACTTCCTAAAAATGCTCAAACCAAGACTTAACCAATTATTCTACCTTCCAAGCTCCTGTTTCCTTGTGCAGTTCCCTAGGGAACTATCCCATACTTAATTCATAAACCCCATAATTATAAATTATGCAATCCTCATAGGCTTTCCTCTTATTACATGGACCACCTATACAATTCGAATGATTATACAATTGATAGTACACTATCCATGAACTCCAATCTCAATTGGGTAACTCTCATATCTGACATGCATGAATTATTTATGAGTAAGTCATCAGTTAACTTGTTGATGAAATGAAGAAACGCCCAACTGTTTGACATCCTACTAGTTCCTCCATCATGTTTAGCGAGTTTAACTGAATTTAACTCTATTAAACTGAATTAATTAATTACAACTCAAAATGAACTCAACCAGGGCTCCTATACTATATGAGACACTCTACATGAGTTGAGTTAGACCCTCAACTCAAATTAATTGAGCCAACTAAGTCAAATTAAATTAGTTAATTATTACAAGTTGTCATGAGATGTGGAATTAGAATTTAATTCAAGGAAAAAATTAAATTAGGATTTTCTTGTTTCATTTTCAAAATTTTTTGATCCGTTGTAATTACCTCTTCTCCTCACACAATCTCCTCTCTCTTTCTTGCTCAGAATACAGATCTACATAGATGCAATACAATTCCATTGTATACAGTGAGGGGTTTCCTTTTAGGGAAAAAAACCTTAAATTAAACATAACTTATATCGTGAGATCTCCGTGTAATGGACCCAGATTGACTACACAATTACAACATTTTACAAGGTAATTTCACATCTATTTTTAACTTCGGGTTCATTGCCCCCAATCCCCCGCTAGGCGAGGGGGCTCCAAATAATCGTCGTCGCCTCCCCCATGGACCCCCCTGGTGGCATACATTTTACGGGCGGCATTTCCGCCACATTATGAAATGGGGTCCAATACAACAATACCTCTGAATAAGGAAGATAATCAAGCTCCACACCTAATAATCTCCCACTTGGAGACTGATTATAGAAACTCCATCGCTACTTCATTTGTTGGGCAATGACTCCACTTTGGACCTGTTGTTTCTCATCTTTATCATCATACTTGAAGACCAATTGAAACTGAGCAGAATCTCAGTTTCTCCCTGGTTAAAAATTTTGTTAACATATCTGCAAGATTCTGGATAGTGTGTATCTTTTCCAGCTTCAGCTGTCCATCTTCCAACACTGACCATATGAAATGGTACTTGAGCTGTATATGTTTAGTCTCAGAATGAAATGTAGAGTTCTTTGTAACATTTATAGCACTCTGATTGTCACTGTATAACTTGCCCAACTCCTGCTTCTTACCCAATTCATCCAGAAACCTTTGTAACCAAATCATTTCTTTACTAGCCTTTGTATAAACAACATACTCTACTTCCGTTGTTGAGAGTGCAACAACATTTTGCAGTTTTGAAACCCAACTGACAGTTGTTCCACCTACAATAAACACATACCCTCTGGTTCTCCTCTTGTTATCTCTATCACCTGCCGTATCTACATCAACATATCCCTATAGAGCAATGTTTGAACCACCAAAGCATAATGCTTGATTTGTGGTACCTCTCAAATACCTGATAATCCACTTCACCACCATCTAATCTTATTTTCTTGGATTGTTCATGTACCTGCTTACAACTCCCACTACATGTGAAATATCAGTTCTTGAGCAAACCATTGCATACATTAAGCTTCCAACTGCTAATGCATATGGAACTTTAGACACATGAGTCACTTCTTCCTGAGTCTTGTGACACACCTCCTTAATTATTTTGAAATGGCTAGCCAAAGGTATGTTAACTGGTTTTGCATTCTGCATATTAAATATTCTCAACACCTTTTCTATGTACTCACTCTGAGACAATGTTAATTTTTGATTCCTCCTATCTCTAGTTATTCTCATACCAAGGTTTTTTTTTCCAACAGCCAAATACTTCATTACAAATGAGTTTGCCAATTTTCTTTTGAGCACATTTATTTCCTGCATGTTAGAACCTGCAACAAACATGTCATCTACATACAATAACAATATAATATAGCTGCCATCAATTTTCCTTATGAGAAAAACAAAATGATCAGAGTGACATCTAGTATAACCTTGTTCAAACATAAAACTGTCAAATTTTAGATACCATTGCCTTGGAGCTAGTTTTAAGCCATACAGGATCTTCTTCAACCTGCACACTATTTTCTCCTTCCCTTTGACCTCATATCCTTGCGGTTTTTGCATATATATCTCTTCCTCTAAATCCCCATGGAGAAAGGTTGTCTTTACATATAACTGCTCAAGATGCAAATCTTTAGCTATTACTAGACTTAAAATAGTTCTTATTGAAGTGATTTTAACAATAGGAGAAAATATCTCATAAAAGCCTATACCCTTTTTCTATGCAAACCCCTTCACCACAAGTCTAGCTTTCTACCTTTTTCTACCTTCATCCTCTTCCTTCAACCTGTAAACCTATTTATTTTACAATTTTGTTTTACCTACTGGCAACCTGACTAAGTGCCAAGTCTGGTTATGTGCTAAGGGGTCCATCTCTTCTTTCATGGCTTGCCCCCACTTCTTCCTCATTTCTACCTGCACTGCTTCTTCATAACATTCTGGTTAACTAGAATTAGTCAACAATACATAATATAATGAAGGAGAGTATCATTCAAGGGGTCTACTTATCCTAGTAGATCTTTTAACACCACTTTCAGGTTTTTGAGGTTCTTGTTGCTATTGTGGTTGGTATTGTTGTTCTAGCTATTGATCATTATGATTTTTAGGCACCTTCACCTTTTCTATGATCTCATCAAGCACTGTGTATTCTTTGTTTTCTTTTTCCCATTTCCTTTCCTACAGCTGATCCTTATACAAAACCTTTTCATTGAATATGACATCTCTTCTCCTAATGATTTTTTGTTTTTAGCAATAACGAAAATCATTAACACCATATCCAATAAAGGTACATTTCTTTGATTTTGCCTCAAGCTTTGTTATATTTTCTTTATTAATGTGGACAAAGGCATCACAACCAAAAGTTTTTAAAAATGAGTAGTTTACCTTTTTACCTATCCATGCCTCCTTTGGAATATCACCATCCAAGGAACTTGAAGGCCCTCTATTTATTAGATAAACAACATTATCTATAGCATTTGCCCAAAATTGTAAAGGAAATCTTGCATGCAATCTCATGCACCTTGCATGCTCCATGATTGTCCTATTCATTCTTTCTGACACACCATTTTTTATGGTGTTCCTGGAACTATCTTCTCTCTGCAAATTCCATTCTTTGCACAATACCTATCAAATTCTTTGCTGCAATATTCACCTCCATTATCTGATCTGAGACACTTCAACCTTTTACCTGTCTCATTTTCAACCAAAGCGTTCCATTTCTTGAAAGTATCAAATACATCATATTTATTCTGAATACAATAAATCCAGGTTTTCCTAGTTGTATCATCAATAAAAGTAACATAATAACAAGAGCCACCAAGAGATGATACCTGAGCAGGTCCCCATTCATCTGTATGCACAAGCTCTAATTCTTCACTCTCCTTTTCTTTCCCAACTCTAAGGATTTTGAGTCTCTCTTGTTTTCCACAAACATAATTCTCACAGAATTTTAAATCAACATGCTTCAAACCTGGCAACAAATTTCTTGAGTGAAGAATGTGCATCCCCTTCCCACTCATGTGCCCGAGCCTATGATGCCAGAATGTTGTATCTTTTCTTATAGAGGTTAAATCATTAACATAACTAGAAATACCATTGCATAAATACAATGTAAAACCTTTTCTCCTTTTGCTATTACCAGGGCTCATTTAGTGTCCTTCTAGGTTTTATTTGTAAAAGTAGTTACAGAGCCTTCACCTCCCAACTGTTCTGTTGAAATTAAATTTTCTTTAGATTTGGAACATGCCTTACCTTCGTCAATAGCCATTAATTTCCATTATGTTGTTTTATGAAAACTGTACCCATTCCAATGATTTTACAGAGTTTATCATCACCTAATCGAACGTGTCCAAAATCTCCTTGAACATAATCATGAAACTGTTTCCTATTAGGTGTGGCATGGAATGAGGCCCCTCAATCTACCACCTAGGCATTAATAATACTTTATAATGAAATAATCAAAGCATCTTGCAACACATCACCTGTCACATTCACTTCATGATTATTTTCTTGTTGTGTGTCTCCTTATTTTCCCTTCCGAGACTTGCAGCCTATCTTCAGGTGTCCTTTCTTCCTACATTTCCAGCACACTATCCTTGATCTAGACTTGGATCTACCTTTCCTTGAATTACTACGATATATTGGGATCTTTCCTCTTTCCATTTTTCTTCCCCTTGTCTCTAAAGTCAAAGCATTACCCCATGTCACACCAGATCTGTTCCGTTGCATTTACTCATTAAGGATTGTACCGACAACATCATCAAACTTTAAATTACTAGATCCAGAGATAGAGTTACTAATGGACATAACTAAACCATTCCAACTTTCTAGCAATGAGCATAAAAATAACAAATCCCTAACTTCATTATCGAAACTAACCCCTACAGAACTTAATTGACTGGTAACTGTATTAAATTCATTTAAATGATCAACAACAAATCCACCTTCTGACATATTCGTATTAAATAAATGATTCATAAGAAATACCTTATTTGAGGCCGAGGGATTTTCATATAGTTTGGCCAATGTTGACACTAAACCCTCTGTTGTCATTTACTTTGAAATATTAAACACTATTGATGCCACTAGGCACAACTGTATTGTTCCAAGTGCCTTTCGGTCAAGAATATTCCATTCTGTGTTTGGCATACTCATCAGCTTCTTTATCGTCCATCTACATCTTCTACAACTGGTAGTTTCGGCAGTTAAATTTTTTGACCCTAAAAGTACCATCTCACACCATTGCTCCCACTTGAACCAAGAACCCTTCTTTCCTGTGATTTTATCAACCAGATAGACCTTTGGCTCTAATACCAGTTGTTAGAAAATTATATATTACAAAGAAATGGAACACATAAAATATTACAGAAATATAAACACAGAAAAGACATAATAAGAGAGACACAGATATATGTGGTTCACCCAATTTGGGCTATGTCCACAGAGAAATATCCAGTCCTTCCTTTTATATTATCTATCAAAATGAACAAATACAACCTATAGTAGATCCATTGTAATTCGCTCTTCTCTCTTGCACAATCTACTCTCTCTTTCTTGCTCAGAATACAAATCTACATAGACACAATACGATTCCCTCATATATGGTGAGGGGTTGCCTTCTAGGACAAAAAAATCTAAATTAAACATAACTTCTACCATCATATCTCTGCCTAATGAATGATCTAGATTGACTACGAAATTACGACATTTTACAAGGCAATTTTGTAATTTATGCCCCGAGGGGGGGTTGCCCCCCCTAGATCCCATTGGTGGTGTACATTTTATGGGTAGCATTTCCTCCACATTACGAAATGGAGTCCAATGCAATGATACCTATCAATAAGGAAGATAATCAGGCTCCACACCCAACACCTTTGTGCTCCTTAAAATTTGACTACACCAACTCAGACTAGTCCTTCTGCTATTGAATATTATGCAACCATGTAGGACGGTAATGATCGATGATCAGTACACTTCAATGGACCTTTCCCAAATATCCACAACTCCAGGTTTAAGGCTCCACATCGTCCCACCTCACTCCTAAAGGTATAGGTTCGCCCCGCCTCACTCCTGAAGGTATAGCTTCAATTTCTTCCTTTTCCCACTTATTTTCACCTCTCTTATTCGAGGTCTCTGAATGGTCCTCATAAACATCATCCTACTGGTCAGCCAAACTTCCAACTGGTTGAGGCTCCATATTGAGAGCTCTATCATTTTCCCTCTCAACCACCACATCTCTAATCTCAACCTTGCTCCTCAAGGTTACAAATGCATCTTCCTCTCATGTGTAGAGGCTCTCAATCCTAAAGCTAATATGCTTGATCTGACCTAAGGAAAATGCTTGAGGTAGGCCTTCCCATTATTGAAAACAACCTCACACCCTTTGTTTTCCATCCTCAATTTGTTCATCAAACCAAGATTTTTGGCATCACTGCTATTTTCAAATAGCTCAATGAGGGTCTTGCGCATAACAAAGGGAGTCTCTTTTCCATGTAATTCAAGACTATGTGGTCTCTCGCACCCTCGAGGATGATCCTATTGGCTCTAACAACATCATTCTTCCACAAGGTTAAGCATTGTGCATCTAACTCTGGAGGTTTCACAAGGTTAAGTGTTGTACATTCTAACACACTATTGTCATCAAGCACTGATTCCAGCCAGTCCTTCCAGGCTGTGAAATTTGAGCTATCCTTCATGCATACTCCAATCTAAATCCATTGAAAGGATTTCTCCAAAATCTGAAGTAAAAAGAATTGCACTGAAGCTGCGAATTTGAAATTCCCGAGTGAGAAAAATGAAACACTGGCTCTAATATGATTTCAAGTCTCTAATACCATGTAGGAATTTTATAGAAAATGTAACTTCTCGAGATTCAAAGTGAAAACAAGAGACAATTCTACTCTACTAATTTGCGCAATGAAAATCACAATCTTGAACAACATGCATAGACATGTAATGAGAAAAATGACAAGTACACAGTGATTTATAGGCAAACCCAACTAGGAAAAACCTCTCAAGTCTCTTCACATTAATTAGTTGAATAGAGAGCCTCTGGTTCTGAGTACAACCTACAAAAGCAACATTGTTCTCTCTACTAAATGAGAGCCTCTATCTAACACATAACCAATTTATACCTCCCCCACCGTCCTATTTCTATGTGAAAATATGATCTAATTCGATTTCATAAACAATAGGAAAGGTCTTTATTTCCTTGAACAATTCCCAAGGGTTGATCAACTGCATTGATGCAGGAGCATTCAGGTCTAGTCAGTAATGTGATGGCATGATCACATGTTTTGACTAACAAAGGGTTGGAAGACAAGAGTTTAGTTAATTTTATTTATTTAAATGTGTGAGAGTGTTTATTATTGTCGAATATGAGAAAAAGGGTATAGTGGCCGAGTGATCCTCCCTATATGGAGATCAAGCCAAACAATTAGATTTATTTGGTTTGAATAGGATATGAGGAATTTGAAAGCTTGATTTAACGTTTGTTTAGAAAAGAGTGGAGTTGAAGAGATTCTTTAGGAGAGACTGAGATATTTCTGGATCTGAACCAAAATTGGTTCATGAATCCATTCTTGTATAAAATATTATTTATTTTCATAATTCAAAAGCTAGCGATAGAGAGTATAGATAGGTTAGCTAAGTTAGAGTCGAGTAAGAGAAAGTAAGGGTTCAAGATAGAATAGGGTCCTTTTATTGTTGTAGTTAAGCTAGAGGGTTGAGACTCTGTAAATATTACTATATTAAATAAATGATTCAGCGTGTGTGTTAATGGGCCATTTGTATTGAAATCCTTTGCTTTTCTCTGTAAATTTTCTTGTGGAACAAATTAAGCATTCTTCTCTGTTTTTACGCCCTAAAGTTATAAATCGTAGTGTTCAAAGTATAATTTGGGTCCTTTGTGTAAAGGACAGTGTTTGAGCCACATTTAAAACTAGTCATGGATCCAAGAGTAAATAGAGGAACCATTGAAGAAACAACGAAAAAAACCAAAGTAAAGAGGTGGACGAAAGGATAAAGGGAAGGCATAGTGGCCGTCGGATCTCTAAGATCAACGAACCAGATCAAATCGGGGAAAGCAGAGCCACTTTATCGCATCGGCAAAATTGTTATAAGAGAGAAGGACCACAGACCTTAAGACTATGTGATGAGCGATCGTCAATGGATGGACTGGGGCCTAATCCTTTGCCAATGCCGATTGCGATAATGTGATGAAGCGTGGACTGTTAGATTATATACCTAATCAATGGCGGAGATCAAATCGCTGATCGCATATCAGGACGTCAAGTGATAGTAGAAAAGGATCACCGATAGCGATGATGCGATAGCGATGGAGCCTTGATCGGAGATTGGGAGTGTAAAGGAGTAGTGCAGTGGACCCGACGTGTTTATGAATGTAGGTGTAATTATTTTGGAGTCTAGCCTTAGGTGGGTTTCCTTGTATTTCCCTTATTCCTATGTATTCCGATAGTTGTATGGTCCACAAGTTTTAAGGCAAAAGGCTTCAATCAACATTTCTAATAGTGTTATATGGGAGAAGTTTACAAGTCCGACGTTATCTCAAATCAGAGAAGGAAGGGTTCATGCGTACTATCACCGCGAAGAGGGATATCCCGATTGCGATAAAGGCATACGTCGACTACTGTGCGGAGGTCGTATGATGGGTGTAAAAGGTATGGTTTATGGTGTTTTATGTAATATCTATTATAAAAGATTATAATAGATTATGCACCAATGGAAGGTTTATGGTTAAGTTCTACTACGACCAAAATCATAAAGTGGGGTTTGGATATATGTGTGGCATTCTTTAATGAAGGGTTAGACTATAATTGGGGTTTAATATATCATTCCCCATAGGGATGTATGAAAGGGTCTGAAACCATTCTTTAATGAAGATTTGACTCCTTAGAGAGTTAAATTTCCAAGGGACAATAGAATTTGTGCATGATCTGTGCACATTGTTTGTATTGGCTAGATGCTTGCGTCATTTGTGGTACCAGAGCTTGCTCAATGCTGTGTAAAGATTGGTTTGGAAATTGAATTTTAAATTCCAACATATGTATAATTGCCCTGAAGTGAATTTGATACAGATGGGGATCATACTACAAAGAGCACTGAGATCAGGATGGGAAAGCAGTGAATCTCTAAGGAAGGTCTGGTAAGAATGTTTATTTTTATAATTTTGTAGAGATTTCTTTTGAATGTCTAAAGAACAACAAAGGATTGAAGTTTCAAAGGAGAAGATGTTTTCCTTTCAGGAAAATGAAATTTCTGTGTAAATTTATTGCATGATTGATTTGATTTAAAAGGTAAATTGGAGTGGAAGGTTTAGAATTTATAGTTAAATTGAAGAGTGAATGAAGATTGTTGAAAGTATGGTTGAAGACAATGATATTGATGATTGAGAGAACATAGATTAGGTTTAATAGGACTGAAAGAAGAACCACTACAAGGAATGAATTTTGGAATTGTAGAATCAAGACAAGGTTTGATTAAAGGAATTGGTAGTTTCTACCATGAATTGGTAAATATAATTGAAATTCAGATCTAATCTTAACTGATCTTGAAAGCTAAAGAGTCCATTATGAAAGGTAAAATGGGAAATAGTTGTTGACTATATGAAGGATTTTGAATGGAAATTTTAAATGAAATAGTGAACAGATGAATCCTTTGGGAAAGATTTAACTGATAGAATGGGAATTAGTTTTAAGACATCTTTGAAGAAATATTGCAGGTTTGAAAGGTACTTTGATGTATCTTGAGACAAGATTGTGCAGGTCAGTGGAAGGAGTGGAATTGTTGAAAGGTAGAATGAGTTGTACCAGCATCATAGCATATGAGTTATGTTAAAGAAGATAGAGCAAGAAGAACTCTTAGATGAGTAAAGGTGACAGTACCCAATAGTAAATGAAATTACTAAATGAAAGAAGGAAGTGAGCAATTGAAGATGTAGAGCCTAGAACAAGGAGTGTTCAAGAGAAGTTGAGAACAACTTCCAACTGTGGTTGGGTAAAAGTTGTCAAGGTAGCTCCACAATTGTGATTGTGGGTAGAAGATAACAATTCCAACAAGAATAGCACTGGGTATAATTGTTAGTCAATGAAAGGTTAGAGGAAAGAACCAATAGGTGCCAAAAGGCTGAACTCAGGAAAGTTTGGTGAGGCATGAAGGAGACTTGTTACAGATGAAATGAAAAAGGCTAGCTGTAGCTCACAAGTGAACAAGGAAATTTCACCAAAGAAATAAATGGAATTGACTATTGGTAGTTCTAATATGGGTACAGAATAAAGTTAGAAGCAAAGGAAAAAGAGTGTTGAAGCAGTTGGACTCAAAGGAATGACTAAGAAGAAAGGAACATAAAGTTGCTTGAGATGAAGAAAGAACTCAGTTGTTTGAAGAAGCTCGTATTGAAAGGAATTAGAGAAAAATGGAAACAAGGATTTTATTTGGGAAAAAGAGTTAAATGGCCTGTCAAAGAATTGTTTGCTGAGAAATTAATAATTCGGACAGTTGAGAATGAAGGAGTATAATACATCTGTGAACGAGAGAAAAGATCTCTCCTTGGGAAAGGAGATAGTGATGGCAATGATGACAGTGATGAAGAACTGATCTATGTAGATCAGAACAAGAGGAATGTGTTGGTTACATCCTCACAGACAAGAGGATCTCATATTTTTGGGATTAGTTATTTCTATGAATGTAAAATTGCAG
Source organism: Pinus tabuliformis (assembly GCA_031772625.1). Taxonomy (NCBI): domain Eukaryota; kingdom Viridiplantae; phylum Streptophyta; class Pinopsida; order Pinales; family Pinaceae; genus Pinus; species Pinus tabuliformis. The sequence goes on along the minus strand of CM062818.1, from coordinate 14,153,447 downwards.
ATATGCAGCCTAATGAATTTGAACCTGTGTATGAAAAGGTAAAAGAGGAAAAGGCAAGACAAACACAAAAGGAGATGCATAAAGACTTTCAAGACTTCAATTGGTGGAGTAAATTAAAAGGTATGGTTGAATGGTTGTGTCTTCTCTTAGTGAAAACTTATTGGATCATGTTAGAAGGAATTTTAGCATGGATAGAAGACCAATGGGAAATGGAATAAGGAAAGGAGACATATGCATTGCAGATTTGGGAAGTGAAGAGAAGAAAAGCTGACACAGAGAACTTAGCTGAAGAAGTTAAGTCAATGAAATCTTTGGAAGATCAAAGTCTTATCATAGAAGAGGAGGAGGCATTGTTGTCTTATTTGGATAAACTGAATGTTGGAGAAAATTGTCTAGAACAGAAAGAAATTCTACAAACCTATGATGAAGTTGCCAAGCATAGTCAAGAAACTGCAGTCCCAGAAGTTTTCTTTGATGAGGAAGAAATCAGTGATGTTGAGGAAGAAATTCTCAATAACTTAGTGAACTATCAAAATAATTTAGAGAAGCATGAGGAGTTGATAATTGAGGCTTCAAATGAAGAGCCTTGTATCTTTGAAACTGACATGTTGTGTATGTTTTCAGGTTTGATAGGTGATGAACATCAATTGGACAATGTGCTTATGCATGTTGATGAAGAAGTGCGATTACTGGAAGAGATGTATGAAACAGAAAGATATTTTGAGCATGTATGTAATAAACTTTAGAATGATGGTATTGACAGGGAAATTGTCATGATTAAAGAAGCTAAAGATAAGAAAATGAAGTTAGTGATGATACAGAATGAAATATCTTCATTAGAGAATCAAAATGAAAGTATTATGGAAACGATGAAGGAATATATGATGATGTTGATAGATGCAGAAGTTCAGGAATTTTGTGATTTTAAAGTGGAGTATTTTTATGAACCTGTAAACCATGAAGAAGCTTTAGAAAAAAAAAAATTGTTTCTATTGTAGGACAAGATAAAACAACATCATTTTGTTGCAATGGTATGAGTACAGAAGATGAAAGGAAACTTCATAATGATATGCTCCAAGAAATTCTAGCTAGTGAATTGTTGAATGATAGTCTTGTGTTAGAAAAAGGAACATCGTATGATATAGAGGAAAGTATGGAAATGAAAATTGAAGACAATTTCATAACTTATGCAGAAGGATAGTATAAATATTTGATAGCAGAATTACCTATGAAGATTGAAAACCATAGTTATTTAATCTGACAATTGTGATGGAAATTATGTTTTATACAGGAAGGAGGAGTCATATGGAAATGACATGCTTATTGAATATGAAGGAAATGGAATTTTGTTGGAAAAGTTATTAGATGAACCTGATAACATAGAGGAAAGGATTATCTTTAATGATAGTGGAAGAGAAGTCGTAGAGTACAAAAAACAGTTTGTAAATGACAGAGGTGAAGAAGAATTGGACAAAATTTTTATAATTTATATGGTAAAGGAGAATGTATTGCAGGCATATGTCAGTGGATTTCAATTAAGAACAAATGGTAAAGAAGAAGTTGAGAAATTGTGGAAAATGAAGTTAGTTAAGAAGAGGGACGGCAAGATAGGAAAATTAACTAAAGGAATTTGTATCAGCAAGGAAAGAGGACAACAACAACATAAGGTTTGGAAACCTAGAAGAACATAAGTGACAGTGGTAGAAGAATTGAATCAGCAGCATGATGAAAGTGATGACCAGTTACAAAGTAAAGTTTGGGATATTGGATGATCAGGAGAAGAAACACATGACCAGGAGGTCATGAAAGCTTTCAAATTTGGGAGTCTGATGCAGGAGAATTCAGGCCTAGTCAGTAATGTGATGGCATGATCACATGTTGTGACTAACAAAGGGTTGGAAGACAAGTGTTTAGTTAATTTTATTTATTTAAATGTGTGAGAGTGTTTATTTATTGTTGAATATGAGAAAAAAGGTGTAGTGACTAAGTGATCCTCCCTGTGTGGAGATCAGGCTAAACAATTAGATTTATTTGGTTTGAATAGGATATGAGGAATTTGAAAACTTGATTTAGTTTTTGTTTAGAAAAGAGTGGATTTGAAGAGATTCTTTAGGAGAGAGTGAGATATTTTTGGATCTAAACCAAAATTGGTTCATGAATCCATTCTTCTATAAAATATGATTTATTTTCATAATTCAGAAGCTAGCGAGAGAGAGGATAGAGAAGTTAGCTAAGTTAGAGTCGAGTAAGAGAAAGCAAGGATTGAAGATAGAACAAGGGCCTTTTATTACTGTAGTTAAGCTGGAGGGCTGAGACTCTGTAAACGTTACTATATTGAATAAATGATTCAGTGTGTATGCTAATGGACCATTTGTATTGAAATCCTTTTCTTTTCTCTATACATTTGCCTATAGAACAAATTAAGCATTCTTCTCTCTTTTTACGCCCTGAAGTTATAAATTGTAGTGTTCAAAGTATAATTGGGATCCTTAGTGTAAAGAACAGTGTTTGAGCCAGTTTTAAAACCAATAGTCAATCCAAGAGTAAACAAAGGAAGCATTGAAGAAACAAAGAAAAAAACCAAAGTAAAAAGGCGGATGAAGGGATAAAGAGAAGGCACAGTGGCTGTTGGATCTCTAAGATCAATAGACCAGATCAAATCAGGGAAAGCAGAGCCAATTTATCGCATCGGTGGAATTGTTATAAGAAAGAAGGACCACAGACCTTAAGACTATGCAATGAGCATTCGTCGATCGATCACAACGCAATGTATCATATGGATGGACTGGGGCCTAACCCTTTGCCAACGCCGATTGCAATAATGCAATGAAGCATGGATCGTTGGATCATATACCTTATCAATGTTGGAGATCAAATCGTTGATCACATAGTGGGACATCAAGTGACAGTAGAAAAGGATTGTCGATAGCGATGATGCGATAGTGATGGAGCCCCGATCGGAGATTGAGATTGTAAAGGAGCAGCGCAGCGGACCTGAAGATTTTATGAATGTAGGTGTAATTATTTTGAAGTCCAACATTAGGTGGGTTTCCATGTATTTCCCTTATTCCTGTGTATTCCGATAGTTGTATGTTCTGCAAGTTTTAAGGTGAAAGGCTTCAATCAATGTTTTCAATAGTGTTATATGGGAGCAGTTTACAAGTCCAAGGTTATCGCAAATCAGAGAAGGAAGGGTTCATGTGTACTATCACTGTGAAGAGGGATATCACGATTGTGATAAAGGTGTACGTCGATAACTGTGCATAGTCTGTATGATGGGTGGAAAAGGTATGGTTTATGGTGTTTTAAGTAACATCTATTATAAAAAGGTTATAATAGATTATGCGCTGATGGAAGGTTTATGGTTAAGTTCTACTACAACCAAAGTCATAAAGTGGGGTTTGGATAGATGTGCGACATTCTTTAATGAAGGATTATACTATAATTGGAATTTAATAAATCATTCCCCATAGGGATTTATGAAAGGGTCTGAAACCATTCTTTTATGAAGATTTGACTCCTTAGAGAGTTAAATTTCCTGGGGATAGTAGAATTTGTGCATGATCTATGCACACTGTTTGTATTGGCTGGATGCCTACATCATGCATGCATGAAAAATTATGTACACTCCATTAGTATACAAATAATTTTACATTAGCCTTAACTCCTCCACACCAACCTAGGAATTAAAATTCCATGCATGCATTAGATATATTGTGCTGATTGATCAATTAATTGAGATATCTTTGAGTTAGACTATTGTCTCATTGCTAAACGGACTTTCAATTGACTCTATTAATTGTTATAAGTCAGTAAACTGAGCACAACTAAAAATAACCAAACTAGATTGGTAAAATTTAGCAATCAATATGCATGAATGAAATCCAAGCCAACCAACTCGAATTTGTTGATGTAATTGAGCGACAAGAGCCATGCCATGCTAGTTAATTTCTTGTCCTACTGATGTGGAAAATTGATTTACTCAATATGACTAAAGCTAGATTCAAATTGAGCCTTTCCTGCTACACTTTCTAACATTAAATTCAATTGATTCACATGATTTTAGAAGTGGTAATTATTTTATCCGATTTGTTAAATCCACAACAATGGAATGTTCAATCCCTTGTTCGGGATAGGGTGAAGGAAGGGGTGGAGGTTGTGTCCATCCCGCTAGTGATCATGACGATTAAGCTATGTGTAAGACATGAATTTTATTGCAATGCAGTGTCTCCAACTCTCTAGTTGTTTTACATTCAACATGTAACTGGTGTCCTCCTCTAGTTCGCAGATCTTCATCGATTACCTCTTAGTAATGTGCTTATCCTCTACTTTATTCTCTTTTAGATAATTTTTCGTTGCTACATGGGGCTAGGTGTGGTGTCAAAACTACAGTGGTAGTTATTATTGTTTCCTCTGTCCCGCCCTCCCTCATACATGTTATTTTAAGCAGAAGTTTCCTTTTCAGATTTTTGATAATTCCCTGAGTGAGGCCCTATGCCCCTTCCCTCTATTCTAGTCTAAGATTTTTTCCCTTATCTTCCATCCTGTAAGAGAAGTGTTGTTTCACTTCTTGCCTATATGTAATCTCATTCTAAGCAAACTGCTGATATATTGGATTTTCGATCTTGGTTTTGGGTTGCATTGGGCAAGGAAATCACAATCGATAGGCCACTTTATTGTTGTTCATTTTCTCAACCTTTTTTTAAGAATTCAAGAAATTGTTTTAGTGGTGCTTCTAGCTCCCAATCTCGTTTGATGTTCGCTTTTAGTGCTCTTGATTCACCCTCTTTGTGAACAAAGCCAGAAACCTATAGGCCTGTAGGCTTCCTTTTTAAGGGGGGTGGTATATTTGTTGGTGGTTTTGTTGGACCAAAATTTTGCAAGTGGTGGAATGGTATGTCACCGTTCTCTCTCCAGGGTGACTTCAAGGTTTGTTTCAGGTTGGGATTTCTTGGGGAAGCACCTCTGCACCTATGACATATTAGGCTTAAGTTGGTATTTTTTAAATTTCTTTTTCTTGCAGGTCAGATCCTCATGCCATGCAACAAGATCGCGTCAAGAGAGGTGATACTTATTACCATGAATGGGCCTACAAAGGAGAAACTCATATGCATCATAGGATGGAAGGATTTACATGAAAAGATCAAGAGCTTGCACCACCCAACGTTTAGGAATATCTCTCCGATTCAAAGGGAGAAGCATCATCCCATAGGATCACTCTCTCGAACATCGAGATTCTAACTAAATGGGGTGATTGTATCCCTGATAAAAGAGACACAAGGGGTAGGTTCAATCAATGCATAAAAACTATAGTCATTAAATGGTAGATGAATTTTTCGTTGGGACGGGCTATCTTGGAAAGACATGAGAACCATATGGATATCTTTTAGTCACTTGGAACACTTGCACAAGCCTCTGAGGAATCTAGACTAGAGAATACAGAGGATTGAGCAACACCTTCAGTATTCCTCCGGCAGTGGGTGGTACACTAGAGGATAGAAATGCACCCATTGAGATGCCAACATCATATATAGATCCTTTGGTTTAGATATGTTATGGTCTTGGTCATGGATTTCAACCTTTATACAAAGCCATTTAGAAAAGTTTATGAGTTTCTTTTTGTGTATGTTAGAACTTAGTTATCTCTCCTCTTTAAAAAGTGTATTTTTGAATAATTAAATTCACCAAAATATATATATAATTTTCATATATTTAATCCAAAATATAAAATAATAATACTAACATTAGTATTAATTAAATGTGTTTTAAAGCTGACAAAATCACTTAAAAATAATTATCTAAATCAAACTAACTTGTATTTATAGGTAGATTTGTTTCGAGGAAATTTCAAGCTACTAAACTTATTTATCACTAAGTATTTTAAATAAAATACCATGCGGCAAACTGTTTTATGTGCTATGAGTGAAAAATATTATTAAATTATTAATGTAATAAAATTAATTATAAGAATATTCGTATTATTATAATATTTTTTAATTAAAATTTATATATAAAATTTAATAAAATAAGGAAACTAAAATTTAATAAAATAAGAAAAAATGTGGTGTGAGAAAGATTTAGCGGCTAAAAGAAAATTAAGTTATTATAAGAATGTCATCAACTCCACCCTAGAAGATCAAAAGTATCTCTCTATTTTAACTAGCTCAAAGAAGAAAATTAATATAGCAAAGATTAGAACGAATTCATAGTGAAACAGGTCATTGGCCAGTTCCTAAAACGCCATGGACGGAAAGGATCTGCCATATATGTGAGAATAGGAACATCGAGGATGAAAACCACTTCCTCTTAGAGTGCCCCGCGTATAACCACATTAGATCTCAGTTTCACAATCTTTGTTATAATACTGACCTTCCTAGCCTTTTACAATGTCAAAATTATAGTGAGCTCCGGAGGCTTCTCTCCAAGCTTTTTGAGCATAGGAATAAAATCTTAAATCAAAATAGATAATTTGTTTCTTTAAGTTCGATAGACCATTATTTGGTCTCAGCGGACGTTAACCACCATCATCATTATCATCAATACAGAGATATTATAGTTCAACTTAAAATATTTTAAATAATAAATGCGCACATTTCTGACTTGAAATTGCTATCCATGTTGGAATGGGCTTCATAGCACCAAAAGCTTACCATTTGATTTTAATTTTTAAAAGGAAAACCGAACTTGCGCATGATTCTGCTTACTTACGGTGAGATCTACGATACTATGCAAAACAATTTCCAAAAATAGTAATAATTCCAAAACAAGCCATGCAAATGGAGACCATGCCGAGAACTGCGTACGGTTTAAGCATTACATTAATATCACCCTGTCATTATTGCATCGAGCAACACAATACTTGTAAATGTTTACTGAATCATTACACACGCATCGAGCAACGCAATATTTGTAAATATTTACTGAAACATTACACACGAAGAGATTTCTGTCATCATTGCATTATGCATGCAAATAGTGATACTGATGGGATTATTTCTAAATTTATTCTAAACACCGAAGCTCTAAAGGCTGAAGTTGAAGTTGAAGTTGATGATGGAACTTGCAGCCTGTATCTTATAAATACTAAGCCTTCAACCTCCAGCTACATATAACAAACCTTTATTTAAATATTCAAGACGCCCAGCAACATATAATATTTAAACGTCACTGAAGTCCACCTGGAAGTCCAGCTGAGGTGGAGGAGCGCTTGCAGTGTGTGCAAGTGTAGCAGCAACTTAGATCAGCACCGCACTCATAAGCATTATGCCATCTTGGGCAGTCCTTGCAGCTGGGCACTGTGTAACAGTCTGCAGCCTCACCCTCTGCCATGCCATCTCATCCATTTACAGTAAGTGAGTTTTCACGGAGATGATGTACTGGGTTTAACATTTAATAACAAAACAAAAAACATTAGTAATTATATATCAAAAATATTACCTGCTTTTCCGATGAACAAGAGCGCGAAGGCGATCCATACAATATAGACCCAAGCCAGCTTGCTAACCTGCTTCGTCGTCATCTCTGCAACTGTTTATAAAAAGTTGAGATCTTTATTTCAGGGATGACTTATCTATGCTTCTTATAAAACGAAATGAAGAACGATTTTCCGTAACACCTATCTGTACATGACAGTTTTTAAATCAAAACTCAGTGAACGAGAAACATCATAAATTCAGTTTATCTACACACCACTTCGTCGTCATCTCTGCAACTGTTTATAAAAAGTTGAGATCTTTATTTCAGGGATTTATCTAAACGAAGAACAAAGATCCGTAACACCTATCTGTACATGACAGTTTTTACATCAAAACTCAGTGAATGAGAAACATCATAAATTCAGTTTATCTACACACCACTGGTCATCCCATTGTTATATTAAAAATACCCACTCTAAACGATTTAAACAACACTGGTATTCTTTACCTGAGTTTCTAGAAACAAGACTTCAAGGTTCCAAGTGTGTGAACTAATTAAAATGAAAATTTCGCTTACCTATATTTATATTTATAGACGGCTTATCAACCAAAACTCACCAATATTATAATTATAATGCTAAATGTGCGGATTAAAATGACAAATGTCGCATATTTATATTTAGAAAAGTTATGTTTAAATAAAACAAATTCAACAAAATGAGGAAAAAAAATCTCACATAATTTCCAAAATTAATAATTATATATAAATAAAACTATTCTCTTAAATAAAATAAATTCAACAAAATTAAGAAGGAAAATCTCACCGAATCTCAAAATTAATAATTATATATAAATAAAACTATTTCCTCATTCACTATTTTAAGGAAATTAAGATAAAAATGCTAATAAATTCTGAAGACTAATAACACTAATTATCATAATAATAGAAGACATGTGTACTAAATTTGTTTATTTAGTTAGCCTTAGAAGGAAAATATTCTGAAAGCATGGTCCGTTAATTTTTCCTTTTCATATTGATTTTAAAATTTTAATTTTATCCTGATTTGTTCCAATGTGAAGGAGTGATTTGCTTCGGATTTAATTTATAACTTTATATTAAAATTAATTATCCATTATTGTTAAGAAACATTAGTTGAGATAATTTTGGTTATAGGGAGAGGGGTTGATTACTCCTTTATAATAGTAGTAACCTCAGACATGTTTGAACATCGATAACTGGGATCCATAACCACTTGCCAACATGGTTTTTTTTGACAATTATACTATCAAAGCAAACAACCAATAATAATGTATTAAATTAGAGATTGACGATAAAACAACTAAGTACACTTTCATTTACTAAGCATATATGTAATATTCACCACAACAATTTCACTTATAGATGAAATGACTATTTTGTAACCATTTTTCTAGTCAATTTTGTCCAAAATTGACTTGATATTTTTAAGAATCCCAATTTAAGTTCTTTAATAAACAAAGTTTGAATGTCCTGGCAATTATTTCAGCTGTTTAAATCCATTTATATTTTAAACCATGAAAAATCACAATTTTGCTAAAAATTGTATTGTCAAATTTAAATAATAATAAAAAAATCATTTAATCTATAAATTAAAATACACCAAACACTTTTATTTATTAATTTTATATACATAATTTATAAGTAAATGTTTTTAAAATCTAAACACCAATTGTTTAAAAGATGAAATTTTTTAGTGATCTTTGAAAATAATTAGCCAAACCAAGTGATGAGAAAGATGATGAACAGAGACCTTAGAATGTCGGTGAAACTTGACCTTAATGATTCAGGTTTTAGCTTATTTGATGAGATAGATTGTTAAAGTTTTGAAAGAATGAGAAAATAAAATGGATGATGTTGGAGGAAAGGTGAGTGACATTAAGCCTACGCCAAATTCATTTTCAAAATAAATAAAACAAGGAAAATGCAATGGACGATGGTGGAGAAAGGGTGAGTGACACTAGGCCTTGTCCATTAAAATTTGGCTCATTTGAAGATGATCATCACAATTTCAAAAGAACGAAAAAACAAAGTTCATAAAAGGGATGATAAACGAAGGGGAAAGAATAAGGTTGTTATGAGCGATGAGCGATGATAAACGAAGCGAAAAAACCAAGGTTAATGAAAGGGATGATAAACCAAGTGTGAAAGACGAGAAATATATGGAAGATGATAACAAATTTGAAAACAAATATTCACACGATATTCCAATCGAAAGTGCCAATTAAAATATATTTATAAAATTCATATCTTAATAAAACAAATTCAAACGAAAGAAATATTCACGGCATGCTTAAAATTGGTAACTCTAAACATTTAAATAAAATAAAATTTGCAAATAAATACTTACACAATCTTAGAAACAAGTAATTAGTTATTTAGAAATTAATAACTAATTATCATTATAAATAAACAGAGGGAATTTTTTTATCGTAATAATAATAAAAAAGAACTATTAATTATGTGTTTTTTTAATATTTTACTGCAAATCAAATAGCCTTTGGAAATATACTGTATTAAATTTGGTTTTTTTTTCCTTTTATGTTGTAACACTCCTCAAAGGCATTGAATTACTCACATTTACATTTATTGATTTACATAAGAACATGGTAATTGGGCTTATGCGACTTTTATTTAAAAATGTTTTGTTAGGTTGGTTATGAGATTTTGGAATTTATTTAAAAATGTTTTTGTTAATAATAATAATAATATCAAAAGCCACAACCAAGCTAGATATCAAATTGTTGTATGAGATCGTTTTGTTTATGGGATAAAGACTCACCTCCGTGTAATGATTTGGCTACTAAGTTTACGAAGTCATAAATACTCTATCCCCTTTGGTTTTGAACCCGTAACCTTTTAAAACTAAACACATACTCTTAACCATTAGTCCCACTCACAGTGTATTATATGTTGGTTATGAAACCTTACAATTCATGAAAACTGACATGTGATGAACTCTAACCTCTAGATATTTAGAACGGTTGCCCGTCATTCCACGGAGAAAAGGACTAGAGCTGGACTAGAGCCACTGGCGAACTGGTATACAAGCAAAGGCATTAAATTGCACTGTGGTCTTGAGATTTAATGCTTGACTAAATTCATAAATTGTTGATTATTGTTCTGAAGTGGAAGCTCAAAGGGAGAAGGAGAAGAGGGTGTAATCACCCTTCCCCAGGTCGGGTTGAACAGAATCATCCCTGGTGAATTTGTGGGATTTGTGAGAAATGAGATGAGTAAATGTGCCTGAACATTGTGCATTATTTAAATTGTGAAATGTGTGAGTATTTGTGCCTGAATACCATGCAATATCTAAATTGTGTAATGCATGAGTATCTGTGCATTATAATACTGTATATGTGCATTATTATACGTTATATATGTATTATAATATTGTGTCTCATTTAAAATCTAAATTCGGTAGGAATGAAAGACTGCAATCTATCTTCGAAACAACAGTGTTCATGAACACTAACTGTACTCAAGACCAAACATAGATCTGCTTCCATAAAATCTCTAATTTCTTGATTGAACAAAAGAAAAAGAAAAGCTCCTGTTATTTCTTCATAAATTCTGGAAATGAGTAATATTGTACATGTTAATTACTGAGCATAAGGGGTCGTCTATAATTGGCCAGAATGGACTCAAATAAGTAGGAAACTATTCTGTGTTTAGTAGAAGCAGGAAAAAGGGAAATTTAGGAATAAAACTTTACAACAAATTGGAATTGTTCTTGTAATTAAAAATATAGTCGATTTGTGAGGTACGTTTATGGCATGGCGCCGGTGGAGTTAGCTACGGTGTTGGAAATAATAATCCCAACCACTGCAATAAACAGTTGACAACACTATATTTGTTAGACATATATTTGGAGGTTGCGTCTCTATTTGAAGATGGAAGGACTGAAGCCAAGAGTGAACCATTCTGAAAAGCAGCAAGGAATTTAAAGCAGTTTTGGTGGGCCCGTGAAAACAACAGTTACTGTGTTTCACTGTGAATTTAAAACAATCAATGTACTTTGGTAAATAGATATGGGAAATCAACAACAACATCATATTAATTATTTTGGCTCTGTCATGAATTAAATATAAAATTGTATGTTGAGTTAAATATGAATGTAAAATTTATTTTGATAGGTTAGAGAGTAAGAGAGTAAGAGAAAAAGAGAGGGCAAGTCTTTAGGCAGAAAATGGTGGAGCAAATTTTGGTGGGCTATGAAAACAACTATTACTGTGTTTTACTGTGTGTTATTCCGCGTGTAAATCACTGTAAAACCTTTATTTTACTTACCACAGTCTCATGTAAATCTATTTTCATGTTTAAGAACTTAATACTAAGTTTTAGTGTGTTGCTCCAAACCTATTTTGTTATCTTTGCCGTGAGTGAATATTATTCATTAAATCTGTGAAATTTTTGCCGTGAGTGAATATTATTCATTAAGTCTGTGAATTTTTGTTGTGACTGAATATTATTCATTAAGTATGTGAAATTTCTGTCGTGAGTGAATATTATTCATTAAATTTGTGAAATAGCTTCGCCGTGCGATTATTCATTAAGTCCGTGAAATAGCTTTGCCATGCGTGAAGGTAGCGGGTGAAGGTAGCTGCACCAAATCGGTGAGTGAATATTATTCATTAAATTTGTGAAATAGCTTCGCCGTGCGATTATTCATTAAGTCTGTGAAATAGCTTTGCCGTGCGTGAAGGTAGCGGGCGAAGGTAGCTGCACCAAATCACCTCCGCGAAGCTAGCTCCCCAAAGCTAGCTCAGCACCCAAATCAGCTCCGCGAAGCTAGCTCCGTACCAAATCAGCTCTCCCAAGCTAGCTGCAATAGCTTCGCAAAGTCATAGTTCTCTGGCTACTCCAAAAGTTAATTTTTTAAAGTTTTTCTAACATGGTATCAGAGCAGGTTAAATATTGTTAATGTAAAAACAAGTGTTTTTACTAGCAGTAAGAATTGTTTTGAGAGAAGATTGTTTTTAGCATATTTACCAGTAGGTAGGAAGTTTTTTTTTACTCTCAGAAATGGCAACATCAAGTACAAGCTTGACTAATACTCAAATACCTCATTTTACTAGCAAAAATTATGATTATCGGGCTATTACAATGAAGCCAAATCAGCTCCGGGTGCGGGAAGCTAGCTTTGCAAAAGTATCTTTGCCAGAGTCATAGCTCCTAGCTCCCCAAAAGTATCTTCGCTAGAGTCATAGCTCTCTGGCCTTCACGAAAATTAAATTTCCTAATTTTTTCTAACATGGTATCACAAGAAGTTAAATATTGTTAATGTAAAAACAAGTGTTTTTACTAACAATTATAATTGTTTTGAGAGCAGATTGTTTTTAGCATATTTACCAGCAGGTATAAAGTTTTTTTTAAGCTCAGAAATGGCAACATCAAGCACAAGCTTGGCTAATACTCAAATAACTCAGTTTAATGACAAAAATTATGATTATTGAGCTATTACAATGAAGGCCCTATGTTTTTCTCAAGACATTTGGGATTTGGTGGATAATGGTTTTCAAGAATCAGTGGATGTAGCAACATACAATACCTTATCTCAACAAGAAAAAGATTTGTTAAGGGACAACAGGAAGAAGGATTCAAAAGCTCTGTTTTATTTTTTCCAACCAGTTCATGAAAGTATTTTCCCAAGGGTTGCAGCAGAAACAAAGTCTAAGAAAACAAGGGACACCCTCTAGAAAGCCTATCAAGGCATGGCAAAAGTCAAGATAGCAAAGCTGCAAATGTTGAGGAGAGATTTTGAAACACTTTGTATGAAGAAGTCTCATAAAATAGACTCATTTTTTACACATGTAAGTGGGTTGGTTACTCAAATTAGGTCTCATGGTGAGACACTTGAGGAAAGAAGAATAGTTGATAAAGTTTTGAGAAGTTTGCCAGCAAGGTTTGAGGCCATTGTTGTGGCCATAGAAGAGACAAAGGATCTCTCACAACTCTCAGTGGATGAGCTTAATGCATCCCTGATTTCTCATGAACATAGACTTAATAGAGCAGCAAGCTCCCAATTGGAGCATGCATTCAAAACACAAGTATCATTTGGTCAAGGTCGAGGCAGAGGAAGATCATATGCTAGAGGAAGAGGAAGAAGGTCATACAGAGGTGGAAGAAGCATCCCTTCAAGCTCAAATGGAAGAGGCAACAATCAAAATCCAAGTCTTTTTTACTGATATTCTTTACCTGAGTTTCTAGAAACAAGACTTTGCAAGACTTTAAGGTTCCAAGTGTGTGAACTAATTAAAATGAAAACTTTGCTTACCTATATCTATATTTATAGAAGGCTTATCAACCAAAACTCACCAATATTATAATGCTAAAAGTTCTAATTAAAATGACAAATTTAGCATATCTATATTTAGAAAAGCCATTTTCAAATAAAACAAATTCAACAAAATTAGGAATAGGAAAGAAAAGCTCACTTATATTTATAGGGAATTATCTGTAAATAAAACAAATTTAACAAAATTAAGAAAAAAATCTCACCAAATCCCAAAATTAATAATTATATATAAATAAAATTATTTCCTATAAATAAAACAAATTCAACGAAATTACGAAAGAAAATCTCACTCAATCCCAAAATTAATAATTATATATAAATAAAACTATTTCCTAATTCACTATTTTAAGGAAATTAAGAAAAAAATGCTAATAAATTCTAAAGACTAATAACACTAATTATCATAATAATAGAAGACATGTTTACTGATTTTGATTATTTAGTGAGATTTAAAAAAAAAAGTGGATAATTGAGCGCATTAGAAGGAAAATCTTCTAAAAGCATCGTCTCTTAGGCATATTTATGTCAGAAATGTCATATATATTGTATCATGCTTGATTTGCAGGTCTCCTCAAGGCGTTTTTCTAGGTCGTTTCCTTGACTTGTAAAGCATTTCGCCCATCACTACTTGTTATGCCTTCATGCTTTGGGGACATCTATTACACAATATTTTGTCACAATTCACATCCCATATTCTAAAGCGTCAAAATGATGAACCACACTTGTTGGTTCGAAACGTGTCGACAAATGATTTTCCATGTGATTTTCACCGAAAAATCTCTCTCTAAATTGATATGGATCACAGAAGCCTGAACTCTATTAATGATGAAAATTGTCAGCGTATTCACCATGAAACACATACAGAAGAATCCCTAAAGAAGAGAAGAAAAGTTGCCCTCAGAAAATTCTCAAGAAGCTTGCTTAAAAACCTCGTTATAAGGGTCAGCATTATTTGCACCATTGTTGGCCCATGATGATGGCTTGTTGTAGCATACTGACCTAGTGCTACCAGCGTGGCTTTTGACAGGAAAACCCACGTTGAACCTCTTTCGACAGTTTTTCCTGAAGTGTAGGAGAAGCTTCTCTTACTAGACGCATCGAGAACGGAGAGTTGGATATTGTTGAATAAGGATATGGTCGAGTTATCCCATTTTGAGTCCTTGATCCTACCATTATTGATCATTCCCTTAGGATGTGGACTTTCTTCCCCCTTTTATGGATCCCTAACTCCCTTTTCTTTTGTATAAATGAAATCCCTTCTATCCCCAACTGGTTGGTCATTTCTTGGTTACATTCATATGCTGAAACAATGCCTAAATGTTTCCCATCTTGCTAAGGAGGAGTGCTTGAAGGTCTTGGATTGGGCTTGGAAACTCATCTAAAGGAGGCTTCCAACATCAAGATTCATATGGTTGTATGCTTCCCTCATTTTCTATTAATAAATACATCATGAGTTTCATGGAAAATTTTAAGAACCCCCCCTAAATTTTTAAATATAATAAATGGGCGAATCTCCATGGTATATAGGAAAAATTGAAGGCGATTTTATCAATAATATAATATGTATATATAATTTTTTGGCGAATCTCTCACCAGGCATGGCGAATATTTCACTCAATTATAAAATCTTGTAAGATCTTGGCGAGTCTTTCACTAAATAATAAAACTTTGTAAAGTCCTAGTGAATAGCATTGTGAACTCTTAGAGAAGAGTAAAAATGGATCTATGCTGGTTTAATCCCCCCATTTAAATAGGCCACATTGCAGGTGAATACCATGGGTCAACACCATGTGCCATTTTGGTGAATACCATGTGCCATTTTTATTTTTAATAATTCTAATATTAGGGTTAATAATGGTTTTTTGCATGGTATTAATAGCAATCTAGTCCATGGTATTTGTCCCATAGTATTTTTCCCATAGGTTTCACCTAAATATAACCCATTTCTTGAGTGTTCGTAAATATAACGTGAATTATGGAGTAAATATAAAAAAATGTTTTATTTGTTTACCATACCTCTAGTTTATTTATATTTTTATTAATTTACCATACCTTTATAACAAATATGGTATTTGGCCCATAGGATTCACTTAAATAAAACCTCTTTCTTGAGCCTTCCTAAATAGAACAAGGGTTATGGACTAAATATAAAAAGAGGTTTTATTTATTTATCATACATCTAGTTTATTTATATTTTTATTTATTTACCATACCTTTTGAGTAAGTATAAAAATACGTTTTATTTATTTACCGTACCTCCACTTTACTTATATTTTTATTTGTTTACACCACGTGACTTATGGAGTAAATATAAAAAATGTTTTATTTATTTACCATACCTCTCATTTATTTATATTTTTATTAATTTACCATACCTCTTTTATAAATATGGTATTTGGCCCATAGGATTCAATTAAATAAAACATATTCTTGAAAATGGGCGAATGGATTCACTTAAATAAAACCTATTCTTGAAAATGAGCGAATGGAAGGTTGTAACTCCTAATTTCAAGGGCTAAATTTACCTTTTTTACCCTCTCCCTTAAAATAAGGTGGGCTATTTGAGGTGATTTGTAAAAATGTACTATGATACAAAATATTCGCCCACTAAAAATTTAAAACCCCTTAATTTCGCCAAAGGGCGAACATTCGCCCCTAAAATTATCCTTGATGAGTTTACTTTTCATAAGTGTATAAATCATTATTCATTTAGTATAATATTCCTTGATTTGTCATATAGTTTATGCTAGAATGAAGTATGCTATCTATGCTCTTGTCTCTTTTGTTTGATCTTCTTTGTAGGTACTCATCCACAACGATGTAGAGAACATTGAACTTGGAAGCAAGAAGATCAAGGAAGACATCAACGAGCATGTAGCATCAGAGTGAGGTAGGTCATTTGTCTTACTTTGTATTTTTCGACATGAACTGGGAAAGTATACACGTGGTTTTCTAGTTTGTTGCTAGATCCTCTTATAGAACTAGAGAGATTACTTCTATCCGCAGAAGGAATTGTCTTCACAACACCTCCTACTAGATCCTCAGTCAACTGGAACTAGTTTAACTTACTTTACCTCAATTAAACTGACTTAATTAATTACAACTCAAAATAAACTCAACCAGGGCTCCTATAATGTAGTAGACACTCTCCCTGATTCAAGTTACGCCCTCAACTCGAATTAACAGAGCCAACTAAGTCAAATTAACTTAGTTAAATATTACAAGTTGTCATGAGATGTGGTATTACAATTTAATTCCTAATTTAATTCAAGTACAAAAACAAAATAGGATTTTCTTGTTGCATTTTCAACGCTCCCTCTCATCAAGAAAGGAATTATCTACTACCTGATCCTACCTTTGTGAAACACAAAATTTCATCTTGAAAATGCCTTTGCCAAGATATACACATCCTGCTGCTCTGTAGGAATGTACTACAACAACATCATTCTCCTCTGCACACAATCTCGTAGATGATGATACTATATGTCAATACGCTTAGAACGATCATGGAAAAATAGATTCTCATATAGTTTGATAAAACTCTTATTTTCATAGAAAATCATTGTAGGATCCATCTGCTAACAAACTGACCCAACGAGGATCTTCCTCATCTAGATAGCCTCACAAGTTTCTTGACTAGAAACCATGAATTTTGCTTCTACTAAGCTGCATGCAACTTATATCTTCCTCTACTTGTACCAAGAAACTATTGCTAACCCAATACTGAAGATTTCCCCTAATGTACTCTTCCTGTTGGATGGACTACCTTCCCAATATGCATCTATGAAGCCTTGAAGCTTCACTCCCTCTTTCCATCTGTACCAAAGACCAAACCAATTGGATCTTGCGAGGTATCTTAACACATGTTTAGTTTTCTTTCAATATATTTTGGTTAGCTTAACCGTGGCTTGAATAAGCTGGTTAATTGCAAAACACATCTTCGGTCGTGTGTTCACCAAATACGTAAGTCAACCCAAAATTTGTCAATAAATAGTAGCATCTTCCTTCCTCCAATTACCAACTAGAGGAGTCTCCATGGGTTTGTTTCTCTCCATGTGGAACTTATTTAGTATCTGGTTGGCATACTTTCCCTTAGAGACAAACAATTCCTCATTTCCTTACCATACTTCCATAAAAAGAAAGTATTGCATGAGCCCCAAGTCCATCATCTTTAATTCTCTTGCAATATCATCCTTGTAATATTTTATGAGCTTCTCGTCACCTTTTAGAATCAAATCATCGACATATAATACTATAAACACTAATTTACCTTCAACCACAATATGCTAAAGATTCGCATCTACTTCACTTTTGATGAAGTGCAACCCAATGAAATATCTGTCAATAATGGTGTACTAAGCACATGGTGCTTTTTTTAGTTCGGTCGCTTGAGTCAACACACATGTGACTCTCTGTTGAAGGTCTAAAATCCTTCCAGATGTTCAATATACACCTCTTCATCAATCATACTATTAAGGAATGTTGTCTTCACATCCATTTGTTGTATCTTCCATCCCATCTACACTCATAGTTCTAGAATAGATCTGATTGAAGAGTGCCTTTCTACTCGAGAAAAATTCTCATCGTAATAAATTTTCTCCACTTGAGAGAATCCCATGGCCATGAATCTCACCTTGTGTTTCTCCACACTCCCATCTACTGTTTGCTTTACCTTTTAAATCCATCTACAACTCACCATTGACTTTTCTATTGGTCTTGGGACCACTTCCCAATCATTGTTTCTAATAAGTGAGTCATACTCCTCAACCATGGAATCGAACCATATTGGTTGCTGCAATACATCCTCCAATGAAGATCGCTGAACCTCTACACTCTTGCCTATCATATCCATGTAGCCAGTGTACCGAACTATTGAGCTCCTCTACATGCACTGTGATGTGGGCACTCCCAAGTTCTCTCTAGGATCATGTATCAATTTGTTGGCCTATTTGGTGTGCTTTCTTCTATCTCTATAAGTCTCTTCATGAATGGGTGATTCCACTCTCTCTCCTCTGCATGTGGTTTCTCTACATCATCTTGAGGTTCCTGCTTTGGAGCTAAAATATCCTCATCTTCATGTAACTAAATTTCCCTCTCAAGGGAACATATCATGGCCTTCTTTTCATCAAACTTCACATCTCTACAAACCACTATCATCCGGTTGGATGTAACCTAAACTCGATAGTTGTGAGGTGTATCAGTGTACCCCACAAATATGCCCAACTGAATGATTGGATCTAACTTTCTTCATGCACCCTTGGTAACATGACAATAGATTGATGAACGAAATATCCTAAAGTGTGCCACATCTGGCTTCTTACCTGAAAAATATTCTTCTGGTGTACTCATCCTGAGAATTCGATGAGGGGTTTGTTCTGCAAATAAATCTTTGTGTTGCATGCTTCAGCCCACAAGTGCAATGGTAGGCCCCTATCTTGTAACATCGCCCATGCAACTCACACAATACTTTTGTTCTTCCTTTTAACCACCCATTATGTTGCAGATTATTAGGTGTTATTAACTCTCGTTGAATGTCCTCGGATGCACATAAGTTCTTGAATTAATTCGACAGATATTATCCACAATTATCACTTCTGAGAGACTTAACTTTCCTACCAGTATATTTTTCGACAAGTTATTTAAATTTACAAAATTTAGCTAACATCTAATCTTTCTTCTACATGAAGAAAATCCAACACTTACAAGAAAAATCATCTACAAATATTACAAAATACATATGCTTGGTCGTGGAAGTTGTCAAGAATGGTCGACACACAGTATCAATGATCGCTTGCACTCGACTATCTTTATCATGAAAGGAAACTTTCATGTACTTTCCCAATGTACACCCTTTACATGTGTCTCTCTGCTCTAGTGTACCCTTGGAAAGTCTTATAGAAATTTCTTGCATGATCTTCAAAGCTTCATAGTGCAAGTGACCCAATCTTATATGCCACAACTCATTGATGTCTGGGCTCTGCACCTTCACTTCTTTTGCTCTCAAAGAATCACAATCTTCTACATCCAATTTGTAGAGGTTATTCACTCGAACCTCCATCCACTTTACCTATATAGAGGCTATGTGATGAAGGAAATAATTTCCATTGCAAAATATCACATCATGGCCACAGTTCTCCAACCTAGAAACTGAAACCAAATTCTTCTTCAAACCTAGAAAATACATGACATCTTTTAATGCGAGAGGAGAACTAGGCTATCTCTAAAAGGTAACAATATCGATTTCGATTGCGCTATACCTCCCTTCATATCCCATGTCAATGTGCATCTAAAGGTCCTTCTTCTCCAAGTCACTGAAAAAATATTTGTTGCAGATCATATGGAATAAGGCTCCAATATCTAGGTAAGACACACAACCCATCATCAATGTCATAATCTAAGAAATGAGGGTGAAATCCAACTCGAAATGTGAGGCAAGAGCTTCACCTGAAACTCCTCATTAAGGATTATTAACTAACTTCTTGTGTGAACACGTTGTGGCCTACTTTCCCAACTCATGATAATGAAAAAATTTAATCTTTGACATGTCCTTTTTTCTAGATGCCCTGACTCGAATTTGATTTGGAATGGGATGAATTCCCCCTAACATTCTTCAACTTTCCATTTAAGGAATAGTTCTCCTCATCATCATGCTTGGATGAGGATCCATCTCTAGTGTTCCACCAAAACTCTTCTTGTCCCAATTTAGACCACAATCACTCCTACTCTGGTAGCTTCTCCCTCACACTCACTAAGTCCTGGTAGCTATGCCAACTCTTGGGAATCCCTACAAGTGTTAGTCCTACTAGATCATCTTCAGCAACTGTAACAGCGACACTTCCAAGCTCATCTCAACATTGGATGAACTTGGTCAAGTACTTCGGTATTGTGTCGCCCTTCTCCATATTGATCTTTCTGAGATTCACCTTCACTGCCAGCTTCCTATGGTCACTATTGCTTTGAAATAGGTTTGTCAAGGCCATCCACATTGCAAATGGAGTTTCCTTACAGTGGAGGTTCGAGACAAATATGATGTTGAACTCCTTCTAGGATAATCCTTCTTACTTTTGCTGCATATTTTTTCCACTCTACCAGATATTGAGCATGAGTTGGCTTAGGAATATCTTTTTCTATGAATTCCTTAAGCTTGTTGTCTCCCAAAACGATCTGCATCCTATTCTTCCAAGAAATAAATTTTGAACTACTATCAAGGGAATATTCTAGTCTCAATTCGTAGAACAAAATCCTGTTGGCATTGATGTATGATACTGCAAATTTGATTTCTCCTACAAAAGATAAAAATTGTATTCTCCTCTTCTATAGTGATTCTAGCTTCGATACCATGTGGGAATTCCTTATAGAGTCAAACTACAAATTGTAATATGCTAAAATAATTGACTTGAATCTACTCAGCCCATCTACATAAACAATAAAGGATCGATGAATTCACGAAGCATATAAGACGAAGAATTTAATCACACATAACACAATGATTTTCTAATGAAAGCCATAGGTAAAAATCCCTACTATCTATATATCACATTAATAAAAAAATATGAGAAGATTAGAATGATTTGTTGAAGCCCGAGAAAAATGTGCACTATCTCTATCTATCTCACTACTTCCCATAAATGCTCAAGGAAATACATAACCAATTCTGCTACCTTCCAAGCTCCTATTTCCTTGCGCAGTTCCCTAGGGAATTATACTATATTTAATTCGTAAACACCACAATTATAAATTATGCAATCCTCATAGGCCTTCCTTTTATTGCATGGACCACCTGTACAAATCGAATGATTATACAACTGATAGTACACTATCCTTGAACTCCAATATCAACTAGGTAACTCTCATATCTAACATGCATGTGTTATTTATGAGTGAATCATCAATTAACTGGTTTATCACATGAAGAAACACCCCAATCTCTGACATCCTACTAGTTCCTCCATTAGTTGCAACTCGTTTAATTGAATTTAACACAGTTAAACTCAATTAATTAATTACAACTCAAACTAAACTCAACCAGGGCTCCTATAATGTATGAGACACTCTACATGAGTTAAGTTAGACACTAAAATCGAATTAATTGAGCCAACTAAGTCAATTTAACTTAGTTAATTATTAGAAGTTTCCATGAGATGTGGAATTACAATTTAATTCCTAATTTAATTCAAGGAAAAAAATAAATTAGGATTTTCTTCTTTCAATTTCAACATTTTTTGATCTAATTGAGTGGCAAGAGTCATGTCACACTAGTTATATTCCTATTCTGCTGATGTGGAAATTTGACTTTCTCAATTTTACTAAGGATAAAGTCAAGTTGAGCCTTTCTTACTACACATTCTAACACTCCCTCTTAGCAAGAAAAGGATTGTCTACCACCCTTATCCAACACCTATGGAATTTATTGTAGCACTACCTCTCAGTGTTGTTGCTACTACTACAACAATTGCAACTCAGAAGCAAACAAAAAGAAGAAAAATGAATCAATTGTTTCTCTGCAACTCTCTACTGGGACAACTACACTGATGTTGATTTTGCATTGTGCCTCCTGCACTACTATCAACACTCCTTTTGTTAGAAAATTATATATTATAGAGCAATGGAGAACATAAAATATTATAGAAATATAGACACAGAAAACACATAAAACAAGAGAGACACAGATATACGTGGTTCACTGAATTTGGGCTACGTCCATGGAGAAACAACCAGTCTTTCCGTTTATCTTATACAACAAAATGAACAAATACAACCTACATCAGATTCGTTGCAATTCCCTCTTTGATCTCAAACAATCTCCTCTCTCTTTCTCACTCAGAATACAAATCTACATAGACGCAACACAAATCCCTCATATATAGTGAGGGGTTGCCTTCTAGGGTGAAAGACAAAATTAAAAATAACTTCTACCGTTAGATATCTAGGTAATGAACGACCTAGATTGACTACAAAATTACAACATTTTACAAGGAAACTTTACATCTATTTTTAGCTTCGCGGGGGTTGCCCTAGATCTCCCACAAAAGGGGGGGAGGGGGGGTGCGGGAGGGTGCTCCAAGTAATCGTTGTCGCCCCCCCTTGGACCCCCCTAGTGGTATACATTTTATGGGCGGCGTTGCCACCACATTACAAAATGGGGTCCAATACATCGATACCTTTGAATAAGGAAGATAATCAGGCTCCACACCCAACAATCTCCCACTTAGAGACTGATTATAGAAACTCCATCGCCACTTCATTTTCTAGAAAATGACACCACTTTGGACTTGGTTGTTTCTCATCTTCATCATCATACTTGAAGACCAATTGAAACTGAGTAGAATCTCAGTTTCTCCCTGGTTACAACTTTTGTTAACATATCTGTAGGATTCTAGCTAGTGTGTATCTTTTCCAGCTTCAACTATCCATCTTCCAACACTGACCATATGAAATGGTACTTGAGATGTATATGTTTAGCCTTGGAAGGAAATGCAGAGTTATTTGCAAGATGTATGGAACTCTAGATGTCACTATATAACCTACCCAACTTTTTCTTCTTACCCAATTGATGACGAAGCTAAGCCTAGTCTCTCAAACCTAATTCTCTCAATGGTTTCCTTCATCGAAAACCTGTGGATTATGGGCCTATGTCTTGCTGAAATCGATTTATTATATAGCAATAAAACTTCTCTAATGCGTCCAAGGTGCTCAGGTTTTAATAAAAAAAATATTTTTTGTCAAAACTGGAACAGGAAAGTAATCTCATGTTTCATTCACACTAAAACAAATTGTGATTTCACAATTCAACATGTTCTATGCTCCATCTTCTGCATTAAGATCTTGTGCCTGTTTGCTCTTGACACAATGACAATGACAACATTTTTATTAAAGAACATTTCCCATGAAACTGAATTCAACATTCGATTTCCTTCCACAAGGCTTTAATCTTCTTCTTACATGACTCATAAATATTTATTCCAACCCATGCAATCAGCTTCAAACATGATTTAAATCACACTTGAACTCGCAATTACAACCTACTGTAGTAATTCAACAATTCTTTTAGCTGAAATATTTACTTTATCCAATGCTAGGATAATATATGAAATTGATAGCATAAACAAAATGTTTGATATATTGGTACCTCTGACCTTGTTCTGGCCGAAGTTATGAAACTAAGGATACCAACACGTAATTTTGGCTACCTTCCAACATTGTTCCATATTCCTTAAACATACAACTCCAATCCTAAGTTATGCATTTCAATTTGGCTCCAATTCCTCAAGTATCAAACTTCTATAATACATCTTCATGCCGATTTATAACATTCCAACTCTACACACACAAATCTGAAACAAGTATTCATTTATTATATGCAAGTCTCCACTAACATCCTCCACAATCTTTCCAGTAAACTTGCCATCATGAATTTGTTTTGAATTAGATGGAGATAGAACATAATTAGTCCAGATCTTCAAGTGATCTTTTGACTTTTTTGCGTGGAGCTTAGCATTCTTTAGGCACCTTTTGGCATCCCCCTCCATCATACTAGCACTCCATTCAACAAATTAAGCTAAACCATTTTCTACAAGTTCTAATGTGAGGTACTTTGCAACATAACCATCAAGGTAATCTATTGAATCAATTAAATTACTAAATTTATCAATACCTTCTAACACAATCTGAACATCTTTGTTTAAAACTTTAATTTCAGTGAAATGTTTTACCTGTTTCGTAAATGGATCTGGCATAACTTTAGTCACTACAGCTGTAGATGTAACAAGTCTCTGTGTTATCGTTAAAGATGAAGAAGATTCAACTTCCCCATTTGTTTCAATAGTTAAAAACGCGGAGAATTACCTTCCCATCTATTTGCCAAGCATATTATAACACAATTTTTGCACAACAAACATCCAACAACAATTTCCTCAATATTGTTGAACGCGGAGAAATTTCCTCCTAACTAATTCACAATTTGGGGTATTCCTATTCTCTATCTCCTCTACATTATCCCCGGTATATATTGATTTCTTTTTCAACTCTTTATAAGACTTTTAGAATTATATACATTTAAAAAATAAAATGATGCACAGAAAATGCCATAGTAGAGGAACGAACTTCAGATACTGCTATAAGAGGAACACTGGAGTCTCAACACACTTCTAGTAGCACCATATCAAAGATTCATTTCTAGAATCAATTTCGAGCATTGCCATACAAAGGCAATAAACACAATAATGAATTCCATTAATTAATAATGTTGTATATATATCCTTAATTGAAATCTCGTTCCTCTCCTTTGCCCTAATCTTGACTCAATCCAATTGGCCTTTCTCATCTCTCTACCCATAGCCTACAAATGAACACTATCTATTCTCTATTCTGAATTCTTAATGTCCAATGACTTCAGGCTTACAAGTTTTATATAAAAGGCTTTGTTTAACCAATTCTGGTTTAGATCCTTAATCTTTGCAATTAAACCCAAAAAATCCTCTCAACTCCATAAAATCATGAACTAATTCTTAATTTAAGATTTACAATTAATTTTCAAATCTAACAATCCCTATGAATTCTCAACTATCCTAATTCTCCCTTGTTCTTCAACATTTGAGAACATTTAAAATATGCCTCATAATACTTAATTAATTAAAACTCTCACATCCTATTAATTTAATAGGTAGGAAAACAACTTCCTTAAAAACACAAGACCCCTAAGCCACCTAAAATACAATGAGATTTCTGAGTTGGATGATTTTGCATCAGACTCCCAAGGTTGAAAACATTCATGATCTCGAGATCATGTGTCTTCAATGCTGATGTAATTGTTCCTGGATCCTAGATTTTGTTTTATAATTTATCTTTGCCTATTTCTTTTGCTTTCAGCTGTTATGTTGTTGTTGTTGTCTGTTGTTATTCTCCACGTCTCCATACCTTATTCTGCAATTTCCCACTTGTTATGCCCTCATATTATTTTGTTGTCTTCCTCTTGTTGCTGCTTCTATGCTTTGCTACTGTTGTCTTCCTCTAAGACACTTTCATCATCATCCTTCTTATTAGTTCAATCTCTTTGTCTAGTATATATTCTGACAGCTAATTTCATTCACCTCTTGATTGTTGAACTCTTATTCTTACTTCTTCCCTTTCATCCTTACCCTCTTGTTCACTGTTGTCTTGCCCCTTTTCAGTTGCTATCACATTGTCTTCCAAGACAATATTCCACTTCTGTTCATTGCAACTGATAACTTCTTCCTGATTGTCATTCATGACAATTTCTTTGTCTTCCTTCTTCAACAATTCATCTTGAGTATATATCCTTTGCTTTTCCAACTTCTTCATTGAAGGTCTAACTTTCTATATAACTCAATGATTTCAATTGGAGTAGAATGTGGAAATTTTACACAATTTTCCATATCTCCACTTGCTATTTAGCAATCATCAAATGACCCTTCTCCCTCTACAAAATCCACACACATGTCTAAATCATCATGCGTAAAAATTCCGAACTCATTAGGCACAATAAATACCTTTTCTTCATCATGCTTTTTAATTGCATCTTCAGTGTAGACTTCTTCCTTCCTTTGAACAATCTTCAGTAATTGTTCCTTTTTCATTGTCATCTCAATATATTCTTCTGGGTAACTTTCACATCCATTAGCTTTATGAAACACTGTTGTCCTATCTCTTTTTGCTTCAAAAATTCCACTTTGTTCTTCTTTTATGTTTTCACAAAACATATTTTTGTCTCCTTTGACATTATTTATTAATTATTTTTCCCTTTTTATTGAGTAACCTGCAAAGATACAAAACTCATTAGTATTAAAACCATGAATCTTTTCAACCTTAGTAACAATTTGAAGCCTCTCCGATTGAAAGACCCTTTGCCATCTCATCCATTTACAGTAAGTCAGTTTTCATGGGGATGATATGGGTTTAATATTTAATAACAAAACAGAAAACATTAGTAATTACATATCAAAAATATTACCTGATTTTCCGATGAAGAAGAGAGCGAAGGCGATCCATACAATATAGACCAAATCCATCTTTCTAACCTGCTTCATCATCTCTGCAACTATTTATAAAAATAAATAAAAAGTTGAGATCTTTCCCTAAATGAACATTAGGGGCTTATCTGTGGTTCTTATAAAACGAAGAACGATTTTCCGTAAAATCTATGTATACATAAATATACATGAAAATTTTTAAATCAAAACTCAGTGAATGAGAAACATCATAAAGTCAGTTTATCTACACAGCACTGGTAATCCCATTATTAGATTAAAAATACCCACTCTGAATGATTTAAACAATACTGGTATTCTTTACCTGAGTTTCTAGAAACATGACTTTGCAAGACTTCAAGGTTCCAAGTGTGTGAACTAATTAAAATGAAAACTTTGCATACCTATATTTCTATTTATAGAAGGCTTATCAACTGAAACTCACCAATATTATAATGCTAAAAACGCTGATTAAAATGACAAATTTAGCATGAAAATCTATCTTTGAACAAAACAAATTCAACAAAATTAGGAAACAAACTCTCACCCAATCCCAAAATTAATAATTATATATAGCTAAAACTATTTCCTAATTCACTATTTTAAGCAAATTAAGAAAAAAATGCTAATAAATTCTAAAGACTAATAACACTAATTATCATAATAATGGAAGACATGTTTACTAATTTTGTTTATTTAGTGAGCCTTAAAAAAAAATTGTAGATAATTGAGCGCATTAGAAGGAAAATCTTCTAAAAGCATCGTCTCTTAGGCATATTTATCTCAGAGATGTCATATATATTGTATCATGCTTGATTTGCAGGTCTCCTCACGGTGTTTTTCCGGGTTGTTTCCTTGACTTGTAAAGCATTTTGCCCATCACTCCTTTTTATGCCTTCATGCTTTAGAAGCATCTATTAAACAATACTTTGTCACAATTCGCGCCCCATATTCTAAAGCATCAAAATGATGAAAATTGTTAGTGTATTCACCATGAAACACATACAAAAGCATGCTTGAAGAAGAAAAGAAAAGTTGCCCTGAGAAAATTCTCAAGAAGCTTGCTTAAAAACCTGGTTTTAAGGATTAGCATTCTTTGCACCATTGCTGGCCCGTGATGCTGGCTTGTTGCAGCATATTGATCTAGCGCTACCAGTGTGGCTTTTGATAGGAAAACCCATGTTGGACCTCTTTCGACAGTTCTTCCTAAAGTGTAGGAGAAGCTTCTCTTACTAGAAGCATCGAGAACGACGAGTTGGATATTGTTTAATAAGGATATGGTCGAGTTATCCCATTTTGAGTCCTTGATCCTACCTTTACATGCATATTGGGAAGGTAGTCCATCCAACAGGAAGAGCACATCAGGGGCAATCTTTAGTATTGGGTTAGCAGTAGTTTCTTAGTACAATTAGAAGAAGAGATTAGTTGCATGCAGCTCAGTAGAAGCAAAGTTCATCGTTTCTACTCAAGAAACTTGTGAGGTTATTTAGATGAGGAAGATCTATGTTGGGTTAGTTAGTCAATAGATGGATCCTACAGTAATTTACTATGAAAATCAGAGTTTTATCAAACTATATGAGAATCTAGTTTTTCACGATCATTCAAAGCATATCGACATCCAGTATCATCATCTACGATATTGTGTGCAGAGGAGAATCTTGTTGTTGTTGTACATTCCTACAGAGGAGTAGGATGCGCATATTTTGACAAAGAAATTTTCAAGATGAAAATTTTTGTTTCACAAAGGTAGGATCAGGTAGTAGATAATCCCTTTATTTTTGAGAGGGAGTGTTGAAAATGCAAGAAGAAAATCCTATTTTGTTTTTTTTACTTGAATTAAATTGTAATTGCACATGTTACAACAACTTTTAATATTTAACTAAGTTAATTTGACTTAGTTGGCTATGTTAATTCGAGTTGAGGGCATAAATTGAGTCAAGGAGAGTGTCTCATACATTATAGGAGTCCTGGTTGAGTTTATTTTGGGTTGTAATTAATTAATTTAGTTTAATTGAGGTAAAGTCAGTTAAACTAGTTCCAATTGACTGAGGAACTAGTAGGAGGTGTTGTGAAGACAATCCATTCTATAGATAGAAGTAATCTCTCTAGTCCTATAAGAGGACCTAGCAACAAACTAGACAACCATGTGCAGACTCTCCTAGTTCATGTCGAAAAATACAAAGTAAGACAAATGACCTACCTCACTCTGATGTTACGTGCTTGTTGATGTCTTCCTCGATCTTCTTGCTTCCAATATCAATGCTCTTTACACTGTTGTGGATGAGTACCTACAAGGAAGATCAAGCAAAAGAGACAAGAGAATACATCGCATAATTCGTTCTAGCATAAACTATATGATAGATCAAGGAATACTATACTAAATGAATAATGATTTATACACTTATGAAAAGTAAACACATGATGTATTTATTAATAGAAATGAGGCAAGAATACAACTGTATGAACCTTGATGTTGGAAGCCTCCTTTGGATGAGTTTCCAAGTCCAATCCAAGACCTTCAAGCAATCCTCCTTAGCAAGATGGGCAACATTTAGGCATTGTTTCAACATAGGAATGCAACCAAGCAATGACCAACTAGTTGGGGATAGAAGGGATTTCATTTATGGGATCCATAAAAGGGGGAATAAAGTCGACATCTTAAGGGCACGATTGATAAAGGTAGGATCAAGGATTCAAAATGGAATAACTCGACCATATCCTTATTCAACAATATCCAGCTTGCTGTTCTTGATGCCTCTAGTAAGAGAAGCTTCTCATACACTTTAGGAAAAAATGTCGAAAGAGGTTAAACGTGGGTTTTCCCATCAAAAGCCACGCTGGCAACACTAGGTCAGTTTCTTGCAACAAGCCATCATCACAGGCCAACAATGGTGCAAAGAATATTGACTGTTAAAACCATGATTTTAAGAAAGCTTCTTGAGAATTTACTGAGGGCAACTTTTCTTCTCTTATTTAGGGATGCTTCTGTATGTGTTTCATGGTGAATACACTGACAATTTTCATCATTTTCATGCTTTAGAATATGGGACGGGAATTGTGACAAAATATTGTGTAATAGATGCTCCTAAAGCATGAACGCATAACAAGGAGTGATGGGTGAAATGCTTTACAAGTCAAGGAAATGACCCGGGAAAACACCATGCGGAGACCTGTAAATCAAGCATGATACAATATATATGACATCTCTGACATAAATATGCCTAAGAGACCATACTTTTAGAAGATTTTCCTTCTAATGCGGTCAATTATCTACATTTTTTTTTAAGGCTCACTAAATAAACAAAATTAGTAAACATGTCTTCTATTATTATGATAATTAGTGTTATTAATCTTTAGAATTTATTAGCATTTTTTTCTTAATTTCCTTAAATAGTGAATTAGGAAATAGTTTTATTTATATAATTATTAATTTTGGGATCGGGTGAGATTTTCTTTCCTAATTTTACTGAATTTGTTTTATTTACAGGAAATAGTTTTATTATATATAATTATTAATTTTGGGATTGGGTGAGATTTTTTTTCCTAATTTTGTTGAATTTGTTTTATTTTAAAATGGCTTTTCTAAATATATATATGCTAAATTTGTCATTTTAATCAACACTTTTAGCATTATAATATTGGTGAGTTTTGGTTGATAAACCTTTTATAAATATAAATATAGTTAAGCGAAGTTTTTATTTTAATTAGTTCACACACTCGGAACCTTGAAGTCTTGCAAAGTCTTATTTCTAGAAACTCAGGTAAAGAATACCAGTGTTGTTTAAATCATTTAGAGAGGGCATTTTTATTATAATAATGGGATGACCAGTGCTGTGTAGATAAAATGAATTTATGATGTTTCTCACTCGCTAAGTTTTGATTTAAAAACTCTCATGTATATTTATGTATAGATAGGTTTTACAGAAAATCATTCTTCATTTTATAAGAACCATAGATAAATCCTTATATATATATATCTATATATATATAGATAGATAGATAGATATATATATAGATATATCTAGGATGGAGGTAGTTTTGGGAGACAACAAGCTGAAGGAATTCATAGACAAAGATATTCATAAGCCAACTCATGCTAAGGGTCTGGCAGAGTGGAGAAAATGTGTGGCAAAGATGAGAAGGATTATCCTAGAAGGAGTTCAAGATTATATTTTTCTCAAACCTCCACCGTAAGGAAACTCCATTTGCAATGTGGAAGGCCTTGACAGACCTGTTTCAAAACAATAGTGACCAGATGAAGCTGGCACTGAAGGTGAAGCTCAGAAATATCAATATGAAGAAGGGCGACACAATACTGAAGTACTTGACCAAGTTCACCGAATGTCGGCATGAGCTTGGAAGTGTCGGTATTATAGTTGCTAAAGATGATCTAGTAAGACTAACACTTGTAGGGCTTCCTAGGAGTTGGCATAGCTACCAGGACTTAGTGAATGTGAGGGAGAAGCTACCAGAGTAGGAGCGATTGCAGTCTATTGGTACAAGAAGAGTTTCAGTGGAACACTAGAGATGGATCCTCATCCAAGCATGATGATGAGGAGAACTATTCCTTAAATGGAAAGGTGAAGAAAGTGAAGGGGAAGTTGTCGCATTCCAAATCAAATTCTAGTCAGGGCATCTAGAATAAAGGACATGTCGAAGATTAAATATTTTCAATGTCATGAGTTGGGATACTATGCCACAACATGTTTGCACAAGAAGGCTATTAAGAATCCTTAACGAGGAGTTTTAGGTGAAGCTCTTGCCTCAAAATTCGAATTGGATTTCACCCTCGTCGCTTAGACTATGAAATTGATGATGGGTTGTGTGTCTTACCTAGATAGTGGAGCCTTATTCCATATGATCGGCAACAAAGAGGTTTTTGGTGACTTGGAGAAGAAGGACCTCTAGATGCACATTCAGATGGGATATGAAGGGAGGTATAGTGCAATTGACATCAATACTATTACCTTTTAGAGATAGACTAGTTCTCCTCTTACATTAAAAGACGTTTTGTATGTTCTAGGTTTGGAGAAGAATTTGGTATCAGTTTCCAGGTTGGAGAACCGTGGCCACAACGTGATATTTAGCAATGGAAATGATTTCCTTCATCACATAGCCTCTATATAGGTGAAGTGGATCGAGGTTCGAGTGAATAACCTTTACAAACTGGATGTAGAAGATTGTGTTGCTTTCATAACAAAAGAAGTGAAGGTGTAGAGCCTAAACATCAATGAGTTTTGGCATATAAGATTGGGTCACTTGCACCATCAATCTTTGAATATCATGCAATAAATTTCTACAAGAATTTCCAATGGTACACTAGAGCAGAGAGACACATGTAAATGGTGTACATTCGGGAATTACATCAAAGTTTCCTTTCATGATAAATATAGTCGAGCACAAGCAATCCTTGATAAAATTCACTCATATGTATGTCAACCATTCTCGACAACTTCCATGGCCAAGCATATGTATTTTGTAATATTTGTAGATGATTTTTCTCGTAAGTGTTGGATTTTCTTCATGTAGAAGAAAGATCAGATGTTAGCTAAATTTTGTAAATTTAAATAACTTTTCAAAAAAGATGCTGGCACGAAAGTTAAATCTTTAAGAAGCGATAATGGTGGATAATATGTGTCAAATTAATTCAATAGCTTATGTGCATCCGAGGACATTCAACGAGACTTAATAACACCTCATAATTTGCAACATAATGGGGTGGTTGAAAGGAAGAAGAAAAGTATTTCGCGAGTTGCATGGGCAATGTTACATAATAGGGGCCTACCATTGCACTTGTGGGCTAAAGCATGCAACACAACGATTTATTTGCAGAACAAACCCCTCATCGAATTCTCAGGATGAGTACACCAGAGGAATATTTTTAAGGTAAGAAGCCATATGTGGCACACTTTAGGATATTTGGTTCATCAATCTATTGTCATGTTACCAAGGACACATGAAAAAATCTAGATCCAATCATTGAGTTGGGCATATTTGTGGGGTACACTAATACACCTCACAACTATCGGGTTTACCTTACATCCAACAGGATGATAGTGGTTTGTACAGATCTGAAATTCGAAGAATAGAAGGCCATGATATGTTCCCTTGAGGGGGAACTTTAGTTACATGATGACCCGAATTGGATCCATAGAGGATTGTCAAAGAACCATGACTATATTAGGTTGGAACAAATCTCTGAAGAAATCCAAAATAGCAATCAAAAACACCCTTGAACTAGTGGCAATGGCAGCCAGCATGGAACGACGAAGACCTCGGTCAAAGTGCGCTGACTGAGGCCCATGGAGACTGCGCAGGAGGTCAAAGTAGCCCCTGGGAGCCTCGATCGCGAAAAGGAGGTGGAATTTGATGCACGATTAGCACTTAGCACTATTCGTGCATTGTTGGGTGAACAGGGCCGTGAAGGAAAAATCCCGAGCACTCGGTCGTGTGGGGGAACCGAAGAACCACGGGTGGAAAAGTGAAAAGCACTAAAGCATCAAGGCGGGACCCATGCTCTGGAAAATCGGTGGTATTGATCGGGGTGCCCTCAAATGATAAGAGGTTTTGGATGAGAGCGGAGCAATTCCACTCATCGATCGACATGTGGCAAGTGGAGGTGAGAGAAAACTGTCGTTGATCCCAGGCTAAAGGTCGAGCAATTCAACCACATGAAACGTTTGCATGGCATTAGATCTAGAGGCCCCATATCGGACGACTGAGATCACACTTGATGGAGGGAGTGGAATAAACGAAGTAATATGCCATGTTTTAGAAGGATTTGGAATCCGTTTGATCACCACGGTGGAGGAAGAACTCATCCACAACATAACTTAAGAAACAAACCGATGAAGCATGCTGGCGCTATTTAGAGGAGGACATGTGGCCACTCCCTGAGCGTTGATGATGATGCCGAACAGGGAACTCCAAGCGCAGCTGCAGAAGGTGAATCGACAAAGGTGGAAAAGGAACTGAACAGGAATTGGAACGTATGACTTGAAAGCCATGAACAGAGACAGAATACACAGCTAGACAGTTACTGAGAGAGTCAGTCCGAGAGACGAAGATAGAGAGACCAGAATCCCAAGAGGAAGACAGAACACAGAGAACAGTAAATCAAAGTAGAAGAGATAGAGGGTCAAGCTGACCAGAGGTAGCCTCGAGCACCAAAGAGCTTGAAGATTCGAGGCATCCCATAGAGGATCTATCCAGGCTGAGCACCACATTGGGCTCTGGCCATTGTAGACCAGAAGGTCACAGAGCTGGTAGGAAGAAGAAGAGTTTGTGCACTCCAGTGGCTTGGGGGAATCCAAGAACCACCCTGCCAAGCAAAACCTGCTTTAGGAGAACTCACATTGAGTCCTTGTATTGTAATTTCTCTGCTTAAAAACACAATAAAAGAAGGCCACCACTGAAAGCTGGATCGGAGATGTAGCCCTGGAGAATAGGGTGAACTCCTTATTAAAATTTCTTGTGTCTTCATGTTTGCTTACTATATTTCTCTGATGTCTTTTCATTTAATTGTCCGTGTATTAGCAATTTGATCAATCCGTTGCTTAAATAACACAAAACACACACCAGCACATGAGTATCAGATCAAGTGGTATCAGAGCTCTAGGCTGTAAGGTTAGACAAGCTTGTGTTGCTTTAGCTGTGAATGCTTACTAGATCAAAGCTCAAATTAGGAGAAGGAGAATTGGTGGAAACTAATCCTGAAATTGGGAGAGTCTATTCTTGAAAGACAATGTCAGAGGAAGGTTCTGCAGGACCAGACCCTCAATTCATAGAGAGTTTCCTAGCTATAAATTCCATGGTTGAAGAAATGTACAGAGACTTTAGAAAGCATAGGGTGGAAGATTCATCAGGCTCTAAGCAAGATAAAGAAGAAGATGAGTCTCACTTCCATGACCACTCCAAAGGAAAGGGGAAAGAGGAAAGCTTTCTCACACCTCTTAATAGCCCTGTGCATAATAGGAAAGCATCTATGGTTAAGTTAGATGTTAAATTTGATTTGCGTATATATGATGGAGAGCTAAATGCTGAAAAGTTGTACAATTGGATTAGACAAATTGATGTGTATTGCAGGGTACAAAACATAGACTCAGACAAGAGTAAGATTCAGCTGACAAGCCTATGCCTAGGAGGCACTGCCTTGGTTTGGTGGGAAGGCAGAACCCAAGCTGATATGAAAAGACATGGCAAGACCATCTCTGTCTGGAGTGAATTTGTTGCTGCAATCAAAAAATAGTTCTATCCATTGGCCTACATGCAACAAGCCATGTTGAGTTGCCAAACTCTTCAACAGTTGAAAGAGCAAAGTGTGTAAGGGTATACTCAAGAATTCAGAAAGAGAGCATTGATGTTGGGTATCTCACTAGACTCCAAGAGACTCTTTTGAAGTACATTGGTGGTCTACACAGCTACATGAGGCATACCATCCTCATGTTTAATCCCAGTAGTACAGATGAGGTATTTGTACAATCTACTCATCTAGAAGCTAGAGGAAAGAATGGAAATCTAGAAGTTAGGGGACCATCCCAACCCACTGTAAGCAAGAGCAAGGAGAAAAGAAAACAGAAGTGAAAAGCAAGGAAGGTTAACATTGCACGGAAAGCCAAAGCCTCATGCACTCACTATAAAAAGGAGGGGCATGATGATGAGCATTGTTGGATTCTGCATCTAGAGCTGAGACCTAAAAAGTACGAGGAAAAGAAGAAGAAGACTGTTGCAGCTATTCAGACAGATTTGGAGTTAGACTCGGGAGATGAAACAACTATAGTAGCCACAGGTATAAAAGGTAAGAGTTCTGAAGCATCTGCTAGTAATTCTACTCATTTTGTTATTGATGAAGAAAATGAAGGAAAAAGACATGAGCTTTTCCATACTCAAGTTATTTCCAAAAATCAAAAGATTGATACATTGTTTTATAGTGGCTCACAAGTAAATCTAATTTCTAAAGCAATTGTAAAGAAATTGGGATTAGAAACTACACCTCACAAGAAACCATACCCATTAGGATGGTTGAATGATAAAGAACAACTACAAGTGACTAGACAGTGCAAACTCAAGTTTTCTTTTGGGTCAACATTTGTAGATGAGGTTGAGTTAGACATAATTCCTTTGGATATATGTGGAATTGTTTTAGGAAGCCCTTACTTCTATAATAGAAAGACTATTTTCTATAGAGCTGAGAACAAGTATCTACTTGTTAAAGATGGAATCAAATACTTTGTAAGAGCTCATAAGCTGAAGA
The DNA here is from genome assembly GCA_031772625.1 of Pinus tabuliformis. Classification (NCBI taxonomy): domain Eukaryota; kingdom Viridiplantae; phylum Streptophyta; class Pinopsida; order Pinales; family Pinaceae; genus Pinus; species Pinus tabuliformis. The sequence goes on along the minus strand of CM062818.1, from coordinate 14,117,458 downwards.
ATAATTATACTCTCATAAACTCAGGACAGATGAAAAGAATGATAAATTCATGCAAACAATTCTTACTGATGGTTGTAAAGGAAAAGAAACATGATAAAACCAATGTATTTCAGGGTCGTAATGTTGAACAATAAGCTAATATAGAAAAGGTTGTTTCAGAGTATGATGTCTTGTTTCAAGAACCTAAAGATCTGCCACCCAAAAAGGGAATAGTACATGAGATTATTTTGCAGCAAGATGTTCCTTTACGTAACATTAGGATGTACAGGTTGTCTGCTTTAGAGAATGCTGAAATCAAGAAGCAGGTGCAGGAGTTGCTCAAGAAGGGCTTCATCAGGCCTAGCACATCACCATGTGGGTCAGCAATCATTTTGGTGAGAAGGAAAGATGGCTCGTGGAGAATGTGCATTGATTATTGAGCACTGAATAAGATAACAATCAAGAATCGTTATCCCCTTCCTTGCATAGATGATCTTTTGGATCAATTAAAAGAAGCTGTTTATTTCACCAAGCTGGATTTGCATAGTGGATACCATCAGGTCAAAGTTGCAGAGCAAGATGCATGGAAGACTACTTTCAAAACAAAGCAGGGATTGTATGAATGGCTGGTTATGCCTTTTGGCTTAACTGATGCTCCTTCTACTTTCATGAGATTAATAAACGATGTACTCAGACCTTTTCTTGATGACATTCTGATTTTTAGTAAAATGTGGGAAGAACATTTAAAACATGTTAAGCAAACATTAGATGTTTTGAAAAGAGAAAAAATTTATGTTAAACTCTCAAAATGTGAATTTGGCAAAACATATCTAAATTACTTGGGTCATATAGTAGGGGGAGGTGAATTGAAAATAGATCCCTCTAAAGTGGCAATCATTATGAATTGGCCTAAACCCAGATCTGCTACAGAAGTGAGAAGCTTCTTTGGAGCAGCACAATATTAGAGGAAGTTCATTTCTAACTTCTCCTCGATTGTAGCTCCCTTACATGCTTTAACAGGATTGAATAAGGTGTTTCAGTGGGGAGGGAAACATCAGAAAGCCTTCAACACCTTGAAAGAGAAAATTAGTACAACACATCTACTAGCACTACCAGATCTGCAAAGACCATTTTAGATCCAAACTAATGCTAGTGACTATGCCATGGGAGCAGTGTTGACACAACACGGTAAACCCATATGTTATCATTCTGAGACTTTTAATCTTGCAGTAGTTAACTATCCTATATACGATAAAGAATTGTATCCATTAGTTCAGAGTGTGAAAAAGTGGAAACATTACTTAATGGGCAAAGAGACAGTAATACATACTGATCATCAGCCACTTCAATATCTACACTCCCAAACTAAGTTGTAGCAATCAAGATATTATAGATGGATGGGTTTCTACAACAATTTCATTTAGTCATCAAATATAAAAAGGGCATGCATAACAAGGTTGTAGACATGTTATCTAGACCCATTATAAATGCATCTACCATACTTAAGCATAATTATGTGCTACATGAATGCTACATAGAACAATATGCTCAGGATATGGACTTTAAAAATGTATATGCAACTTTGAGTCAAGGCAAAAGAGTACAAGAATTGGACTATCATGTGAAGGACCGACACTTATACCATTGTGGAAAACTCCACATTCCACAAATTGAGAGGATAAAGATAATTTGGAAGCACACGCTTCTCTGATATTAGGTCACTTTGGGGTAAGTAAAACAGTTGCACAGCTACAAAGATTATGCTATTGGCCAAAAATGGATGAGACAGTTTCTAGATATGTAAGAGGGTGTGCCATGTGTGCTAAAAGCATGCCCAATAATAGAAAACTAGGCCTGTACACTCCATTGTCGGTTCCTGCTCACCCTTCGAAAAGTGTTTCCATGGATTTTGTTGGAGGACTGCCTAAATCTAGGAAAGGTCATGATTATCTATATGTTGTTGTGGATAGGTTCAGAAAAATGTGTATTTTAATACCTTGTAGTAAACAAATTACAACTGAATAGACTGAAAAATTGATCTTTGAACATGTGTGGGTTCATTTTGGATTACCCACTTCCATTGTATCTAATCGAGACACCCGATTTGTGGGGAAGTTTTGGTCGAGTCTGTGGGAAATGATGGACACCAAACTGAAGAAAAGCATAGCTTTTCATCCATGAACAGATGGCTAGACAAAAGTAGTTAACATGATAGTGATCCACTTACTGAGAGGATATTGTAGCAAACATCCTAAGCTATGGGATGAGCACTTGTGTTATGTGCAGCATGCTTACAATAGAGCCAAACACTCTTCTACACAGAGATCTCCTTTTGAGACCTGTTTTGGTTTCACACCAAGGTCTCCTTTGGATTTTTTCTTTGGTAAAGATACCATGGTTGATGGACACAGTGATGTGGACAAGGCAACTAGGTTCATTGAACAGATCTAGGAGATCCACTAGGCAGTACAGGAATAGCTGGAAAAGAGCCAAGCCATGTACAAGGCTAGGCATTACAAGCATCGGATGGAGCATAGTTTTCAAGTTGGAGACCAAGTCTAGCTGTATATCAGCAAGGACAGGATGCAAAGTGAAGGTAAAAAGCTAAAGCCTATCAGGTATGGACCTTTTAGGATACTTGATAAGATTGGGGAAAATGCTTTTTTCCTTGATGTACCAGCTTACATGTAGATCTACTCAGTCGTAAATGCAGATTGCTTGAGATTGTTTGAACCTTCAATGGTTGAGGACCCTGAAGAGCAAAGTCAATTTCCTTGTATTGATGACCTACTACCTGAATATCTTAATGAGTTGTAGGAAGACAGAGTGATGGATAGGAAGGTGTGGAAGATGCGCAGGGGAGATGTTGAGTACCTCAGGATTTGGCTCCAAGGTTCGAAGCCAAGCAGTGCAAAGTGGATTGAGATTGGACAAGTGAGAAAGCAATACCCTCACTTAGTCGATGCTTAAAAACCATCTTTTGGTGGTCCAAAATCTTTTTCAGTGGGAAGGTCGTGATTTGAATTGGATCCATAGAAGACTATCAAAGAACCATTACTATATTAGGTCAGAACAAATCTCTGAAGAAATCCAAAAAAGCAATGAAAAACACCCTTGAACTAGTGGCAATGGCAGCTAGCGTGGAACGATGAGGACCTCGGTCAAAGCACGCTGACCGAGGTCCATGGAGACTGCGTAGGAGGTCAAAGTAGCCCCTGGGAGCCTTGGATCAAGAAAATGAGGTGAAATTTGATGCATGATTAGTGCTTAGCGCTAATCGCGCATCGCTGGGCAAACAGGGCTGTGAAGGAAAAAGCCCGAGCACTCGGTCGCATGGGGGAACCGAAGAACTGCGAGCGGAAAAAAGAAAAGCACTAAAGCACAAAGGCGAGACCCACACTCTGGAAAACCAGTGGTATTGATCGGGGTGCCCTCAAACGATAATAGTTTTTGACAAGAGCGGAGTGATTCCACTCATTGATCGATGCGTGGCAAGTGGAGGTGAGAGAAAACCACTGTTGGTCTCATGCTAAAGGTCGAGCAAGTCAACCACGCGAAACGTGCGTATGGAATTGGATTTGGAGGCCCCAGATTGGATGGCTGAGATCACAACCAATGGAGGGAGTGGAATCGATGAAGGAATACGCCGCGTTTTAGAGGTATTTGGAATTTATTTGACCGCCATGGTGGAGGAAGAACTCGTCGACAACGTAACTAAAGAAACGAACCGACGAAGCATGCTGGTGCCATTTAGAGGAGGACATGTGGCCACTCCCTAAGCACTGATGATGACGCCGAACAGGGAACACCAAGCGTAGCTGCAGAAGGTGAATTGATAGAGGCAAAAGAGAAACTGAACAGGCATTGGAACGGATGGCTTGAAAGCCATGAATAGAGACAGAATACACAGTTAGACAGTTATTGAGAGAGTTAGTCTGAGAGATGAAGATAGAGAGACCAAAATCCCAAGAGGAGGACGAAACACAGAGAACAGTAAAGCAAAGTAGAAGAGATAGAGGGCCGAGTTAACCAGAGGCAATATCGAGCACCAGAGAGCTTGAAGATTCGAGCAATCCCATACAGGATTTGTCCGGGCTGAACACCACATTGGGCTCTTACCATTGTAGACCAGAAGGTCATAGAGCTGGTAGGAAGAAGAAGAGTCTGTGCACTCCAATGGCTTGGGGGAATCCAAGAACCACCCTGCCAAGCAAAACTTGCTTGAGGAGAACTCACATTGAGTCCCTGTATTGTAAATTCTTTGCTTAAAGACATAATAAAAGAAGGCCATCACTAAAAGTTGGACCAGAGATGTAGCCCTAGAGAATAGGGTGAACTCCTTATTAAAATTTCTTGTGTCTTTGTGTTTTCTTACTATATTTCTCTGTTGTCTTTCCATTTAATTGTCTGTGTATTGGCAATCTGATCGATCCATTGCTTAAATAACATAGAACACACACCAACACATGAGTCTGTAATACCTTTATTCAATAAATTCTTAACTGATGTCACTCATAGGGTGAATATCAGATCACATGAAGATGAGGAGCTTTTAGCTCCAAAGGAGGAAGCTCAAGATGATGTAGAGAAACCACATCCAGAGGAGAGAGAGTGGAAGCACCCATTCATGAAGAGACTTCTAGAGATAGAAGGAATCACACCAAAGAGGCTAACAAATTGATGCATGATGCTAGATATAACTTTGGAGCACCCACATCACAGTGCAGGTAGATGAGGCCACTAGATAGGTACACTGGCTACATGGATATGATAAGAAAGGCTGTATAGGTTGAGCAATCTTCATTGGAGGAAGTATTGTAGCAACAAATATGGTTTGATGCCATGGTTGAGGAATATGACTCACTTATCAAAAAAAATGATTGGGAAGTGGTCCCAAGATGAACAGAAAAGTCAATGGTGAGTTCCAGATGGAATTAGAAGGTAAAGAAAATAGTATATGGGAGTGTGGAGAAACAGGAGGCAAGATTCGTGGCCTTAGGATTCTCTCAAGTGGAGGAAATTTATTACGATGATAATTTTTCTCATGTAGCAAGGCACTCTTCAATCATATCTATTCTACAGCTGTGAGTGTAGATGGGATGGAAGATACAAAAAATGAATGTGAAGACAACCTTCCTCAATAGTATGATTGAGGAAGAGGTGTATATTGAACATACAAAAGGATTTTATACCTTCAACAGAGAGTCAAATGTGTGTAGACTCAAGCGAGCACTGCATGAACTAAAAAAAGCACTGCATGCTTAGTACACCATTATTGACAGATATTTCATTGGGTTGGGCTTCACTAAAAGTGAAGCAGATGCGAATATTTAGCATATTGTGGTTGAAGGTAAATTATTTTTTATAGTATTATATGTTGATGATTTTATTATAAAAGGTGACGAGAAGCTGATAAAATATTACAAGGATGATATTGCGAGAGAATTAAAGAAAATACTTTCTTGGTATGGAAGTATGGTAAGGAGATGAGGAATTGTTTGTCTCTAAGGGAAAGTATGCCAATGAGGTAATAAATAAGTTCCACATGGAGAGAAACAAACCCATGGAGACTCCTCTAGCAGGTAATTGGAGGAAGGAATATGCTACTTCATGTGAAGTAGTGGAGGCTACTATTTATAGACAACTTGTGGGTTGACTTACGTATTTGGTGAACACATGACCGAAGATGTGTTTTTCAATTAACGAGCTTATTCAGCCACGGTTAAGCCAACCAAAATATATTGAAAGATAGCTAAACATGTATTGAGATACCTCACAGGTTCCATTTAGTTTCGTCTTTGGTACAGATGGATAGAGGGAGTGAAGCTTAAAGACTTCATAGATGCATATTGGGAAGGTAGTCCCTCCAATAGGAAGAGCACATCAGGGGAATTATTCAGTATTGGGTTAGCAATAGTTTCTTCGTACAAGTAGAAGAAGAGATCAGTTGCATGTAGCTTAGTAGAAGCAAAGTTCATGGTTTCTAGTCAAGAAACTTGTGAGGCTATCTGGATGAGGAAGATCCTTGTTGGGTTAGTTATTCAGTAGATTGTTAGCCTCACTCTCTTAAAAATCAATAATAAATCCAATTATTAAATTAAATAAATAAAATCATGAGAATTCCTCAAACTAAGGAGTCTAGTTTGGATGAGAGATTCTCTCCAACTAGCTCTCCTATATTAGTGAGTAAGTTGAGAAATTGTCTCAACCAAGTGAGTCTAAGATATATGCACTATCTTAAGACCACTTACTCATGTATTTAAATGTATTATTAAATTATTTGAATATTGTGAATTACATGAGCATGAGAGACCACATGATGGCTCTCTACCTTTTCCTTCAATTTAATTATTGTGCGTTAATTTGTTATGCATATGGTTATATGGCTTTGTGATTATTCTTCATGTGGTATCAGAGAAAAATAATCCTCTCATGTGTGTAGAGAATCATAGAGATATGATGATTTGATGAGTGCATCGTATATAATTGTGTATTGTGGCAGCATTAGCCAGTATGGATCTGCGCTAGGGAGTGACCATAATGTGCAATATGGAGAGAGAAGAGCCCTATACCATCATCGTGGTTAGCCTTCGCATCATTTAAAATTGAGAGCCACCAGTTTCGAAGACGAATCGGTCTATATCAAGAAAACGGGAAGGCCGCTTCCACAAAGATTGAGAAGTGCCAATTTTCTCTCAGTAGGAATTCCAAGCAGTTATTGATGATTGTAATGGTTTCAAGGCTGGAAAATTGTTGAAGAAGTGAAAACCTATTCCTAGGGAATGGTTCTAGAAGAATCACTAAGATTTTGAATGGATGAAGCCATAGAATCTTTGATGAGATTTTGCAATTTGTGAGCTCGATATTTGCGAGTCTCTTCTAGTTCGGAATCCATGTTGGAGAGATTTGAAGATAGAATTGAGATCGTCAATGGAATTAAAGTTAGGCAGATGGAATTTAGCCTGAGGATCGATCCGAGAGCCTTCCCATGTCCTCTTCAATGTTAAAGCATCATCGATGTATTTTTGGATACTCTTCTTTAGATCCAAAAATTTCTCGCTTCTTCTCTCTTCAATGTGTTCGCGCTCATGGCGGGATCTCTTCTCCAGCTGAATATTACGGCTACCAATCCCTGATAAATATTTTGTCTTCATGTGTGCGCCATTTACGATCATGAATTAGCAGCGTGAAATCCATATACGTTGCACTCTGCGTGGACTGTGCAAATTTCGACATCAAATTGAACAACAATTCTGGAAGCACGCCTAATTTACTCAAACAAACCTGAAGATACTGAAACATTGACTTATGACACTGTATCCAGCTTCCATGGAAAATTCTTCACTGCTAGGAAAAAATTGAGATATGTTGACTTGTTGATTTGTTGATATGTTGAGCCCGAATGGTTTCAATTTGCAAGTAAAAACTAAGAGAGGCATTCAATTTTCTGGATTTTGTTGATGAAGATTATTGAAGGCCAAATATATTTCTGAAGCGTGTGAGCTTGTTAGTCTCTTAATTTGGTTGCTCAATTATTGTCAAAGCCGATTTATTTTCATCCTTGTGCCTAACTAAATTGTAGGGATCGAAAGCATTATTTAATGAAGGTAGATTTCTATTATGTTGCAATAATCACTACCTCAACACAATAATCACTACCTAAAGTTGAAATTGTGCCAGACGGCAGACATATTATGCATAAATTCATATCAGCTGATATCGAATCATCCAAGTTTGTTAGAAGCCAAGGATCAAGCTTCTAAGACAAAATTGCAGAGATCAAATCATAGTTGGTGCCACGATCAGACTCAGAAAATCATTCTTCTCCAGGAGGATCAAATTATTGCATGGGGTTGGCTTGCTTGTATTTTCTTGAAGGCAAGCAGATCTATGGTAGGGTTGATATCTGTCATTTCTTTTAAGGGTCTGAATTTTGCAAGGATCGAATTCATTTGAATAACCGGAAAACTCGCTCCAAAAATTGCATCTCTTAGCTACTTGGTATTGTTGTAGCAGAATCATCGCCTCAAGGGTACATCGAGCCACTTATTCCTATCATTGTCTACAAGGAAGGACTGTATAATCAGAGTTTTGGGCTTCTAATGATCGATTTTCTCTACTGAAAGAGGCACAAAATATCATTTTTATACCCATGATGAGAAAGGAGATTCTGGATGAGGATTTTAAATGTTCTAAGCTTCAAAATTCATGGAAGGAGAAAGCTGGGACACTTGGTGATCATTTGCTATCCAATTTGATATACCACACCTGATATATGCTGCCTTAGTGACTCGAATTATTGAATCCTCATGGGGTATAGATCCGTTCTGCCACTTTTGGGGAGAGTTCATGCATCTAGTCCCCCAACTCCTCGTCTCCGTAAATTTTACCAAGGAGGGTTTCAACCCACCATGCACTTAACAATTTAGTTAAGATCAACAATAAGATCGGGAGGCAGCATATCAATAGTAAAATTCAAATCAACGATTTTTTTTCTTAAGGGAAGCTTATTGTTGAAATCCAAAAGTAGTATTTTACTTTGAGGTAGCTTAAATTCATTTCAAAGTCAAATTCAAAGTTAAATTGTAATTGAGAAGTAACAATGACAAGTGAGAAAAGTGAGGGTTGATGTGAAAGAGAGGTAAAACAAATATTAAAGTTAACTTTGATGCTAGAGCTTGGAATTATCATTGTTTTAGAGTCAATTTTTGAAGACAATTTGATGCCATGGAGTTCTTAGTCTGTGCTTGAGACGCCTCACTGAAGACATTCTCATGATGATGTATCTTGAAGGTTAATAAAAACATATCTTTTTGTGGTGATTGTGTCCTAGATCCGCCCAAAATTGAATAAGGGGATCATAGGTACACTCTGTGTCGTGAATATGCTTGCATGATTTGAGTTGAATTTGTAAAACACTCTCTTTATTATGCTTAAACAAAACAACTACATGCACATAAGAAAGTTTACATATACAAGTCATCGATCAAGCTCCTAAAATCAAAGCTCGCATAATCAATTGAGTTCATAAGCACAAAGTGTCACAACATCGACTTCATAAAAGTAATATTTTGCAACAACATTTCACAACAGCTAATTCATGCCATCAAGTTAAGGATGCTACAAAATCAAGCATTTCAAGCCAACATGACATCAACATCATCAACACTTTCTGTATCACTTGCAGATAAACATTTTTTAACTAAATTGTATGGATGCATTCTTGGTTGTAATCGACACCCTAATTTGACTTGTTAAGGTGAATGCATTAAGTCAAGTAAGTCATCAACTGAGTCAACAAGATTGAACTTTTCATGTGTATCTTGGGTGCATTTTCAACATTGTTCAACACCCTTTCCTTTTTTTAAAAATCATCACATTCAGTCAGTACATTCAAGAAATCACAAGTGTCAGTCACCAATCAACCAAGTTCAAGTGAGCATCAAATCAAGCCAGTGTTTAAAGCAAGCATGTCATTTAAACAACAAAGCAAGTGAGCATTTCATTCAAACAACCAAGAAAGAAAGCGTGTCAAAATCAAGTGCGAAAGTTAAAAGCACGACATCTACAACAAATGAGCCAGTGTGAAGTTGATTGAAGCATTCACATGGTGTTAGTGAAGCATTCAAGCAAAGCGATCGTCATCAAGTAAGTGTGAAATCAAGATTTCAAGCACCCAAGTCATAAAATTCTAGCAAGTGTTTAAAGCCTCAGCAATCAACAACAATACAAGGAAGCCTCAATTTTAAGTGAGCAAGCTAACATGACGACACACATTCAACTGCCCCAAATTCTTACCAGTTTGATTTTATCATCAGCTAGTGACATGGTGAACATCAACAAAAAAAAATATTGTTGAAATTCAAGTGCATATTCAACATGCACATGAAACGATTGAGTTCCTTCAACTAGAGTCGCAACTGTAGAGAAATGAGTTGCAAGAGAAGCATGTTGCTTCCAAGTCTTTGACCATCTAGAGACAGCGAATCATTCAACTGCATTCATCCAACCAGCTTCAAGTGTTGAAGTTCTTCCAGTTCAACTTTCTTACAGACCCATCATCAAGCCATGGGAAGAAATTCAAAGTAATCGAAATCGACGCCACTTAGGATGTGTCAAAGATGATGACAGCTTACATATCCCTGATTATTCAAATCCAATTTAGTTCGTCGATGTTGGATTACTTGAACAAATCACCTCAGCATGTTCTCCACAACTTGCTGACTGGTGTCAATGCACAAATTAAAGTTGCAGACAAACAAAAATGAACACAAAATCGCGGACAAACCGAAATGTTCTCATTGTCAAAGAACCAGTCATCTGGAAAATCAATGTTTTGATCTCCATCCTTGTAGCCATTGTGGCAAGTCAAAACATACATCAGAGAAATGCTACCACCAATGATAGTCAGCCATATTGAAGATAAATTATTCATGGATTGATCCTTGGGAATGGTCATCCACAACCAAAAGATTTTACAAATTTTACCGTTGGATTCACTCACACATATTGTAGCCAACAGTCAAATGAATATGGTACTCTCGTGCAGTTGAACAGGGGAGTACACCAGTGAAATGCTCCTCCACCTACAGGGGGAGTTCAGATATACTTTGGAGCATATTGCCTCTCCCTTCAACTGACAAAGGGGGGAAATGTCAAAGGAATTGACAAGTGGTTGTCAGACTGAAAGTCTTGACAACATCACCGAAGCAGCTAGTGGGCATCTGGCTGCATGATAAATAGATAGATTAGAACCTCCAATGACTAAATTAACCAGGCAACGACTATATTGATCTGGGCAATTAGATTGGCTAACGGCTATATTTGACTGTAAAATAGCTAACGGATTGGATCAAGGGATAGGGATAGGAAAACAAAATTTGTTAAATAATAAGTGAGATGGTTGTATGCCTATTTAAATAAGGTAATGTGAATATTAGAATTATATAATGGTTATATAAATAAATACTAAGTTAGTTTTTTTAAGAATTAGTTTAATAACTATAAATCAAATTGGATCATTAATTAAATGTTATGTAATTTAAATGTAAGACAGATTTAATTTAAAAGGGTTAATAATCAACCCATATGTAATTAATAGTTAATTAAACTTTAGTTTAATATAAGTAACGAATTTAATTAATTTGAATCAAAATTAAATTTATAAAGATTAATATAATTAGATTTTTGATGTTATTTTAGAATTATATAATTAAGTATCTAGCTTATTAATTGTAAGTTAGTTTTAATTCTATTTAATTTAAAATGGGTTAATGTTAAATAAACATAAAACAAATAACCAATGTTAAACCTATTATTAGATCTCAAAAAATTATCAAAGTCAACCTAAACTATAAACCTAAAACTATCTAGAGATTATAATAGGAATAATAAATTAAATTGATAACTTATTAAGATAGTTGAATAATGGACCTAGGATCTGAGGCACAATTTCCTACACTTAACTTAACCAAAGAGGAGAAAGAAAGGAAGAAGATTGCTTTAAATTTGTTAGTTAATCTTAAGAAACTATCATTAGTATTTATAATATGTTTTAAAATCAAAATCTAAAACATAAAAATATAGGACGATAAAAAAGAAAACCCTGATGATCAGAGAAGGGGGAATATAGGAAGGCTCCATAGAGAAGAATGCCATAAGGAGTGGTGAGGGCAGGGTGGGGGAAATGGCTAGGAAGAGAGGGCATGGATCCAACAACTGCTAATTTTCTAGCCGTCATCTCTATTGAGATTGCTTGGCCTTTTTCAATCTAAATTGCTTCCCTAAATTTCCTGTGGTGAAATTGAGAAACCCTAGCGATAACACCTACCTCCTCAATACAAACGTGATGCTTCGTCTTCTCAGCATGTTCTACTAAGGTGGAGGATCGGGTCCTTCCATGTTTTAGGTTGGCTAAGTGCTCATTAATCCTTTGATTGATAGAACAACCAGTCTCACCAATATAGGGGGTCTCACAAGAACAGGTAATAACATAGATACCTTTCATGTCCTTAGGGTTGATAGGGTCCTTTATTAACCTGAGGGAGCTACGAATTGTGTTAAGGGGTCTAAAGGTAGAGGGAAAATTATGCTTTCTAAGAATCCTGGCAATCTTATCAGTGGTCCTTTGGATGTAAGGAAGATGAATCCCTAAGATTCGATCTTTAGGATTTTTCTTAACCAATGAATTCCTACTGGCTTTAAGGAATGCCTTTTTACCTAGGTGTCTACCATAATCGTTATTGACAAAGGCATTAAGGAGGTGGGCCTTCTCTTTATCAATGAACTTTTGATCAGAGATTCTCAAAGCACGAGTGGTAAGAGTGTTAAGAATGCCCAAATTTTGAGCCGGGAAATGATGGGAACTAGCATGAAGATATTGCTCAGTGTGTGTTTTCTTCCAAAAAACCTGGTGGGAAAAGGAGCCATCATTATTCTTTGAAATCATAACATCGAGGAAAGGAAGGCATCCATTGACTTCTTGTTCCATAGTGAACTTAATGGTGGGGGATTGATTGTTGAGATGCTTGAAGAATAGATCCAATTCTTCTTGGCCATGAGACCAGATGACATCAGTGTCATCCACAAATCTTTTCCAGAGGTTTGGCAAGAGACGAGCTGAGGCCAAAGCCTTGGATTCAAAATATTCCATAAAAATGTTAGCAACCACAGGAGACAGGGGGAGCCCATGGCAACACCACATGTCTGCTCGTAGAACTCGCCTTCGAAGCTAAAAAAAGTGGACGTGAGACAAATCTCATCTAACTGAGTGGTATCAGGGTCCATCAATTGGTTAATAACCTTAATGACCTCATTTATAGGAATTCATGTGTAAAGGGAGACCACATCAAAGCTTAGAAGAATGTCCCCTAGGTCAAGATTTATGCCCTTAAACTCTTCCACAAAGGACACAAAGTCTTTGATGAAAGACCCTGTGAGGCCAACTAAGGGCCTTGGCTTTAAGGCAAGGTATTTAGCAAGAAGGTAAGTAGAACCACCAATGGTATTGAAAATGGGCCTAAGGGGGGCCCTCTCCTTGTGAATATTTGGAAGCTCGTAGATCCTTGGAGTAATGGGGCTACTTTCAATGAGTTTATGGCAAAGAGAACCTAAAGAATTGCTAGACTTGATAGCATTAGTCACAATTCTAGAGATCTTTTTCAAGGGGTTCTTGGATAACTTTTTGTAGCTTCCACTATTACAAATATGATCCAACATCTTGTGGGAATAGTCCACTTTGTCAAGAATTACAGCAACACCTCCTTTATTAGCTTTTAGAACCATGATATCTTTATTATGGTTTAAGGCTCTGAGGGCATCAAATTCATCTTTGCTTATGTTGCTGCTAGGAAGCTTTGCCTTCCTAATGACAACTATGCAATCTTGTTTAATAGTGTCCTTAATATTATCAGGTAAGCCCTTAATTCCAACCTCTATGTCACAAATAATGTCTTCTATCGGGATCTTCTTAAGGTCCAAGGAAAAATTTAAACCTTTACCCAGAAGATTAAAGACAGCTGGCGGAAAAGACAAACTAGAAAGATTGATAACCCTATTATTCTGAGAGGGAAGGGGAAATTTATTTATATTATCATTATATTTCTTATCAGTAATATTATTATTATTTGTTGCATCATATTCATAATTAATTCTATAATTATTATTATTATTATTTCTGTTAATTTTATTATTATAACCATAATTATGTTTGAAATTATGAGTCTTAAAACTATAATCATTTTTATTAATAATTATATTACTATTCTTATTAATATTATTAAAACCATAATCATTTTTAAAAACAAAACATCATCATCATCATCATCATTATTATTATTATTATTATTATTATTATTATTATTACTACTACTAAAAAATATTTCTGTCTTAGGTTTCCCTGTACCCATCATTTCTAAATAGGAATCACCATTTATATTATTACAAGGGTTATAACTACCAATCAAACTACTCAAGAGGAAATTGGACATACCTGTGCAAATGTCCCCATCTAAATCACATGATGGCTTGCTGGTGACTGAACCCGGATTAGGCGAGGCTAGTTTACATGATGAAGAGATTTGGTTGATGGATTCAATGCAGAGGATAGGGTGGTCGGAGGAGAGGGGTTCACGGTGAGGAGATGCTGACACGATTGTGGGAGGGATTGTCTAGACTAAGAAAAACAAGTTGAGTGTGCTAGAACTGTTGGGTTTAGGGGAAGAAAGCCCGTTCAAGTTGAGGAGGGCGAACAGAGAAGTCTCGTCTGAATGGAGGAAGGAGGAATGAGTTGGCTCGTCTGAATGAAGGAGGGAGGAATGAGCTGGTTCATCCGAATGGAGGAGGGTTGTCCCGGTTGAGCACAGTAATGAATTATCAGAGCCGTGGGCGGAGGGATGGGCAGGACGACTGGAAGGGTGGTTGGATCTTGCAATTCTGGTAATCGTAGGCGAGTAGGTCACTACGCTAGTATTTGAAGACGCAATCGTATTCGCAGGTGGGTGGGCAGCTTTAGATAAATTGAAAACCCAGGTCTGAAGGGTAGCCCAATGAATATTCTTAAGATTCATTTTATTGGGTTAATAATCTAATAATATTTTTGACTCATGACACATAAAACAGTGTGCCACATGGTATTTTATTTAAAATTCTTAGTGATAAATAAGTTAGGTAGTTTGAAATTTTGTGGAAATAAATATACCTATAAATACAAGTTAGTGTGATTTAGATAATTATATTTAAGTGATTTTGTTAACTTTAAATCACATTTAATTAATATTAATATTATTTTATATTTTAGGTTAAATATATCAAAATTACATCTATATCTATATATATATATATATATATATATATATATATATATATATATATATATATATATATATATATATATAATTTGGTGAATTTGATTATTCAAAAATACACTTTTTAAAGAGAAGAGAGATAACTAAGTTCTAAGATATGCAAAAAGAAACTCATAAACTTTTCTAAATGGCTTTGTATAAAGGTTGAAATCCATGACCAAGATCATAATGTATCTAAACCAAAGGGTCTATATATGATGTTGGCACCTGAATGGGTGCATTTCTGTCCTCTAGTCTACCACCCATTGCTGGAGAAATATCGAAGGTGTTGCTCAATCCTCTCTATTTTCTAGTCTAGATCACTCAGAGCCGAAGGCCTATATGGCTGATAAACTTACAAGAGAGAAGGGTTCCTGGTTCGAGTGGCAGCAATGGCAGAGGATGCTACATTTAGGGTCAAAAAATTTAATAGCCAAACTACCAGTTGTGGAAGATGCATATGGAACATTATCTTTATCAAAAAGATTTGTACCTACCATTGAGAAGAAAGGAAAAGAAGTTGACAAGTATGATAGACATAGAATGTGATATTCTCGATAGAAAGGAACTTGGAACAATATAGCTATGCCTAGCGGCGTCGATAGCATTTAATATTTCAAGGAAACGACAACAAAGGGTTTAATGTCGACATTGGCCAAGCTATATGAAAATTCCTCGGCCTCAAATAAGGTATTTCGTATGAAGTGTTTATTTAATATGAATATGTCAGGAGGTGGATATAATGTTGATCATTTAAATGAATTTAATATAGTTACCAATCAATTAAGTTTTGTAGGGGTTACTTTTGATGATGAAGTTAGGGCTCTGTTATTTTTATTCTCATTTCCAGAAAGTTGGAACGGTTTAGTTATGGCCATTAGTATCTCTGTCTCTGGATCTAGTAATTTAAAGTGTGTTGATGTTGTCAATGCAATCCTTAGTGAGTAAATGTGACGGAAAAGCTCTTGTGAGACATCAGGTAATGCCTTGACTACAGAGACAAGAGGAAGAAAATTTGAAAGAGGAAAGAGCCCATGACACTGCAATAAGTCAAGGAAAGGTAGATCCAAGTCAAAATCAAGGATAGTGTGATGGAAATGTAGGAAGAAAGGACACCTGAAGAAAGACTGCAATTCTTGGAAGGGAAAGAAAGGAGACATGCAGCAAGAAAACAATCATGAAGCGAAAGTGATGGGTGTTGTGTTGC
This sequence comes from Pinus tabuliformis, assembly GCA_031772625.1. Lineage (NCBI taxonomy): Eukaryota > Viridiplantae > Streptophyta > Pinopsida > Pinales > Pinaceae > Pinus > Pinus tabuliformis. Next base: position 14,101,429 of record CM062818.1, on the reverse strand, counting down.
AAGATGCTTTGATTATTTCATTAGAAAATATTATTGATGCCTGGGTGGTAGATTGAGGGGCATAATTCCATACCACACCTAATAGGAAACATTTTCATGATTATGTTAAAGGATATTTTGGACAGGTTCGATTGGGTGATGCTAAACTCTGTAAAATAATTGGAATGGGTAAAGTTTCATAAAACAACAGAATGGAAATAAATGGCTATTGAAGGAGGTAAGGCATGTTCTAGATCTGAAGAAAAATCTAATTTCAATAGGGAAGTTGGGAGGTGAAGGCTCTATAACTACTTTTACAGATAAAACCTAGAAGGCCACTAAACGAGCCCTGGTAATAGCAAAAGGAGAAAAGGTTGGTACATTGTATTTATGCAATGTTATTTCTAATTATGTTAATGCTTTAACCTCTACAAGGCAAGATACAACATTGTGGCATCATAGGCTCGGGCACATGAGTGAGAAGGGGTTGCAGATTCTTCACTCAAGAAATTTCTTGCCAGGTTTGAAGCATGTTGATTTAAAATTATGTGAGAATTGTGTTTATGGAAAACAAAAGGGAGTCAGATTCCTCAGAGTTGGGAAAGAAAATAAGAGCAAAAAATTAGAGCAAATGTATGGGAACATACTCAAGTATCATCCCTCGGTGGCTCTCATTATTATGTTACTTTTATTGATGATGCAACTAGGAAAACATGGATTTATTGTATTCAAAATAAATTTGATGTATTTGATACTTTCAAGAAATGGAAAGCTTTGGTTGAAAATGGGATAGGTAAAAGGTTTAAGTGTCTCAGATTAGACAATGGAGGTGAATATTGCAGCAAAGAGTTTGATAGGTGTTGTTTAGAGAATGGAATTTGTAGAGAGAAGACATTTTCAAGAAAACCACAAGAAATGGTGTGTTAGGAAGGATGAACAGGACTATCATGGAGTGTGCAAGGTTCATGAGATTGCATGCAGGATTTCCTTTACAATTTTGGGTAGATCCTATAGATACTTCTATTTATCTAATAAATAGAGGGTCTTCAAGTTCCTTGGATGGTGGTATTCCAGATGAGTCATGGATAGGTAAAAAGGTAAACTACTCATTTTTAAAAAAAATGGTCGTGAAGCCTTTGTCCACATCAATAAAGAAAATAGAACAAAGCTTGAGGAAAAATCAAAGAAATGTACCTTTATTGGATATAGTGTTAATGATTTTGGTTATCACTTTTATGATTATGAAAAACACAAAATCATCAGGAGAAGAGATGTCACATTCAATGAAAAGGTTTTGAATATGGATCAACTGTAGGAAAGGAAATGAGAAAAAGAAAATAGAGAATACACAGTGCCTAATGAGATCATAGAAAAGGTGAAGGTGCCCAAAAATCATAATGATCAATAGCCAGAACAACAACAAGCACCTCAAACAACTGAAAGTGGTGTTAAAAGATCTACTAGGATAAGTAGACCACCTGAATGATACTCTCCTTCATTATATTATGTATTATTGACTGATTCTGGTGAACCAGAATGTTATGAAGAAGTAGTGCACATAGAAACTAGGAAGAAGTGGGAGCAAGCCATGAAAGAAGAGATGGACTCCTTAGCACATAAACAGACATGGGACTTAGTTAGGTTTCCTGAAGGTAAAACAACATTACAGAATAAATGGGTTTATAGGTTGAAGGAAGAAGATGGAGGTATAAAAGGGTATAAAGCTAGACTTGTGGTGAAGGGGTTTGCACAGAAAAAGGGTACAAAATTTGATGATATATTTTCTCATGTTGTTAAAATGACTTCAATCAGAACTATTTTAAGTCTAATAGCAGCTGAAGATTTGCATCTTGAGCGGTTAGATGTAAAGACAACCTTTCTCCATGGCAATTTGGAGGAATAGATATATATGCAGCTGTCGCAACGATATGAGGTCAAAGGGAAGGAGAAACTATTGTGCATTTTGAAGAAGAGCTTGTATGGCTTAAAACAGACTCCAAGGCAATGGTATATAAAATTTGATAGGTTTATGCCTAAACAAGGTTATACTAGATGTCACTCTAATCATTGTGTTTTTCTCAAAAGGAAAAATGATGGCAGCTATATTATATTTTTATTGTATGTAGATGACATTCTTGTTGTAGGTTCTAACATGCAGGAAATAAATGTGCTCAAAAGAAAATTGGAAAAATCATTTGTAATGAAGTATTTGGTTTTTGAAAAACAAATCCCTACTATGAGAATAACTAGAGACAACAAGAATCGAAAATTAACATTGTCTCAGAGTGAGTGCATAAAAAAGGTGTTGAAAAGATTTGATATGCAAAATGCAAAACCTGTTAGTATACCTTTGGCTAGCCATTTCAAACTAAGTAAGGAGGTGTGTCCCAAGACTTAGGAAGAAATGGCTTATATGTCTAAAGTTCCATACGCATCAACAGTTGGAAGCTAAATGTATGCAATGATCTACAGAAGGCCTGATATTGCACATGCAATGGGAGTTGTAAGCAAGTACATGAATAATCTAGGAAAATAAGATAGGATGGAAGTGAAGTGGATTATCAGGTATCTGAGAGGTACCACAAATCAAGCATTATGATTTTGTGGTTCAAACATTGCTATACAGGGATATGTTGATGTAGATATGGTAGGTGATAGAGATAACAGGAGGAGCACCACAGGGTATGTGTTTATTGTAGGTGGAACAAATGTCAATTGGGTTTCAAAACTGCAAAGTGTTGTTGCACTCTCAACAATGGAAGCAATGTATGTTGCTGCTACAGAGGCTAGTAAAGAAATGATTTGGTTACAAAGGTTTCTAGATAAATTGGTGATGCAGGAGCATCCAACTCAGAAATTTCATTGTATTTTAGTTGACTTAGGGGTCTTGTGTTTTTAAGAAAGTTGGTTTCCTACCTATTAAATTAATAGGATGTGAGAGTTTTAATTAATTAAGTATTGTGAGGCATATTGTAAATGTTCTCGAATTTTGGATAACATGAGAGAATTAGGATAGTTGAGAACTCATAGGGATTGTTAGATTTGAAAATTAATTTTAAATCTTAAATTAAGAATTAGTTCATGATTTTATGGAGTTGAGAGGGTTTTTAGGGTTTAGTTGTAAAGATTAAGGATCTGAACCACAATTGGTTAAAAATAACCCTTTTATATAAAAATTGTAAGCCTTAAGTCATAGGGCATTCATAATTTAGAAAAAAGAATAGATAGGGTTCATTTGTAGCCTACATGCAGAGAGATGAGAAAGGCCAATTGAATTGAAATAAGACCAGGCAAAATGAGAGGAATGAGATTTCAATTAAGGATATATGTACATCATTATTAATTAATGGAATTCATTATTTTGTTCATTACCTTTGTATGGAAATGATCCAAATCGATTATGGAAATGAATCTTTGATACAGTGCTACTGGAGGTGCATTGAGACTCTAGTATTCCTCTTATAGCGGTATGCAAATTTCGTTCATCGACTCTAGCATTTTCTGTGCAACATTTTATTTTGTAAATATATATAATTTTGAAACTCTTATAAAGAATTCAAAAAGAAATCAATATATACTGGGGATAATGTAGAGGAGACAGTGAATAGGAATACATCAAATTGTGAATTAGTTAGGAGGAAATTGCTCTACATTGAGCAGTACTGAGGAAATAATTGCTGGAGGTTTGTTGTGAAAAAATCAAGTTATAATATGCTTGAACAAAAGATGGGAAGGTAAGTCTCTGCATTAGGTAAGTATCTTATTTTTTAACTGTTGAAACAAATGGGGAAGTTGAATCTTCTTCATATTTAACTATAGCAAAAAGACTTGCTACACTTATAGTTGTAGCAACTGAAGTTCTGCCAGATCCATTTGCAAAAGAGGCAAAACATTTCACTAAAATTAGAGTTTTAAACAGAGATGTTTGAATTGTGTTAGAAGGTGTTGATAAATTTAGTAATTTAATCGGTTCAGTAGATTACCCTGATGGTGATGTTGAAAAGGACCTCGCATTAGAACTTGTAGAAAATGGTTTAGCTTAATTTGTTGAATGGAGTGCTAGTATGACGGAGGAGGATGCCAAAAGGCACCTAAAGAATTCCAAGCTCCATGCAAAAAAAGTCAAAAGATCGCTTGAAGATCAAGACTAATTATGTTCTACTTCCGTCTAATTCAAAAGCAATTCATGATGGAAAGTTTACTGGAAAGGGTCTGGATGTTGTTAGTGGAGACCTACATACAATAAATGAAGACGTGTGTTAGATTTGTGTGTGCAGAGTTGGAATGTTATAAACCAGCATGAAGATGTATTATAGAAGTATGGTACTTGAGGAATTGGAGCCAAAGTGAAATGTGTAACTAAGGATTTGAGTTGTATGTTGAAGGAGTATGGAACAATGTTGGAAGGTATCCAGAATTGCGTGTTGGGATCCTTAGTTTCATAGCTTCGGTCAAATCAGGGTCAGAGGTACCAATATATCAAACATTTTTTTATGCTATCAATTTCATACATTATCCTAGCATTGGATAGAGTGAATAATTCAGTGAAAAGAAATGTTGAATTACTACATTAGGTTGTAATTGCGAGTTCAAGTGTGATTTAAATCATGTTTGAAGCTAATTGCATGAGTACAATGCTGATAGTTTTACCACTTGCATCGCATCGAACCTGAAAAAGCGTATTAAAATCTGGTAACCGTAGAATTGGCCTTTCTGTAATTTTCCACTTTAGGAGCTATAAACTGTCCTCTACTGCCTTGGTCCAACAAAAACGCTGACTAGCCTTTTTAATGGTGTCCAACATAGGCACTTAGATTTCACTAAAGTTTCTTATAAATTTGCGATAAAAACTCACTAGCCCATGCAAACTATGTACCTCGAATAAGCTTTTCGGAGATGGCCAGTTAATGATTGCTGCAATACTTTTTGGGTCCATCTTTAACTCATTTTATGTAATTACAAAGCCCAAATAAACCAGGTCTCTTTGTATGAAAGTACATTGATTCAAATTTATCAGCAATTTATTCTGCTGCAATTTCTCTAGCACTCTTCCAACATGTTGAAGGTGCTCCTCTTTAGTCTTGCTAAAAATTAATGTCATCAACGTACACCATCACAAACTTGCCGATGAACTCTTTCAGCATTTCGTTCTTCAACCTCATAAAAGTACTAGGGGCATTACTCAAACTGAACGGCATGATCAGCCACTTGTATGGCCTTTCATTAGTCTTTAAGGCTTTCTTCCACTCATCTCCTTCTCTGATCCAAATCTGATGATAGCCACTCTTCAGATCAATCTTCGTGAAGTATGCTGCCCCACCTAGGTAGTCCATCATATCGTCCATCCTTGGTAGGGGAAACCTATACCTAATGGTGATTTTGTTCATGGCCCGTGAATCCGTGCACTTCCTCCATTCTCCTCCTTTCTTGGGAGCGAGAATTGTTGGTAATGCACAAGGGCTCAAGCTTTCCCTTATTAGTCCTTTATCTAGCAACTCCTGCACCTGTTTCCTGATCTCTTCATTATCTTTGGGGCTCATCCGATATGTTGCCTTATTTGGTAAGCTTGCTGCAGGTATGAAGTCGATATGATGACTGATGCTTCTTTAGGGAGGCAACTTGTCCGGCAAATCATCAACTACAATGTCTCTGAATTCTTGTAGCATCTCTTGAATTTTTGCAGGCAATTCAGACATTTCTATGTGCAACAGCACTGTCTTTGCCCTCCTCACAACAACATAATTCACTTCGTTTTCCTCAATCTATTTCACAAACTGTTTTCCACCTACTAAAAATGCTTTCGTCCCTCTTGCTTCTATTGTCTCCTCTTCCTTGATGGGTACAAGCGTATGCTTGATTCCATCCTTAACAAACTTGTAGAAGTTAGTTTTTCCATCGTGTACCACCTTCCGATCATACTGCCATGGTCTTCCCAGTAGTATGTGACACACTTCCATTGGCATAATATCATAGATAACTTTGTCTTTATACCTACCAATGTGAAATTCAACCTCACACTATTCATCAACCAACAGCTGGTGGCCTTTCTGTAGCCATGACACCTTGTAAGGGGTAGGGTGCTTAAGCCGCTTCAATCCCAACTTCTCCACCATCTCAGTGGAAACCAAATTATCTATACTCCCGCTGTCAATGATCAATTTACAACACTTTCCATGTGATTTGCAAACTGTTTAGAATAGTGCTTTTCGTTGGGTCTGTTCAGCTACTTCCGTGGTTGGCTTCAACAATACTTTTTTTAGAACCAAGGCCTCCCCTATTTCCACTACATTTTATGCTTCTTGGGTAGGTGCCTCAGCTTCCTCAGGTTGTGAAACAAATGTTCCCCTCTGGCCAGCTTGCTCTGCTTCAGGGTATTCAAAAAATCTGTGGCCCCATTTGTGGCACCTGTAGCACTGGTAATTAGCTCCTCTATCTCGGCCATTCCCTCTTCCTCACTGATATGGCCTGCCACCTCTAGTGCTATCTCCTTTATCTGATGTTCTTGAAGCCTTGGAGTTGTTACCCTCTTTTCTATTATTGGCAGTTTATCCTCTGCCATAGGACTGTCCTCATCCTCTGCCAGTTCCTCGTCCTCTCCTAACAGTTTATTTTCTAGTAATCTTTTCTTCAGCCTTTACAACATTCTGATAGGCTTCTTCTATATTTATTGGGGAAAGAATACTTATTTCATCCAATACTTCCAGTCTCAAACCGTTTACGTATCTTGTTGTCTTCTCCAGAGTTTCATCAGTATAACCAACTCTCAAGTTCACCCAGTATAATTCTTCTATATACTCCCTTACTGTCATCCCTTTTTGCCTTAAGTTTTGCACTTGTCGATAAAGTGCAACTTGGTAATCCTTAGGAAGAAATATGCCTTTTAGCTTGGCCACCATCCTTGACCACTTCTTTATTGGTAGCTTGTTCATTCTCCTTATCTCTACTTGGACACTATCCCACCACAGGGTTGCGTGTCCCTTCAATTTGGTTGCAGTGAACCCGACTCTCCGGTCCTCGATGATCTCTTCACTTTCAAAATACTTGTGAAACTCGCTTATCTAGTCCAACAGTACTTCTGTGGAAAGGCTGCCATTGTAGTTAGGAATCTCTAGTTTAGGCTTGCTGCTGGCAAACAGAATTGATCTTAACAGCCTAATCTCCTATCCTTCCTCATCCGATCCATCTGTTTTAACGGTGGCTTCTTCCTCGCTGTCATCTCCTATTTTCTGGATCCCTTCTTCTTCCCACCTCCACTACCTCTAAATGAGCAGTAAGTATCCTTAATTCTTCTCTCAATCCTTCATTTGCTGCTCTGCACACACCTCTCCCACATCCTCATCTTCCAACTTCCATATCCTAACTCTTTCAACTTCCTGCTATGATACCACTGGATGGGTCCAACCCACCCTTGTCACACTACCCAAAGTTAATAATGCAAAAATGAATGAAATTAATGATAACAACGGGATTACATATAATATTGATTCATCGAATGGTTCATTGTAATGATTTTAAAGTGAATTTTGGGTCGTCACTTATGATTGGTAGTTACGCTAACAGTTAATGGACAAGTGTCCACCCCTTGGGATTATCAACCCCACCTTGGTATGGGAGACTCAAACCCTAACTTCATTCATTTGCATGCGCATTTGCTAGAGTCTTGAGAGCTCTGCGTTGTGGTTATGTTGCGGTTGACTCTGTGTAAATTTTGTTGTTACTGTGCTCTGGCTTGACTCTTGATTTGGAAAAATTCATCAGCTTCTCCATCTGGTATGAACCTCTATTTGAATCTATTAATTTCGTTCATGTTGCTTTGTCTACACCTATTCTTGCTATCAGTTATGAAACTGTAGTTTGCTGGTTAGACTCTGAGATTTCTCTGTGGGTAGTGTCAATGTCGATTGTTTGCTGGATAGCACGACTCCTTCTGGTCTTGAATCCTTCTATGCGACTTTTGTTGAGTCTTTGGTTGTATTTCTCAGTTTTGAACAGGATGCGGTTGCAGGGCCTCAGCGTCAACTTCTTCAGCAATACAAAGGTAAGTTTGCTTGTTCTATGCTATCAGTCATTTCCTTTTTTCACTTAGTTAAACTGATATATTTGCTCCTCCATGAGTAGTGTGACTCTAAATGACTGTAATGACTGTGGCCTATCTCTGCAAGGTAAACTCAAACCCTAGTTTCATTCTTTCCTCTAGTTTTTACCTACATTGCCACATAATACTTATGAACCTCGATTAATGTTTGTCGTTGTAGGAGTAATGTCCTAGAGGGTTTCAGACATCGGCTCTTCAAGGCTTTGACTAGACTCGGGTAGGGTCGTTCCCTATTTTTCTTATCACTGGTATTCTGCTGTCATAGGCTAGGCTTATTGTAGGTCTTATTTCAATGATTTTTGGAGTCGTCGATTGTATGTAGTCGTAGCCCGTTGGCTTGCATAGTTACTATGGTGGTTAATTGCTGTAGGATTTTCCTTAGGGTTTCTAGGCCCGCATGCTATGATACCCTCAAACTTTGTAAGGTGTTATTGTATGGAGTGTATAAATGTTTGAACGAGATTTTGGAACTATATATGATTGAACAGAGATTTCTCGAGCTTATTTTATAAATGAAACAAGTGGGGTTTTTTCTTCGGGAATACCTGTATAATTTACTTGGTTCGCTGTTCGTAAATGCTTGTGCTTTGTTTGTATTTTGATGCTCAGACTATACAAACTCATCCAGGATTTCTCTACGTTTGTATACTTGTTAGGTTCAGGGTTTGTATGTCTTGTTTCTACAACGCGTTCCTGAGTTATGTCTGCAAATTCGTTTGGGTTCGTAGGCCTGCTTGAATCAATGCAACTCGAAACACATGTGTGTGTACATGCTTGTAAAACAAAATAGAGACTAGACTTTTACTGTTTCTAGAAATTGAACAGTATGGCAGATAGATAGAAAATCACAGGATATTGGGAAAAAAAATGTTTGTGTGCTCAGATATATATTATTAGCTTTTTCACTCTCTCTTCAAAAATTTGAACCCTTACAATTGTGTTCTGTTCTTTTTTAAAATGACTGTATGGAACTGTTTTCTTCCAACTTCTGTTGGTTACACGTTTTTAGTTCCAAGAACTGTTATTATCCTACGTTATTGACAAGAAAATAAAACTAATTACTTGCAATAATTTACCTAATTAATCCTCTACCTTCCTACATACTATTCTTTATTAAATTAAACAACATAAACAAAAAGAACTACATTGTTTACTCAGCAAATTCCTCTTCTGTCCTCTTCAGAGACCAAACAACCTTTCATTTTGTCTTGACCCATCAGGTAGATGCTCCTGCATCAGGCTCCCGGGGTAAGAAAAAGTCATGGCTCCATTCTATGATCTCCTCCCACTATGAAACCAACTCATGAAAGAGATAGAAAAGATAGATCAACACCTTAGAATTCAGCCTCTTCGAGGGGGCAACCTCCTTTAAATTACATAAATGAACAATTCTTCGATGATTCAAATGAAAAAACATCCTTTCTATATATAGGAGTCTAAGGAGTCACAATATAACCCAGCCGACCTAAAAATAATAATATAAAGCCACAAAAATAACAATAGAGGGATTCTATGGGGCACAGTAATAACGATATGGGGACAATAGGGGCACAAAAATATTAATAAGGGGTACAACTACAATAGCAATGGGGTAATCACTAGTATTATAGGGACCCAAAATGCCCCTCTCCTTCAAAAAAATGTTGTCCTCAACGCTTGAGTAGTTCTAGATGCTTTTGTATAAAATTCTCATCCTTCCATGTGGAATCTTCAGTGGATAAGTTCTTCCACTTGATAAGATACTCCAAAATTGATCAATTTTGTAGTTGTCGAGTTCTTGTTTCTGTGACTGCTTCCGGTTCCAATATAATTTTTCCTTCCTCGTCAAGTTCTGGCAATATTGTTTGAACTGGGAGCTTGTCACCTATAACCTTCTTTAAACATGAAACATGGAAAACTAGGTGCAATCGAGAAGCTGCAGGAAGCTCCAGTTTGTATGCCATAGTACCAATCTTTTGCAACACCTTGTACAAACCATAATACTTTGGTGATAATTTATTATCCTTCTTAGCTTGCTTGAGGGATCTTTTCTTATATGGTTGTAGCCGTGGGAATACCCAATCACCTACATCAAAACTTCTTTCACTGCGATGTTGATTTGCCTGTTGTTTCATTGCATTCTGTGCCAACACGAGGTTATCCTTTAAGAGTTGGAGGACTTGTTGTTGATGTTCAATGTGATGTTCCACTGCTTAAACCTTAGAATTTTCTCTTAAATATGATGTGATGGATGGTGGCTGATACCCATAAAGTGCCATAAATGGGGTCATTTTTGTTCCTGTATGGAAGGAAATGTTATACCACCATTCAGCTAGAGGCAACCATTTGACCCATTGTGTCTGTTTATCAGATACAAAGCAACGAAGATATCCTTCCAAACATTTGTTTACTATCTCAGTTTGCCCATCAGATTGAGGATGATAAGATGAGCTATGAGCTAACTGAGTACCAAGACAAGAAAATAATTCTGTCCAAAAATTTCCAGTGAAAATGGGATCTCTGTCACTTACAATAATCTTTGGGTTTCCATGTAGCTTTTGAATTGTTTCCATAAATGCAGTAGAAACTGTACTGGCTTTAAATGGATGTGATAATGCACAAAAGTGTGCATACTTGGAAAGTCTGTCAACTACCACCGTGATGACACTCTTTCCCTCAGACTTGGGTAAACCTGTGATAAAATCCATTGAAACCTCCTCCCAACGTTGGCTTGGAATGGATAAAAGTTGTAATAGACTCGGTGTCTTAATTGTTTCAACTTTATTTTTTTGGCAAACCAAACATTCTGCCACAAACTTTTTGAATATATGATTTAAGGCCATCCCAAAAAATTCCTTCTTAACCTTGTGGTAAGTTTTTAGAAATCCTAAGTGCCGTCCTAAGGGAGAAGTATGCAATTCCATAAGAATCTTTTGTTTTAGCTGGGAATTCTTACAAAGGTATAAGAAATATTTGTACCATAATGAATCATTTTTCCAGCTAAATGTATCAGACGTACTGGAATCTTGTTATAATTTCGAATAAGTGCCCACACTTCTTCGTCATTTTTCCATTCCTCCCTTGCTTCGTTTATCCAATCTGGTTGGATAACAGAAATGGCACACAACAATGCTTCCACATCCTCATCCTTTCTTGAGAGTGCATCTGCCACCACATATTGCTTCCTTTTTTTGTAGATGATTTCAAAGGCATAACCCAACATCTTTGTGATCCACTTTTGTTGCTCTTCAGAGGATAATATTTGTTCTAAAAAGTATTTAAGGCTATCGTGATCTGTTTTTACCTTGAAGTCTCTTCCCATTAGGTAGGGTCACCATTTCTTAAGTGCATGGAGTATTGCCAACATTTCCTTCTCATAAATAGTTTTGTGTAAAACTTTCCCTTGATTGGACGACTTTCAAAAACAATGGGTCTTTCATATTGCATTAAAATAGCACCAATTCCATTTCCTGAAGCATCACATTCCACAATAAAGGTTTTTTTTAAGTCTGGTGTAGCTAAGACCAGTGCTTTGCACATTTCCTCTTTAAGATGTTCGAAGGCCTTTGTTGCTTCTGGAGTCCATGAAAATGCATCTTTCTTCAATAATGTTGTTAGAGGTGCTGCTATTCTCCCATAATTCTTAACAAACTTGCGATAATACCCTGTCAACCCAAGAAATCCTCGTATATGCTTTATGGATGTGGGGATTTTCCATTCCTTAATGGCTTTAATTTTGCTAGGGTCTACCTTAACTCCTTCATGGGATACAATATGACCCAGATATTCCACCTCTTGTAGTCCAAAGAAACATTTGGATCTTTTTGCATATAATTGTTTCTCCTCCAATAGTTGTAGCACCTTGTCAACATGTTCAACATGATCCTTCCAAGACTTGTTGTAGATTAGTATATCATCGAAAAATACTAACACAAATTTTCTAAGGAATGGTTTGAAAATTGAATTCATCAAACCTTAAAATGTTGAAGGTGCATTAGTAAGGCCAAAAGGCATGACCAAAAATTCATAATGACCCTCATGAGTTCTAAATGTTGTTTTCAGAATGTCTTCAATCTTCATTTTGATTTGATGATATCCTGAACGAAGATCCAACTTGGTGAAGTAAATTGATCCATGCAATTCATCCAGCAATTCATCAATGACAGGAATGGGAAACTTATCTTTAATAGTGAGCTTGTTGAGTTCCCTATAATCCAGACACATGCACCATGATCCATGCTTCTTGTGCACCAATACTACTAGAGCAGAGAAATAACTTTGACTCGGTTGAATTATACCAGCCTATAGCATTTCTGCAACCATATGTTCAATTTCACTCTTTTGGGCATAGGGATATCCGTACAGCCTGATGTTTGGAGGAACACTTCCTGGAATAAGATGAATAGCATGATCATGATCATGAATAGGTGGGAGACCTTTGGGAGTCTCAAATACCTTGGAATGATTGTCAAAGACTTTTTGGAGATTTGGAGAAATAGATGATTCCAATGTGGAAACATCTAGTGAACATAATTGTGCAATTAACCTCTTTGTTCCTTTTTTAGAATCTTTGTCATACTATTAAAGCTAATTATCTTTCTCGGTTTCCCTGCAATACCCCTTAATTCAACTTCCTTTCCTTCCATAGAAAATTTCATGAAAAGTTCTTGAAAATTAAAATATATTGTACCCAAGGATTGTAGCCATTGGACTCCTAGTACAACATTAGCACCTCCCATTGGAATGGAAAGCATTGGGCTAGTCAATACATATTCTCCCATGGATAGCTTGATATTATGGCACTTTCCAGAGAAATTTATTGTTTGTCCATTTGAAACCATCACTTGACACTCTGGTGCTAGATATAAAAAGAAATTCAATTCTTTTGCTACCTTACAATGAATAAAATTGTGGGTACTTCCTGAATCAATCAACACTATTACCTTTTTCTTCTTGATTTGTCCTTCTATCTTGATGGTTTGAGGAGTGGTAATTCCTGCCAATGCATTACAAGATATGGTTGGATTCATTTCTTCTTTATCTAGGCTTTGTTCCTGGAGTATATCCTCTTCTTTTGACCTTTCTTGCTCCTTTTCTTTTTCCTCTTCACAATCTATGTAGAATAATTTCTTCTCAGCACACTTATGACCTTTAGTGTATTTGCTATCACAACTGTAACAAATCCCTTTTGCTCTTTTTTCTTCCAATTGCTGTGGTGTCAACCTTATAGGTTGTGGAAGACTAGGGGCAACAACACTTCCATCTTTATAGTTGTGAGTGTTATGCTTCCTGGTTGCCATAATTTTTCTTTCCATTTTTCTTACTAACCTGAATGCCTTATCTAATGAATCAGGTTCACAAAGGCAAACATCATGTTGAAATTTATCCTTTAAAGTCCCTATGAACACATCAATCCTATGCTCCTCTGGAATATTTTTTAACCTTATGTTCAATTTTTGGAACTCCTCAATGTGCTCCATTATTGAACCCTTTTGTTTGAGACTTATCAATTGGATAAAAAAGTGTTGCTTTTTGTATCCTAATAATGTGCTATCAATTCTTCCGTAAAAATTTCGCAAGTGATAACTTTTGTATGAGAGCAAAGCCATTGATACCATACAAACTAATTTGGTTCCAAATATAAAGTTGCAATATGTACCTTTTGTGTGTTTTGCACATTATTGAGAACGAAAAATTGCTCCATCTGTAATATCCATGTTGTGGGATCCTTGCCATCAAACTTCCTCATATCAATTTTTGGAATATGGTGGGTCTTTGATCCCACATTAGAGTCTATGAAATCATGATTAACATTTCTTTTGTTCGCATCATGAGTTTCCTTTACTACCTTTTCACCATTAGTAAGTATTTCTTGTAGAAAATTTGTCAAATCTGTCTTCAGATCTTCCATGTCTCTCTTCAAATCTGTCTTTAAATCTATCTTCAAATTATCCATCTTAGCTTCCACACCCTTTATCTTAGCTTCTATTAGCTTTTGTGAGAGTGACATTTGTTGCACCTGGTCTTGTAATTTTGATATATCATGTAGCATTTCTTCCTCTTCTCCATGAGTCATGCTAGAGCTTTTAGGTTACTTACTAGGTGTTTGCATTTAATTTCCTTGAGGCATCAGTTATTGATAATAATGCTCTACTAAGCCCTTTGAATTCCTTCAAAATAAATTTTCAAACCAAGCTTAAGCAAAAATTTAAAAAATCTGCACACCTTTTTTCACTTGGTAGGAGCTCAATATTGCCTTTGATGTATCTCTGCACTTTCGAATCATCCAGTTCTAAAATTGTGACCTACAGTAGCCCTCTATGTCCTCTTTCCAATGCCACCAGTGTGATATAAATTGGATTCTCCAAGGAAGAGTTATGCGAAATCTCCCACATGACCTGATTATAGACTAGTTCAGTAGAGCAAACTTGTACGATGTGCCACGAGTCACTGTTTCGACCTTTGGCACTGAGAAATATCTAAATGAAGCTATAGTCTATCCTCTTTCTGTACCTTCTTACAAAATTTCAATCTGATGCCCAGAGAGGAAGTTATGACGATTTTCCCTAGGTCACCTGTTTGGAATGTAATTCAGGAGTCTACAAAAAGACCAACTTCCTCAGATCATATCTTCGCAAATATAGTGTAAAAAGCTCTAAAATTCAGACCCGAGAGTCAACACGATGTCTTCTCAAATGGGTTTTTTTTGAGCTTCTGAAACGTCGCAGAAAAAAAGTTATAGCCAAAATTCCATGATGACCTATTTGAAGCAGCGAAACCCTAGAATCCAAAGCTCTGATACCAAATGTTATGAAACTAGCTCAAGAAGGAGATAGAAAAGATAGATCAACGCCTTAGAATTCAGCCTCTTCAAGGGGGCAACCTCCTTTACATTACATAAATGAACAATTCTTTAATGATTCAAATGACAAAACATCATTTCTATATATAGGAGTCTAAGGAGTCACAATATAACCCAACCGACCTACCAATAATAATATAAAGCCACAAAAATAACAATAGAGGGATTCTATGGGGCATAGCAATAACAATATGGGGAAAATAGGGTTAGAACAATATTAATAAGGGGTACAACTACAATAGTAATGGGGTAATCACTAGTATTATAGGGACCCAACACCTCCACAGAATAACCCGCCTTCTGTATCTGTGCTGCGTCGAGCCACGAACTGTCCTCGATTGGATGGTTCTTCCACTTGACAAGGTATCACAGATACTCTTTCCTACGAGTCCTCTTGGCTACCTGTGTGTTGAGAATCTTGTCGATCTCATGGGGTTGAGCCGAAGGCATGTGCCTCATCCAAGAACTGTCTCTAACTTGGGTGTCCCATTCTGGCCGTACCACACTGTCTTCCTCCGAGTTGGCAGTATATGGGAACATGTCTAGCACATTGAAAATAGGTGATATGCCAATATCAGGTGGCAAATGTATCTCATAAGCGTTGGCTAAGAATTTACGCAAAATCTTGCAAGGACCAATCTTCTTGAATTTTAGCTTGTTATAAGTGCCCTTAGGAAATCGTTCTTTGCTTAAGTGTGTAAGGAATTCATCACCTACATTGAATTGGACTTCTCACCGCTTTAGATCTACCTGTTGTTTCTATTTCTGAATGCTGTCCTGCAACTTTGATTTTACCTGTTCATGTAGATCACTCATCGCTTCAGCAAAATCTTCCCCATCAACACTTCTCTTCTCCATCTTTCCCAGATCTTGTAATTCATGTATTCCATGAGAATGCATGTCGTACAGGATCTGAAATGGACTATGTCCAGTGTTATGGTTCGATGAATCATTATAAGTGAATTCTGCTTGAGCGAGCACACGATCCCATAACCATGAATTTTCCCCAGTCAAGCTCTGTAACAAGCTCCCCAAACTCCTATTCACCACTTCAGTTTGCCTTTCAGTTTGCAGATGATATGCAGAACTAAAGTTCAACTGTGTGTCCAACTTATTCCACAGGGTGCGCCAAAAGTGTCCCGTGAATTTTACGTCCCTGTCAGAAAAAATAGTTCTGGGTAGGCTGTGTAATCTAACAATCTTCATGAAAAACAGGTGAGCTACGTGAGTGGCATCACTAGTTTTTCGAAAAGGGATGAAATGCGCCATTTTCGGAAACCTATCTACCACCACCATCACTGAGTCATAACCTCGCTATGTTCTAGGCAATCCTAAGACAAAGTCGATGCTGACTGAGTCCCGTGGTCTACCTGGAACAAGCAGTGGTGTGTAAAGTCTGGTGTTTTGACTATGTCCCTTCGATAGTTGGCAGACTTTACACCTATTCACATACCGTTGTACATCCCTTCGCATTCTTGGCCAGTAATAGAAGTGTTTGAGCTGCTCCAAAGTTTTGTCTATGCTGAAATGTCTTGCTAGACCCTCGCTATGCTTCTCCTGTATAATATTTTCTCTCATCAAACAATCAGGAATACATAACTGCCCCCCTCTAAATAGTAGTTCCTCCTGCAAATTGTAGTCCAACCATGGACTTTTGTTCCTCAACATGGGATTTTGATAGGCTTCATAGTCCTCTTTGAAATCCGTGTCGGTCTGGTACAAATCTTTCAAATGCTTGAAACCCAACACCTATATTGTACTTTCCTGTAAGAGCAAGGCTCTTTTGCTCAATGCATCTGCCACCTTATTGGCCTATCCACTGATGTGCTTCAACACAAAGGAAACTCTGCAAATACTCTACCCATTTGGCATGCTTGTGGTTCAATTTATGCTGTTGCATTACATATTGTAGCATTGAATTATCAGAAAATAACACAAATTCACTCCTCAACAGGTAGTGTCTCCAATGCTTTAAAGCTTGGATGACAACATAAAATTCCTTGCCATATGAGGAATACTTCTGCTTGATTTCGTTCAATTTCTCGCTGGAAAATGCAACAAGTTTGTCTTCTTGGCTGAGTACAGCGCCAATAGCTGTACCAATTGCATCGCATTGAACCTGAAAAAGCTTATTAAAATCTTGTAACCTTAGAATTGGCCTTTCTGTAATTTTCCACTTTAGGAGCTGAAAACTATCCTTTGCTGCCTTGGTCCAACAAAAAGGCTGACTGGCCTTTTTAATAGTGTCTAGCATAGGTGCACAGATTTCACTAAAGTTTCTTATAAATTTGCGATAAAAACTCGCCAGCCCATGAAAACTATGTACCTCGAATAAGCTTTTCGGAGATGGCCAGTTAATGATTGCTGCAATCATTTATGGGTCCATCTTTAACTCATTTTTTGCAATTACAAAGCCCAAATAAACCATTTTTCTTTGTAGGAAAGTACATTTCTTTAAATTTATCAGTAGTTTATTCTACTGCAATTTCTCTAGCACTCTTCGAACATGTTGAAGGTGCTCCTCTTTAGTCCTGCTGAAAATTAATATGTCATCAAGGTACACCATCACAAACTTGCCGATGAACTCTTTCAACATTTCATTCGTCAACCTCATAAAATTACTAGGGGCATTACTCAAACCGAACGACATGACTAGCCACTCGTACAACCCTTCATTAGACTTGAACATTGTCTTCCACTCATCTCCTTCTCTGATCCAGATCTGATGATAGCCACTCTTCAGATCAATCTTCGTGAAGTATGCTGCCCCACTTAGGTAGTTCATCATATCGTCCAGCCTTGGCAGGGGAAACCTATACCTAATGGTGATTTTGTTGATGGCCTGTGAATCCGTGCACATCCGCCATTCTCCTCCTTTATTGGGGGAGAGAACTGTTGGTACTGCACAAGGGCTCAAGCTTTCCCTTATCAGCCCTTTATCTAGCAACTCTTGCACCTGTTTCCTGATCTCTTCATTATCTTTTGGGCTCATTCGATATGTTGCCTTATTTGGTAAGTTTTCTCCGGGTATGAAGTCGATATGATGACTGATGCTTCTTTTGGGAGGCAACTTGTTCAGCAAATCATCAACGACAATGTCTCTGAATTCCTACAGCATCTCTTGAATTTCTACAAGCAATTCAGACATTTCTGTGTGCAACAACACTGTCTTTACCCTCCTCACAACAGCATAATTCACTTTGTTTTCCTCGATCTTCACAAACTGTTTTCCACCTACTAACAATGCTTTTGTCCCACTTGCTTCTGTTGTCTCCTCTTCCTTGATGGGTACAAGCGTATGCTTGATTCCATCCTTAACAAACTTGTAGCAATTCGTTTTTCCATCGTGTAGCACCTTCCGATCATACTGCCATGGTCTTCCCAGCAGTATGTGACACACGTCCATTGGCATAATATCATAGATAACTTTTTCTTTGTACCTACCAATGTGAAATTAAACCTCACACTATTCATCAACCAATAGCTGGTGGCCTTTCTGCAGCCACAACACCTTGTAAGGGGTGTGGTGCTTAAGCTGCTTCAATCCCAACGTCTCCACCATCTCAGTGGAAACCAAATTATTTGTACTCCTGCTGTCAATGATCAATTTACAACATTTTCCGTGTGATTTGAAAACTATTTGGAATAGTGCTTTTCACTGGGTCTGTTTAGCTGCTTCCTTGGTTGGCTTCAACAATGCTTTGTTTAGAACCAAGGCCTCCCCCGTTTCCGCTAAATTTTCTGCTTCTTGGGGTGGTGCCTCAGCTTCGTCAGGTTGTGCAACAAATGTTCCGCTCTGGCTAGCTTGCTCTGCTTTAGGGCATTCAAAAGATCTGTGCCCCCATTTGTGGCACCTATAGCACTAGTAATTAGCTCCTCTACCTTGGCCACTTCCTCTTCCTCGCTGATATGGCCTGCCACCTCTAGTGCTATCTCCTTTCTCTGATGTTCCTGAAGCCTTGGAGTTGTTGTCCTCTTCGCTATTATTGGCAATTCATCCTCTGCCATAGGACTGTCCTTCTCCTCTGTCGGTTCCCCGTCCTCTCCTAGAATTTTGTTTTCTAGTAATATTTTCTTTAGCCTTTACAGCACTTTGATAGGGTTCTTCTATATTTCTTGGGGAAAGAATACTAATTTCATCCAGTATTTCTAGTCTCAAACCATTTACGTATCTTGCTGTCTTCTCTAGAGTGTCATCGATATAACTAGCTCTCAAGTTCACCCAGTAGAATTCTTTTGTATACTCCCTTACTGTCATCCCTTTTTGTCTTAAGTTTTGCACTTGTCGATAAAGTGCAACCTGGTAATCCTTAGGCAGAAATCTGCCTTTCAGCTTGGCCACCATCCTTGACCACTTCTTTATCGGTAGCTTGTTCATTCTCCTTCTCTCTGCTTGGACACTATCCCACCATAGGGTTGCGTGTTCCTTCAATTTGGTTGCAGTGAACCTAACTCTCTGGTCCTTGTTGATCTCTTCACTTTCAAAATACTTGTCCAACTCGCTTATCTAGTCCAACAGTACTTCTGTGGACAGGCTGCCATCGTAGTTATGAATCTCTGGTTTGGGCTTGCTGTTGGCCAACAAAACTAATCTCAGCAACCTCATCTCTGGCCCTTCCTCATCCGATCCATCTATTGTAATTGTGGCTTCTTCCTCGCTGTCATCTCCTATTTCTGGATCCCTTCTTCTTCCTGCCTCCACTGCCTCTAAACAAGCAGTAAGTATCCTTAATTCTTCCCTCAATCCTTCGTCTGCTGCTCTGTGCACACCTCTCCCACGTCCTCATCTTCCAACTTCCATATCTTTACTCTTTCAACTTCCTACTCTAATACCACTTGATGGGTCCAGCCCACTGTTGTCATACTACCCAAAGTTAATAATGCAAAAATGAATGAAATTAATGATGGCAACTAGATTACATATAATATTGATTCATCTGACGATTGATTGTAATGATTTTAAAGTGAATTTGGGGTCCGTACTTATGATTGGTACTTGCACTAACAGTTGATGGACAAGTGTCCACCCCTTGGGATTGTCAACCCCGCCTTGGTATGGGAGACTCAAACCCTAACTTCGGTCATTTTCATGTGCATTTGCTAGAGTATTGAGAGCTCTGCATTATGGTTATGCTGCGGTTGAATCTGTGTAAATTTTACTGTTACTGTGCTCTGGCTCGGCTCTTGACCTAGAAAAATGCATCAGCTTCTTCGTCTAGTATGAACCTCTGTTTGAATTTGTTAATTTCACTCACGTTGCTTTGTCTGTACCTATTCTTGCTGTCAGTTATGAAACTGAAGTTTGTTGGTTATACTCTGAGATTTCTCTGTGGGTAGTGTCAATGTCAATTGTTTGCTGGATAGCATGACTCCTTCTCGTCTTGAATCCTTCTATGCAACTGTTGTTGAGTCTTTGGTTGTATTTCTCAGTTATGAACAAGATGTGTTCGCAGGGTCTCGGCTTCAACTTCTTCAGCAATGCAAAGGTAAGTTTCCTTGTTCTATGCTATCAGTCATTTCCTCTTTTCACTCAGTTAAACTGATATATTTTCTCCTCCATGAGCAGGGTGACCCTAAATGACTGTAATGACTATGGCTTGTCTCTGCAAGGTAAATTCGAACCCTGGTTTCATTCTTTCCTCTAGTTTTTACCTACTCTGCCACATAATACTTATGACCCTCGGTTAATGTTTGTCGTTGCAGGTGTAATGTCTTGGAGGGTTTTGGACTTCGGCTCTTTGAGGCTCCGATTAGACCTGGGTAGGGTCATTCCCTATTTTTCTTGTCACTGGTATTCTGTTGTCGTAGGCTAGGGTTATTGTAATTCTTGTTTCAATGATTTCTGGAGCCGTCGACTGTATGTAGTCGCAGGCCGTTGGCTTGCACGGTTGCTCTGGTGGTTAATTGCTGTAGGATTTGCCTTAGGGTTTCTAGGCCCGCATGTTATGATACCCTCGAACTTTGTAAGGTGTTATCGTATGGACTGTATAAATGTTTGAATGAGGTTTTGGAACTATATATGATTGAACAGAGATTTCTTGTGCTTATTTTATAAATGAAACAAGTGGGTTTTTTTCTTCGGGCATACCTATATAATTTACTTGGTTCGTTGTTCGTAAATGCTTGTGCCTTCTCTGTACTTTGATGCTCGAACTATACAAACTCATCCAGGATTCCTCTGCATTTGTATACTTGTTAGGTTCAGGGTTTGTATGCCTTGTTTCTGCAACATGTTCCTGAGTTATGTCTACAAATTCATTTGGGTTCGTAGGCCTGCTTGAATCAATGCAATTCGAAACACGTGTGTGTACATGCTTGTAAACAAAATAGAGACTAGACTTTTACTGTTTCTAGAAATTGAACAGAATGACAGATAGATAGACAATCACAAGATATTGGGAAAAAAAATGCCTGTCTGCTCAGAGATATATTATTAGCTTTTTCACTCTCTCTTCAAAAAGTCAAACCCTTACAATTGTGTTCTGTTCTTTTTTAAAATGATTGTATGGAACTGTTTTCTTCCAATTGTTGTTGGTTACATTCTGTTGGTTACACATTTTTAGTTCCAAGAACTGTTATTATCCTATGTTATTGACATGAAAATAAAACTAATTACTTGCAATAATTTACCTAATTAATCCTCTACCTTCCTACATACTGTTCTTTATTAAATTAAACAACATAAACAAAAACAACTACATTGTTTACTCAACAAATTCCTCTTCTGTCCTCTTCAGAGACCAAATAGCCTTTCCTTTCGTCTTGACCCATCAACTAGATGCTCCTGCATCATAGAGGAAATCTTAGTAAGATAAAGGTAGCAGGGAGGAATTTCTATTGTAGAGGCTTAGGTACAACTCATAGTGAGTAAGGAACTCATTGAGGTGGAGGAGAAAATGACTATTGATAGTCATAGCAGAGGTTCTGAGAGAGACCACAATAGAAGGAGAGGGAAGAAATATGTCAAAGCAGTTGACATATGGAAGATGAGTCAAAAGAAATATGACATAGAAAAGGCTGAGATAAGAATGCAATTTAATTTTTTGATGGAGATGTTTGAGAAGAGTAAAGAAGACCCAAGATTTGGTTACAAAATGAGAAAGAAATTACAGTGGCATAAGCTACAAAAAAAGAGAGAACAACATGTGAATATGTAGTTACTAGAGGAGCTAAGGAAGCTTGTGTACATTATAGATGTTCAATTGATGACAGATAAGCTCGAAGGAGTTGAGCTACAACAAAAGAAAGTTGCTAGAGAAAGTGATGAAGAAACTAAAGGTTAATATAGCAGAGTATCTGTGAATTGTGATGATAGTTATGATGAAGAGTGTATGACTGGAATATCAACTGAGGTTGAAAAGATTCATGGTTTAATACTAATGAGGTTTGTATGTTTGCAGGTTACTCAAGAAAAAGGGAAAAACAGTCACTGAATATTGTCACAGCAGACAAAAATATGTTTTGTGAAAACATAAAAGAAGAACAAAGTGGAATTTTTGAAGCAAAAAGAGATATAACAATGGTGTTTCATAAAGGTAATAGATGTGAAAGTTACCCATAGGAATTTATTGAGATGACAATGGAAAAGGAACAATTACAGAATACTTTTCAAAGGAAAGAAGAAGTCTACACTGAAGATGAAATTAAAAAGCATGATGAAGAAAAGGTATTTACTGTGCATAATGAGTTTGGAATTTTTATGCATGATGATTTAGACATGTGTGTAGATTTAGCAGAGGGAGAAGGGCCATATTATGATTGGTAAACAACAAGTGAAGATATGGAAAATTGTGTAAAATTTCCAAATTCTACTCCAATTGAAATCATTGAGTTATATAGGAAGTTAGACCTCAAAGAAGAAGATGGAAAAGCAGAGGATATATACTCAAGATGAATTGTTGAAGAAGGAAGACAAAGAAATTGCCATGAATGACAATTAGGAAGAAGTTATGAGTTGCAATGAACAGAAGCAAAAGATTGTCTTGGAAGACAATGTGACAACAACTGAAAAGGTGTAAGACAACAGTGAACAAGAGGGTAAGGATG
This sequence comes from Pinus tabuliformis, assembly GCA_031772625.1. NCBI lineage: Eukaryota > Viridiplantae > Streptophyta > Pinopsida > Pinales > Pinaceae > Pinus > Pinus tabuliformis. Next base: position 14,078,468 of record CM062818.1, on the reverse strand, counting down.
AAAGGGTGACAGTAAGAATAAGAGTTGAACAATCAAGAGGTGAAGGCAATCAGTTATCAAAATATATACTAGACAAAGAGATTGAACTGATAAGAAGGATGATGATGAAAGTGTCTCAAAGGAAGATAGTAATGGGAAAGAAAAGAAGCAACAACAAGAGGAAGACAAACAAATAATATGAGGGAATAACAAGTGGGAAATTGCAGAATAAGGTATGGATACCTGGAGAATAGTAGCAGACAACAACAACAACATAACAATTGAAAGGAAAAGAAATAGGTAAAGATAAATTACAAAACAAAATCTGGGATCCAGAAGGAATTACATCAACATTGAAGACACATGCTTTGGAGATCATGAATTTTTTTTAGCCTTGGGAGTATAATGCAAGAGCATCTGGCTCAGAAATTTCATTGTATTTTAGTTTACTTAGGGGTCTTGTGATTTTAAGGAATTTGGTTTCCTACCTATTAAATTAAGAGGATGTGAGAGTTTTAATTAATTAAGTATTGTGAGGAATATTGTAAATGTTCTTGAATGTTCGAGAACAAGAGAGAATTAGGATAGTTGAGAACTCATAGGGATTGTTAGATTTCAAAATTAATTGTAAATCTTAAATTAAGAATTAGTTCATGATTTTATGTAGTTGAGAGGATTTCTAGGGTTTAATTGCAAAGATTAAGGATCTGAACCAGAATTGGGCAAAAAAAACCTTTTATATAAAACTTGTAAGCCTCAAGTCATAGTACCTTAATAATTCAGAATAGAGAATAGGTAGTTTTCATTTGTAGCCTACGAGGGGAGAGATGAGAAAGGCCAATTGAATTGCAATAAGATCAAGCCAAAGGAGAGGAACGAGATTTCAATTAAGGATATATATACAACATTACTAATTAATGGAATTCATTATTTTGTTTATTTCCTTTGTATGGAAATTATCCAAATCGACTCTGGAAATGAATCTTTGATATGGTGCTACTAGAGGTGTGGTGAGACTCCAGTCTTCCTCTTATAGCGGTATGTGAAGTTCGTTCATCTACTCTATCATTTTCTGTGTGGCATTTTATTTTTTAAATATATATAATTATAAAATTCTTATAAAGAGTTCAGAAAGAATTCAATATATAGTGGGGATAATACAGAGGACACAGAGAATAGGAGTACCTAAAATTATGAATTAGTTAGGAGGAAATTTCTCTACGTTGAGCAATACTGAGGAAATCATTGTTGGATGTTTGTTGTGCAAAAATCGTGTTATAATATTCTTGAACAATAGATGGGAAGGTATGTCTCTGCATTAGGTAAGCCTTTGCATTTTTAACTGTTGAAACAAATGGGGTAGTTGAATCTTCTTCATATTTAATGAAAACACAGAGACTTGTTGCATCTACAGCTATAGCGACTGAAGTTCCACCAGATCGATTTTCAAAAGAGGCAAAACATTGCACTGAAATTATAGTTTTAAATAGAGTTGTTCGGATTGTGTTAGAAGTTATTGATAAATTTAGTAATTTAATCGATTCAGTAGATTACCCGGATGATTATGTTGCAAAGTACCTCGCATTAGAACTCGTAGAAAATGGATTAGCTTACTTTGTTGAAAGGAGTGCTAATATGATGGAGGAGGATGCCAAAAGGCACCTAAAGAATGCTAAGCTCCATGCAAAAAAAATCAAAAGATTGCTTGAAGATCTGGACTAATTATGTTCTACCTCCATCTAATTCAAAACAATTTTTTGATGGCAAGTTTACTGGAAAGATTTTGGAGGTTGTTAGTGGAGACCTGCATACAATAAATGAATACGTCTGTCAGATCTGCATGTGTAGAGTTGGAATGTTATAAACTGGGATGAATATGTATTATAGAAGTCTGGTACTTGAGGAATTCAAGCCAAATTGAAATGCGTAACTAAGGATTGGAGTTGTATGTTGAAGGTATCCAGAATTGCATGTTGGGATCCTTAGTTTCATAGCTTCAGTCAAAACAGGGTTAGAGCAGGGTTAGAGGTACAAATATATCAAACATTTTTCTTATGCTATCAATTTCATAGATTATCCTAACATTGGATAGAGTGAATATTTCGGCGAAAAGAACAGTTGAATTACTATAGTAGGTTGTAATTGTGAGTTCAAGTGTGATTTAAATCATGTTTGAAGCTGATTGCATGGGTTGGAATAAATTTTTATGAGTCATGTAAGAAGAGGATTAAAGCCGCATGGAAGGAAATTGAATGTTGAATTTGGTGTCATTGGAAATGTTCTTGGAGAAGAATGTTTTCAATGTCATTGTGTCAAGAGCAGAGAGGCACAAGATCTTAATGCAGAAGATGGAGCATAGAACGTGTTGAATTATGAAATCACAATTTTTTTTTAGTGTGAATGAAATAGGAGATTACTTTCCTATTCCAGTTTCGACAATTTTTTTTTTATATATATTAAAACATGAGCACCTTGGAGGCATTAGACAAGTTTTATTGTTGTTTAATAAATGGATTTCAGCAAGACATGGGCCCATAACCCACAGGTTTTCGATGAAGGAAACCTTTGAGAAAATTAGTTTTGACGGACTAGGCTTAGCTTCGTCATCAATTACGTAAGAAGTAGGAGTTGGGTAGGTTATACAGTGACATCCAGAGTGCCATACATCTTACAAAGAAATCTTCATTTCATTCCAAGGCTAAACATATACAGCTCAAGTACCATTACATACGGTCTGTGTTGGAAGATGGACACTTGAAGCTAGAAAAGATACACACTAGCCAGAATCCTACAGATATGTTAACAAAAGTTGTAACCAGTAAGAAACTAAGATTCTTCTCAGTTTCAATTGGTCTTCAAGTATGATGATGAAGATGAGAAACAGCGAGGTCCAAAGTGTTGTCATTTTCCAGCAAATGAAGCAGCGATGGAGTTGCTATACTCAATCTCCAAGTGGGAGATTGTTGGGTGTGGAGTCTGATTATATTCCTTATTCAGAGGTATCATTGTATTGGACCCCATTTCCTAATGTGGCGGCAACACTGCTCGTAAAATGTACGCCACCAGGGGGGTTCAAGGTGGGGGGTGACAACGATTTTATGGAGCCCCCCCTCATGTGGAGGATTTGGGGCAACCCCCCTGAAGCTAAAAATAGATGTAAAATTGCCTTGTAAAATGTTGTAATTTTGTAGTTAATCTGGGCCGTTCATGAGGCAGAGATCTAACGATAGAAGTTATGTTTAATTTATGGTCTTTTGCCTTAGAAGGAAACCCCTCACTATATCTGAGAGAATTGTATTGCATCTATGTAGATCTGTATTCTGAGTGAGAAAGAGAGAGGAGATTGGGTGAGATCGAAGAGGGAATTACAACGGATCTGTTGTAGGTTGTATTTGTTCATTTTGTTGGATAATATAAATGGAAGGACTCAATGTTTCTCCATGGAGGTAGCCCAAAATGGGTGAACCACGTATATATGTGTCTCTCCTGTTTTATGTGTTTTCTGTGTTTATATTTATGTAATATTTTATGTGCTACATTGCTCTGTAATATATAATTTTGTAACGAAAGGAGTGTTGATAGAAATGCAAGAGGCACAATTCAAAATCAACATCAGTGCAATCATCCAAGTAGAGAGTTGCAGAGACACAATTGATTCATTTTTTTTCTTTTTGGTTGCTTCTAAGTTGCAGTTGTTGCAGTAGTAGCAACAATGAGACGTAGTGCTACAATAAATTCCATAGGTGTTGGATAAGGGTGGTGAAAAATCCTTTTCTTACTAAGAGGGACTGTTAGAAAGTGTAGTAAGAAAGGCTCAATTTGACCTTAGCCTTAGTAAAATTGAGAAATTCAAATTTCCACATTAGCAGGATAGGAAATTAACTAGTGTGACATGACTCTTGTCACTCAATTAGATCAACAAATGTTGAAAATGAAACAAGAAAATACTAATTTAATTTGTTTCTTGAATTAAATTAGGAATTAGATTGTAATTCCACATCTCATGACAACTTCTAATAATGAAATATGTTAATTTGAATTAGTTGGCTCAATTAATTTGAGTTTAGTGTCTAACTTAACTCATGTAGAGTGTCTCATACATTATAGGAGCCATGGTTGAGTTTATTTTGAGTTGTAATTAATTAATTGAGTTTCACTGTGTTAAATTCAGTTAAACTAGTTGCAACTGATGGAGGAACTAGTAGCATGAAAGACATTGGGGTGTTTCTTCATGTGATAAACCAGTTAATTGATGATTCACTCACAAATAATTCATGCATGTCAGATATGAGAGTTACCTAGTTGAGAGTGGAGTTGAGGGACAATGTACTATCAGTTGTATAATCATGCACATTGTACAGGTGGTCCACAGAATAAGAGGAAGGCCCATGAGGATTGCGTAATTTATAATTATGGGGTTTACAAAATAAATATGGTATAATTCCCTATTGAACTACGCAAGGAAATAGGAGCATGGAAGGTAGCAGAATTGGTTAAGTATTTCCTTGAGAATTTATCGGAAGTAGTGAGATAAATAGAGATAGTGCATATTTTTCTCAGGCTTCAACAAAGCATTCTAATCTTCTCATATTTTTTTATTAATGCAATATACAGATAGTAGGGGTTTTTAGTTGTGGCTTTCACCAGGAAATCTTTGTGTTATGTGTGATGTATTATATGCTTCGTGAATTCATCGATCCTTTATTGTCTCTGTAGATGGGTAGAGTAGATTCAAGTCAATTATTTTAGCATATTACAATTTGCAATTTGACTCTACAAGGAATTTCTACATGGTATCGGAGCTAGAATCACTATAGAAGAGGATAATACAAGTTTTTCTTTTGTAGGAGAAGCCAAATTTGTAGTATCATACATCAAATCCATCAGGATTTCATTCTATGCATTAAGAATCGAATATTCGCTTGATAGTAGTTAAAAATTTATTTCTTCGAAGAATAGGATGGAGGCTGTTTTGGGAGACAACAAGCTTAAGGAATTCATAGACAAAGATATTGCTAAGACAAATCATGCTCAAGATCTGGCAGAGTGGAGAAAAGGAGTGGCCAAGACGAGAAGGATTATCCTAGAAGGAGTTCAAGATCATATTCGTCTCGAACCTCCACTGTAAGGAAACTTCATTTGCAATGTTGAAGGCCTTAATAGAGCTGTTTCAAAACAATAGTGACCAGAGGAAGTTGGCACTGAAGGTGAAGCTCATAAAGATCAATATGGAGAAGGGCAACATAATACCGAAGTACTTAACCAAGTTCACCCAATTTCGGGATGAGCTTGGAAGTGTTGGTATTACGGTTGCAGAAGATGATCTAGTAAGACTAACACTTGTAGGGCTTCCCAAGAGCTGAAACACTATAGATGGATCCTCATCCAAGCATGATGATAAGGAGAACTATTCCTTAAATGGAAAGGTGAATAAATTGAAGGGGAAGTAATCCCATTCCAAATCAAATTTGAGTCAGGTAATCTAGAATAAAGGACATTTCAAAGATTAAATGTTTTCATTGTCATGAGTTGGGACACTATGCCACCACCTGTTCGCACAAGAAGGCTGTTAAGAATCCTTAATGAGGAGTTTCAGGTGAAGCTCTTTCCTCATAGTTCGAACTGGATTTCGCCCTCATCGCTTAGATTGTGACATTGATGATGGGTTGTGTGTCTTACCTAGATAGTGGAGCCTCATTCCATTTGATTGGCAACAAAGAGTTTTTCAGTGAGTTGGAGAAGAAGGACCTCTAGATGCACATTGAGATGGGATATGAAGGGAGGTATAGCTCAATCAACACCAATACTATTACCTTTTAGAGATATCCTATTTTTCCTCTCACATTGAAAGATGTCATGTATGTTCTGGGTTTGAAGAAGAATTTGGTTTCAGCTTCCGGGTTGGAGAACTGTGGCCACGATGTTATATTTAGCAATGGAAATGATTTCCTTCATCACATAGCCTTTGTATAAGTAAAGTGGATCAAGGTTCAAGTGAATAACCTCTACAAATTAGATGTAGAAGATTGTGTTTCTTTGAGAACAAAAGAAGTGAAGGTGCAAAGCTCAGACATCAATGAGTTGTGGCATATAAGATTGGGTCACTTGCACCGTGAAGCTTTGAATATCATGCAAGAAATTTCTACAAGACTTTCCAAGGGTACACTAAAGCAAAGAGACACATGTAAAGGGTGTACATTGGGGAAGTACATCAAAGTTTCCTTCCATGATAAATATAGTTGAGTGCAAGTGATCCTTGATACAATTCACTCAGATGTGTGTCAACCATTCTTGACAACTTCCATGTCCAAGGATATGTATTTTGTAATATTTCTAGATGATTTTTCTCGTAAGTGCTGGATTTTCTTCATGCAGAAGAAAGATCAGATGTTAGATAAAATTTGTAAATTTAAATAACTTGTCGAAAAAGATATTGGAAGGAAAGTTAAATCTCTCAGAAGTGATAACGATGGATAATATGTGTCGAATTAATTCAAGAACTTATGTCCATCCGAGGACATTCAACGAAAATTAATAACACGTCATAATCTACAACATAATGGGGTGGTTGAAAGGAAGAAAAAAAGTATTGTGTGAGTTGCATGGGAGATGTTACATGATAGGGACCTACAATTGCAGTTGTGGGATGAAGCATGCAACATAGCAATTTATTTTTAGAACAAACCCCTCATCTAATTCAAAGGATGAGTACACCAGAAGAATATTTTTCAGGTAAAAAGCTAGATGTGGCACACTTTAGGATATTTGGTTCATCAATCTATTGTCATGTTACCAAGGACGCATGAAAAAAGCTAGATCCAATCGTTGAGTTGGGCATATTTGTGGGGTACACTGATATGCCTCACAACTATCGGGTTTACCTTACATCCGACAAGATGATAGTGGTTCATATAGATGTGAAGTTCAATGAATAGAAGGCCATGATATGTTCCCTTGAGAGGGAACTTTATGAATATGAGGAGCTTTTAGCTCCAAAGGAGGAACCTCAAGATGATGTAGAGAAACCACAAGAGACTTCTATAGATAGAAGGAATCACATGAAAGAGACCAACAAATTGTCGCATGATGCTAGAGAGAACTTGGGAGCACCCACATCACAGTGCAGGTAGAGGAGGTCACTAGATCGGTACACTAGCTACATGGATATGATAGGAAAGAGTGTAGAGGTTGATCAATATTCATTGGAGGAAGTATTGTAGCAACCAATAGGGTTTGATTCCATGGTTGAGGAGTATGACTCACTTATCAGAAACAATGATTGGGAAGTGGTCCCAAGACCAACAGAAAATTCAATGGTGAGTTCCAGATGGATTTAAATAGTAAAGAAAACAGTAGATGTGAGTGTTGGAGAAACACGAGGTGAGATTCATGGCCATAGGATTCTCTCAAGTGGAAGAAATTTATTACGATGAGAATTTTTCTCGAGTAGCAAGGAACTCTTTAATCAGACCTATTCTAGAATTGTGAGTGTAGATGGGATGGAAGATAAAACAATGTAGCTTTTAACCCTTGTTATTAGAAAATCTAGTGTCCACTCGAAGCTGATAGTCCCACTAAGACTGGTAGCTATCTTAGAAACAAACAAACTAAAACTACTTTCGCTTTCCTTTATGAGAGGTAGATAAGAGGGGAACAAAGGACACCAACCTCAGTCTTGCGCTTGGTTCCTCTCCCTTATGATAGATCCTTGCTGCTTTTCCTTCATCTACCCAGCTTCAAAGAGCACCTGTGGAATCAAAGAAGCATAATACTATCGAAGAACAAAGATCTACAATCATAAACAATATAGGACCATATATATATTGACCACACAAATGCATATATCATCAAACATACAAGAATGTGGAGGAAAACTTGAATAGCTTTATTAATATCAAGAATAGCAAAGAGGATTACAACCAATTGTTCTAACCCAGCATCATCCTCCCAGCATGAAAGCCCTTCTTCACCTCATGAAAAGCTTAGATCACCCAACAGTATGATATTCCACCAAGAAACCAACAACACTTCCTTACAAGATACAAAATTCCAGCCTTTGGATCTCTGGGATGAGGGATCCATATCTAGATGATTGCAGGGAGGTGAGTTAGCTTCTGGGATTTTTATTAGTGTCCTCTCTCTGATAGTTCTTGGTTCCAATTGGAGATTTCATGATCTCTTACTCATCCCTGGGCGAATTCAGAGAGACAAGTGTCCCGGGGAAGTTTCTAGAAGATTCCAAGATCATCCACTTAGAAAAATGCCTCCGCCATTTGTCTACTCTCGTCCATTGCACCCTATAGAAGGAATTTTCAGTATGCATCGCAACCCCCATGTGTAATAGGTGAGATGCATCTCACCCTCAGCACTGAGTAGTCAGTATGGTCCAGTTTTGACCAGTTCTGAGTAGTTTTTCATGGAGAACTTCTGGGAGATGATGTAATCAGCTGACCTTGTCCCTTTACGGTATAAAACAACACTTTTAGGGACTTAGAAGCCCTTGGTTTATGGACATATATCATTGGGGTTGTAGTGCCCAAAAATTTCTATAACAGTTGCCCCCTAATGCATGAGGTCGTTAATCTTTTGATGTCGGGTGAAATGCTTTATCATGACGATCCGAGGTTTTTCGAACTGGAAGGCGACCTGTAATAAGATACAATACAATACATTATATTATTTTCATGATCAAGCTAAGGCGGACATTCCCATGCTCAGCTTTATAAATTCATTTTCATGTACATAGGACAGACAACCGTCTGTGTGGCAGACTGATGGTTCTGATAGAGCCATCATCCTTTGATTCGGATGATTATCTGTGCAGCAATGATGTAAATTTGATGTCTTTATTTTCCTAAATATATCGTAGCCCGGATGGATGAAACTAGACCCGGGGTCTTCAAACTTGTCCAATCTTCACTTGGAGTACAAGTCGATCCATGTGAAAGATGTTCTGGAGTCGAACATGGAAAGACATTGCCTGATTACTAGCCAATGATGTAAGCTGTTAACAGGTGCGAGAGGAATCACCGATAATGATGATGACCCTCAAGGTGCTATAGTACAATTTGCGTGGTGTGAAAAAGGGGCTTGGCGTCGAACACCACGCAAAATCTTTCGGTTGAAGGCCATTGATGTAAACCTATCGCCGAAAGTGAGAAACTTTCCATTGAGGCATGCAAGCTTCAAAGTACTGAAAGGGTTGTTCCTAAGTCGACTTCTTGGATAATGAGCTGATGTTGACAAGAAGCGACTTGTCGTAGGAGGGCCTTAATGAATCCCACATCTATGACACAGAATGGAGTAAATGATTTTGGAGGCAAAAATGATCTGATGATATAGGATTCAGGGTGGCGGTCATGAAAGAATGGAGCGTGAATGTATTGCAATGGATGAGACCGAAGTGAATTCCTTGAGTGACTTCTCTTGAACATACCGGCGACACTGACATGGATTGGTGCGATGGACCAATGGTGATATGACCAGTGAACGGAATAACCCAACCCGATTCGGATGTGGAGTGAAAGTGTCATGTTCAAGAGCAACTTGCTACCAATAAAGTTTCTTCAAGTTTTCTTCCCAATTTTTCCCTAGTCATTGCTGACCAGTACCTCTTTATTTTTATCAAGCTTGAGGAGGATAACATATGCTTCTTCTATAATTTTCCCTTCAAGCAAACCCGTCGCTATGTTTTAACAAGCCTAGCGACAGTGAAACTTGTTCTTGTCTATATGGACAAGTTTGTCGCTATTTGGTTTTAACGAGTTTAACGACAAAGATAACTCGGTCCTTTTCAATTTTAGAGAGTCTGAAAGGGACGTAAAGGAAACTCCAATAATCTTTTTTCGTTATATAATCCCTTTAGTCCGAAAAATTATAAAATAATACGAAAGGGATGAATTTTCGGTAATTTTAACAAGCCGAACAAAACAAGCACTTGATCTTTTTGTGTAATAATCCCTCAGGTCCACAAAGATTAAAATCTAGAGGAGGGATAGCACTCCCGGTAGCTTTAATGAGCTGGAGAGGCCAAGTACTCGACAATCTTTTCATATTTTACGAGTGAGATGAAAAGAGCTTAAAGGAGACTCGTTTTTGGAGGAATGAGTGATAATTTCAGGTAGTAGCTGATTCCAGGTAAGGTTTGGAATTTTCCAATCACGGTAGTGTCACAAGGATGGCTAACAGGATCACTCTTTGCAGCTATTCCTCAAAAGGGGTAAACAATCAAATGGAGGTGAATGATTGGCTAAAACAGAGTGGAGGTGATGGTAAGAACACGACCAAGGCTTAAAGGCTGATGATAATGCATTCACAACGGTTATTTACCGGAGACTGGTTCTTTTTTTTTAATGAGCTTAAACTCCTGGGGAACGTTTGCTCATTGCTAAGGTTTAATTTTTAATGAGCTTGAACTTCTCATAAAAACTGCTCATGGTGGGTTTATTTTTTAACGAGCTTGAACCCTATTGTAACATTTCTCGTGATAAGTTTGCATGCCCCCATCATAATAATGAAAATCGAGGTGCATGCCCCCCAAGCTTCATTGCATTCAAAATGGTGGTTGGAATGAAGGTTTACCTTCGAGATCTTTGAAATACTCGATTTGGAAAGGGAGTTGTTTCATTTTTTAATGAGGTTGACTCAGTAAAAGAACTATCCTCATGACTCCTTGTTTCATTTTTTAACGAGGTCGACAAGAGATAAGAACTATCCTTAGAGTTCACCATACTTACAGTATTTGATAGAAAATCAAATACTGAAGGATGATCAAGGTCACTGGAACTATCTTCCTTATAATATGGAAGATGGGAACGATGATGGTAATCTTCCCATGGCGTACCATCAATCATCATTGAATGAAAAATTCCTTCGTCTGTAAAATGTACTTGCGACCAAGGATCTGAAGGGGTACCATATTCCTTAGACCTATCTACCCAAACACTCGATGAGCGTTGATTTGCGTTTTCCCCCCAGGCCAAGAAAATTGATTGCTATAATATTTCTATTAGGGCAATCATCCATGCTGAAAAAGTGTTCAGGAATCTTCTGAATCTAGAAGATATCATGTTGCAGGTTCCCACAGTGGCCACTTCCGCCAGATTGTTTGGAGGTGGTAGGGAAAAAGTCCCCATCAATGTATGGTCTTTTGGTAGGCCTACTCCGATATTTTGAAGTGAATGAGGGCTTCTGTGGATCATCGGAATGCTTCCCGTAACTTGTGAACTGTTCAGGAGAAATGTTTGTTGGTCGACGATTGTAATTCCTCCTTGAAATGGAAATGCAATCTTTCTAAAGTATGTTGACACAACTGCAGCCATAGCATAAATCTAGGGCCTTCCCAGTAGGATGTTGTAATCGAGGTTTCCATCGATAACTTCAACATCAATCTCTACTATGTTGCCCCCCAGTTCGACTTGCAAGTTACTTAAAATCCCATATGGGGTGTATGTTCATCCATCAAATGATTTTAATGTCATCGAAGATCGTGATAAGTGTGGAGATCCTAAATTTTTCCAGCAACTCATCGACATAATACATGTAGATGTCCCCTCATCAATAATTGTTTGATGAATAGTTTTGTTGAGGGCTTTCACTTGAATAAGGAAATCTAGTTGAGCTGGTAACTGAGGGTCATATCCTTTGTGATTAAAGGACACAAGATTGGAACCCGTTGGGTCAATCCCACCTATCGTTGATAATAAAGCCTGCTTTTGGGAGGGGTAATTTTGCAGTACCTCAAGTGTCGACATAGCGGATGGTGATTGGGCCAGGTCCTCTACCATATTATAATTCTGTGCTGCTTTGGCACAAGGATTAAATGTCAATTTGTGTACTACTCCCTTTGGCAGCTTTATCGTTAGCTCAGGAATGATGGGTGGCACAAATTCGATTGAAGTTGTTGTCGAATTACTCGGTTGATCAATAGCCTTGATGTTCGACAACTATGGATTCCCGTAATATTTATTCCTTGTCGATATCAAAGCATCATTTTGCTGTTTTGAAATGGACAACATAAGCACTTGGGATTGGGAAGCATTTTGATTAGAAACTAGTTTGGTTCCCGAGTTTGGAAACGGATCAGTCAATACCGCTGAGGTTTTTGGACTCTTAAAGAGTTTCTTAACTTCAGCTTTATGTGGACAATCTCTCGTTCGATGATCCTCATCGCATATCTGACACCCCGCAGGGGGTTTCGTTTGCCCAGAAGGGTTTAGAGAAGGTTTTTCAGGAGATGACTCATCCTGCTTCTTCTTTCCCCTTTCTTTTTCTTCTTGCCCCGTGCTTGCTTTAGTTGTTGCCTTTGTCAATCATCATGACATTTACCTCCGAGGCAAGTTCTTCATTTTCATTTTGATCAGAAACCTTACGGGCTTTCTTAGATGTAGCCTTTGTTGATTTCGTGCTTGTCATACCTATCACACCATAACCGGCATGAGAGTCTTTGTTTGATTTAGGAGGGGGAGGAACGGAAAAATCCGGCCTAGGAGCATCAAGTATTTTATCTTAGAGCGTGCCAGACTGAGTATAGATCAAGTCTAGATATTATGCACGAGCAATGACTTGCTCTTCAGTGATGACTCCTCCCATTGCCACATCTTCTGTGATAGAAGGTAATAATGACTTAATAAACCATTCAGCTAACAACTGATCAGGAACATATGTTTTTACCATTCTACGATGACGTTGCCACTCATGAATATGATCAGATATGTGAGTGGTCGTCGTTTCTTTGAAATTGGTAAGAAGCTCTGTTCCTGTTTCGTACCTTATGGGTAACTAAAAATGGGTTAAAAAGGTTGTGGCTAGGGCGCTGAAGTTATTGAATGAAGCTCTAGGCAATTCGATATACCATTTTGCTGCCGGACCAGTTAACGTTCGCTGAAAAAGGCGAAGCCTGATTGAATCATCATTGAGAGTGTTGGATGAACACCATAGATGAAAGGTCATCACATGATTCGACGGGTCTTCACCCAGATTTCCATTAAATTTAGGAATATCTGATGGAAGTTTATGCAGAATCGCCGGCCACCAAGGGGCGTAAGCAATTGGATCATTCATCAGCCGGTTTAGATCTGGTAATTCTAGAGTTGCTACAAAGGGCAACTGTTGATTCAAGTTAGGCGAAGCATACCCAGGATAATATGGAATCGTCTGAGTAGTGGGTCTTTGCATACCAGCATAATGTATTTGATGTTGGTAACTTTGATAAGGTTGATGGGCATAACCATTATAGTATGGTTGTTGATAATCGCTTTGGAAATGCAGTCGCCCATTACTTACAAAGACTTGTTGGTCAGGTCCTTGATATGATTGTTGGAATTGCGGTTGTTGAGATTGAACTAGCCATGGTTGTTGGACCATTTGCTATTGTCCAATACTGGATGATTGACCAAGATGAGGAGTCATAGTAATTTTTTGAGCCTGAGTCACTCCAGATAAGGAGGCACTAACCTGAGGTTGTGATTGAATCGCTGAAACGAGAGGCTATTGTATTGCAACCTGAGAAACTTGGGGTTGACATACAACATGTAGCGCTTGTACTTGCGATGCAGTCACGATAGTAGGTATAGTGGGAATATTCAACACAGGATGGACTGGTTGCATTGAATATACAACCCTTGGTTGCTAAGGTAGCATTGGTACCCAACCGCTGGATGTCATTCCAGTTTGACCTGAACTTTGATGTAAACTCCCATATGGTTGTTCTCCGGGAGGGAACAATGAAAAGGCATATTGTCCTGCATATGGTGGAAATCCAGTACTTAAAGGGTAGATTGGCCTTTGAAGACACATTGGATCAATTTGTTGAGTTTCAACATAAGAAATACCAGATGAGAATCTGGATGAAGAAATAGGAACTAGCCATGTCATCGAAACAGTCCCTGATTGGACTCCGCTTGTTGTTGATAACTTGCTGGGACACATGGTATACCGGAAAACATTGTTGGAGTAGCAGCAGGAGGCTCTATTGCTGCTTCGTCGGATGACACAGTCCTGGATGTCGACGATTGTTCAGACATATCTAGTCTATCCAAAATATTTTCTAGCGATTTCGATTGACTTTCTTCCACAATTGCAGATTACTCGATCAACTCAAAATAAAGGGGAAAATGATTCTGAATTAAATGAATTTTAGACGCTTTGACACAACTTTCTTTTTCAATTTTTAAGAGTCGAGAAAAAACAAAAGATGACTCTAGTCGCCTTCAATTTTTAATGAGCCTGATGTGACAAGTGCTCAGATAGACCTTTTCTTTTAAGGAGTATAAAAAGGCACGAAAGAGACTACCCTGGAAATCTAGACAGAGGGATTACCAAACCAATCGCAAAACTACAAAGTACTTTTTATGGTATGGCAGTCAATCTTCCCGAATGTTGTGTTCAGTGCATTACGATCGATATGGCGGTAGACACGGCTTCCAATGGATAAAGGATATAGCCTATTGTGGCCTCCCAATATATACTCAACGGTACGTGGGAGCACAAGTCCGTACTGGCACTTGTCATCTCAAAGAGGAGGAATCACCCAACCAACAATGAAAGCGACAGTTACCAGGCTTTACAACGCCGGAATACGTCTCTAGCCTAGACTTCTAGATGTTGTGCATTAGGTTCCAAAGCGTTTTTATGTTCATTGAATTTATTTTACAGTTGATTTTTCTTAAGAAATTTTCTTTTCAAGTTCACTGTGTGATGTAGATATACAATTCCTAAAATGTAATCTAAGATGATAAACAATCGTTTAATCTTCTTTTTGCAATGAAAATCCTAGCTACTAAAGGAAGAGAGATGATATGCTTTCAACATAGAGCAGAGAGCACACACTAGATGCACTGTCCTAAATCAAACCAACAAGAAGTCTAAATGCAAATGCACATACATGTATTTATTTTTAGCTTTCTTAATGTGTGAATGACAAGAAGAATGCTAAGTACAAATCTGAATTATCTTTTCAAAGCGACAGTGCTAACAAATTTCTCTTCAAAAACGAAAGGAAGATAATGATGACACTTTGCGATTTTGAATTGAAAACTGCTTTCGACACGTGAAAAAATACTAATTCAAATCAAATACAAGAGTAACTATATAATCTACCGTCAAGAATAATAGAATTCTTTTCTTTGACTGAAAACGACACTTGCGATACTTTCAAATCAAAAGACGATAGTTTGATTATGCTACTTTTTTGTAAAAGAGAACTGTAAATGGTGCACAATACATAAAAACATTCACAATTCTTTGCACAATGGAGGTGGAATGATGGAAAGGAAGGGAGTTTCCACAGTGATATACTGATCGCAGATAGCAAAACTCCTAAATAAATATGAAGAGAGTGAACACAAAAACCAAAATCTGAGAGCATAAGAGGTCTTGTCTGATCAGCACACCTGCAACACAGGGAAGGTGCGATGCAGCGCACCTGCAACACAGGGAAGGTGCGATGTAGCGCACCTATTGCACATGGGAGGTGTGATGCATCCAGATTCCCAAGAGGAGAAGGTGTGATGGTCCAGGGACGAGACTCCAACTAGGTTCTGGGTCACAGTTTGCAGCTTAGTTCAGGGATTTAGGCCGAGCAAGTGATGTTCAGTAAATATAAATCACAGGGGTTGATCTAATGATGTTACTAGAGCCACCACTAGGGAAATTAGAAGGTTTCCAAATTGACTGTTCAATTTATAAACAAAACCTAAAGATAGACTAAAGCAGCATTGATCTACTTTGCACTTGCATCGCAAATGTAGTTCGAAGGCTAGCTGGCTTGACTTCGGGCTCCATCTGTAAGTTTATAAAAAAACAAATATAGACAAGAAAACAATCTATTCGTTCCCCAGTGGAGTCGCCATTTTGTTATCGGGAAATCTAGTGTCCACTCAGAGCTGCTAGTCCCACTAAGACTGGTAGCTATCTTAGAAACAAACAAACTAAAACTACTTTCGCTTTCCTTTATGAGAGGTAGATAAGAGGGGAATAAAGGACACCATCCTCGGTCTTGCGCTTGGTCCCTTGCTTGGTTCCTCTCCCTTCTGACAAATCCTTGCCACTTTTCCTTCATCTACCCAGCTTCAAAGAGCACCTGTGGAATCAAAGCAGCATAATACTATCGAATAACAAAGATCTACAATCATAAACAATATAGGACCAGATATATATTGACCACACAAATGAATATATCATCAAACATACAAGAATGTGGAGGAAAACTTGAATAGCTTTATTAATATCAAGAATAGAAAAGAGGATTACAACCAATTTTTCTGACCTGACGTCATCCTCCCAGCACGAAATCCCTTCTTCACCTCATGAAAAGCTTAGATCACCCAACACTATTATATCCCACCAAGAAACCAATAGCACTTCCTTACAAGATACAAAATTCCAGCCTCCAGATCTCTGGGATGAGGGATCCATATATAGATGATTGCAGGGAGGTGAGTCAGCTTCTGGGATTTTTATTAGTGTCCTCTCTCTGATAGTTCTTGGTTCCACTTGGAGATTTCATGATCTCTTACTCATCCTCGGGTGAATTGGAAGAGACAAATGTCCTCGGGAAGTTTTTGGAAGATTCCAAGATCATCCCCTTAGAAAAATGCCTCCGCCATTTGTCTACTCTTGTCCATCACACTCTATAGAAGGAATTTTCAGTATGCATCACACCCCCCATGTGTAATAGGTGAGATGCATCTCACCCTTAGCACTGAGCAGTTAGTATGGTCCAGTTTTGACCAGGTCTGAGTAGTTTTTCATGGAGAACTTCTGGGAGATGATGTAATCAGATGACCTTGTCCCTTTAGGGTATGAAACAACACTTTTAGGGACTTAGAAGCCCTTGGTTTATGGACATATATGATTGGGGTTGTAGTGCCCAAAAATGTCTATAACAACCCCATACAAAAATTACCTGCATATGAATTCTAAAACACAGAAAATAAACAATGTGAGAGCATAACATATAAAACACATATACACAAAGATTTTCCTGTGGATCCAAAAACCGGGACTACCAGCTTGATTTGTCATTATGTTCCTTTCAATGTTACAATACATATTTATACATTCTAAAGCATCAAATAACATGGACCAAAAACCATCACATCTAAAACCATGGACCGAAAACCATCGCGTCCAAAACCATGGACCGAAAACTATAGGTAGGTCCGCCCAACCTAATATAGGGTCCAAAAAAAAAAATTCCTGGGGCACTGCCCCGGACCCCATAGAGGGGGGCTACACGACCCGAAAACAGGGGGGGTTGTCACCCCCCCGCTACGCAATTGGCGCAACGAAGGGGGGGCTCCGCTTCCCCCTCGAACCCCCCATTTCACTACATCAGCTACTCGTGGAAAGAATATAACACAACCCAACATTCTCCCACTTGTTGTTTACTTTCCACAGGGGGCCACAGGAGAGCTTAGTCATTTATCCAGCCTTGAAACACCCATTGTTTCTCTACATCAAGAGAACTTCTCAGAGCTCACAAATTTTGTCAATGCATCTGTAGTATTCTTCAAAGTGTCTACCTTTACTAGCAACACTTTTTTGCCTTCTATCATATCCCTCACAAAGTGATACTGAGCATCAATGTGCTTTGTCTTTGAATGATAAGCAGGGTTCTTTTCCAAGAAAATTACACTTTGGCTACCACAGTCTATCCTTATAGCTCCCTTTACTAACCCCATACTTGAGGACAATCTCTGCAACCAAACTGCTTCCTTGCTTGCATGAGTGGTTGCCATGTATTCTGCCTATGTAGTTGATAGTGCCGCTACAGATTTTTTCTACTCATCCAATTGACTGGGCCTCCAAATAGGTTCAAAACATACCGACTTGTAGATCTTCTTTGATCCAGATCTCCAGCCTAGTCTACATCAACAAAGCCACGAATATCCAACACTTTGTCCATTCCTGGTCTTCCTTGGTAGCACAAACCATAATCACTAGTGCCACGCAAATACCTAAAAACCCGCTTCACTATTGTCCAGTGCTCCTTCCTTGGTTTTGACATAAACCTGCTCAATACTCCCATTGCATGTGTAATGTCTTGTCTAGGACAAACCATCATATACATCAGGCTACCGACTACACTTGCATATGGAACATGGGACATGTCCTCTTCCTCTTCTTGTGTCTTGGGACACTATTCAACATGTTAGCACCTAAATCTACCTTAGGCTGAAGGAAGGAAAAAATTAGGGTAACCACAAACCACGCTCAGTCTGGTAGCTAGCCCTACTAGAGCAGGAGAGGGCTCTCTCCGAGTCACGCTCAGTGAATGGATAAGAAAAATGGTCTGAGATGACTTACAATGCAATATTTACCTTAGGGTAGTAAGTGAAAAGGGATTTTGAAAACAATTTTATAAATGACCGAGCTTCTAGGATGTATATGGGACTGGCACTCAGCAAAGAACAGAGAATTGAATATGAAGGCACAGATTATTCCACGAGGCAAGGTAGGCGGAAAAAGCAGCAATTTTGTTTTAAGGTAACGTGGAATGGAAAGAATGCTGAAGAAAGTGAAAAGGGCATAGTGACATGAATCCTTTTCAACAGAAGAGAAACACTGAACATGAAATTTTCCCACAGGCAGAGCAATAAAAATTGGATTCTACCTAATCTCACTCAGAAAATTTCACTGGAAATGAGCATGAAATGAATTATGAAACATGACTAAATACATATGAACACATAAGAAATACATTTGCTACACTCACAACCACAAGAATCTCATGAAACAGAGCCATTGCCTTTCATTAATTCTCTGTCAAAAATACACAGTGCAGAAACAGAGTTTCTTTCCCACAGTCTCCCAGAAGTTACAAGCCAGCCAACCCTTTGCAAATAACTTGCATACAATATATAGAACATGTGAGGAAGAGATAGAACGCCTAGGGGTTGGTAAGTTACTCAAATCATTACGAAAAGGAGATGGAGAGCCAACCATCAGCTACAGGTGCAGCACTCTCAAGCATGACATTTCGCCGGGGTGACCCTTTGCATTCCTTTGCCACTTGGATAGATGCCCATATGGAGAGAAAACTCTTTAAATGTTGCCTTTGGTGCCAAAAAACTGAAGTGTAGATGACCGGGCCCACTTGGAGAAGTTGAGACCCGAAATTTCGCGAAACGGGAGCAAATTGGCAGTTTTTTCCTCTGTGCGCCGCGCCAAATTCTCTGTACGTTGGGCCACTTTGGAGCCTGTTTTGTGGCACTTGTAGGTGTCCAAAATGTGCCCAAGTGGGCTTGTTAGAATGCCTGTCATGTCTACTTTCAAACCCCACTAGAATTTCCCAATTTGGTGCTCATTTTCCCCTCCAAATCTTCATTCTCCCAAGACTGCTTTCTGTGTGTCAAAAAAGTGGCAGGGAGGCCATTTTTGGGTGTTTTTTGACCTTTAGGAGACCCAGATCTTGTCCAAATTTCTTGCCCAGACATCAGTAGTCGTAATTTTTGATGTTGAATCCAAATATGCAAGTCGTTCCTCAATTAGAGCCCTAGAATTTTAGCGTCGCGCCAGTGGCGCAGCGCACAGGGAGGAATTTCCTGTTTTTTGTCCAAAAAATTTGCCTGTGACCAAAATTTGCCCAAAGTTTTTGAAATTTGGGCTAGAGGTTCCCTATGAAGTGCTGTGCTATGCCAAGGAAGTCTCAGCATAGATTCGAAGCTGATCTTGCTCCTTTGCCTCCTTTGCCTCCTTTGCCTCTTTTGTCACTTTGCTCAATTTTGCCTTTAGGCTCCTGATTCTTGCTTTGGAGCTCATGTTTCGGGCCTGGTAGTGGTGAGTCATGCACCTTAGCATATCTTTCTCCCTGTTAGCTTTATCCAACCATTTCTCCAAGTGAACATTCACTTTTTCTAACACATACTCCCGATCCTCGTCTCTTTGCTCCATAGGTCTGCCTTGTGCTGCCAGGATGTGTCGCCGGTTTTCCTTGATCATTTGCAACTCTATCTCAGCTAGCCGATCCTCAAGTTGCTTTTTCCTCTACTCCAGATATTGCACGTTCCACTTGGCCCTCTCCAAGTCTAGTGACAGGTTCTCAATCACTGATTGCTACTCCTGAATGATATCTCCCAACTCAGCATTTGTAGGTTCTTCATCTGTCTCATCATCCTGGAGGAGAACAAACTCGGTCTCTTGCTCACCTGATGGCCCTTCCTCCTGCACTGGCTCCTTTCCCTTACCCTGCTCCTATGGTGCTGATGTCGAAAGCGAGGCCCCTTCCACCCCGGGTGGAGATAACACTCGCTTTGCTGCTGCAAACAACGGTCTACTGCCCTTCTGGTATGTGATGTATACTGGCATGGTGGCAGTCTCATGGTGCTCAAACTGATGTGAAGGAACCCCCACCTCATGCTCTACCTCTGATACCACCGGTGGAGTGCTGAAGAAATCACGGGAGATGAAGTCCTCCCAAGCAATACCCTGCAATCCCAACTGATGGTCCACCAAAATCCGGATGAGAGCAAAATGATAGACACTGTTTAACTGCTATCGAGGGGTCTTGCGCTGCATGAAGTTTTTCATCTTCTCAATGTTCTTGCAAATGAAAATCGGAGGCTCATCACCCGTACCCAGGTGAAGTGCATGAGCAACCTGATGTGATATGCATAAAGGCAGGAAAACCTCCCCTCGCAACTGAAATACTTCATGATCAATCTCATGAGTGGGGCATACTCATCTCTCAAAAATTCGAATGGAAAAGCTCTGGTGAGCTGGCTCAAGTAGCTATTCTTGATGTAAGGCTCATAATGATGCCTTTCCACCTTCTTTTTCTTATGCCACTGTTCCCCAATGTTTGGTATTCTTGTTGCCACTGATATGGTTTCCGGCGTCAATGTGAAAGTGACCCCAGCTAGGACAGATTGACCTCCCTGTAGATGAAGTGCAAAAAGGTGGGCCAACTCATGATGGACTCTGACATTTGCCACCCTTTGACAAAATTCATAGCATGCCAAGTGTTGGAAATAAGACATGGCAAGTGGGCATGCCTGCAGCTCAGTGAGGGTGTTTGGCTCATCTCTAAGATTTCTGCCGCTCCGGTGATGTCTTCTATGGGCTCTCTCTCCTGAAGATGTGTCACTGTGGGTCCCCTCCTCATAATCTGATGAATTTTCTGATGCCATTACTGCTGTTTGTACCCCGAGTTTTATGCTGCCCTCTAAATCCAATGAAACCAATAGATGCTCTGAAAATCTATCACCAAGGGGACAATAAAACAGGGAGTGTTAGGAGGGGAATGATGAAAAGGGGAATAGGGGTTTAAAAGGAGAAGTTTATTAGGGATTTGGGAGCATTTTGGGTATGGTGTTTGATGGGGTAGGGTTTGGGTATTTTGAGCCATAGGAATAAAGGGAACGAATGGATATGATTACAGTGGAGCTAGGGTGATTATTAGGGGAAACTGCTACAGGGGAATTAGCTGATAGAGGTAGGGTAGGAGCATACTTTAGCAATAATGTCACTGTAGCAAAACCCTAGCTTCTTGACCTTCTTTGTGTCATCTTTGTTTTACTTTTTAAAAAAAATTACATTTGATTCATGGTCATCGAAATCACATTCCTCTTCAAGTTTAAATGCCAATGGTGAAGGTAGTTGGGCTACCTCTCCAATCTTGAGGGTCATTCACAAAAATTTTGGGCAATTTAGTAAATTTTTGGGCTTATAAGTCTATGCGCTGCGCGCTCTACCCAGTGCGCCATGCGCCGGGTATGCGCCGCGCCAGTGGCGATTTTGCACTGTGGCCGGGCTCCCAGTGTGCCGTGCGCCCTGAGTGTGCCGCGCCACCTCGTGTGTGCGCCGCGCATTGTAAAAGTCACCGAGACTTGCTTGAAAAATAGGGGAGAGGGTTTTAGGGTGGTTTTAGGGTGGTTTCTTTAGGAAACATGATGGAATGGAGGCAGGAACGATGAGGAGTGAGGGGACAAGGGGAGGGGAGCAGAACCTTGGTGCTTATCATCACATTTTTGCAACCCCATTTTTCGCTTTCCTTGGTGATTTTTTCCATGGATGGCCATTGTGCTTTTGGGTACCATTTAAACATCTTACAAACCCCATATTAATGACAAAAGTGATGGAGAAGAGGTGTCAACAGGGCCTACCTCTTGATTTGCTGGCCTTCACCGAGATTTGAAATGATTTGCAATGTTTTTATGCCCCTGGCTGTGTGCGTCGTGCGCCAAGCCCAGTGCACCGCACACTGGGTGCGCGTCGTGCCCTTGTAAAAGTTGAATGGCAGGCAAGATGCCTGTGCGCCACGCCCTCTGTGTGCACCGCGCTCCCTGGTGTATGCACCGTGCTCCTTGAAACCGGCTCTCACTCACTCAACTTCCTCAAACTTCGCTCTCTTACCTTAGCAATGTCTCTCCCAAGCTTGCAAGAGCACAAATGGCTTTGCTTTGGGCCACATGTTATAGACATTTTTGTGCCTCGCATCATGGAGCATGGAATGTCAATAATTACAGGGATCCTCAGTCCCTAAACATGTTGTTCTTACCCCTAAAAGAACAAGGTCATCAAACAACAGCACTTCCAATCAGTTCTCCACCTGAAAACACTTCAAAACAGGCTTATTTTGGATCATGTCAGCTGCTTAACTGAGCTTCTGCGCTGTAATGCAACTATCCCACTCTGTACCTGCGCTGGAAGTCAAAAGTAATGAAGGCTACCTGCGCTGGGCGAGATTGGCCAAGTGGCACAGTCATCCTGCAAGGTGTCAACTACCCAGGAAGCTTCCAAACTGACACTTGGTTCATGAGATTCGCCCTGTGATGAGTAAGAGGTACTTGATCACCATGTGTAAGCAAGGATCTCCAAGTGGACTCAAGAACTGAAGATTAACTGAAGAGGGAGAGGACACTAGTCAGCTCTATGCCAGCCTCAAGCTGACTCATCCTCTCTTCTTCTCTCCTATATATAGAGCTCTTCTATGAGGTCTAAGGAGGCTGGAATTTTGTGTAAAGCAAGGAGGTGCTGTTGGTTTACAGTTAGAGCTATTGGGTGATTGTTTTACTAGAGGTGAAGAGGAGAGTTCTTGCTGCTGGGGAGGTGCTGCTGGATTGGAGCCATTATTGGTTGTAACCTTCTCAGAACCCTGTTACTTCTATCAATAAAGTTTTGCATGTTCTCCTATATACTTGTATTGCATTGATGTATTGTATTTACATGTATATTTGATTCATCCTAATCCATGCTTCAGTTATGAGTACATGTATCTTGTAGTTTGCTCTCTTGTTTGTGCAGGATCTGTGTGTGGCTGGACCGGCAAAGAGAGCAAGGAGCTGGGAACAAGAGACAAAGAGAGAGGACAAGGATCGACTAAGCGAAAGACACCAGGTTGGTTAATCTTTCTCCATTCTCTCTGTACTTTCATAAAGGGAATCATCAAAACTTTACTTTCAGTTGTTGCTAAAGACTATCACCTTTAGAGTAGGGATAGGGTCATCCGCATCGGATACTTTTCCCCACAACACCACAACAAGTATATATAGGCTTGGGAGAGATGGGTTTGATTTTTTCTTCTTTGAAAACCCACTTTCTAATGTTTGTGTTTTGCACTTTTTTCATTGACTTTAAAACACCTTGATTTTCATTTTTTCTTTGAAATTTTGGCTCAAATAATGAAATTTTAGACATTTCTTTGTGGGGACTATGTGACTGGGCATTTGGCCATGGAAACAATGGCTGCATCTGAAAAATTCAACTGGCGATTTTTTGGAAAATTTTGTCATAGTTGACCTTGTTTGACTTTTCTTCAAAATAGAGTTTTGAAGAAGAGTCGAAGACTCTTCAGGTGATGATGAAGCTTTCGGAACCATAGCTGTATAAGGTCTCCCTCTGGCCTGCATGGCTTGTTCTGGACATGTTTTTCAAAGACCAGATTGATTATTTCCTAAACCCAAATATAAAAGATGACTTTGTCCTGTAATATGACCAGACCTTTACTATCATGAATTTCAGTGATTATGGACCAAGACCTGAACCAGCAAGGGCCAGACATGAGGGAAAATGACTAGCATGACTTTCTCCGTCAGATCATGGCATGTCCCTAGCGAAATGCAGCTGAGTGAATGGAGCGGGACACCTAAAACTAAAATGCACAAAGAGTTTTGATCTCTGACGGAGGGCTGACTAGACTGACTCTAACATTGGCTCCAATGGGGGATGGTAGCTCCTTGGAGGTGCCAAGAATAGCAGATCTCTGGAGGAGGTAGACAGTCCCTTTTGTCCATTGGGCTATGGAGTCATCATTTTGATAAATAGCACAGGACTCTGACTTATTTATAAAACTGGAATAACCAAGAAATTGACTCAAACTTGACCTTGAAATAACTCAAAAACTGACTTTACAGACTGAAACCAAACTGAAATAAAAATGGTATTTACAATGAAAGTGGAAGCAGCGTTAATAGATCAATAGTGATACCGCTTGAGCAGCCGACCATTGATCGGCCCTCCAGGACAACCTTCCCCATTCATTTCCTTCAGAAGAAAGGCATTCTGACCCCTATATGCTACGATCTTGAAAGGACCTTTCCACAGATTTTCGAACTTTCTATGCTTGCCTTTCTCTTCATTCCTTGCATCCCACTTCAGCACCACATCATCCAATTGAAATTTATCCACTTTTTCTTTTCTATCACATATTTTCTTTATCTTCTCCTGCAACTTGGATGTGTTTTTGAAAACTTCTTCTCTTGTTTGCTGCAAGTGGATCATTTGATTTAGCCTTCTTTGCATGGGATCTTCCTCACTACCAACCTCCTGAAGAAGTTTGACCACCGGGGCAGCAAGAGAAGTGGGAAACACTGTGTCCACTTCATAAACCAGCTCAAATGGTGACATACCAATAGACTTTTTCTGACTGATCCGATCTGCCCAAAGCGCATGGACCAACCTCTTGTTCCAGCCCTTCTTATTTATTTCCAGCAGCTTCTTGATGATGTTGACCAAAGATTTATTCGAAGATTCTGCCAATCCATTGCCGTGCGGATGATAGGCAGTTGAATGA
This sequence comes from Pinus tabuliformis, assembly GCA_031772625.1. Taxonomy (NCBI): domain Eukaryota; kingdom Viridiplantae; phylum Streptophyta; class Pinopsida; order Pinales; family Pinaceae; genus Pinus; species Pinus tabuliformis. Next base: position 14,053,474 of record CM062818.1, on the reverse strand, counting down.
CCCAAAATTATGTGATATTTATGACAAAATTCTACCATCCTTTTCGATTTGAAAGTTGTTGCATTATCAGTGATTAATTTGTTTGGACAACCAAAGCGAGACAAGATGTTATTTTCGAGAAATGAAATGATTACCATGTCCATCGCTTGTCTGGTAGGGGTTGCCTCAATCCATTTTGTGAAATAATCCGTCACTGTAAGGATCCACCTATGCTGTCCGGAAGAGGTGGGATGAATTTCCCCAATGAAATCCAACCCCCACTGTTGGAATGGAGCGCTCACTTCAATAGGCTTAAGTGGTAAAGGCTGTAATTCTGTTTTCCTTCGAAAATTTGACACTTATGACAGTGCTTGACCATCTTATGCACATCAGCAAACAAAGTAGGCCAGTAGTACCCTGCTCTCAAAATTTTGTTCACTGTTGACTTCCAAAAAAGATCACCTCCACACTCTCCTCCATGGAAATCCTCCATGACTTTCTTTGCCTCCTCTTCCACCAGACAATTTAACAAAATGCCACCAGGATCTTTCCAATACAGTGTAGAATTCAAGATACAAAACTTGGCAGCCTTCAATTTGAGTGTTCTCGCTTTGTTTCTAATCATGCCGGGCAGTGGTGATATATTTTTCAACACATATATTATATCTGAATACCATGGGGACAAATCAAACATTTCGGATACCTGAATTGACATTCCTTCCTCATTCTCATCGGACATGGCAGTGATCGGATTTATGTCCAATGCATGCAAGTTCGATTCAGCCATCAGCTTCGCCAACCCCTGCCCCTTGACCAGCTTTGTAGGCTTTATCTCCACATCATATTCTAGCAAGGCTATGATCCATTTGCCTCTTCTCCCTTCCGGATCGGTCTACACTAAAACATATTTCACAATAGTATTAGGAACATAGGCCAGAATGTGAGAATGTAGGATATATACCCGGAAATCCTTCAATGCTTTCACCAATGCCAGTGCTTGCTTCTGTTGGGTCCCTATAATACTAGTGATTACCCCATTACTATTGTAGTTATACCCCTTATTTATATTGTTGTGCCCCTATTACCCCCATGTTGTTATTTATGTGCCCCATAGAATCCCTCTATTGTTATTTTTGTGGCTTTATATTATTATTGTTAGGTCGGCTGGATTATATTGTGACTCCTTAGACTCTTATATATAGAAAGGAGGTTTTGTCATTTGAATCATCCAAGAATTGTTCATTTATGTAATGTAAAGGAGGTTTCCCCCTCGAAGAGGCTGAATTCTAAGGCATTGATCTATCTTTTCTATCTTTTCTTGAGCTGGTTTCATAACATTTGGTATCAGAGCTTTGGATTCTAGGGTTTCGCTGCTCCAAACAGGTCATCGTGGAATTTTCGCTATAAATTTTTTTCTGTGACGTTTCAGAAGTCACAAAAAAACCCATTTGAGAAGAAATCGCGTTGAACCTTGGGTCCAAATTTCGGAGCTTTTCGCGCGATATTTACGGAGATATGATCTGAGGAATTTGGTATTTTTCAAGACTCCTGAATTACATTCAAAACAGGTGACCTGGGGAAAATTGTCATAACTCTCTCTGGGGATCGGATTGACATTTCGTCAGAAGTTACAGAAAGAGGACAGACTGTAGTTTCTCGTGTGCATGTTTCAGATCCAAAAGTTGAAACAGTGACTCAGGGCACATCGTACAAGTTCACTCTACTGAACTAGTCTAGAAGCAAGTCACTGTGGGAGATTTCACATAACTCTTCCATGGAGAATCCAATTTGGGTCAGACTTGTGGCATTGGAAAGAGGACACAGAAGGCTACTGGATGATCCAAAATTACAGAGATACATCAAATTCAATATCAGGCTTCTATAAAGTGAAAAAAGGTGTGTAGGTTTTTTTAAATTTTTTTGTAAGCTTGGTTTAACGGAATTCAAAGGGCATAGTAAAGCATTACTATAGGTAACTGATGCCCCGAGGAAAGAAAATGCAAACACCTAGTAAGGAACCTAAAAGCTCTAGCATGACTCATGAAGAAGAGGAAGAAATGCTACATGATATATCAAAATTACAAGAACAAGTGCAACAAATGTCACGCTCACAAAAGCTAACAGAAGCTAAGATAAATGGCGTGGAATCTAAGATAAATGGCGTGGAATCTAAGATAAATGGCATGGAATCTAAGATAAAGGGCATGGAAGCTAAGATGGATGATTCGAAGACAGATTTGAAGAGAGACATGGCAGATTTGAAGACATATTTGAAGACAGACATGGCAGATTTGAAGACAGATTTGACAAATTTTCTACAAGAAATACTTACTAATGGTGAAAAGGTTGTAAAGGAAACTCATGATGTGAACAAAAGTAATGTTAATCATGATTCCATAGACTCTAATGTTGGATCGAAGACCCACCATATTCCAAAAATCGATATGAGGAAGTTTGATGGCAAGGATCCCGCCACATGGATATTACAGATGGAGCAGTTCTTCGATCTCAATAATGTGCAAAACACACAAAAGGTACGTATGGAAACTGTATATTTGGAACCAAATCAGTTTGTATGGTATCAATGGCTTTGCTCTCGTAAAAAATTTATCACTTGGGCAATTTTTACGAAAGAATTGATAGCACATTATGAAGATACAAAAAGCAACACTTTTTTTAGCCAATTGATAAGTCTCAAACAAAAGGGTTCAGTAATGGAGCACATTGAGGAGTTCCAAAAATTGAACATAAGGGTAAAAGATATTCCAGAGGAGCATAGGATTGATGTGTTCATAGGGTCTTTAAAGGATAATATCCAACATGATGTTCGCCTTTGGGAACCTGATTCATTAGAGAAGGCATTCAGGTTAGCAAGAAAAATGGAAAGCAAAATTATGGCAACCAGGAAGCATACCACTCAAAACTATAAAGACGGAAGTGTTGTTGCCCCTAGTCTTCCACAACATATAAGGTTGACACCACAACAATTGGAAGAAAAAAGAGCAAAAGGGCTTTGTTACAGTTGTGATAGCAAATACACTAAAGGTCATAAGTGTGCTGAGAAGAAATTATTCTACATAGATTATGAAGAGGAAGAAGAAAAGGAGCAAGAAAGGTCAAAAGAAGAAGATATACTCCAGGAACAAAGCCTAGATGAAGAACAAATAAATCCGACCATATCTTGTAATGCATTGGCGGGAATTACCACTCCTCAAACCATCAAGATAGAAGGACAAATCAAGAAGAAAAAGGTAGTAGTGTTGATTGATTCAGGAAGCACCCACAATTTTATTCATTGTAGGGTAGCAAAAGAATTGAATTGCTTCCTATATCTAGCACCAGAGTGTCAAGTGATGATTGCAAATGGAGGAACAATAAATCTCTCTGGAAGGTGCCATAATATCAAGCTATCCATGGGAGAATATGTATTGACTAGCCCAATGCTTTCCATTCCAATGGGAGGTGCTGATGTTGTACTAGGAGTCCAATGGCTACAATCCTTGGGTACAATAGCTTTTAATTTTCAAGAACTTTTCATCAAATTTTCTATGGAAGGAAAGGAAGTTGAATTAAGGGGTATTGCAGGGAAACCAGGAAAGATAATCAGCTCTAATGGTATGACAAAGCTTCTAAAAAAGGAGCAAAGAGGTGTAATTGCACAATTATGTTCGCTAGATGTTTCCACATTGGAATCATCTATTTCTCCAGATCTCCAAAAAGTCCTGGACAATCATTCCAAGGTATTTGAGACTCCCAAAGGTCTCCCACCTATGCATGATCATGATCATGCTATTCATCTGATTCCAGGAAGTGTTCCTCCAAACATCAGGCCGTATAGATATCCCTATGTCCAAAAAAGTGAAATTGAACGTATGGTTGCAGAAATGTTAGAGGCTGGTATAATTCAACCAAGTCAAAGTTCTTTCTCTGCTCCAGTAGTATTGGTGCACAAGAAGGATGGATCATGGCGCATGTGTCCGGATTATAGGGAGCTCAACAAGCTCACTATTAAAGATAAGTTCCCCATTCCTGTCATTGATGAATTACTGGATGAATTGCATGGATCAATTTACTTCACCAAGTTGGATCTTCGTTCGGGATATCATCAAATCAGAATGAAGATTGAAGACATTTCGAAAACGACATTTAGAACTCATGAGGTCATTATGAATTTTTGGTCATGCCTTTTGGCCTTACCAATGCACCTTCAACATTTCAAGGTTTGATGAATTCAATTTTCAAACCATTCCTTAGAAAATTTGTGTTAGTATTTTTTGATGATATACTAATCTACAGCAAGTCTTGGAAGGATCATGTTGAACATGTTGACAAGGTGCTACAACTATTGGAGGAGAAACAATTATATGCAAAAAGATCCAAATGTTTCTTTGGAGTCCAGGAGGTGGAATATTTGGGTCATATTGTATCTCATGAAGGAGTTAAGGTAGACCCTAGCAAAATTAAAGCCATTAAGGAATGGAAAATCCCCACATCCATAAAGCATCTGCGAGGATTTCTTGGGTTGACAGGGTATTATCGCAAATTTGTTAAGAATTATGGGAGAATAGCAGCACCTCTAACAACATTATTGAAGAAAGATGCATTTTCATGGACTCCGGAAGCAACAAAGGCCTTTGAACATCTTAAAGAGGCAATGTGCCAAGCACCGGTCTTAGCTACACCGGACTTCACAAAAACTTTATTGTGGAATGTGATGCTTCAGGAAATGGAATTGGTGCTGTTCTAATGCAAGATGAAAGACCCATTGCTTTTGAAAGTCGTCCAATCAAGGGAAAGTTTTAAGCAAAGCTATTTATGAGAAGGAAATGTTGGCAATACTCCATGCACTTAAGAAATGGCGACCCTACCTAATGGGAAGACACTTCAAGGTAAAAACGGATCATGATAGCCTTAAATACTTTTTAGAACAAAGATTATCCTCTGAAGAGCAACAAAAGTGGGTCACAAAGATGTTGGGTTATGACTTTGAAATCATCTACAAAAAAGGGAAGCAAAATGTGGTGGCAGATGCACTCTCAAGAAAGGATGAGGATGTGGAAGCATTGTTGTGCGCCATTTCTATTATCCAACCAGATTGGATAAACGAAGCAAGGGAGGAATGGAAGAATGATGAAGAAGTGTGGGCACTTATTCGAAAGCTACAACAAGATTCCAGTACGTCTGATACATTTAGCTGGAAAAATGATTCGTTATGGTACAAAGATCGCTTATACCTCTGTAAGAATTCCCAGCTAAAACAAAAGATTCTTATGGAATTGCACACTTCTCCCTTAGGAGGGCACTCAGGATTTTTAGAAACTTACCATAGGGTTAAGAAGGAATTTTTTTGGGATGGCCTTAAATCAGATATTCAAAAGTTTGTGGCGGAATGTTTGGTTTGCCAACAAAATAAAGTTGAAACAATTAAGACACCGGGTCTATTACAACCTTTATCCATTCCAAGCCAACATTGGGAGGAGGTTTCAATGGAAAGAGTGTAATCATGGTGGTAGTTGACAGACTTACCAAGTATGCACACTTTTGTGCATTATCACATCCATTTAAAGCCAGTACAATTTCTACTGCATTTATGGAAACAATTCAAAAGCTACATGGAAACCCAAAGATTATTGTAAGTGATAGAGATCCCATTTTCACTGGAAATTTTTGGACAAAATTATTTTCCTGTCTTGGTACTCAATTAGCTCATAGCTCATCTTATCATCCTCAATCTGATGGGAAAACTGAGATAGTAAACAAATGTTTGGAAGGATATCTTTGTTGCTTTGTTTCTGATAAACAGACACAATGGGTCAAATGGTTGCCTCTGGCTGAATGGTGGTATAACACTTCCTTCCATACAACAACAAAAATGACCCAATTTATGGCACTTTATGGGTATCAACCACCATCCATCACATCATATTTAAGAGAAAATTCTAAGGTTCAGGCAGTGGAACATCACATCGAACATCAACAATAAGTCCTCCAACTCTTAAAGGATAACCTCGTGTTGGCACAAAATAGAATGAAACAATAGGCAGATCAACATCATAGTGAAAGAAGTTTTAATGTAGGTGATTGGGTATTCCTACGGCTACGACCATATAAGCAAATGTCCCTAAAGCAAGCTAAGAAGGATAATAAATTATCACCAAAGTATTATGGTCTGTACAAGGTGTTGCAAAAGATTGGTACTATGGCATACAAATTGGAGCTTCCTGCAGCTTCTCGATTGCACCCAATTTTCCATGTTTCATGTTTAAAGAAGGTTATAGGCGACAAGCTCCCAGTTCAAACAATATTGCCAGAACTTGACAAGGAAGGAAAAATTATATTGGAACCGGAAGCAGTCACAGAAACAAGAACTCGACAGCTACGAAATCGATCAATTTCAAAGTATCTTATCAAGTGGAAGAACTTATCCGCTGAAGATTCCACATGGGAGGATGAGAATTTTATGCAAAAGTATCCAGAACTACTCAAGCGTTGAGGAAAACACTTTTTTTAAGGAGAGGGGCATGTTGGGTCCCTATAATACTAGTGATTACCCCATTACTATTGTAGTTATACCCCTTATTTATATTGTTGTGCCCCTATTACCCCCATGTTGTTATTTCTGTGCCCCATAGAATCCCTCTATTGTTATTTTTGTGGCTTTATATTATTATTGTTAGGTCGACTGGATTATATTGTGACTCCTTAGACTCCTATATATAGAAAGGAGGTTTTGTCATTTGAATCATCCAAGAATTGTTCATTTATGTAATGTAAAGGAGGTTGCCCCCTCGAAGAGGCTGAATTCTAAGGCGTTGATCTATCTTTTCTATCTTTTCTTGAGCTGGTTTCATAACAGCTTCTCAATGATGTTGTACCTCAAAGCTGGATCCCTTATAGCCCTGTTGAATAATGCAATGGGTCTTTCATGATCACCTCTCTTCTGCAACAATACCACTGCCATAGTGTGCTCAGAAGCAAATCAAAACAATATGAAATCCTGAGTGTAGTCCGGGCTGACTAGAACTGGAGCTAAAGAAAGGGATAATTTGACCAAGTTGAAAGATTTTGCAGCCTCCTCTATCCATTTCACTTGGCTGTCCTTCTTTAGCATGTTGGTAATTTCTCTCAAGTGTTCTGCAAGATTACGCACAAAGCGACGCAGAAAATTCATCTTACCATTGAATGATTGTATCTCCTTTTTGTTCCTAGGCAGATTGATTTGCTGTATTGCTTGCACACGGGCTGGGTCTATATGAATTCCATCCTTTGAAATGATGTGCCCATGTAATTTTCCTTCCTCCATGGCGAACAAGCTCTTCTTAGGATTCAACGATAGACCATACTTCCTGCATTTTTGAAAGACAATTTTTAGGTGATGCATGTGTTCTTCATCAGACTTTGAAAACACCGTCAAGTCATCCAAGTACACCACCAAAAAAACATCCTTCTCATTCACAAACGTCAAGTCCATTACCCGCTGAAATGTGGCACCTGCATTCTTTAAACCAAATGGCATTTTGGCATAGTGAAAGGTTCCCCATGGAGTGGTGAATGCTGTCTTGTATCTATCATCTTCATGGACGGAAATTTGGTTATATCCAGAATAACCATCAAGCAGCGACATACGAGATGCCCCCACTACTCGCTAAAGTATATGGTCCATCTTGGGCAGTGGATAGTTGTCCTTCAATGAGACCTTATTTAGATTTCTGAAATCAATGCATAAGCGGATCTCACCGGTCTTCTTGCATACAGGTACTAAGTTAGATATCTAATCTGAAAATCTCATAGGCACTATGATACCTGACTTGTACAACCTATTTACCTCTTTTTCGATGGATGGCAGCAACTTTGGATTTATCCTTCTCAGCTTTTGTCTAAATGGTTTTTGATTGGGCTTGATGGGTATTGTGTGCTGAATGATATTCGTATCATAGGTCTTTAAATCAGAATAATCCCAAGCAAATACATCTAGAAATGAAGCCATCAAACTGATACATTTTTCCTTAATCTTTGGTGGTAATGCTTTGGACAATTTTACCAACTTTGGATTGGCAACTGTACCGATGTTGACCTCTTCTACACCCTTCTCTGTCAGCTGCAATGTTGGCTTGCGGGCTACATCCTCCTGATCAAAAAGTTCCTCTAGGGGTATCAAGCCTTTAGGAATGATGTTATTCTTCAGCTGTAATACGTCCATTTGATTGATCTGCATTTCATCTGTACCATTCCCTTTGTCCTAATCATTTTCCACATTGATTGAGGTTTCTTTGAACTTGCCTTTGTTGAGCAGAAAATCCTTAATCTCCTCATCATCTTGGAACACTTGCCAATGTCGCTGATTGTCTAGAATGGTTGGACAATGCTTGACATGGATTTCAAATTTATTACTGGAATTCATGGGGATCTTCAAGCTGCTTGCTGCCTTGGCAAGAGCATCAGCAATACTATTTTGTATACGTGGCACACATGTCAAGGTGTATTCAGAAAATAGCTTCAAGATGTCTAAAACTGCATTACGATAGGCCCGCATCCTAGGATGTTTTGCTTGATACTCACCTCTGACCTATTTTATCACCAACTCGGAGTCGCCATATACCAAAATCCTCTTTGCATTCAGCTTTCTAAGAATCTTTAGGCCAGCAATCAGAGCTTCATATTCAACTTCATTATTTGAACATTCAAAGGCTAGCTTGTAAGAGAAAACTCTCACGCTGCAAGGCACTTTGTTTGGGGCAAAGGAAGGACTGCGTAACCAAATACCAATACCAGCGCCATCATTCCCTACTGTTCCATCAAAATCCATGTTCCACAAGCTTTCTTTGTCTTCTTGCAAGTGCTTAAAATCTGTTTGTCGTGCCTTGTATGCTTGCTGTCCATCGTTTTCAGCTGATTGCCTAATCTTTTGCTGCTTTTCTTGTCCTTCTTTCTTCAAGATCTCTCTAAAATTTTCTGTTATTTCTGGAATGTTGTCTACTTCTACTATTTGACTATCTATCTCATTTAAACTATTTGAAAACAAAACAAAAGACTCTAAATTTGTATGTACATAGTTAATAGGATGATTCATCGGTTTTTCCTTGCTTGTGATCATACATTTCATCTTTTGTTCCTGGTATAACTTCCTCATTTGTCCAAACACCGAGATTGTTGCATAGGAGAAATCCAGTTGTAGTGTCCCTTTCAATTCCGCTACCCAAGACCTGGAAAGAAACATGTCAAACCTTGGAGGAATATCTGCTACCACCACATCCATCAGAACATTTTTCATAGGAAGCTGATCCAAACTGACAACCAAGTCTTTGATGAGTCCTATACATCTTACTATGTTGGAATCAAATGAATAGAGATCATGATATTGTTGGGTGATGTCCAGACCAAGCTTATCCATGATAGCCTTCGGCATGAGATTGTGAGAAGCTCCGGAATCGAACATGGCGTTGTGTAACAAAAAATCATGCAATCGTAAACTGGTATAGAAGGGTGGCACATCGCTATCAGGAGACTCACCATGTGTAGCTGGTCCAAAAATCATTTCGGGTTGATCATCTTCTACATTTACCATATCGGACATTGGGTCCAAATTCAACATTTTAGAAATCTGTCCTCTATAATTGTTGTTCTTCATTTTAGTATGGGAGTTTACGCAGTGCATTATATTAGATATCATTTTGGGATTCAACTGCATTAGATATCATTATTTCAGTTAAAGGGATGGATACCTTTAGCTTAGTAATATCATTCTCTACGCTGAAAGCGGGAGATTTTTTACCTCTTTGACTGGGATCTCCTTTCTTTCCTTTTCCTTTGATGTGGCTGGTTGCTATGATTGTTCTGCTGATTTTGATTTGCTGCTCTCAGGACCAACTGCCTCCTTTCCCTTCCTTTGTGTAGCTGATGGATCATTCTTTGTCATTTCACCCTCCTTCTTTTTCTGAATTGGTTTGGCCGGAACATCTCTATTTCTAAGGGAATATCGATGCTGTTGTGCGAAAAAAGCATTCATATACCCCCTTTGATATTCTTCTAATTCTTCCTCCAACATGGTGTCGCTAGCTAGAATAAAATCAGTGTCTTGGTGTGTAGCTGAATTTACTGCACATTCTTCCTCTTCGGTGATGTAAGTAGGCAGCTCATTTGGAGTAAAGAGATGGTTTTCCTCACCTATTACATTCCCATCCTCATCTGACTCTGTTCCATGCATAAAATTATGCTGCAAAGGTGTTTGTACCGACTGTTGTGCTATCTGCTCTTGAGTTCGCTGATCTCTTTGTCTTATTCTATATTGTGGCTACTGTTGGCCACGAAAGTTAGGATTCCTAACTTGTGGCTCTGTCTTGTCAAGTTTTATCCTTTCAAGCATCTGCTCTACCTTTTTGAGAAGTTGATCCATTGAAGAAGATTCTTCTTTCACTGTGGTTTTCTTCTCTGCTTTCGCTCTAGCTCTTTTGGACAGTAGATTTGCCTCAACGCTGACCACAATTTTCTGCATGTCTTCCATTGTAGCCAGTTCTCTCTCTCTCAATTGGTACGCCATGTCAGCATCAAAAACATTTGGAAACTTCATCATCGCTAGTCCCACAGGTGGCTTTAGATGGTCTAGAATTTCATTGTAGACTACATTAAATCTAACACAATAATCTTGGACCGACTCACCGGCATTCCGTTTGATTTGCTCGTATTCGGCCAAAATTTGAAGGGGATTCTTTTTCACTTCCCATCGGTTCAAAAATTGTCTTTGTAGCTCAACCAAGGTAGTGATGCTTGCATCCGTCAAACCTCTGAACCATTTCCTCACATCACCTACAAAAGTTTGTACAAAGAGCCTCCTTGCCATGTTCTCCGCATCGATCTCACGAAGTTCATAGAAGTCTGCCATTTTGTCCACATGTTGCTGAGCAGTAATGCTGTTAGGAATGCCATCAAAAAATGGGATTTTACTTTGATAATCATTTGGCATGTCATCTAAGACTTGGGGCAGAACAAGGGGTGCGAAATGGGTAGCCATCATTCTCGGTGGATTTGGCCTTGGAGGTGTTGGAGGAGTGTGCGCAGTTTGCAAGGGGCTTGCAATTGGAGTTTGGGGCTGTGTTGCAATGTAATTATCAATTACTCTATTGGCTCTTTCTGTTTCAAGGTCAACAAGAAATTGTTGATTGGGGACGGTATAATCAACAGCCCTTTCGGATTTAGACTCAAACAAAGATATTTCAAATCATTCGTCAAACTCAAGCTCCTCAAGATACTCAAAAATATCGAGACATGAATGGGATTTGAACATGGGAGTTATGGCGCTTTCTTGATGAAGGAGCCTTGGGATCAAATTGGGGTTTTCGTAAATATGAGGAGGGTCCAGGTCTGGATTCGCTCTGGTGTATCGTCTTGAAGCCAACATGCTATTGAGAGAAATTATGGGACACAACCAACTTACTCAGCCTTTCCAATCCTAAGCTCATCATCCGGAAGCCTAGAATTCGTATGAAACAAGGGGATTTGATTTTAACTTGCCTCCCCAGTGGAGTCGCCACTATGTTAGCACCTAAATCTGCCTTAGGCTGAAGGAAGGCAAAAATTAGGGTAACCACAAACCACGCTCAGTCTAGTAGCTAGCCCTACCAGAGCAGGAGAGGGCTCTCTTCGAGTCACGCTCAGTGAATGGATAAGAAAAATGGTCTGAGATGACTTACAGTGCAATATCTACCTTAGGCTAGTAAGTGAAAATGGATTTTGAAAACAATTTTATAAATGACCGAGCTTCTGGGATGTATATGGGACTGGCGCTTAGCAAAGAACAGAGAATTCAATATGAAGGCACAGATTATTCCTTGAGGCAAGGTAGGCAGAAAGAGCAGCAATTTTAGTTTAAGGTAACGTGGAATGGAAAGAATTCTGAAGAAAGTGAAAAGGGCATAGTGACATGAATACTTTTCAACAGAAGAGAAACACTAAACATGAAATTTTCCCACAGGCAGAGCAATAAAAATTGGATTCTACCTAATCTCACTCAGAAAATTTCACTGGAAATGTGCATGAAATGAATTATGAAAGATGACTAAATACATATGAACACATAAGAAATACATTTTCTACACTCACAACCACAAGAATCTCATGAAACAGAGCCGCTGCCTTTCATTAATTCTCTGTCAAAAATACACAGTGCAGAAACAAAGTTTCTTTCCCATAGTCTCCCAGAAGTTACAAGCCAACCAACCCTTTGCAAATAACTTGCATACAATATATAGAATGTGTGAGGAAGAGATAGAATTCCCAGGGGTTGGTAAGTTACTCAAATCATTACGAAAAGGAGATGGAGAGCCAACCATCAGCTACAGGTGCAGCGCTCTCAAGCATGACATTTGGCTGGGGTGACCCTTTGCATTCCTTTGCCACTTGGATAGATGCCCATCTAGAGAGAAAACTCTTTAAATGCCACCTTTGGTGCCAAAAAACTGAAGTGTAGATGACCGGGCCCACTTGGAGAAGTCGCGACCCGAAATTTCGCGAAACGGGAGCAAATTGACAGTTTTTTCCTCTGTGCGTCGCGCCAAATTCTCTGTGCATCGCGCCACTTTGGAGCCTGTTTTGGGGCACTTACAGGTGTCCAAAATGTGCCCAAGTGGGCTTGTTGGAAAGCCTGTCCTATCTACTTTCTAACCCCACTGCAATTTCCCAATTTGGTGCTCATTTTCCCCTCCAAATCTTCATTCTCCCAAGACTGCCTTTTGTGTGTCAAAAAAGTGGCAGAGAGGCCATTTTTGGGTGTTTTTTGACCTTTAGGAGACCCAGATCTTGTCAAAATTTCTTTCCCAGACACTAGTAGTTGTAATTTTCAATGCTGAATCCAAATATGCAAGCCATGCCTCGAATAGAGCCCGAGAATTTTAGCATCGTGCCAGTGGCGCAACGCACAGGGAGGAATTTCCTTTTTTTTGTCCAAAAAATTTGCCTGTGACCAAAATTTGCCCAATTTTTTTGAAATTTGGGCTAGAGGTTCCCTATGAAGTGCTATGCTGTGCCAAGGAAGCCTCAGCCCAGATTCGAAGCTGATATTTCTCCTTTGCCTCCTTTGCCTCCTTTGCCTCCTTTGCCTCTTTTGTTGCTTTGCTTACTTTTGCCTTTAGGCTCCTGATTCTTACTTTGGAGCTCATGTTTCAGGCCTGGTAGTGGTGAGTCATGCGCCTTAGCATATCTTTCTCCCTGTTAGCTTTATCCAACCGCTGCTCCAAGTGAACGTTCACTTTTTCTAACACATACTCCCGGTCCTCGTCTCTTTGCTCCATAGGTCTGCCTTGTGCTGCTAGGATGTGTCGCCAATTTTCCTTGATCATTTGCAACTCTATCTCAGCTAGCCAATCCTCAAGTTGCTTGTTCCTCTGCTCCAAATACTGCACGTTCCACTTGGCCCTCTCCAAGTCTAGGGACAGGTTCTCAATCACTGATTGCTGCTCCTGAATGATCTCTCCCAGCTCAGCATTTGTAGGTTCTGCATCTGTCTCATCATCCTGGAGGAGAACAAACTTGGTCTCTTGCTCACCTGATGGCCCTTCCTCCTGCACTGGCTCCTTGCCCTTACCCTGCTCCTATGATGCTAATTTCGGAAGCGAGGCCCCTTCCACCTCGGGTGGAGATAACACTCGCTTTGCTGCTACAAACAACGATCTACTGACCTTCTGGTATGTGATATATACTGGCATGGTGGTAGTCTCATGGTGCTCAAACTGATGTGAAGGACCCCCCACCTCATGCTCTGCCTCTGATACCACCGGTGGAGTGCTGATGAAATCACGGGAGATGAAGTCCTCCCAAGCAATACCCTGCGATCCCAACTGATGGTCCACCAAAATCCGGATGAGAGCAAAATGATAGACACTATTTAGCTGCTGTCGAGGGGTCTTGTGCTGAATGAAGTTTTTCATCTTCTCAATGTTGTTGCAAATGAAAAATGGGAGGCTCATCATCCACACCTGGGTGAAGTGCATGAGAAACCTGATGTGATATGCATAAAGGCGGGAAAACCTCCCCTCGCAACTGAAAGACTTCATGATCAATCTCATGAGTGGGGCATACTCATCTCTTAGAAATCTGAATGGAAAAACTCTGGTGAGCTGGCTCAAGTAGCTATTCTTGACGTAAGGCTCATAATGATTCCTCTCCACCTTCTTTTTCTTATGCTACTGTTCCCTAATGTTTGGTATTCCTGTTGCCACTGATATGGTTTCCGGTGTCAATGTGAAAGTGACCCCAGCCAGGGCAGATCCAAGGAAAAGTACTTGCCATTCGTTGGTTATTAGGGGCATCTCGAAAACGTCCGGGTCAAAATATGAATTTCAAATTGAGTCACGAATTAATGGATGCTGCTAGAGGGAATGGCAATGTTATACGCAAAAACGAAGAGACTCATAGAATGGTAGAAGGCAATAGAGCTTTTGCACATTTTCGTTATCTCATAAACAGGATCGAGATCTACCTATCTATATAGTGGATTTATATATTCTGATAAATTAGAAATTGATTCCCATTCAGATCAGACAATATGTTTATCGGAACAAAAGAGAAAAAATAAAAAGAAAAAAGCATAAATCATAGATAGATCTAAGTCCTCTTGGGAAGGCTTCCTTAAGGAAAAAGGAGATAGATTATGGAGGAATATTCGATCCTATTCATGAGATTATGTAAATCTCCTAAACTTGGAAGTTAGAAACTTTTTCTACTCTTTTGGAGATTGAAATAAATTACTAATTCATGATCTGACATGTACAAAGTGAAAACTTCATTTTCAATTATACCCTGAGATCGTTTGAAAGAGTTTCATTTGCTTTTCTTCCATTATGGTTTATGGTCTTTCTGGCTATATGGTCTATCCAAGGGAAAGATTTAGCTTCAAGAAATAGTAAATGATCTCATAGATACACAAATGTATAACTCTCCAGGAATTTGGATTGTGCTTATATCCATAATTGTAGGAATTGGGTCCGAACTTTACTTTTTCTAGTCTCTTTTCATCAATGGACCCCTTATGAAGGGAAGAAGTGCGATTAATTTTACAAATTATTACCTCTCTAATAAAATATATTGAATAGATATCTATCTTTCTTTTTTATAAATGTTTCTATGGACATGTGGAAAAGAGAAAGAAAAGGACTGTTACCCCTACCTCCACTCGGACCAAGACATCACTTTTATCGAAAAAAGTTAAAGTTTTTGAAAATATTTTTTATTTTGTACCATATTCAATTCTTTAGGTTTCTATTGAATTGAAAAAGAAAGGATGTTCATTCAGTCGTCTTGTTTTATAGGAAATCTCCTCCAGATAATTTTTTTTTATGATGAACCTATATGACCAATCGTATATCAATACTCATAGATATGGGGGTACTAATATAGGGTGGGCCCGTGTTCCGTGGTGGACAAAACGGAAGATGTTATCAATAAATAATAGTACGTCTTGCTCATTGACATCTCGGAAATATTCGGCCATGGTTAGAGCAGTTAAACCGACTCTCATGCGAGCTCCCGGTGGTTCATTCATCTGACCATAGACCAGAGCCACTTTTGATTCTGATATTTTTTGTTCATCAATTACTCCCGATTCTTTCATTTCCATGTAAAGATCATTCCCTTCACGGGTACATTCTCCTACTCCTCCAAATACAGATACCCCTCCATGAGCCTTAGCAATGTTGTTGATCAACTCCATAATGAGTACTGTTTTACCCACTCCAGCTCCTCCAAATAAACCAATTTTTCCCCCACGGCGGTAAGGAGCCAAAGGATCTACTACTTTAATGCCTGTTTCGAAGATGGATAATTTTGTATCCAACTCTGTAAAGGCGGGAGCAGGTCTATGAATAGGAGATGTTATGCGAGCATCTAAAGGACCCAAATTATCGACAGGTTCTCCAAGAACATTGAAAATTCGTCCGAGAGTAGCTCCACCAACTAGAACACTTAGAGGAGCTCCCTTGTCAATCACTCTCATTCCTCTCGTCAAACCATCTGTAGCACTCATAGCTACAGCTCTAACCTTATGATTTCCTAATAATTGTTGTACCTCACAAGTAACCTGAATTTCTTGACCGGCTATACCTTGACCCTTAACTATCAATGAATTGTAAATATTAGGCATATTACCTGGAGGAAAAGAGACATCCAGTACTGGGCCAATGATTTGAGCAATACGTCCCACATTTCTCTACCTAGGGGCGCGAGACAACTCTCTCTAAGGAACTCGGCAAAATAGCCCCGTAACTTCGGGAGAAGGGGTGCCTCCTCAGGAGGTCGCAGTGACCAGGCCCGGGCGACTGTTTACCAAAAACACAGGTCTCCGCAAAGTCGTAAGACCATGTATGGGGGCTGACGCCTGCCCAGTGCCGGAAGGTTAAGGAAGTTGGTGACCTGATGACGGGGAAGCCAACGACCGAAGCCCCGTGAACGGCGGCCATAACTATAACGGTCCTAAGGTAGCAAAATTCCTTGTCGGGTAAGTTCCGACCCGCACGAAAAGCGTAACGATTTGGGCACTGTCTCGGAGAGAGACTCGGTGAAATAGACATGTCTGTGAAGATGCGGACTACCTGCACCTGGACAGAAAGACCCTATGAAGCTTTACTGTTACCTGGGATTGTCTTTGGGTTCTTCTTGCGCAGCTTAGGTGGAGGGCGAAGAAGGCCCCCTTCTGGGGGGGCCTGAGCCACCAGTGAGATACCAGTCTGGAAGAGCTAGAATTCTAACCTTGCTTCAGGACCTACAGGCCAAGGGACAGTCTCAGGTAGATAGTTTCTATGGGGCGTAGGCCTCCCAAAAGGTAACGGAGGAACCATAAGATTGGATCACTTGAGAGGCTTGTGCCCATAGAAAGTCACGGAGCCACCCGTTAATCGTAATGGAACTTTGCGCAAAGTTTCCTCCCGTAATATGAGTTACCACTCCCTGGTCACTTATATTACCCCAAACATCGGACTGCATTTTCCAGCTGAAATGGAATATTACTACTGAAATTGCATTGTACATCCAGAATAAACCGAGGAAGACATGATCCCAGGCAGATACTTGACATGTTCCTCCTCTACCAGGTCCATCACAAGGAAAGCAAAAACCCAGATTCACTTTATCAGGTATTAAACGGGAGCTACGGGCAAATAGAACACCTTTAAGTAGGATTAAAATAGTCACATGGATAGTAAATGCATGAATGTGATGTACCAAAAAATCCGCGATTCCTAATGGATTTGGTAACAAAGCCACTTTGGAACCTACTGTCACCAAATCACCACCTCCCCAGGTTAAGCTGGTACTCGCTGTTGCACCAGGAGCTGTTGAACCAGGTGCTGAAGCATGAGTGTTTTGTATCCATTGCGCAAAGATAGGTTGTAATTGTATAGCAGTATCTGAGAACATATCTTGAGGACGTCCTAGAGCACTCATAGTATCATTATGAATATACAGACCAAAACTATGGAAACCTAAGAATATACATACCCAGTTGAGGTGTGATACAATTGCATCACGATGTCTAAGAACGCGATCTAATAAATTGTTGTATTGAGTAGTTGGGTCATAGTCTCTTACCATAAAAATCGCTGCATGTGCAGCAGCACCAACTATGATAAACCCACCAATCCACATATGATGTGTGAACAGAGAGAGTTGGGTACCATAATCAATAGCTAGGTATGGGTACAAGGACCTAACCCAAGGGCTAAGTCACACCCATCATAGCCTCCAGGGACCCTAGGGGGTATCCCCATTATCCCCCATTGGATTTGATATGTTAGGGGTCCCATGGTTGGGTGGTATCCAGCAGGAGCAACCTTCAATTTGTTATGGGCCCAAACAATAGATTCAATGAGTTCTTGCCAATACCCACGGCCGCTGAATAAGAACATTAAACTGAAGGCCCAAACAAAATGAGCACCTAAAAATAAAAGACCATATACAGATAATGAAGAACCGTAAGATTGGATCACTTGAGAGGCTTGTGCCCATAGAAATTCACGGAGCCACCCGTTAATCGTAATGGAACTTTGTGCAAAGTTTCCTCTAGTAATATGAGTTACCACTCCCTGATCACTTATATTACCCCAAACATCAGATTGCATTTTCCAGCTGAAATGGAATATTACTACCGAAATTGCATTGTACATCCAGAATAAACCAAGGAAGACATGATCCCAGGCAGATACTTGACATGTTCCTCCTCTACCAGGTCCATCACAAGGAAAGCGAAAACCCAGATTCGCTTTATCAGGTATTAAACGGGAGCTACGGGCAAATAGAACACCTTTAAGTAGGATTAAAACAGTCACATGGATAGTAAATGCATGAATGTGATGTACCAAAAAATCCGCGGTTCCTAATGGAATTGGTAACAAAGCCACTTTGGAACCTACTGTCACCAACTCACCACCTCCCTAGGTTAAGCTGGTACTCGCTGTTGCACCAGGAGCTGTTGAACCAGGTGCTGAAGCATGAGTGTTTTGTATCCATTGCACAAACATAGGTTGTAATTGTATAGTAGTATCTGAGAACATATCTTGAGGACGTCCTAGAGTGCTCATAGTATCATTATGAATATACAGAACAAGGTAAGGGGGGGGTTTCAAATAAATGAAAAAAAGAAGAAGACCCTGGATAATCAAATTAGAAGAGATACAAAGTTATCAATTTCTATGCAATCCATGGACCAAATCCAATTTGATTAGATTGTTAATTCAAATCCTTTCACGTCGGGAGCGCCTTATAAAGCTTTTTGATCCTAGAATTCTCAGTACGTTGCTTTTACACGATCTACGGAAAAGAATTCCATATTTTTTGGTCAAAGGTATAGTAGTACTTACATTATCGATCCTCATATATCGCTTCAATCATCAAAGTAGTATGATTGATAGAAAAGATTTCTATTTGATTAAACTCTTTCCTATCCATAACTTTATGGAACTTGGAAATGAAACACCAAAAGAATATTTAAAGCCTTTCACTCAAAATTGGTTGAGATTTCCGCATCTTTTACTATCTTTCCAATTGAAAAGATATTACAATCGGGATTTTGATCCCATTAGTTTAAATTCAGGATATGGCAAGAACACGAACAAGAAGGATGAGATTATCTCGAAGAATCAAGGACCAAGCGAAACTCATTCGGAAAATGATGAGAATGATATCAATTTGAAGATCGATCGTTATATGAATACATCATATAAAATATATGAAAATATATCATGAAAATTGACCTTTCAATTTAAATTGGTAGATTCCATTATTATTTTAACGTTTTTGTCGAGAGAATGGATTGATTCAATTTGCAGCATATTTAGATAAAGAATATGCAGAGTTATCTATCTACGAGAGAAATGAATAAATGAAATACATAAGATGTCTTTCACATCACAATATATGAATTAACCCCATTATTCCTTATGGCAATTCCAAAAAAGCGTACTTCTAGATCAAAAAAAAAAAATTCGTAAAAATGTTCGGAAGGGAAAAGATCTTTTGAGGGAGTTATAGGTTTTGGGGGGTAACTCTAATTGGTCAATGAAAATAAGTTGAAATGCTATTTTTTCTTTCGTTTCCCCCGTATCAGTCAATACGTGCGAAAGGGGGAAGGGAAGCATATTAGACCCTTTTTTATTGTTCATTCCATCGATGTTCTGTTCCTCTCCATGCAGGAAGGGAATAAATAAGTCGATCAAATTTCAAGAAGCTTCGTAAAGTGCCTCCCTAGGAGTTAACCCCCCATTCGTCCATATTTCCAGGAAAAGGACTTCTCGTATTTCATTTCCGCTCCCATAGGAATGAATACTATAATTCGCATCACGAACAGGCATAAAAACAACATCTATAGGAAAAATTCTGTCCTGATAATTATTTGGACTATGTATAATATATCCGCGATTTTTTTCAATTTGTAATCTGATATCAGAAGTAATTGATTTAGTAAGTCTAGCTATATGTTGTGTAGTATCAATTATTTTCACAGAAGGTGGTAATATGATATCTTGAGCAGTTACATTTCTGGGTCCAAGAATATAAATAGAAGCTTCTCGGATTTCGTACGAGTCACTTCTAAATACAATTTCTTTTAGATTCATCAAAATGTCATGTACTGATTCTTCAATACCTATTATCGCGGAATATTCATGTTTTATGTTCTCTAATTTTACACGTGTGATACATGTTCTTTCTACTTCTCCAAGTAAAGCTCTTCGCATTGCGATGCATATTGTATCGGCTCGACCTTTGCGGAGCGGGGATAGAGCAAAATGGCCATAATGAAGACGCTTACTGTATGCTCTAGATTCAATGCATTTCCATCGTAGTGTCTGAATAGAGATTGAGATTTCATCTCGAATCATACCAAGAATATTTGATCAGATCATTAAATCATTTCTTTCTCTTGAAATTCATTCAATTCTTACACACGTCTCTTTTTGGGAGGTCTACATCCATTATGTGGCATAGGGGTTACGTCACGTACAAAACTTAATAGTATGCCACTTCTACGAATCGTTCGTAATGCTGTATCTCTCCCTCGACCAGGGCCATTTATCATAACTTCTACTCGTTCCATACCCCGATCCATTAATGCACGAATAACATTTTCTGCTGCAGTCTGGGCAGCAAATGGTGTACCTCTCCTTGTACCTTTGAATCCACAGGCACCAGCAGAAGACCAAGAAAGAACTTGTCCCCGTACATCTGTAGCAGTCACTATGGTATTGTTAAAACTTGATTGAACGTAAATAACTCCTTTGAGTACTCGATGTTCATTCCTATGTGAACCAATTCTTTTTATAGTTTTTGACATATTAATCATTATGAGTTCAGTTCGAAAAATGCATATCGAAATCTATTTTAGCACTAGATCCGTTAATTGATATAGAAGAGGATTACCCCTGTTTTTGCTTATTCTCGGATTAGAACAAATTATCATAACTCGTTTCCGTCTACGAATTGGTCGACATTTTCCACAAATTCTATGAATAGAAGCACGAATTTTCATATTTGTGACCCTCCAATTTGCTCATATTACATTTTTTTTCCTGAGACAGAGAGTCTGTTTCATCTGTGATTCTCTTTATAGGAAGATATTTTGTGTATCATAATATTAGTTCTGTCTTTTTGTTGTCTTGGGCCCGATGGGAGTTGTTAAGGGTAAAATTAGAACAGCTCCTACATTTAAAGCCCCTTTCTTTCCATTAGCAAGAACTTGTTTCATCTGCATATCATAGGGGATCTTAACAACTGCTTCAAATACGGTATTGGGAAGCACGGATTGTGGAACCTCAATATCCACAGGTTTTTTTTCCAAGTGACAATTGGCACGTACAATACATCCAGTGGCTTCTCGGGGATTTTCATAACCCTGCTGTGTAAAAATGGGATATGCATTCGAAATGGATGTCTGAGTTATGATATGTATCATGACCAGGACGGAAATTAACCGAGTCATCTTTTTCGCCCATTCATAAGTATTTCTATTTTGCATGGTTCAATTATTGGTTCCAAATCATTTTTGGGGTGAGAGTAGGTAGCTATCATAGTTACCTGTCAAAAATTCTGCTACTATATTGATTCAACCAAACCTAAAAATAAGAAATCGGAAGTCTCGCACCAGGAGAAGAATGAAGGGGAGGAGGAGCAACCTACTCTTACCTTTAGGACCGACCAATAACAACCTATTTTCTTACACGGTGTCTAACTTAAAGAAAGAGTCAATTTCCACAAAGGCCCAGCCTATACTGCCACTTTATGTAAGCCCGGGCATCTAGAGAGAAGAGCCTTCCCCTACATGAGTGAGCAAGAATAATGAAGTCGGTGCTGCTCCATGCCAGCATTTGACCGACCCGCCTATTCATGCATCCGTAGAGAGTTCCTTTTCGAGTGTTTGGCACAATATGAGTGGACAATACTACTAATATCTCGCATAAGTATACCTCGAGATAAGCGTTATTCAATGGAAAAGAAATATTTTATTTCCCTTTACAGGGAAATACTATTAAATGAACCTCTCCAAATTAGAGAAATTCGGAAACATGTGCCTCGATGGTCATCTGGTTTGATGATAGGTGAATATGATGACGTAGACCCAGTTCTATTATCATCGAATAGGATTCTTTCAAGAAAGGTCAAAGATACAATGACCTTTGATATTGGGCAAAGACGAATAGGAGTAGTTCAAAACCGTTATTCTGTCGAGGCAGATTATCGTCAGAACTTAATCCAAGGATCCATACGTGCTAAAAGATGTAAAATTATGATATGGAAGGGGATACAACCGAATGTACATTCCCTTTTCTTTTTGAAAAGAAAAGAAATACCCGCTTATCCTAAAGATTATTATGACACGTCCGATTCTGGTAGAGTGGATAAGGAACAAATCGGGGAAGAAGTTAGGGAAAAAATCCAGAGAGTCACAACAGATCCCCTAGGGGCCTTATCCTTTCCTGTGGTTTGCTAAGTTTGTGGATTTGTTCAGCTTATTTGGGTGTAGGAAGGATGAGCTGATAGATTTAGTTCTAGTAGTGAGCGCTCATTTTGGTCAACTAGCCATCATCTTTATTTGGCTAAGTGGGATGTACTATCACGGCGCTTGTTTCTCCAATTATGAAGCATGGCTGGCTGATCCCACTCACATCAGACCCAGTGCCCAAATAGTTTGGCCAATAGTAGGCCAAGAAATATTGAATGGGGATGTAGGTGGAGGTTTTCGAGGGATACAAATAACCTCTGGGTTCTTCCAGATTTGGCGAGCATCTGGAATAACTAGTGAATTACAACTTTACTGCACTGCAATTGGTGCATTGATCTTTGCAGCGTTAATGCTTTTTGCTGGTTGGTTCCATTATCACAAAGCTGCCCCAAAATTGGCTTGGTTCCAGGAAGTAGAATCCATGTTGAACCATCATTTAGCAGGGTTACTAGGACTTGGATCTCTATCTTGGGCAGGACACCAAATACACATCTCTCTACCCATTAACCAACTTCTAGACGCTGGAGTGGATCCTAAAGAGATACCACTTCCTCATGAATTTATTTTCAATCGCAATCTTTTGGCTCAACTTTATCCCAGTTTTGAGTTTGTGGATGGAATCCTCCGAGAAAAGTTAGAATAGCAGTTCCCGCCCCTTGGGAGGTATCGAATAAGTGACTACTAGAATCAGGATTTTGAGCATAGAGATTCCATTGACCTGTGAAAAGTGGTTCTAAACCTTTGGGATGCGATAATACATCCAAAAAATTATCCCATCTGACATGCACTCCCCTTGATTCAGGAATAGCGACATGAACTAAATGCCCTATCCAAGCTAGAGAACTGACTCCGAAGAGTCCTGACAAATGATGATTGAGACGGGATTCGGCATTTTTGAACCATGAAACACTTGGTCTCCATTTAGGTTGTAGATGTAACCTACCCGCTATTAAAGAGATGACAGAAAGAAATAGCAAGAAAAGAGCTCCAGCATAAAGATCTTCGTTAGTGCGTAAGCCAATGGTATACCACCACTGATAAACACCGGAATAAGCAATATTGACCGGACCGGGAGCACCTCCTCGGGTAAAGGCTTCTATAGCTGGTTGACCAAAATGAGGATCCCAAATTGCATGAGCAATGGGTCTTACATGTAAGGGATCGCGTACCCATGCTTCAAAATTGCCTTGCCAAGCCACATGGAACAAATTACCAGAGGTCCACAGAAAGATTATTGCCAACTGACCAAAGTGGGAAGCAAAAATTTTATGATAAAGGCGTTCTTCGGTAATATCATCATGACTCTCAAATTCATGTGCGGTCGCAATACCGAACCAAATACGATGAGTAGTTGGGTCCTGGGCCAAGCCTTGGCCGAACTTTGGAAATCTTGATGCCATATACTTTTCAAATCATCCTAGCCTTTATCTTATTGCAATAATTCTTGCCAGGAAGAACGCCCATGTTGTGACGATTCCACCCAGAAGGTAATGAGCTACTCCTACAGCACGTCCCTGTACAAAGTGATTAAGTATATAACATAATTTCACGATTCACTCGAAATCAATTAATGTGAAATAGATTCCATTCTTTTCCTATCCTATAACCTCAGTGTGAATAAAAAGGTAGATCGGGACAATGTAGGCCAAAGGGAATTCAAATAAAAAAAGGGAAGAGAAAAAAAAAAGCGTCCATCGTTTAATGGATAGGACAGAGGTCTTCTAAACCTTCAGTATAGGTTCAAATCCTATTGGACGTAATACTCTTCAATTGTTATAAATTGTTGTGCAATGTATTGGATTGGAATGGAACAAATTCTTTAGTTCTTTTTACTGTTCTGAATAATTCCACCAAATGATCAAATATTCATTTTTTTTCTTGAAGTAAAAAAAGTTCAGTATGTTCCTTAAGAGCCTCTTCCAGAAGGGCTTTCGCTTCTTCTGTAAATGTACCAGTAGAACGTATAATTTCTCCGAACTGAGGTTTATTTTTTATCAAATAAAAACGTAACCCAAGGAGAAATTTTCTCACCTGTGCTATTTCGAATATATCTAGGTATCCGTTTGTTCCGGTATAAATAGTAGCTATTTGTTCTTCTACAGTCAAAGGAGCCGACAGAGATTATTTGAGCAACTCACGTAATCGTTGAATGTGTTGAGCTACCAAGGAAGTTATAACCCCCAAAGAAGCTAAAGCAAGACCCAATTGAAAATGAAGAGAATTATTGATTGTGTTATAAAGACCCTTATGTCCGCGTCCTAATAGGCCTCCTGGAGGAACATGTGCCTCCAAAATATCTTCCATACTGTGACCAATCCCAAAGTTGGTTCTATACATATCACCAGCAATTGAAAAAACAAGTGCAATAGCTAAATGATGATGAGCCATATCAGTCAGCCATAAACTTTGAGTTTGTGGATGGAATCCTCCGAGAAAAGTTAGAATAGCAGTTCCCGCCCCTTGGGAGGTACCGAATAAGTGACTACTAGAATCAGGATTTTGAGCATAGAGATTCCACTGACCTGTGAAAAGCGGTTCTAAACCTTCGGGATGCAATAATACATCCAAAAAATTATCCCATCTGACGTGCACTCCCCTTGATTCAGGAGTAGCGACATGAACTAAATGCCCTGTCCAAGCTAGAGAACTGACTCCGAAGAGTCCTGACAAATGATGATTGAGATGGGATTCGGCATTTTTGAACCATGAAACACTTGGTCTCCATTTAGGTTGTAGATGTAACCTACCCGCTATTAAAAAGATGACAGAAAGAAATAGCAAGAAAAGAGCTCCAGCATAAAGATCTTCGTTAGTGCGTAAGCCAATGGTATACCACCACTGATAAACACCAGAATAAGCAATATTGACCGGACGGGGAGCACCTCCTCGGGTAAAGGCTTCTATAGCTGGTCATTCCATTGAGAAATCATTTCCATTCATTATTGATTAGGAATCTGAAGTATCGATCCGGGATTATGATAGAATACTTTATTCTATTATAAAGAAAGATTCTCTCCTATACCGCGATGGAAAGGAATTTTCATTTAAAATACAACATGTTTTGGGCTAGAAGGGATTTGAACCCTTTACTTCACGGTCCGAAACCATGAGCTCTGATCCACCGAGCTACGAACCCTATCGAATGATCTATAAGATCATTGTAAAGGATGAATAGGATTCGTTATCGAATGCTTGACCCAAAAAATTTTTCATAAATAACTCTGTTTGAGATATTTAACCTTGGAAATATCTATATATCAATATCTACATAGATATTGATATATAGATATTAATATATGGAAATTCCATATATTGATATCTGAAATCCCATATCTCCGCTCACGATTTGGACTAATATTTAGGGTAGTAGTAAAAGATTGGGCCTAGTCCGATTGGTAGAACGAAAGTCACTGGATTACAAGCGATCAATCACATCAAATTCAAATTTGATCTCCTTCAATACTTCACAAGCAGTAGCTAGTTTAGGACTCCATTTACAAGCTTCACGGATCACTTCATTACCTTCACGAGCAAGATCACGTCCTTCATTACGAGCTTGTACACAAGCTTCTAGAGCAACCCGATTAGCTACTGCACCAGGTGCATTTCCCCAAGGATGTCCCAAAGTTCCCCCACCAAACTGTAGTATGGAATCATCCCCAAAGATCTCGGTCAGAGAAGGCATATGCCAAACGTGAATACCTCCTAAAGCTACGGGCATAACACCTGGCATAGATACCCAATCTTGAGTGAAGTAAATACCACGACTTCAATCTTTTTCGATAAAATCATCATGCAGTAGATCAACAAACCCTAAAGTTATGTCTCGTTCCCCTTCAAGTTTACCTACTACAGTACCGGTGTGAATGTGATCTCCACCGGACATACGCAATGCTTTAGCCAGTACCCGGAAATGCATACCATGATTTCTTTGTCTGTCAATAACTGCATGCATCACGCGCGGTGAATGTGAAGAAGTAGGCCGTTGTCTCGGCAATAATGAGCCAAAGAAGTATTTGCGATAAAACCTCCCGTCAGGTAGTCATGCATAACGATAGGAACTCCCAATTCTCTTGCAAATACTACCCTTTTCATCATTTCTTCACATGTACCTGCAGTAGCATTCAAACAATGTCCCTTAATTTCACCCGTCTCAGCCTGAGCCTTATTAATTGCTTCCGCACAAAAGACAAAACGATCTCTCCAGCGCATGAATGGTTGGGAATTTACATTCTCATCATCCTTAGTAAAATCGAGTCCACCACGGAGACATTCGTAAACTGCTCTACCATAGTTTTTGGCTGATAGACCCAATTTTGGTTTGATAGTACATCCCAATAAAGGACGACCATATTTGTTCAATTTATCTCTTTCAACTTGGATACCATGAGGTGGACCCTGACAAGTTTTGGAATAAGAAGGGGGAATTCACAAATCTTCCAAACGTAGAGCCCGTAGGGCCTTGAATCTAAATACATTACCTACAATGGAAGTGAACAAGTTAGTAACAGAACCTTCTTCCAAAAGGTCTAAGGGGTAAGCTACATAGGCAATAAATTGAGTCTCCTCTCCAGGAACAGGCTCTATGTCATAGCATCACCCCTTGTAACGATCGAGACTAGTAAGTCCATCGGTCCAAACGGTGGTCCATGTACCGGTGGAAGATTCAGCAGCTACTGCTGCTCCCGCTTCTTCAGGTGGCACCCCGGGTTGAGGAGTTACTCGGAATGTTGCCAAGATATCTGTATCTTTGGTCTGATATTCAGGAGTATAATAAGTTAATCTGTAATCTTTAACACCAGCTTTGAATCCGACACTAGCTTTAGTCTCTGTTTTTGGTGACATAGGTCCCTCCTTTATTAATAATTGTTTCTCGCAAGGACGAGGTCTGCTCGACATGGACCGAACGTAAACAATCAAATTTTACAGAAATATCCTACAAAAAGTAGTCCATTATTGGGGTGCTAGATACACTCTCATTGTATAATGTTCTTTATGTATGACGCAACCCAATCTTTGCTCTTGAAGTTCTTCCTCCATGGATTGACCCGATAACCTTTCAGTGGTTAAACTAGTTCATGAATGAAATCAAGGAACCGAATGGACCTTTGACCATAATGGTGCGAATTGTCCGAAAATACATATACAGATGTGCGTATGAAGAGAAGAGATAATGATCAATGAGAGAAAGGTCATGAATATCAAGTTTCATATTTCACAGATGATCTGGACATAATTTTGAAGCATTTTCGGTTTTAGTTATGGATAAATTGGTTCTAGTTATAGATAAATCGAAGACTTCCTCATGATCCTTATTCATATCCATCTACCTACTTCATATTCCAAATATGGATGAATTTAAATTTTTCAATAAAGTTGGATCTTACCAAGGTGGTAACTTCCATTTATTATTTATTGGTTTGATCGACCCAATATGGAACATTTTTTTTTATTGATGATATTGGCAAAATCATATTTATATATTCTTCATGGAAATTATTTCCATTTTTGTATGAGAAAAAATCCTCTTGTTCTTGGGGTTTCCGTACGTGTAGAAAAAAATGTGGGACGTATTGCTCAATTCATTGGCCCAGTACTGGATGTCTCTTTTCCTCCAGGTAATATGCCTAATATTTACAATTCATTGATAGTTAAGGGTCAAGGTACAGCCGGTCAAGAAATTCAGGTTACTTGTGAGGTACAACAATTATTAGGAAATCATAAGGTTAGAGCTGTAGCTATGAGTGCTACAGATGGTTTGACGAGAGGAATGAGAGTGATTGACACGGGAGCTCCTCTAAGTGTTCCAGTTGGTGGATCTACTCTCAGACGAATTTTCAATGTTCTTGGAGAACCTATCGATAATTTGGGTCCTGTAGATGCTCGCATAACATCTCCTATTCATAGACCTACTCCCGCCTTTACAGAGTTGGATACAAAATTATCCATCTTCGAAACAGGAATTAAAGTAGTAGATCTTTTGGCTCCTTACCGCCGTGGGGGAAAAATTGGTTTATTTGGAGGAGCTGGAGTGGGTAAAACAGTACTCATTATGGAGTTGATCAACAACATTGCTAAGGCTCATGGAGGGGTATCTGTATTTGGAGGAGTAGGAGAACGTACCCATGAAGGGAATGATCTTTACATGGAAATGAAAGAATCAGGAGTAATTGATGAACAAAAAATATCAGAATCAAAAGTGGCTCTGGTCTATGGTCAGATGAATGAACCACGGGAGCTCACATGAGAGTC
Organism: Pinus tabuliformis; assembly: GCA_031772625.1. Lineage (NCBI taxonomy): Eukaryota > Viridiplantae > Streptophyta > Pinopsida > Pinales > Pinaceae > Pinus > Pinus tabuliformis. The sequence goes on along the minus strand of CM062818.1, from coordinate 14,024,769 downwards.
GGTTTAACTGCTCTAACCATGGCCGAATATTTCCGAGATGTTAATGAGCAAGACGTACTATTATTTATTGATAACATCTTCCGTTTTGTCCAAGCGGGATCAGAGGTATCCACCCTATTAGGCAAAATGCCTTCCGCCGTGGGTTATCAGCCAACTCTTAGCACAGAAATGGGTTCTTTGCAAGAGAGAATTACTTCCACAAAAAAGGGATCCATAACCTCGATTCAAGTAGTTTATGTACCTGCTGACGACTTGACCGACCCTGCTCCTGCTACGACATTTGCACATTTAGATGCTACTACCATACTATCGAGAGGATTAGCTACGAAGGGTATCTATCCAGCAGTGGATCCTTTAGATTCAACATCGACTATGCTCCAACCTTGGATCGTAGGCGAAGAACATTACGAAACTGCACAAGGGGTTAAGCAAACTTTACAACGTTATAAGGAACTTCAAGACATTATAGTTATTCCTGAACTGGATGAATTATCGAAGGAAGATCGTTTAATCGTGACAAGAGCAAGAAAAATTGAACGTTTCCTATCACAACCCTTTTTCGTAGCAGAGGTATTCACAGGTTCCCCGGGCAAATATGTGGGTCTCATGGAAACAATTAGAGGTTTTCAAATGATCCTTTCTGGAGAATTAGATGGTCTTATCAAACAGTCTTTTTATTTGGTGGGTAATATTGATGAAGCTACCGCGAAGGCTATAAACTCCAACATGGAAAGTTAATTCTGAAAATGACCCTAAATCTTCGTGTACCCATAAACCAGAAAACAACAAAATAAAACCCGATGAACAAAGAAGCATAATAATATTAGGACCCCTCAATATTATCCTAATAAGAATCAATATTAGTCCCCTATGAGTACCTCTTGGTATGGTTTATCGTTTGGGTCCCAATTAACTGAAAGACAACAATCAAATTTATATTTGATTCATCAAATGTTCACTATCTCCGTCGGTAGATGAGCCTTTAAATTTGTATCTTTGTCCCATAACCTACATAATAATATAACAAAGAACTTGATTGTATCCTAACCGTGCATGTAAGATAACAAAATTTTCCAGATTGGAAAACCCTATACCTTCTAATACGAGAAGGAAGGATACAAGTTCAAATGGTCTAGATTCATCGAATCTGAATATATGATAAGTGAATAGGGTCGAACTTGTCGACACAGCCACAACCTTGATCATTTTAAACAACGATTCTCCGATCAAATACCCTGCCCAGAGTTGTTCAGATGGACAAGATCTTAGTATCAAGATAAAACATACAATAAATATCGAGATAGATCTCGATCTATTCCATTTACACCGAACCATTTTAATGGTTATGGCCCCAGAAATCCATCCACCATATTGGTTGTGGTTAGCCTGGAGATCATCCATTATATATGTCCCACTGCAAGTAGCTAGATGTTATGGAGGGGGAGAGATCTACACAAGGTTTTTAGTTAATGTTTACGGCCGATTTGACCGTTTTATAAAACCTTCACCCGCAGGTATCATAAGAATGGATTTGATTCTTTGTCTGTTTAAGAAGGAATATCTTTTCGTTTATGAGAATTTGTGTTTCCTTTTCGAGTGTTTGGCGCAATATGAGTGGACAATACTACTAATATCTCGCGCGGGTATACCTCGGGATAAGCATTATTCAATGGAAAAGAAAAATTTTATTGCCCTTTACAGGGAAATACTATTAAATGAACCTCTCCAAATTAGAGAAATTTGGAAACATGTGCCTCGATGGTCATCTGGTTTGATGATAGGTGAATATGATGACGTAGACCCAGTTCTATTATCATCGAATAGGATTCTTTCAAGAAAGGTCAAAGATACAATGACCTTTGATATTGGGCAAAGACGAATAGGAGTAGTTCCCTAGCAACCATATGGTATGGGCCCCCATAGTCCCCTCTTGTCTGGTATGGGTATGGGATAGTAGGGGTTTTCGAGAAGCTCGACAGAAAAAAATTGGAGGAGAAATTTTATGTTATGTATGGTAATTAATCCAAATGTTGTCCAAAAATATTTATTCTGTAAGATATCCCCATAGTATGAAAAGTCGTAGCAAGTTGAGACACCATTCATCTTCATCCAAGCATGTTAGTCAAGGTTTTGAATCAAAAGAGGAGGAGATTCGATGAAGAAACAAAATCTGATCCATGCGAAAGATTTAGTTACTGAATCACTCCCCAACGGTATGTTTCGAGTTCTGACAGATAATGGATGTTAGATTCTGACTCATATTTCGGGTAGGATTCGATGTAATTCCGTACGAATACTACCAGGAGATAGGGTACAGGTCGAATTAAGTGCTTATGATTTAACCAAAGGACGTATAATATATAGACTTAGCAACAAATCTTCAAACGATTGAATCACCTTTTGAACATCTGATAGGGATCGAGAATCACAGATGAAACAAACTCTCTGTCTCAGGAAACAAAATGTAATATGAGAAAATTGGAGGGTCACAAATATGAAAATTTGTGCTTCTATTCATAGAATTTGTGGAAAATGTCAACCAATTCGTAGACGGAAACGAGTTATGATAATTTGTTCTAATCCGAGACATAAGTAAAAACAGGGGTAATCCTCTTCTATATCAATTAATAGATCTAGTGGTAAAATAGATTTCGATATGAATTTTTCGAACTAAACTCATAATGATTAATATGTCAAAAACTATAAAAAGAATTGGTTCACGTAGGAATGAACATCGAGTACTCAAAGGAGTTATTTACGTTCAAGCAAGTTTTAACAATACCATAGTGACTGCTACAGATGTACGGGGACAAGTTCTTTCTTGGTCTTCTGCTGGTGCCTGTGGATTCAAAGGTACAAGGAGAGGTACACCATTTGCTGCCCAGACTGCAGCAGAAAATGTTATTCGTGCATTAATGGATTGGGGTATCGAACAAGTAGAAGTTATGATAAGTGGCCCTGGTCGAGGGAGAGATACAGCATTACGAACCATTCGTAGAAGTGGCATACTATTAATTTTTGTACGTGACGTAACCCCTATGCCACATAATGGATGTAGACCTCCCAAAACCATGCAAACACCCCTTTGTCGGAAAAAGTAGACACTATGTAACTTTCTCACATTGGATTGGAAGAGATCATGTTATCGAGCTAGACCCGGATCATCTCGAAAGTGAACATCTATTCACTTGGACATTGCTAATGATGGAACAGGATTGAAACAATTTTGTTCATACATAATAGCAGGGAGAGGCAAAGATATTTTATCGTTTGTATGTACCAATACACAATGTAGGGATTGGTCCCATTTATATTGATAAAAGAAGAGGAAAGAAACGAGATATTCTAATCCTTCCATTCGTTCATGAATGATACCTTTGCAATTTATGGACTAAGTCAGATATAATTTTTGATGAAAAAATATCATTTTTCTACTAAAGAGTGGAGCTATTACTGTTCCATAAACAGTAATACTTTACTGCACTGCGGGAAAAAAATAAAATACTAAGTTCAAATGCTCAGTCAAAATGATAACTTTATCATTTTGTGCTATGCAATGAAAAAAAAGGTCAAAATAGGAAGTCTCTAGGTTAATGGGCCTTTTCCGTTCCGTAGAAAGATTCGGGGTTATTCGTTTTCAGGATCAATAGTGGACGAACGGAGAGAGAGGGATTCGAACCCTCGGTATGGATGATCCGTACTACGGATTAGCAATCCGCCACTTTGGTCCGCTCAGCCATCTCTCCAAGATGGAAGAGTAGGCATAAGTCATCGGTTCAAGTCCGATAAAAGGCTCATGTTTCCCATGAAGAAAGAAGGCTCGGGTGTCCATTTCTATTACATAGATAGAAATATTTTCACCGAAATATGAAAATGAAAACAAATCGGATCCAGTCCATTTTTTATCTTCTTTTATGAGGCGAACGACGGGAATTGAACCCGCGTGTGGTGGATTCACAATCCACTGCCTTGGTCCACTTGGCTACGTCCGCCCCAGAAAAACCAATTTATCTATCTACAGTCATTTCCTCCAAGAATAAAAAATGAGCTAACGTTTGTTCTTATGTGGGTCGTCGGTCACCTCTGATAGGGGATCAAAGCAAGATCGATGACTAACTCTCAACTCTCGAACAAGTTGTATGGCTTATTATCAAATTAATTCAATGAAATGTTATTTGAATGTCTATTGAGAATATTTGACATCAATCAAGTATGAGAGAAAGAATGTAAATGGGTCCCAATCCCGAACTACCCAATTTTAGATCTGAGTCTATACTCATATTATAGAATGAAAATGTTGATGATCTTTATCCAGCATCCATGGCTGAAAGGTTAAAGCGCCCAACTCATAATTGGCGAACTCGCGGGTTCAATTCCTGTTGGATGCAGGGGAACTGCACATATCCATTATTGATGGAATGGGAAGAAGTATGAAGAATAACACCAAACAATTGAAGCATACCAAGCCTTTCAATAAAATGAATGAAAGGCTTGGTATGCTTCAATTAAGCAATACACGATAACAATCCATCAGAGTATTATCCACCTATTGAAATAGATTCAACAGCGGCTAGATCCAGAGGAAAGTTGTGAGCATTACGTTCGTGCATAACTTCCATACCTAGGTTAGCACGATTAATGATATCAGCCCAAGTGTTAATTACACGGCCTTGACTGTCAACTACAGATTGGATTTTCAGTCCTCTGCTCTACCAACTGAGCTATCCCGGCTCTTCCCTGTGGATCATCCTGGTACAGGGTTTTAACTTGTGTCAACTAAAAAGAAGTAAAAAGGTATTTTTACTAGTTTTTAGAATGATCTTTATTATTTTCGATCTGGAAGTCACTAATATGATAAAAATGGACTGCAATTGAATAATTTCAAAATGATCTAATCTATGTAGATCATATATCACAAAATCAATTGATCATATGATCAGCTTATTAACAGATCAACTCAACTGGTCATAAGATGGATGAAAAGATTCATGTTCTAATTTCTTCTCTTCATGAAAAAAAAATAGCGAGGTAAAAGAATCGAGAAATTAGAATGGATTCGAACCAATGGAATTGGAGAAGTCAGTCCGTTCGGGAACGAACCTGGGTGGGGATAGAGGGACTTGAACCCTCACGGTCTATAAAGCCAACGGATTTTCCTCCTACTGCAATTTGCATTGTTGTTTACATTGACATGTAGAATTGGACTCTATCTTCATCCTCGTCCAACCATTTATTCCAAAAAATAATTCAATTCTCCATCTAGAGTAGATAAGTTCATAATTGGATTACTTAATGTCAAATCAGTACTTCAACTCGAATCTGGCATCTATCTTATGAATAAAATGCTTGGAACGAGTTCTGATCGCCAGTTTTGTCTGATGTTATATAACATCTCTCTCCATTTTTGAGGTGTAAATAGATCGTTCTATAACTACAGTAACTACAGTATTGGACCAAATGAGATTCATTCGTTAGAATAGCTTCCATTGAGTCTCTGCACCTATCCCCTTCCTATCTTAGGAGAAGAAACATTGTCTTCATGAACCGGATTTGGCTCAGGATTACCCATTCAAAATATCCCAGGGTTCCCTGGATTTGGAAGCTATCACTTGGTAGGTTTCCATACCAAGGCTCAATTCGATCAAATTTGTAGCGCATAGAAGAGCAGCACCCAATACTCCGGCAACTCCCATCATATGAAATGGATTCAAGGTCCAATTATGAAAACCTTGAAAGAAGAGGATAAAATGGAAAATAGCTGCTACACCAAAACTAGGTGCGAAAAACCAACCGGACTGTCCCAATGGATAGATCAAAAATACAGAAAAAAAACAGCAATTGGAGCAGAGAATGCAATTGCATTATAAGGTCGCAATTGTATAGATCGAGCAAGTTCAAATTGACGTAACATGAAAACTATTAGACCGAAAGCACCGTGAAGAGCAACGAAGGTCCATATACCACCTAATTGACACCAACGAGTCAAATCTCCTTGTGCTTCGGGACCCCATAATAGCAACAAAGAATGTGCTAAACTATTAGCAGGAGTAGAAACTGCGGTAGTTAGGAAATTACAACCTTCCAGATAGGAACTGGCCAGTCCGTGAGTATACCATAAAGTCACAAAGGTTGTACCCATGAACCATCCACCTAAGGCAAAATAGGCACAAGGAAAGAGCAATAGACCGGACCAACCCACAAAAATGACACGGTCTCTGCGTAGCCAATCATCCACAGTATCAAATAAAGTTTTTTCTTCTTTAGAAGACTTTCCAAGGGCTATAGTCATAGCGATCCTCCTATTTCACTATTTCTACCATTTCCGAGCACCCTATATGATCAAAAGGTATACGATGAATTGGGGACAATTTTTCATCCATCATCCTTTCAAAAAAAAATAGGGTTCCGAAGATTCGTTGTTGGAACAAATATTTGAAACTAGACCGAACCGATTCAATATTCCTACCTCTGCAGCTATCGGTTTGCACTTCTATCCCATCTGGGAAGCAGCTTCCATCGATGAATGGCTATACAACGGGGGTCCTTACGAGCTAATCGTTCTACACTTCCTACTTGGTGTAGCTTGCTATATGGGTCGTGAGTGGGAGCTTAGCTTCCATCTAGGTATGCGTCCTTGGATTGCTGTTTCATACTCAGCTCCTGTTGCAGCTGCTACTGTCGTTTTCTTGATCTACCCTATTGGTCAAGGAAGCTTCTCTGACGGTATGCCTCTAGGAATCTCTAGTACTTTCAATTTCATGATTGTATTCCAGGCTGAGCACAATATCCTTATGCATCCATTCCACATGTTGGGTGTAGCTGGCGTATTCGGCGGCTCTCTATTCAGTGCTATGCATGGTTCTTTGGTAACTTCCAGTTTGATCAGGGAAACTACTGAGAATCAATCCGCAAATGCAGGTTACAAATTTGGTCAGGAAGAAGAAACCTACAATATTTTGGCTGCTCACGGTTATTTCGGCCGATTGATCTTCCAATATGCTAGTTTCAACAACTCTCGTTCTTTACATTTCTTCTTAGCTTCTTGGTCCGTAGCAGGTATCTGGTTTACCGCTCTAGGCATAAGCACTATGGCTTTCAACCTAAATGGATTCAATTTCAACCAATCTGTAGTTGACAGTCAAGGCCGTGTAATTAACACTTGGGCTGATCCAAATGAGTCGCACATACACCCTAGCACATACTCCTCTACGCTGAGGACATCCTCGAAGAGCAGGAGATTTTTTTCTATTCTCTATTGGCTGTCTTGCATTTCTAATAAGTTGTTGAATAGTGGGCATTCTAGCTATATTGTATGCAGAATCAACTGGTTCGGATTGATCCTAACCATACCATATCAGGTGATTATGAAATGAATCACTTCCCCCCCCCCCCTTTTTTTTTGAAAAGGAACAAAGAGATCACAGTTTACAGTTCATTATAAAAATAAATTAAAAAGAGGATCTTCCGCTATGAGATCAACCTTCCGCTACGACATCAACAATGCCATAAGCTTGGGCTTCTGTTGCTGACATAAAAACATCTCTGTTCAGGTCCCGTTGAATTACCTCTCCGGGTTGGTCCGTTCTTTCTATATAACATCTGGTTATGTAATCGCGAAGCATCGTTATGTGTTTCGATTCGTTATGAAAATCTATAGCCGATCCGTCATAATAGGAACTAGCAGGTTGGTGGATCATAACCCTAGCATGAGGTAATGCTATACGTGTAGGCATTTCTCCCCCGATTAGGATGAAAGATCCCATTGTAGCAGCTACCCCCATGCATATTGTATGTACATCTGGTACTATTGCGAGCATCATATCGAAAAGACCTACCCCTGGTATTACTGATCCACCGGGACAATTGATAAATGAGAAAATATCTTTATTTGAATCTTCTGCACTCAAATATACCATGAGACCCATGAGTTGATTTGCAATCTCGTGATTGATATCCTGAGCCAAAAAAAGTAATCTCTCTTGATAAAGTCGGTTGTATAAGTCGACCCAAGTTGCATCTTCATCTCCAGGGGCTCGGAAAGGCACTTTTGGAACACCAACGGGCATTTGTTTTAATGGAAAGAAGTGAAGCACTATACTCTAATATGGGAACGTAAAGTATATGAAGTTGTGTAACATATGAACTCTGGATGGATGGTATGGGGGAGGTTTTGAACCTATCTGGAAATAGAGCTTTAGATGGATCAAAGATCCATGTAAAAGATCCTTCCATTATTCTAGTTGATAATGTAACGAATCACACTTTTACCACTAAACTATACCTGCCACGATCTGATTGTAACATACGGATCGAGCAACTAATGAATAGCACTGACAAACCCCTTCACAAATTGTCGAATGTAATCTTCTTACAGGGTGAATGAATTCTCAATCAGTACGAGTGGATCACCTGGCATTATCGTTTTACCAGTAGCTATCGGTCCAGAGACTAGACCGGAAGAAAACTCTCCACAGACATAGCCAAAGTTTTGTGAATTTCACGTTTAGGTGTAAGGAAGAATATGAATATCCAGTTTGTCCTTTCATTTCTCAATCTTATTGATCCAATCATTCGACCCTCTAGATGGATTAGGTTTTTTCAATATTAATTATTAGAGCGAGTAGAGCCCGATATTACAGAAGTTCCACCTATTGAAAAGAGTAACTTGTAATTTCACATACCTAAAATTGACTAGGTTCTATTGCACTATCCACTTGGTTTTATCTAATAAGTAACACCTACTCGTTAATACAAGGTACTATACAATAAGTCCGTGGCATAACTCCATCTGTGCCGGATACTATTGGAAAAGCAACATACATCTGCGTAGCACCAATGATCCCCGTGCAATTTGAATTACTGGGTTCATCTACACGGTCACGGGTTCAAATCCTATCTCCGCCAGACCAGAACATACGAAGTATTTTTGTCCGGAAAGGATTGCTCTCTCACTTATCAATTTATAATTGAATTATAAGTGAGGAAAAGAAACGATCAATACATGAACTATTCTTTTTCATATTCCATGTGAAGGGCGGGTAGCGGGGATCGAACCCGCATCTTCTCCTTGGCAAAGAGAAATTTTACCATTCAACCATACCCGCATTTCAATTATATGAATATATAGATATTCATATAATTGAAATGGAAAATACATATATGTTCAATCCCATTCGTATGTAGATACCATTTTTGAATGGTCCAATTATTAATTCAATTACGGATATGGAAAACCCCTCCTCCTTGGGCCTGAAGTAAAAGGCCCTTCAGAAAAGATATAAAGCCCTCCGGGAGGAGGGGGAGGGAGTGTGAACCTAAAACATCTAGAACATATCTAAGATATGAAAGAATTAAGGATACCTACAAAAAGGACTGATCCGATCCATAATGATACACCCGAAAATACAACATTTTTGCTACTTGACCAACCATCGGGAGAGGCAAGTGCAACAGGTACACCAATCACTAGTAAAAATGAAATAGCAATTAATGCAAACACAACCGATTGGAAAGCAATAGTCATGGTTGTGATCTTACAAGCTCCCAACAGATTGAATAGACTATACCATCCGATCCCCAATTTTCAATTCTGATCAAATGCACTATGGAAAGGATTTGACCATAAATTGATCGAGCTTTCAAACTTTTTCAATTTGATATTTGAGTGTGAGAGGAGAGGGAAATTCGTTTCTTTTTTTTCCATTCTAGATGATGAAAAATCATCATATGTCACAGGTATAGTTGGTATCGACCCGACTTTATGCTTACAGTTAGGGATTATACGAAGGGGTAGAATAGAAGTTGTCCCCAGGAGAGATGGCCGAGTGGTTAATGGCTCCGGTCTTGAAAACCGGTATAGATAAAAAAAACTATCGAGGGTTCGAATCCCTCTCTCTCCTTTTGTTTTTCAACAATTGCATTTACCGGTCCAATAAAAAAGAAAGAGAATAGCTCGGCTGTATATAGCCGAGCTACAAGGATCCAGTTGGAAAAAGCGTATTTGAAAAGACTCCTATCCCGCCGATATGGGAGATAGATGTAATGAAATTGAATCGATTTTTCTTCCACCTTGGGAAGGATGTAAAGCTAAGAAAATTGCTTCTGCTCCAAGAACAGAAGATTGTGCAGGTTGTAAGCGGTGTGAATCTGCTTGTCCAACAGATTCCTTGAGTGTACGTGTTTATTTATGGCATGAGACAACGCGCAGTATGGGTCTAGCTTACTGATCAATATGCACAATAAAAAAGGTTAAATCCATTTCATATTAATATTTTTTTTTATCCACTGATAAAAACCCATACTTGATCCAAGATCTCAAGTATGGGTTTTTATCAATCAGTGGAGATGCAAAGTATCTTCTATAATGAGCGAATTACCTTGGCTCGCTCAACTATAATTGTTGGTTCGCCTATATCTGGGGTTCCTTAGTCCCATTATTTCCCACCCATAGAAGGAGGGAATGATCTGATTCAATGGTATACTCTAGGTATTTGTTTACTCTAACTCCTTTTCATTATATATACATTCCGTCCATTACCATTTCCAATTTGATAAATTATTGATCCAATTGAAAGAATAAAGAGTATAACTGGACTTATTGATTTTCATTGGAGAATGGGAATTGACGGATTTTCCATCGGACCTATTTGACAGGATTTGTTACCACTTTGGCCATTTCAGATGCTTGGCCATTTACTCAAAATCCTCGATTGTTGCATTTACTGATGTTAGCAATATACAGTAGCCAATTATCCTCGGTATATTATACCTTTATTTCCTATGCGGGAACTGGAATAAATTTTCGTTCACCCACTTCTATCCGTTCGGAGGGAGGGGGGGGAAAGACGTTTCTATTTGGCCACAATACACTGCGAGTAATTCTATCTTTCCGCTAATCGGAGCTTTAAGTATAGGTCTCTAGAGATCTGATAGACCAATGTCCCATAACCTGCATAATAATATAACAAAGAACTTGATTGTATCCTAACCGTGCATGTAAGATAACAAAATTTTCCAGATTGGAAAACCCTATACCTTCTAATACGAGAAGGAAGGATACAAGTTCAAATGGTCTAGATTCATCGAATCTGAATATATGATAAGCGAATAGGGTCGAAATTGTCGACATAGCCACAACCTTGATCATTTTAAACAACGACTCTCCGATCAAATACCCTGCCCAGAGTTTTTCAGATGGAAATGATCTTAGTATCAAGATAAAACATACAATAAATATCGAGATAGATCTCGATCTATTCCATTTACACCGAACCATTTTAATGGTTATGGCCCGTTCGTTACAACTCGAATAACGTGGGATCTACCGAACCAATCTACAAAACTGTGTTAGTTGAAAACTAAAATCTAATAGGGAAAAACAATAATTATCGCCCATGAGTGAATAGACAAAGGATCGATACGAAAGAAGAAAGATTCTTCTTTCACATTCAAAAGAATGGAGGGAAGATGGGATCGGGATATTTCTCTGGGAGAAATACAAAATACTTCATATTTATCACATATTTGATAATAAGCCATACGACTTGTTCGAGAGTTGAGAGTTAGTCATCGATCTTGCTTTGATCCCCTATCAGAGGTCACCGACGACCCACATAAGAACAAACGTTAGCTCATTTTTTATTCTTGGAAGAAATGACTGTAGATAGATAAATTGGTTTTTCCGGGGCGGACGTAGCCAAGTGGACCAAGGCAGTGGATTGTGAATCCACCACACGCGGGTTCAATTCCCGTCGTTCGCCTCATAAAAGAAGATAAAAAACGGACTGGATCCGATTTGTTTTCATTTTCATATTTCGGTGAAAATATTTCTATCTATGTAATAGAAATGGACACTCGAGCCTTCTTTCTTCGTGGGAAACATGAGCCCTTTATCGGACTTGAACCGATGACTTACGCCTACCAACTCAATTTTTTTATCCCGGGCAATAAACATGCGTGGGCCATCTCACGGAGTATGTGTCCGGACAATCCAAAGTCTCGATAGTTGGCTCTAGGTCTTCCAGTCGAAGAACAACGTCGATGGAGACGTGTAGGTGCACTATTACGTGGTGAAGATTGCAATTTTCTATGAATTTCCCATTTGTCATACAATGATGACACTTTGCTTTTTTCCTCCAAAGATTGACGAATTAAATGATATTTCCATTCCAGTGCTTGTCTCTTCTTCTCTCTCTGAATGAGACTCTTTCTTGCCATAATAGTTCAATCGGTACTATTACCTACCAGGAATCAAAATATAGATCAGATTTTAGATGGAGTAATATTATGTTGATTACTTTTTCTCTGTGGGGTATTGTCATTGTATCAATGACAATACCCCACAGAGAAATTGATGAAGAAGAATTAACCAAATTTACCTGATGTAGAGGCAATTAAAAAAGCTGCATAAGTGAATATATAACCTACGGAAAAGTGAGCTAATCCAACTAATTGTGCTTGAACAATGGAAAGGGCTACTGGCTTGTCTCTCCATCGAACTAAATTAGCTAAAGGCGTGTGTTCATGGGCCCATGCAAGAGTTTCGATTAGTTCCTGCCAATATCCACGCCAGGAAATAAGGAACATAAATCCAGTAGCCCAAACAAGATGCCCGAATAAGAACATCCATACCCAAACAGATAAACTGTTCATACCAAAAGGATTGTATCCATTAATAAGTTGTGAAGAATTTAACCATAGATAATCTCTTGACCATCCCATTAAATAAGTGGAAGACTCATTAAATTGTGCTACATTACCCTGCCATAATGTTATATGCTTCCAATGCCAATAGAAAGTAACCCATCCAATAGTATTCAACATCCATAAAATTGCTAAATAAAAAGCATCCTAGGCCGAGATATCGCAAGTACCACCCCCTCCCGGACCATCGCAAGGAAAACTATAACCAAAATCTTTTTTATCTGGCATTAACCTGGAACCACGCGCATCCAAAGCACCTTTAACTAGGATCAATGTAGTTGTATGCAAACCTAGAGCAATAGCATGATGAACCAAAAAGTCTCCAGGACCAATTGTTGAGAACAACGAATTATTATTATCATTAATAGCATTTAACCAACCGGGTCCCAAAACAACAAAAAGACAGAACTAATATGAGTGGGGAACCCGGATCAAATTTTTGATAGGTACCTCTGTGCACTTATTCTGGTTCTGGATCTAATCAAGTTTTTTTTAATATTTGTTTCTATTCATAGGGAACGAACTATCGCACTACGGGTTCTCCAGAAAGGTGATAAATAATTGATATTCCACTCATATAAATTTATTAATAATTTGGTTCCAGAATTGCATTGCACTTCGTTATAGCGAAGAAAAAAAATACTTATTCGATCCTATTTGTTCTCATTCCAATTGATCTTCCATTTCTGGAACCAGGAATAAATAATTTTATGGAGTATCTAACCACAGATAGATCTATAGAGTGTGGAATATATCTAAAAAAGATAGATTCTATCTAAAATACCTCTATATTCTATCCATATAGTATAGATTCAGTATCTATCCCATTGGGATAGATATTTAAATTCCATCCCAGATATTGGTTGACATTGATACATGGATCATATTATACTGTAAAATAACAAGCCTTATGCTTGGGAGCCTCTGATGATTTTATAAACGAAGTTCTGACCATGGGCCTAACCCCTAGGGCCCCAATCAGAGAGTCTGTTTCATCTTTGATTCTCTTTATAGGATGATATTTTGTGTATCATAATATTAGTTCTGTCTTTTTGTTGTCTTGGTTTGTCTGGTAGTGATAGAAGACGATGTATATATAAATAGGAGATGCATTGCCACGCGCAATCAGGATATTGGAGTTGGACTTGCCAATCAATTAATAAACCTTCGAACACAACCAATATATATACGAACCCCCTTTACTTGCAAGAGTATATCTCGGATTTGTCAATTATGTTATGGTCGGAGTACTACTCACAGTCACTTGATTGAATTAGGAGAAGCAGTAGGTATTATTGCGGGCCAATCCATTGGAGAACCAGGAACTCAACTAACACTAAGGACTTTTCATACTGGGGGGCTATTTACTGGTGATATTGCAGAACATATACGAGCCCCTTTCAATGGAAAGATTGAATTCAATGAAAATTTGGTTTATCCCACACATACACGTAATGAACATCCTGCTTATCTATGTCATAATAACTTATCCATTACTATTGATGGTCAGGATCAAGTACAGAACTTAACCATTCCGCCACAAGGTTTTCTTTTGGTTCAGAATGATCAATATGTGGAATCGGAACAGCTTATTGCCGAGGTTCGTGCTAGAACATCTTCCTTCAAGGAAAAAGTTCGCAAAAATATATATTCTGACTTAGAAGGAGAAATGCACTGGAGTACCAATGTGTGTCAGGTGCCTCCCTGTAGATGAAGTGCAAAAAGTTGGGCCAACTCATGATGGACTCTGACATTTGCCACCCTTTGACAAAATTCATAGCATGCCAAGTGCTAGAAACATGACATGGCAAGTGGGCATGCCTGCAGCTCAATGAGGATGTTTGGCTCATCTCTAAGATGTTTGCCACTCCGGTGATGTCTTCTATGGGCTCTCTTTCCTAAAGATGTGTCACTGTGGGTCCCCTCCTCATAATATGATGAATTTTCTGATGCCATTACTGTTGTTTGTACCCTGAGTTTTATGCTACCCTCTAAATCCAATGAAACTGATAGATGCTCTAAAAATATGTCACCAAGGGGACAATAAAACAGGGAGTGTTAGGAGGGGAATGATGAAAAGGGGAATAGGGGTTTGAAAGTAGAGGTTTATTAGGGATTTGGGAGCGTTTGGGGTATGGTGTTTGATGGGGTAGGGTTTGGGTATTTTGAGCCATAGGAATAAAGGGAACGAATGGATATTATTACAGTGGAGCTAGGGTGATTATTAGGGGAAACTGCTATAGGGGAATTAGCTGATAGAGGTAGGGTAGGAGCATACTTTAGCAATAATGTCACTGTAGCAAAACCCTAGCTTCTTGAACTTCTTTGTGTCATCTTTGTTTTACTTTTTAAAAAAAATTTACATTTGATTCATGGTCATCGAAATCACATTCCTCTTCAAGTTTAAATGCCAATGGTGAAGGTAGTTGGGCTACCTCTCCAATCTTGAGGGTTATTCACAAAAATTTTGGGCAATTTAGTAAATTTTTGGTCTTATAAGTCTGTGCACTGCGCGCTCTGCCCAGTGCGCCGCGTGCTAGGTATGCGCTGTGCCAGTGGCGATTTTGCACTGTGGCCAGGCTCCCAGTGCACTGCGCGCCCAGAGTGCGCCGCGCCACCTCGTGTGTGCGCCACACACTGTAAAAGTCGGTGAGACTTGCTTGAAAAATGGGGGAGAGGGTTTTAGGGCAGTTTTAGGGTGGTTTCTTTAGGAAACATGATGGAATGGAGGTGAGAACGATGAGGAGTGAGGGGACAAGGGGAGGGGAGCAGAACCTTGGTGCTTATCATCACATTTTTGCAACCCCATTTTTTGCTTTCCTTGGTGATTTTTTCCATGGATGGCCATTGTGCTTTGGTACCATTTAAACATCTTACAAACCCCATATTAATGACAAAAGTGATGGAGAAGAGGTGTCAACATGGCCTACCTCTTGATTTGCTGACCTTCACCGAGATTTGAAATGATTTGCAATGTTTTTATGCCCTTGGCTATGCGCGTCGCGCGCCAAGCCCAGTGTGCCGTGCGCTGGGTGCGTGTCGCGCCCTTGCAAAAGCTGAATGGCGGGCAGGCTGCCTGTGCGCCGCGCCCTCTGTGTGCACCGCGCTCCCTGGTGTATGCGTCGTGCTCCTTGAAACCGGCTCTCACTCACTCAACTTCCTCAAACTTCACTCTCTTACCTTAGCAATGTCTCTCCCAAGCTTGCAAGAGCACAAATGGCTTTGCTTTGGGCCACAACAAGTATATATAGGCTTGGGAGAGATGGGTTTGATTTTTTCTTCTTTGAAAACCCACTTTCTAATGTTTGTGTTTTGCACTTTTTTCATTGACTTTAAAACACCCTGATTTTCATTTTTTCTTTGAAATTTTGGCTCAAATAATGAAATTTTCGGCATTTCTTTGCGGGGACTGTGTGACTGGGCATTTGGCCATGGAAACCATGACTGCATCTGAAAAAGTCAACTGGCGATTTTTTGGAAAATTTTGTCATAGTTGACCTTGTTTGACTTAAGATTCGAAGTCTCTTCAGGTGATGATGAAGCTTTCGGAACCATAGCTATATAAGGTCTCCCTCTGGCCTGCATGGCTTGTTCTGGACATGTTTTTCAAAGACCACATTGATGATTTCCTAAACCCAAATATAAAAGATGACTTTGTCATGTAATATGACCAGACCTTGACTATCATGAATTTTAGTGATTATGGACCAAGACCTGAACCAATAGGGGCCGGACATGAGGGAAAATGACTAGCATGACTTTCTCCATAAGATCATGGCATGTCCCTAGCGAAATGCAGTTGAGTGAATGGAGCGGGACACCTAAAACTGAAATACACAAAGAGTTTTGATCTCTGACGTAGGGCTGACTAGACTGACTCTAACACAACAGATAACTTTACACCTATAGGAATAGGAACCTTCATTTGTTTACTATCTTTCATATTAAACAACTACAATATTGTCTTGACATACTTCCTTTGGTTTAACTAGAGCTTCCTCTTTGTCCTATCTCTTTTAATTTCCATGCCCAAAATATAGTTTGCAGCACCAAGATCTTTCATGTCAAATTTGGAGGACAAATGGGTCTTCATATACTGGATAATTTCTTTGTCATTTCCAACCTGTTAGAGCCTAGATTGACCTCAAGCTGAAGGGAGGAAATCCTAAGATAACCACAAACTGAGCTTAACCTAGTAGCTAGCCCTACTAGGTCAGAAGAGGGCTCTCTCCTTGTCAATCTCATGCATCTTTTTCTTGCCTTTACCTTTATTCTTCCTTTGCTGCCCAACCTATGCCTGTTTAGCTGAAGAAGAAGACAAAGCCCCTTTCACTCCTTGTGTAGATAGCATTTTCCTGTGGCCTGAAGATGAAGGCGAGACCCCTTCCACATCTTGTGGAGATAATACTCACCTAGAAGGTGCAAAAAGTTTCCTAGTGCCCCTCTCATATGTCACAAATACTGGCATCCAACAGTTTCTGTCTCTTGTACCTTTTCATGTCTTGAAGGTCCACCTTCTTCATGTGGCACTAATGAAAAGACTTGAGGGTCTTTTACCATTTCATGAGAAATGAAAATTTTCCCATGGTATATCAAGAAGGTTCAGCTGATGCAAAATAATGATTTTAATCAAAGAGTAGTGGTAGATGCTAGTTAACTGTTGGGGGTATGATTTCTTCCTTACAATGAATGCCATCTTCTCAATGTTTTTGAACATGAAGTAGGGGATATTCATCATTCTCACCCTAGTGAAATGCATCAACAGTCTAATGTGGTAGGCATACAGTCGAGAGAACTTGCCTTCACAAGTAAAGTACTTGATGATGATCTTCATCAATGGAGCAAACCTGTCCTCCAAGAATTTGAAGGGGAATACTCTATTGAGTCCGTTATGGTATTTATCCTTGATGTAAGGCTCATAGTATTCTATGTCAATGTCTTGACCTTTGTTCCACTTTTCACCCACATTAGGAATAGTTGTAGCCTTTGAAATGACAGCTGGTGACAAAGTGAATGTAACCCCAGCAAGGTTTACCTCATTGTTGTCCAAATGTGTCACAAACAACGTTGCTAATTCATGATGAGATTTTACCCTTTCCACCATTTCACAAAAACTAAAACATGACTGATGTCTAAAATAAGAAAGGGCAAATGGGTAGGCTTGCAGCTCCCTCAAATTGGTGGGCTCCTCTCTGATATGTTTTCCTCGCTTATGAGGCTTTCTGCCCTATGTGTCTCTCTCCCTGGAACTATCACTATGGGTTTCTTCCTCCATTTCATACTCACTGTCCCTCTCCATTATTGTACAGTTCTTACTCTTTGTGTACGAATGTTCCTCTTTGTGTACACCTGTTCCTCTTTATGTACATTTGTTCCTCTTTGTGTTGAATGAAGAGTGGTGGATTGGTGGATGAAGGGAAGGTGAGTATGAAGAGATTTAATAGGAAAACAGGTGAGGGTGACCAAGAATGGGAAAGGGATGTAGGGAGTAAGTAGGGTTAGTGAATAATATAGGGTTTAGGGTATATGTAGGGTTTGGGATATATGTAGGGTTTGGGATATATGGGTATATGGTTTGGGAATTATGGAAAATTTTAGGGAATGATGTCTAGGGAATTATGTATGGGAGGATGGGGTTTAGGGAAGTAGTAAAAGATGATATGGGACAATGGTAATGAGTGTATTTTTTCAATATATGAGATAATTTATTGACAATTAGGGTTTGATGTTTTTGAGAGACAACACAACCCAAAATTGATGAAACAGTTCTTTTTAGAAAGAATAGTGATGTTACTTACTTGCAATGGAGGAATTTGGGAGTTTTGAGGTGATTTGATGAAATATTCAATTGTTTGTAGATCAGCTACCACGTGCGTTGCGCACTCTCCTAGGTGCATAACATTGCTTTGGTGCGTAGCTGCAGTTCAAAATAACACAGCAGAGAAAACCCAGGTGCAGAACACCGCTCCTATGTGTAGCGCCGGGTTTTGGTGCATAGTGCCAGGCAAATTTTTCCAAAAACACAGCACTTTCCCTCCCTTTGTTGAATAACACATTAAATCGCATCTTTTCTCATGAAACTCAATTCAAACAATGAAATAATCTTGAGAGAGAAATGACCTTTATATGGCTTGGGCACTTTTGATTTTTCATTCTTCAAAACCCACTTTATAATGTGTTTTGGCTTTTTCAAATACTTTATTTTTTGGATGTTTGACTTTTGTTTGAATTAGTTGAACTGATGCTTGATAATCTTTTGCTTTTGCAGTGGCATGTATTTGGAAATATTAGCAGGTGACTAGGAGCAGCATGAGACCATTAATTACATGAGAAATGATAAAATTACATGAAATTTACAAATAAAAACCAATGCTCTGTTTTCACCCCAAACTGGTTTTGAGGTGAAAAACTTATTAAATTTACAGATTATGAAATTAAAAGTTTCTTGATGATTATTGTCTTCCTCATGTGTCTACTGACCATTATTAGTCAATGGTTATTGAAAATTTGTCCATGGTAAAACCCGAATACCTAATGAGACTATAACCCTAAGACTGAAGACCTATTTAATGAAATAAATTGAAATTGAACCTGAACCTGAACCATTGACTAAATCACACATGCAAAGAGGTTAGTAGATATGTGTTATGAGGGAAAAAACTGGAATGTACCCTACCATCAGTTGATCCATGACCTGATGGAATGCAACTTATTAAGAATTGGACTCCTAATATGAATGCAAAAGAGTGAATTTTGATCACTGATGGCAGTGTGAAGACACTGACACTAAGGTTGAAGGGAGCCAATCCTAGGATAACCACAAACCAAGATTAACCTGGTAACCCTGCCAGGTCGGGAGAGGGCTCTCTCCTTATCAATCTCAGTTGAGATGACTGAATCAAATATGGATTTTAGGCTAGGTATAGTAGCTCTAGGGTTTTTTGGCTGATTTTTGATGGTTTTGTTGTTGGATCAAATGGAGCAGGTAGCTTTGGGTCTGGGAAATGAAGGAATGCAAGGTGTTCTGTGGGGGGAGGTAGGTAGGTGTTTAAGCACTTGGATTTGAGTGGGATGGTAGGTCTAAAGACTGGTGAAAAGCTAAGGAGGGAATGAAAAGATCATGAGTCCTCTTCAAACAGCTGAAAACATCAAAAACTAAATGTATTCCCAAGGCAAAGCACTGTTACCAATGTATTCCACCTATCTATCTTGATTTCATTCAATTTAGAAGAATGAATTAGATTTTGGCACATATAACACATGAGAAAAACTAATGACAGAAGGAGAAACAATGCAAAAACACATTACCATAAGAATCCTACAAAAATAGCTGCAAATCCTGATTTATTTCCTTGCCAAACTGCTATAGAGATGTACAATGTAGCTCAGAGCATCGAAGAGTTTCTTATTCGTCCAACTAACTGCACCTCCAAATAGGCTGAAAACATACCCACTTTTAGATCTTCTCTGATCCAAATCTCCAGTCCAGTCTGCATCAACAAAGTCGCGAATATCCAATACTTTTTCCTATCTTGGTCTTCCTTGGTAGCACAAACCATAATCACTAGTGCCATGCAAATACCTGAAAACCTACTTCACTGTTGTCCAGTGCTCCTTCCCTAGTTTTGAAATAAATCTGCTCAATACTTCCGTTGCATGTGCAATGTCTGGTCTAGTACAGACCATCATATACATCAGGTTACCGACTGCATTTGCATATGGAACATAGGACATGTCCTCTTCCTCTTCTTGTGTCTTGGGACACTATTCAACAGATAACTTTACACCTATAGGAATAGGAACCTTCATTGGTTTACTATCATGCATATTAAACCTCTACAATATTGTCTTAACATACTTCCTCTGTTTTAACTAGAGCTTCCTCTTCGTCCGATCTCTTTTAATTTCCATGACCAAAATATAGTTTGCAGCACCAAGATTTTTCATGTCAAATTTGGAGGACAAATGGGTCTTCAAATCCTGGATAATTTCTTTGTCATTTTCGACCAATAACATATGATCCACATACAAGACCAGATAAATAACATGGTCGCCAATTAATTTAAAATACACACAGTGATCTGTTTTGCTTTTGGTGAAGCCAAGTCCCTGTATAAATGTATCAAATTTCTGATACCACATCCTTGGTGACTTTTTAAACCATACAGAGACTTCTTTAACTTGCATACTAGTTCTTTCTTACCCTTCACCGGAAAGCCTTCAAGTTGCTTCATGTAGATCTCCTCTTCTAGATCCGCATGAAGAAATGATGTCTTCACATCCATCTGTTCTACCTCAAAATCAAAATTAGCAGCAATAGATAAAAGTAATCTAATAGAAGTT
Organism: Pinus tabuliformis; assembly: GCA_031772625.1. Classification (NCBI taxonomy): domain Eukaryota; kingdom Viridiplantae; phylum Streptophyta; class Pinopsida; order Pinales; family Pinaceae; genus Pinus; species Pinus tabuliformis. Next base: position 14,003,724 of record CM062818.1, on the reverse strand, counting down.
ACCTTGGCAACAGGAGAAAAAATATCACCATAATCAATTCTTGACACCTGGGAATAACCTTTTGCTACCAACCAAGCTTTGTATTTCTCCACCTTTCCTTCTGCATTTGTCTTCTTCTTGAACACCCATTTGCTACCAACGGGTTTCCTTCCAGCCAACAACTCCACTAGATCCCAAGCCTCATTTTTGTGCAAAGATGCCATTTCATCAACCATGGCCTCTTTCCATAGTTTTCCATCCTCTGAATCCACTGCTTCCTTCATAGTTCTGGGATAATCATCAGTAATAGATAAAGCAAAATTTGAATAGAAAGCAGATGGACTATACCTTGCTAGCTGCTTTCTTTCTCGAACTGATCTTCTTACACATGGAGTTTGTGGCTTTTCATCTTCTGATTCTTCTTCCTTTAGCTCAAACTCTATCTTCTCAGGTTCCTTTGGTTGGACTTCATTTTTAATAACATCTTTCACCTCTCTGAACACCACATCTCAGCTGTACACAACCTTCCTTGTTGTTGGGTTCCAAAGCTTATAACCCTGTAAAACATCCTTATACCCAATAAAGATTCATTTTTCAGATTTACTATCCAACTTGGTTCGTTTCTCCTTTGGAACATGTACATACACATCACATCCAAATACCCTCAGACGTGAAAGAGAGGTTTCTTACCAGTCCATACCTCTTGTTGAGTCTTATCCTCCAATGCTGATGAAGCTGATCTGTTGACCAAGTAACATGATGTCTCCACTACCTCTACACAGAACTCATGTCCTAAACCGACACCGCTGAGCATGCTTCTTGCCCTTTCCATCAACGTTTTGTTCGTTCTTTCTGCAACTCCATTTTACTGAGGTGTATATGGAGTAGTCTTCTGTCGTGTTATACCACACTTCTTACAGAATTCTTCAAATTGTTTACTGCAAAACTTTCCACCATTATCTGTCCTCGGCACCTTTATCTTCTTCTTTGTCTGGTTTTCCACCAGAGCCTTAATTTTTTTAAACCTGTCAAAGACTTCAGATTTCTTCTTAAGGAAGTATATCCATGTATTCTTTGAGAAGTAATCTATAAATGATACATAGTACAGAGACTTACCCAGTGATGGAACCTTCACAGGTCCAAACACATCACTATGCAAAAGCTCTAATATCAGTTTCGCCCTCTTACCACTAGAGGGGAAACTCACCCGATTCTGCTTCCCATATACACAATTTTCACAGAAATCAAAATCCAGATAGCTATTACTCATACCTTCTACCATACATTTACCATGAAGTATTCAAAGGCTCTTCTCTCCAATATGTCCAAGTCTTTGATGCCACAACATGGTCTTCTCTCCAGAGACCACTAGATTTTTTGCTCCACTTTTAGGAACCACAGAATTGTTGCACCCATCAACAACAATGGTACCTTGCAACTTGTACAGAGTTCCAGTCCAAACTCCATGCATCAATACCAATGCTCCCCGAACCATATTGTAGGTATCCTTCTCAAACACTGTTTTTACCCCTGCATTCTCCAACTTATTTACAGAAATCAAATTTCTAGCTAATGCAAGAATATGCAGAACACCCAGAAGTGTTCTAACCCTTCCACCTTGCAAATTCAACTTTACTTTTCCATGACCAATGATTCTAGCCTTCCTATCATCCCCTAAGAAGACATCACCACCATTGTATTTATCATAATCGCACAACCACTCTCTATGGGGAGTGAAGTGAAAAGATTCACCTGAGTCAATCAACCATGCCTCATGATCTACATGTGTACTTGAAGAAGCGAAGTACACATCCCACCTTCATCTTAGGTGGTTTTCATCTCTGCAGAAGAGGCATTATCATATCCCTTTCCTTTGTCAGGAGCTTTAGATTTACAGTCCCTTTTGTGGTGCCCTTCCTTTCCGCATTTCCAGCACACCACCTTTACAAGTTTTCCTGGAGATTTAGATCTTCGACTCGATGACTTATTGTTGTTTCTGTTTTGGTACCGTCCTTGTACAGACAAGGCATCACCATTCTGGCTCTCCATATTTTTCCGTCTCATCTCCTCCGTCAGCAAGGATGAGACTATTTCATCAAACTGCAAGGTAGTTGCATTGCTACCTATTGTAATAAGCAGACTATCCTACGAATTTGGTAGAGAACACAACAAACTATCTGAAATTTTGATATCAACAGATGATAACTAACTTACCATAGTATTAAACGCATTCAGATGCTCTGTCACTGAGTCTCCATCTTTCATCCTTAGGTTATACATCTTTTTCCACGGGAACGATTTATTCACCAGAGATTTAGATTGGTACAAAGTCCCTAAGTTGTCCCACAAAGCCTTTGTTGTAGCTTCCCCTGATACATTCAACAATACTAAATCTGAGACACACAATCATATTGTGCTCTTTGCCTTTCGATCCAACTTCTTCCATTCTTCATCGGTCACTCCCATTGGTTTAGTACCCAGATCTACTACGATCCGCTGATCTTTATCCACCAATAGATCCTCCATCTTGAGTTTCCACAACTCAAAACTCTAACCATTAAATATCTTGATGTCTATATTTCCACTTCTTTCTATCTTATTTTACCACTAGAATTGATCTCACAGATCTCCCACTGAACAGGGTCTGCCATAGGCCTGAGCAAAACCCCTTAGGAACAAAGGCATCCCCTTGAAGCCAAAACAACCTTGATTCCAAATGTAGGTTTTAACCCCATACAGAAATTACCTGCATATGAATTCTAAAACATAGAAAATAAACAATGTGAGAGCATAACACATAAAACAAATATACACAGAGATTTTCCCCTGGATCCCAAAACCAAGACTACCAGCTTGATTTTTCATTATGTTCCTTTCAGTGTTACAATACATATTTATACATGCCGAAGCATCCAATACCATGGACCAAAAACCATCGCATTCAAAACCATGGACCAGAAATCATCGCGTCCAAAACCATGGACTGAAAACCATAGGTAGGTCCGCCCAACCTAATATAGGGTCCAAAAAAAATTTCCCGAGGTGCTGCCATAGACCCCATACAAGGGGGTTGCCCACCCGCCTCAAACCCCACTCTCACCCCCCCACTACGCAATCGGCATAACAAAGGGGGGGTAGCTAGTCATGGAAAGAATATAACAAACCCAACAAACAAACGGATGTGAAGACAACATTCCTTAATAGTATGATTGAGGAAGAGGTGTATATTGAACATTCATAAGTATTTTATACCTTCAACAGAGAGTCACATGTGTGTAGACTCAAGCAAGTTCTACATGAACTAAAAGAAGCACCACGTGCTTAGTACACCATTATTGACAGATATTTCATTGGGTTGGGCTTCCCCAAAAGTGAAGCAAATGAGAATCTTTAACATATTGTGGTTGAGGCTAAATTGTTGTTTATAGTATTATATGTCGATGATTTGATTCTAAAAGGTGATGAGAATCTGATAAAATATTACAAGGATGATATTGCAAGAAATTAAAGACGATGGACCTTGGGCTCATGCAATACTTTCTTGGTATGGAAGTATGGTAAGGAGATGAGGAATTGTTTGTCTCTAAGGGAAAGTATGCCAACGAGATACTAAATAAGTTCCACATGGAGAGAAACAAACCCATGGAGACTCCTCTAGTAGGTAATTGGAGGAAGCAAGATTCTACTTCATGTGAAGTAGTGGAGGCTACTATTTAGACAACTTGTTGGTTGACTTACGTATTTGGTGAACACAGGACCAAAGATGTGTTTTGCAGTTAACCAGCTTATTCAAGCCACGGTTAAGCCAACCAAAATATATTGAAAGACAACTAAACATGTATTGAGATACCGCACAGGATCCAGTCAATTTGGTCTTTGGTATAGATGGACAAAGGGAGTGAAGCTTCAAGGCTTCATAGATGCATATTGGGAAGGTAGTCCATCCAATAGGAAGAGCACATCATGGAAAATCTTCAGTATTGGTTAGCAATAGTTTCTTGGTATGAGTAGAAGAAGAGATCAGTTGCATGTAGCTCAGTAGAAGAAAAGTTCATGGTTTCTAGTCAAGAAACTTGTGAAGCTATCTCGATGACAAAGATCCTTGTTGGGTTAGTTCATCAGTAGATGGATCCTACAATGATTTACTATGAAAATCGGAGTTTTATCAAACTATATGAGAATCTAGTCTTTCATGATCGTTCCAAGCATGTCGACATCCAGTATCATCATCTATGAGATTGTGTGTAGAGGAGAATCATGTTGTTGTAGTACATTCCTACAGAGGAGCATGATGCGTATATTTTGACAGAGGCATTTTCAAGATGAAAATTTGTGTTGCACAAAGGTAGGATCGGGTAGCAAATAATCCCTTTCTTGTTGAGAGGGAACGTTGGAAATGCAACAAGAAAATCCTATTTTGTTTTTGTACTTGAATTAAATTACGAATTAAATTTTAATTGCACATCTCATGACAACTTGTAATATTTAACTAAGTTAATTTGACTTAGTTGGCTCTGTTAATTCGAGTTGATGGTGTAACTTGAGTCAAGGAGAGTGTATCCTACATCATAGGAGCCCTGGTTGAGTTTTCTTTGAGTTGTAATTAATCAATTCAGTTTAATTGAGGTAAAGTCAGTTAAACTAGTTCCAACTTACTGAGGAACTAGTAGGAGGTGTTGTGAAGACAATCCCTTTTGTGGATAGAAGCAATCTGTCTAGTCCTATAAGAGGATCTAGCAACAAACTAGACAACCACATGCAGACTTTCCTAGTTCATGTCGAAAAATACAAAGTAAGACAAATGACCTACCTCGCTCTGATGCTACGTGCTCTTTGATGTCTTCCTTGATATTCTCGCTTCCAAGATCAATGCCCTTTACACCATTATGGATGAGTACCTGCAAGGAAGATCAAACAAAAGAGACAAGGGCATACATAGCATCATTCATTCTAACATAAACTATATGACAAATCAAGGAATATTATACTAAATGAATAATGATTTATACACTTATGAAAAGTAAACACATGACGTATTTATTAATAGAAAACAAGGGAAGCATACAACCATATGAACCTTGATGTTGGAAGCCTCCTTTGGATGAGTTTCCAAGTCCAATCCAAGACCTTCAAGCAATCCTCTTTAGCAAGATGGGCAACATTTAGGCATTGTTTCAGCATAGGAATGCAACCAAGCAATGACCAACCAGTTGGGGATAGAAGGGATTTCATTTATACGAAAGGAGAGGGAGTTAGGGATCCATAAAACAGGGAAAGTCCACATCCTAATGGCGCAATCAATAAAGGTAGGATTGAGGACTCAAAATGGGATAACTTGACCATATCCTTATTCAACAATATCCAGTTCGTCGTTCTCAATGCTTATAGTAAGAGAAGCTTTTGCTACACTTTAGGAAAAACTGTCGAAAGAGGTTCAACATGGGTTTTCCTATCAAAAGTCACACTGGTAGCACTAGGTTAGTATGCTGCAACAAGCCATCATCATGGGCCAACAATGGTGGAAAGAATGCTGACCCCTAAAACCAGGTTTCTAAGCAAGCTTCTTGAGAATTTTCTGAGGGCAACTTTTCTTCTCTTCTTCAGGGATGATTTTGTATGTTTTTCATGGTCAATACACTGACAATTTTCATCATTATGATGCTTTAGAATATGGGACGCGAATTGCAACAAAATATTGTGTAATAGATGCCCCTAAAGCATGAAGTCATAACAAGGAGTGATGGGAAAAATGCTTTACAAGTTGAGGAAATGACCCACAAAAACACTGCGAGGAGACCTGCAAATCAAGCATGATACAATATATATGACATCTCTAACATAAATATGCCTAAGAGACCATGCTTTTAGACGCTTTTCCTTCTAGTGTGCTCAATTATCTACAATTTTTTTTTTAAGGCTCACTAAATAAACAAAATTAGTAAACATGTCTTCTATTATTATGATAATTAGTGTTATTAGCCTTTAGAATCTATTAGCATTTTTTTCTTAATTTCCTTAAAATAGTGAATTAGGAAATAGTTTTATTTATATAGAATTATTAATTTTGGGATTGGGTGAGATTTTATTTCCTAATTTTGTTGAATTTGTTTTATTTACAGGAAATAGTTTTATTTATATATAATTTTTAATTTTGAGATTGAGTGAGATTTTGTTTCCTAAATTTGTTGAATTTTTTATATTTAAAGATAGCTTTTCATGTTAAATTTGTCATTTTAATGAGCACTTTTAGCATTATAATATTGGTGATTTTCGGTTGATAAGCCTTCTATAAATATAAATATAGGTAAGCGAAGTTTTCATTTTAATTAGTTCACACATCTGGAACCTTAAAGTCTGGAAAAGTCTTGTTTCTAGAAACTCAGGTAAAGAATACCAGTATTGTCTAAATCGTTTAGAGTGGGTATTTTTAATATAACAATGGGATGACCAGTGTTGTGTAGATAAACTGAGTTTTGATTTAAAAATTGTCATGTATATTTATGTATACATAGTTTTTACAGAAAATCCTTCATTTAGGGAAAGATCTCAACTTTTTATTTTTTTATAAATAGTTGCAGAGATACGAAGCAGGTTAGCAAGCTAGCTATATTGTATGGATCGCGTTCGCGCTCTTGTTCATCGGAAAATCAGGTAATGTTTTTTGTTTTGTCATTCAATATTAAACCCACATCGTCTCCGTGAAAACTGATTTACTATAAATGGATGATGGCAAAGGGTCTTTCAATCGAAGTAGAGGCTTCAGATTGTTAGTGCCCAACTGCGACGACTGCCCAAAATGGCATAATGCTTATGAGTGCCATGCTCTAAGTTGCTGCTACACTTGCCCACACTGCAAGTGCTCCACCTCAGCTGGACTTCCGTGACGTGTATATATATATATATTTATTTATTGCTGGGTGTCTTGAATATTTAAATAAAGGTTTGTTATATGTGGCTGGACGTTGATGGCTTAGTATTTATAAGAGATAGGTTGCAAGTTCCATCATCAACTTCAGCCTCTTGAGTAGAGTTTTAATGTTTAGAATAAATTTATAAATAATCTCATAAGTTTTTGTATGCATAATGCAATGATGATAGGATGATTATGGAATGCTAAAATCACATGCACTTCTCTTCGTGTGTAATGTTTTAGTAAATATTTCTTAGTATTTACAAATATTGTGTTTTTTGATGCAATAATGACCAAAATATAACATAATAACACTAATATTAATATTAATTAAATGCTGATAAAAATTGGATTTTTATCTAAACGACTCACTAAATGAGATACCTGGAGAGTGCACAAGCACTACACACAATACACACTATATTAATTAATCAGGAGAACATCCTAGTATATATAGGCTTTCTCACAATCATGGTAGTTTCAACCACTCCCTAAATAGTAGGATCTGAGGTCTCAGATTAGAGTCTCAATCCTATCATCATCATAACAGTAATTTAAGTTTACCTTTCTCCATTATCTCCAACATTTCCCCTTATTGGAGAAAGGGTACTAAACAATAACATATGCCCACTGGTCTAGTCTCACCTAGGCTTACAATTAAAAAACAGGGAAAAACATGGTAACAGAGTTTTCATTTTAGTCTTCTTGCAGCAGAGCCCATACTTGTTCACTTTTGGATGAGGCTTCATCCTCACATTCTTTTCCATGAGGTAGTGTTGTATCTTCACCTCATTTCTTCCTCTCTGAGGGAAAACTTGAATTCTTATTCTTGTCCTTCTCAGAATTATGGCAGGAGATGCATTAGCATTAGGTCTTATAATATTTGCAGTAGATGACAACATCATACTCAGCATAATATATGAATATGGAGAGATTCTTAGTACAAAATTTTTATAGAATGTTTTAGAGATGAAATATAGTTTGAATGAGGGAAATGATGCTAAAGATATTGCTCTTGGTAATGATCCCATATTTGATTGTGAAACTGAAGACGCAATGATGGGTGATGAATGTGTGTCTGTAACCGAAATTTGTGATGATGAAAACACATTTGTAGAACCTGAAAGTTTTCCTGATGCAGAAATAAAATTTTATGAGACTTATATACCCCATGATGAGTGGATCAATTTGATGACTGAAAAATATCTTATTGATGAATTGTTGTTTGGTGAGAAGGAAGGCATATTTTCACAAATAGACCAAATGTAGAAGATGCCAGAATTGAGTGAAGAGGGTGAAGGCATAACTGTGACAGCAGAAAGGGATGAAGTAGGGAGAGATGGTGAAATGAAAGCTCTCCTGAAGGAGCAGGAAGATGAAAGTAAATATGGTCCTTTTTATAAATCTAACATTGTTTATTGTGCAAATATTGTGAGGCAAGAAACAACAACGAATTTTGAAGAAGAATTGAAGTTTCTTGAATCATGGCTGGAAACACCATGTCTTTATGAAGTCAACACAAAAGTTGCATTGATGAATGGTGAAGACATCATCGCTGACGTTCAGATGATTGACATTGGAAATAATGAGAAGGAAAATTCTCCTATCCAGCCTGCCATAATTCTGAGAACGACATGAATAAGAATTCAAGTTTTCCTTCACAGGGGAAGAAATGAGGTGAAGATACAACACTACTGCATGGAAAAGAAAGTCAAGATGAAGCCTCATCCACAAATGAACAAGTATGGTCTCTATTGTAAGAAGACTAAAATGAAACCTCTATTACCAAGTATTTTCATGTTTTTAATTGTAAGCCTCGCTGAGACTAGACTAGTAAGCGTATGTTATTGTTTAGTACCCCTTGTGTCTCTTTCATCAGGGATACAATCATCCCATTTAGTTAGAATCTCCATGTTCAAGAGAGTGATTCTATGAGACGATGCTTCTCCCTTTGAATGGGAGAGATATTCCTAAACATTGGGTGGTGCAAGATCTTGATCTTTTGATGTAAATCCTTCCATCCTATGATGCATATGTGTTTTTCCTTTGTAGGCCCATTCATGGTAATAAGTATCACCTCTCTTGACGCGATTTCGTTACATGGAATGGGGGTCTGACTTGCTAGAAAAAGAAATTTGGAAATATACCAACTTAAGCCTAATATGCAATAGGTGTAGAGGTGCTTCCCCAAGAAATCCCACCCTAAAATGAACCTTGAAGTCAACTTGGAGAGAGAAAGGTGACATACCATTCCACCACTTGCAAAATTTTGTTCCAATAGAACCACCAACAGAGATACCAACCCCCTTAAAAAGGAAAGCCTACAGGCCTATTGGTTTCTAGATTTGTTCACAGTGAAGGTGAATCAAGACCACTAAAAGCAAACATCAAACGAGATTGGGAGCTAGAAGCACCATGAAAAAAATTTATTGAATTCTTAAAAAAAAGGTTGAGAAAATGAACATCAATAAAGTGGCCTATCGACTATGAGTTCCTTGCCCAATGCAACCCAAAATGAAGATAAAAAATCCAATATATCAGCAATTCGCTTACAATGAGATAACATATAGGCAAGAAGTGAAACAACACTTCTCTTACAGGGTGGAAGATAGGGGCAAAAATCTTAGACTAGAATAGAGGGAAGGGGCATAGGGCCTCACTCAGGGAATTATAAAAAATCTCAAAAGGAAAGGTCTGCTTAAAATAACATGTATGAGGGAGGGATGGAGGGAGGAACCAATAATAAGCACCACTCTTGTTTTGACACCACACATAGCCCCATGTAGCAATGCAAAATTATCTAAAAGGAAATAAATTTGAGGATAAACACATTACTAAGAGGTAATCGATGAAGATCTTGAATATTTAAATAAAGGTTTGTTATATGTAGCTGGACGTTGATGGCTTAGTATTTATAAGAGACAGGTTGCAAGTTCCATCATCAACTTCAGCCTCTTGAGTAGAGTTTTAATGTTTAGAATAAATTTTCAAATAATCTCATCAGTATTTATATGCATAATGCAATGATGACAGGATGATTATGGAACGCTAAAATCACATGCACTTCTCTTTGTGTGTAATGTTTCAATAAATATTTCTTAGTATTTACAAATGCTGTGTTTTTCAATGCAATAATGACCAAAATATAACATAATAACACTAATATTAATATTAATTAAATGTTGATAAAAATTGGATTTATTATCTAAATGACTCACTAGGTGAGATACCTGAAGAGTGCACAAGCACTACACACAATACACACTATATTAATCAATCAAGAGAACATCCTAGTATATAAAGGCTTTCTCACAATCAGGTGGTTTCAACCACTCCCTAGATAGTAGGATCTGAGTTCTCAGATTAGAGTCTCAATATTATTATCATCATAACAGTAATCTAAGTTTACCTTTCTCCATTATCTCCAACATTCCCCCTTATTGGAGAAAGGGCAATAAACAATAACATACGCCTGCTGGTCTAGTCTCAGCTAGGCCTACAATTAAAAAACATGAAAAAACTTGGTAGCAGAGTTTTCATTTTAGTCTTCTTGCAGCAAAGACCATACTTGTTCATTTGTGGATGAGGCTTCATCTTCACTTTCTTTGCCATGAGGTAGTGTTGTATCTTTACTTCATTTCTTCCCCTCTAAGGGAAAAATTGAATTCTTATTCGTGTCCTTCCTAGAATTATGGGAGGAGATGCATTAGCGTTAAGTCTTATAACATCTGCAATAGATGACAACATCATACTCAACAGAATATATGAATATGGAGAGATTCTTAGTACAAAATTTTTATGGGATGTTTTAGAGATGAAATACAGTTTGAATGAGGGAATGATAATGAAGATATTACTCTTGATAATGATACCATATTTGATTGTGAAACTGAAGACACAATGATGGGTGATGAATGTGTGTCTGTAACCGAAATTTGTGATGATGAAAACACATTTGTAGAACCTGAAAGTTTTCCTGATGCAGAAATAAAATTTGATGAGACTTATATACCCCATGATGAGTGGATCAATTTGATGACTGAAAAGCATCTTATTGATGAATTGTTGTTTGGTGAGAAGGAAGGCATATCTTGACAAGTAGAACAAATGAAAAAGATGCCTGCAAAATTGAGTGAAGAGGCTGAAGGCATAACTGTGATAGCAGAAAGGGATGAAGTAGGGAGAGATGGTGAAATGAAATCTCTCCTGAAGGAGCAGGAAGATGAAAGCAAATATGGTCCTCTTTATAAATATAACATTGTTTATTGTGCAAATATTGTGAGGCAAGAAACAAAAACGAATTTTGAAGAAGAATTGAAGTTTCTTGAATCATGGCTGGAAACACCATGTCTTTATGAAGTCAACATAGAAGTTGCATTGATGAATGGTGAAGACATCATCGCTGACGTTCAGATGATTGACATCAGAAATAGTGAGAAGGAAAATTCTCCTATCCAGCCTGCCATAATTTTGAGAAGGACATGAATAATAATTCAAGTTTTTCTTCACAGGGGAAGAAATGAGGAGAAGATACAACACTACCTCATGGAAAAGAAAGTCAAGATGAAGCCTCATCCACAAATGAACAAGTATGGTCTCTGCTGCGAAGAAGAATGAAATGAAAACTCTGTTACCAAGCCTTTTCATGTTTCTAATTGTAAGCCTAGCCGAGACTAGACTAGTAGGCATATGTTATTGTTTAGTACCCCTTGTGTCTCTTTCATTGAGGATACAATCATCCCATTTAGTTAGAATCTCCATGTTTGAGACAGTGATTCTATGAGATGATGGTTCTCCCTTTGAATGGGAGAGATATTCCTAAACATTGGGTGGTGCAAGTTCTTGATCTTTTGATGTAAATCCTTCCATCCTATGATGCATATGTGTTTCTCCTTTGTAGGCCCATTCATGGTAATAAGTATCACCTCACTTGACGCGATTTCGTTACATGGAATGGGGATCTAACTTGCTAGAAAAATAAATTTGAAAATATATTGACTTAAGGCTAATATGCAATAGGTGCAGAGGTGCTTCCCTAAGAAATCCCACCCTAAAATGAACCTTGAAGTCACCCTGGAGAGAGAAAGGTGACATACCATTCCACCACTTGTAAAATTTTGGTCCAACAAAACCACCAATAGAGATACCACCCCCCTTAAAAAGGAAAGCCTACAGGCCTATTGGTTTCTAGATTTGTTCACAAAGAAGGTGAATCAAGAGCACTAAAAGCAAACATCAAACAAGATTGGGAGCTAGAAGCACCATGAAAAAAAAATCTTGAATTCTTAAAAAAGGGGTTGAGAAAATGAAGAACAATAAAGTGGCCTATTGACTGTGAGTTCCTTGCCCAATGCGACCCAAAACCAAGATCAAAAATCCAATATATCAGCAGTGCGCTTAGAATGAGATAACATATAGGCAAGAAGTGAAACAACACTTCTCTTACAGGGTGGAAGATAGGGGCAAAAATCTTAGACTAGAATAGAGGGAAGGGGCATAGGGCCTCACTCAAGGAACTATCAAAAATCTCAAATGGAAAGCTCTACTTAAAATAACATGTATGAGGGAGGGACGGAGGGAGGAAACAATAATAAGCACCACTCTTGTTTCGACACCACACATAGCCCCATGTAGCAATGCAAAATTATCTAAAAGAAAATAAAGTAGAGGATAAACACATTACTAAGAGGTAATTGATGAAGATCCGTGAACTAGAGGAGGACACGAGTTACATGCTGAATGTAAAACAACTAGAGAGTTGGAAACATTGCATTACAATAAAATTTCTGTCTTACACAGCTTAATCGTCGTGATCACTAGCAGGATGGACACAACCTCCACCCGTTCTCCCTAACCTGAACAAGGGATTGAACATTCCATTTTTGTGGATTTAACAAAATGGATAAAATAATTACCACTTCCAAAATCATGTGAATCAATTGAATTTAATGCTAGAAAGTGTAGCAGGAAAGGCTCAATTTGAATCTAGCTTTAGTCATATTGAGTAAATCAATTTTCGACATTAGCAGGACAAGAAATTAACTAGTGTGACATGGCTCTTATCGCTCAATTAGATCCACAAATTCGAGGTAGTTGGCCTGGATTTCATTCATGCATGTGTTGATTGCTAAATTTTACCAATATAGTTTAGTTATTTTCAGTTGTGCTCAGTTAACTAACCTGTAACAATTAATAGAGTCAATTGAAGTTCAGTTTAGCAGTGAGACAATAGTCTAACTCAAATATCTCTCAATTAATTGATCAATCAATGCAAAATATCTAATGCATGTATGGAATTTTAATTCCTAGGTTGGTGTTGAGGAATTAAGGCTAATGTAAAATTATTTGTATACTAATGGAGTGTACATAATTTTTCATGCATGCAGTTGATAAATCCTTGGGAATTGTTCAAGGAAATAATGACCTTTGCTATTGTTTATGAGATCAAATTATATCATATTTTCACACGGAAATAGGAGGTTGGGGCAGGTAGAAATTGGTTAAGTGTTAGCTAGAGGCTCTCATTCAACAGAGAGAACAATGTTGCTTTTGTAGGTTGTGCTCAAAGCCAGAGGCTCTCTATTCAACCGATTAATGTGAAGACACTTGAGAGGTTTTTCCTAGTTGGATTTTCCTATAAATCACTGTGTACTTGTCATTTTTCTTGTTACATGTCTATGCATGTTGTTCAAGATTATGATTTCCATTGTGCAAATTAGTAGAGTGGAATTGTCTCTTGTTTTCACTTTGAATCTCGAGAAGTTGCAATTTCTATCAAATTTCTACATGGTATCAGATACTTTAAATCCGATTAGAGACAGTGTTTCATTTTTTCACTCGAGAATTTCAAATTTGCAGCTTTAGTGCATTTTTTTTTCTTCGGATTTGGGAGAAGGCCTTTCAATGGATTGAGATTGGAGTATGCATGGAGGATAGCTCATTTCATAGCCTGGAAGGACTTGCTGGAAGGAGTGATTGATGACAATAGTGTGTTAGAATATGTAAAAATTTACATTGTGAAACCTCTAGAGTCAGATGGACAACCTTGTGGAAGAATGGTGTTGTTAGAGCCAATAGCATCATCCTCAAGGGTGTGAGAGACCACATAGTCTTGAATTACATGGAAAAGAGACTCCGTTTTTTATGTTTAATACCCTCATTGAGCTATTTTAAAATAGCAGTGATGCTAAAAAGCTTGGTTTGATGAACAAATTGAGGATGGAAAATAAAGGGTATGAGGTTGTTTTCAACAATGGGAAGGCCTACCTCAAGCATTTTCCTTAGGTCAGATCAAGTATATTGGGTTTAGGATTGAGAGCCTCTACACATGAGAGGAAGATGCATGTGTAACCGTGAGGAGCAAGGTTGAGATTAGAGATGTGGTGGTTGAGAGGGAGAAATATAGAGATCTCAATATGGATCCTTAACCAGTTGGAAGTTGGGCTGACCGGTAGGATGATGTTTATCAGGACCATATAGAGACCTTGAGTATAAGAGGTCAAAATAAGTGGGAAAGGGAGAAATTGAAGCTATACTTCTAGGAGTGAGGTGGGACGATGTGGATCCTTAAACCTAGAGTTGTGGATATTTGGGAAAGGTCCATTGAGGTGTCCTCATCATGGATCATTACCTTTCTACACAGTCCCATAATATTCAGTAGTAGAAGGATCAGTAGGAGTTGGTGTAGTCAAATTCTAAGCACAAAGGTGTTGGGTGTGGAGCCTGATTATATTCCTTATTCATAGGTATCGTTGCATTAGACCCCATTTCATAATGTGGCGGCAACACTGCCAGTAAAACGTACGACGCCAATGGGATCCAGGGGGGCGACGCCCCCTCGTAGTGTACATTACAAAATTGCCTTGTAAATTTTTTAATTTCGTAGTCAATCTGTGTCGTTCATTAGGCGGAGATATGACGGTAGAATTTATGTTTAATTTAGAGTTTTTTGCCCTAGAAAGCAACCCTCACTATATATGAGGGAATTGTACTGCATCTATGTAGATCTATATTATGAGCAAGAAAGAGAGAGTAGATTGTGTGAGAGTGAAGAGGGACTTACAACAGATCTACTGAACATTTGTATTTGTTCATTTTGCCAGATAATATAAAAGGAAGGATTGGATGTTTCTCCATCGATGTAGCCCAAATTGGGTGAACCACCTATATCTGTGTCTCTCTTATTTTATGTGTTTTTTGTGTTTATATTTCTATAATATTTTATGTGTTCCATTTCTCTGTAATATATAATTTTCTAACAACTAGTATCAGATCCGTATGTCTATCTAGATGATAAAATCATAGGAGAGAAGGCTTCCTGGTTCGAGTGGGAGCAATGGTGGAAGATGGTACGTTTAGGGTCGAAAAATTTAAAGGCCAAAACTACCAGTTGTGGAAGATGTAGATGGAAGATTATCTATATCAGAAAGATATGTACCCACCATTGAGCAGAAAGAAAAAGGAGATAATGAGTATGACAGACACAAAATGGGATATTCTCGATAGAAAGGCACTTGGAACAATATGGTTGTGCCTAGTGGCATCGGTGGCGTTTAATATAATTTTCAAAGGAAATGACAATAGAGGGTTTAATGTCGACATTGGCCAAACTATATGAAAATCCCCCGCCTCAAATAAGGTATTTCTTATGAAGCATTTATTTAATATGAAGATTTCAGAAGGTGGATCTGTTGTTGATCATTTAAATGAATTTAATACAGTTACCAGTCAATTAAGTTCTGTAGGGGTTACTTTTTATGATGAAATTAGGGCTCTATTATTTTTATGCTCGTTACCAAAAAGTTGGAATGGTTTAGCTATGGCCATTACTAACTTTGCCTATGGATCTAGTAATTTAAAGTTTGATGATGTTGTCTGTGCAATCCTTAGCGAGTAAATGTGATGGAAAAGCTCCAGTGTGACATGGGGTAATGCTTTGACTATATATACAAGCGGAAGAAAAATGGAAAGAGGAAGGAGCCTAGGATATCTCAGTAAGTCAAGGAAAGGTAGATACAAGTCCAGATCAGGGATAGTGTGCTGGAAATGCAGGAAGAAAGGACACCTGAAGAAAGACTGCAAGTCTCAGAAGGGAAAATAAGGATACATGCAACAAGAAAATAATCATGAAACGAATGTGACAGGTGATGTCTTGCAAGATTCTTTGATTATTTCATTATAAAATATTATTGATGCCTAGGTGGTAGATTGAGGGGCCTCATTCCATGCCACACCTAATAGGAAACATTTTCATGATTATGTTCAAGGAGATTTTGGACAGGTTCGATTGGGTGATGATAAACTCAATGAGTAGGCTATGACAAGTGCAATTGTCGAAGTTACGAATTGATGATAGATAGGACACACACATAAAGAATACAAACAGAAATGTGGCCTCCAAAGCAAGGTGTTAGGGGAACACGAGGTGAATATCAGGGGTTTGGCTGAGGTGGAGGAGGACCTTGGAGAGGCCGAGGACAGTTGATTTGTTACAATTACAGAGGCCTGTTAGCTCTGCTATATTCTTCAACATTCGATAGATAAAAAAACAGGTCTGTCTGGCAGTGCTAGTTATGCTTACAAGGGGCTCGCGCAGTAGTTGGTTTCCTTTTCTCCTTCATTTTCCTTATAACTCCATAACCCCAGCTATCCCTATTTTACTCCAACATTTAGCATAAAAGCTATATTTCCTTAGCTCCTGGGTGCTGAGTTTAAACGTCATGAAACCCCGATAACCAGACCGAGCACTTTCAAAACCCCTTTTCATGTCACATCCCATGAAAACACGTGCTTTGAACCCACACCATCTGATCTATTCCGCCATGATCGGATGGCATTTGTACCTCCCGATCCCGCAAGCTGCACACGCAATAACCCACGAGGAAAGCGGTTTGCCGCCCATCATGTCCACCACGCATCATCACCTGAATGGAATCGCGCGCTCGTTGTATGTTTACCACTCACCTTTGAAAGCAGTGCGATATATACCACTTACCGCTCGTTGTACCTTCCCCGCGCATTAATCCCCACGCACCTTTTTCGCGTGATGACTGTTTGATCTGTCACATCCAGATCTAATGGTTCATGACTACCTGCTCCCACTGCCACCCGATTCCTCCTGCAAAACCATCTCCATTATTGACCTGCGCAATCCAAGAGCCGATCCTATTCCGCTGACTAGATCATCCACCCACCATGCAATCCTCACCTTGGCCATGTCGTGCACCGAAGGACAGAAGCGACCATCTACCAATACCTTGCGCAGTTAATCCACAATAACTGCATTTAGCAAAAAAAGGATGGTTGAGAAGAAAAGGACATGCCTCGAGCAGTTACAAGCATTTATCAGTGATGGAATGTCTTTTATACCACACTCCAGTTACCTGAAAGGACAACAAAGTACCAAAGAAGGCCAATTTTGTTCATTAAAGCAGCAGATCAT